>OY756405.1:13418739-14716239 GCA_963576865.1 Anania hortulata | reverse complement strand
TTAATTTGTTGCAAATATTTTTTTATTTATTTATTCAACATTACATCTGTTATTTATAATTACATCATTACATAATAGTGTTGTCATATCATCGGTATTTCTTTACGAGATCGAATCAGAAATGAGGAGATCCGTAAACGAACAAAAGTCGCTGACATAGCCCAACGAATTAGCAAGCTGAAGTAGCAATGGGCGGCTAACACGAAGTTAACTGATATCCGATAGGGCAGAAAGATTCTAGAATGGATGCCACGTACGTACCGGCAAGCGCGGCATAGGACGGTCACCCACAAAGCGGACAGATGACCTGCCCCCCTGGGCCTGGCCAGCATGACAACCAAAACACGATATGATATGATATAGCGATATATCGACACTAACTGTAAAAATATAAGGGTTATAGCCGCCATTTTGATTTTTTATTAAAACAACGATCATAATATGTGATGTTACCGGCACGGCGACTCAACATAGCGGCTATATCTATCATATTTTTACAATTAGTGTCGATATATGGCTATATCATATCATATCATATCGTCTTTTGGTGCTGATGCTAGTGAGGCTGGTAAAAGTCGGTTTTACGGCTAATATGAAAATTCTAATAATTGTGATAATAATTATAAGTCAAATAATAAACTTCAAGATTTTTTAGAACAAAGACTTAATCTTCCAACCTAGTTGTCGCAGAAAAATGAGCTAGCTGTTCTTTTGTGCAGATGTAATTAATTTTCACGACTACCTTTAATTTAATTTTGTAATTGGGTGATATAATTGAGGTATTAATTATACTGTTCATAAATTAATGTAAAGGAATTAATTTATGAAGAAGTGCTTTACAAGTAATTTAAGCTCAAGCTGTGTCCACGGCTTCACCCGTGTCGAATACTGGTATTTAATATTATTATTCTTTTTTTTTTGACAAGGACAGTATATATCTACGTTAATAAGCGCCGTCTATATCGACATCTATCTCAGATAAGGCGCAATTATTTAGTAGCCTTTATTTATCTGGAAGGTTTAATTTAAATATTGGATCGAATTAGTAGTGCGTCCTAACAGTAATGACCTACGGAACGTGACAACGTGGAACATGACAGTAAAGCTGGTCTACCGACTTCACGGCACTAGGCAAGCTATGGAAAGGTCTGTAGCGACATCTATCTGGCCACATACGAACTGATCTGACGTATCCTACATCGCGATATTAAAGTTATCGGAGCGATTGAAACATATATACAAGAACCCGACAAACAACCGTTGGGCTACTGCCCACCAGACACAACACCCGTCTGGTCGGAGGATGCTCCCTATTCAGTGGCAGATGAGGAACACAACACCCTGTACCTTACACCACCCCCAAAGGTCGATACTTGGAATTTCTATAAGAGATAAAATCAGAAACGAGGTTATTCAGCAGAAAACTAAAATAATAGACAGTCCTAAAATGTAGCAAGTTAAAGTGGCAGTGGGCCGGTAACATCTGTCGCAGAACCGATTTTATTATCAGATTTATTTCACATTTTAACTATTTTTATTATTGTTCATCTTATATTGTACCCTTACATTTGCATGCTAATTTATGTAGCCCAAAAATGTGATTCTTTTAATGTAATTTGACACCTTGTTTACCATATTTGACGCAAATAAATGATTGATTGATTGATGAAAGATGAAGTAAACAGGTTCTAGAGTGGAAACCGCGTCTTGGCAAACGTAGTGTAGTAGGCGTCCTACACTACGAGACACTACGTAGAAAGATGGCTGGCAGTATGCTGGCAGTATGCTGGCAGTATGCTGGCAGTATGCTGGATGTATGCTGGCAGTATGCTGGCAGTATGCTGGCAGTATGCTGGCAGTATGCTGGCAGTATGCTAGCAGTATGCTGGAAGTATGCTGGCAGTATGCTGGCAGTAAGCTGGCAGTATGCTTGGTGGATGAAATAAGCGGGAGATCGTGCTCTTTGGCGCTCCTTGGGAGTGGCTTACGTCCAGCAGTAGCTCACATGATGACGATGATAAGTAGTTCTGGAGTTTATACATACAAACAACAGACTTTACCTCTTTACAATATAAGTATAGATATTAAAATAAAATAATAAAAATAAAATAAACTTTTTTTGCCATAAACATGGTATACAAAGGCTATATTATTGAACTTGGCGTGACTATTTGCCTTCAACGCAAAAAGCCTGGGTTCGATTCCTGGTTCAGATTAAATTAGATCAAGGAAATGATCTCTAAATTTGCTCGACGAGGGGTGTACGCCCCAGGACCAGGGACTGTATGTATAAAATATCTGTATAAGTACCAGTATCAATACTGAAATTGTATACTGGACGAATTTCTGTACCAATATTAACCCTTTCTACAGTTATTTAACCCTTATTTTATTTATACTAATATGATTTGAACTGGTGTGCAGGGCCGTAGCGCGGGGTGCGGGAGAGGGCGCTAGCGAGTGGAGGAAAGCGAGCGGGAGGGCGCGGCGAGAAAATGTAGCCACAGACCAAATTTCGTATCAGCATACTTTAATAAATATAGGGTACCTATCAATAATATCTGTACTGAAATTTTACGTTCATCGTGTCAGCCACAGAACGTCCACTGCTGAACAATGGCCTCCCCCAATGTCTTATAATCGGGGAATTGCCAATACTCGCCACGCTTGGCAGGTGGATTGACGAGCACAGTTTTTTTAATAAGATTTCGCACCAAGACGCTTCTGCCTAATTCCTGTAACTCGAGACAGAGTTACAGGAATTAGTCGCCTCTTACGACACGTATCCTGTTGACGGTGTGTATTCTTTACGGCCGGCCTTACACAACACGTGTAATTTTACTTTTTTTAAAAATAAATAAGAACGTTACCAAAACATAAATGTATGACGTCATAGAAATAAATATGGGTATGTGAAAATGTCTGTTACCTAAATATAAAGGTATGACGTCATACAGAAATAAAATGTACCTACATAGGTACCCATGTTGTTACCGGTATACAGTCCTTGTTGCCCAAGACACCTGAGCATTTGGCAAATTCATTTTTTGGTAGGCACCTCGTATGTTTCGTAACACAAAGATTTATACATGTCATAGCTCCCTATTTTGTATAACCTTGTATAAAACACCTGTAAGACCATGTTTTAGTTGCAATAAAGAATTTCTAATTTCTTACTTTTAGTCGGTGATGTCTGGCTTATCTATAATATATAAAAATGAATCTCTATTTCCCTTGGTCATCGCATCAGGCGTGAACGGATGGAACAATTTCGTTAAATCTTTTTTTGTTGTGTTAATATTGGCAAGAGAAGGTTCTTACGATAAAAATAAAGAAAGTAGCACAGAAAATCCTTTGTGAATAAACTAAAGACCACGCGAACAAAGTTGCGGGCAACAGCTAGTTTATTTATACATGGGGCACACTAAGAGTTTTGCACTTCTAGCTAATCGGAACTATGTATTTGAATTTTGAATGTTATATTTTTTAAACGTTGCAACCTTCTTAGTAATAAAAAAAAACAATTGGCGGGAAATTATTTGTCAATTGTTTTTTATCACACATCAAAGTTCTACGTACGCAACGAAAATGGGATTAGGTCGAAAAGATTTTAAAGCGATGTTTTTTTTAAATGATTTTAAAAGTTCTCTCTCTCTCTCCGCAAGACTGTGCTGCTTGTCTTCAAAATGCTTTTGGGAGAGAAGCACCTTGTTTGAGCACCGTGAGGCGATGGTTTGCTGAATTTGAGAGAGGTCGAGTTTCTTTACATGACGAATTTCGTGAAGGGCGGCCTTCAACTGCCGTCAACGAAAATAATGTGGCTACTGTTAAGCGGCTAATTGAAGAAAACCCGCGGATTACCTATGAGACAATTCGAGGACTATTGGGGATTGGTATGAGCCAAATTCAGAAAATTTTACACGAAGAATTGAAAGTTCGGAATCTTTGCTGTCGTTGGATTCCTCATGAACTGACAGCGGAGCAGAAGCGGGCTCGCGTGGAATGGTGCTCACAGATGCTACTGAAGTACGATCACGGACATTCTAATGCCGTTTATGACATTGTCACAGGAGACGAAACGTGGATTTATTGTTTTGAACCCGAAAAAAAACAGCAAAAGTGAGGCAGGCAAGAAACGTTGGTAAAAAAATGATCGCGTTTTTTTTCTCAGCTACGGGTCCCATCTGTACAATTCCACTTGAAGATCAAAAGAGTTTTAATGCCGAGTGTATAGTATTCTACCATTTGTTTACCCAGGGTGTTAGCAAAAGTTCGCGAAAGACGACCCAAAAGCCGCGTTCTCCTACATCATGACAACGCTTCTTCACACACGGCCAACAAAACAAAGTCATTTTTAGCTTCCGAAAAAGTACAACTCGTCACCCATCCTGCGCATAGCCCCGACCTAGCACCCTGTGATTTCTGTATTTTCCCCAAAATCAAAGATTTGATGAGAGGTTTTACTTTTACCAACTCCGAAGAGGCAGTGATAGCGTTCAATCAGCACGTAAAAAAATGCCTTTAGATCTGTGGTCCTCCTGTTTTAAAAAATGGTTCGATCGCATGAAAAAATGTTTAAAATGTAAAGGAGAGTATTTTGAAAAGCAATAAACATACTATTTTGGTTATAACATGTTGTGTTTTTAAGTTACGCAAAACTTATAGTGTGACCTACCTTATACTAAATGCGACTTTAAAGGGAATATAATTATGTGGATAAAGAGAATAAGACCCACTACCTGTTATTTACTAAAAAGGTAATTATTTATTAACAAAGGTTTTCATGTACCACTGAGAGTGCGAAACGAACTTATTATTCCCTGTGATTACAGAACTTGGCGAATTTAGGTTTAATCCTTGGCTTAGTCAATTTTTTTTTGTTTTCGCCTTTAAAGCAAGTAATTAAAGTTCCAAGTAGGTTAGCAACTATTTTGCCAATACCTACCTGGTTAAGTAAACCTATGGTTTATGCGCAGATTCAATCAAATTTATACTAAAGGTAATTTCTGCCCGCGACTTCATCTACGTAGATTTCAAAATTTAACTAAAGAATGAAAATTTATCCCACGGGAACATGGGACCTCAGAGATGGCGATGCCAAGTACGGCGTACGCGCCTTTTGGCTATGAAGGTTTTTAAATGTGAATCAATATTGTCACGTGGTTATTATTATCTGCGATAAAAAAATTAACACATGGAAAATTTACGATTACTCGATTAAATTGCACCGTTTAAGCACTGCATAAGATCCTTGTTGGAGCGGCATTGGCGTACGCCTGTAATCTCTAATAAATAACGGCGCACCTTGCGTTTTATTTGATTTTTATATTTTATTTAAAAATATAAACATTAAAATTAATTACGAGTCTTTCTTTTAATTGTTCATAGACCTCATTTTTAAAATAGTATACAAATGATATCAAGTATAAAACAATCTTTTTTTTCTAAATGTTCCGTTCCCATTAAAACAATTTATTCATTTAAACTTTATTGCACAAAATAAAATCGTACAAAAGGTGGACCTAATGCCATGTGGCATTCTCTACCAGTCGACCATATGTAACCATGTTGTATTTCAGGAAAATAATCATAAGAGGTTTCGCGTATATAATTGAAGTAACTCGTATAAAGTTGTAAGTAACTTGTATAAAAATCAATTGCCAAGCGTTTGTCTTGCAAATTTTTTGATTTGATTTGATTTTTTATTTATATGAGAATTTTGCTGATTGTCAAATTGGGATAAGACGACGCTAACGTCTGTTGGGACAGCTAGCTTATAATAATCGAGCTTAAACCCTAATTAGTAGAAATGACATTTATTTCGTGCAAACAAAAATTCGGCCATTATGCCATGAAGTCCATCCGCGACATACTATTTCAGTATCGGCAAAAGTTGACAATACTAAATGTTAGTTTAGGTAAAAAATAATTGAGCGGTTTCAGAGATAAATGGTCCATATTGCTGATCTTTATAGTATGAGCTCGATGTTTTAAATAAGATTAGTAAGAAGATTTATATCACGTATCATAATAATACGCAAAACGTGTAAACTGAACTCAGTTGCGCGTTTGGAGCGAACTTGTTAATCTGCTTGCGAGTGTGGCTAACTAGCGTTAGCGGATCCACACATCGTAGTGATTCCAAAAACCGGTACCTAATTTGGTATAAACCGGTTTTGTGTATATATTTTTTTGATTTTTAAGCATCAAGCATGACTGGACCGACGCTGGATTGCGACTAATGTTAAATTACGGGAATCGGGCTTCTGGTAAAGGTTGCAGGAAGCCGCTGGATGCAGGCCGCTTCCAACAGTTCAATCTGGAAGTCACTGGAGGAGGCCTATGTTCAGCAGTGGACGTCCTATGGCTGAAAAACGATGATGTCAAACGTGAATGAATACGAGTTGTGATAAAAAGAGATGCAGAATATAACATGTGAAATAATAATGATGATGAAAATATCGCTATCGTTTATTTCGCAGGCTTTTATTTTTAAAAAGTACCCGGTTTTATACTATGTATTTAAAAAAACCGGTTCGGATATGTACCAGTTTTTACAATCACTAACGTTGTGTAACCCAAACTTGTGCAGGTAACTTCATGTCATGGTTAATCCTTTAAATTTAGTAGTACCTCGACTTTGTGCTGTATACGGCTTTTGGGTACAACCGGCTAAAGTAAGATACCGCTATTAAGAACTTTGTGGTTTTCTGACGTGATGTGGTGACTGTGTCTATTCAACCTATACATGTAAAAATAGACACATAATTGGTGCGATTGAAGAGTCTCTGAAGGACTTTCAGTATAGGTGTTCCACCCGCATTCAGAAGCTCTGATGTGATTCCGTCATCACCCGGCGCCTTGTTGTTCCTAAGCTGTTTGAGGGCCATCCTAATCTCGTATAGGCTGATGTCCGGGATATCTTCGGTATAGTGTCGGGTCAGCTTAGCTCTTGGATCTTCGGCTGAGCTACTTACATGGAGGCCGCGTACCGGCAAGCGCAGCGTAGGACGTCCACTCACAAGGTGGTCAGACGACCTGGTAAAGGTCGCAGGAAGACGCTGGACGCAGGCCGCTTCCAACCGGCCAATCTGGAAGTCAATGGGGGAGGCCTATGTTCAGCAGTGGACGTCTTATGGCTGAAATGATGATGGTGTGATTGTGTTAAAAAGTAACCTTAATACCCTACCTAAAATTTATTACTGAATACAGAAATACATTAAAAATTCTGTAACATCTCTAAAAGTTGATTCTTGTTCTGTTCAAGTGAACAATGTAGTCGAAAATTGTAAAACTCTCTCTCTTCTCGTTAACGTAACTTTGTTTGTGTGCGAACGTTCATTTATCATACGAGTATCGCATTCTCAATATGATAATTATAACTCAGAGATGATAATCGACTTCCAACTCAAAGCGTTGAAGAGAGAAACATGGAATTGGAAAAGTTTTGAATAGGGCGTAGGTTGTTTATTTATTGTTTGACGACTGTTTGATCAGTGATGCGCGACCGGGCCATAAAACTAGCGGTTGTGAGTTCGAATCCCGCAAGGGGCAAATGTTTGTGTGATGAGCTCGAGCTTGTACCTGAGCCATGGATGTTTATAAATGTATTTGGGTATATCCATTCATTATCTAGTCACAGTACAAGGTAATTATAGTTGGTTTGGGGCTAGATAATAGGCTAGTTTCCTAGGTCAAAAAAATAATATTCTAATTAGTCCGTCAGTTGATTATCAAAAAAAAATTGAACCTATATTTTGTCTTTTGTCAATCAAACAAAAAATTACGAAGATAAAGTGCATCAAACTTTAGGAATGGGAGCACGTGACGTCACGCAGTGCTAAAAAGTGTCGCAAGGCGTGACGTTACGTAAATAAATATTGGACAACATACATTGCTCTGCTAAAAAAAGTAGCTGAAGAACTTGTGTTAGAGAAACCAGAAACAACGACGGTACCACAACGCCCAATCCCGAGATAACACAGAAAAGTTAGTTTTCTACATTGACACGACCGAGAATCGAACCCGGGACCTCAAAGATAGCGACGCCCGACGTGCTCGCCTCTTAGCTACGGAGGTCATCATTGATTGATTGTATGTAACAAAACTGGACAGTTTGAATATTAAATTAATGTTGTGTTATAAAACATATTATTCATTCTTACTTAACAATGTCGTCTATTCTAATACTCTACCATATATACTTTTACCTATCCTATAACCTATCTTATCAGTTTAACATACATAGGTATCTAATAACATACAAAGCATCCAATAAAGAGTGTTTTAAACTTTGACCTGAAGAACCCCGAACGACATCATGTTCAGCAGAAAATAATCACAGACTAAAAAACTTTTCCAGGCAGAACTAATGCATTTCTCGAAGCATTTATTAGAGTGTTAAACGAAAAGTGTACCATTTAGCACATTGACTTAAATAATTTTTGTTTTTGTTAGTGTTGGATAACATCTACAATACTTGTAATTAAAATTTAATTGTAAAATTTGAAATTTGAAGAAAAAAAAACTTGTGTTTGTGATAGTTTTTTTTTCTCCCATTAAGTTAAATTTTAATCTATATTATAATAAGTAATGGGTGTTGCCGTTACTTTATCAATATTTTAGAATCGATACGATTTCCACAAAATATTGACAGCGGTAGTTGTAAAACTAATAATTAATCCGCAATATAAACCAATTGGTTAAAAATCTTGTGACACATAAAATTAACGTTTACCTGATAGATCGTGCACTTCACCCTTATACGTCGGACGTAAAAGATGTAATGGCGGATAATTGAGTTTTTACTTGTTTTAAGAAAAGAGGCTTTTACTGTACTAAGTGATGTCTACAGAAGCACTAGGTAATGGTTACCTATCTTATGTTCGAGAAGTTGTTTGCCGAATTTTATTTCACCGAAAACTTTTCGACTAATTTAGTTTCGCTTTTTTTCATTTCATTGCAATGACCTTTGCCACTGTATCAGTTGACCTATTATCAATTCGTTTTTTATTGTTACCCCGACGTTTCATTTCTTCGAAAAACTTATTACCGAACATGGCTTGGCCGAAATAACATTTGTTCGAAGTATTATGTTTCAAGTATTTATTAAGTATTTTATTATGTTACAACATTTGCCTAAGCTATTAATGTTAGATGATTTAGTTTTCAGAAAAATGCTTCCAGTATTATAATAATTAATCCTTTATCCTTATCCTTAGAATTTATCCTTAGTTTTTAAGCGCTCGGCGGCCGCTGCCGCGGCATAGCCTTCGCGCTTTGTGTGGTCACTGTTCTAACCTTACCTAACCAATTTAGTCTTATTATATACGCAGTATTCTAGTAAGTGAAAAAGGTTCAAAAAAGATTTTGGCCAACAGTAAAAAGTCATTCTGAAAATCGATGAAACGTAGTTTGGTAAAATGATACTTATGTCAAAAGATATTTCGATAGACTAAAAATATGTCAAATGATACATATTATAGCAAAAGAAATGTCGGTCTATAATTTTCGGCCAACTGAAATTCTGTCAAGTAAATTACGGACAAGTAATCGGTTACCCTAGGGAATAGCTATTGGCACTAGTCACTGGGCAAATGGAGTAATTTGTTTTGTTACTAGACTGAAGGTGAAAACAAGTCTTGTTTTATTTTTAACCAGGGCTTGAAACCGGTTCAACATTAACCGGTAATTATAAGGGTTAAACCGGTTATATCATAAAGTTCCGTTCCGGAGCGGAACGAAATAGGAGCGATACATGGAACTTAAATAAACCGGTTTATAACATCATCGCGGCATCGGTCGTGACTTGTCGGAACTCGTTGAAGTAGGTACCCACGGTGTGCGTCGCTCGCAAACGCAGTTGCAGCTTGCAGGACGAATAGTATGGTCAGTCATTGCGCGCGTTCTGTGATCATGGGTCGAAAACGTAAATCTAGTATTTACCATCATTTTGAATATGATGAAGCAGCAAAAAAATCTAAGTGTTTAATAGAAGAATGCAAAGCAGAGTTAAAGGTGAGTACTACTTATTGCTAATGAAATACAAACACAAAATCTTTTGTAAATGTCGAATACTTATATTAGACATTTACAAAAGATTTTGTGTCTAGTAGGTAAACTATATGTTGTTATTTTACACAGGTATTCTGATTTTGTATAGTTAATTGATATACGTGATTTGTACCGTAGCTTAATCATAAGTAAGTTTCAATAATCATTTTATAGGTTATTCAAGTGTGATTTTTATACACGTTATGTTTGATAGGTATATTGAAAGGGGGTTATCGTACTCGTCATAATGAACAATAGTCATAATCCAGGGTCTGATGATGGACGGGGAATGTGGCCATAGGATCTTCTAAACTAAATAAGATAAACCCATCGTGTTTGGGCTCATTTGCTTTGTCTTGGCAAGCAGTTTCGTTCTAAATGATATCCAGGGCCTGATGGAGATGGCCATAGGATTTGATCTTAAAATGATATACGTTGCTAGAAATTAATTTGATATTTATTTTAACACCCAAAAATAATTGTGGTTTCCCATTAATTATTTTTTGTAATTTAATTCATTTTGATGGACTAAATGCGTGGTTAAAGGTTATGTGATCAGTTTTTTTACACCCTGTAGGTACACGGGCTTGAATTTAATATATGAATGACTCAATATAAGGATCTTATTTTCTTCTAATATAATTTTGTTGTATTGTTTTAGGGCAACCATGGAGCGAATTTGCTGCGACACTTTTTCAGGCGTCATCGATCTCAATACGATGAATTAATCAAAAAAGATAGTACTAAAAATAAATCGGCAAAATCAACTCCTGAAAATCAAATCTCGAGTAAAGTGACAGAAGAATGTGTCAAGCTAGTTACTGTACATGGTAGGCCATTTACACTAATTGATGATGAAGCCTTCAAAAATATTTTGAAACTTATACCGGGATGTGACACGAACAGCAAAAAAGTTAAGTGTTGTGTTGAAGACAAAGCTTATGAGACGCGTAAAGTGATATGTAAGAAATAAAGGATCAGCTGGTTGCATTTAAAATTGACGTCGCTTCAGTGAAATCGAGAAGATTCCTTGGTCTTAATATTCAATACATTGCAGATGGAAAATTGGTTTTAAGAACTTTGACTGTCCTAGAACTGCATCAAAGAAATACAGCAGAATTTTTAAAAGATACAATGAAGATAGTTTTGAGTCGGTTTGGTATCAATATTAATCAGATATATTCAATCACATCGGACAACGGTTCAAATATGATTAAAATGACCAAAAAACTTGGAGAAGAGCTTCAATTACTAGAAGTCGTGGAAGGTAATCTGGATGAAGAAACAGAAGAGGCGAATGAAGAACCAGAAACAGAAGAGGTGAATGTAGTCTTAGAAGGGGAAGAACAGACTGATATTTTTGATATTGAATTAGATGGAGATTCCGATACAAGGACTAAAATTGTAGCTGTCCGATGTGCGGCTCACACTTTACAATTGGCTGTTCGAGACACACTGGTAGGTTATGAGTCCATCTTAGAACAATGTCGCCGCTTATCGAGGCTATTACGGACACCAAATATCGTCTTGCGATTAAGAGAAAACTGTTTACCTAACGCCATCATAGACTGTCCAACGAGATGGGACACGACTGTTCTAATGTTAGAAAGGCTTATATTATTGAAACCATTTTGTACGTCAAATTCCGATATTCAGCGAAGTGGTCTCTTGGAAGATATTTTATGGACAGATATCGAAGAAATGTTTAATGCTCTTAAGCCCTGTCGAACGCTAAGCAAAACATTACAAAAAGAGCAGATCACTTTTGGCGATTTCTATATTGCTTGGACACGTTGCATCTTAGAAAATGAAAATCTCACGTTACCGTTTGCATCACAAATAATAATAAATATGCGAATAAGACAGAAAATGCTTTTTGATAATGAAAGTTTTCTTGCAGCAGTTTACTTAGATCCTCGAATTAACGCAGTTTTGACAAGTGAACAGCAAATAAAAGCTCGTCAGCATTTAATATCTACTTTTAATAGAATGAAAAATTTACATCATACGTCCACTGACAATTTACAAGAGCCACAACCAGGAACCAGTACATTAAATATAACAGAAGACAATCTCGACCTCTATTTTCAAGATATTCGACAAAGAAGAACTTCCGAACATAATTATGCAGATATAACGCTAACTACAGTTCTCACACAATTTTTAAATGAGCCAATCCTCTTCCAAACTTCCAAACCTACTTCTGCAAACATTTTAGAGTATTGGAATAAAAAGAAAATGACTGATCCACAACTATATTTGCTATCCAAAATTGTTCATTCCACACCACCTACACAAGTTAGTGTAGAAAGATTATTTTCATCCCTGAAATTTGTTTTAAATAATTTAAGACTTTCTTTAACAGATTCAATTATTGAAGACATTTTGGTAGTCCGAAACAATACTTTATACGGTTAGTTAAATTAGAGTACCTATTGGAATCGTATCAACAATTTAACAGGAATCATTACAATCTAATACAAGGTTTTTTATATCATATTGCAAACACCTTTTACTAATTATATTGTTCAAATAAAACGTTTTATATGAAAATGACTTATGACCAACTTGAAAATCTTAACATAAAAATTTATTTATAACTTCTCCATACAAAAATGTAGCGTTGCGAATTCGCATCGCATTGCATCGCATCGCATAGCAATTTTGTGTACAAGCACTAAGTACATTGCGATTAATTTAAATCATTGCTCACTATAAATTGCTGATGCGATTTAATTTGTTAAAAATAAGAAAAAACATATTTTCTTATCAAAGCGACATTTTTTTTACGAAATTGATTGTCGTTAAAAAATGTCGCTTAGATCAATTATTAGCCTTTCAACCGTCGATATGGGTGTGATTGCAAGTAGTAAGTCAAAATGCCTACATTTTAATTTTTTTATTGTTACCGGCGAGTGTTTATGATTTATTCAATAATAATTAATCATGTATTAGTCTAGCTGGATTCCTGTCGATGTTTATTATTTAAAGATTTTACATACTTCAATATATTAATGTATACTTCGGAACGCATACAAGCTGGCACAAATTGCAATTCACCAATCAAAAGGTTACCGAAGTAGTAATTTCTCTTCTATCAAGTTTTCTCTCAAATTCACAATGAATACAGGATGTGGATACTGCCTCCGTATCTTCAACTGATTGTTTTTTTTCTTGTATTAAAGGTTTATGAACATCTGCTTCATTTTTTTCTGTTTGTGTACAGACATCTTTAATTTGACCATTGTTATGTTCACCGATTTCTAAAAAAAGTTATTGATATTATTAACGGGTTAAGTTCCATTAAAATTAGATTAAGTTTAAGTAATGGATCTCAGTATTCATAAGTAATGAATAAAAATTACAAAATCTTAACGTCTTTAATTTCACACAGCGGCAATCCTAATAACAATCTTACCCAATTCATCGTAATCTTGTGAGTCGTAGGCAAATGGTTGACTGTTTTGTTGAAATGCTGGGTCATCTTCGTAGTGGTTATTATCAGTACCTTAAAAATAGGTATTCCATTTATTAATATATTTACTTAAAATAAGAAAGAATTATCTGTTAAATCTTCGTTACGTGTCGTGGTCCGATCGTAGAATTCGGCATATGGTAAAATTTGAGAATTAAGTAGTAGGACGAAGCAACGAGCATATTAGGTTGACATGAAAGATATACACGAGCTGAGCGAGCAAAGCGAGCGAGCCGCGGGAGCGGCCGGCGAACAACAACGTAGTTTTCTTTTAATTAATTTTAATAAAATGAAATCTGTAAACCGTCCTCTAGTTTCACGAAATGTCGTTTAGATCAAGTATCAACCGTCGATATCATGATCTGACCAAATTCTACGATAGGGCGATGACATAAATATTATCATACCTGAAATATAATCACTATTACAGTCTGGAGGTTCGGTAAAAAGTGGTTGACTCGCAGGTTCATTCATGACTTCATTTTCTAAAATAATAATTCAAATAAATAGCAAAAATATAATCCTAACATAACCTACGAAAACTCGCAAAAAATAAGGATAAATTGATATTCTCATTTATTTGACCTCTCGTTATCGAATATAAATTAATATTAAATCAAATTATTAATTATCATCTTGGATTCAGTCGAAAAGTAGTATAAGTTAAATAGTTACCAAAATTTTCCAAGACACTACTCACCAGGTTCTTCAAAAAATTTACGTTTCATTGCCATTATTATAATAATATAACTTACACAATACCAAAGTCGAAAACAGTTAATTTATTACAATTAACCTCCGTAACACATGCACATCGAAGCAATAATAAGATTATATTGAATGTTTGCGAACTGCAACTCGACGCTGTCAAAACATCGCGAACTTCCGTTCGTTACCCTGAACGAAAAATATAACCGGTTAATGAAAAATACCCATATTTTTATAAACCGGTTCAAAAACCGGTTTTAAGGAACGTAACCTTTTTCAAAAAGTTCCGCGTGGAAATTCATCGAACCGGTTCAAAAAAAATACCGGTTTCCAAGCCCTGTTTTTAACATGCACTCATTAGACTTTAACCATAAATTTTTATTTTTATTTGAAACTATATGATGCTCGTGTAAACACCGTTATCGCTCTGATGATTTAGTAGCACGTATAAGGTTCAGAACTGATGAAATTTATTAAATAGCCTTGGGCTTTAAATTTGAAATTGATCCCATCAAGCTAATGTGATGATTAAACTCGGAGACGGATAATGAAAGTCAATAGCGGCTGTTAGTGCAACCCCTTTAGTTTGGGCTCATTTAAAGATTACTAAAGATTACTGGGTTATTTGTTTTGTTTGACAAGTCCTATTAATACTCGTATAAAAGCGTGTTTATAATTTTTTGAATTATAATATTAAAATTATTAGGTTGCTAAGACTGTGATGTCAATAATCTAGTGTAATAGGCCACATTTATCGTGAAAGGTGAAGTAAACGGGTTCTCAAGTGGAGACCCCGTCTCGGCAAACTTAGTGTAGGACGCCCCCTAACTCGATGGACCGACGACCATAGGAACATGGCTGACAGTAACTGGATGAAAAAAGCGGGAGATCGTGTTTTTTGGCGCTCTTTAGTGGAGGCTTCACGTCCAGCTGTGGACTGAAATAGGCTGATATGATGATGATGATGAAGACTCTAATGCGTTAAGGTAAGTGTTCATAAAAATATCTCACGTTCTCAGGTTCACGACCTCCATAGCTATCTCTAAGGTTTCGGGTTCGATTCCCGGTCGGTCAATGTAGAAAAATAACTTTTCTATATTGTCTCGGGTCTGGGTGTCGTGGTACCGTCGTTGTTTCTGATTTCTGTAAAACAAGTGTTTAAGCTATTTATCAAGGGATCAGAGCAATGTATGTGATGTTGTCCAATATTTATTATTATGATTGATGACTTCAGAATTTATCTAAAGGGGAATGAACAATCATCTCACGGGAACACAAAATCAGGATAGAAATTATCAGCAACGATTTTAGTATCGTTGTAGTTAAGCCGTTAAAACGTGAATTGGCAAAAAACACGGGGCATTATAATGAAATTATTTTCAATAATGTATGTCAAACTTTGTTCTTTTGGTCACTTAATAAAGATTTATTCATCTAATTTTATTTTATGTGTTTTATTTAAAATAAAATAATGTCTAAATTAATCCTAATCTAATAATTATTCGTAAGTTATGAGACGTAGCTCTATCTAGTTTCAGAAGTTATTCCTAATGAAGTCTTAAGAATATCTCAAACCAATAAGGGCATACGGGCCTCCCCTCCAGTATACTAAACTAAGTTTCGCGAGTTCTAAGTTCTGTACGTGATACGGACTCCCAAAGTGAACATATTCTTTGGTGTAAAACTTTTATAACAACTGGTTAATAGGCACCAATCACTCGACATACTTTTTCTCTTTACTTTTTCTTTTTGATGTTAATGTATTTCATTTTTTTCATACTTTAATGCCAAAAGCATTCTTTAACAGTCAACCATAGACCCTGAGAGACGATACAGTAGGCGGTGCAACAAAATAAAATCGGTATTAACGAAAATTCTTTTTCTCTGATTTATTGTCTCAGAGCTGAAGTGGCAATAGGATGTGGCCTGCTCCCACTCAGCTTTGCAATTTAAAGAGCTATGTATATATGTATATGTATATGGTATCTTTACTTAGACTTAGAATTGTTTCTCGTATCCACCTTAACTTGCGCCTTAATTGTTAATAGGCCAACCTTATAATACCGTTATAGCTATTTAATTTATTTATACCATCATTCATACTCATATTATGGTATAAGTTGGTACCGGTACAAATATTGGAAGTATTTAATTATTGAGGTCGTATTATAACTTCCTTAAATTAGAAGGTTGGTTCTTCTGCTTAAATATAAAAGGTTTTATTATGGGACTAAATCTCAAAAAAGGGTTCCATTTTTGCATTTATTTTAAAGTGTTTATGTTATTTTTACTTGTGAGATCTGTAGATTTTGTAAATAAGATATTAGTATTGCAATGAACTTAGTATAATATCCTCTTTAAGATTTTGGTTAGGTTAGGTTACATAATAACATTATTTACGACTCAACGGCGCCGTGACGCGGTGATTTGCACTAAATGCAATTAGACTCGGGTTTGAATCCCGATTCGAATCAGCGTATGCTGGGCCACGCCGCTGGCAATATATATCGTCTAGTACCTCGTACGACAACCATGTTAATTCCTTACTTTTAGACCGACAATTAATGTGTTGTCAGACTCATTTACTAGGTATGATAGGTAAGTCACAAAACTCGATGAGGATAATTTTATAAAAAAAATCAAAACCGACTTCAAAAAACTAAAACGCTAAAAATAATCTTACACTTAAGTACCTAATCAGTTACTTTTGGAGTCGGTGCAAACGAAAACATAGAATCTCTCATCGACTGGCACCGACTCCAAAAGTAACTGATTAGGTACTTAAGTGTAAGATTATTTTTAGCGTTTTAGTTTTTTGAAGTCGGTTTTTATTTTTTTTATAAAATTAACTTATTTCATCTATTTTAGTGCAAAATCCTAATGAAAATAATCTTACGAGTGCAAACATAATTTAACTGCTGAACACCGATTTCATTTCCTATTTTTCCACCCTAAATGGTGTTTTTTTCCCAAAAATGTTTGATTATATTATCTTTGAAGTGTAAGCTATTCATTAAAAAAAGAATCATCAAAATCGGTCCACATTTGGCAAAGATAGATACTAAAATCTGTTGGCGTGGTACGGAGTTCATGCAATGTTTGATGATTTTCTTATAGATCTCATCATCAGAATTCAACCAAATTTGTTTGGGACCATTCTGAAAGTATTACCTTTCAAAGAAAAAAATACTTATTGAAATCGGTCAACGCAGTAACGAATGATCGCTGAACATACATCAAAAAAAAAAAAGCTACCGACGAATTGAGAACCTCCTCCTTTTTTGAAGTCGGTTAATAACGAATGATCCAACCTAATTTAATTTCGTATAGAAACTAATGCCTTTCTGTTATCATCTCCAGTCTCCTTCTAACCCTTGTTTTATTCGAAAGAAAAAATAAACACCAAAACTCGCCTCAAGGATATTTATTTCACGCTCAAGATAATTGTATTATTATTACAGTGTACAAAGAAGGGTGTTGATGATATAACGTAAAATATTATGTACGTAATTGGTTCATTTCTGGTAAATAAAACCAAGAATGGGTGTTTAAGGGGAAGTTTGCGGCCCCGGGCCTCTCGCTGTTTAATTTAATTTTGTTTGGAAGTTTTTGTTCTGTCTACGTTGGTTTCGATGTAGACAAAGAAAAACAGTTAACTCAAATTTCACCTGTTATGAATTTGTTTATTTATTTACATCTGAAATGCATAAATATAATAACGACACACCAATCAAAATGATCTGAAAGTAAGAATGAAAATTCCAGTGTAACGTTTTTTTTTCTAAGGGCGATTACTATAACACCCAGATCCAATTATTCCAGAGCCAGTTTAGGAATATTCGTTTTATAAATTGACCTGACAGGGCATCAAACCAAAGCCAATCAGGTCGTCAACATACTTACAAAATAAAGAGTTCCAATTCTGAGGCTGACTGACTCGCTGGGTGGAGGTTACGCCGCTGACCCAGGTTGGATGTAAAGTAAAGTGAAAGTTTATTCTGTACTTATAAAAACTTAAGCTATATACATTATGACTAGATAATTATGCTTACGCTGATAACACTAGATAATTATTCTTACACTACTAACTATATTAATACCTACTACGCAATTATGTTATGCTTGTCACACGTGACAAACGACCTGGTAAAGGTTGCAGGAAGCCGCTGGATGCGGGCCGCTTCCAACCGGCCAATCTGGAAGTCACTGGGGGAGGCCTATGTTCAGCAGTGGCTGAAAAACGATGATGTTACACGTGAATAAATACGGGTTGTGATAAAAAGAGATGCTGACTTTCCGAGTCTTAACCGCGCGTGTTTATGAACGCGAGATTTTGGCACAGTCAACAGAAAATTTGGCGTTTTGTGCTAGGTTGACACAAAATGTCTTCATCTCGTCTTTTAACAAACTTATGACTGTAAAACCTTAAACCATCGTAAACTAACTTTACCTAAAATCTGTTAGTCTGAATATCTAGCTATAGATGAGTTACTTTCCTATCTCTACTGTGGTTTTTTCAACGAGAAAGTCGCCAGCTACACGGACATCCCCAAATGGGTCTTTATTTTGTTTAAGAAGGTTCTCATTTAATGGTTATGTTGGACAGTGTTAACTTTGAACACGGTCGGACAAAATTTGGGGAACATTCATTTTAAGCTAATAAACAGCCAGTAACTTAATTTAAGGCACAAGACGTTTAATTTTGATACAAGGGCTTATAGGATAAGAATACTCGAAAAGGCTATCCTCATACGGAAAAGACAGGGCATAAGACAACACGGCCAACCAAAAGAACTTGGAAATGCCCAGGAGGCATTCAAACAGGCAGACATGATCGCGATGACTAGCTCACGCACGATCCTTAACCACTAAAAGAGTTACTTTATATAAAAGAGGACTACGAAAAAAATAAGTTGATCGTCTGATTTGTACAGTCAACTTTAAAAGTAGCTGATCAAATACAAAATTTTAAAAGTACTGACTACTAAATATCACAATTACCAGACTTTATTAGACTTTTGCGTAGCAATTTTGTTAGACTATTTTGATATGTTTTGAAATGAGATTTTTTTGGATAATTCAAGTACTAAACTACTTTTGATGTTGACTGTACTTCATATTACGTTACACAATTTATAATTAAATTTCTTTGGCTCCACAAGTTGATGACGCAATATCAGGGCCAGGCCTGGTATACGGTATATGAACTTTGTTTTATTAACGTTATTTGATACTAAACAAAACAATAATTTAACTAGGAAAGTTACTTATTAAAAGACTCACCTGAAAGACTAACTATATAGCCTATCTGAGGCCATTTTTCGTCATTTTTTGGTCATTCGTTGACTCGGAGTCCATTACAGAACACAGGCCTCCCCCAATGACTTTCATCGGGGGGGATTGAAAATACTCGCCACGCTTGGCAGGCGGTTTGGTGAGCGCAGTTTTTTATAACACAGATGCTGCTGCCCGTCTCGTGCTACAGGAATGAGTCGCCTGACATGCCTCCTGTTAGCGGTGGGGAAGTGTATTCTTCACGGCCGTCCCGACGTATTTTTAAACGAAAAACTTATCACTTTAAATAATTTAGGTCAAAAACATACAGCTCATTTGAAACAATTTCTTCGAACTGCCAAGACCCTGCTAAATGCGTCCGTTAAAAATATCAAAACTCCCATTATCCTTGTAAAAGAACGAGTATGATGGAAACTGGAGAGTCATCGCTTCTCACTGTAATCATTAGGCGTTATTCACATAGGTATACAAATTAGTGTAGAGTCAGTTGCGGCCACTTGGAATATCTAGTTCTTAAATCAATCTTACATTTTTATCTACCATAAGGCAAAGCCATAAGACTGACTGATCCATTGCATCGATATGCGCAGCCAAAACCGCTGGACCTAAAAACTTAACTTTTTAAAGATTTTTTTTAAAAGCTTTTCATTATAATGGAGGATGCAAGTTTCTCTCTTCTGTTCTGATTTAAGTGTACAATAATATCCAGATAAATAACTATTTTAAATTAAGAAAGTGACAAAAGTATTAGGTACTTAAATCAATTCTCCGTAATGACAAAATGTTGAATTTAAAGTTTCAGATGTTTGAACTTTTTACAACTCCATACAATTGAGATTTTATATTAGTTTTAACTTTATACCTCCAATACTTTTATAAGGAAAAGGGTCATGCTTGATTTGTTGACAGAAAGACAACAACGTAATCGTAATCGTATACAGTGTGTAACGAAAAGGTGAAATAAAACTTTAAGGGGTTATTCTACGGCTAAATTACATCAACTTTTTCTAAGGGACCAACATCGAAATCGCAAAAAAAAAAAAAAACACTCCCATACTAAAACGCGACCAGCTGGCATCAGTTTGTATGGAAACGTCAATTTTTTTTTTGAGATTTTGATGTTGGTCATAGAAAAAGTTGATGTAATTTAGCCGTAGAATAACCCCTTAAAGTTTTATTTCACCTTTTCGTTACACACTGTATATAAAACAAAGTCGGGTTAGTTACACCATTAATACCTCAAGAAAGGCTGGACCGATTTTATGATTTTTGATTTGTTATATTTGTCTTCGCCCCGAATAGCAGAATAACCATAAAAACACGGAAAAAAATACTGAAAAAATTTATATGAAGGGGCGGTACAAAGTTCGCCGGGACAGCTAGTTCTTTATAGGTTCTGATTTTTCCCTTGGGATTTGAAATTCTAAAAAACAAAATAGCAAATCGTTACTCATATTTTGTAGCATGCTCAATTTTACAAGGGCTAAAATATATTATAAGCTAAGCAAAATATTGTTTGTCTGAATCATTACCTATTTCCATTTTAATAGTACAAAACCGTTGCGCGTTTATAATAGAAGCTACTAAACGTGGTGATTATTGCCTCTCTGGTACAGATCTTTATAGACAGGGATGCCGCAATATCAAACAATAGCTTTTGGATTCTATCTCGTTCCTTCGCCATTAAACAGTTGAAGCTCTCATTATTTCACGCCTCTGCGTCCCTCGTTTTGCAATTTGTGGATGCAAAATTTTACTAACTGGGATGTTAATTAGTTGTGAGTTCTTGCTACCGCAACCCTGGACATGCTTCGCAAAATTGGGACAGAATTTCTCCGTGTGACTCGCCTTTTATTACTACTAGCAAAAGTTATAATTTAGTTACAGTACATGACTGTTTAGTGCTTTAAAAAGAGGTGAAAGTTATTAAGAAACATTGGGGTGGTTTTTATATAAACTTATTGAGCTATTTTGTAATTCTAGAAAACGTGTATAGATCATCATCATCATTTCAGCCATAGGACGTCCACTGCTGAACATAGGCCTCCCCCAGTGACTTCCAGATTGGCCGGTTGAAAGCGGCTCGCATCCAGCGGCTTCCTGCAACCTTTACCAGGTCGTCTGTCCACCTTGTAGGTGGACGTCCTACGCTGCGCTTGCCGGTACGTGGCCTCCATTCCAGAACCTTTCTGCCCCATCGGCCGTCAGCTTGCTTATCCGTTGGGCTATGTCAGCAACTTTTGATCGTTTACGAATACGAATCGTGTATAGATATTTAGAGGCTATTTTGGATTAAAATTTCAATATAAAGATGAATGAGCTGCTAATACTGCTATACTAGTCAAATGATATGAGAAACACTAAAACCTTACATTGTGAGGTTTATTTCATACTTATTAAAGGTGATGTTTTTTATGTTTAGACTTTAATATTAAGCGGATGAAATGACAAAGTAATATTTTGATATGATCAAGTTAAATTCTATAATAATTTTCAAAACTTCTAGGTAAAATTACCACAGAGTTGGCTCTATTTACTATTCTTCACAATTTTCAACAAGCGGAAACATTGAGATTACTCAACCATTCCTATTTCAGTGCCGCTTTTGATTTCATATTTTCCCTCGGTTCTCATTGTTGTTTAAACTCTCGCAGACTTAATTTATTTTCAGAAAGTTCCCTCATTTAAATTACTTGCAGAACATAACGTTTATTACTTCTGTAAGAGTGAAAAAGTTTTGGAATTTTTCGCGTTCTTCTTTTTCTTTATTAATTATGAAGTTTTTTGTTGAACCTGAATACTGAATGTGTTGGTAACTTGGCATTGCTTCTAATAATTTAAAGACACAATTTCACCTATTTCTGTTTCTAATACTCTCTAAGGGCCTCTAGAAGCTCAAGGTTGCACAACGTGATATGCCGTCATACGGAGAAAAGACGTATCTGACCTTACAAAACTAGAAATTAAAGAAAATACTGGTAGATGCATCTTTTTCCACTGATTTCGAAGATTAGCGTAACTCAATTCGAAAATAAAAAGACTGACACATCTTTTTTTCTTAGGACGACAGTATGGAAAGGGCTATGCTCTGTGTTTCTCTGCCAGATCGTATCAGAAACGAACACAAGTCACTGACTTAACCCGACAGATTAGCAAGCTAAAGTGGCAGTGGGCGGGCCAAATAGCAAGTAGAACTGACCGCCGATGGGGCCAAAAGTTCTAGAATGGAGGTCACGTACCGGCAAACGCAGCGTAGGTCGGTCGCAAGGTGGACAGACGACCTGGTAAAGTACAGCCACTGGATGCAGGCAGCTTTCAACCAGCCAATCTGGAAGTCATTGGGGGACGCCTATGTTCAGCAATGGACGTTCTATTAAGGCTTCAATGATGATGATAATGATGAAACAATGGTTTTGTCAAAGGTTCATCAATCTACTAAAATGTCTAATTTCCTCGACCAATTTTTAACTTAATGTAGAATACACAGACTTCAATATCAATAGAGAAAATTTTACGAATGCAGTAGATTGATAAGCCGTTGACAGAGTACTTAAATTTCTCCTTTTGTTTCTTTATAGAGACACACCTTTTTGTTGCCACTGCTTCCAACCGGCCAATCTGGAAGTCGTTGGGGGAGGCCTATGTTCAGTAGTAGACGTTTTATGGCTGAAAAGATGATGGTATTAATGAACACTGCTTACTGTAATTAGAGTGTGAAATACTCTTGTTCTGATTATTATGTATTGTGAATTTATCCAAGATATACGATAGAAAAGCTTGCTTGTCCAAATGGTACATTTGTATAAAGAAGATCTTCTGAACTTGTTATGTTAGGTTTTCTGTGTCAACTCTTATAATTTCAGCTCCAGCCATTAGCGCCATCTTTGTGTTTAAAAATTAACTGAGAGCGACAAGGGCGCGAAATCACAAAGGCTCGACACACCGCGCGACGTTTTTAAAGCGAGCGAACTTCTTCCAGCTATAATAGCTCATTGTGTGTTGCGCTGTTGATAAAATTGAAGGCTTCAGGGTTGCCAGTTTTCGAGTATAATATGTTTATGATCGCAATCGCTGGCAGCAATACGACGAAATAACAAACACAAAGATATTCTTACTGATGTATCAATATCGCTACTCCTCAGGTAAATGTATAGTTAAGATCAAGTGGAGACAGGTTAAATGTATCTTTTAAGCCTTTATTGTTAACTGTTAACTACATAATGTCTTTTATAAAATAAAAATAGCTGTTTCCCGCGACTTCGTTTGTGTAGTCTTTAGTTAGATTTTTTTTCTGGATAGGGAGGCCGTAAATCCCTAATGACCTAGCGGTATGACATATACTTTACGACCCATTTCCATACCTACAAAATATAAATTAAAAATTCATAAAAATCGGTCAAGCCGTTTCGAAGGAGTGCCACCACAAACACGATTTTTATTTAAAAGATGTGTTTTTTTTTATATACAGTAACTTTTTATTTTTATTTATTGTTATACTATTTTTCGTGCAATATAGAATAAATAAATAAATTATAATTCAGTTCAGTGAAGCCTTGACAAAATCTATTTTCTGTTTGCATTAGCACGCGGCAGTAATCGAATCATTCTTGTATGAATAGCCAAGCTATCTTTTGCACAATTAGACGTTGAATTTTAAACGGCTTACTACAGGGTTGCCATTTTTAAATTCCTCAAAAAAAATTATATGACATACATTTAATGGATACGTCATGTGTTCAAGACGCCAGCGTTTGCGGCAAAAACAGCATGTACAGAAACTAAAATCGATATTTTTCTTTGTATTTTATATACAATTTTGCAACAACAATTTAAGACAGGTTTACCGCAACAACGCAGTCTTAAGGTCAAGTTAAATGATGTTGCTGTGTCAGGCAAAACTTATACGGATTTTTAGCTGTTGAATTATTTTTATTCAGCGTTGAGACTGTGCAAATATGTATATTTGTAATGTGTATTACTGCGGTTTCCTCTTATATATATTAAAAATACAAAGTCAAATTAAAGGACCAAAGAACTGTATCTTTTTGTACAAATTCGGATGGTTGGCGACCCTAGTCTAGAACAAGGATGGATATCTCAAACGCATTTGGAATTCAATGGCTAAATTAACACGGGGCTCGCTAGAAAAGAGAAAAATGCCGGTGGCACTTAAAACGATCGGGAAAAAACGATTCATTTGTTGGATCAGCGTTCGAGATAATCCGGGAAAGAATAAATTCGAGTTAGACACGTTTCCTTTTAAGAACGAGACTATTTTTTAAGAAAAAATACGGTTTTATTAAAAGACAAATCACAGATATATAAAATGACGTAGACGCGGCTTATCCTTAGTGCTACTGCGATATATAATCTAAATCATATTGTACTAGCGACCCACCCGGCTTCGCACGGGTAGCACTAAGAATATAGGGTTCTAAATTATACAGGGTATAGTAAAACGATACATTGCTCTCAAGAGGTGATAGAGGCGCAAAACTGCAACAACTTTGTTGAATAAACCTACAGCAAAATCGTAACAAAAAAGTTACTTCTTCATACTAATAATTATAATTACAAGATTAGTTGTTAAATTTGTATAGCAAGGTTACAAACAGTTCTCGTGAATCAGACTACCTATTGTAGTGTAAATTACCCCCCAAAGAAAGCTACCTAAAAAAATAAGACCTTTTTTGTTAGCCTACTCGGTGTAAATAAGTATCTTAGTAGTATGTGAATACAGTATTAATATCTATTTACTTTAATTCTAATGTAATAACACTAATAACCTATGTGTATATCCAAGGTAGGCTATAAACACGTGGTAGGATTGTATAATTTATTTATTAGAGTAATAAACTATAAACTCTTTAGAACGATACCTAATGATTATATATTCTTTATCGACATGGATGGCAGGATTTTTGGTTGGGAGAACGGTTCATTATTTTCGTGTTTTGATTGCGCATAATATATATTCATTGTTTGAAAATCTACTGTTTTGTATTTCATTATCCTAGATTTCTGAGGCTATCCTTTATTTTAGTGCTTAAATCACGCGTTGTCTCTTATGTGTGACATCGTTCTACAAATCTACATAGTTTCAGTTTTATCATACATGCATCGAAATAGAACGCCCAGAACGATAGTTTCCTACAAAGCGGACTGTCAAAAGTGAGGCAAGAATGACATCTTTGTATGCGTAAGTAAGTCGTAAAAATAAGGTTGCCTTTATATTAAATTTTACCCAAAATTAGGGGGTTGAAACGGGGCGCTATGGGGCACGACACTTAGAAAAAAATGCACTGATTTTAAATGGAACATTGAAAGCCGAATTTCGGAAATATATGAGTATGCAGCTGGGACTTGTAAAATAGACTAGTTAAAACTTGTCAAAGATCATCTGGGTTAGGTTATGTTAAAATCAGTTACCACATAAAGCGCGAATCCGAGCGAGCGGAGCAAGCGTGCCGCGGCAGCATTATAATTCTGGTTCTAAAATTTTGACAATATCCCCGTATAAAATCTGCAAATATTTCAGTAAGGGTACGTCGGATCAAAAAATAATGAAATATTGACCCCCTTAAAAACCACAGATTGCACCTGGGCCCATAATATTTTTACCTCAAAAAACGGTCAAGGGCGAGTTGGTAAATTTTTTCTCAGTAAAAGTGTAGAAAAATTACAACAGCTCCATACAAAAAACGATCGAAAATTCGGCTGTCAATTATATTCCATATAAAATCTGTTAACTTTTGTTTAAGTGTCGCCATAGCGCCCCGTTACCTATACTCTGACCCGATCGGTCAGAACCCGGTCAGAATCGAACCCGGGACCTAAATAATTCAAAGTCGTCTCAATTATTTCGATTACAAAACAAAATATAAATTAAGACGTTTCTCTTTTAAAAACAACAAAATGTTGGAGATATTTTTTTCCCATACAGGCAACATTTTCATAAAATGTCGAATTGACATTTTATGAAAATGTTAATGTAAAAAAAAAATGTGACCATCGTGACAACAAATGTCCAATGTGACCAAGCATTTATCATAAATGACGGACGCTTATAGCATATGACAGTCAATTTACAACTCCAAGACTAATTTATTGTGATTTATTTTTATTTTTGATTAATGTTTTACGTAAAAAATATAAGTTTTAACGCAATTCTTACACGTGAAATGTAATGTTCCAATCTTTCTTGTGTTTTCCTGATGTACTGTGACATCCGTTCACTTCGCAAACCGACATGTTTTAATAATATTTCGGGAGCAGTTTGTCACGCGACATGATCTTGAGCACTAACGGGCCGAGTAATAAACTAAGCCATTATGGCTGTAAATGCGGACTTGGCTTTTGGGCTTTCTATTTCGATGCATACATGTAAATTACGATTTAACTGGTTGGTAACAACCCTACTGCAAGCGTTACGACCTCTTCCGTCGCGGGAGCACGCCTAGCAAGCCTTTGTTGGCTTCACCTTTCCACAGGCGTTCTGAATTTAAATTTTAAAAGTGTTTCAGAAGTGTTCTAATTTTCAAAATTAGGTTTTGAATTTTGTCGCGGCATAACTGTTTCCTTTGCAAGAGGCCTAATTACATAATTTTGACAATTATGTGGTTATTTGTTGATTAGTGGGCATTTAAATCAACGGCTGCTATGTACCTACTATACAATAACTAAAGCTAAACATATTAATAAATCATTAATTCACGAGTGGTGTGAGCTCTCAAGAACATGAAAAAAAAAGAAAAAACTTTATTGCTTTTTCCAAAAGTTTATGATGAATTAATAATATTAATAACATA
Organism: Anania hortulata; assembly: GCA_963576865.1. Taxonomy (NCBI): domain Eukaryota; kingdom Metazoa; phylum Arthropoda; class Insecta; order Lepidoptera; family Crambidae; genus Anania; species Anania hortulata. The sequence goes on along the minus strand of OY756405.1, from coordinate 14,688,900 downwards.
ATGGCATTTGTCTTTTTATTTATTATATAGGATTAAAACACAGCGGCCTCTTGTTTTCGATTTATATTTTAAATGTCTACTGAACACCTAATAACGATGCTACTGTAAAAATTGTGTAATAGGCCCCTTAAGACTATCCTACACCTTTTGACAGTTAGGTGCATTGACTTAACAATGCAGGTACAAAATAAAAGATACCTCTTACCTACTTAAAACCACGTTAGGTATGTTTAGAAGGTTTAGTTTCACCACTTGCTGATGAGTTCCGGATAACCTATCTGGCACTTATTTTGACAGATAACCCGGATAACCTATCTGGCACTTATTTTGTCAGGTAACCCGGTTTATCTGTCAAAATAATTGCCAGATAGGTTATCCGGAACTTATCAGCAAGTGGTGAAACTGGCCCTTAGTGTTGTCTGTTTGGTATGGAGCTAATACATTTTTTCATGATCTTGGATGTTCCTTCCTTATGATACTGTATGAACTAACTATTAATGAACTAGCTGTTATGCTCCCATAGTTAAGGTTTTCGTATATTAGCTGCTGATTATGTGGTTTAAAGGAAGTGTCCTATGTAAAATGGTTCGACGTCATATAATTTTGTTTTTGTGACGTCTATTCTACAATAATTAAACCTTATGAAGAAAGACTGGCAATGTTGAAACTTACAACTTTAAAGAAACGCAGAGAGCGAGGAGACTTAATAGAAGTGTATAAAATTTTACATGACCACTATGATCTCGATAACTTTGACCAGGAATTATTTCAGTACTCTCAAAATACACATTTAAGGGGACACCATCTCAAGTTATCAAAGACCCGTTCATTTAAAAAACCCCACAAGCACTTTTTTAATAACAGAGTGATCGAGGCATGGAACAAATTGTCACCAGAAGTGTCCAGAAGTGGTGTCAGCACAAATTACTAACCAGTTTAAGAACAGATTAGATAAGTATCTGGAGGAAAAGATAACTTAAACTATGACAACGAGATGCAGGCTGTTATCAGTTGTTTCAACCTAATAATTATAACCGTCAGATATTCTGTGCCGTTGGTATGTTTTACTAATTTCTTACTTTAAGTTTTAAGTGTGTTGCTGTTAATGTCTAAGTGTTAAAGCCAAAACAATCTTAACTTTTCTCATTACATAAACTCCGTAGGTATTTAGTATACTTGCAACATAAAACCTACTGTTTAAGAAAATTTACATTACGATTTGAAATAATTCATTAACGGTTTTGTGGTAGACCTTTACCCAGCAAAAGTAACATATTTAGGTAAAAGAATAACAATGCTACCTATGCTTTAAGACTGTATATTGATTTTGTGTGATTATCTTTGGTGAAAACGTCATCATTTCAGCCATATGACGACCACTGCTGAACATAGCTAGGCCTCCCCCAATGACTTTCATTTGGGGGGATTACCAATACTCGCCACGCTTGGCAGGCGGGTTAGCGAGCGCAGTTTTTTATAAGATTTCGCACGCAGACGCTGCTGCCGGTCTCGTGCTACAGGAATTAGTCGCCTATTACGACACGCCTTCTGTTGGGGGGTTCCCCACCCCCCGTGTATTCTTTACGGCCGTCCCCACACGGCACTGTTGAAAACATAGTAAGTAATATTTGTATTGATTGCATTACGCCTGCGATTCCTCTTCATAATCGTTCACTGTTAAATGCAGAATTGATGAGTACCCCATTTAAAAAATTAGGCATGAATTATGAGTCAATATTTAAATTAACAGGAGGCGTGTCGTAAGAGGCGACTAATTCCTTTAGCAGGGGACGGGCAGCAGTGCTTGCGTGCAAAATCTTTTAAAAAATTGCTCTCACCAACCCGCATGCCAAGCGTGGCGAGTATTGGCAATCCCCATCGATGATAAGTCATTGGGGGAGACCTTTGTTCAGCAGTGGACCTCTTATGGCAGAAATGAATAATCATCATTTCAGCCATAAGAGGTAAATTAAAAAATCCATGCGGTTCTCATTTATCTAGCCAACAATAGTAGGTACTTAATTAATCAGTTCATCAAAATGAAGGCTTTAATTATAGTGCTTCGTTAACATAATAACGGTTACGCACAAACGCATCGCAAATATAGGATTTGTTAATGGCCGATCAAATTGAATGGTAATAATTATAACTGTAGGTTAACAACATTATTAAAGCTCAACTGATGTAATAACATTGGTATGTTGTTCCATTGATGTATACTACGAGAACATAACAGATAAGGGCAGCTATACGTTATTGGAACAAGAGAGAAAAATTTCAGTTTTTATAATTACTCCATTATCATCTTAGCCTATTCCAGTCCACTGCTGAACGTAAGCCTCAAAAATCGCCAAAAAGCACCTATCCTATATCCTATCCTTTTTTTCATCCAGCCACTGGCAGCCATCTTCCTAAGGTCATCTAGCCTATCCACTACTTTTAATAATAATAAATAAATAAAATAAGTTTATTTCATTAACAAAGGTAATGCCTTAAAAACTAGTACATTGGAGCCTCCATTTAAGCAAAATATGCCTGTGTTTGGAGGGCCCGCTCTTCCATCACTATATCCATACTTTACAAGGCAGTATGGGTAAACTTATCTCAATAAACATTTCTTTTTCACAGTAGTAGGAAGTTTGAGTATTAAATTAATTAAATTAAATTTAAGTATCTATATTATGTGTGTGTGTGTGTGTGTGTGTGTGTGCGTGTGCGTGTGTGTGTGTGTGTGTGTGTGTGTGTGTGTGTGTGTGTGTGTGCGTGCGTGTGTGTGCGCGCGCGTGTGTGTGTGTGTGTGTGTGTGTGTGTGTGAGTTATAGTGTATGTGTTTGTGAGAGTTAATATGAGAGTGTATAATTAGCTATAAAGTATATAATTATGCAATACGCTCCAGTAATTGTTCAATTTCATGGTATGTCTTATTTTGAATCCATTTTACTAAAAGTATTTTAAGGCTATGATGTCTTTTGTCATATATACATATAATTTTATTTATTTTATTATACAGGAAGGTAGAATTTGAGACGAATCGTCTACTGGCAAATTTGGTCTTAATATTGTAGGATTGAGCAACGAAATTTCTACGTCGTTTATTTACTTGGCTTGGGTCGTAAGATACCGATTTATGCGTTCTGAGGGTTGTGCAGACTACATATAACTTCCTGACCGAAAGTAAACCACTGATGCTATATAGAGTGTCAGTAGGGAAGCGTCTCTTCTTAAAATACATTACTTTAATGAGAGTACGCTGCGCCTTCTCTAGCTCAAGGAATTGAGTTTTGGCTGCACCACCCCAGACAGGAATGCAGTAAGTCAGTATGGATTGAGCCAGAGCAGTGTAAATTTGATTAAGTAGATAATTTGGTGAGTCTTTGTCCGAGTTACATGGCATAACATGTCTGAGTGTTTTGAAGATCCATATTAGTTTCCTCGTTCTATTGATGAGGTAATCTAAGTGTGGGTACCATGATAATCTATGGTCCACAACTACCCCTAGGTATTTTGTTTGAGATACCTTTCCAATGAACGGACAGTTACATGTTTTTTTATTATTGTAGTTTGTACACTCGTGAATTTTTAAATTAAAATCGGTTTGAGGCTGTGAGTTGCTGTAGATACTAAAACAGATATAACTTGTTTTCGAAGTATTTAAAGTGAGGAGGTTTTGTTTTAGCCATATAGCCACCCGAGAAAGGCCAGCTTCAGCACTATCCTTGACCGCCTCCCAAGAGTCATCAGTAAAAACCACGGCCGTGTCATCAGCGTACTGTTAGACCGGGCCCCTTTGCAAGGTTTTTAAAAAAGGAAATTTAATTAAACTGGAATAATGAATAAAACAATTAATTAATTATTAAGAAATGGCAGCCGTCACGCGCGAGTGGTAGGAAGAGACTGGCGAGCCCGGGAAGCGGGCGAGCGGATTCTGACTAAAATGCTGATGCAGCGCCAGACATGTCTGCTCAGCAATTATGCTTACAGCTACAGGGTGTAACACCTCCCCCCAATAAGACTAAACTTAGGGGTTTAATCTTCTAAGTTTATGGATGAGGAAAAGGTTAATAGTCTATAAATTTCTTCGCGTTTTTGGAAAAGAGGTTTCTTTTAATATTGTTACAGTTTGTTCTGTGTCTGTCTGTTGGTCATTTACTTCAGTTACCTTAATTTTAGGATTGATTACTGGGAGTTCAATTTGTTCGTCATCGTGAATGCTGCCGGATTTATTGGTAAGTTTCTTATACAATAAAGACAAAATTACTATCAAAATAGTAAGTATTACAAATAACGTAAGTGAAGAATAATGTGCCCCGTATCTTATGATATGTGGTTCCTGGATTATTTTGTCTAATTCTGTAATCATTTTATTGTTAGTATTTTTTGCAAAATCTATTTTATCTAAATCTAAATCCTTTAAACTAATACTGGGAACATCATTCACTAAATTATTAAATTTAGAAATACTACAACATGAATCATTAATTAAGTTAAAATCTAAATTTGTGGAAGGTAAACTAATATTTAAGACAGTATGTTTAGGCAAAAGTAGGGTTTCTTTACAATAAGCTTTACAAAATGGTGGAATCTCTATAATTCCTGTGCCTAAAATGTTTATTTCTAATAATTCCGAACTTATACAATCTATGGATAATTTGCTTGAAGTGGATTGAATAAATATCCACTTGTTATTGCGGAGTGGTTTCCAAATATCTAAGTTACCACGAATAAATTCCGTTCTGCACTGATTAGGGAGGTTTATTATCACTTTTGACAAAAGTTCACTTTCACAATTGGGGTTATCACTTGTGGGGAGCACATTCACTATTTCGCAGATATAATTTTGGTCGTTGGTATTTTTACACTTTTCTAGGGAGTCCAGGTTGCTGTAATATAATTTGTCTTTTGTAATTACAATGTATTTGTAATTGGGGATTATTACGCTGAATGAGTCTGGTCTTGTTGCATTATGGGGAATAGGTAGCGGAACAATATTATACAAGTAAAATTGGCGTTTACTTACTAGAGGTATTTGTAACACATACATAATCTTATCATTAATATAATAACTAACTAATTTACCTATATTCATAATAACATGGATTAAACTTATATCTAAGTCTACAGCAAGTTCTAAATCATTTGGTAAGTGTCTGTAGTTATCGGCAAGCTCTCTGTAAAGTTGTTGTGGAGTTATAATAGATGGATGAATAACATTAACACTGCTAAAAAGAATTGAGCTGGTAATATCTTCAATTTGGAAAGATAAAACCAGAAGGGATGATTCTAAGTTGGTAAACATCGTGTTTATTTCTGAGGTTATTAGTAGACTATTTGTAGTCTCAGTTATATTTTTGAGTTTAAATGAGAGCTTGTTGATAGCTGAGTTGAGATTATCTTCGTTAATTTTAACCTTATTAAAAGTTTCATTAAACCGTGTTAAGGCAGATTTAGTGATCAATATATGTTCTTTCATTAAGGAAGCTAATCTCTTTTGGTTATCCTGTACATGGTTAATAGCTGTTTCGTATTTGATGGCGTCATCTTCGTCCAAAGTGCCGAAGATTTGTTTCATGACGGAACCTATACCACCAATCCATGCGTTGCGTTTGAGTCTTTTGGCCATTTATAATTCTAGCTTTTCCAATATAATCAAAGTAAATGCCTGAACTTGATGGGATTGGTTTTATGAAACTTGGCGTTGCGGAAGCCGACGCACTGAAAATAAAACAATTTAATAAAAGTGATGCTGAATAAATTTAAGCCTTGTTATTATTACCAACCTATCTAATAAATGTTCTAGAATTAACATGAAAGAAATCTTAATTAACTTATCTAAGTAGAACTAGGAAAAACGCCAGCTAGTTTCACCTCATCATAGTGGTGTCTGACATGGCGTCGATTTATTAACAGAGTTAATGTATTGTTGCCGTGAATAGCAATGACCTTGTATGGCCCTTTCCATATGGGCGATAGAGCTTTACGTAGCCTTAGGTGGTTTTTTAAATATACAAAGTCACCTACTTTGTATTGGACTGGACGAGTTCTGTTATCATAATAAGCTTTGGATCTTTCTTTGGATTTTTGTACATTTTCGACAGCCCGTTCCCAGGACAATTTGAGTCTATGTTGGAGCATCCGAACGTAATCGGGGTATGTAGTGAGGTCTTGGCTATGGACGGAGTCAGGGATGAAAGTTTTATGCCCGAACAGGAGTTCGTAAGGAGTAAAGTTCGTGGTACTGTGAACGGCGGAATTGTAGGCCAAAATGGCAGTATAAACGTAGCGAGGCCAGTCATCCTGGTTCTCGTTTACGTAGGATTTTAAATATTCTTTGAGGGTTGAATGGCTTCTTTCCAGTGCCCCTTGGGTTTGTGGGTGATACGGAGTGGACCATATTTGTTTGATTTTTAAGAAGTCGCACGTTTTCTTGAAGAGATCAGCAGTAAAGTTTGTCCCCTGGTCGGTAAGGATGGATTTTGGAATTCCAAATAAGGAAATAAAATGAACGAGACAGTCGGTGGTTTCTTCTGACGTAGCACTGCGTAAGGGATAAGCTATAGAGAATTTAGTAAGGTCGTCTTGCATAGTTAGGATGTATTTGAGTTTGGCAGGACCCGATTCAGGGAGTGGACCGACAATATCCAGGGCGATTCTTTGGAATGGACTAGTAGAAGTGGTAGTGATTTGCATGGGTGCCTTATTAATTCTTCTAAGGGCTTTGTTCTCCTGACAGGAGGTGCAATTTTTTATGTAGGTTTCGACATCAGTTTTCATACCTTTCCAGTAATAACGTTCTTGAATTCTATTTAGCATTCGATTGCAGCCAAGGTGGCCTGCAATTGGGAGATCGTGGTTTTCTTTCAGGATTTTCTTAATTTCATTGAGGTTTGGATATGTGATATTGTTATGATATATGTTTACTGTAATATTTGTATCGTGGAAAAGATAAACTAGTATGTTATATATTTTAGCAAAGAAATGTTTTTCGAAAGGATTTTTAAAATCAGATATAGCAATTTCATTGATTTCGTTTTCGGTTGAAATGATGTGGTTTCTTATGGTTTTCAAAGTTAAGAATATTTCAGGATAGGTGCAGTCTTCAAAGTGATGGACTTTTGTGAAAATGAGGTAAATAGATTTGTTATTACTTTCAGGAACCTTGTCGAATGAATAGAGTTGTCTTTCTTTTTGAAGGAATTCGTTAGGTTCAGTGAGGTTTTCTACGATTTCGGGAATGTATACATTGGATTCGTCTAAATCCATGGATGTGGGAATAAGAATGGTTTTGCAATGGGTTTTTAAAAGAGATTGGTTGTGTTCGAGGATTCTAGTGTTGAAGTTCTTGTTTTTGTTGTTAATTTCTCTATGGAATCTGGAGTAGTCATCGCTGAGAGAAGTATGATCGGAATTATCAGTTGGGGATTGCGATGATAAGTTAAACGGATGATTCCGTGTTTCTGATGTTTCAGGGTTTTGTATGAGCGGATCCAGCGGAGGATGTTGTAAAGGTAAGGTTTCTTGTGTTTCAGGATTAGGAGGGGTATTTAGTAGATTTTGTATATCAGGAGATTCAGTGAAGGGTTGCAACAAAGGTAAGTATTCTTGATTTTCAGGGTTTGGATTTATATATGTGTCTTTACTCGTGGAAGGTAAAGGTTCATTGGAAATAGAAGGTATTGGATTAGTAGATTCAGTGGATTTTGTTGGGTTAGTAGATTCAGTGTTGTATGGAAATATGATTTCGTGGTCGTCATCCAGCATGTCAATCGACGGCATGCTGTCACCATCGTTGTCAGAAACAGTGGGAAGTTGTACGTTCAGGTCCTCCAGTGTAAGGGGACTGAATGGTAATTGTTCGTTGCTAGATGGAGTTCTTGGATTTGGATTTTGTACTGGATTAGGATTACTGGTATTTTCAGATTGATCCAGTGGGTCTGTAGGAATTATAGGGTTAACTGGATGGCGAGAGAGAGCGTCAGCTGCTGAATTGAGTTTACCCTTGCGGTAGATGATTTCGTACTCGAATTCCTCGAGTTTTAGACGCCAGCGTTGCATTTTGCTGCTTGGGTCCTTGTGATTGAATAGCCACTTGAGTGGTCTGTGATCAGTTATAATTTGGAATTTCCTTCCATATAGGTATGGTCGGAATGTTTTGCAGCCAAAGAGTATTGCCAGAAGTTCTTTTTCGGTTGTGCTATAGTTGGTTTCACTTTTATTGAGGGTACGTGACGCATATGCAATAGGTCGGTCTTTACCGACGGGACCCTGGGATAGAACGGCGCCTATGGCATGATTAGAAGCATCGCATGTGAGAATGAATGGTTGAGAAAAGTCGGGATAGCAAAGGACTGGAGCAGTGGTAAGTTTTTGTTTCAAAAAATCAAAAGCTACTTGTTGTTGATTTTCCCAATTGAATGGAGTATCTTTTTTGAGTAATGAGGTAAGTGGTTTAGCAATTTTGGAGAAATCAGGGATAAATCGGCGGTAGTAGGAGACGAGTCCAAGGAACGATTTTATATCTTTAGGGGAACATGGAGTTGGAAATTCGATGACTGCTTTGATTTTGTCGGGATTAGGCTTGACTCCCTCGGTCGTAATTATGTGACCAAGGTAGGCGACTTCACGTCTTAGGAATTCGCATTTGTCAGGTTGTAATTTGAGGTTAAATTCACGAAGTCTTTGGAATACTTCCGCTAGGTTTTGGATTTGGGAAACCAGATCAAACGAGTATGTGACGATATCGTCGAGATATACGAAGCAGCGAATGCCTTGTAGGCCAGTTAGAGCTGTGTTCATCAGCCTTTGAAATGTAGAGGGTGCGTTTTTCAACCCGAACGGCATGCGGGTGAATTGGAAGTGTCCTTGAGGCACATTGAAAGCTGTTTTCTCGGGATTATTTACTGGAATTTGATGGAATCCGGAAGCTAAGTCCAGGGTTGAGAAATATTTGCTGTTTCCGAGTTGATCTAGTATTTCTGTGATTTGTGGAATGGGATAGGTGTCGCCTATAGTGATGTCGTTTAACTTTCGGTAGTCGATGACAATGCGCCATTTTTGTTCACCTGATGCGTCGAGTTTTTTAGGTACAACCCATATTGGTGAGGACCAAGGAGATACAGAGGGTTCTATAATTTCTTGTTGAAGCATTTGGTTTACTTGTTTGTCGACTTCTTTTTTGTGGATTTCGGGGAATCTGTATGATTTAGTATGAATTGGGACTTCGGATGTAGTTTTTATGTCGTGTTTGATGGCGTTAGTAAAAGAGAGCTTTTCGTTAGGGAGGTGGAAGATATCGGAGTAGTCGGAGCAGAGTTGTAGAAGAGCGTCAGCTTCTTCACTATTTAAATGATCTATTCGTAGCATGCTTAGGACTTGTTGAGTTCGTTCAGCGGAATTAGTATGATTAATATGGTTAATAGGAATTGAGTCAGAATCACAATGTTGAGAAATAGCACTAACAGGAGTAAGTTTTAGATTAAGATTTGTTTTCAGGGTTAGTGATGATTCAGAGGTGTTAACAACTGTAAGGTTAATTCTTTTGTTTTCTTTAACTTGAACGAGACAATTTGCAATTAGAAGGTTATCGGATGGATTTTGATCTAGTATGAGGCCTTCTTCGAGGTTAGGGTTGGAAACCGAGCATTCTATTACCTTCTCGGTACGTGCTGGAATGATATAGTAGGGATCTGTGAAGAACAATTTCAGATTGTGTTTCCCGAGTTTTAGGGTTTCTTGCGTAAAGTTGATACTGCCTTGAAATTTGCTGAGAAGGTCGTTGCCTACAATGCCATCGTAGGGAAAATCGATGTTTCCAACTACGTGGAATTTGTGTTTGATAGAGTCTTTGTATTTATCATTTATGTACATAAACAAATCGAGAGAGCCCAATGTTGGGACGGAATCATCAGTGGAATTAAATCCTTTTAATTTAAGCGTTTCTTTACGTAGCGGAGTGTTGGAGTTGATTACTGATTCTTTTAGAAGACTAATTGAGGAGCCTGTGTCCACTAGAAGGGACAGGGGTATTTCAGAAGTTGTGGTATTTATTACGACATGTGGCAACGATTTCTTTGAGGGGTCGAAAGATATTTCATAGATTTGTGATTCTTTATTTATTTTTGGAGATGGCAAATGAGATTTTGATGTATTAGATTTTGTAGTTTTTGTGGATTTAGTATAATTTGTACATCCCTCGGATGTAGTGGATACAGGGGATTTGGCAGATACAGTGGATTTAGTAGGTACAGTGGATTTAGCAGATACAGTGGATTTGGTAGATGCAGTGGATTTAGTAGATACAGTGGATTTGGCAGATACAGTGGATTTGGTAGATACAGTGGATTTGGCAGGTACAGTAGATTTGGCAGATACAGTGGATTTGGCAGGTACAGTGGATTTGGCAGATACAGTGGATTTAGCAGATACAGTGGATTTGGTAGATACAGTGGATTTAGTAGATACAGTGGATTTGGCAGATACAGTGGATTTGGTAGATACAGTGGATTTGGCAGGTACAGTAGATTTGGCAGATACAGTGGATTTGGCAGGTACAGTGGATTTGGCAGATACAGTGGATTTAGCAGATACAGTGGATTTGGCAGGTACAGTGGATATAGCAGATACAGCGGATTTGGCAGATACAGTGGATTTGGTAGGTGTCTTTTGATATGGAAATGGTATAGTATGAGGCGTTGGACTCGCGGGACACCGCCGGGAGCCCATTACTCGTTTAAATCGGTATTGGAAGGATCAAGGTCGACCTCATCATGGCCCTCATCTTCCGACTGGTCTTGAGTGAAGTTGACCCTGCGGGGTTGGTAGTTAGAATTGGAAGGAAGTGGAATCTTTTGATTACGGAGCTTGTTGTTGTATTCCCGTTTCCTACAGTTTTCGATACTGTGGCCGGGGAACTTGCAGTATCGGCAGGTCAAAGCCGGGTTAGTATTAGCAGTTTGATAGGACGAGGGTTGGTTTGGACCTTGTGAGTTATTTGGAAATGGCCTTGGTCGCGCGAACCGATTGTTAGATGTATTGGGTCGTTCTGTGGGAAATGGTTTTTTATTAAGGGTTTGTTGTATCCTTTCTTCGGATACGGCGAGGTTGACAGCCTCGTTTAGCGATTTAGGAGACCTGCATCGGACTATATTTGATATCCTAGGGTAAAGCCCCATAACGAAATGGTGAAGAGCTAGGTCCTCCATGGCAGCCGTTCTGCCAGGGAGTTCCCTAACTTTCGTGTTTGACAGAGAGATTTCGGTGAGTAATTGAGATAGGCAGGTTTCCACCCGCAAAGAATATTGGCTAACGTTTTCGTTGGGCCCTTGTTTGCTTTCTTGCAAGTCCATGAGTAGGTGCGCGTAGTGCTTACGCTCACTGAATTGTGTTTTTAAAAAGTCCTTTAATTGTTCCCAATTATTAAATTCTTTTATAGAGCACGCGACCTCCGCTTTTCCGTGGAGTTGACATAGTATGTATTTAAAAACAACGTGTTTTTGAATTTCAGTTGCCAGGTTGTACGCATTATTGCAATTAATTAGAAATGAATTCAGAGTTTCCCTACTTCCGTCGTAAGGTTTGATGAATTTTAACAGTATATTTAGGTCAAGATTCAGTGCAGTGGCTGAACATGTTTGAGGTTTCTTTGTTTTTTTCTTTTCTACGTCCACGACTGGGCTTGGGGCTCTTTCGTCCTCCGATATTGGCAGATCAAGATCCGCAGGGATTGTAAGAGATTCTTTAGGCACCTTGGAGTCCGTTGACATTTTGATTAATTAGTTTAGAACACACACAAAAATAATTCTATAATGCTTAAAAGTTTAACACCAATAATTTATGCACGGGAAATGAATAATTGGATTCTTGTAAGTAATTGTTTATACAGAGCGAATAACAAAGACCAGACTCACTGTAACAATGTTGCGTAGACGGCGAGCGCGGCGACGGGAAGTGGCAATGGCATTCCGGAGCGATAAGGAGCGTCTCGGACTCGGCGATACACGGTGCACGGCGATAGCGAGTTGGAATTAAGTTCGGCTCGATGATGTTGAACTGGATTAATTTTCGGGATGCAGTGGAGATAGTCGGGACGAGATACAGCGGCGAGTTTTCTTTTCTTTCAGGATGCAGAGGGGATGATAATCAGGATACAGTTGTAAGATTCTTCTTTTTCAGGACACAGTGGATATAGTAATGAAGATACAGCGGTGATGGTGAGTCTTCTTCCTTTCAGGATACAGTGAAGCGGTGACGACGATGTAGAATGGTATTAAGACAGTTTACGGGCACAGTGACACAGAGAAACAGTGATATTTTAGCGGGGCGCGGACACAGTTCACTAAGTTCACGTTTTTTTTTTTTTTTGAAATAGTCACTTTTGGATAAGTTTCACTTTGGTTATGGGTTGGAGACGTTTACCGAGGATTTACGGAATTTAAATCCCTTGAGCTGCCACCAATGTTAGACCGGGCCCCTTTGCAAGGTTTTTAAAAAAGGAAATTTAATTAAACTGGAATAATGAATAAAACAATTAATTAATTATTAAGAAATGGCAGCCGTCACGCGCGAGTGGTAGGAAGAGACTGGCGAGCCCGGGAAGCGGGCGAGCGGATTCTGACTAAAATGCTGATGCAGCGCCAGACATGTCTGCTCAGCAATTATGCTTACAGCTACAGGGTGTAACAGTACGACAGGACTCTAGCGTTAGGAATGTTCATACTACACAGGTCGTTGATGTAGACTAGAAAGAGGGTAGGTCCCAAAACACTGCCCTGCGGCACGCCACACGTCACGCCCACAGATTCACTAATGCAATCAGATAGTCTTACTTTTTATTTCCTGTCCGACAAGTAACTCTCAAAAAGGGCAAGCGGAGTTCCCCTTACTCCCATATCTTCAAGCTTACGTACAAGGATGGGGATGGATACAGTATCAAAAGCTTTTTTCAGATCGAGGAAAACCGACAGACATTTTTTACCCTTGTCAAGTTGCCTAGTCACAAAAGAGCTTAACTCTAGAATCGCGTCTTCTGTCGATTTTCCCCGTCTGACGCCGAATTGTGAAGCTGACAATTTGTTAAATTTATTGAAGTAATTTAGAAGCCTAATGTTGAGCAGTTTCTCCAGAATTTTTGACACTGCTGGCAGAACCGAGATTGGCCTGTAGTTGCTAATATCTTCTTCATCCCCACACTTGTATACTGGTGTAATAATAGATTGTTTTAATGGTGCAGGAAATACACCTGTGTCAAAACAGAGATTTACTAGGTGAGTGATAATGGGAGACTTTTGCTGAGGCGGTCTCCATTCGAAAACCCGTCATTCTAACCATTTTATTTCCTCTCATTCTCGCTTACAATAGTCAAATGAAATTTCTGCTTTTTTCGGCCTTACGTACTAGTGCAAAGGTTATGTGAAGCACTGTCCAATAAATAAGAAGCTGACTCTCAAATCACAGCTCAAATAGAACAACCCTTTTTAAGGAACTGACATTGTAGTAATAATACACTCTAACCAATCCACACACATCCTTATCTATTATCAATTATACATGAACTGAATGATACTGAATACCTACTTATCACTCTTTAAAAAATAAATAGGTTATGAATGGACGGCTCCTTATGCATTGTTTAAGTAAGTACTTTTACTTTTGTTTTTCATTAACCTTCGAGTTTTGGCACATAATTTTTTCTACAAAATCCCTATCGTGTACGTTATGTAAGTGAAAATTTTAGATTTGTTTTTCTTTGATGCGTAGCACTCGTAAAAATAATTAAATTTTAGATGAGTTTCCGCAGCATACGATTATAGCTATGTTTCGAACGTTTGTTTTCTTGATGTTTTTAAATGAAGGTATAGTCTCCGATACAAATATTAGTACATAATGTGATAAGATAGTATTAACGACTTTCATTTTATTTGTAGGACACGCGATTCTTTGGGCAAAACGAGATAATAGAACCTCTTATGAAAAATATCAATTATGGCAAGCGCATATTCAGGACGTGAATCTTACGTCAGAGTTCAAGAAAATGATAGCTGAAAAAGGTATAAACGTAAAACCATATTAATACACATTCAAGGTCTAAACGCATTAGCGCTGCACTGCGCGGCGCTATTATTTATATGAGTTGTATGGAGCAAGACGCACTTGAGCGGCGCGGCAGCGGCAACTGCTGCATACAAAATTACTTACACTACCGCGCCGCGTCGCGCAGTGCAGCGCTAATGCGTTTGGACCTTAAAGCGGGAATTAACGCGATCATTAATAGGTACATATTTTACCTTTTATTGGCCAGACGTTTCGACCGTTTTAGTGTGTATTGTAACGCGAAACTTTAAAAGTAATTATTACAGACCATAATACTAACTCATAATTTATTTGACAACTAAACCTAGTGTTTTTTATATTTAGCTATTTATCAGTAACCAGCAACCTTAGAAGTCAGAAACCTAAGATAGGAAAGTCGATCAATGGCAAAGAAATTGAATGTTAAATATTTCAATTTCTAAAAGCAAAAAAAATTCTTACTTTTTTGTGAAATCCAAACATTGATATCTAAACTAAAACAAAACATTTCCTCATACAAATCGTCACACACGTCATTTAGTAATAGAAATCTTGTTTTGAGATTTTGAAGTGGCTATCGTAAAAGTTGTTGTATTTGAACACCAGAATCAGCTCCTAAGGAGTTTTAGTTAATTCAATTACACCTTATTTAAGTTTTATTGAAACCGGATTTATATATAACCTCATATAATTACATACGCTTTAAAAATAATACCTAAATCTGTCCCGCAAAATGAAATATGTCCCCAGCCGACCGCTGTAGGTACATAGGTACTTAAATAAAAAGACGCCCTGAATTTTAATGCAATCTCGAACATTCCCAGCGAAGATGTCTGGCATCGGAGCGACAACAATATAGATTTCCTTTTAAATGGAAACGAGACCGAATATTGGAATAAATTTCTCGAATCCCAGAATATCAGTTACGAGGTTCTATTGGTGGATGTTCAGAGGGCTATTGAGAAAGAGGATTTAATGAAAAAGTATGGCGACTGGAGGCGAGGTTTGTACCAATCTGTTTACCGAACGCTTTTTGTGATTTGATGAAGTATTTTTTCAGACGACTTTTTAATATGTTATGATTAACATTCTCGAAGTACGATTGTAAGCAACGAATCTATAAAAATAACACTATACACTAGACGGTACAAAGAATTTACTCGAAGTCTCGTTAACGACGACGAAACATCTGAAAAGTCAATTTGCAATGGCATTAATACCCATGTAGTGCTTAGTGTTAGTTAAATGAAACAAAAGAGTTTAAAAAAATAAAGATTAAACAGTTCTTCACGCACAAATCATTACATACATCTATAAATCAGTCAGTACCCCTACTCACACTAAAAGAAAGAAGATTGATGAATGGCGTTCCACATTCGACAATATCCACCTACGGGTATAGTGCCACAGACTATGAAGTGGTCTTATGAGATGCATAAGACAAGAATCAGCGAATAGCGGCGAGCAAAGTTCGGCTCAGCTCGAGCCCATAGAGCAGCAATACGAACTATCTTTATTCCGAAACTAGTAAGTGATTTTCCTTTTACATTTAGTATGAAATGACAAGTCCTGTCAACTCTCGCCCATACAAAAAAGTACAGATACAGATTAAAATATGGCGGAAAATTTTGTCAAACAAATCATACATTTCTACTCTATAGGGTATGTGTTCTATGGGCTCAGCAAACATCTATGCTCGGTCGAACACGCTTCAATTACCTCATAGTGAGCGGACACTAACCCATTTTTATCTAGAACTATTGCCCGCGACTTTGTTCTCGTGGTCTTTAATTTGTTCATAAAGATTGTCTGCGCAACTTTCTTAATTTTTTTCTTAAGAACCTTCTACGACGCGTTAGAAACCTTTAAAAAAAATGAATAAAATCGGTTAAGTCGTTTTAAAGTTATGACGTGACCAAGGGAAATAGAGATTCATTTTTACTTATAAAGATAGATTATAAAAAAATTTTACTCATCTATTCCCTTTTTTATTTCCTTTACTACAGAAGGAATCGTACAGACAAGAATGGTCCCAACACAATTTTTTTTTTTTTCGTTTTTCATACTAAGTACCTATCGTTGCTTTGACATTGACACATTACTTTTATTTTAGGTGGAAAAATTAACTGGACCTCTCATCCAACACTAAAGGACATTTACGACTATCTCAAAAGCGTTGCAAACGCTGATTCGAAATCTTGCTCCCTTCAGAGCATAGGAAAGACGGTTCATAAAAAGGATATAACGGTAAAGACTCACTCACTCACTCAAAGTAAACTTCTTTTATGTATGGAATGCCTTTGCCAGAAGACACCGCTCTTCCATTGCCATTTTTGTGTTACATGCGCGTGTGTGTATGTAAATGCTCGCGTGTATGTGTATGTATGCGGTGCAATAAATTTAAGTGTCATTTCGTTTTGACTTCTTGTTCTTCCTAGCACTTTATCCCATTCTTCTAGTCTGGCTTATACACTTAGAGTGATTTATCACCTGACGTTTGTAACGTTTTGAATCCCATGATCCATATTCTGTTTTATCTGAACGTGGTAGTTTTTCTACGACGTTTTCTCTCACGCCATGGTAAGAAAAGTACAAAAGTTAAGTTAAGCTTATAAGTACTTATACATCCCATGGAGGGGACAGGCGTCACATCAACGATATGAGGTGGTTTGGGCCATACTTCGCCACGCGGGCCAAGTGCGGTGCAGTGGAGGGGTGTTGTAAGGCCAGTGACTAAACCTTACTGTCAGATATAAAAAAGTCACTTTAAGGCCCCTGATTAGTATCAAGCGATATTAGCTGGGACTAACACTGAGATGCTTTTGATAAATGTCAATAAATATGGTTGGAATGGTCACCCATCCAATCATAAGCGCGGCGTGTGTTGCTTGACTTTGGTAATCACTGTCAAACCCCATATTCCTATATGTATATAAAATCTTACATAAATTCCAAAAAAATTAAGGCACGTACTTTGTGAACTGCACTGTACTGTACTGGGTCTTTGAACTCAGGACCAAAAAACCGCTCTTATTTGAGTTAATCTTATAAATTGTGTCTTATCAAGTGCCAAGTTGTTTCTGTTCAAAGATTTTTAAAGGTCTTCTAGACAAAAGACACTCTATTTTCACAGGTGCTTAAACTTTCAAATGGAAAGCCTGAAAATGAAGCGTTCCTGTTAGAAGCTGGTATGCACGGCCAAGAATGGCTAGCGGTGGTATCACTCCTCTATTTCATAGAACATATCGCGTGGAACTTTACCAAGCAGCCTAATTACATCAAGAATAAGGACTGGTAGGTTTTTAATAGAGTTGTAAAGTGTCCGTCACGTTATAAATGTCTGACCAATATGACCGGACATTTTGGACATTTATTGTCACTAACGTCACAATCAATTCTATTGATAAACTATGAAAAAAAAATTTGGTCACAAATAAGTGCATTATTATAAGAAAGACAGGCTTTAGTAGTGATGATCTATAACGAAATGAAATTTCTAAAATTAATTTATCTTTCTGCACGAACAAGCTAAAAAGCGTCACGCGCAAGTTTTTGTTTTTGTTCAATCCAGATCAAATTACATGTTTTTTTGTATGTTTTTGTTGTCAAATACATAACATTTAAGACTTACTTTTACTTTTTTTTTTTTATGTTATACTAAAAAATATATGTGACCATCGTGACAATAAATGTCCAATGTGACCGAGCATTTATCATAAATGGCAGACGCTTATAGCATATGACCGTCAATTTACAACTCTAGTTTTTAAATTTTTTTTATTGTACAGTATTGTATTGACTATCGGTACATCGAGGTGTTGAAGTGTTTATACAAAAACGCCACCATGCCGGTCCGAGTACCGGAGCAGAGCACGAAGGCGATTCCTCTGCAGCGAGGCGTAAGACAGGGAGATGTTATATCTCCGAAACTGTTCACCGCTGCATTGGAAGACGCTTTCAAGCTCCTGGAATGGAAAGGATTTGGCATCAACATCAACGGCGAGTACATCACTCACCTTCCGTTTGCCGACGATATTGTGGTCATGGCAGAATCGCTTGAAGACCTCAGCACAATGCTCGATGACCTTACTCGAGTCTCCCATCAAGTAGGCCTGCGAATGAACATGGACAAAACCAAGCTCATGTCGAATGCCCATGTTGCGCCCTCTACTCTCGAAATTGTTGACAAATATGTCTACTTAGGACAAGTTATCCAGTTGGGTAAATCCAATTTTGAGAAGGAGGTCAATCGTCGAATCCAACTCGGCTGGGCAGCGTTCGGGAAACTACACCACGTCTTCTCGTCCAAAATACCTCAGTGCCTCAAGACGAAAGTCTACAACCAGTGTGTGTTACCAGTGATGACATATGGAACTGAAACGTGGCCTCTCACTATGGGCCTCATAAGAAAGCTCAAGGTCGCACAGCGTGCTATGGAAAGGGCTATGCTTGGTGTTTCCTTGCGAGATCGAATCAGAAATGAAGAGATCCGTAAACGAACAAAAGTCGCTGACATAGCCCAACGGATTAGCAAGCTGAAGTGGCAGTGGGCGGGGCACATAGCACGTAGAACTGATGGCCGATGGGGCAGAAAGGTTCTAGAATGGAGGCCGCGTACCGGCAAGCACAGCGTAGGACGTCCACTCACAAGGTGGTCAGACGACCTGGTAAAGGTCGCAGGAAGACGCTGGATGCAGGCCACTTCCAACCGGCCAATCTGGAAGTCAATGGGGGAGGCCTATGTTCAGCAGTGGACGTCCTATGGCTGAAATGATGATGATGATGATGATATTGTACAGTCAACGGAAGGTCAATTTACCGAAAAAGTTGAAGGTCATTGAACCGATGGCACGTCCATCTGCGTGCGGTGCACATAATTGAATCACTACACACATCAATAGAAGTCGCATTAGTCGACGCTTAATGTTCAAGGTCACTTGCCTTACCCGTCGCCTTAAATTTTGTTGGATTGAAAGATCTTGATCTGAAATTTGATGATGGTGGTGGTAGACCATTGAGGAATAGTTTCCATTCGTCTGTGGTGGACATATAGCCTAAGACTTCAATATTTGGTGTCTATTCGACTACCATACTTGCCATCACCTACCGTTATTTCATGATCACCAATAACTTCACTATTTTGCACCAAAGGCATAAAATAGTTTCCTTACACTAACAAAGACATAACCATTGTTTGATGAGTACACCAGGAGGAGGTTTTGTTTTCTGCCTATTTCATTCTCCTGCTGGACGTAAACTGCATTCCCTAAAGAGCGCCAAAGAGTACGATATCCCACTTTTTGATCCGGCTACTGCCAGTCATCTTAATTGGTGCCCTACACTATAGCAAAGCATTTAATTACATGGGATTTTCAGGTACATATTACCAGTGTCGAACCCCGACGGGTATGAGTACAGCAGGACAAAAGATCGACTCTGGCGCAAGAATAGAAAACAATTCAGCGGGCCGTGCGATGGCGTCGACTTGAATAGAAATTTTGAGTGAGTAGAATCAAACCATGCAGTTGATGAATGTATTTCAGTTTTTATTCAACATAATAAAAGTGCAAGCTTTGCCTACTTAGTTTGGGGCTAAATAAGTGTGATTGTTTAAAGAATTTATTTATTTCAAACAAGTCCATACTTAAGTTTGGTTTCTCGACCATATTATTGCCTCGATGGTTTGGTGGTTAAGTTGGTCAATCCGCTTATACTTAGCAACTAAATTAGTATTTTATTTTAAACCTAGTGATAAATAAAACTAAGCAATGCTTGTAATTAACTCCAACTCGGCTGGGCAGCGAGTGGGATACTACACAACGTCTTCTCGTCAAAAATACCTCAGTACCAAAAGACGAGGATCTACAACCAGTGAGTGTTACCAGTGATGACATATGGAACTGAAACTGAATTTGTAAATAAAATCAATATTACATATTCAAACTGATATTCTAAACAAAGTATATCATTTACGACATTTTGACAAAGATATTTGTTGTTTGTAATTATTTTCTCTGTCGATTGGCGTATGTTTCATAGGTGTACACCAAAATAACGTAATTTTAGGTACTTGCAACGCCAATGAGGTTGATGCCTTTTGGCTACTGTTTAAAACTACACCCTCTATATCATACTCGTGTATTTTCCAAACTCTGAACCAAGAAACATTTTTTTTTTAAAACTTACCTGATGAAAACATGGATCGACACAGATGAAGGGGGTTAATAATCCTATTGGGGTTCAACAGTTTTCATTTTGAATATTATTTGCGTAATGGAAAGACTGATTAATCCCAACGAATTCGTTAACAGGAAGTTTGTTAAGCCTCCATTAAGAATAAAGGAATGTTAATTAATTTTAAATTACACTGAAGATTCTTAAAATCGTACAGCAAAGAGGACTTCGTTTAAAATTTAATGGGAGACACAAAATTATTGTCTTCCATAAGAAAGCGAAAATATTCTGATGGCGTTACATTTTCTACTCATAATATATTTATGGCGACTTGGCCCCCTATTCAGAATCTTCCGAAAACTTATTGTCGACCGGATAATCACGTGATATTATATGATTTAAAATTCATCATAATCATCATCATTTCAGCCATAGGACATCTACAGTTGAACATAAGCCTCCCCAAGTAGCTTTCAGAATGACCGGTTAGAAGTGGCCTGCATCCAGCGGCTTCCTGCAACCTTTACCAGGCCTACTGTCCACCTTCTGGGTGGACCTCCTACGCTGTGCTTGCCGGCCTTCATTATAGAACCTTTCTGCCCCATCGGCCGTCAGTCCTGCGTACTATGTGTCCCGCGCACTGCCACTTCAGCTTGCTAATCCATTGAGCTATGTCAGCGACTTCTGTTCGTTTACGAATCTCCTCATTCCTAATTCGATCTCGCAAAGTTTAACATTAGTGTCACGTGATTTACCAGTTGTCAAATCGATACGCGAATCGAGGGCCTGATTTGCGTAGTGGCTCGGTGATTTGTATTTAACGCACAGTCTACTAGGTTCGATTCCTTGTTTGATTCGATTCAGACATTTTTTTTATTTGGCTGGTACCTTCAGGATGGATACCACGAGGATGTCAATTCCTTACATCGACTAGACCTGGCACATTTTTTATTTATTTAGCTTGCCTACCGTTCAAATAATGAGTTGTATGATTGTATCTAACCACTGAACAGTCATATAATCTTATTTATGATCCTTTCCTTAGCTTCAAATTGAACGGGTTCATATCCTGCAAGAGGTGCTTGTAGCTCAGTGGCGGCAGATCTTTGGTAGTAATTAACAAAGTTAAGCTACCTACGCCGTGGTCGTGAGTGAATGGCTGACCATTCCAACCATATTTAGTGACATTTATTACAAGAATCTCCGTGTTTCGGTAAGCACGTTAAAAGTTGGTCCCGGCTAATATCGCCTGATACTAGTCGTGAAGCCAGAGGCCTTAGAGCGGCTTAATAACATCTGACAATAAGGTTTAGTCACTGGTTAGTTTAGTTACTACACCGATCCATCGCACCGCACTGGGCCCGCGTAGCCGAGTATGGCCCAAACCACCTCATACATAGTTGGGGTGAGGCAGGTGCCGGACGTATTTAGAATAATTAAATAGTATAATAATTTAGAATATAAATAGAATAAATAATAATAATGTGGGCATAGAATTAGTTTTTGTGCAATAAAGTCTCTATATATCTATATATTTATCTATATAGGCATACTTTTCTTCACTTTGATATCCTGCCTAAGGCAAGTATTTGTATGGTGAGCACTAATATTTGTACCTGAGTCGTAGAAATCATAAAATGTAAATAGCAACTCATTTACATTTTATGATTTCTACGACTCAGGTAGTAGTAGTCGTTTTGCGCTTGATTATTCGTGTGATTGTTGGAGCCATTAGTTTATAATTTAAATAATACTAAGGAAAATCGAGTGAAACAAGCTACAGTGTTGACAAGAGCAGCATCTCTGCATCATCTGCATCGATGCAGCATCGCTGCAGTCTAAAAGTAGCCTCCGTTTCGCTTTCAGACAAAATTGTTGCGTATTTTAACTTTCAGCTTACAGTGGACTTTTTGCTTTAGTCTGTAGGTCGCTTAAATCGTAAATTTGTTTCAGCACCTAAGCAATGTGGCGCGCCATCCCAACAGTGACCTCAGAACAAATTATGCTCCAACTTAGTTACGGTCGTGTTATTTGTTATTTCGCCTCCTTGTCGCGGCAAATCTTGACTCATTTAGTGTTGTGATAAAATTAATTATATCGATAAAAGTAATAGTAAATTTTGATAGTAAGTATCAAAGTACCTTAAGTAAAAACAATTTTAGGCGAAAGGTACACCTCGTACCTCTTGATGCCTGAAGATTATAAAAATCATTTTACGTTTATTATTTCACAAGTTTATCTACTTCTCATTTTTGTCATTACGTACCTCGATGGCTGAGCGCCGTGTTGTAATAATTATGACAATGTTACTGTGCACAATCTTTTGATTTCTAATAAAGTATTTTATTCAACCAATTATTACCATGCCCTAGAATATACAATGTGCTTGTACAAACACTGGCGCTTAGATAACAGATAGACATACTTACATACATATACCATATACTTGAAAAAAAAAAACAAATTCCATAAGTACAAATGATTGTGTTCAGCACACAAACACTTACCCTTTACGACATTTAAACCCGAGACTCCGGGCTTTGTAGTTCTAGTTCAAGAAGCGCAGCATTAATCCCGATATCGTCCACGAAATAATTTCCTAAAATTATGTTTAACAATAATAATTAATCGTCAACTTATCGATAGCTTTACAACACTTCATTCCCTCTCCTCTTCAAATTCTTGTTTCAAGTAGGTCAATGTAAACTCAAAGTTCTAATAATATATTTTAATGTATCAAATGGCCAATTAGGTTACGATATTTCGATATTTTCTTGTCAATTTTCTTCGGAGTTTGTGCGCCAGAATTTTGTGGATATTTTTTAAGGGGAGATGTTTGGGAAAATATAGGTGTAAGTACATCCTGGTACACTCTTACACTATTTAAGGTTTTATGTATTTTTTGATACCTCCTACAGTAGCAACAGGTGCAGTGTTTTAAATTTACTTTTACTCAGATTTCTTAGAGACACAAAAGTTAAATAATATCTTATCTTATTCTTTAAATATAGTTTTTACGGGCACCTAGCGGTTGAAAATAGTGTAGTAAATATACTAATAAATAAAAATAAATAACGTAGTAAATAAAAATAGTGTACCTAGTATATACTGGGCTATTTTTTTTACTGAATTAAAGTTCCCAGGACTTGAGTTTAGGTAAAATAAGTAAATATTTGAGATTAATATTCTGTACTTTATAATTTAGGCCGTTAAGGCGTTATTGAGTAGTTAAAGTTGGACAAACAGCTTCTGCCTCACGATTTACGAAGGTACCCATTCCATGTCTAAAAATTAACTTATGGCAAATTGATTGTTATAATTCATAATTTAAGTGATACATTGGACAGGGAATATAATTACAGTTTTGTCATTGGTGTGTGTACCTACAATCTATTCAGACTTCATTGTTGTTACATTTTACTATGTAATAGTTTACCTACTTATAAGAGATATTTTGACCCAAATCTCTCTATTTGTAAAGGTTTTAAGTTCCGAGTACATTCACAACTAACTATATAATGAGCACAGGTAAACTCTAGCTCCATAAACGTATCCATGTTTTAGAAAACTATGTTGCACCAAGGCACAATTAGGGTCGTGACGGTAGGGCTACTCCACTAAATATGCAGGTCACGCCATCTGCTTAACTAGTATTACAAACATTTACCACAAACATCTCCATCCTTCTTAATATTGCTTGATATTAGGCTCAATCAGAGGCTTGAGGCTTGATTGATTACGTTGGACAGTATAGTTAGTAAGCCAAGTGCTTAATAGTCCACGAATCTGCAACGTGCTCGCATGATGATTAATTTAACATCTCCTGTCAAGTATCTCTAGGAAACCTTATGATTGTTGTCATAACTCCTCTAGCATTAAATAAAAACTCACTCTCCTATTGAATGGATTGTAAGTGTAAGTGTGCTTCGTTTAAAGTATGAAAGGTGGCAAACGCAAAAAGCGCTCGCCTAGGCAGTCTAAACACTAATGCAAATGGTGTAACTAGCGATGATCGCAAAATCTACATATTTTATTACTATAACAATTCAAATATGTTACAAATACTATAGTCAAACAGGGATTCCATACACGATGTCAAAAGTTAGAAGCTAAAATGTCTACTTTGTTTCACTGAAAAAGATTCAATATTAATTAAAATCAATTGAGAAAATTTTACATTTTCTGGGAGGTTAATGAGCCAAACTCTATGGGCTTTTATAGGCCTATGTCCAGCTGATGATGATGATGATGTTAAGCCGTTAAATATACAACAAACAAGGAAATACATAAGGACATAACGATACAATAAACATTCCCACACATTTATACACACACACACGTAAAAGTAGAAGTCTGTAAGCATGTATAGTCTTTATGGAAAATATCAGTCTTGCTTGTGGGCGCAGGTAAACTTCAGCCTCATAAACTCCGGCTTGTATCAGCAAACAATGTACGTTGGAATAGTGGCTACCTGTTTCATTTATAGTTTGTTGAGTCAATACAGACTGGATTTTATTATATAGAAACCGCTTCATTGTTGATTCCGATGCGGAAATAAATAAAAATATTTGTATAAATCGGACAAATGTGAGTCGGTCTCGCCCACCGAGGGTACTTACTTATAAATAGCTTAGACATCGAGTCTCAAAGTTTAATTACAAATTAATTACACAATTTAATTACAAATGTATAGTGGCCAGATTTTTCACTGTACTTGTAGCATAAGATGATATTAGTTATGTATCGACTGGCAACTGAGCGGGTTCTGCAGCAGCTTCTGCAGAGGCCCTAAAACGGCGCAAATATGAAAGTCTTGGTGAGACTTACATATTTGAACCATTTGGGGTGGAAACATTGGGCCCGTGGGGACCGAGTGCCCACAAGCTATACCGTGAGTTGTCTAAGCGTTTAGTTGAGACATCTCACGATCCAAAGGCTGGCTTATACCTTGGCCAACGGGTTAGCCTAGCTATCTAGCGTGGTAATGTTGCCAGCCTTTTGGGCACCTTTCCCTTGAACGGTGATCACAGTCAGATATTTTATTTATAGGATCTTTCCTATGAATAAAATATCTGATATTGTATAAAGAGTTTAGTTTTAGAATATGTGTATATAATTAGGTATTTTATTTTTATTGGATTATTTATACCATGTTTGATGCAAATAAATTTACAAAACTTTTAAAATAAATAGTACTTAGTTACTTGCCAAATTTCTTAGTTCTAGGTCAACGAAATGTAGGGTACATTTCGCATTAATTTTGATTCCCTTGGGTGTCGATATATACGTTTTTTGCGGCATAAACCGCCGTACCTTTTTAACGTTAACTTGAAGTTTGATTTTTTTATAGCTTAAAGGTCTACAGTACCTGAGTATATGGTTTTAACTTCAACTCAATACCTCCTTGCCTGCCTTCCTGAGATAAAGGATCTTGACAGACAGACGGACAACAAAGTGATCCAATAAAGATTACGTTTTTTCCTTTTGAAATACCGAACCCTAAAAATTGGAACAATATCAAATTAAAAAGAAAAGTCTTTTTTAATTTTTATTGCTAGCTAAACTTTTTAGCTTTCAAATAAAACTACTTTGAAAAAATTACACCGTTTACTTAAAGAGAAAATAACTTAAAACCGAAAGATGGGAATTTTATCAAAAACAAAAATTAAAATGCCTTTATTTTTGAAATAGTTTACATAAAAAAATTTTTTTTCGATTTTTTAACGATAATTTTTTATCTTGTATCCGTACATTTCGTTTGATCAAGTGTAAAATTAACACATTGTATATGTGCTAGGATAGTTTATTTAAGCTATTCAGAATGTCTATATTTGCCAAGAGTACAATTATTTGTAGATAGAGTTAGTCAAACACAAACATCAAATTTCACCGAAATATTACTTAGGTATGTACTCGAGTATTTACTTTCATCTTAGCAAATAGCTGATAAGTTAACATTATTTCAACATAAACGCTTATTAGCGTTCTGTGATATATGATTAATCAAGGCGTATGTAAATTAAACAATCACTTCTATCAACTCATCATTACACTGAATAGTATGTACTTACGATCAGTAAGCTATTGTAAATAACGTAGGTAAGTTAGATTAGTGTAGGTAGGTAATTTAAACACAAGACATCTGTGTTTTCGTATGCGTGTACCTGTGACTCGGCCCGCGCCTAATACGTATAATGAATAATAATTGTGTAGCAACATCTATCTCGCCACATACGAACTAAAAAACTGACGTATCCTACAACGCGATATTAAAGTTATCCGAGCGATTGAACATATATACACGACAACAACCGTACAACCGCCGGGCAGTAGCCCACCAGACACAACACCCGTCTGGTCGGAAGATCCTCCCTTTTCAATGGTGGATGAGGAACTTTACACCCTTTTCCTCAGCCCCCCCCCCCCATTTTTATTGCGTTGTATTGCATACATACGTAGAAAAAATAACGTTAAATAATAGTAAGGATGATGACATTTACAATTCAAGTGACTTAAGAAAAATAAACCTTCTCACTTTTATATTTATTGTAATACTAGTAGGATTTATGCTGAACACAATGAAATAAAAGTTAAGCAATACTAGAAATTATGAAGTATTTTATGTCCCACTACCTACAGGTGTACCCTGAAGTAATATAATAACTCTAACCTCTACTATGAGGTGGTTTGGGCCATAATAATCCATCAAGCTGGCACAGTGCGATATAAGTATATTAAGCCAAGTGACTAACTTAATGTCAAACGTAATCAATAAGCCTCTAATTGGGCCTATATCAAGCAGTATTATCCGAGACCAACTTTTCACGTATTTTCCGAAGATGTTTGTACTAAATGTAACTTAAATGTTTGTGGTCGGATTGATCACCCATCAAATTAAAACCGCGGCTTAGGTTGCTTAACTTCGGTAATAACAATCAAAGCATTACCGCCACTGAACTAAAAGCACAGCACTTAATGAAAACGTTTAAAATTTTCCATTTTAGAGAGAGTAGCCATAGTTGACACGCGTGTCCCTTTGTTAATGAGCACTTTACTGCTTTTGCGAACGTTTAACTCTAATTTGGTGCAGTTCGTGCATGTATAAATGTTTCGGAATGAGTCCAGCACATTATTAAAATTGTCATGTACATTTTACATGTCTACTAGTGCTGGATTTTCAAATGGTATTCGCATTCTCTTTAAATCAATTGTTGAATAATGGTTTAAAACGATATCTAAACCATAAAGTATCACGTCCACCTACAAGGTGAACAGACGTTCTGGTAAAAGTTGCAGGAAGCTACTGGATGCTGGTCATACAAACCGCTTCCAACAGGCAAATATAAAAGTAATGGGCTAGTTTCCTAAAAAAATCTTATAAGTCCGTCAGTTGGATTATTAACAGAAAATATTGGACACGTATTTTTTCTTTTCTCAATCAAACAAAACATGATGAAGATATAGCCCGTTAAAGTTCCGTGTAACGTCACGCCTTGCGACACTTTTTAGCAAGGCGTGACGTCACGTGCTCACTTTGAGGCGCTCTATCTTCGTAATTTTTTGTTTGATTGACAAAAGACAAAATATGGGTCTAATATTTTTTGATAATCTAACTGACGGATTAATTATTTTTTTGATGACCCAGGAAACTAGCCTATTGTTGGAGGCCTATGTTCCGCAATGGACGTCCTATGGCTGAAATGATGATGATGAACCATAAAGATCAAAGTTAGGCACGAAAAGTTATAAGCAAATACGAAGTTCACGTAAATCCAATGACGAAGCGAAATAAAAACCTACGAAAATATACACAAGAGTTTAAAAATCTTGTTACTGATAGTGATTTACTGTATTTCTCTACCTCAAAATATTCATGCCTACTTTAGTATCTTCTATTTTCGGGTATTTTCCTTAAATTGTCATTGTACTCCACACTGCATACATTTCATTTTTTTTATAAGTTACGAATGTTTTTAATGACACTGCAATACTACAGAACAAGTAGAATATTATAACAACACCGCAACATACTTTAAAGCCGATATTATAGTGTCAAGGTGACAGGACGCACGTGCAACTCGAGGGCCCGCAGCTTTGCCCGCGAGGAGTTATGTCTGTCACTAAGTCTATAACAACGACCAAATAATGCATTATTTTAGAACTTTGATTACTATAAAAAGAGGTTATAGTGAGTTGTCAACTAATTTATTTTTTATTTTTTATAGCCTATAGTTCTAAAACCAACACAAATAAACACTTATTTTATCAATATAATGTTTTTTGATCATTTAAGGGAAAAGCTTAAACACACTACTTTAACCAATAGATAGATAGATAGATACTCTTTATTGTACACCACTGAAAACAATCAGTACAGAGAAACAATACATTTAGAATGGCACAATTTAGGCGGTCTTATCGCTAAGAGCGATCTCTTTGACCACAATCAATTTGTTGAGAATACATTTTTTTTACTAGGTAAGTACATATCTCCAAAAAATTTGAATATTAATATTGTTACCTATTGCAAGATAGTGAGGAAATATTCTAACAAAAAACTAAATAACAAACATCTATCAATTGATAAAACTCATTCATAACAAAAAATATCTTTTTGATTTTCAATTTAGTACGAAAGTATTGTTATCATTCTAAGGCACGGTAAATTTTTATAATAAAACAAATATACAGTGTCCCAAAAATGTTTCACCAGACCTACTAGAATTAGCTTAGCTATAGAAATTTTCCTCAAAACCATAAGACTTTTCTTGACTTGAGATGGTAAAGGTTGCAAGAAGCCGATGGATGCAGGCTGCTTCCAACCGGCTTATTTGGAAATCTCCCTAGTGATTAGGCCTCCCTAGTGGCCTATGTTCAGCAGTGGACGTCCTATGACTGAAATGATGATAATGATTAGACTTTTACTGGTCGATTTTATTTGAAAGGCCTATTTGGGACAGCCGTGCTTAATTAAACCATAAATACAATACAATACAAACTAAATGAACGTGCTCAAAGAACGCATGACCGAAGTACAGACTGAACACACAACTCACAGCCAATGGAATGTAAACAATGCCATTACTCACTATTTGAGAATTTAAATTGAAAGCCTTTTTTCTCGACGCTCGGCGAAGAATGCCGATATTGCTTTGTGTTTTTGATTTTTATTTATCGAGTGATAAATAGAGTTCCAGGTGTTGGGTGTTGTTTTATGGTATCGGAATCGACTGCTAAAGGAGTTCATAGGAACGATAATAATATCGATGTTTTTAAATGTATACCTCAATTGTTATCACTAACACTGCTCTACTAAACTCAGTTTTTTGCTAATGTGAACTATTATTATTTACTGTGTGTGATGGATGTGAAACACTGGTTATATTTTACGTACTCAACTGGTACACCATTCAATTTTGTATCGCCGTCTGAACACCTTCCTTCTGGGCA
Organism: Anania hortulata; assembly: GCA_963576865.1. Lineage (NCBI taxonomy): Eukaryota > Metazoa > Arthropoda > Insecta > Lepidoptera > Crambidae > Anania > Anania hortulata. The sequence continues at coordinate 14,659,212 of OY756405.1, read as the reverse complement.
TGAACAGCCTTTGCAAACTGGACGGCACTAAACCGTCTTCGTACAGAGGTTGGCCGCCGAGGTTGGCCGTTGTAGACAACATTTAGTAGAGTGGGGTATGAGGAACGAGCAGCAAAATGAATGTGACTGTGGTGCGGACCCAAAAACTATGGCTCGTCTACTCTACTCCCTGCCCTTCGTGTCCCTATACCTGAACGAGGGATGACCTAAACGAAGTTGCCAAGTTTTGGTCCGTCTAGAGTCGCCATTTACACGACAGCAGAAGAAGAAGACTCGACTGCCTGGTAGAAGTAGAAATATTTCTTACTATTGCGACGCGGCGACGCTGTAATGTACTTGGGGTTTTTCCCATTTTCTTTGGGAACAAATTATGTCCCTTCAGCTCGTAGCTCCGTTATCTCCGAAATCGAATCGTTTTTAACTTCAGTCAATGAAAAATAATACATATGCTATGTGTTCTTAAAAATATATATGTACTTAATATTGGTAGCGGCTTTAAATATAGGTATGTATATTAGGTAATCTCCTTTGGCACACTTATAAATAATAATCAAGCTTAACACGTATGTGGATACAGGATACATTTTAATCCGTTTTTGTGTTTTCGGGGACGATTATTATTTATTTTTTAATTTAATTTTGAAGTCTACACAGACGAAGTGGCGGGAAAATTTAAATAATTTAGAAACACATTTTGCATTCAGTTTTGGAGATTCGATAGAATTTTACAGGCGTAATTTAAAAACGCAAAACCTCATTGACTAACATTGAAATCTCAAAAAAAAAATACTACTTACAAAATGATTTCAACTTGCCGCGGTTTTGTCAATATTTTCCCACTTATGCGATTACGTAATTGGTCCCATAGAAAAACGAGTATTTATTTGACAAATATTTACATCAGCCTCCCTCGCATGACTACTTAACGATATGATTAGTGATTACAAATACAAATACAAATTTATTTATTCAAAAAATATATTTTAACAGTATGATTTACAGCGGCCCCCGTACTAGGTTTTACCTGTATCATGGGCGGCCCGGGGTGGTTAACAAATCATTGCTTAATACATAGTACAAGTGAGCGGTATCCAAAATTTAAATTAATATACTTTTAAAAACAATTTAAAAAAGGAATTCAACTTATAAAAATCTTCTTTTTCATACTTTCGATTAATAATCATCGACTTTCCTAATATATTATATAGTATGTATTTATTATTGTCTAAATTGGTATGTATGTGTATGTATTTTACTCGTCTTAAAAAATATGTCGGATACTTAATACTCCGCCACTGACTACATTATCTACATCACCTCAAGGTTGACTGGTAGAGAATGTTGTATAGCATTAAGTCCGCCAATTGTACTTACCTGTGCAATAAAGTTTAAAGAAAAAAAAGGAATATTAAAGAGTAGAAGGCTCTGTATGTGTGAGTATGTGTGTGAGTGTGTGTGTATGTGTGTCTATTTACAGTCTGTTACTCTTCTGGCCAGCTCATGTGTTGCTAAGTTATGTATGGTGCAGTGATTGATAGACAACAAAGGTTTTTTTTTTAAATATGATAGTTAAATACCCCATTTTTATCTAAACAACGATCATAACTTGTAGTCACCGGCACGGCGATTCAACATGGCAGTTAAATAAATATCTATCATATTTTTACAGTTGGTATCAATAAATCGCTATATCGTGTTTAGGTGGTTATGCTGGGGAGGGGGAGGGGGGGCAGGTGTTTAAGCAGTAGAATCGGTTCCATGTTATTTCAATAACAACTTGTGCAATCGTTTTTTATTGTTGTTTTAGTTTCAACTGGAGTAATGGAGATACGTCTATGGACATATGCTCGGCCCACTACGGCGGACCAGTGCCATTTTCTGAGCAAGAGACAATTGCTTTAAAGGTGAAAGTTAAATAAATTACAATTACAGCTTATTCAGCTCAAAGGTGCTTGTAGCTCAGTGGCGGCAGCGCTTTGGTGGTGAATACCAAAGTTAAGCAAACTACGCCGCGGTTGCGATTGGATGGGTGACCATTCTAACCATATTAAATGAAATTTGTCACGAGCTTCTTCGTGCTTCGAAAGGCACGTTAAAAGTTGGTCCCGGCTAATTTTGCTTGATACTCATATTCATATTCATTTAATCACTTTATAATGGTACAGCAGTATCAAAATATATATTGGCTTTAAAGATGGATATGGATACATTATAACCTCCATGAGGTATTCGTGAATTTAAATATTTAATCAAATCAAAGTTATAATAATAGGTAATATTACCGTACTAGTCGTGAAGCTTAGTCAGAGACCTTTTGGGTGGCTTAATAACATCTGACAGTAAGGTTAAGTCACTGGCCTTGCAACTCCTTTCCACCAATCCGTACTGTGGTGGTGTATGGCCCACACAACCTCATAGTTGAGACGAGGCCTGTGCCCTTTACTTTTTTACTATACAGCTCATTGACACTATGCAAACATTACTTATTTAATAATCTTAATATATCATCGCTCCACCATGTTGGATTGCGCCTGGCTGCGTTTGCCATGTCGCGGTCCAAGAGCGTGTTTTTCTAACTCGTGACTATATACAGTAACCAGATATAAAATTCACTAGGACGTAAGTATATAGGCATACTTTAGTTTTTTTACTTTACAGCTCATTGACACTATGCAAACATTACTTACTTAATAATCTTAATATATCATCGCTCCACCATGTTGGATTGCGCCTGGCTGCGTTTGCCATGTCGCGGTCCAAGAGCGTGTTTTTCTAACTCGTGACTTATGATATACAGTAACCAGATATAAAATATTACAGAATCTAATCGAAAGTCATCATTTCACGGGTTACGTGAGTATCCACTCGTACGGCAGTGCTGTGCTTTTCCCTTGGATTTACGATGGCACACCTACCATAGATGCGGCGGCGCATATCCGACTGGCTAAGGAGATGGTGACGGTAAGACTGTATTTTAGGATGTCAAATCTTGCTTGATAAAAGTAGGCGTCAGGCAAAAGACGATTCTTCTAAGATTAGGACTTTTTCATCATCATCAGCCTTTAGAAGTCTTCTGCTGAACATATGCCTCCTAGAGTTGTAAAGTGTCCGTCACGTCTTGTCTGTCCAATATGACCGAGCAAATTGGACATTTTCTCAATGTGACCGGACATTTTGGACATTTATTGTCACGTCACAATCAATTCTATTGACAAACTATGAAAAAAAAATTTGGTCACAAATAAGTGCATTATTATAAGAAAGACAGGCTTTTGTAGTGATGATCTATAACGAAATGAAATTTCTAAAATTAATTTATCTTTCTGCACGAACAAGTTTAAAAGCGTCACGCGCATTTTTTTGTTTTTGTTCAATCCAGATGAAATTACATGTTTTATTGTATGTTTTTATTAATTATTTGTCAAATATATAACATTTAAGACTTACTTTAGAGGAATTCTTCTTTTTTTTAAAGTTTATATTTAAAAAACTATGTGACCATCGTGACAATAAATGTCCAATGTGACCGAGCATTTATCATAAATGACGAACGCTTATAGCATATGACCGTCAATTTACAACTCTAATGCCTCCTCTATAGAATACCACAGCGCGTGGCTCTGCCCCCCTAGCATGACCAACAAAACACGATGTGATATAGAGTTATATTGACACCTTCGTAGCCGAGAGCTGAGCATACCGGACTTGGTGTCGTTATCTCTGAGATCCTGGGTTCGATTCGCGGTCGGTCAATGTAGAAAAAATACTTTTCTATATTGTTTCGAGTCTAGGTGTTGTGGTACCGTCGTTGTATCTGATTCCTGTAACACAAGTGCTTAAGCTACTTATCATAGGATCAGAGCAATATATGTGATGTTGTCCAATTGACACCAACTGTAAAAATATGATAGATATAGTCGCCATGTTGAATCGCCGTGACAGTGACGTTACATGTTATGATTCCTGTTTCGATAAAATTCAACATGGCGGCTGAATCTATTATATTTAAAAAAATACAGTTGGTGTCCATAAATCGCTACATTATAGCGTGTTTTGATGGTCATGCTGGGGGGGCTGGGCCATTTTTATTCAGCGGCTTCCTGTAACCTTGACTGGGTTGTCAGTCTACCGGATGGGAAACCTGCCCACGCATCGTTTACCAGTTTCTAATTACCACTCGAGAACCTTTCTTCTCTCTGTTGTCAGTTCTTCGAGCGATGTGGCCTGCCCATTGTGACTTTAGCTATGTAATTCGAATAACACATTTCTACATGCTAAATTAGGATTACTATCATATTTTACTACTTCTACTACTTAAAGTTGATAATCAACATAGTATTAACATAGTTTTACGAAAACATTCATACACCTCTGCCCAGTAGAACAGAACACAATAGAACTGTTACAGTTACTCGGTCTCATGGGACCGGGCGGCATTTAATGATTTAAAATAACTTTTTACTTTCACTTGTTTTTCTCCGGCTAAGTAGGTAATAAGAAAATTATATTCGTATCCAAGATAAGCGTGAAACCAAAATTCATCTTGTGTTAGATTTGCGGTTTTGTGTTTCAGTAAAGCGACAACCTAAATAACTAATTTGTCGTCTAAAACATTATTTACGCGTAACAAAGCCTAACCAAATTATGCTGTCATAATAAATTTCGTGTGACTCTAAAACAGTCGTTATGAAAACATAGAAATGAAATTAGGATGACATGGGTCGTGATTGTTGGTAGACATTCGAAAACATTATTGTTTTAGGTACCTAGCTCACTCAGTGGTCGTTACGAGGCGTGTTGCCAGTGATGGCTTCGGCACTGAGACATGCTACTTGACTGTTGGCCTCTTAAACAAGCTAAAAGTCACCCAACGTGTAATGGAGAAAGATATCCTTGGGTTTCTTGTGAAATAAGATCCAAAACGAGAGTATCCGTAGAAGAACCAATGTCACCAACTGAGTTTTTTGAATTGCAAAGCTAAAGTGTTAATAGGCCACATTTCTGAAGTGACAACCATAAGGGAAGAAAGGTTCTCAAGTGGCGATCACGAATGGAAAGACGCAACATTCAGGCCTCCTACCCAGTGGACTGACGATCTAGTCAAGGTTACAGGAAGCCGTTGGATGCAAACGGCCTAAAGGCCCTCGCTGCGTCGTTCCATAGGGGTAAGCTATATCCAGCAAAGCACTTCCAAAGGCTGAGAATGATGATGATGATAAACTCAGTAATTGGTGTATCGCCTCTTGTGGATCGTAAGTTCTAATCCCATTGCCTCTAGACTTTTCGGAATCCATGTAGATACGTATATAAACCACTTGCTCGGCAGTGTGGGAATAATATTCCTAAGCAAGCTTGAATATTAATTTATTAATACTTGAGGTTGGAACATGACAGTAAAGCTGGCCCATCGACGTCACTCAGCGAGCTATGGAATGGTTAATGCTTGGGATTTCGTTAAGGGATAAAATCTGAAACCAGTTTATCCGGCAGCAGACCAAAGTAATGGACATAGTCCAAAAATGTCGCAAGCTAAAGTGGCAGTAGGCCGGCCATATCTGTCGCAGAAACGATTAAAGGTGGAGTAAACGGGTTCTCGAGTGAAGAACGCGCCTTGGCAAACGTAGGACGCCCCCCGGCTCAATGGACCGACTACCTTAACAAGACGGCTGGCAGTGGCTGGATGGAAAAAGTGGAAGATCATGCTGTTTGACGCTCTTTAGGGGAGGGTTACGTCCAGCAGTGGACTGCAATAGGCTGACATAAATACTTGAGGTGCACTTGTGCAGTGCAGTTTGTAACATCTGGTTTTCCTGTCCAATACTTACAGAGGTCTGATGCCAACTGCTCTACTTGTAATTACTAGACTTCTTGCCAAATCTAGAATCATAATCAATGAGACAAGGCGCTAATTGGAAAAATTGTTTTTGGTGCTTATACTTCTAATCAAATTTATGTAACGAATAATAAGTTAATAATAGTAATTATGATGTTTGCATAATTTGATCGTCGTTCCAGGTACCGAAGATTGTACAAAATAATTTAGATATAAAGCAAAAATTTTATTTCACTAAACATACTCATTTTTAAATAGAGTCAAAAGGTCATAGTCCTATTCCCAATAAACTATATACATCCGAAACATCACCAAGGTTTGATGCCCAATATTTATATTTGACCTGCGTGCGCCTTTACTTCGTAATAGGTTAATTTTTCCCATCGGGTCTTCCCTTTCAGACTAAATCTATTTATTATGTGGGAAGGACAAGTGTACTTAAGTCACGTAACGAGTACAATCAATTTTATTATTCGTCTCAGAGCTACTAGCTTAACGTAAAATCGTATATGTCTCAATATCATCATCATCATCATCACCATCATCATCATCATCACTTCAGCCATAGGATGTCCACTGCTTAACATAGGCCTCCTCCAATGACTTCCAAATGGGCCGGTTGGAAGTGGCCTGCATCCAACGGCTTCGTGCAACCTTTACCAGGTCGTCTATCTACCTTGTGGGTGGAGATCGTATCCAGCGCTTTCCGGTACGGGCCTCCATTCTAGAACCTATCTGCCTCATCAGCCATCAGTTCTACGTGCTATGTGCCCCACCCACTACCATTTTATCTTGCTAGTCTGTCGGACTGTGAGCGACTTTTAGTCGTTACGGATCTCTTTATTTCTGAGGTAAGTAGGTAAGTATAAAGTGTCTTAATTATATATCTCTCTAAATTATTTACCTTAAAAGGTATATCTAAGTATTGAATTATATTCCTTAATACTTACTACGTTTATTTTACATTGATGGTAGGTAGTAGAAAGTGTAACGCCGACACACATTACGCGGTAAGTCCGCCACGGACTTTCTGTCAATACATTTTTTTCCATTTTCGTGCACACTGGGATTTTCCGTCACATTCAATAACCCTCCGTCGCGAAATGTCGGTAACGTAGGTACTTTCTGAAAATACGTGTGGGCGTAGTCTGTCTGGCAAAGGACTTAAAACTTTAGTTACCTGGTATAATAAACATTTCACTCAAAGGGAGAGATTCAAGATTCAATTCGCGTTGTCGCGGAAACACTAAACTCATCATTATCATTTAAGCCATAGGACGTCCACTGCTGAACATAGGCCTCCCCTAGTGATTTCTAGATCGGCCTCTTGAAAGCGTCTAGCGTCTCAAGAATCAGTCACTTAAAACACCTTACACAAAAATCCGATTTTTCGCAAGACGTTTTGATTTTTCTGACAACATAATTTACGGGATTCTACGCAAACATAAATACTTATTAATTATCGATGACGCCAAATAATGATAGTCAAAGTCAAAGTCAAAAATCATTTATTCAGTTTAGGGCAGAAAACTGCCACTTATGAACGTCAATAATAACATTATTGGCCCATATGGGGCAGAACATGTCTCCTTATTTTTTGGGCCCTACTAGCGCTTCGAGACAAGACACAGACAATCTGGCAAGTGCTGAGAAGAAACGCCGGAACAAACTCAGTCACCACTAGCTGCCACAAAAAAAAGGAAAAGAAAATAATGTATACCTGTGCGAGCAGGGCAGTATTTAATTACAGACATTTTTGTCATTTAAATAGTCATTAACAGTATAATAACCCTTTTTCATCAAAATAATCTTAACATGCGATTTAAACTCAAACATGGGTAGTTCAACAATAGACTGTGGTAATTTGTTAAAAAAGCGGATACATTTTCCCATGAACGAATTACTCACTTTATGCAGTCTGAAATTTGAAACAGCAAGTTTATCTTTATTCCGGGTATTAAAATTATGTTTGTCACTTTTCTTAGGGAAAAGATGCAGGTTTTTGCGAATGTACATAATATTTTCATAAATGAATTGAGAGGCCACTGTAAGTATATTAATTTCCTTAAACAGTTCTTTTAATGAGTCTCGTGGTCGAAGGTTGTAAATTGCCCGTACAGCTCTCTTTTGTAGTACAAAGATAGATTCAATATCGGCTGCTGAGCCCCATAACAATATTCCGTATGACATTATACTATGAAAGTAGCTAAAATACACTAATCTTGCCGTTCCAACATCGGTCAATTGTCTTATCTTTCCCACAGCATAAGCAGCTGAACTAAGTCTTCCTGACAGAGTCTCAATATGAGCACCCCATTGCAGACGGGAATCTAAAGTTATTCCCAAAAAGGTAGTGGAATTACTAGTACAAAGAAATACAAAATATAATATCATACAAAAATAATTTCAAGTTTTGTTCTAGTATTATACAATAGGTCTCTAAAGAATATTAAGAGAGGACTTTATTATTATTATGTTTTAGTATTACGAATATTTTATGACAAACTTTCCGACCGTTTGACCCGTTTCCTCTTAGAAAACCATCATGAAGAAAACTACTCATTATTATTATTGTTGTCCCAAATACAGAAAGAAGTGTTCGCCTGTATTTTCAATAGTTAAAATACCTCTCTGAAGTTTATTTTCGGCACGGCGGCAACCCCATTTGACTTTCATAAGGGTTTAAAAGCCCAATATTTTGTTTTAGTTTGTAAAAAGTAGGTACACTTAGCGACGAATATATTAAGGGTTAAATTGCCAAAACTGGTCGATAGGAGTAGGTACTTGTTTTGTTTTGATTGCTATTTTAACCTATTAACGCTTTTAACATTTTAGTTTTATCCAGAGAATCTCTGATGTGCTAATAATACTAGACGATCATCTATATTTTTATTTTATAAAACTAAAAGTTTGTTACTAAATCATGCTTCAACGGTTGAATTAAATTAGCTAAAAACACGATCTACTTTCATCATCATCACCATCATCATCAGCCCTTGGAAGAACATTGCTGGACAAAGGCCTCCCTTTCTTCCCCAAATCGACGCTAAATAGCCAAACTGACACGTTGGCCAAGAAATGCCCGCATGGCTAACTATCTGTACAGTCAATGTGCGCTAGGTCCCCACGGCCCGAGCGCCTCGACCCCAAACGGCACAAACATGTAGGAACTACTGATACCTACTACTTGCGACGCTTAAGGTACTCCGCTGATGCAGCAGCAAAGCCAGCCCCTGACGAGGTACGTGAAAGATGAGATGGAGCCAGTGTGTCAACGCAGGTTGCGTCCCACACAAGGGGCCGACACCCATCTTCCATGGAACAAATACTTAAGTCTAAAATTCATTGAAGCTGTGAAAATGTTATACTTCTAAAGGGTCTATATGACCTATATGGTACTTGCCGTTGACCTACAATCATATTGGCAAAAAGAAAAGTCATAGCAAAAATAAAGAGAAAAGTTAACAAAAAACCAACAAACAAACAAATTCTGAACAAGATGTTTTCCCACAATAACAAGCAAGTGGTATATCTCGTTATGCTTTTATTTTTCAGATATTTTGTAAATCCACATACTTTTCAACAGGCTATGAGTGCAGTGGCAAATGTACACTACAGAGCTGGGACCTCAAAACAGCTACACATGAGGAAAGCATCAGGTAATTCATTGGACTGGGCTTACAGTCGCGGCGTGAAGTTCACTTTCGCGTTGGAGACCAGAGGTGGAACCAGCCAGTTTGTGGATACAAGCCAACTGCTGCCAACAGCGAAGGAAGTTGTAGTTGGGCTGAAACGGATGGCTGAAGTCGTCTTGTGAACGATTCACTACCTGAAGCACTGAATATAATAATATACATTATTCCATGTCGTCGACTTTTTCTTTAACCAATGAAGTTAATAAGTAAATATTATCCAACTGTCAAAGATCATCATAATCATTTCAGCCATAAGATGTCCACTGCTGAACATAGGCCTCCCCCAATGACCTATCACCGAGGGTGATTGCCAATACTTGGCAGGCGGGTAGGCGAGCGCAGTTTTTTTTATAATATTTCGCACGCAGACGCTGCTGCCCATCTCGTGCTCCAGGAATTAGACAAGGTTTATTTTTGAAGTTGAACTGAATGGGAATCTAAAGAGCCTACTGTATCTATACTGTATTAGAAGTTGTCTCTTATAACCTTAAATGTATAAACTAGGTCAGTCGACCGAAATAACTGACAACTTTGTGGTGACCTTTACAAACTAATGAAATAGCAGAAGTCATAAAACTCAATTATCGGTTTTAGGCGTTCCCTTGTTTTTATTAGTTATAGAAACAAAAGAACAGTACATATTCGATCAAGACTTATGCCATTAAATACCTATTGTATTTCATAAATTGCCAATTAAAAAAAATCGTCATTCACGTGTATTTATTATGACGTTTTTTGGATACTTTTCGTAGTAAACACGTTTTATAAAAATGAACTGAGACATAGTAGGCTTTTATTTGAAAGATTGGTTGGTGGCACCTTTTGTGTTTTTTAATTAAGACTAAAAATTAACAATCCCATAACAAAGGGTAATGGGCTATTGTAAAACTTGATGGAAAACCATAGCGTAAAATTAAAGCCTTAAGAAAAGGAAATTAGCCCCGTGAATGGCTTTGTAATCTTTATTGTCATATTATTAAGTTATTCTGAAAAAACGAAGACCGGTTGTTACGGAATTTGTTCTATAATATTAAAAATTTGTTATTTATTTATCAAAAATATTAGCTTCTTCTCGCGACATTGTCTGCGTAGATGAAATTAAACCATAATGGGAGAGAAAATAATGATGTGTTCCACATCAATGGGATAAAATATATATAAAGTTAGGCTAGATCAATATCTATGTGTGTCAAATTTCAGCGGATTCAAATCAGCTGTTAAACGTGGTTGAGTAACACTGATCCTACAAACCTACCGGTATTGTAGCTAGGATGAGCTCCTCTGGCAAGACTTGACTTTTGTGCCCCCAAAGCCTAATCCCAAGCGGTCCGCACGTAACGTGCGCCCCTTGCGAGGGTTGCGCACCTGGTACCCACCCGCCTGTTCAGCCCTAGCAACAACCCTGGACTGGAACCCATAGAATCGAATTTTATTCAAATTATTGTTATTCATGGTCTCAAGATTGCACAGCGTACTTTGGGAAGGGCTATGCTCGGTGTTTCTTTGCGAGATCAAATCAGTAATGAATAAAAGTTGCTGGCAGTGGGCGGCGCACATAGCACGTAGAACTGACGACTGATTGAGCAGAAAGGTTCTAGAATGTAGGTCGCGTATAAGGTGGACAGACGTAAAGGTTGCAGGAAGCCGCTGGATGTAGGCCGCTACCAACCAGCCAATCTGGAAGTCATTGGGGAGGCCTATGTTCAGCAGTGGACGCCCTATGACTAAAATAATGATGATGTTAGTCACAAACTTTTTAAAATATTCATTTATTTATTTAAGGATAACCAATCAATCCTATACGATACATTGACAGTCATACACCTTAAAAAGAAATTACAATATGCTGCTATATTCATAGGCTGCCGCGGCATATAATTCAATTTTAAACTTCCTATGCAAAATTTCAAACGATTCCCGCAAAATCCACTTGAGATGTCATATTACAAACTTGGGAAGTGGGAAACTTGCAGTAAGCAGCCACAGTTACATCTGAATTAATTATTTGCTATTCTACTTTCAGAAGGAGAAACTTCTCGAAGTAGTTTGAAACACTAGCTTTAATTAGATATTAAATTGTTTTAATTTTGTAACGCTTTATTTTAACAAGGTGAGTAACGAGAAGAGTGATGAGGAGATTACTATCAAAGAAGAGTAAATGTTGGCGATGGATGCTGCCAACATATTTTTCTATTATTTTTTTTTTACATTGTCTTCTTTTCTTTATTTTTAAAATTATTGCTGTTTTGATATTTAGTGTTTTGTTTGCATTTAGTTGTGATTCAGTAGTGTGATTGAGTTTGTCAAGAAGTACAATGTACATCTAAGATAAGAAAGTTTATTGAATTGGATTTACAAGTAAGTACTGCTTTCATTAAGCCCTATCCTTTTTCACAAGCTCTCGCATTTGCTGTCGTTTTTAGTATAGTCAAATAGATTGTGTGATGGTGTTATACTGAGAAGATAGTAGATGACTGGATGACGAGTGACCAAATTGCATGAAAAGGGATAACATACTCGTTCCCCGATGACCTGGGAGCAGTGCAGGCAAAAGATGATTATGATAAAGTAGTTTAGGAGCACACTAAAACAAAATTTTGACGTAGGTACGTCGATTTTAGTAAGTTTTTAGTAAGATTCAATATAATTTTATGCCCATTTACGCAAATTGACTAATAAGCGTGACGCTAGAAGACTATCTATTTGACTAACGACCGACGACCGTCTGGTTTAGTAGTTCGCGCTCTGGTCTACAAAGCCAGGCGATTGCGAGTTTGAATCCCGTAAGGGGCAAATGCGTGTATAGAGTAAAGAGCACGAGCATTTGTACCTAAGTCATGGCTTTATATAAATGAGTTAAAGTATACGGCAATGGGCAAGCCACATCGCTTGTAGAACTGACAACAAGAAGAAGGTTCTTGGGTAGCGACCACGAGCTGGAAGATGAGCAGGCTTCTACCCGGTGGACTGTCGACCTAGTCAAGGTTTTGGCCCGCTGCGTATGCAAACGGTCCAGAGATGCTCAATAGAGGAGGCGTATGTCCAGCAGTGGACTTCTAGAGGCTGATGATGATAATGATACGGGGTGTAAAAAAGATTGGTCACTCTTTAAAACATCCAGCTCCATTTATTTCTTGTTTGAAGAATTAATTAATCAATCGTGACAACCTGATTGGCGAAACTCATCAACAACTTAAATCGAAAGGGTCCAATGTTCGATTCCTGGTTCAGGTCAATTTAAAAAAAGAACTTTTCTAAATCACCCCTGAGAAAGTTAACTGTCATCGTAAAACAAGGATGCTAATTCCTTACTTATAGACTGTGTGTTGTCTGACGCATATTTATTTATCTTTCAACCACTTACCTCTGTTCCCATGCTAGAGTGCTCTAACATAAAATCCTCAAACTCGACCGTATGAGAATGAAAATGTTCTGCGAAAATTTCCACTCTAAGTCTCTGATGGAGGCGAGAAACTGAAAGGCAAACTACTTTGCTAATTGCTCCAATATCGGGTTCTTCGCAAGCTCTATAATGGCTGTATAAGTTCGTCATACTTCATAGTAACGAACAAGTAACTTTATAAACTAAACTTTTGTATTTCAGTTTACAAAAAAGCTTTAGAGTAATATCTGGTTTTTATACTTATAATAAAAATTGTATACCTTTTTCATATCAAGGATATTATTTTTCTGTTAAAATAAATTAAAATTAAATAAGTATTATAAAAAAAATAAAAACCGACTTCAAAAAACTAAAACGCTAAAAATAATCTTAACACTTAAGTACCTAATCAGTTACTTTTGGAGTCGGTGCAAACGAAAACATTGGACTCTCATTGACTGGCACCGACTCCAAAAGTAACTGATTAGGTACTTAAGTGTTAAGATTATTTTTAGCGTTTTAGTTTTTTGAAGTCGGTTTTTATTTTTTTTATAAAATTAACTTATTTCATCCATTTTAGTGATAAATCCTAATCAAAACAAATCTTACGAGTGCAAACATAATTTAACTGCTGAATACCGATTTCATTTCCTATTTTTCCACCCTTAGGGGTGAAATTTTTTCCAAAAATGTTTTATTATATTATCTTTGAAGTATAAGCTATTCATTAAAAAAAGAATCATCAAAATCGGTCCACATTTGGCAGAGATATAGGTAAGATAGATACTAAAATCGGTTGGCGTGGTACGGAGTTTATGCAATGTTTGATGATTTTCTTATAGATCCCATCATCAGAATTTAACCAAATTTATATGGGACCATTTTGAAAGTAATACCTTTCAAACAAAAAAATAATTATCGAAATCGGTCAACGCAGTAACGAATGATCGCTGAACATACATAAAAAAAAAAAAAAAAAAAAAAGATACCGACGAATTGAGAACCTCCCCTTGAAGTCGGTTGAAAATAAATTAAATTATATTATTTCTGCAAATTACTCTCCCAAATTTTTTTTCCCTACCACTGCTTCGAGACACTATGCAGCGCAAGAAACTCACAGTTATCAGCCTCTTTATAAATAGGTATGCCTGTCCGAGCGGGGCAATTTTTAATTCCACACATTTTTATAATTTAAATAGTTTTTACCAGTATAAAAAGCTTTATTCATTAAAATTATAATATTAGTTCAGCAATAGACTGGTAACTTTCTAAAACAGCGAATACATTTTCCCACCCACTTTATGCAGTCTGAAATTTGGAACGGCAAGCTTAGCGTTATTCCGGGTATTAAAATTATGTTTGCTACTTTTTACCGTAGTATAACTGTGATTTTACTATTTGAAATATTATTTGTTCCCTGCCGTGTTTTGTTTTTATTTCGTTATCGATATCACGTGTATTGTGTTACTAACGTGTTAAAGGAGTAATTATTGAATCTCGGGTGGCTTGTCAGCATTTACATGACTATATTATATTAAAAACATTTTGTTAGGCCAGGGAAGGTTTCATAATTGAATTGAATGCGGAATACTGTTACTGTAACTACAAAATCATTTTATAATTAATTTAAATTCAAATGTTTTTTAAATTTTAATAAGATAAAAAGATTTAACCTAAATAAGAATGTATACTTAGACCTTTGCCTAGCAGTGGGATTGCATAGGTTAAATAAAATAGTTATAGGAACCTACATACCTAAAACTCTTTGATCGCTTAACACTTCTAATGTGTGTATTTACTTTGGACTTATATTATGAATCCCGCTGGTCTTGGTACAAATAACAATCTTATAAATAACTTTTCTATGTTGTCACGGGTCTGGGTGTTGTGGTACCGTCGTTGTTTCTGATCAAGAGCGGTCTATAAATAAAAAAAAATGAAAATGATTTATCGTCGACGACCGTCTTGGTCTAGTGGTTCGCCTTCCAGACTACAAGACCAGCGTTCGTGGGTTCGATTACCGCATGAAGCATATTTACTGTATTTAAGTATGTCTATCCGTTGCGTGGTCGCCATAGCTTTGCTTAGTTTGGGGATAGATAAATTGGTGTGATTGCTGAAATAATGTATTAAGTATTATTATTTTCTACAATCCATAACAAAACGCTATAGCTGCCGGAAAATGAAATCTCGGAAAAGAATTATCCAATAGATATACAGGGTTATTCGTAAAACATCAATAACCTCATAGGAGCTGACACGCCACTAGTGGCAGAATGTGCTGAACTTAATATACTTTTTAAGACCTGTATGTACCCTTTCTAAGAAATAAATTTGATTTGATTTGATTTTAAACTTTTTTTGTTTTTTGCATTCACAATAATGCTAGTTTATTATTTCAAGGAAAATGTTGGTGGGATTCGAACCCACGAACATTACTATGTCCTCCGTAGCTCAGTTGGAAGAGCAGTCGCCCGGATAGCGAGAGGTCGTGGGTTCGAATCCCACCAGAGGCAGTTGAAAAAATGTTTCAAGTACAATAATTATTTTCCCTCAAATACAACTTTTTCTATGGGACCAACATTGAAATGTAAAAAAAAAATTCACTGCTCCATACAAACATACATACATACGGCTTAGTATGTACTTACATGCATATGTTTTTTTTGCGATTTCAATGTTGGTCCCATAGAAAAAAAATTGTTGTATTTGAGCTCCAGAATGAGTGTTTTACTAATAACCCTGTATATTCAAAGTAGGAAGAAACGCTGAAAGCTCTCAAAACTATATCATTCCAACAGATTTTTTATTTACTTCCCGTTCCGGATATGATTCCTTCTTCCACACATTTCGTTGAACTTTAGCGCCATTTGAGTCCGGAATTATCCGGTTTTCGCCGGAACAAAAGCGCTTGTGAATCTTGCACAGGCCCCTTAGCATAGACAATGCGATTTGAATAAAATGTCCGCTGCACTACTTGAGAAGGCACGTACATTTGTTTGTGTGTTTGAGCGGTTTTATTCATGCGGAGAGAGATTGGGCTTGGATTTTTGTGCCCTCTGCATACGACACATTATACGAAACTAGTACGTAAGTACAATTAAGATGATATTTTTTTATTTTTAACCAATTATTTTTTACACACATGTGAAAGTCAGCACAGTAATTAACATAGTCTAAAAGTACAGATGTATCATCCTTGTGTATGCAGAATGAAAGTTCTATTTTGAAATTATATTTTTTTGTTGGTATGTTAATAATTTATTGACTGTACCTAATTAAAATCGGTAGTCGGGACAATGAAATACTTACTTAGTACGTAGGTATAGTAAATAGGTACGTAAATAAAATCGTTTTACTTCACACTTCGAACACTTACATAATAGATTACCAGATACGCTTGAAACATATCCCGGTCTTCACATTAGCCGGAAATAAAATGTCGCAAAACTTAAATGAATGTGCATTGACTAAAAATAGCGACACCCACACAGGCAGCTTACGGAACTGCGTAGGAGGGACGAGCATTCATTTTAAGACCGCGCGGCACTATTGTAATCCGCGTTCATTTGCTTTATGATTAAATATTTTTGCAGGTTGTTTGTTTTTACTTTTGAACAAAAAAACACTGCAGTGTTTTGTTTTTTATTTAGTTATCGATATCACGTGTATTGTGTTACTAACGTCAGCATTTACATGACTATATTATTTTAAAAACATTTTGTTAGGCCAGGGAAGATTTCCTAATTGAATTGAATGCGGCATGTAATTGTAACTACGAAATCATTTTATAATCAATTAAGAAATACTATATACAACTATGAAATACTATATACAAATAAAAACTACGAAAATAGAGAATTATAAAAATGGTCCTCGTGGAAGGGCACCCAAGATGCTGGCAGCGTTACCTCGCTGGATTGCGATGCTTAGTCGCTGTGCGAGGTAGCTGCCAGCCCTTGGGTCCCCACTGGTGTCAACTAATCTTTTGGCAATCTCTTTATCAATTTATTTTCAAATATCTTTTTTTAATTTTTATAAGATAAAAATATTTATGGAAAGGGCTATGCTCGGCGTTTCTTTGCGAGATCGAATCAGGAATGAGGAGATTCGTAAACGATCAAAAGTTGCTGACATAGCCCAACGGATAAGCAAGCTGAAGTGGCAGTGGGCGGGGCACATAGCACGTAGAGCTGACGGCCGATGGGGCAGAAAGGTTCTGGAATGGAGGCCACGTACCGGCAAGCGCAGCGTAGGACGTCCACCTACAAGGTGGACAGACGACCTGGTAAAGGTTGCAGGAAGCCGCTGGATGCGAGCCGCTTTCAACCGGACAATCTGGAAGTCACTGGGGGAGGCCTATGTTCAGCAGTGGACGTCCTATGGCTGAAATGATGAAAAATATTTAACCTTAATAAGAATGTATACTTAGACCTTTGCCTAGCAGTGGGATTGCATAAGTTACCTACATACCTAAAACTCTTTGATCGCTTAACACTTCTAATGTGTGTATTTACTTTGGACTTATATTATGAATCCCGCTGGTCTTGGTACAAATAACAATCTTATAAATAACTTTTCTATGTTTTCACGGGTCTGGGTGTTGTAGTACCGTCGTTGTTTGATTTCTATAACACAAGTGCTTTAGCATCTTAGAATCAGAGCAGTGTGTGTGATGTAGTCTAATATTTATTATTATTATTATTAAATTTTATAATTGTGCGTGTACCTACTAACATTACTTATGTTTGAAGTTAAAATACTTTGAATATTGTTAATCATCATCATCATTTCAGCCATAGGACGTCCACGGCTGAACAAAAGCCTCCGCAATGACTTATCATCGAGGGGGATTGCCAATACTCGCCACGCTTGGCAAGCGGGTGGGCCAGCGCAGTTTTTTATAAGTTTTCGCACACAGACGCTGCTGCCCGTCTCGTGATACAGAAACTAGTCGCCTCATACGACACGCCTCCTGTTGGCAGTGGGGAAGAGTATTCTTTACGACCGTCCCTACACGGCACATTGTTAATTATTTCTACTTTATTACGGTATTATTTTACTATTAAAGTTTAAAATACGATGAACTAGTTCAATTAGTATTTAGTTCAATTAGTATAGAACTCGTCAAAACGATGAAATGAGCCCAAGCTCTAAGGTTCCTTACAGCCATTAAGGATGTACCATTATCCACCTCCTGGCTCTATCATCAGATGAACTCGATGGTGTCAAATTATTGCATCGCCATCCGTATTACACTACTTACAAATAAATAAATAAATATTGGACAACATCACATACATTGCTGATTCTATGGTAAGTAGCTAAAGCGCTCGTGTTATTTAAATCAGAAACAACGACGGTACCACAACACCCAGACCCGAGACAACATAGTTATTTTCCTACAAAGACCGACCGGGAATCGAACCCGGGACCTCAGAGATAGCGGTATGCTCTTAGCTCGGCTATGGAGGTCGTCAATCAAATCGACACAACAATAAGAATTCGGTCAAACTAATACCTACTTCACGTTTTGAATACATAGTTGTTAGTTATAAGTGAATCAAATGAACAGGTGTTAAAAATTAATCAATTTTAAAAGAAAACAACAGTCCGATAAAAATCATCATCATCATCATTTCAGCCATAAGATATCCACTGCTGAACACAGGCCTCCCCCGATGACTTTCATCGGGGGGGATTGCCAATACTCGCCACGCTTGGCAGGCGGGTTGGCGAGCGCAGTTTTTTATAACATTTCGCACGCAGACGCTGCTGCCCGTCTCGTGCTACAGGAATTAGTGACCTCTTACGACACGCCTCCTGTTGGCGTTGAGGAAGTGTATTCTTTACGGCCGTCCCCAATAAAAATAATATTGATCAAATGTACATTCTTAAAAACTTGAGGTGCAAAATGAAACAAGTAAACTGAAAGATTGTCACTAAAGAAAAGCATTCTTCAAGTAAAAATCGAATGGGTAAGTACTTTTCTTTAACCTTATGAAATTATACTCTATAATTTAGCTACAGTTTTAAGTCAGATATTCAACATAATCGCCAAAATCTCAAGAAAGTTTGTTTGCCTCATGAAAACATAATCGACTGTACTCAATTGTTCGTACGTTTTCATATTACTTTCGTATGTACCTCCAAACGAGAGAGTACTTGTAGGTTAAAAGAACAACCACAACACGAAAGTTATGTACGAAGTTGTAAGTAGCTTATATACTTGCGGTGTCGAACTTTTCACTCTAATGTGGGGTATATTATTATAAACACTTAGGAATCTTTCATAAAGGTTCCTTCTCATTGAACTACGCACGAACCCGCATTTAAGGCTGAACTTTGATTAAACTTTAGATTCCCGATTCTCGTAGTGGTGTGGAGATTCGCGTTGAGCGCAAGGGTTCGATTTTCGGTGACCCAATTTAGTTAACAAACTTTGTCTGCTGCGGCTGGGCGTGCTGGAAGAAAAGTATTTTTTTTAAATGTTTCGTATTATTAAATAAAAATAGAACTAAGATTGCTTATTTTAAGAATTTAAGACTGAAAAAGAAAAAAAAGTTGTCTGAAAATGGATAAGTTGTTATTTTGTTGTTGTTTGTTGTTGCTGTTAAATAAATCAAATAAAATAAATCAAAATATGGTCAAACCTAATAACAGTTTAAACTAGTCAATGACCAAAATCTGGCTGCAACCGAACACGGTCTAACCGAATAATGTACACCAGACATTACACACGCAGCAACATAGAACCAATATTTACTAATTATAAGAATATAGGGCCCAAAAAACTAGTTATTTTTAGCAGGGGGGTGTCACTCCGCAGTTTAGGTATATTTGGCCAGCGGGCCGCCCGAAGCGGCGTATGGCAGTGTCGCTCGGCTCGCACGACAGTCGCAGTCACGTCGCGCTTGCACATATTTTTTTTATTAAAATATTTTTTTTTGCTTTTCGACAGCCGCAATGTCTTCTAATAAGCCTTAACGTCAATATAATCCGTATAAAAGACATCGCTGTGTTTACGGATGTCTGAATAAAACGAACAGTGAATCAAAACTAAATTTTTTTTAAACTTTACACGATATTGAAATATTTACCTAAGTACTTAATTAGTAATAGTTAAAATTAAAATAAATGGCGAGTATTGGCAATTTAGGGGGAATCTCCTCCTTTTAGGGGAGGCCTATGTTCAGCAGTGGACGTCCTACGGCTGAAATGATGATGATGATGAAAATAAAAATCCTTAATTGCACAGATACAATATTAGGAACAGGATAGGATAATGTTTACAAAGGAATACCTACACCCGTGGGAATTTTTGTTTACAGAATCAACGTTTGTTACTCAATCTACTTATAAATCCATTAGGTACAAAAACTTCTCAAGTGACAACCCCGTGCGGACGTTCGCAGCTCGATCATGAAACTGGGGTGCAAAGGAAATTCACGGTTCACGCGCGGTTATAAGTTTCAGTTTTGCTTGCAGGCGGGAAGCTCTGGCGAGTCTAGGTATATTTTCATACCTAAACCTGACTTTTGTTAGGGAGTGAATCTTCTGTACGGTAGTACTATTAGGTATTCTGTGCTTTTAGTTTCAAAAGGGATCAATCACCAAAAAAGTTTGAAAACCGCTGCTCTATATCAAGACCAAAAGAATCTGTATGGACAGAATATTTATGGTATTTTGCCCGTAGTTTCGTACTGATACACATCGAACAGTTCAGTCCGAAAACTTGCATCTTTATGGTGCGTTTACATTATGCCGTTAGCCGCATTCGTTTTTACTGAATTCGTTAACCGAATTGGCATGTTTACATTGGTCGGTGACCAAATGCATCGACCACTTTACTCTAGAACTTGACAGAAAACGGAAAATTCGAACACGGCCAAACTGATTAACAGTTTCAACTCGTCGGTGACCGAAAACGAAATGCAACCAAATATGGCTTAACCGAATAATGGAAACGCAATATTTTAAACGCAGTTATATTTAAGACGTTCAGCCACAACTTGGAGGGATGACCTGGTAAAGGTTGCGGGAAGCCGCTGGATGCAGGCCGATTCCAACCTGCCAATCTGGAAGTCACCGGGGGAGGCATATGTTCAGCAGTGGACGTCCTAAGGCTGAAATGATGATGATGATGATGAATATTTAGGTCAGTGCGTGACGCACTTGGTTTTACGACTTCGTTTACCGAATTGGACTGTTTACATTGTTTGATGGCCGAATGCGTCGACCACTTTGTAAGTAGAGTTGGCCGAAAACGAAAAAGCCGAATACGGCCAAAGCGAATAATATAAACGCATTATTATACACGCACCTTTACATACACTTAATGTAAGGCTTTTTACACTCGATGTCGCACTCGCATCCCATCTGTCCCGTGGCCCATATATGAATATTTTAGCTTCGGTTCGCATTTCTTTTGAAATTGTTGATTGGCTACCCACTTGCCAATCCTATAGGTGGTTTTCTCGTTATAAAAATGTGACCATTGGCACCAATTCGCTCCTTGCTTTGATTGCTGTAAAATAATATGTAATATTTGAAGAAGCACCAGTCCAAAAAAACCCAGAACAAAGTTAAATAATTAAATAGCTGGTTTTTTTTTTGCCTTACAAATTATGGCGTTTTTGTTTTGAGAAATAATTTCGTGAATTCCTTTCAGCGCATTCTACCCAAGGGGTTATTAATTTCTCCCAAAAATGCACTAATTGGAAACAAAGTGAAGCGTAGCGTTATTATTTTTTTAATTAAAATATGCTTCGAGGAAAAGGTCTGTTTATTATTAAACACGACCCATTATGGCGCGGTGTTTCTCCATAATAGCTAGGTCCCAGGTTTGATATCTGTCAGGTCAATTTAAGAAGCGAAAATTTTGTTTCCAGCTTGGATGTACTGGGAGACGCCTGCAATAAAAAGAAAAACCGTTTAATACCTCGTAACACAAGATGAATGAAAGGTTCTTAGTGGCGAACTTAAAGGCGGAACCTGGTATACTGACGACCTAGTCAAGGTTGCGGCAGCCGCTGAATACAAACAGCCCAGAGCCGGCGTGTGGCTGTGGCGTTTTATATGGGAGGCCTACGTCCCATAATGAACATCCAAAGGCAAATATATTTATTCCTTACTCCGGACCATGGCAAGTAAGTGTGTTATTTAGCTCTAACTTATTTTACTACTAGCTTCTGCCCATGTCTTTGTTGCATTATAAATTAAGAGGAATGAATAATCATGCCAGAGAAATACAAAAACAGCATAAATTTTTGTTTCTGCAATTACAAGTCATAATGATTGATAACACTTGAAAAAATCGACCGCCTCAGGTGGGAATCGAAGCCTCGTTTGCTGTCTTCCATCCGGCTAAAGTGTTCTTTTCTCCTCCAGCCCTACATCCCAAACGCTTCCAAACTTTCTCTATCCCTCTTGGTCAACGTCCACGTCTCACATCTTTAAAGGGCAATGCTCCAAATGTACTTATATATGTTTTTTGCGAAGACTCACGAATACAAGTGTAAAAATATACTTGTAAAATAAATGGTACTCCCTTTTTTCTCCTAACATTGTTTGTCCGAAAATCATTATCCATAACACGTTTGCTATAAACTTCAGTAACCATAATGTTCAAAAATTCGAAATTTTGTGTTATATAATTATCTTTAGTCCTAAAACTATTCTGTCATAATTTCGATTACTATAATAGTTGAATCTACTAATTTTACATGAAATAAAGTCACATGTCCTAAGTATTGTATTATATACTGTGTATTATTGCGAATGTTCATTTAAAATATTATTGTTAGTCCTAAAATAATAGCTAAAAATTAGGTTTTTAGTGACAAAAATGAATCGACCCGACTCCACACAGTCTTGTCTGCCCTACCCCTAGAGTGTAATTCAAAATCGCGTAGGCGCGGAGGGGCGAGGCGGCCCGCGGGCTAATGAGCAGGAGGCTGGCAGCGAGCCGCCGCGGCTGAGGCTGGCCGGCTTGGCCGGCCAGCAAGCCGAAGCTGCGGTGGTGAGCGAAAGCCGTCTGCGACGATTAGCACGCGTGGGACCGCCAGAGACACGCAGCGCCGGAGCTGTGACAGAAGCCTTGCATGCTGATTGCTTGCCTGCATGCATGCTGCTTGCTAGCATGCATGGTGCATGCTGCTTGCTTGCATGCATAGTGCATGCTGCTTGCTTGCATCATGGTGCGTGCTGCTTGCCAGCATGCATGGTGCATGCTACTTGCGTGTATGCATGGTTCATGCTGATTGCTTGCTTGCATGTTGTTTGCATGCATGATGTTTGCATGCATGCATAGTACAAGCTGCTTGTCTGCATGCATTGTACTTGCTGCTTGCGTGCATGCATGTTGCACGCTGATTGCTTGCATGGATAATGTTCGCATGCAAGCATACTGATTGCTTGCCTGCATACACCCAGGGCAGTCTTTCCCACTGGGCACTCTGGTCACTTGCCCAGGGCCCCGCGATTGATGGGGCCCCCTAGTTCTATTTATATAGTTCAATAGTATCAAAGTCATAGGGGCCCCATTACCCTATGTGCCCAGGGCCCCCAATAGGTCAAAGATGGTCCTGCATACACCTGCATGCATGGTGCATGCTGCTTGCGTGCATGCATGGTGCTTGCTGATTGCTTGCATGCATGATGTTTGTATGATGTTTGCATGCATGCATAGTGCATGCTGATTGCCTGTATGCATAATGCTTGCTGCTAGCTTGCACTACGCATTTATTATTATTAGGACAAATAAACATTTTATAATTTAAATGTAGGACTTACATCTTTTATAGAAAACGGTTTTATGTCTTTCGTATATTATTGATTTTAATATTTATGACAAATAAATTTAGAGCATATTATATTTAGGGCTTTCAATTTTATTGCATGTAATATTATGTGACATTAAGTTCGGGCAAGTTATCATTCGGACAAATGATGATTAGGACAAAAAAAATTATTACACGTTAGATTATGGATAAAAAAGTTAGGGAACAAAATAGAGAACCAAAATAAATATAATGAATGGCTGATAATAAAGACCTTTTACAAATTGAAATAGTTTTTAAAAAAAATCAAAAACATTGTACAAAGCTCAATTTGCATGTCTTTATAATGACTAAACATAAATGTGCTAACAACTATTTTATAACTTTGATTATTATCGATCGACTTACTTTGATCGATTTCCCTAATATATTATATAGTATGTATTTATTATTGTCTAAATTGGTATGTATGTATATGTATTTTATTCGTCTTAAAATATGTCGGATACTTTATACTCCGCCACTGACTACATTATCTGCATTACCTCAAGGTTGACTGGTAGAGAATGTTGTGTAGCATTAAGTCTGCCAATTGTACTTACCTGTGCAATAATGTTTAAATAAATAAAATAAATAAATTACCATGTTAAATATTTTTTACTTATGTTTACAAATAACGACACCTATAATTTATAAGTGTAGTTTTAATAAAAACTATTTAATATATTTTGTAATAATGAAATTTTTACAAAAAAATGCTTAGAAGACAAGGTTTAATGCAGTCGTGTAAAATACCAGAATTTATTGACCTCTTTAACATTCGTACATCCCAGAACATAAATGTTTTTTTAAGTGACCTAACTTCATTGCTCTTGAGTGTATTACAGGATTTGTAATCAGCTGAGGGCAGCTAAAATAAATTGTAGCAAGGTACATGGACAACTCAAGAGTAATGAAGTAATATTAAACTAGGTAACATGAGTATCAGGTGAGTTAGTTACCCAATTTCAGTTCTTTTGGGACGGATCCATTTTTGCTTTTATTAGGGGCAAAGTAACATTTCCAACAAGATTGACTTACAATTTAATGTATCCCTTGGGTTACTGCGAATCGAATTCACCTATTGAAATAGAGGAAGTCGTTCGTGGTTTCAGATCAGCAAATAAAAAAAGTTTTGAAGTGAAACTTCGTTAAAATCAAACAAACTGGGAGTACCATGTCAGAAAACTTGAAACGTACCTAAATAATTAATAAATATAAGTTAATAGCATATATAAATAGGAACTTCCAACCGGCCAATCTGGAAGACCATGGGGGAGGCCTATGTTCAGCAGTGGACGTCCTATAGCTGAAATGATGATGACGATGATAAATAGGAAATATATTTTTTAACTAATCACCACAGTCGATTACTGAACTACCAACGTATAAATTTAAATTGCATTTCAAGATGATTAAAATGAACAAAATATCAAATAAAATAATTATTTTTTTGGTTTGTGATGATCTGACCATACTCAGACAGAGCGAAGAAGCGGTGAAGGAAATAGTACCTACCTACACATATTGGAGAAGAAAGGAAGTAGAGTTGGGCAAAGAGTTTGTTAAAATAAAACAGAATAGGTAGGTATCTATTATTAATACGTTTTAAGGATCTTAGAGTGGAAAGAAAGACCTAGGTGGAAAGGTACAATCTAAAAAGGATAAATATCTTCAAGTACTTGAGATGCACAATAAACGACACCAACAAGAGCGAAGAGGGAATAGATTTTCACGAAAAAGGTGAACAATATATCTACACAAGGTCCAGCCTGCCTAGCATGAGCACTAAAAACACGATATGATATAGCGAAATATCGACACCAACTTTAAAAATATGATAGAGTTAGTCGCCATTTTAATTTTTTATCGAAACAGCGATCTTAATATGTGACGGCGATTCAACATGGCGGCTATATCTATCATATTTTTACAGTTGGTGTCGATATTTTGCTATATCATATCATATCATATCATATCGTGTTTTTAGTGCTCATGCTAGGCAGGCTGGTGTCTAAGCTCCTAGCTAGAAAAACTAAGATTAGCGTCTACAAAACTATGATATTTTAATTCTATAAAATGTAAAAATGTATGTTCACCATCAAAGCCAATTGAAATACCGACTTTTCGATGTGGTTACTAAATAGCCTCTCGATTTAAAACGGGAGAACTCTCAGCGATGCTTCAATGAACTTGTTACAAACACAGGATTTAAATTAGGTACGTTAATTCAACCGTTATTTTGGGATCAAAAGTAAATAAAAAGGGCTGTGACCACAAATTACTATAGGTACTTTGTATTTTTAGGGTTCCGTACGTCGAAAGAAAAAAAGTACCCATATAGAATCACTTCGATGTCTGTTTGTCAAGACTCTTTTCATCTTTAATTATTATACTATTACAAAATTCCGAGGTCTATAATTCCTTGGGGCTATTAAGAAATTAAACTTGTACATCACCGCAACCAAAATACGGCTGTTTAGGCCACATTTTTGCTTTTTTGGCATTTTACCAAATAATAACGAAAACTGTACGAAAAACTCAATAAAAACAGTAACAAAAGCCAAAACAGGAACTTCGCAAAGCACAACGAAAACACCGCACCGCATACAAGGCAGACGCTTTCGTATTGACGTCAACGCATAAGTTTTCACAAGAAGACCGAACCGATAGGTACATCGATGTAGTGTCGATTATGTATGGTCAATCTCTATAGGTTAACGTTCCGTTTTATGCATCAAGTATTTGAATGAGATCATATTAATTTATTTTTAAAATCAGTAAGCTATTTTATTGGTGTGCAATTTTGCTTAGATTTTTAGAGGCAGTGTTTTTGCAATTTTTTTTTTTTTTAATATTATCTTATGTAGTATGGGTGAAACGGAAAATTCGAAGTGTCACAAATCGCTTCTTATCTTTTAGTCTTAATCCAAGCATATAGTTCTATTTTTGTGCTACAAAAGAGAGCTGTACGGGCAATTTACGACCTCAGACCCCGAGACTCGTTGAAGGAACTGTTCAAGGAAATTAATATACTAACAGTGGCTTCTCAATTCATTTATGAAAATATCATGTATATTCGCAAAAACCTGCATCTATTTCCTAAAAAGAGTGACATGCATAATATTAATACCCGGAATAAAGACAAACTTGCCGTTCCAAATTTCAGACTGCATAAAGTGGGTAATTCGTTTATGGGAAAATGTATTCGCTTTTTTAACAAATTACCACAGTCCATTGCTGAACTGCCTATGTATGAATTTAAATCGCATGTCAAGATGATTTTAATGAAAAAAGGTTATTACACTGTAAATGACTATTTAAATGATAAAAATGTATGGAATTAAATACTGCCGTGCTCGCACAGGTTCATTTTATCTTGTAATGTAAACACACTATTTAAAAAGAGGCTGACAATAGTGACCGAGTTTCTTGCGCTGCTTCTTCTCGGCACTAGCCCACAATATTGTCCCGAAGCAGTGGTAGGGTAAAAAAATATATTGGGACGTGTAAAAGAGCTTAATTTAGGCCTATTTACAGAAATAAATTGGTTTTTATTGGTTTTTTTTTTTATTCATACCTCGCTGAGCAGCTTCAAATTGGTGTACTAGTCGTACCGTAAGTCGTAAGTCATGACTTATTACACCTGCCCCCCTAGCTTTACCAACAAAACACGATATGATATGATATGATATAGCGATATACCGACACTAACTGAAAAAATATGATAGTTGAAGCCGCAGATTTGAATTTTTATCGAAACAGCGATCATTAATATGTGACGTCACCGGCACGGCGATTCAACATGGTGGCTGTATCCATCATATTTCTACAGTTGGTGTCGATATATCGCTTTATCATATCACATCATATCGTGTTTCGGTGCTCATGCTAGGGTGGCTGAAAGCAAATAAATGTGTATCCGAGTTACTTGTAAAAAAATAAATCAGATTACATTATCCCTCGATTTAAAGGGAAAGCTCTTAACGACGCGCCTCAATTCACTTGTTACAAACACGGGATATAAATCGGTAGGCAAGAACCGCCGGGAACACGTTAATTCATCCGTTATTTTAAGGGTAGAGTAAATAAGGAAGGGTTGGAGCCCGCAAGCGGCTGTGATGATACCTCAAATACCCGTACAAGGTGTAATAACAAACACTGAAGCAAATACATTTTCGGTTTTTCGGTTAGTAAAATGTGTCGCATTTAGTAAAATGTGAACCAATAAACCACTGTATTTAACGACGAAAAACTATGTGATTTATTGTGTAATTTTCATGATTTTTTGTGGGGTAATTTTAAATGTGATAACTAATTATACAAACTAAGCAACTAAGACTGCGTTCTGGCTCACCTGGTTCCTCCAATGTGGTAGCGTCAGCCACGAACAGAAGAACAACGGTTTGCCCCAGCGCTGGGCCCAGATAAGTTTCACCGGCTTAATGCTGAATTTGGACTTGAGAAAGCTGTCACGTAATCCTTTAGTTTCGTATTGTTTCAACTTTACGATAAAATACAAGAATTTATACGCCGGATTTTCACACTTGACCAACTACTTTCGAACTAAATCTGACAGTGTTACTTACTTAGACTTAGAATTAAAATCACGAAGAAGTATATAAAAAGGTGAAAGACTGGACATTGGCTTTTGGCCAGTTTTAACTAATTAGGAATACGAAAATAAAGACCACATACTCGTAGTAAAAGTTAATGTGTATGCGCTGTTGATTACATGATTTTAGAAGTTTCCTATTATTTTGGACACCCTTTATATTTTAAATGAAATGAAATGAAAAATGAGTTTATTGCTTTCATAAAGTTACAAATATGCATATATATATATATTTAAAAAATACATTGATCTTTTAAGAAAGCAATAGGAGGTGACTCAGTTTGTGCTGATATGGGATCGTGATCCCACCCAACGCTGATTTTCAGCTACTTCCCTTTCTCTATTGGTGTTAGGCGAGAATCAATGAATCAATGTTTTACCATTGTTTTGGTATAGGTTAATCAGAACAATAATGAGATTGACGCAGCAGTACTCGTAATAATATATCAGCACGGAATTAATTACGTTAGTATATTTATTGCAAGTCATTCTGTAATAATGATTTCTGAATAGCATTGCTTTCTGTTTGGGAAAAACAAAAGAATAAACGCAAACATGAAACGGGGTCTTCTTAATACATTATTAGCTTCAATAAGGTTTACTCTTATTAAAGCATATAAAATAAATCATACCGGGTGTAACAAAAAGGTGCAAAAAAACATTAACGATTGATTCTAATGCATAAATTCAACAACTTTTTCTATGATCTAAAAAAAATATCTGTCGGTGGTTTCGTAAGGGGGTGTTTTTTTTTTATATTGGTCCCATAGAAAAAGTTATTGTATTTGATTAGTAGAATCACCCTTTTTTTGTACACCTTTCTGTTAAACACAATACGCTAAACAACACGTAAATTGTCATGGTCTGGTCACCGCAATAAAAATACCACGCTCGTCTTCCAGGTCCCCACACACCCAGACCAAAGTCATTTTAGTAAAATAGATTTCTAAATTGACCCGAGCCGGGATTCGAAATCAGGTCATCCAAGCTAAGTCAATCCATGACAGCATCTATAGGTAGACGTGTAGCAACTCCTTACTGCACAAGTTAACTCGGACCTTGGTCCCCAATTGATGTAATCCCTCGTAATCCCATGGGACTGGGATCATGGACATCTTGTAATTGGATTCAGATGGCAGGGCCATGGGGCTATTACGTAATTGCCATAGACATCGATCGCTATCAAACGGCGAGACTCTTTAATAATGATAGGTTGATAACCTTCGATAACAATTTAAAGGATATTAGATGTGTTGGTATTACGTAATACGGACTTTGACTTTTGACATTCAAATTGAAACCAACTGTCGGCCTTTTCGATGATGAATTCTCCAATAAACAATTTAATAATTAACGCGGCTGTCAACTTACATTATACATTACATTCGAATTCAACGAATTCCTTACAAATTGTAAACTATTTATAGGAATAATCAGTGTCCAGCAGAGAAGTCTTCTAAGTTTGACCAAATTTTGATTTCGATTATGAGTTTTCAGAACTTTCAGAAAGGTTTTATTCGCTTCGCAATGCCTCGTAGCATGCTGTTATGTACTGTTCGGGACCCCGGTTGGTCTGCGCACACAGCATGCCACAAACTCTCTCCTACGGCACTATCTTTTTTTAAATAAGTTTACTTAAACCGTCCAAGACGTTAATTTGTTTGTTAATTATTTAGGCTACTTTGTAAAATGATTAAGATTGTTTTTGTCTACTAACCATTAATATAAGTTACTAACAATATGGATGCATAATGTGATTGTTTTGGAGTACTGTGTAAGCTCACTTGCAAATATTTTAAAGTAAATATATTAAAGTAATGCAATCAATTCTTGAAAGTCAATTGTGATATACCTCTTGTAATTGTCGTAAGTAACTTTGTGAAATTCGGAAAATAATACAATAATTAAATAAGGTGCAAATGTAAGGTGTAATAAGCACGAGCGAGAGCATTCATGATGTATATACATGTATTTAAATATATCTAGTCTATAGATCTATAGTCGCCACAGTACAAGTTTTTTCTTAGTTCAGGGGTATATTATTGGTGTCATTGTTGAAAGAATTTAAGTATTATTTATTTATTAACATATTTAACTTAACACTATCAAGTCGATCTGATAATGGATCCAGAAGGATAGTGGTGGCACATAGTTGTTGTGATACATTATGTAGTTATGTGAAGGTACACAAGATCTTACAAAAATGTTTTACGGGTAGTATATTTTGCAATTTGGCCGGTTATCTCCAAGATATTTTATTATAGCGCCCTGCAATATCTGTCACATTTAGCGAAAGTGAAATAAATGGGTCTATTTCTGTAAAAAAATATTTTTAGGGGCATTTATGTATGCTTCAAGAAGGGGCCAGTATTTTAACTTTTTAATTCTATAATGCAGAAATGACCGCATATTAAGTTTACTTCCTTTAATAAAGTAATTTATAAAATCTACATTTAAATATCTAAGTAAATTTTCTTTTTGTGACTCAATTGTTAAGTTGAAGAAATATGTTGGCAACATCGCTTTTTTCCATATAACAGTAGTCAACGCTCGCAAAATTGACTACTGTTATATGGAAAAAAGGTTTTTGAGTGGCAACCACGAACTGGAAGATGCAATGCGGGTAGGCATCTCACCCGGTGGACTAATGAATTAGTTATGTTTGTTTAAAAAAATCATATTTAACAATGCAATAATTTTTAACAACCTTAATTAAGCAAATTGCAAACGGCTCAGAGCCGCTCGCTGTGGCGATGCGTGGAATTCTCACATCTTATAAATTTCTAGAGGCTGAGGATGATGATGATGGATAATATTGACGACCTCTGTAGCCAAGAAGCGAGCGCGCCGGACTTGGCATCGACATCTCTGAGGTCCCGGGTTCGATTCCCGGTCGAGTCGATGTAGAAAACGATCTTATTATCTTGGGTTTGGGTGGTGTGGTTCCTCTGGATTTTTCGGGATCTATGTACAAATTTGCTCGATCTTGCTCGGCGGTGAGGAAAAACACCATTTGGAAACCTGCACATTCAGAAAACACTGTGTAATTCGTAGTTACATTGTACATTCATCTGCTTCATCTGCTGCGCCGTCAGCGACCTACAAACCGCCGAACGACCCTGCAAATAGTCATGCACAGTCAAGTAGTAATGCACAGTCGGCACTATACACCGATGGCACACAAATCAAAACCTTTACATGTTAACACACTATAACTTTTGTATGTAAACATAACTTTTTATTTAATAAATCGGATATCAACCGTCCGTGTTGGTTCTTATTTCCTTCCCCTCCGGCTAAGACTACCCTAGCCGTCGCTGTGATCAGTCTGGTGAGTCTGCCAGACTGGCAGCGGGTCTACAATTGCCTACCTACCGTCCTAACGCTGCTACCCGCAGCGACCTGGGAGCAGCTCTCTCACTCCTCTTTCTACATCCTTTTTATATTTACGTATCTATTGTTAGGTAAGGCTAGGGCTCTAGGGACTTACTGTCTTGGGGGTTAAAGGGACTCTACGCTTGCTAGGGAGTTAGTATCCTGTCTGACCTCATATTCTGGACGTCGAGTTTAAAAAAAAACTTGTTTTATGTAATATTAGTTAGTATTAGTATGTAATAATAACGAGACTGTCCTTATTTAGGTTCATGGTCGAGACGAAGCGCTAAAAAAATAGAAGTTGTAAATACAGTACGTTCTTAAAACACATAATTGCCTTCATATTGGCTTGTTTTTTAAACTTATAGAGGCTAAAACCACTAGACTCTATTTTTCTGCTAAAAGTAGGTCAAACAAAATGTCACCAAGAACTAGATCTAGTAGGAACCTAAATGTAACGAGAGCCATTTCTAAAGTTCTAAATAAATTAGACACCAATTTCTTAGAAAGCCGCACAAAGGCCAGAACTAATGAATCTCACAAATTCTTACCACGCGAATGGCTTTGAGGAGCGCTATTATGAACTCTTAAAGAGACTACACTTGCTTTTCTGCTTAGAAAGTACGTGCTGTGGGATGCAAATACACAATCTATGGATGTGGGCAAGATTCTGATTCTTTGACCACTGAGCTACCACTGCTCCTTGTGGGCGATTATGTGTTAACAGTATATATAATCATCATCATCATCATTTCAGTCAAAAGACGTCCACTGTTGAACTAAGGCCTCCCCCAGTGACTTCCAGATTGGCCGGTTCGAAGCGGCCTGCATCCAGCGGCTTCCTTTACCAGGTCGTCTGTCTACCTTGTGTGTAGGTTTGGTGTGTGTGGGCGTCCTACCCAGCGCTAATCGCTACGTGGCCTCCATTTTTGGACCGATGTGGGACTATTGGTGGTCATTCAAAGCGATAAAATGATTTTGCTTGAAAACAAATAAAAGGCATTTTTTTATTAAACGGTTAACTAAACCTTCAAACTAAACAAGGCATTCGACGATGTCCCTAATATTAATTGCTGTAGGTAAAGCTTATTGAACCCCAAAATTCATCTTACTTGACTAATGAAATCAGACAAAATATAAGTATTTTATACTTTTGGTAAGAACTATCATTACAAAGATTCTCAAGAGTTGGTAATAAGAGCCTAAAAACTTTTAAAGACAGTTATACATTTTGTTTTTAAATGGCAAGCTAGAAGCATGTCAATTAAAAAGCATCATATATTTCGCTTACGCTTTCTCATCAACATTAAACAAAAGGGAAACAGCATGTAACTTCAAAACAAAATTACTTTTTCGATTTCAAGATTTTTATTTTTCTATTTTAAAAATGTGAAGGTTCTTTTCGCCAGTGGTTTATGATGAAAAGAGCAAGTTTCAACAAAAATATTGTTTATATATTCGTTGTAACTTGCTTTTTCCCTGTTTCCCGATAGGATCTCGGTAAATACGCTTTGGCATTTTACTCTAAGGCGCGAAAAACACTTTTCCGGCCTAAACGCTGCGTTAGCGGTTTTTAAATAAATCTGGCTATTTTTCTCAATACGTTTTTCTCGTTTCTTTTAAAGATAAAATCTAGTAGTCTGCTGCTTCTGAAAAAATAGTTTTTAATTTTACAGAAAAGTTTTTGAAATTATTCGTAATATTCGAATATAAATATATTTACTTCTCGTGTATGTTTATGAACAATATAAAAAAAAAAAAAGAACATTTACTTACGTTAATTCAATCCTAGTCCCTAACAACTTTAACACCATCAGTCGTAATTTAAATAACAAAATAAAACCTCTTAGGAGCTAATTATGGTGTATCATTATTTCATTAGGTGTATCTCAACAAAAAAAAATCCTCCTTAAACTCCTTACACTTAAATACAAATCGTAACAGCTGATCAGACGACGCGAAAATATTTGTGGCATGTGATTTAGGGCGCCATCTGCAAAGCTAGCAAAAACTTGATTTATTTAACATAAAAATAAATCTTACTTCTTGTTAAGACCCTACACTTTGCGGTTATATTTTTTTTTCACTAACACATTATTTTTTTACGTGGCGTGAGTTGTGGGAAACCAAAGGAAACACGTTCTCTAATACTAATAATGATACGATACGTTAAGTACATTAATATACAGGGTGTCCCGTTACTTAAGGATAACCTCGTAATGACATATTCTATACATCATAGTCAACAACTTTTGTTCTATTTTTTTTTAATATGCAAGTTTATTTTTTGATTATAAAATTTATTTTTTGGTAAAATTAAATTGTCTGTTTGGTAATTTTGTATGGAAAGTTGATCAATTTTCATGCAAAGCATAGTCACAAAACAAAAGTTGTTTACCGTGATGTATAAAATATGTGGTTACAAGGTTATCCTTGAGTTACGGGACAGCCTGTATACAGGGTTACATTGCAAAGGGGTGACAAATCTTTAGGAGTAGCTCAGAATCAGTAACTTTATCGAACTATGCAAAGAACAAAAATATTTTTTCACATTTAGTTATTCCTATCCGCTGTTAAAAATCGTACGCGTGGATAATTTAACTCATTTTTGGAAAAAATTCAATGTATGTGCACTGCGTAAGGTCCTTGTTGGCTCGCCGTACCTACTACGCCTCTGATGAATGACCACGCGGCTTTCGTAGTCTCTTTAATGACTTTATTTTCGGCTGTTGAATTTTTTTTAACATTACGATTATTCAAAATAATAACGATTAAGACGCTTCTTTTATATTATTCCCTAGATCTTATTTTTTTTAAAATTGGCACCCTTTGCACTGTAACCCTGTATGTAGTCAATATATCTGCCAACGGTAAACTATTGATAACATTTATATTCTCCTTTGTCACTAAATAGATATTAATCAAATCTGTTGTGTATTATATAGCTATTATACACGTGTCATAGACTGTAATGTACTGTGTACACTCCAGTCAACGGGCCATGATTTACCGTAATGACGGAGATCGTTGCCTCGACGACGATTCTGGCAATTACATTAACGATAACCGTTATGACAGACCAATGGGGCGGTCAATTACATAATGTTCGTTAAATGGGCTATAACTATAGGAAATACATTGTTTCTGAGATTCGTGTAATTGTAAATACCTACTAGACGTAATATCCCTAGATGTAAGGGAATAGACACACTGCAAGATTTAGAAATAAAAGGGGGGCAGGGGTTAAGAGAAAAGCTGATAAGAAAATCGTATAAATATTTCAAAATTACAACATATCTTTGTCAAATTGAACCGAAATACTGGCCAGTAAATTCAAGTCTTCCTCGTGGAAAATATAAAACAGATAAAACATCCTCATATCCTTCATTTGAGGATTTACGACGCGAAGATAACTCATTATTACGATCCCACAACAAAGCTAGTCTGCTTTCATATTTTAAAATAGCAGACAATTCTGTCCCTAACCGCTATAGGTTTACAATCTAATATGGCATAACATTTAGAGACTGTGGCGAAAATGAGTTTCTCTATATCGGCCAATCTAAACGACACAATATATATTTTGGGGCAGACTGGGGTAACCAAATCACAATCTTTACCGGATAAGCACGAATAGCTCTTCGTCTACAGTTGAAGCACAGTTTGGTCGTATATATTTCTACCCACCGCTATCATAAAAACGGTAACGGTAACTAAGTATAGTTTATATAAAAAAAACAAGGCCAAGTGCGAGTCGGACTCGTGCACGAGGGTTCTATTCAAACTTGTTGGTATGTAAATAATTCGTCCATAGATCCCGCAATCGAGTCTCGAAGATTTTTACCACTTTTTTCGAGTTTGCTAATTTTATTGTGATGTTACTACAAATTCACGATTATTGGACTTTTTCCTTTTACTTGTGCTATACATTGCTTCTTGTCTTTCGTCATTCTAGGTCAACGGGAATAAAATAAAAATATTAGGCACAACCGGCCTTATATGATATTTGATGCGTTTACTTTGAAGTTTGATTTTTTCAAAGCTTCGAAGGATTGCAGACTAGAGATATATTAATTTACGCTTTCCTGGTGAAAAGGGTCTTGACAGACAGACAGACGGACAACGAAGTGATTCTATGAGAGTTTCCTTTTGAGGTACGTAACCCTAAAAAGAGAAAAAACAAGATTAAAGTAATTGTTAGGAGCTCATAGTGGAATATGCAAATTACCATCAAAATGACTTGATTTCATCTAGTCTTAATATCTTATCAGAATCAGTCTTAAATCAATATATTATGGTCTTTGTTGTAGTGTAAACTTGTCCCGTCCCGATACCCTCAAAATATAACTTATTAAATATTAAAAAAAAAAGGAATTTGTTTTAATAGCAAAGGCGAATTAAAATACTTTTTAAAGATTTTTGATATTTACAATTACGTAATTTATAACACCACAAAAGCAAACGGTAGGTAACAATTTTTCTAAAATAAAATGTTTTACGTGTGACAGAGTTAAAAACTAGTAACTTTCTCGTTCTTTTGTTTCTCAAAGTTTGCTAGACAAACGAGATAGAGAAACCCTTCTTTGGAATGTCATTTTTTTTTAACGAATGATGTTAATTTCTTACTTTAATACCATAATAGTTAGTGTGTTGTCTAGCGCATATTATTATTTCTATTTATTTCTTGTACAATACAAGGCCCAGGAAAGTGGTTATTTCTAGTAACCCTAGTGTTAACTAAACTAAACCCTAGCGTCTACGTCTGTCCAAGCCGAAATAAGTGGTACGCTATGAATAGTATGGCCGTTTCAGAAATTGCTGACGTAGACACACAGAATAGAATAAGGGCTGACCTATCTACGGGTGAGACCTAAATAGAAAAAAAACTTTATAAGAAATAACAATGAGCGACCAAGATTGCTTGAGTTTTCTGATGAGTCTCCCAAAATCCAGAGTTAATGAAACTAAGAAACTTGAGTGTGAATCAAAGTTTGGTTATTTGGTGCAGTATAAGTTATGTTCTTACAAAAGTAGTACTTTTATAAATGTAAAAGTTTGGATGTTTCTTACTTAATTACGTTGGATGGGATAAGCTAAGGCAAACATGTAGGTACTAGATATTGGTCTAGTTTAACACATAGAACATTTTGTCTCGTTTTTACGTCCTCTTTGGCTTAATTCTATGCAGACGAAATCGCAGGCAGAAGTTAATTTGAATATAATGCTTCGGTCAAACCAATGCGACGCAGTAAATTAAGCCGCAGTAAGTCGCGATCAGTCATGGCAAAACTGTTTATAGCGATTTGTCTAAAGTTCTAAACCGACGCATTCGATCGCGACTTACGGCGATGGATTATTGTATGTGATTGCTACAAGAAATTGATCATTTTGTTTGATACGTGAGGTGAATATATAAGTATTATAATAAAATACACAATGCTTCAAAGAAGCACATCAATTATCTATTCTGAAACACTAAAATAAGTCTGTCATAATATGGCGACAAGATAATAATAAACATATACCGGGTCGAAAAGAGAAACTATAGGTCCAAGAGTAGAAACTATATACAAAACCATTTTTATGTATTACATAATACATCGGACAGGGACCTGTTAAATACATTTTTAAACATCCATGACTAAGTACATATGTAACAATCTTAATGCTTGTTGCTCATCACACAAACATTTGTTCCTTTCGGCTAAGAACTAACCCGCGCCCGCCGCGTTTTCGGGCCCGCAGCTTCTGTAGAATGTAGATTTATATGCAAAAAGTAAGAACAAATTGTACGACGCATTTTACACCCGCGGCGCGCGCGGTTGTTTGCGGGTCCCGCGGCACCGGGGGGCAACTTATAGGCGGAAGCTGCATGCCCGCCGCGTTGGCGGACTGCGGTTTTATTTCTAAACTCACGTGGGTGATGATCGCAAGACGGGCGGTTTCTGTTTGCGGGCAATGATCTCACCCGGTACGGCTGCGTGACCGCGCAAATCACCGGTCTCGTTAAGTTTAGAAATAAAACCGCAGTCCGCCAACGCGGCGGGCGCGGGATTAAATCGCTCCGTGAGTTCTTAGCCGAACCCGCGCAACAACCTCCTAGATTCCGATGATTTCGGTGCACAAATACAATAACTTTTTCTATGGGACCAACATCGAAATCGCAACGAAAAACACTTCCCCATACTAAGCCGCCGACCAGCGGTCATCAGTTTGTATGAAGCAGTGTTTTTTTTTTTAGATTACTATGTTGGTCCCCCCACTTTAGCTTTGCGGTTTTATCGCCTACACCTGCGACATCGGTTCCTGAACGGATGGCGGTGTTCCGGATTCTATCAATCCTTTTTACACCTAGTATGCTCCGCTCCAAAGCCCTTTGGCAAACTTCGAGTTTAGGACACGTTTGCAGAATCGGATACATTCTAGGTAGGTGGCTAGCCTTACATAGGTGGGCCCGAATCGTCACTCGGTGGGTACCTACAGACGGTTGTCGCCGGAGAGGTAGACCCAAGAAAAGATGGTGTGACGATTTGGTTAACCTGATGAGGGATTGGAAGTCACTGGCGATAGATAGGGATCGATGGAAGAGTCTGGGGGAGACCTTTGCCCAGCAGTGGGATTGAATAAGTTAAAAAAAAATGTTGATCCTTTAGAAAAAGTTGTTGTATTTGAGCACCAGAATCAGTCCCTAGGAGGTTGTTGATGTTTTACAAACAACCCTGTATAAATATAATACATGCAGACACGATATAAAAGATTTCGATTAAATTGCAAATAAATTACATTCACTCGTTAATACGAATTATTATCTTGATATAAATTGGGAATTCCACAGTACGGTTATTTCGCCTTGGAATATAACAGAAGATACACTGTATCTAAAGCAATTGACTTCCACTCTATACAGGGTGATTCTTTAATGCGTACACAAAAGGCATCGAACCTTATTGGCATACCCAAGGTTGCAAGTACCTAAAATTACGTTATTTTGGTGTACATCTATAAAACATATGCCAATCGACAAAGAAAATAATTACAAACAACAAATATTCTTTGACAAAATGTCGTAAATGATATACTTTGTTCAAAATTTTAATTTGAATATGTAAATAAAAGTAAATATTACATATTAAAGAATATTTATTGTTTGTATATGTTTTCTCTTTCAATTTACTGTAATGTTTCATAGGTGTACACCAAAATTACGTAATTTTAGGTACTTGAAACTTTAAGTATGCCAGGCTCCAAACAAAAAAGTTCGACGTCTTATGTGCACTCATTAAAAAGTCACCATGTATAACGACTCTACGTTATATTTCCACGAGATTTCTCGAGAGGATTCCGATCGATGTCCTCTGAAACTTAAACTCCATTTACGTATAAGAGAAAAATTTTACACGAACCCCGAGAAAAATCTCCCCTGAGATTGCAAATGCCTTGCTGTTTCCGTAAAATATGGACCTTTTGTCAATCTTAAGAATAAAGGAAGCTTCTAGTCTTTGCAAAACTAAGAACCTTTAAAAAAAAATCACAATGATTTTACAAAAATGTATGGCACATACGAGTTTAAACTTTGTAAGGTACCACTACTTACTTACTTAAATCGTATTCAATTGTGTAAAAAAACATTATATTGTTAGAATTTGTAATTGATCAGAAATTCGACAATTTGTATCTAAATTTTGCTGAAAAAGGCTCTACTATCCCTGGATTATTTGTAAAATTTTCAGCAGTCAATTGTAATTTCTTATTAATAAGCAAAAAGATTAATTGTAAATATTTTCTTAACTATATAAACTGTACGTTTTGCTGGCAACCCTAATTACACAGTGAAGCACTAGTAAGGTGTGCACCTACAAAATAAAAAGAAAATAAATATAAAATTTAGCACAACTAAAATAATACTAAATCGAGTTATTGCGATTATCGGAAGCTAAATCGAATTTATACTAACTCCAAAGACATTTGTGTACTTGAATTGTGTTACTCTTTAATATGACCAAACTCTACCAAATCATCTAAATACATTCACTCCAGAGACATTTATGTGGGAACCTTTTTCTGATTATAAAGCAGTAGCGGCCATTCCCGACACCTGCTTCAACTTTATGGCTTGCAGTTAGTGAGAACTGCCTTTTTACCGACTTCTAATCGATTGGGATGGACTCTCTCTCAGCGGAGTAGATAACTTTTCATAGTGGCCTGTAAAAATATTTTCTATTTTCAATAAAATTATATTTCTTAAACAAGGTAACGACAAGTTGTGTACGGTCCAGACAACGAAGCCAGAGCGATCGCTGGATCAAATCCGCAAGGGACGAATGTTTGTGTAATGAGTACGAGCATAGTACGAAGTCATACCAAACTTACAACTGACAACCTCCGAAGCCGAAAGGCGAGTACACCGGTCTTGGTGTTTGCCATCTCTGAGGTTCCGGGTTCGATTCTTGGTCGGGTCAATATAGAAAACGAACTTTCCTTGTTGTCTCGGGTCTGTGTGTTGTAGTACTGTCGTTGTTGCTGATTTCTATAACACAAGTGTTTTAGCTACTTATTTATATTTTATATATTACTTATTTGTTTAAGCTTACCTTAGGATCAGACCAATGTATGTGATTTTCTCATATATTTTATTATTTATTAATATTATTACATACACTCCAATTAACACCAAAGTAAGTAGAAATTAATACGTACAACAGCACAGCCATCTTTATTTATTTAGGTCCCTGGAAAAAATACTGCCTGGATTATATCGATTTTCAAAACGTTCTTTCTTAGTAAATAAGCTATTTACCCAGACTCTACAAAGGCCTCGGCGAGACGAACGCTTTTTAAGAGTTTTATTGACTTTGTAAAGACGTCCTGGTAACTGGAAAACGTGAAGAGAATATTTAATTAGAATGCAGAGTGGAGTAGAAAAAATATTACTGGAACTAGGATTACCACCGAGTGAATAAGAACTCAGGATACTAAATAAATAGTCATATTAAAACTAAGCCGTATCCGTAAGAGATAACCACAGTTACCGCCAGCTTTTCGAATTGCAAAACTGAAGTGGAAACAGGCAGGCCACATAACTCGCAAAACTTTAAGGAAGAAAGGTTTTTGAGTGGCGACGACGAACTGGAAGACGTAGCGTGGGCAGGCCTCACACCCGGTGAACTGACAATCGACGACAAGGCACCTGAATGCAAACGGCTCGGAGCCGTTCGCTGTCGTATTCTATAGGGGAGGCCATATGTCCATATGTCCATGATTCAAATAAAGACATATGAAGAGTGTTAGGTGCTGCGATAGAGCCAAACAAAGCTCATGATGCACCGCTCCAAGAAGATGGAGATATGATATAATTACACAAAGCTGCTAGCGGATAGAATAGCCGAGGGTCGGGCTTAGTTCCTTGCATAGGAGAGGCCATGTAACTCATGTGAACTGATTATTATGATGTCAAATAGCGTTTGTCACTTCTAGCAACGTGTACAAACATACCATCTCCTGTACCGCGAATAATATCTAGGGTAGTTAGAATATCTGTTACAGCCAAATGCTTGTATCAGTCATTCAATGCCTAACCTGTAATTTAATATCTCAATGTCCTAGCCACGTCATTACCTGAAAATTACCTGAAATATTTAATGAAGAAATTGTAAGTTTGTTGTTTACTTGAAACTTGAAAGTACTAAATAAATAAATGCCATGGTTAAGTTTCAGTCACCATACAATACTCGTCCTTAAACAATCATTTAAACTACTATTAATCTAACTTAAAAATACGAAACAAAATCTCACCTTGCGAGTAAAAATTTTGAGGTTCGAGCAATGTTGCTTTAAAAAAAACCGGCTAAATGAGAGTCAAAATCTCTCACCGAGGGATTTGTGCAAACTAGGAGATATGTAAATAGTTCATAGCGGGAACTCTCAAAGATCTTTATTGATTTTGTTTGTTAAAAATAAAAATAAAAATTTATGAAGTAACTACAAACGGTTTTAGATTTTATATTTTCTTGTGCTCTTAAGCTTGCTTCTTGCCTGATTTCGTGATTCTAGGTCAGCGGGAAGTTTTGATTTCCTTGCAAGTATCAAAAAGCAGCATAAACAGGTTTATGTTTCGATTGCGTGACTTAGAAGTTAGATTTTTTAAAAGCTTCAAGGGATGGCACACCTGAGTATTTTGATATTCATTTCAACTTATTGATACCTCCACGGGTGCCTGTTATAAAGAGTCTGGACAGACCGACAGATGGACGGACAAGAAAGTGATGTTATAAAGGTTAAAAATCCTGAAACATATATTTTTTTACGAATTAATTTGTAAGCTATGGTCAATATTGAAATAAATTGTTTAAGTATTTATTCGCTACTAACTTCTGCCCGCGGCTTTTTCTACACAAAAGCCAAAAATAATGAATAATCTTGCTAAAAGAACACAAAAAGGGGATAAAAATTAATTCTATGTTTAAGCTAGGTTTAAATGTATAAGTGTGCCACAGCTAAGTAATTACGTTCAGCCGTTATTACGCGATTAGGTAACAAAAATCTAAACATACAAACTTTTATAATTATAATACATGTAAGAGCATTAAAAGCAAGATGCCAACATTTACAACCTTTTAATAAATATTTACAAAGTAATATAATGATTAAACTAAATCTTAAACATCTATAACTAAACACATACATAATTACAGACAAAAGGTACTATAAAATATGAATCTCATTTTTTTTGTCTATTTTTACCGACTCGTTGCGCTGTAAATATACCTATATTTTCCCAATGCCTTGTCACCCTAGAATGACACTGTGTGAGTGAGTGTTTCGCATCGTAAACAAGAAGCTCCTTATTTTTAACTCCTTTAATTAAAAT
This sequence comes from Anania hortulata, assembly GCA_963576865.1. Taxonomy (NCBI): domain Eukaryota; kingdom Metazoa; phylum Arthropoda; class Insecta; order Lepidoptera; family Crambidae; genus Anania; species Anania hortulata. The sequence goes on along the minus strand of OY756405.1, from coordinate 14,616,625 downwards.
GGCCAAACACACATTTGGCCATACAAATGGCCTCAGAGTGAATGTTTAGTTAAGTCTTGTTATTTTATGATATATACAGGGTGTAACAAAAAGGTGAAATAAAACTTTAAGGGGTTATTCTACGGCTAAATTACATCAACTTTTTCTATGGGACCAACAACAAAATCTCAAAAAAAAAATTTACGTTTCCATACAAACTGATGCCAGCTGGTCGCGTTTTAGTATGGGAAAGTGTTTTTTTTTTTGCGATTTCGATGTTTTTTTTTTTTCCTTTTCGTTACACACTGTATACATACATACAGGGTTACATTGAAAGGTAATGCAAAATTTTCAAGAACGACTCAGAATCGAACTTTATCGATCTACGTGAGGATTTTTTTATCATTATTGCTATTTGGTGTCAAAAAATGGAACTCTTGGATCATTTATGCTTAGTCGATAAAATTATGTGCACTGCAAAAAGTCCTTGTTTGCGTGAGGTCGGCGTACGCACAGAATAGGAATCAGCGTAGCGTGTCATTCCTGTTCAGTGGGCTACGCCTGTGATCTCTGGTGAATGACCACGCAACTCATTTTCTTTTTTTGTTCAAAATGTTTTGTATTTTTTTGATAAGTACGAAAATTAAAATAAATGAAGACGAAGTTATTTTTGACATTGTTTCCTAGACATTCTTTTTAAATTGGTTCTACATTGGGATGTAGCCCTGTATAAGATTTTGATTTATTAGTTTACTTCCTTCTAGGAAGTGATTCTACTGCTCATATACAGCAATTTTTTTGGGACATGTCCTATTTTCATGGACCAACATCGGAATCGCAAAAAAATACATCGCTATTCTAAACCACGGCCAAGCTTAGTGTTCAATTCCCTTGAATATTAAAATATACATATTTAAGCTACAATTTAAGCATATAGTTGACTCCAGATGACATCATTCTGACATCATCATCATCATCATAGAGATATCAACTTCAAACTGATAAACAAAATGACATTTAAAACGACGTAGTGACGGTTATTATGCCTGACTAACTTTAAGCCCCTACTACCCAAGGTTGTCCTGTGGCATGCCTACCTAAGTACTTATTTCGGGCCTTTAATTTTAATAGTAATAAATAAAATAAAATAAATAAAAATAAAATAGGGTCTTATAGTAAAACTACCCTTTCGCCTCAAGCATTTTGCTAAAATCTAAAATCCAACTATTTAAGATCTCGTGTGTTCCCTGACCGCTTATTTTAGCCCTACTAAACAATAGCAATCTCAGAGGTTTGCGTTAAAATGCCATTATTAAATATTCAACTATCGCATAGTAATGTTACAACAAATGTTTGGCAAAATTATATAAGTTTAGAACAGTCCTAATAAATAACTAACTTCCTACTTCCTATTCGCCGATGTTCAATTGGCTATTTTATATAGATGTGCCTAGTAAGTAATAATAACACGGGTATGGCATAATAAATGGATAATACTTTATCTGAGGAAGGGAGACCTGTTTAGAATTTGAATTTTTATGTTTAGTAAGAGTCCCACGCACGGTGTTCTGCTTATTGGGACATTCTTGGTCATTCTTTTTGATGCTGGCTGCGGGCTTAGGGGGGACGGCACCTTCTAAGCCGGGCCCTCACTATCACCTTACCTCAGGCCGCAGCATGCCTGTGGCCTGAGGCCAAAGGCTAGACCCGTACTACCGACTCATTAAAGCACCGGAGAAACGCCGTCCCAACGAAACCCCGGCCGCTCCTGCGGCTGATGTGGTATGCGTATGAGCATTTTCTAAAAAAAAGGTAGCAGCAGCAAGTAAGTAGGAAAAACTTCTACTTAGTTATACCTTGACGATACCTAGCGTTAATCATCCCAGCCAACGCCACTTGCCTGTCAAGAGTATCTCACACGAACTTGATAGGCTTTATGTTATAGTTACAAGGTTGGATTTTTTCATATCTTCAAGAGACTGTAAATCTTAAAATACGATGATAATTTCAACTTGATACCTTCACCCGTACGTAAGAAAAAGAGTCTTGACACTTCAATTGACAGTTGTACAATAGAGTGCTCCTAGGAGAGTTCCATTTGATCCATTTAAAGTATCCGACCCTTCTTCTCATTCTGTCGTATCAATGGCAATTTTTGATGGACTTCGACGAAAACTTGGCGATTTCTACGGCATTTTGTGTCGCTCTGTATAAAATAGCCTTGTAAAACAATCACGCTGGGTAATGTACCTATTATACTTGTCTGTCTCAGCTTGTTTCCAGCAAGGACCTCCAACTTGACTGGTTGGGGTGCTTCCAAAGACACGCTGCTTGATTCATAACCAACAAATTATTATCTAGTATTAGTATTCGATCAATTTTAAATAGTAGCTGAACTACGCCTTATTTAAATGATTCCAGGCCAGCGAACGAATCCAGCGCTGGAATAATGGAACCAGGCACTAAAGTGCACTGAATCCGGTGAGAGATGCAGTCCAGTTGCTGAACTGGTGATGTACTCTTTAATGTAATTGATGTAATGGCAGCAACGTGAGATTATTGTCACTATACCGATTACAATTCATGCTTTGAAATGACCGTAACAACATTAATCCGACGATCCCAATCAAAAAATGCATATAAATATGACTTCTTTGCACCTGTGAATAAAATTGATATGCGTTTTTGTCATCGACCCACAGGTCACCACACCAAAGGTTAGCCTTGCCAAATGTGATAGACAACATATTATCCAATCAAGGATTACAGAACTCCCCGTAAGCTAGCCATAAGCTCAATACGTAAATTAACCCTGCTAAACCATTTGTTACATTCTTACCTACCATCACATTACTTACCACGCCATCCATTATTCACGCTTCCTAATAGATACAATTTACCTACGTGACTTCCAATGCAAAGGCGCGTCAATTTCGATTCTCCTGTTCTCGATAGTCGGCTTGAGAGACAAAGTCTCATGCGAAGTTCAACCCTATTTCTATAATGTTAGAGCTGCGATGAATCCGTTGATGGGGTTATAATGAAATCTCAGTGCAGTGTCGTTGAGCGCAGTAATTGTATGGAGCTTGTTTGCTGGAACGGTGCGGAGCCATCTACGTCAATTTGCTGAAAAGTACCGCCTCAGCGTTGAGATCCTACCGAACTAATGCATTCTAAAATTCTATGATCTGTATTAAATTCACCATACAGACGTAAAATACAGGGTTACATTGCAAAATGAGTTAAATTATCAAAGCGTATAATTTTTAACAGCGGATAGGAATCATTAAATGTGAAAAAAAGAATTGTTTTGTTCTTTGCATAGTTCGATTAAAAGTTACTGATTCTGAGCCACTCCCAAAGATTTGGCACCCCTTTGCAATGTAACCCTGTAGATAGTAAAGAAAAGTATACATGATCATGCTTTATTAAAACATGTCTCTGCATGAAAGCAAAACGTTTGGATACTTGTAGACATAGAAATGGCATGACCATAAATAACAATTTAATGAAAACTGATGGTAGGCTCAAACAATTGAGCACCTAATATCTTATAGAGCAACAATATGAACCATCTTTTTTGGAAACTAGTTAGTGACTTTTCACTTACAATTAGTACAAAATGACAAGTCTTGTCAGCTATTGCCTATACAAAAACAGTACAGATATAGATTGTTTTTAGGTCCAACTTTGTCTAGGTAAGTATATGGTTAAGCTAAGTTACATTTTAGCCTAAGGCTGGCTATAACGAGACACAGCCTAGAAATAAATATTGGACAACATCACATATATTGCTCTGATCCTATAATAAGTAGCTTAAGCACTGGTGTTACAGAAATCAGAAACAACGACGGTACCACAACACCCAGAACCGAGACAATAAGAAAAGTTATTTTTCCACATTGACCGACCGGGAATCGAACCCGGGACCTCAGAGATAGCGACACCAAGTCCGGAATAATCGCCTCTCGGCTACGGAGGTCGTCGAAATGAATTGGCAGTTTTGTTACTGCATTATTACATTCTGAACTTTCAAGCCCGAGTGGCTGAATTAACAGTTTGCCTGCGACATAGATTATTGCGACAGTTGCGTGGGCGGCCAACATTTTCCGGAACACGTTATGGACGGAAAGAGGAAAACAAGGTTCAACATTGTGTTCCATTGACAACAACGTTTATAAATTAACCTACCTAGGTATATACATATAATAGTTGTTTGATGCGAATTTCTAATAGTTTTTATGTTTATGTAAGTTCATTTAAATGTGGTCCTACTTTATTACTAGACTTCAAAAAAGGAAGAGGTTCTATGTGTGTCGATATTTTCGTCAATTATCGACCACTGCCAAAACATTTTTTTGTGTAAGTTACCCCGCTTTGTTTTATAAGGTACTATTTAATTGTTCGATCTTCTCTAATACTTGCAACAACTTTCACCCATGAGATGAACATTAAAATTGTTTTTTTTTTTCATCACTGTACCTACTAAAGAAGCGATCAGCTGATAAAGGTTATATTGTATTTCCTTCCTTCCTTCTTTCTTTCGTTGGCTCTGCGACCCGAAGTGGATCTTGGCCTCCGACATCAAACCTCGCTACTTCGATGAAGTCACGAAAGACCTAAGAGAACTTGGAGTGAATTGGACGGAACTGGCACGGGCAAAGGAAAGGTTGTATTTACCTTATTAAATTCGAGATATGGTTTTAGAATTCGCACGTCTTCAAATCGCCAGCGGAATTTAAACTCTAGACACGTTTGCATTAGGCCATCATCGAGTAGCCTGTAACATGACATTAGCCCACATCTTGACGCGTCTTGACACCCGGCATTGCCATGACGGCAATAATGACGCCGAAGACAACGCCGCTGTCAACATGATAAATTAACGATCGCTCTGGGAGTGTTCCGGCTTTTCGTGCAATATCCTGACTACGTCAACCCTCATCTGTTATTCAAATAAGACATTTTTTTTATAAAAAAAACTGAACTGTCTGAAATTCTTAATAAATGAAGATCAATTGAAGGGTCCTAATATACAAAAAGAACAAATCATATGACATTTCTACTCTAGTGCTGACAGACAGCACTGCGACGACTGCTTAGGGGCGACTTGTTGATGCGTGCTTCTGTTAAGTACATTATTCCGAACATTTATATTATATTTATATTATAAATATGAAGCAGTAAAGTAACTAAGTATACAGCTAGCATCCAGACTCCTTGGCGCGGAGCCATTGTGTTATCTACGACTATTACTTTTAACACGCCAAGTTCTTGTTCGTAACTTCGAACCTAGATTTAATACCATTTGCTAAATGAAAGGAATAGTTTGGTGTCGTTACTTCAAAGCATTTTGTTTTTCTCGAAGATTATATTAAGTGTATTCTTGATATAATAATTCGAAGTATATCCGTGATTATATAAAGTTGGCGAATCTACGAGGAAAGTCTAATAGACTCAAAATTATCTTTCTATTTTCCATCAACCAAGAAATACTTATCAAAAACTACAAATTTTGCTATCCAAATCACCGATATAAACTTCTAGCAAAATTTGTCTATTGCTGGAGCTAATAGCAGCTTTTATATGGCAAAAGAAAAAAATATTAATATTTGACTCTGTCACAACAAAACTGACACTTGTATTTTTTTGTCAATTTACTATTTTAAACGATACTAATATTTTATAGAAGTTTATTTGTATGTAAGAGGTAATCTCAGGAACTATTCGATTTGAATTATATTTTAATATTTTTTATAATAAATGAAAACAAAAATATAACAAGCTATTATATAAGTATTCGACGCGGGCAAAGTCGCAGGCACAGCTTGTAGGTCGTATTTTGGGATGGAGAAACAACCGGTTACTATGGAAACAACATTATTAGATGTTGTTGAAGATTACGACCGTCTGGTGTAGTGGTTCGCGCTCCGGACTAAGTTTCGGGTACGAATCCAAATGTTTGTATGATGAGCAAAAGCATATTTTGTACCTAAGTCATGGTTGTAAATGTAGTTGTTTGTTTATCCGTTATCTAGTCGCCATAATACAAGCTTTGCTTAGTTTAAAGCCAGATAATTGGTCTGATAGTTGGAATAATTTCTTTTTTATAGTTCTACAATATCGTAAAAAGGCATAATATTTCCTGTCAGGCTTTATTTAGGAGTGCATTCTCCGGCTATTATGACCCTCATCTCAATTTCTGTTTTAATCAGTTACCTTGCTATCATTCAACTACTACATAACGATAAAATGATCATAAATTTGTTTTAACGATTTAAACGCATCGACAAACAATGTTCGAGCTCTTTTGCTAATAGAAGGCGACTCCATAAATATGCATTACGACTCAGTTATGGGTCGTTCCGAGTTTACGCCCACTGTTATGGGATCACTAGCTGTATAAAGGTTTTTACGGCTTTTTACGCGAGAGTGCGGCTTGAAGCTTAGCGATAGCGAGTAGTATCAACAAAACTCAACTAACACTATTACTCGTGTTGTATATTCTCTATTAACACACAACAATGACTGGAGGAAGAAAATCTTGATTTACGCTAAAACTTAATGGATCATACATAAGCTGTATAACAGGATCTACCGCGCGTTTTAGGGCTGGGCTTGGAGCTTATTAATAGCGGTGTTAGCACTCTTATTATAGCTTAGCGATTAAGTATTGGATGTACAGTACAGTAATCACCAATTGTTGACCAACAATAGATTTTTCTTTACACTTTCAACTACACGGGTATGTAGATCATACCTATTTTATGATGTGGTTTTCTCGAGGTTTCTTGACGTGCAGAGTTAGTTAAAAAAATAAAACAACAATGTTTGAAAAGTATTATCTCTGGAAACTAACTTAAAGGATGTTAATGTCAATTATTTCATCTTGATGCTAAATCCCAACTAGAAACGGGATAAAGCGCTAAGAGAAAGAATGTGAAAGAGGAAGAGAAGTTAGTGAGATTGTTTCTGTATTTGTAGTAATATTTTTAAAATACTAGAAATAGAAATAGAAATATTCTTTATTTACAAAAACATGGCAGGTAGGTAGGTACATACGGATGATACAATAAAAGAAAAAGAACTCATGTATCGCCATCGTGGTGGTATGCAACAATTTTAACACATTATTATTAAATTAAATAACTATATCTTAACTATCTACAAAACAAAGCTTCACCATAGAAATGGTCTTCATCCACCCACTTTAACCTGGAACTATAACATTGTGTAGGCAAGCATAAACAAAATCCTGCTTTTATTTACCGTACACCACGCATGAAAATCCCTCAAACCATTTTTCGGAATGGAAATAACTCCAGAACTTCGCTCCACTACTTCGCTGTACCGTGACTTGGAAAACTACACGGTACAACAGATATACGATGTACATTGAATTTTTTGTTTGGCCAAGCAGAACTGGTCAGGGCCGTAACGACCCGAAGGGGGCTTTAATTCGGGCCCCACAAAAATTCACTCTACAATACAAAAGTTATTCAAGAACAAACAGGTAGTCAAACATTCGTTTGCAAGCAAATTTTTATGCTAAATAAGAAAAAAAAATTGTCGAATACTGGCTCAACGTCTACACCACTTTAATATTCGATGATTTATCTTGTTTTTTCTTAGAAACTTAGAGAACATAGCATCATAGTTTGACCACCGCTCCTTACGTAGCCAGAGAAGAAAACCCCGTATGAAGCGTACCTGAATAGAATGTTTAAACAATAGACAAATTGAATTAATATATTTATACTATAACCCAAATGCTTTAGCTATTTGGGAACAGAGCAATGTATATGATGTTATTCAGTTTATTATAAAATAATAAAAGTTTTTTACAAACAAAGCACAAGTATCCATAATAAGGCGACCTTATCGCCAAATATTAAGAAAGAAAGTTAACATACATTTAACGAGTTTAGGAAACAGAATATCGGAGTGGACCTGACCATAATTTTTCGGTGTTTCATTACACCCCTGTATGCTGAACTAGCCTGAGGACACCATATAGTAATTAAGAGTCAAAGTGCGACTCGTCACGGACTCCAGCCTAAGTCTCTAGCACTATCTAATATATTTATTTATATAATCAACTAACAAACCTTACACCGATAATACATTTAACAAGTTATAACTATTAAATGTGCTAAGTGTGATGACGTGATGACGACTTGCAAATGTGAGTTATAATAAGTTACCACGGATACTGAATTTCCATCCAGGGCCCAAACTCCTTAGTCCTGCCCTGAATGAAACGCCCAGTTTTGACTACATGGATAGCTAATATTTATGAGTTAGCTGAACCTTTTTGGGCATTTGTGATGTGTAATCGATTCGGAAATGTTTTATGATATATCCTTGTGCTCATGTATTAAGAATCAACCCCTTAAAGTTTTTGCATTAAGTATTTCAATTCCACCGTGTATTTTTTCAAACTTTTTTCTAGAAGCGTGTGTTATGACCGCGCGAGTGACCACACCCAGCCCTCTCCCTTACCGTTTACGGTGTTTGACTGACCCTCCCATCGCTTCATGGCAAATAAGATTTATTACACTAATGTGATGGATTAACCACTTAAGACTGAAACCAAAATCAGTGCATTAGATTTCTTTTAACGATCTAGGACTTGTGAAATTGCTTTATAATAGTTTTTATACAAGGTGACAGGAACTGAACCCACCATAGTAAATTCGCATAAAGAGGTCATTTACTAAAATAAAATGTTCATAAACAAAATACAGGGTGTATAAAAGAATAGGACACTCCTTGAGACCACGTGAACAGCTGCTCATATACAACAACTTTTACTATGGAAGCAACAATAAAATCATGATTTTTTTTCAGATGCTCCATACATTATCATCCAGATATCGTAAAAATTTGTAATCAGATGACAAAAGGGGTCCAGCTGAAAATCATCGCGGCAATTTTCTGCAGTTCATGCTGAGCGGGTCAATACACTGACCGATGATTTATATATCATCTCTTTTTGTTATTTGTAGGATGTTTTGTTTGTTTTCTTTTCTTTTGTTCTGTTTCGTCTGTTATTGTGCTCATTATTTTATTTTTAAATTGTTATATGCATTGAGTTGTGTCTAATTTTCGCTCTCTCTCTCTCTCTGTATGTATGTATCTTTCAAATAATTGAATGCCGTCTTGAGTGCTGATCTGATAATGGAGCCAGGAGAGGGATAGTAGAACTTATCAATGGCTAGTAGTAAAACCTTTGCGTGATTCATAATGCTAAATACTTTGTATTTTCTACCTTCAACTGTTTTTGTGACAAACCAAATGTTCCGATGTCGTCATTGTTAGTACATTTGTATTTTTCCTGTTGTTTTAGCCGAAACATCACAACGCCCTGTTCTTGACATGTCCCACCGGCACAGTAAACACACAGTACCTACACACAGAAGCTCAACTCAGTAGATATTTTGTAATACACATTGTTATCGTTTGTCCACCAACACCGTCGCCGAGAATATCGTTGCCGCAGTTGCGATTCTCGTATCACTTGGCACTCGCAGCATGGCAGTGTGTGAACGTCATCTCAACCACCTAAAATATGAATAAATATATAAATACAATAATACGTTAGACAACAGGCCATTAATCATGGTCCCGAAGTAAAGAATCAACATGTTTATGTTATGAAGGTACCATTGCAGATAATGAATTTTACCAATAACGTCCCAGCACATTTAAACCCATTTTCTGAATTGACCCAAACCGGGAATCGAACCCGGAACCCTCTGCATTTAAAGTATCAGTTGAGTCGTGTATGTGAGAGTAATACGACATTACCGCACAAACTCATGACGGCCCGATGTACCTACTGGTAGGTAATACATAACGTATCAATTCTTCTACTATACCCGAAATAGCTGGAACGCTAGCACGCGGTTTATTGTCTCGTACTGGATGCTACCGAGATAGATCGCAGTGGTCACAAAGTCAGTGATGTAGGTTTTTATTGACGGTGGCGGTGAAAAAACGACCTTACGGTCACGTCACATTTTTTTTTGAATAACGGGATCCGTAACATGCTCAGTTAAGCAAAACAAAACACAATACAAAAGTTAATGTTAATAGGGACAACAAGTCCTTGACGGGTTATACCTCTAGTAACCGCTTTTATCCGTGTAAGAATGCTAGTGTACGTGACTAAACCATTTAAGTGCATGACACCAAGACGTCATTACAACAAGGGAAAATAATAATAAAAAAACTATGAATCGGTAAAGGCGTAATATTACTGCTGAAAGCATCTCTCAAGAAGAGGTAACGGCAAGGACAAGTGTGGCCACCGAAACATTGTAAGCGTCATACACCAAGTTTTGGTCGTGTAAGGTTCAAGTTGGCATACTGCTTTAGAACCACAATGTTTACTGTACCACCGACCCGAGGGAGAATCGACAAAACATTCGCACCTCTCAATATTTTCCAAAGAGGATTTGTGACATGCGACACGTAATGTTGTAGTCACATTTACATAACGACGTATTGTTTGTTGACGTAATGTGCTTTACATCAGAGTTGAAGATTTAAAGATAAGATAAGACAAGATAAGATAAGACAAGATAAGATAAGACAAGATAAGATAATTTTTATTTACGTAAACATGTGTGAGATATACAAAGCATTGGCCGACATATTTAATTGGTGTTAGTGTCATTAGTATCAACATGTCTTACCGATATACGGTGTGTAAAATTTATAGCGTTAGTTCGTTAGTTCTCAGTTAACATTAGCAATGTCCATCAATATACAAAGTCTATAAAATTATTACTCAAACAACAATTGAAATATATTTTATTAGGACTTAATTAGTATCGCAATATAAATACATAATAATTAACTAAACATCTATTTAAAAGGAAACAATCATAACAATCATTCAAATACAATAAAATTGACAACATAATAATAAATTAAAACTATTTACAATTTAAAATCAACACAATGTCAAATCAGGAGTGAAAGTGCCCATCACACTTGCAGCATTGCCCCGCTGTATGGCTATGGCAAGCTTCTGCACCAGAAATGACCCAGAATGATATTTTTATAAGGAAATTATTATTAATTATTACATTATTTTCATGTCAAAATTTGTCATTAAGAAAGTCAGTTACAGTGTAGTAGCATTTTTCAATTAGAAGGTTTTTAAATTTATTTTTAAAAAGATTGTTGTTTAAAGATTTATATACGTGAGGAATTTTATTATAAATTTTAGGAGCCATGCATTACACTCTTTCTTAGCAGAGCCGTTTTTGATGGTTGCAAGCACAGTTTGCTTCCGTCTCGACAGTTGCGTATAACCTTATCAGATAACCGAGGAAATAGGTTAGGATTAGCTCTGACAAAGAGAGCCACCTCCATTATATATAAGGACGGAAGTGTGAGAATTCTGTGCTTGATAAAATATGGCATGCAACTATCGGTGGTCTGAAGACCGAACATGGCGCGGATACATCGTTTCTGATTTTTAAACGCAACTTCTTTGTCAGTTGAGTTACCCCAAAAAATAATTCCATATCTAAGAACTGATTCGACTAGTCCATAACAGGCTGTTAGAAGTGCGTCAATATTAACTGTAAGAGAGAGTCTATACAAAGCATAAGCCGACCGACTGGTTTTTTTTATTGAATTCTTGAATATGGGCTTTCCAATTTAGTTTTTGGTCAATTTGTAAGCCGAGAAATCGGGAAAATTTCTTTAGTACTTTTTAAATAGTGCAAAAAACAAAAGATTTTTATCGGTTACTAGATAGGTTTCTACTTACTGAAACCATTTATAAATATATAATTTAGATACCAAAATCCATCGTTGACAAAAGCCTCGCTAATTCACCCTGAGGCCCAATTCCCATAATTTGATAATAGCCGCAATCCGGTGTCCATCCCCTCCCAGTAACATTTTCGATCACAAACGGTATTCTCGTAAACCCAAAAAATGCAATAGTTCGCAATCAAAATCAAAATCAAAATCATTTATTTTTGCAAATAGGCCATTATAAGTTCTTTTACACGTCCCATTAATGTTTTTTTCCTACCACTGCTTCGGGACAATTTGTGGGCTAGTGCCGCGAAGAAGCAGCGGAAGAAACTCGGTCACTGTTGGCAGCGTCTTTTAAAATTAATATTTTTACAAGTTTTCGTGCGAGTTACGCACTTTTAAATCCACACATTTTTATCATTTATCACTAACGTTGTAATAACCCTTTTTCATTAAAATCATCTTAACATGTAATTTAAGTTCAAATACTGGTAGTTCAGCAAGGGATTGTGGTAATTTATTAAAAATACGAATACATTTTCCCATGAATGAACTTCCTACCTTGTGCAATCTGAAATTTGGAACGACAAGTTTCTCTTTATGCCGCGTATTATACTTATGTATGTCATTTTTCTTGGAAAATAAGTGCGACTGATAAGAATCCAAAATTAGATTATATTTTTCTCTATTTTCAGTCGTATTGCGATAGTTTTGATAATTTTACGTCAAATTAAAAGTTTACGAGAATACCGTTTGTGATCGTAATGTTACTGGAAGCGGATCGACACCGGATTGTGGCTATTGTAAAATTACGGGAATTGGGCCTCTGGTTTTGGCATAAGTAATATCCCTCTGCAATATATCAGGCGACATCTGCTCTCCTCCATTTTGGGGTAGTAAACATTGTAAACAATGAAAATGGCATCTGTCGACGCAATTTTCCATGTCACACTATTTTATTCTGTGTACAAACGCGCTCATTTTTTATTTACAAGCTGTTCACAGAATACGAGAATTGAGTTGTTCAACCTCAGAGAGAATTCTTTATTTAGCATTTCATGCAGATGATAAAATGACTTGAACAGTTAAAGAAATAGTCACTTCCAGTCAGGAGTCAAGATATGAAAATTCATTATGTAGTAATAAATTTTCTAAATTAGATAATGTTTTATAAAAAAAATACGAATAAAAAACAATTTAATAACTAATTAAAATAAATTATTTAGGAAAACGCGCGAAAGCACAAGTAAGTACGCCCAGCAAAGAGAGATTTGAAGTCCGACCGATGACAGCCACTGATCAAGTAAAAGTACGTTAGAATGACAGCTGGCAGCTGTGCCGGGAACCGCTCATAGGGATCTTCCTAGCAATCTATTTCCCGCTAACAGTAGACACTTTCCAAAAAAAAAACAATTCGACGTTTAGGTTATGATTAGAAGAGTTATTCCCTTTACGTCGAGTCCCGTTATGTCGAGTCTGGAAGTCTATTGTTCTCCAAAGTATTACAGGAACAGGTAACAGGTAACAGGAACAGGTACAGTCAGGGATGTAAATTAAAAGCCAATTGCATAAAAACATTGTTTTATTATATATTGTTCTATTACTTATTTTCATGTATATAATCTTTCCTACCTTACCTTTCTTAATGGTACCTACATAAAGCAGTGAATTGCAAAAATACAAACCAAGGCCTACTTTACTATACAGTTTGTACAAAATAATAAAATCCTACGACAGCAATCCTTAAAATGAATCCGTAAAACCACGTAATCAGTTTCTAAAATTTTTTTTTTATATTGAGGCAACATCGAAATCGAAAAATAAAATTTTTGCACAAACATTATGATTAAGTTAGCGCGTTGGTTTATGAACCATCTAAAAAGAATCACGATTTTGTTGTTGCTTCTATAGCAAATGTTCTTGTTTAAGAGCAGCTGATTACTTGATTTTACGGAGTGTTCCATTATTTTGTACACCACGTAAAATTTAACCTACTTAACATGTAAATGTTCATATATTTGAAAAATATCCGTTTTCGACTGCACAGATCTATAGTATTATTTTTCCTTATAAGACTGTGGCATCTTAGGGTCGGCGCCACTGATCCCGATCCCCATAAATTTCGTTCTTTGTTACATCAAATGGATTAATGATTTTTGATTTAGGTACGCCGTAACCTCACATTTTCTAAAGAGCGCATTAGCAGAGATTTCGAATTGAGATAGGTACTTTTTGTAAATTTTATTGTAAAGATTTTTTTTGACCTGCTTATTCAAGTTTGGGTTATCATATTTTATGATTTAATAATTTGGCAAATTTACACTCTAAATGCCATATTTAGTCCAAGGTGTCATCCTTATTTCAGCCATAGGACGCCACTGCTGAACATAGGCCTCCCCCAGTGACTTCCAGATTGGCCGGTTGGAAGCGGCCCGCATCCAGCGGTTTCCTGCAACCTTTACCAGGCCGTCTGTCTACCTTGTAGGTACTACACGGACTTACTACACTGCGCTTGCCGGTACGTGGCCTGCATTCCAGAACCTTTCTGCCCCATCGGCCGTCAGCGCTACGTGCTATGTGCCCCGCTTACTGCCATTTTAGCTTGCTAATCCGTTGGGCTTTATCAGCGACTTTGTTCGTTTACGAATCTCCCCATTATCGATCTTGCAAAGAAATATAGCCCTTTCCATAGCACGCTGTGCAACCTTAAGCTTTCTAAGGCCCATAGTGAGAGGCCACGTTTCAGTTCCATATGCCATCACTGGTAACACAAAGTGGTTGTAGACTGTAGACTTCACATACGCCAAGCATAGTGGAAAGTTATACTCTTAGTATATATTCCTAGGTGTACGCTTGATCAATACGTCAATGTAATGTAATGCTTGGCCTGGAAATGACCTCTAGCTAAGCGGATATTAAATTATCATAAATATTTAACAATTTGTAACATACTCGTCCAAAACTAACTTCAAAATGATGACCTCTGTTATAAAATTACTGGTATTAAAAATGTCTCGTATTATTACGTATTCATAAATGTACTTCATCTAAACCATTTTTTATGGATTTAAGCCAAAAAAAAACATTACGAAAAAATACATTTCATACTTAAGTATAAGTTGTGTAAAGTGATAAATAGATAGATTGAGATAGTGTGGTGAAATAATAAAGAAATACAATTTCGTCAAAACGTCAACGTCAAATTTCAAGAACAGAAGTTCTGAGTTCGTATTCAGGGAATTACTTTGCAAGTACTGGTGCAAAGTAATTAGCTAAGACACGATTTTTATTAATTATTCACTAACAGAGGATTACGTTGATAACAGAGGGAGAGAGAGAACGAATATTTTAAAATAGACAAATAGAAAACAAAAAATAGCCCAAAAACTAAAAACATAGAAAACAAATTGATAAATAAACGACGGCGCTGCAGAAAACAGCATGTGCTCGGAGTCTGTTGGAGAGCTTGGGGGTCTGATAATATGCCGCTGCGTCACTGAAACAATACCTTAGATTTAATATTTCTTCATTGTATTTTTTTTTATTTGTGTCAAATAAACAACTGCCGATTTTCAGCCGGGGAGACAACTCAAATCCATAATAATATTTATCATATTTTTAATACCTTTTATACAAAATAACAAGATGATTCCATTGGACTGTCAAATGAACTAATTTAATCATCTATGGCATCTAATAGAGCTTTGCGAATTCTGATCTAAAAGTTATAAATAAAGATACATTATTATGAAATTCCCACTTGTTTTCTGACATAATAAGCCCTTTGAATATCTTTCCGTAAAAGACGTCGGTATTTGAATTTCTTTCCGGATAAGCATGATTGTTGAGTTTGTACCCGTATTTTTTATCTCCACTGAGCGACAGCGTTACTTGTTCATTTGTGTACATAAGTAATTCCTTTTTCGCGTAGCTAAGGCGTGAAATTCGGAGTGATTGCATTAGCAGGCTTCGCACATTCCGTCTCACCACCTTTTAGAATTACGTAACTCAATAGCTTTTATTAAGCATGGATCACATATCCTATAGAGTAGAAATGTCATATGATTTGTTCGAGAAAATTTTCCGCCATTTTTTTATCTGTATCTGCCTTCCTAGCACGAGCACCAAAACACGATATGATATGATACGATACAGCGATATATCAACATTAACTGTAAAAATATGATAGATATAGTCGCCATTTTGAATCGCCGTGCCGGTGACGTCACATATTATGATCGCAGTTTCGATAAAAATTCAAAATGGCGGCTATTTCTATCATATTATTACAGTTGGTGTCCAATATATCGCTATATCGTATCATATCATATCGTGTTTTGTTGGTCATGCTAGGGGGGCTGGTATCTGTGCTGTTTTTGCTGGCGAGGGTTGACAGGAGCTGTCATTTCATACTAAATGTAAGTGATCACTTACCAGTTTCGGAGAAAGATGGTTTGTATTACTGCTCTATAGGTTAAAAATAGGACAAAGCCTTACCATGTTTAAAAATAATTAAACTGATATTGTTTTTTTTTCATTTGTAAAGGGCGTATGTGTGTATGTACTTTAATGATGAATGACCAAGATTATAAGACTATTTAAACCAATGTAATCTATTATTTATTGGACTAATAATTCAGCATTTAACCTAGTATATTGTTTTAATAGTTATCTGAGATGCTCCTCATAGTATGTACATAAACCAGCATTTAACCAAGTATATAGTTTTAATAGTTATCTGAGATGCTAACTCAGCTCCTCCTAGTATGTACTCGATGCTTTTAAGTAAGTGTGGCCTATAAACAGATGGGGTACCTTCAAACTGATGAGGGCAACCATTTTGGATTACAAAAATAATTTGTAATATAGTCACAAGATATACAAGCGTACTATACTTACAGATTATAAAAGTAGACAAGTTTTTTTAATATATTTTCCGTCTTAATAATAGTACCTATATCAGGTCCATTGGGAACACCATAACTCCGCAAAAAAAAAAATGTTCACACATAATTCAAAAAATAAAAAAGAAAACCACTTTCTTCGTTTCTTCAGTAACTTACAGGCGAGTAGTTAGTTTAGTTACAAAGGTTCAAAATTAAAGAAAATGCAATGTCGAAATACTAAGTCTTATTTTGTTTTCAGTTTGTAATTAAACAATCACGGCTGGCGAGTAACCAGCTTTTTAAAACAAGCTTATTACCTTTATTTAGTTACAATTAGAATAATGAGCGCGCCTCATCAAAAAATGCAAATGTATTTAAATGTTCAATTATGCAAATTACACACAAACTTCCTCCATATTTACACAATGAAGATAAATACAGTAAGCTTACTTCTTATCTACCGTACACACATAGGCACGACCATAATCGCCCGAAAGGGGGGAAATCCCCTGATCCCGAATATTAACGGTGTTTAGGCAGCGTTGGATCTACAGTTTTTGTAAGCTTGATATTGACAAGGTACCCATTAAACACAATACAAATGCGTAAATCACACAGAAAAAATAATATCTGACATAGCTATTCGAATCAGCAAAGCTAAAGTGGCAATAGGCAGGCAACATCGCTCGCTGAACTGACAACTGTTGGGGGAGAGAGGTTTACTAATAGACCACGAACTGGAAGACGCAGAGTGGACAGGCCCGTAGGGTGGGAACCCGTTGGACTATCGACCTCAAGGTCGTTCGTCGTCAAGGTTTCGGGAACTCACTGGATAAAACGGCCAAGAGCCGCTCGCTGTGGCATTTTGCAGGGAAGACCAGAAAGGGATGTCCAGGATGGACTTTAAAAGGCTGATGAATTCTAATGTAGAACGTAATGATGATAAATGTATGATGTTGTGTATTTATTTTAGTTATTTATTGCTTACGTTTAGCATTGAATTCGCCAATTGTACTCACCTGTGCAAAAAGCTTAAATGAATGAAAACACTACTTTGGTGTAAAATGTACACTGGACATATAAAACAGTACATTGATAATAAGCATAAATTAATAAGCTTTTAATTATTTACGTTGTTTTGTACAAAGGTAAATTCTTTATTTATTCTAGTTAGTGCTTAAGTTACATTACATGAAAACGCAAAAAAAATGCAGCTAGGGCAGACCAAAGATATCTGCCCCAGCCTGCCTAGCATGAGCACCAAAACATTATATTATATGATATGATATGATATAGCGATATATCAACACCAACTGTAAAAATATGATAGATATAGCCGCCATATTGAATCGCCGTGCCGGTGACATCACATATTCAGGTCACTGATTTGATAAAAATTTAAAATGGCGACTATATCTATCATATTTTTACAATTAGTGTCGATACTTCGCTATATCATATCATACCATATCGTGTTTTGGTGCTCATGCTAGGCAGGCTGATGTTGTTGGCCGCCTTACGTCAAATCTATACCTAATATTATAAAGCTGAAGAATTTGTTTGGTTGAACGCGCTTATCTCAGGAACTACGGGTTCGAATAGAAAAAATATTTTTGTGTTGGATAGTCCATTTATCGAGGAAGATTATAGGCTATATAACATTACGCTACAACTAATAGGAGCGGAGTATCAATGAACAAATGTTTAGAGCGAGGCATTGATGTGGTTTATTATATTGTAAACGTGACATTGGTCGTTGAAAAAGACTTTATGTGACAAATCAATCTCCACGCGGGCGCAGCCGCGGTCAGAAGCTAGTTGTACTATAAAAATACATATTTTAAGAACAAAAAGTTTTTTTATAAAATAAAAATATACATTTTACTTACACTGAGATAAGACACGTTCAGATAACAGCTCGTCAACCCACCACAATCGTAATTTTTTCTTAATTGATATTGATATCTACCTGTCTGACTTAAAGTTGAAAATCGGTTCAATGACTTTTGACTTTTGGGGTAGGTTGACCTGCCGTTGTCTGTACCTATGCCTGTGTACATCCTTCTTTTTTATGATTATTTGCGTAAATCTGCCTTTGACGCTTTGTTGGAAACATCCCTACTGTATAGATACCAGTTGTGCTGCAACAGAATCCAAAAAACAATGAACAGTAATAATGTTCTCTATAACGGTAGATTCGCTCCCCGAATTTCGAATGTCGTTTTAAATGCCTTCATAATTTATAATGCTAGCCTTTGTACATAATTACCTATATCAAATGAAATTACTAAACGCAGAGATAATTTACTTGATTTATTGAATGGATTACTTGTAGAATTCAGATGCTTTTTACTTTTCAACCGACTTCAAAAAAGGAGGAGGTTCTCAATTCGACTGTATGTTTTTTATAATATATTTTTTTGTATGTATGTTACGCGATTACTCCGCCAATTATGAATCAATTTTCATGTTTTTTTTTTTGTTTGGTAGATCATACTTCAGAGGTGGTCCCTTACAAATTTTATCGAAATTGATTTAGAACTTTTTGAGAAAATCAACAAATATATACCCAGATAATATTTTGGTTGTGGCTCTTACCTATCTTCGACAAATATGAGCCGATTTTGATGATTTTTGTTTTATTGAATAGCTTATACTTCAAAGATGCTATGACAAAAGTTTGCAAAAAAAAAAAAAACACCCCAAAGGGTAGGAAAATAGGGGATGAAATCGGTGCTCAGCAGTTAGATTAGGATTTATCACTAAAAATAGATGAAATAAGTAAATTTTATTTAAAAAAAAACGACTTCAAAACACTAAAATGCTAAAAATAATCCTAACACTTAAGTACCTAATCAGTTACTTTTGGAGTCGGTGCCAGCCGATGCGAGATTCAATGTTTTTGTTTACTATAAATTCCGCCCCTAAGGGTGGAAAAATGGAAATGAAATCGGTGTTCAGCAGTTAAATTATGTTTGCACTCGTAAAATTTGTTTCGATTAGGATTTATCACTAAAATAGATGAAATAAGTTAATTTTATTAAAAAAATAAAACCGACTTCACAAAACTAAAACGCTAAAAATAATCTTAATACTTAAGTACAATACATATTATTTAACTGCATATAAACATGCAGTTAAATAAGTTCAAATGGGCTAGTTTCCTAAAAAAATCTAATTAGTCCGTCAGTTGGATTAACAGAAAATATTGGACACGTGTTTTTTCTTTTCTCAATCAAACAAAAAATTATGAATATGTAGCCCGTTAAAGTTCCGCGGAACGTCACGCCTTGCGACACTTTTTAGCAAGGCGTGACGTCACGTGCTCACTTGGATGTGCTTTATCTTCGTCATTGTTTGTTTGATTGACAAAAGACAAAACATGGGTCCAATATTTTTTGATAATCTAAGTGACGGACTAAATAGAATAATCTTTTTTTGACCCAGGAAACTAGCCTATTGTCGGATCGGGTCCGGACTGGGTGTTGTGGTATCGTCATTGTTTATAATTTCTATAACACAAGTGCTTTATCTACTAATAGCTACTTACCATAGGATCAGAGCAATGTTATTGTGATGTTTTTATTTATGTCATCAAATCTTGGAAGCCGTTTTGAACCTATTACTAAGTTGTATCGATTTAAACCTTTGTAAGTTGTGTAATAAGTAAAGTATGCCAATATACGTTCCACTAAGGGCACAGGTCTCACCTCAACTATAAGGTGGTTTGGGCCATTCTCCACCACGCGGCCCAGTGCGGATTGGTGGAGGGGTGTTGTAAGGTCAGTGAGTAAACCTTACTGTCAGATGTTATTTAGCCGCCTTGTGGCTCTAATTAAGCTTCACGACTAGTATCAAGCGATATATTAGCTGAAACCAACTTTTAACGATTTGACAGTTTTTTAAACTAATCCGACGATGGAGCCCGGAGATATATAGATAGAACTCTTCAATAAATAAATTGTTTCCACAATCACACCAATTAGCTAGCTTCAAACTACGCAAAGCTTGTTCTATGGCGACTAGATAACGGATAAATAAACATCCACGACTAAGGTACAAACGCTCGTGCTCATCACACAAATATTTGCCCCTTGCGGGATTCGAAACCACAACCGCTGGCTTTGTAGTCCAGAGCGCGAACCACTACACCAGACGGTCGTTCAATGGCTCTAAACCTTTGAGTTTGGGTTCAACTGATTTATTTGACAACTACACTTACGTGTTTGTTTCGTAGTTTTAAAACTACAACATTAAAATAATAAATTATTCATATCTTTAAAACAATACTGTCAAATCGTGACCAACTAAAATTGGATAGCAAATGAAGTTTGTAATCTATTCAAAGACATCGCAAAATCCCGATTTAATTGGATAAATAACTTGTTAATATTTGATTACGATTAGAAACTTCGTTGATAAACAATAACGAGAGTTTTCAGCTCTAGAACAAGCAACAAACGAAACATCAGAGCCTGTTAGCAAGTTTGGAGCCACTAGTCCAACTTCAGCCAAGTTTATCTGGCCACATAACTCCTGGGTAGCCGTGGGCCCTAATGTAGCGAGTAAGTTTCGGGAGTAAAGAACAATTTAAACGAACTAAATAAAGTTATATACGAATTTCGTAACTACAAGCTGTTGTTATAGTAAGTCCCCATATTAAAGCAGGATAAAAGTGTGTAAACAAACAACTTTAGCGATGGAGTTGACACAGAAAAAAAATACAGGGTTACATTGCAAAGGGGTGCCAAATTTAAATAATAAGATCTAGGGAACAATATAAAGAAGCGTCTTAATCGTTATTATTTTTAATAATCGTATGTTACAAAAAGAATTACTTTAAAATATCCAATATTACGAAAACCGCGCGGTAAAACATCAGAGACGTACGTACGGCGAGCCTACAAAGGCCTTACGCAGTACACATACGGTGCAATTTATTCATGAATTATCCCCGCGTACGATTTTTAACAGCGGATAGGAATCATTAAATGTAGTTTTTTTTGTTCTTTGCATAGTTCGATTTTCGATTTGGCACCTGTCTAAGCTATTTGTTGATCAACAAACCATCATGTTCAACCAAATGTCCTATTCAGATCAATATAAGGATATTCTCGTAAACTCAAAATATGCAATTACTTATAATTCGTAATGCGACTGAAAATGGAAAAAACAAAACTAAGTTTTTTTGTTCCATTTTCAGTCGCATCACGAACGTTTTGTCAATTTTTATTATTAGTTCACGAGAATCCTATTTTTGATAGTAATGTTACTGAGACCGTATAGATTAGATTGAACTGGATTGCGACTAATGTTAAATTACGAGAATTGGGCTTCAGTATTTTAATACGTAAGTTTTTTTTTCTAAAATCTAATTGTAATATTTATATTATTTTATTCTTTGTTTTTTAATAAACATACTTAATTCCTAAGTTAAAATAGAAACTCTCATTTTAATTATAGACCAAATGATACTACACAATCATTCACCTCTGACCTGACCCTACGCGCAATCGAGTGTAAAAATAACCAAATGCGCCCCTTTTATTTATTCGCTCATCTCGGTAGATTCTGAAAATTTTATTAGAAACATTTATTTTATTTAAGACAAAGCACACTGTTGTTTTTTACGAGCATGCACGTTTTATAACACCTGTTCGTGAACGAACGCAAACAAGTTATTATCGTAAAAGGCGATAGGAATACACTTTTTATAGGATCTATTCTCTTTCTACATATAAAATTTCAATATAATATTCAAGTTAAAAAATTATAAAATTTATACAATTACACACTTGACATTTTGTTATTTTGAGTTAAGTTCTGTATTGCCTATGAAATATAGTAACACAACCTGCTCCAATAGCATGACCGCCATAACACGATATTATGACATGATATGATATAGCGATTTATCGACACCAACGGTTTTTTTTTCTAAATATGACAGATATAGACGCCATGATGTATTTTTATCGAAGCAGCGATCATAACATGTGACGTCACCGGCACGGTGATTCAACATGGCGGCTTTATCTATCATATTTTTGCAGTTGGTGTCGATAAATCGCTATATCATATCATGTCATAATATCGTGTTTTGGTGGAGCAGATATGACAAACAGAAGAATAAATAAATAAAAAATACTTTAATTATTCCGGCAATTACACCAATTCTCTAGCCTCAAACTTTATGGTATCTGGTGACTAGATAGTAAGTAAACTTACTTAAATATATTTATTACCGTCCATGACTTAGCTATAAATGCTTGTACTGACAACGGCAGGTCAACCTACAAAAAAAGTTAAAGGTCATTGAATTGATTTTCAACTTTAAGTCCAACATGTAGAGATCAAAATCAATTGAGAAAATTTGAGGTTTTGTGGTAGTTTGACGTTCTGTTGTCTGTATACAGAGGGTAAACATCCTAAGAAAACCTGCACATTCAGCTATCACTGGCTGTGTAGCCATGGTCCAAAATGGTTTCGTGCCATGTCTAAAGGAGGTTTGATGGTTGTCGCCCCAAAAGTAATATTTAATAACCAGACATAAGGTCTAACCGAAATATTGCTCAGTATTTGTAGAGGTCAAAGAGTTGTCATTAAGAAAGGAAAACATAAATAACCTAACAACTTGTTTTTTATTAGTTAATACTTATTGATTGTTGTATTGTGTTTTACGTATGACGCCATTTTTCGAGCGACTTTTGTTGTCATCTTGTAACCAAAATTATTTAGGAATGACTTAAAAAAAGCAATTTCTGTAATACTTAAGTAATATAATTAAGACAAATACGTTGGTTCGTTTATATTAAGTCGTGTACTCTAGAAATATTGAGCACTATTTCGGAAAATCATAAGTCTCATCTTGGTCAAAGTGTACCCCGTCTGGGTACGGAACAAAGGGCTAGGGAAGCAAGCAAAGCAAAGGGAAGAAGAAACAAATTAAAAGAGGTTTAAAGATAATATGCATATATTTCGTCTTAAAATAAAGAGTACTTAATTAGAAGAAATAAAACTTAAAGAATTTTCAAAAAATATTGATAAATACTTGATTTCGGTCGCGGTCGCGTGCTAGACAAGGCGATCCGACTTGTACCGTGACGTCATAGTACATGTCCGCCATTTTTCATTATAAAAGTTGTTATAGAAAGAGATAAACCTATTCTCAATTTATGTTTACTGTATACTTTTTACCTAAAATCAATTTTGTTTTTACTATTAGCTCTATTAATTAATAAGCCCTTCATAATCTGATTAAACTAGTTAGGCTTAATTTTAAACTAATTGCACAATCGTCACGAAGACTAACACTGCTAATTAATAAATATAGTAAAAACAATATATTATTTACGTGCATATTCTCTATTTTTATTTTTTCGCGCGCAAAGGCCAACATTACGCTGTAAGTATTCCTAATTTGTTATCTAAGCAATCATGTTCATTCAACCAGCTCTCTCGAGATTTGTTTAGTTGGCTAAATACTAGAAAGTCCTAAACATTGAGGCAGTTTGAAAATAAATGTAGCAGCTGAAAAGATTCGCTAATATTTTCGCATTTGTACAAATAATCCAGTGGAATTCGTTTCTAGACTTTGTATAAATAAGGTATTTTTCTAGGAGTCGCATTGATTTTTACTTTTAAGTGTGATTCAAGGTTTGCGCACTTTGGACACACAACGTGAAACGTAAAATCGAATCTATGATGAACGATTTATAACTTTGTTCATTACTATTGTAGGTATTTTGTGTCAATGAAAGCATTTCTTTCATCTCCAATCATAAAATATGCAAAACCTATTAGGGGCTGATTCTGGTGCTTAAATATAACGCCTTTTTCATTGGATGAACATCCAAAATATTATACATATTAACTTTTGGGTAACAAAATATTTTAGAAAACAGATGACAGGTAATTGTGTTAGCATCAGCAACTTGATTCAAATATTTTGTTTGTCTTTTAGGTTTTCTACTTTAATATTTTACTGAATAAGTGAAAAATATGCCAAATTATTTTATTTTAATATGTATGGCAACACCTAACTATTCTGGTCAATGACCATTGTCGTGGAAGCGACGGTTTAAAAACGGACGTTGAGGAGTGGTTTTAGTAATTTAAATAAGTACCTAGACTTATCACTATATTTTATTAATTCATTGAATATGATCGTCTTTCATTTCTCAAAAAGTGTAAGTTCTAATATTTGGAACTTCGATAATTGAAAAAAAGGGTTTTTACAGGAAAATCTATTTTACTTTAGCTCGCACTATGATCAGTCTATTCTACATGCTGTTCACACATAGCACATAGAACTGACAGATGGGGCAGAAAGGTTCTAAAATGGAAGCCACGTACCGGCAATCGCAGCGTAGGACGTCCACCCACAAGGTGTATAGACGACCTGGTAAAAGTTGCAGGTTCCAGTTGTGGGCAATCTGGAAGTCACTAGGAGAGGTCTATGTTCAGCAGTGGACGTCCTATGGCTGAAATGATGATGATGATGATTAGTCTAGTAACTCTGCCAGACTGGTGGTTTGTCCACACCGCCTACCAATAGCTTTCTAACGTTACTACATAGGGCAAACTGGGAGCAGCTCTTTTTCTTCTGTCTTTAGCCTTGCTATAATTAATAATGTTTTAAGCTGGCTTGGGCTCTAAAGATTTAGTGTCAGATTAAACGGATATTTTTTATTTACTTTTACCGGTAAAAAGTTACCCGTTTAGAACTATCCTGACAACTAACTGAACTGATTACTAATATCTCTGAACGTATTCGCAGATAACACTCGAGTTAGTTAGTCGCGGCACGTCAATTCCAAAAAATCGTACGTGCCGTGCCATCTTGATTCTTACTTCACGCGTTCAAAGATGGTTATTTTGCAGAACGATAATAAATCGAAATGAATAAATTTAGAAGTAGTTAAGAAGCAGAAGTAGGATTTAAATAAAGACGTAATATGTGTTTTATACTTATGACCTAGTCGCGGTTGCAGAAGCCGATGGATGTTAACGGAGAGCCGCTTGCTCGTGGACTAGAGGCGTTCGTTCTATGTCCAGCAGTAGGCTTCCAAAGACTGATGATGATGATTTGTGATTTTATTCTTCATATCGACGACCTTCGTAGGCGAGAGGCAATCATACTGGACTTGGTGTACCTCTGTGGTTCCGGGTTCGATTCCTGGTCGGTCAATGTAGAAAAATAACTTTTCTATATTGTCTCGGATCTGTGTGTTGTGGTACCGTCGTTGTTTCTGATTTCTGTAACACGGTGCCTAGGCTACTTACCATAGATTCAGAGGAATGTATGTGATGTTGTCCAATATCATAATTAAGAACAAAAGTTGTTTACTATGATGTATAGAATAATATGTGGTAACAAGGTCATCCTTGAGTTGTTGAGTTGTTGAGGAAACCCTATATACAGGTGACTTTTAATGAGTACACAAATATTAATATATTATTCTACTCATTAGTATTGTTACGAAAGTTGGTACGGGATTGAAAGGAAATGACGGCAAGCGCAGCGTATGACGACGTCCACTCACAAGGTGGACAGACGACCATATTACAGATTTTATAAGACCCTTGTTGTATACCTGTGTTCTATAATAAAGATTTATGATTATGATTATGATTATGACCTGGTAAATGTTGCAGAAAGCCGCTGATTGCAATCTGAAAATCAGTTGCGGGCGCCTATGTCTGAAATGATGATCATGATGTTTGGAAGTAGAACCCATCCATCCATTGGAAATCTTGCCAAAAAATAAGGCTTTAATGTCATACCACTTAGTATGTTATCAAAACAGTTTTAATATCGCTGAGTCACAATCAGACCCCTATTTCCTGGGGCAGAGGGTTTCTGAATGTTGATGGCATAACAATAATGGGATCCACCGGATTACGCTCAGGTGTGTGATGATTAACTTCCGAATACTGGCACAGAATACAGTGCGTTCAATATTCAATCTTAATACGTTGCTTTAGGAATTATTTTCCACGCGTCTTACTCAAGACTGCATGGTTAATTATGATAGAGCAGAACCTAACGGGAAATTACGTGTATTATAATTAAACTGAACTGCTGTATAAAATTATTGTGGGTTGGTAAACGACAATGATAGTTAATGTTATATCAAATCAAAACATTTATTTGTATATCCATGTGTGCTTGTAGCTCAGAGGCAGCAGCGCTTTAGTAGTGATCATCAAAGTTAAGAAATCTATTAATAACCAATTTTAAAACTCTCTGGGTAAAACTTATAAATGATAATACTAGAGGTAATAATCTCGAATTAGTTATTCCTAAAGTCACCCTGTATTTATAAGGTTCTACGAATTATCATATTGACCTGATGTTCAATAGATACGTTAACACCCAAACACCAAAGAGGCACTCATGAAAATGAATCTATTAGCTGACACATCTGTAAAGGAAGGCTGAAAAGGCAAAGGCAGCAACACAAAAAGCCTTTCACGACCTTTGACGCCTCGCTTAGACGAAATTTAATAAATGACGCGCGTCATTCTCCGTCAAACCTCATAATGACGAGCGAATATTTACGCCAACGTTGTCTGACCTTTTAGTTTGCATATTGACGAAACGTGACATTTTACCTAACCTTGTCGTTTGGTAAATAGATTTTGGGAGTCGGAAATAACTGTTAGGAAACTAAAGAGTCCCACAAAACATTAGATGTGTTTGTAGTAGGCATCGCTTAAACAGGGTGTTGGTTATGTTTTGTTTGCCTAAACCTTAAGAGACCTAAATATGCCTATAAATGTATTAATTTAAAATAGTTATTTGCATTCAAATTTTTCACAATGGGATATTATATATTTATAGTCTGAGATATATTTGGCAATGAATATTGGACAACATCACATACATTGCTCTGATCCTATGATAAGTAGCTTAAGCACTTGTGTTACAGAAATCAGAAACAACGACGGTACCACAACACCCAGACCCGAAACAATATAGAAAAGTTATTTTTCTACATTGACCGACCGGGAATCGAACCCGGAACCTCAGAGATAGCGACACCAAGTCCGGTATGCTCGCCTCTCGGCTGGCTTTTGTCTATAAAATAAATATTAAATCTTAAGTTTTTTTTATTGCTTACCGTAGTTTTAAATGGAGTTTACTGAGGTATAATCTATACCTATTACATCACAAACATCTCGGAATATATTATATCTCGGACTAAAATATATTTATATTTCATAGTAAAATTCTAGTTTACCGTTTTAAATGCAAATAGCTTTTATTTGACGTCTAGAGTTGTCCTGTACTTTTTATTTGTCATTAGGTTTTTTCATTCGTTTAATTTTTTTAAATTTCCTTTTTATTTGAAATTTCACTTCATCTTTTACTGTACGGTCCAGCTCATATCTGTAAGAGCATCTTTATTTTGTTATTATTATAAGTATAGACTGTATATTGTTATTATATCTTTTGTAAATAAATTAATAAACTGTTTAGGTAGTGATTGAAATTACACGAAGCAAATATCTTCTATGTATAACCATGATTAGCTAATGGGATCCTCTGATTTATGTTGATCAATGTTTGTTGTTTGATCAAGTTTCACAGGAGTGTTTGCTTACGATCTATCTCTGAAACACCTCGGTTATAGTAGCAACACAGGTATGCAAATGGGTACGATTCTCTGCAGCCACTCTCTAATTTTTTCTTCTTCTTGAACGTGTGTTCTTTTCTTATGAAGAGACAGATTATAAAAACTTGGAGACGTCCAACTTAAACTCGGTCAAGTATGGCAACCATAGACAAATTCAAAAAAATTAACTAGCCAGTTACTTCAATTTTAAATTTCGATTTTCTATTTTTCATTTCTTTGTGGAGCAATTTTTTGGCTCCATGTAGTTTGACGACCTTATGGTGTAGTGGCACATACAGTAATTCGTCTTGAACGCACAGGGTCCAGGGTTTGATTCCCGATTCATTTCAATTCAGAAAATGATCTTTTCTAAATAGGATCGAGACTAAGTGTGCAAAGACGCCCCTGGCAAAATACTTTGTCTGGTATCTCGGAATCATAGAGCACATACACTATAGAGTAGAAATGTCTTATGATTTTTCGACATTTTCCGCCATTTTTTAATCCGTATCTGTACTGTTTTTGTATGGGCGAGAGTTGACAGGACTTGTCATTTCATACTAAATGTAAGTGAAAAATCACTTAGATACTACATACTTACTTTTGGATAAAGATAGTTCGTATTTCTGCTCGATGCTCGTTATACAAGAATTTTAATTCCTTACTTCAAAACCATTTCTTCATAAATTAAAAGACCATGATAATTAATGTGTTGTCGGGAACATATTTATTTATAATTATTTACTAAAAGCATTTTTCTTTTGATTATTCGAATGTAGCCCAGGATTTAAAAACATAACATACTAAAAAATAACTTCGGTGTTCCCACACCGTAATATTTGTTGTATCGATTGATGTTATCAGATAAGTAAATCGAATTTCAATCGAGTTTATTAATGCTGAATTAATTAATGTCATAAATCCCGGTTCCAATACCGAATAGACAAATATTTGTATTTTAGTCTCCGATATCCATTGCCTGTGGATAATCCAGTACCTAACTAATATTTTAAAGTACGTTTGCGATTATTTTCGGTTTAACATTTCCGAGTTTAGCAATATAAGTATTATGTACAAATCTTCAGTCAGTTTTAGGCCCTCCCTGGGCAGAACCCTTCGATAACGAATTGACAACCGGTAAATCACGTGACACTACCTTAAGTGACATGACACACATGACAGTATGACAGATAGACGTCAGCCTCCTCTGGAGATTGCTAGACCTTGCCCCTATATTACTTCTGATATCGCATCCACACGGGTGTGTTCATCGACTATTTGCTTGTTGGTCCGGATTGAGCTTACATCGATTTTAGCTTACTGAAACTCTCGTGGTGAGAGCAAATATTAACTCGGACCAAGTTTGAAAACACTAATATCGATTATGGCCAATTTCAGAATGGTTTTCATACAAGAACGAGGCGGGGTCTGACTGGCGGGTTGACGGAAGTGGACGGAAGGATCTTCCATATGGGAGCGGAGGTTTGACGTCAAATAAAGCAGAGTGGGAGCCAACACGAGCAATGTCAAGAGGAGTCCGACATCTGTTTAGCAAGTGCTCTATGCTATATCATATAGTGTCCGTCTGTCCTCCTAGTAGGTGGACAGATGACTTGGGAAAGGTTACAGGAAGCCGCTGGATGCAAGCCGCTTCCAACCGACCAATCTGGAAGTCATTGAGGGAGGCCTATGTTCAGCAGGTGACGTCATATGGCTGAAAATTAAAATAATGATGATGATATAGTGTCACGTGGTTTCCCACTCCACAGTTTGTTATCGAAATTTGAACTGTTCTAAATAGTTGGCCTAGTAAGTTCTTTATACAATATCACCAGTGATCGGAATAGGTAGATTGATTTGATGTACTTTGGTATTGCTAGCATAATATGGATATGCCTTTTTTTCAAAAACTGATACCAAGAAATGCCGGAATCCCGGAGGCATGTCCATATTAACATCAATGTTTGAGATCATTGACCCCAAATCAATCTACCTATTCCCATCACTGAATATCACATACATTGATCTGATCCTATGGTTAGTAGCCAAAGCACTTGTGTTACAGAAATCAGAAACGACTCAGGTACCACAACACCCGGACCCGAAACAATATTAAAACGTTTTATTTATAAATTGTCTGACCAGGAATGGAACCCGGGACCTCAGAGATAGCGACACCAAGTCCAGCATGCTCGCCTCTTCGATACGGAGTTCGTCGTCGAATGAGGAGTCAAGGATATCGCCTAAGCACGCCTATCTATCCGTATCTATCTATTATCTAGTCGACTTAATTTGAAGCTAGCTAAGAATTTATCATTATTTTTAGCGACTACTTACTAGCGCGTATACTATGATACATTGCGATGCGATGGTGCTCGGGCTTTATTAGAAGATACTTAGAAGGGTGGGTACCCTCTCCCACTGACATCTTATAAATACCCCAAGCATCTTCACGTTGGCTGAACATTGTGTAACGAGGCGTTGGACACTCGAGGCCTCAAACTCCTTGGGTATTGTGGACGCGGCAATTTCACGCCTTTCGCTCGGACGGAAATGTTGAAGGGGCAAGCATCGAACTTCGGAAGTTGGGAGACGGTAGCTGAAAACGTGATAAGTGATCGTGTACTTCAAACATTTGCCGGCCCAAAGGATGACATTCAAATTGTTTATTTTTATACAGAATATTTTTGAAATGGAAATAATTTGACAAAATTATTATTTTATGGTTTGTTGCCGTTTGTCTGTGTACCTTTTCTGGATACAGTTATAGACAGAAGATATAACTGAATTATTTTATTATATGATAAAACTACCAAGTCTAGCATTTATTATAAAATTTCTCATGCTTTACCTACATGTAGACTGAGTCTAGAAAATCTGGAACCGTAAGAGTTATTTACAGATCTTATATCAGTCGTGTCTTATTGTGTTTTAAGCAATCTTCATCATGTCAGTCTATTGCAGTGCTGTGCTGGATAAGCCGCCAAAGAACGCCAGACAGTACGTTCTCCCGCTTTTTCATCTTTCATCTTGCCAGTTTTCCAAGGCGTGGTCTCCATTCAAACATCTATTTACTCCACCTCCTTTCATGGATTCTGCGACAGATGTGGCCGACCCTTTTTTTTCGCAGGATAATGCGTTTCGCGTACCTACCACCGCGGGGGCAGCGATAGGTTGAAAACCTGCGGTGTGCCAACTACGCAACGTATGTTAACGATGCATGGGAACCCAATAAGGACAACTTCCATACATCGCCTACGTACGGCTCATGCCGGGCGTCAGGCATAGGATATAGGTGATCCTGTACACACGGGATCACCCCAGTCTGGCAGGCTGTGCAATGCAAGCAAGGGGCCCCCGCCCCGCATTCACTAGCCCACTAGAGGGTAAAAGTTGAGTTCGGCGAAACGCCTCCCCCTTCCCCCCTCTTTCGACTTCGGATCGGGTCAGCAAGTGGTTATCCTTCCCAGCCCGATCCGCGGCCACCCTTTGCGATGAAACGGTGCCGCCACAAAAGGCCACCTACGTCTCACGCCCTCTCGCCGCCCAGTATAGCTGGAACCATACTGGGAAGCGAGAGACTTCCACCAACCGCAGGGTCAGGACCCCGCGGCCACCGTCTAGGTCGCACGAGCAGGGAGTCCCCACACGTGCCGCCTTCGCGAAGACGCATCCACAAGCGGACTGCCCTAGCCGGGAGCGCCTCGCACATCCCCTCCCCCCCGCAGAGTTTAGCCGTGAGCTAGCAATCCCCGAAGGAAATTACTAACCCCCGTTGCCCAGGATGAACCAGGGCAGGATGCTACTCCTTACACCCGATTGTAACCGAGTGTAATTAGTAACACCCCGCCGCACGTGGAGGTGACTCTGATCAACCCATGTGGCCGACCCACTGCAACTTTAGCTTACCACATTTTAGAACTATGTCTATTACTTTCGTTTTCTGTCGGATAACCTCGTTTTTATTTTATCCCTTAATGAAATTTCAAGCATCACGTCTCAACGATACTCATTGCAATTTATTATGTGAAGATAAATTTAAATCCCAAAGGAATAAGATATTTCTGAATGTCACCTGTATCTAATGCTCAGACTTAAATCACTGGAGTCTGGATATCTTCGTGTGAAAAA
This sequence comes from Anania hortulata, assembly GCA_963576865.1. Taxonomy (NCBI): domain Eukaryota; kingdom Metazoa; phylum Arthropoda; class Insecta; order Lepidoptera; family Crambidae; genus Anania; species Anania hortulata. Next base: position 14,584,227 of record OY756405.1, on the reverse strand, counting down.
GAAATAGCATAATCTCAATGATACACATGTCGGTAAATATTATGAATACGACGAGATGGCGCGAAAGGATTTTCGTAAGTAGGTACATTAAGTACTTACATTGAAGTACAGTAACAAATTTATTCACATGAAATCCAATAATCTCTTATACATTATTCATTTTAATAAAAATATTTTCAGTTATACACGGTAACTCTTTAACATAGAGCCAAACAGAGGCGACTCAAAATTAGTAACTTAATCGATAGTAAACAAAAAAACATTTTAAAAAAATTAATTACTCCGTATGTGCTCTGCATAGGTCCTTGTTGGAGCGTCGCCGGCGTACGTATGTGATTTCTGATGAATGACGGCGGACTTCGCGTTTTTTTATTTATTTTTAAGTATATTTCATTTTAAAAATACGAAGAACAAAATTGATTACGACAAAGTCGTATTTTTATATTGTTTTAGACCTGATTTTTACATTGGACACTATTAAGCAAAATACAGGGTATCTCAATAAGATTTAAATTATTAGCTAGTACGTAAAGCATAACAGAACGCTAAAGAAACTGTACCTTATCAGTATTGTGGTATATATATATATATATATATTGTGGTATATTATATACCTATAATATGATAATAAGTTAATTTATTAATTATTTTTCTAGTAGTACCATAGCTTTGTTAAAAATATTTTAGGGCAATACTATAAACAGCGATATTAGTCGTAAAAACTAGATAAGACGCCTTATGGCGGCTTGAAAACATTTGACAGTTTATAGTCACTTGCCTTATAACACCACTCCAGTTCACTACACTAATCTGCACTAGGCCCGCGTGGTAGAGTTTGGCCCAAACCACCTCTTAGGTGAAGGTGATGCCTGTGCCACAGTGGGACGTACTTAAGTGTTAGGCATACCTACTTAACTTTTTTTTACTTCACTATATAAACAGGTACATCGCGCGTTTGCAGGGTGATGTAAAGCCTAAATTAACCTACATTGTCAAAGTGGCACAAGAAGCGGTAACATAAAAGTAAATTAGAAACACCAAAATGGCGGTAGATATGGGGCTATACGCATTTTCCAAATTGGGACGCTCAATTTGTTTGTTTTTTATTATTTTCCAAGTATACAACGGTACATAGACAATCCTCGTAATAGTCTTTGGGTTTATACTCGTATAATAAGTTAACAATGTTAATAAACATTGAAGATAGGCAGAAAAATATCTGGTAAGTAGGTAGGTGAGATTACCAAGATTTTTTCCTCTTCGCACTAACGTAGGTGGCAAACACCAACACTGAGCACCTGCTTTTTTTGCATCGCTGCGGCACACACTATATTCCTATGCTTATTTTTTACTTCTAGCAATCCTATTATTATTATTATTTAATTACTTTTATATTTTATTAATTGTTCCTCAAATTGATCATTGTTATTAGTTACCACCTTGTTAAAGAGTAGACTTATTAGTGATATTATTATTTAAAAAAAACTAATTTATTATAATATGTATTATAAAGTGTGCTTGTGTTTTAAATAAACAGTTTATCTCTCTAAACAAGTATATTTTTCTTGCTAATAGCTAAAAATAGTTGAGCCATTTTAGATCACATCACATAAACTAAATCTTACTTGTATCCACGGCTGCAGTTACATACGAAGACGTGTAAATTCTAGTAAATTGAAATTTTACAAAAGATGTAACTACTGCCACGACGTTAGTTTTTTGTGTTTTTTTTCCCCTCTCACGAAAATAAAACCCATTTTTCTTTGTTAAGGCTGAAGTACGCGATGAAGTGTGAACTTTATCTCCAAAGTGTCACATGACGCGTACGATGTATCACGGTGACAGATGACGCTTTTTACACAATGGGTCCTCAGCCTAACTGCGTTATGTTAATTGAATTATGTATACTAAGATTTCTATGTTGACACAATTGGAAAAGTTGTTACATTTAAGCACCAGAATCACCCCTTATGCTCTTCGATCGGTTCGCACTCCGGACTACAAAGCCATCGTTCCTGGATTTAAATCCCGCCAGGGACAAAGTGTTTGTATGATGAGCACGAACAAATGCATCTGAGTAATGGATTTCATTAGTGTAAAGTAAGTATGTATGTGTATCCAGTTATTTTTAGTTTTGTGTTAGATAACAAATAATTTGTGTGATTGTTAGAACAATTTATTTAAGGTAATGTAAACACTAATCTGTGAAATGTTAAATGCGGATTCAAAGTATTGAAATCCTAATCGAAGCATAATAAATCAGAAATTTCCCTTTATCGTATTTGGTCACCAGATAATATACTACTAATAATAAAGTGAATAGAGAAGCAGAGATAATAGGAATACTTCCCGCAAATCGAGTTATAACGCCCCAAAGGCGAATTCAATCCGATAAGATATAGCTGCAACAAGAGCTCGTTGCATAATCCACTGTACAATAAAAGGAAGTGAAATACAAAAAGGTACTATCGAACTTGTACCTTGAAATCAATATTTCAGGCGAACAAGTTTAAATTACAAGAGCTACTTAATAGCTGCATTTGATTGCAAATGCAGCTATAAAGTAGCTTGTGTAATTATCATAGTAACTATACAAATAAAGACGTAAGTAACGAGAATTAGACGACCTGCTTGCTGGAATACATCATCATCATGATCATCAACGGCGCAACAAACTCAGTCAGCTATGTCAGCCTTTTATACTGGAAATCCAGTTACAAGACGTGTAGTAAGTGCGAGCTGTGTGTGCACGACAAGAGTGCATAAACCTTATAACCTGCCTGGTTAGAAGGTTTATGCACTCTTGTCGTTTAGAGAATCGTTTTTTAATAGTGAATAGAATTTTAAACTCGTGAACAGGTGGTGCAACAAGCGCCCTTTTTTGCCGAGGTACTATTTTGAGAATTTAATACATTCTTGCCTTCTTGCAACTTCAAAAAATATTTTAAGTCGATCTGATACCATAAAAATATGTTTAATCCTAAAGTTAGTAGTACTAGTTATTACAAAATATCGCGGAACTTAAATGGGTATTGCGATTCGGGTACCTATATGTCACATTTTTTTGGCTGCTCTATTTTTCATTTATTTTTATATCAAATAGGTATATTCTCTTGGCACTATTTTTGGGAAACACTGCTTAGGCGATTAACACACGGTACCGCGCACCGCCGCGTTGGGCGGAGGCGGTAAAGCAGATTTCGTGTTGGTGCTCCGCGCGGTAAGGCGGTTTACGCGCCTGTCCGCGCGGATGGATTTAACGCGGTTTTGACTAGTTTGGACACACTGGCAAGAATGGACGCTGAAGTGGTGGCAGAAATTTGGCTTTTATGGCGTAGAAGAAAAAATTATGAAGATATTGGGTTCATCTATTTCTACGATGCAGAACTCTAAATGGGATATTCATGTTATTCTATAACAGTTTGAGAAAACACGAAGATATTATCATCATATTGTATGCTTTTTGTGTTAATAGAGGCCAATGCAGCTTGAGATTCGCTTCACCGCCTACCGCGGCGGTGCGCGGTACCGTGTGTTAATCGCCTAAATTTAAGACATTTGCTATCATTTGACTCTTATAACACGACCACCAACAATCAAGACATATATTCGCCATTAAGCCACAATGTTAAGAAAACCTAACCTTTGAATTGAAAATTAGAGAATTCAACCTATAACAGACCTGTAAAAGTCCTCTAAGCTCTGCGTGAAATGTCAAAGTGAGACATTTTAAATTGAACTTAGTTCTTTCAAACTGGACTCAAACTTAACCTTAGTTCTAGACATTAAACTAGAAATCCGAGAAGCCGATAATGAGAAAGCACTAAAGTTGTAAATTAGCGGAAACTGGAGTCGCTAGGTAATCCTATTCTTTGTTTAGTGCTCTTTTTTCCTTTGTCTTCAATAGTTTTGTGCGAAAGGTCTTAAATTTATCAAACTTAATTAAACAGACGCCTTACTTTTACAAACTTTAAACGAGCACTTTTGATTTTAAACTTTTAATACCTACACGTCATTGCACAGTCAAGACATTTCTGTCTACATCTTCTTCTTCATCTATACGGTCAATCCCGGTTGCGCCCAAAGCCATTGCTTAGGAGCCCAGGGTCCGCTTTCCTTGATTTACTCCTCCACTTCGCGCGGTCTTGACTGTCTCTAGTTGTGAGATCATTGGCACGCATGTCAGCCCTTACGACGTCAAGCCAGCATTTCTTGGGTCTACTCCTTTTTCCAGGACCTAGCGGTGGCGGCATGGCCATACATTTGTTTCCTACGTAGTTTGCCGGTTTCCGCAAAACATGGCCGTACCAGCGTAGGCGACTCTCCTGCAGTTTGTCTGCAATATCACGGACATGAAGGCTACCGCAGATGCGCGAGTTCCTCACGCGGTCCTTTCGCGTGACTCCGCACATCTACCGCAGCATATTCATCTCCGTAACACGCAGCTCCTGCTTGTGTCGCTCAAGTATTGGCCACGCTTCGCTGCCATATAAAAGGACAGGCCTAATGATGGACTTATATATCTGTCCTTTAAGCTTAACTGGCATTCTGGGGTCACAAACATTTCTGTCTATATATCAAGTATATACGGGTACGGTCGGTCAGAAAGTGGTCTACCAGTTTTGTCAAAATTGTAGTGTAAGTAAAATAGCGATAAGGTTAAACCATCGAGCACATACCCTATAGAGCAGCAACATGAACCATCTTTCTCCTAAACTAGTTAGTGATTATTCACTTACATTTAGTATGAAATGACAACTTGTGTAAACACTCGCCCATACCAGACCAATACAGACTACAGATACTGATTAAAAAATGGCCTAAAAATTTGTCAACCAAATCTTATGACATTTCTACTCTATAGATGAGCTTCATGGGTTGAACTCATGGACTTAGGTATTTCCTTTTTAACAACGAAAGAGATTCACAATTTTGACGTACTATTTATTTGTTTTTGACGTCATAGATAATAATATGATAAAGTTAGCACGTTCTTTGACGCGCGAATGATTTTCAATCTTAGGGTGATAGACCACTTTCTTGGCCTACGGCCTACTGTACCTTTATAGAATCCTTGCATTTTTGGCGAGAGCGGGGATTCGGCATATATGTTTCTCATTGCTTGAACATCACAAAAATTAATTATTCCGAAAACCAAATTTGAATAATTTTGTTGTCCTACTTAGGTAACTAAACTCCTTTTTGATTAGTATTCATTACCATCCCAGCAAAAATCCATTATTTTTATGAGTGCAAACTACACGCAAAATTTTAATAATGCAAATTAGAATGCCAAATTTTGTGTCAACTACGGTCAGGAGCTTTTCAACCCTTTACATGGCATTACGACGACCTTTTGAGAATATCTGATAATGGGCAGATATTTAAGGGTTAGACCATGTCGCGAACAAAAGCGTTGGATTTTTTTAAATACTATTTAGCTGACTTGAATGATTTTGATGTATCAGTTTTAACCCGTATCCCGTTATTGACTCATGATTAATTTCGTATGTGATGACTAAGTAAATTTTGATGACTCTGGATGACAAGAGCTTTCGCTTGTGGCGTTTAGTGCATAATTGCATGCAGTCATGCTTTGCAGGCTATTATAAATTTAAAGTACATTGTCCGGTGAAAGCTAATTTGCTCTTTGTTGTCGCACAGTGAGAGTAGATATTTATTTTGGCAAATTTCTATCAGAGTCATTTCTGGGTTTATCCTGTTTTATATTATCTGATTAAGATGCCAAATCGGAGTGTTTGCTTGGGTATATATCGGCTCGCCTAATTTTTTGTTCTTCTAATTGGCAATGGCACACAAACGGTCAGCCAAAATTTTTTTCGCACAATTTTACTTTTTCTAATTGTGTTTAGTCTATTTTCACTTCGCCTAACTTTTTATCTCCAAATTGTTACTTGCCAAATGTGACATTTGGCGGAACAATTTGTAATCCCTACTACTTACAATTACCTACTAAATAGTAATTCGCATTAAATTAAAACGCACAAAAGTATTAAAAAGCAAGCAATGCATGCATGCATGCAAACAAGCAGGCAGCATGCAAGCAATCATGGAGCATGAAAGCAAGCATTCAGCATGCAAGCAAGCATGCAGCATTCAAGAAGTTGAAGCTCCCTGCTCCTTAGCCTGCGGGCCGCCTCGCCCCTCCGTGCCTACGCGCTTCTATATTACACTCTAGGGGTAGGGCAGACAAGATGGTCGGTTTTGCTTGGTGTCGGTTTTGTGACAATTCGTTTCTTAGGCCAATACATTTTTACATTAGCTATTTCATATTAGAAATTCTAAAATTAGAGCTTTCATTGCCAAAGCCAAAAGAAAGTTATGCCAATATAGTTTAGTCCATTTAAAATTAGATGCACTAAAATTAGGGCTTTCAATTCTCAGACCTAACTATAATAGTGGCAAAACAACTGTTAGGCTAAACAATAATTTTACGTTTTAAGTTTAGGCTAATACGGTTCGGCCATGTTAAATTAGAACTAAAAATTTTAGGCGTGTCAAAGGGCACCTAGGGCAGGTTTGCTTACATACAGTCATAAATGGCAATTCGACCGGACTGGAGAGGACGGCGGACTGCAGACTGCGGACTTGTCACTTGTTTAAAAACAAAGCTCCTAACCTCTTCGCTTAGGTGGGACCGCACCTGAAAGCAGGACCTTCCATAGCTCGGTCAACTAGGTAGTTCTTTTTAGCATAACCCGGTATTATCCGGCTTTAACCGGTTTCTGCCCGTATAGCAGAATCACAATATACAATACAATGTTATTGAAAATGTTATGAGGGGTCTATTTGAATCGCAAAGTAAGCCTACGTCAGACGGTGATGCTGTATCTACTCAGGAGTTAATATTTAACTCTGAAATAGACATACGCGTTATTAACACGATAAATGTATAATTTTGAATAAACGTAAAAAGGGTGTAAATTTTTCTCATTTTGCAGTTAACCGTTCGAGCGGTATAATACAATAATACAAGTACTGAAAGTTACTTCAATACAAACACGCAATTTTGTTCGACGAAAAAAGCTGGACTCTTTTAACACACTTTTACTTCACTTGTAATTAACTAATGAGATCAAATATTAAAGGCGATTTTGATGTGCTTCTAATTGTGTTAAAAAAATTAAGTAAGCTCATATCATATACGTCTCACTGCAGGAGTGCCGAGGTTTCACCTCAATTTTGAGGTTGTTTGACCCATATTCCAGACTGTTTGGTGCGGAAGGGGTTAATAAATTGTTTTGTTTATAATAAATTCTTTTTGACTTTTGACTTTAACCTTTGACTTTTGGGTTTTGATTTTTGACTTTTGATTTTTGACTTTTGACTTTTGACTATTGACTTGACTTGACTTCTGACTTTTTGTTCTTTTGTATATATATATATATTTTTTAAATATAGGTATTTAGGTTTATTATGTCGGCTGTCCGTCCATGTATCTCACTCGGCAGGGCCTACTGAAAACCAGCGTCGTGGCCTACACAGGCCGCGGCTCAAGCTGAGTGATGTCCCATTATCCTGGACATCACAGGCAGATAGTGGCTTCGTTTGTTTTTTTATTTTAAACACTTTTTTATTCAGTTTTAAAACTTTACTCCTATACAAAATTGCCTATTACGATTTTTCAGCTGTTTCTTTGGGTTTTTCCAAAATTCCATTTTCATTTCATTCATCGGTCAAGTCATTTATCCACTTCAAATATTTTTTATTAAATTAAATTAAAGAGCACATTGGTAATAAAATAAAGTCGATATTAGGTTGACATAATGACCATACAATAATTATTGCTGTTATAATTAATATATTTTGCTTTTGCATGCTAGGGATTGGCAGACTCTGGCCCTCAACGGGGAAACATGGGAGGACTTGAAAGAGACCTTTGCCCAGCAGTGGGACACAATAGGTTAAAAAATATATATATATATATTGAGAATTGAAAGAGAAATAAAGCAGTCTTTTGTCGCTAACTAATCAGAATTAAATAGTCTAAATAAGACCTAAATAAATAAGTCTTACGTAGCATAGGGTGCCCTCCGATAAGGTGATATAGGATGGAAAATAATAGTCGAGGATTGGGCTTATTGCCGAGCATCGGAAGAGACTGCCGTCCAGCAGTGGACGAATTTAGGCTGATTATAATTATGATTAAATTGGTCATTTTTAAAATAAATAATAGACAACATCACATACGTTGCTCTGGTCCTAAGGTAGTAGCTAAAACACTTGAGTCGTAGAAATAATAAAGAAAAATAATAATACACGTACCTACTTCCAAAAAAAGGTTTTTTTTTAGTTTATTTTTTATTTAAACTAACAAAATAAATAGAATTTTAGTACTTTCGCGTCTTAAATAAAATGCAATTGAACCGCTTCTTCGTTTTATATCTCCTAGTAGTAATTTAGTAGCACATTCCAGCGAAGTAATTCTCAGTTCAAAGCGTTAAGTTCGGCCCCTAACATGTACCGGAGACAATTACTTGGCTCAAAGGCGACGTAGACTTTCTACTAACGTAAAAGCTATTTGAAATTTCTTCATGACCTTAGTGTTAAAGGTTTGGCCGACAAGTCGATAAAAAGCGACACTGACACTAAGGCTTTTATCTTTTTCCAAAAGGTATAAGGTCTTAAATACGGGTGATTTTTTATTAGTGTAATAAAATACTTACATAAGAGTTTGTTCATACTCATGATAACGATCAACTTTACCCAAGAAACTAGTAACCTATCTCACCTTAATTTTATTTACTTACGTTTGCCGCCCAGAAATGGCTCAGAATCAGTAACTTAATCGAACTATGCAAAGAACAAAACTTTTTTTCTTTCACATTAAATTGTTCCTATCAGCTGTTAAAAATCATACTAGTGGATAACGATTAAGACGCTTCTTTATAATGTTCCCTAGATCTTATTTTTTAAATTTGCCACCCCTTTGCAATGTAACCCTGTATACAAACCCTTAAGTATTTTACACCCTTAAGTTGTTCAATAAGTGTAAACTCTGAGGTCATTCCATTGAGCCACTTCAGCATTGAAGGCAGAGCGAGATGTCGATCCCGCATTGGAACTCTTCAGGACGGAGAAGTTAAATATCATAAAAGCATACATAACGTAGGTAACGTTGATACTGTTCGTAATCTGATACACACACGTGTTTAACCGGTATGTTAAATAAAAAAAGTAGTTAAGTAGTCGTTATTTATAAGTTTTTGACCCACATAAAAGAATTCCTGCGAATACCCGCTTCAATTGAATTCAGACGACATCTTTTTCTCCATCTCCGAACAGTGTCTTTTATATGTGTCAAAACTAATTAGATGCGCCGCCGGCACAGCCCTTGAAACAATAGGGCTGCCACTCGACACGAACAACGGCGCTATTTACTTTTTGTGCAATTCTTTGTTACTGTATTCTTCCCTTTTCTTTGAGTTGATATTAGGTTGTGCGAATAATCGTTCAAATTACAATTTTATTACTCGGAGATAATGTTCCTACTATGAAATGTCCACCATTTTTATTTATTTTTAAAGCATTATAAAAATAAAATTTTAAAAAGTCTCAAAACATAATTAAAATTTAAAAAAATACCTAAAAATTAAGTTAATGCTAAAACTTCACACATCATTTTGCGATTATTCATTTTAAGATGCAAGCAGTAAATAATGGCATAACTGAAATATTGAAAAGATCTATATTTTTATTTCTTTTTTAATTCCTGATTATGCTAATGGGTAAAAACTAATCAGATTATTTTTGCCCCGAGGAAAAATTACGGATAACGACGCTGGACGCGCGTAGATAAAATTAATTAACCGACAAGACATAACCGTAACTTAAGGTTACCCCAGTACATTATGTGGCTAAATTAGCTATGAAGAGGTACTCGAATTGGTGTAAAGTCTTTTTCTGCTTCCGCTTTGTACTAACAAAACTTTGTATAAGGAATTAACATCCTTGTGAGACGAGGTACTAGAAAATTTTGCCAGACCAACCGCCAACCGCGCAACCGCCAACCCGTTGCAGACCGGAAAAACAATGGAAAACAATAGGGAAAATGTTTAGTGGCAAGTGAAAGGCTAGAACTAGGAATCGTACTCGGGACCCTTTGCGTTCCAGGCGAATTACCGCGCCACAATTAAACCAATATCATGATCGTAGATGAGCGAGGTTATTATTACATTTGGAGCAGTTCTAATCAGACCTCCACAACCCTTGGATAGGAGAATGTGACCATTCTGAACCGTGGTATCCATATTCAGTGTTATCTAAATGAGAAGGTTTATCTACGATGTTTTTTCTTACCGTCGGGTAAGTAAATAAATTAAATAAACTGTTTTTCACATTTACATCAATTTCTAGCCCCAAACTAAATAGCTTACTAAGCTTGTACTATAGCGACTAAATAACAGATAATCAGATTTAGATACTTTTATAAATATCCATGACTTAGGTGCTCGTGCACATCACACCAACACTTGTCCCTTGCGGAATTTGAACCTGCAACCGCCTGGCTTTATAGTCCGGAACGCGAACCACTACACAAGACGGTCGACAATGACGAAGGACGTCAAAGAGGTACAAAACTGTATTTAATCTAAAAAAAAAGATTTTTGAAAATATGAGTATTTTGACGATCTCCGTAGCCGAGAGGCGAGTAAACCGGTCTTGGCGTTCGCCATCTCTGATTCGTTCGATTCTCGGTTGGGTTAATGCAGAAAACAAACTTTTTTACGTTAATTTAATTTAATTTAATTTGTTTTCACAATCACACCAATTTTCTAGCCCCAAACTAAGCAAAACTTGTACAATGGCGACTAGATAACGGATAAACATCATCATCATCATCATCATTTCAGCCATAGGACGTCCACTGCTGAACATAGGCCTCCCCCATTGACTTCCAGATTGGCCGGTTGGAAGCGGCCTGCATCCAGCGTCTTCCTGCGACCTTTACCAGGTCGTCTGACCACCTTGTGAGTGGACGTCCTACGCTGCGCTTGCCGGTACGCGGCCTCCATTCTAGAACCTTTCTGCCCCATCGGCCATCAGTTCTACGTGCTATGTGCCCCGCCCACTGCCACTTCAGCTTGCTAATCCGTTGGGCTATGTCAGCGACTTTTGTTCGTTTACGGATCTCTTCATTTCTGATTCGATCTCGCAAGGAAACACCAAGCATAGCCCTTTCCATAGCACGCTGTGCGACCTTGAGCTTTCTTATGAGGCCCATAGTGAGAGGCCACGTTTCAGTTCCATATGTCATCACTGGTAACACACACTGGTTGTAGACTTTCGTCTTGAGGCACTGAGGTATTTTGGAAAATACGGATAAACATACTTAAATATTATAAACATCCATGACTTAGGTACAAATACGTAATACGTTGTCTCGGGTCTGGGTATTGTACCGTCATTGTTTTTAATTTCTATAATACACGTGCTTTAGATATTTACCTTAAGATCAAAGTCACACATTGCTCTGATCTTAAGGTAAATATATATGATGATGCTGTCCAATATTTATTTTTGACCCAAATATATGAATATGAGTCAAAATTCCAACCACTAAGCTTCATCAGCTCATTAGTTTCCAGATTAATCCGTGATTATGCTAATAGATAAAAATAATCTCAGAATACTTTTGCAGGAAAAAGTCGGTAAACGCGTGTCCAACGTATCGTAAATAATTAACACGACAGGCCGTTACTTACGGTCCCGTTAGTACCTAATGTTGCTAAACTGGCTATTAATTGGGAGGTACCCAGATCACTATGAAATAAGAAGTAGTTATATCATATGTATAAGGTATTATTGTATTCGAAAATAGGCTAGTTTCATGGATCAAAAAAATATTATTTTATTTAGTCCGTCAGTTAGATTATTAAAAAATATTGGACCCATATTTCACACGTATATTCACACATTTTCATTTGTATATTCACACGGACCTTTCATTTGAATTTGTATCGCCTATATCGCACCGGCCACAAAACGTCTCTGTTTAGCCTAATAGATCGACTGGTAGAGAATGCCTCATGGCATTAAGTCCACCTTTTGTATGATTTTTAATCTGTGCAATAAAGTCTAAATAAATAAATAAAATATTTAATATTTTGGCAATCAAAAAAGAAGTGACGAAGATAAAGCGCATCAAAGTTTGGGAATGACGTCACGCTTTGATAAAAAGTGTCGCAAGGCGTGACGGTAAGCGGAACTTTAACAGGCTATATCTTCATCATTTTTTGTTTGATTGAGAAAAGAAAAAATACGTGTCCAATATTTTCTGTTAATCCAACTGACGGACTAATTAGATTTTTTTAGGAAACTAGCCTATTTCCTTTAGTGATATTATCACTTAAATACAACTACTTTTAATATCTTAAAAAAATGACTTTCTCAGACTAAATATTAGCTGATATTTGTTGTGGGAAAATTTTAGTTTTTGTTAGATCTTCGTGTTAGCCCCACTATAAAAAATGTTGTATTTAAACATTAAAAACAAATACGACTCAAATATTTTGTTTATTAGATGTCATCTTCCGAACACTTATCCCTACAAATATTATAAATGCGATCACGCTTAAACCGCTAAACTAATTTTGATGAATTTAGTACAGAGATAGATGGGACCTTGGAAAGGTGCTCCGTTCAGTAGTTTCCGAATTATTTTTGTAAGTTTAGTTATACTCACTTAAGTAAATTATTTGAAATGTATGTTTTATCTAGATTTGTTTCGAGACAAAATCTATATAGAAGTGTAGGTACTTCTATGTAATGAGCATATTACAGTGCAAGTTGTTTTTTCCTATAATTGTTTGTGATAATTAGCTAGAATATTACCTATAATTTAAAATTAGAATAAGTATAATTATACACAAGCGTTGGTAAACCTTAAAAAGTAAATAAATAAAAATAAATAAGTACATAGGCCACTTTTTGTCCTGAAAGCTGAACCGATTTTGATGAATATTTGTACGGAAAAGTTTGAGCCCTAGAGAAGGCCATGGGCCTCTATTTTTTCCACCTCCTAAGCGAGTAAAATAGGGTGTTACAAACTGTATTTCACGCGAGCGAAGCCGCGGGCACAGCTAATATTATATACGTCCCAAAATATGGCTATACCTCACCACCGCCTCTGAACTAAGTACATACCTAAGTAATGGCTGGTGATAAGAAGAAACGGGAGAAAAAAATTGGTCACCATTTTTAGCCTTATTACAGGAAATAAAGTTACAAGACAAGTAGTAACTGCGAGCTAGGCAGGTAATTAAGTGCATGCACTCTCGTTGTTAAAATAATAGGAAATATGCATGAAAAAAATATAAGAAAAAATATAAAATTATAGTGCCAATAGTGAAAACAAAATTGATTATAGGTAAAAAATAACCGTAATATAGTAATTAGAAATTAAAATATACCTATCTCTTTCTAAAACAACTTTTACTATAAAAAATGTATAATATAATCTATAATTTTAATAAATAATCATCATTATCATCATTTCAGCCATAGCACTTCCACTGCTGAACATAGGCCTCCCCCAATGATTATCATTAGGGGGCATTGCCAATACTCGCCACGCTTGGCAGGCGGGTTGACGAGCGCAGTTTTTTATAAGATTTCGCACGCAGACGCTGCTGCCCGTCTCATGCTACAGGAATTAGTCGCCTCATACGACACGCCTCCTGTTGGCAGTGGGGAAAGGCCGTCCCCACACGGCACCAATAATATAATAAATAAATAATAAAAAATAATATAATAAAAATATAAATAAGGCGGCAATAAATAATATAATAAATAAAAAATAAAAATATTTCCATAAAAACCCTAGGTACATTACAATATTCGCTGTGTGCGCGATGACAGCGCCCCTAGTGACCAAAATTATTGTGGACAGGATCTTTCAAATTATGGCAACTGGATGGTTTGAGAATGATTTTCGGATTGTTTTTCTTCGAAATTAGATGAATATATCTTAAAAGTTTGTGCATATTATAATAAGGGATTTACTTACTTAAACTAAATATAAATGTTGTAATACGTACGGGATTTGGAGCAATACAAAATGATATAACTTTCCAACCTCAAACTGTACAAAAAGGGAAAAAAATTGTATTAGCACAGCATGTGAGAGACGTTGAAGAGCTTAGAGCCAACGGACAAAGCTACTTAATAAGAGCTGTGATCATAAGACAAACGTCTGTGACACAAACTCTCTACAAACTTTTTTCTCTTCACAACAGCTATGCATTTAGGTCTTTGCTCCAATTTCCATCTTGATATTGGAAACGAATAAAACTTGCACGAACTGTCTTTCCCATTGTTTCTACACTTTATAAAACAACACGAACTGTGACCTATATCGCGAATTTTAACGTTTTTACTTAAAAATACTTAATAATGTTAGTATGGAATTCTATGAAAATATAGCAATTTGACACTGACAGTCCAGAGTTTTTTCACATTTCTGCCACATTGCGTGCTGCGATCGATTTGACGCCCCCCACCACCCACTTTGCACATAGCGAATAGGTATCCCTGGCTTCTGTGCTAGGTTTTACACCTGTGTTTTACAAGCCAGATCCCAAGTCCCAAGTTGTTAACAAATCACTTTATGGTAGTATCTTTCTATCTATCTTACCTATATGTAATACTAGGGTGACCACAGAATATTGTGGGTTTTATTGTACGTTATATTGCCAATATCTAAAGTAATTTCTTTTCTTTTAAATAAAACTGCAAATAAAAATAAAAAGCTCTAGAAAGAGAAATGGCTCAATGAATTGAAATAACCGTCAATTGATGAATTGCTTTCAATTATTTCAGTAGCCTTTTAATGGCTAGACTAAACTTACGTACTATTAGTTTCGATGTAAATTATTATTGAGCGATTAAACTGCGACTAAATAATATCGTTGCAAGTTGTTAAGGCGAGGTGTAACTTATTTATTATGAATTCATTGCGAATATTGAAAACAACTTTTTCTTCTAACGCTTTTTTCCGTTTCTAGTCTGGGTATGCTTGGTCCTAGAAACGGCAAGTATACTAAAACAGACTAAAACATTATCAGCACAGATATACAGGTTTAAATCCATAGTAAGTTTTTTTTTGTTCATACAGGAACGGCAACCGTGCGATCGTGCACGCGCCACAGCGACCGTTGGATTTATGATTATGATGGGATTCTTTTTAATGCATTTTTACAGTTATTACTTAAATAATTACAATGGATGGACTGTGGATTTTTTGGTAAACTAGACTCGTAAAACTCGTAATCGATGCTGTTGACCAAAAATTAAATTATAGATAGATAAAACACACAGCACATAAGTTGATATTATTATTCTATTTATAATGTTATGTATTATATATATTTTTGCTATACTTAATAGATTTTTTAATATCATTTTTACTGTGTTACGTACCTATGTCAGAATCGATAATGAACCACCCTCTAAATTTAGCTCTTTTTTTCGTATTATAGTACATTTCGCATTATAATACAAAGCAAAAGTTAATAGTTTTACTAGTAGGGATAATTCATATTGCAGCAAAATGCGTAGTGAGTGAATATTTTTGAACAATTTTGAACTTTACCTCCATTGTGTAACGATCAAATTAGGTAAGTGTGTGGCATTTAGATCGATTATTTCTGAATGCAAATTCAAGCAGTCAGGAAGTGTGTTAGAGACCGGTGTTTGAAACCAGGTCTAGGTTATTATCAGTGTTGTTTGTTAATAAATTTAATGTAAAAGTAAATAGCTGTTTTTCATATACCAACACCGACCAACCTGATCTTAAAAGTTTAAAAAAACTACGTTTTACGACACTGGTAAAATTAAAAAGGAAAGTTCTCTTGCTTCTATTCCCCGGCAATGTGAAATGAGCCTTAATGACCTTTCCAAACTCATCAGCAAAATAATTGAACGCTCAAGCATTGCAACAAAACAAAACCCGCCTAATAGTCAATCTCGGTACTCGAAACAAGACCAGAAGCGTTGTGCCTTAAGCTAATTGTGAGTTGTTAGGAGTCGGTACTAAAGTCGGAGTTTATAACTATTGTAACAGCTTTGGGATTAATTATTTTAATTGGATGAGTTAAGATTTGCTACGCAGTCTCTGGGGAACGATAAAATTGCAGTTTGTAGGGGGCAAGTACGGACGATTTGGCCATTAATAACGCAGTGTTTGTTTCTGTAATGTGTAAACTACAGTGGATTAGTCAAGACACTGCTTCACACTTGCTGCAACAACAAAATAGCAATCAACTATTTGTAGACTTTCTTTGATTTATTTAATTTTGTTCATAAATCCATTAATAAAGAAAATTTTCCAGCAATCAAACCACGGTCTAGCCCCAAACTAGGCAAAGCTTATACAATAGTGACTAGATAACGGATAAACATTATCATCATCATCATTTCAGCCATATATAAGAAGTCCACTACTAAACATAAGCCATTGACTTCCAGATTGGCCGGTTGAAAGCGGCCTGCATCTATCTATGGGTCTCATAAGAATGCTCAAGGTCGCACAGCGTGCTATGGAAAAATGGTGTTTCCTTACGATCAAATGAGGAGATCTGTAAAAGATCAAAAGTCGCTGACGGATAAACATACAAACACATTTTTATACATCTATGACTGATACACACAAAATTCAATGCACGTGCTTAACACAGAAACATTTGCCCCTTGCGGGACAAAACCCGCAACGGCCTGGCTTTGTAGTCCAGAGAGCGAACCACTAGACCAGACAGTCGTTAAAATAAATTAATCATAACAATTAATCGCGCCTCTTACGACACGCCTCATGTTGGCGTTGGGGAAGTGTATTCTTTACGGCCGTCCCCACACGGCACCTAACTAATTCCTATGGCACGAGACGGGCAGCAGCGTCTTCGTGCGAAATCTTATAAAAAACTGCGCTCGCCAACCCGCCTGCCAAGCGTGGCGAGTATTGGCAATCCCCCCCGATGATGTCATTGAGGAAGGCCTTTGTTCAGCAGTGGATATCCTATGGCTGAAATGATGATGATGATGATGATTAATCCCAAAGTCAGAAAACTGATAATTTCATCAATTTCCCACGCGTTATAAAGTCGCTTTATAACCTTAAAAAATCTAGACAGGTTTTAAAAGTATTGTAAAACATAGAATGTTAGATAAATCATTCTTAATAAAGAACCTATCACACCGCACTATTAAAAAAATGCCTTAACCTTTCCCTGAATTTAATATCGGATGATTGAGAGAAATGGAGGCCCACTGGCTTTGTTCAAATATAATTCTGAGGCAAGTAAAGATTCCGCCGCTCTTTGTTTACTGATACCTACATAACCTTTGGGTTAGTGAGGTGACCAAAGTGACCATTCCCATTTTTTTGCTTTTCGTCACTAGTTTGACCATTTTTTTTTGTTTACATCAACTAAGAGGCAGATTCACTACTCAAATACAACTTTCTATGAGAACATCAAAGTCCCTGAAAAACATCTCTGCTGCTTCGCGTTTGTTCTCAGCTGTTGTAGGTTGTTTAATTTTTTTTTATTTTAGATTTAGATGTTAGTTCTATAGTATATGAGGAGTATAATTACCCCCTCAAAGAAAGGTAAAAAAAATATGACTTTATATGTAAGCATGTTTTGATTCTATCAAGCCGAAAAATGTGCTAACATACACATAAATACTATGGGTAAATCAGAAATTTTATGTCATCATTAAAAAAAATTTTACAACAATCGGTTTATAAAAAATATTAACAACAGCAGTAAAACGATTTGACCATTCTCGAACTCATCCCATCACTAGGTTGATATTAGGACTTTTCTTTCAATATACAAGTCTATTTACTTTTGCCTTCGCACATTTACTTTGTAACAAATAGCCATTTAAGTGCCTTTCTTGTGTAAGCACACACAAGGACTCCATCAGATGGAATTGGCTACTTTTCTACTGATAATGGCTATTTTATCCAGAAAAATACTATAATAAAAGAAGGAAAATAAAAATAAAAGGGACGTTATAATTGTTGTCAGATCCAGTAATTGTCTAAAACTAAATATACGTAAAAATACCTTACTTAAATACGTGCCGTGTCCCCTACACTTCCCCATCGCCAACAGAAGGCGTGTCGTAAGAGGCGACTCATTCCTGTAGCACGAGACGGGCAGCAGCGTCTGCGTGTGAAATGTTATAAAAAACTGCGCTCGCCAACCCACCTGCCAAGCGTAGCGAGTATTAGCAGTCCCCCGATGAAAATCATTGGAAGCCTGTGTTCAGCAGTGGACGTTCTATGGATGAATTGATGACCTAACTTAAAACTAAGGCACTTAACAGGTAATCCCTACATTTTATGTTGAGGCCTTGCTTGAGACAGCGTAGTTTTTTAAGTCTATGGTTGAGACATGGAGCACATATCACACAACAATTTTGTCTCGTTTTTGTGTTCCCTCATTCATTCATTCCTCTTTAGACATCACAATTAATACAGTCGCAGGCAGAAGTTAGTAAACACAATAATAAGGTTTTACTTACTTTAAGACGTTTGGACCGTAGCAAAATTACCTTTTAGCAAAATAACACCAAAATTATTTTTTTCGGAAAAAAAATGGCTCGATACTATCTATTTAAAAATAAATAAGTGTAAAGAGGCGAGGGTGCTGGCAGCGTTTCCTCGCTAAATGGCTATACTAACCATATATCATCAACATCATCATAATCAACCCACGTCAGTCCACTGCTGGACATAGGCCTCTCCCAATGCGCGCCACTAAGCCCAATCCTCGGCTATTCTTTTCATCCGCTGCCAGCAGCCTTGGTATTCGTCGTTCTACCTTGTTGAAGGCCCCTCAACGCTGTGTTTGCCTAGTCGCGGTCTCCACTCAAGAACACGTCTACCCCATACGGCAAATGTGACCAGCCCACAAACTAACCATGGAATAGTTAAAAAAGTAAAGTATGCCTGGGTGTGACGATTTGGTTAACCTGACGAGGGATTGGAAGTCATTGGCGATAGAAAGAGATCAATAGAAGAGTCTGGGGGAGACCTTTGCCCAGCAGTGATATGGAAGAGGTTGAAAAAAAAAGTATGCCTAAATACGTCCCACTGCAGGACTCACCTAACTATGAGGTGGTTAATTTATTTTATTCCTTTTAAACTGTTAACTGTTTCCATCCGAGGTTTTGACTGGTAATAAGTTTGACTGTAACATAGGCTTTGTATTGCTATGTTACATAGCAACTCCTATGCGAGAAACATCAATACAAATAACGTATAGGTAGTATGAGTTGGACTACGATATACAAACCATCTAGCTAGTTTCATGCCGACACGATACATTTGAGTGTACACGTGTCAACAAATCTTTCCGAGAATTCATCAATGTTCATTCAATATCTATTCGAGCCATTTGTCTGTTTTTAGAAATATGTTACGGATTCCAACAAAAATATATTGGCAATTTCCAATCTGAGTTCGTTGCGTTTGACAACATTACAAAAGTACATCACCATCACCACCATCACCATAATAAAGAGATGACGCCATACAATTATAGAGTTATAGTTACATTAATAACTAATAACTTGACTTTCAAGATAAAGCTTGTAGGTATTATTTATTTTCTTAAAAACTTGCAAGGGTCTGGATCTTAACACAAAATGTATAAAAATTGCGTAATTTTTTTTTTTCCTAATTTAATTGTAGCTAAATAAAAATAAATAAATATTGGACAACATCACATACATTGCTCTGATCCTATGATAAGTAGCTGAAGCACTTGTGTTACAGAAATCAGAAACAACGACGGTACCACAACACCCAGACCCGAGACAATATAGAAAAGTTATTTTTCTACATTGACCCGACCGGGAGTCGAACCCGGGACCTCAGAGATAGCGACGCCAAGTCCGGTATGCTCTCCTCTCGGCTACAGAGGTCGTCAATATTATAACTATTTAATTTTTTTCAGATTACCGTAAGTTATTTTGACATATAATTTTTATTTCTTTTTAACCATAATTATGAATGTGATTATTTTCTTTTGGCAAAAAACTTTTTTTTATTATAAGTACATATGTGGCTTTGTCTACAAGTACTACCAGTAGAACTTACAGACAAACTTAATACTACTTTACTGATTAATTATTATAATTATTTAAATGTAACTGCAGCAAAGACAAACATACAAAACGTGGTCCTAATGTCATGTGGCCAACGATATTAACGTTGCATTTGGCAGTATCTCTCTGTCGACCTAGAGCCTTATCGTCACTGTCCTCCTCCATGCCTCGGTTAGTCAAGAGCCTATTGTACAGTGAACAGCAGATAAACGTACTCTAATAGTTAAAGGTCATTAAATCGATTTTCAACTTGGATCAATATCAATGAAGAAAATTTGACGTTTTGTGGCTCAAGTTTGCACAGCCTGCTATGGCAAGGGCTATGCTCGGTGTTTATTTGCGAGTTCGAATCAAAAATGAGAAGATTCGTAAACGAACAAAAGTCGCTGACATAGCCTAACGGATTAGCAAGCTGTCGTAGCAGTGGGTGGGGTACATAGCACGTAGAACTGACGGCCGATGGGGCAGGAATGTTCTAGAATGGCACGCAATGGCAAGCGCACTGTAGGAATTCAACCCACAAGGTAGACAGACGACCTGGTAAAGGTTGCAGGATGCCGCTGGATGCAGGCCGCTTCCAACCGGCCAATCTGGAAGTCACTTGGCCTATGTTCAACAGTGGACGTCCTATGACTGATATGATGACGATGATGAATGCTGCTCCTCTAGTAAGAATTGTTGATCAGCAGCTGATCACGTTGAGAAGTGTCTTAATCTTTCGTACACCCAGTATGTCTACGTTTACGTAGAAAGTATGAGAATAAGGACACAATAAATATTCATGTAATAAAGAAAACAACAGGTTTGTCTAATATTAAACTATAATTCAGGACGAAATGTTTCACATTGATGGATTTGAATCCAGATTTTTCTACATTATTTACACATTATAAATATAACAACTATTTTGAGGTTTCAAAGAATACGTAAGTAATTAAAATGTTTTATTATTAGAAAGTAAGCGTCAATAGCTAATTAGAGAAAAAATATAGAATAAATGCAAATAGACTTTAGACAGAAACCTTGTCTTGTCTTAACAGACAAACAGACATAAAAGCATGGCTAATTATAATATTGGTAAACAATTTAAAATGTATGTGAACATTAGTCTATCTGGTCTAACGAGACACACACACGTGTATTAGATGATTTTATTCTACATGGCAAATTAAGTTAGGAACAAATACTAAGTTTAACAATTCCATCCATTTCATACATTAAAATTTATCATAAATTCTAAAACAGTCAGCAAAACAAACTATTTTTTTAATAAATATTATCTGCAACAACTTAAAAATGTGTGCCTAAGTGTATTTAGGAGTTGCGGATTCATTAGGAACTAATAAAACTTTGAGAGGTACAGAAAACGTAAATATGCAGTACCTACTAATTAAAGCAACCAATTTGAACTGTATGTCACCATTATTGACACATGTCAAATTGTTGGGCTTCGTCCTGACTCTACCCGGTCCCATCTCTACCCGATTTAAAATTATTAATTTATTTATTAATTAAGCCTTTTTATTTCCTTAATAACATTCAATTTACAATAAAACTTATTATTTTATGATTATAGGGATTTTTTGTTTGGTAATTTTAAATTGGGTAGAGACGGGATCGGGTAAAGTGGGGACGAAGCCAATAGGCTAGTTTTCTGGGTCAAAAAAAGATTATTCTATTTAGTCTGTCAGTTAGATTATCAAAAAATATTGAACTCATATTTTGTCTTTGGTCATCATACAAAAAATTACGAAGATAAAGCGCATCAAAGTACGTGACACTTTTAAGCAAGGCGTGACGTTACGTGGAACTTTAACGGGATATATCTTCATCATTTTTTGTTTGATTAAGAAAAGAAAAAATACGTGTCCAATATTTTCTGTTAATCTAACTGACGGACTAATTAGATTTTTTTAGGAAACTAGCCTATTGTTGGGCTATTTTTTATTGCCTGATTGTATCAACCAGTCTTGTATTTTTTTATTGAGGGAGTAAGAGTTGTTACGTAATCTACATTACTACTTAGTACTTAGGTTTACTTAACAGAGAAAAGAGCAATGCAACTGACACTTTGCTTTCACAACATTGTTTTTCCATTAATCACAGATAGAATCTTAGATACTTCTCAAAACACAAAAATGATAAATTTAAAATGAAAAAAGTCTTAAGAGTCACTGATAACACGTGGTTGTAATCAAAACTTTGAATAAATGGACTATTAATACTACATTTGCCCAGTACAATTAGAAAGGCTTTTATTTAGTTAAATTTTTAACCTACCTATATTTCTATTCCAAAGTTAAACAATCATGTGTTTAAGGAACGGTCATCATTCAACATCATCATTTGCCTGCCCTGTTCCCAGGTCATCTGAGGTCAGCGCAGTATGTCTTTCTCTTCCATACAATCCGGTCACTCGTCATATGTAATCCGGTCACTCGTCACATGCAATCCGCTCACTCGTTACGTTAAGAAACGGTATTTACAGATAATAGTAGTAATAATATCGATTACTCATTTTATTACTGATTGGTAACAGTAGAGTGACTATCCTATTAATTATTTAACAGGCTTATTTATTTGTATTCCATAAATAATGCAGTAGTATACATTTTGGTCAATTCTAGAATATTCGATCAACAAAACCATTACATGACACAATAAATGCCCCTTTTTTATACCGCAAAATATTAGCACGTTTCAAAACAAGACATAAAAAAACCAATTATTCACAAGTCCACTTTCGTCTTGCAGTTTATAGGGTACCGTATGCGAACAAATGGTCATTTTGCAGTCATGTAAAAATAACGCCTTAAATAGTTTTTTATTAAATTATTCCAACCTAAATGCACGGGATTTTACCACGACCTTTCACACTTTACTCACTGCTTACGACGTCTATGATATGCTTTATCGTAATAATACGTACCTATAGACAAATTATAAAATTATGATCGTCTATAAAAATGTAAGTACTACCTATACGTATTGTAAATAAAGTTCGGACCGCATTTACGATCCACTGCGCTTCGACGCGAATAACGGTAGGTACATTAAAAAATAATACAATAAAAATTTGTATTTAAAAAACCGACAAAAGTCAATAAAAAACAAAAATCTTTAATAATCCTACTTTGACCACTTTGGTGCCCCCTCCACTTCTATCTCGGATCCTTGCCCGCCGCCCTTACAATGTCCTATTATCGTATCTGGACTTCTTGGTCTTGGCCGTAAGCGTGGTTATAGGTATTACTATCACTTGCTAAGTAAGCATCGCGGGGTACGAGTTATTCATGTCTTGTAGTATTTTATAGTAATCCCTACCAACTTCGGCCCGCGTTGACAGTAATCGAGCGCGATTGTCCTCGTTCGACTGTCTTAAGCGGCAAACCCGAGCGATAATAAACTCGTTTTAAATTCGGCAAAACTTCGCTTGGCGGTCAGCGTGGTTGTGGAGCCAGCCTAAAGGAGCACCACGTGTCTGATTTACAAGCTACATGTCCAGTCAATTACCATTTCAGTTTGACTATTTGCTTCGCTATTTCTGACATTTTTTTTTATTTTCATAACCACTTAGGTATTGGTCTTCCGATACACTGAATAAATTATTATTATTAGTATCGATTTCTTAGTAAAACAAAATACAAAAAAATACATAATGTATATTTTTAAACACGAATGTAAATTTTTTACTCAAAATAAGGCATTAGTATCATACGGAATATTATACGTACAGCATAAAGTAATGAGT
Organism: Anania hortulata; assembly: GCA_963576865.1. Lineage (NCBI taxonomy): Eukaryota > Metazoa > Arthropoda > Insecta > Lepidoptera > Crambidae > Anania > Anania hortulata. The sequence continues at coordinate 14,560,340 of OY756405.1, read as the reverse complement.
AATTTACTTATTAAATACTTCCATATTTACATCTTTTTAGCACTTTTAAAAATTTCATTACATATTTGCAAAGAGCAATTAATAATTTCATACCCATTATAATAAATATCACTACCCTTGTAGTACTTAAGTGGCAGAGTAAAAAAAACAAGTATTTTTTTAGTAATAAAACAGCTGTTGAATTTAATGTTAATCATTCATTGCTATCACTGGTAAGAGAATAGAAATAAATCATGCAAACACAAGCATAAATAATACATTAACTGCACACTTACATTACACATTATAAACTGTCATTATACAGGCGGTTCTTTTAAAAAAAGATCAGCTTATAAAGAAAAAAATCTATAAAAAAATTAATAAATAAAACTTTGAAATAAATACATAAAACAGAGTCAAAACGTATGCCACGACGAATACTACATTATGAAAGGAAATCGCTCAATATAAGTCGTGACCAAAGAAAATAAATCTACAGTCTGTAACGAAAAGGTGAAATAAAACTTTAAGAGGTTATTCTACGGCTAAATTACATCAACTTTTTCTTTGGGACCAACATCAAAACCTCGAAAAAAAAATTGACGTTTCCATACAAACTGATGCCAGCTGGTCGCGTTTAAGTATGGGAAAGCGTTTTTTTTTTTTTGCGATTTCGATGTTGGTCCCATAGAAAGAGTTGATGTAATTTAGCCGTAGAATAACCCCTTAAAGTTTTATTTCACCTTTTTGTTACACACTGTATATGGATCTTTGATCATGACCGACTACTTCAAGTCTTTTAGCTTGTAGCTGCAAAGCAAGCTGATTTTTTACTACGGGATATAAAATTGTATATTTATAGTCGAAGAGGTTTGTGATGTAATATATATTTTATAATGAAAAACCAGCTTTTAAATAACTTGACTACGAATTTAAACTACCTACTTCAAAACATAAACTTGCGTCATTTTCGAAACTGATCTGTCTAATACATATTTTTTAAGTTATCTCAAAGAACCTTGAGATTTGAGTTGCGCATGTTTGCCCTTCCTTTTATTTCTAAAACACTAACGACCGTAACTACATATATTACTATTTAGTTTTGTTACTCTCTGACAATTTCTTAGTCCTTACAACCCCACATGACTTTACACTGTGGCCTATCTGGGTACTTTTTCTTCAGGGCCCCGATGATCTTGAGGTACCGTTGCGTGTTGATCCTTTCAGCGCGCGTGTGACGCGCCCCGTTCTTCCAGGCCGCCGCGTGGCAGAGGAAAGCACCGTCAAGGACTACCATGCGGTATTCTTGGAGGCAGAGTTCGAGCATCTGCAGAAGAAGGGGCAAATTGAATGCCTCGTAACGATGGGCGACTTGCTGCCAACAATGGGTAGAAATCTAGTTTTTACTAATATTTTAAATCAGTTTTTTGAAAATAAAGCTAAGTAAATACCCATCGCCCATCGATATATGAAGCACATACTCTATTGTGTGTGTAAAAGGGTAAAGGTGCTTAATTTATGCCTATTTACAGAATCTATAGAGATCAACATAGACATCATTGACTCAGATGAAAAAGTTCTAATTAAAAATATGAGTACCAAAACTTCTCTATAATACAGTCCCATCCTCATGCACCTGAAGTATGTCCCAAGAATTGCAGAGTCTGGGTACAATTCGAAACTCCCAGATTGTTAAAGCAAGTTAGGGTTGAAACCAACTAGGAATGAGCCTCAAGTTTGTAGACGTGCAAACAAGTTTTGGAGGTCAACAGAATATGAAATTGTTAGGATTTCTTTGGAAAAGATTTGGCTTCAACTTTACCAAAAGTGAGGTTCGTACGTGTTTGGTCCTGGGAATTTCGCTAAGTGTTTTCAGAGAGCATTTGTCCAAAAAGTTTCTTTACTATTTCCTTTTTGCCACATTCAATAGGTCTCATGAGGCGATTTAACAAAGTTAGTCTACACACGTCTCGATTGAGGGTATATTTTTTATCTAAATAGATAAAAAAATAAATAAAAGAGTAAAGAAAGTAAGTTTGGAGCTGCACACCAAGCTAAAGTAATCGCTTCTAGCGACAGGAAAGCATATATCTACACACAATTATACTATTGCACGACAAAATATCTGCCTTTCTCTCTTCCACGTTGCTGTGCCTATCAAGGTGCACATGAATATTGGAGTTATATACTTACCTATGTTATGTATTTAGCATCTAAGTCATGTGCAATGCAAGAAATAAATGAATGAATAAAGCCGGTCTTTTCTTTCTCTTCCAGGCAATGCAGTTAATATACAGTACTAAAGCACTTTGTGTCATGTGTGTTGCTGGGGTATGAGGGCCATCATGAATATGTCTTGTTCCTTCGTCCGTATCAGGCCTTTGACAAATTATGAACAACTGAAACTAGCCTTTAATAGAATAGGCCTCATTTTGTTGCTTATAAATATATATATCAATGGTAATACAAAAACTAAATCTCACGCTTGTCCATGACTGTGACGTATGAACTGTAATATGATTTCAGTCATAACCATACCACGAATGTAGCCGTGTAAAATGCGGATTGGTGGAGGAGTGGGTTTAAGGCGAGGACTTGTTATTGGAGAACTGACAGTTGTGAACTAATCACTTCGACTATTATGGTCATATATTTGTCTACCATGTAACACTTGCTTTGACAGACTCTTTCCATGCCAATTATTATATAAAAATTGATGTTAACTAGACGAGACACGTAACAAATTACAGATAAAAAAAGGACACATAAAACCCGAACTTCTTAAAATTGGTAATCACAAGACGATAAAACGAATATATCTTACAAGCTTGTTTCAGACAAGTTTAAACGGCATTAGATCCAACTTTACCAATTTCTCGGGACCTGAACGAAGCTGGATCCAATAATTGATAAAATTTTCTCCGGTGCGGCGTGGGCAGCAATACAGAGAACTTAAATAACAGACGCCGCAAAGGGTGGCCCCTTGTTGAATTCGTGTTTCTAGTGTCACTGATCGTCGCCATATTTATATATGCAAAAAATCGATTTTATCGAGTCGATTTTATCAAAGCCAGAAAAAAGATAAATATACACCGTGAATTTTTAATTACCCGAGAAAATTAACTAACATACTCAAGTATCGATATACATCGAATTTGGCGAATAAAAAAAAAAATTTTATGAAGAGAACTTCCTCCTTTTTTTGAAGTCGGTTAAAAAACTAGATTTTTCCCTCAACCACACCAATTATCTAGCCGCAAACTAAGCAAAGGTTGTACTGTGGCGACAAGATAACGGATAATACTTAAATACATTTTGAAACAGCTATGACTTGATACAAATGCTCGTGCTCAATGTACAAACATTTTCCCCTTGTGGGATTCGAACCCACAACCGTCTGGCTGTGTAGTCTAGAGCGCGAACCACTAGATCTAATACCACCACCACTAGATTCAATTTTGATGTTGCTCCCATTGAAAAAGTTAACGTATATGAGAAGCTGATTACGTGGTTTTAAGGAGTGTCCTATTTTTTTGTAAACCCTGTATACGGCCTCTATTGAACGTATTAATCTGTAGTAGCAAAGGAATATTTTCATACACATAGCTCCTGCTCGTAATTGAATATGGATTAGCGTAGCTTTAGCCTATTTTTCTTTGCGAACTTCCGTGAAATATCTTCCTGCAGACTTAGAATTTTTAATTTATGATTTATAATAAAGTCGTCAAGTTATTAAAGTTCATCGTAGTAGATAGTAGTGGAGTTGGTGATGTTTTGATTTTGACAGGCGAAAATTGAACGTGGTAGTTTCAGGAGTAAATATTATTTGATTTTAATATCATAAAAATTTAAAGAAGATGCATCTAAAACCTTGGTTATTAGATTGTTATTTTTATTTTATTGTTATGTTTTTATTTGTAATTCTGATTGATGTTTCTTTTGTTTTGTTTGTTTTTTGTTGTGCCAAATATAATAAGTTTGCGAGTTTTAAAAAATACTTTTATGGCCGTATGTTTCGACGTATATAATATGACGTAAAAATTACGTAGACTCAGAAGGTTGATTTTTTTCGTTTATGGGACCGTTAATATTTGATATTAATTTTAACTTTATACTTTTACCTTAATGGTAGAAGACGAACAATGTCAACGACGACGACGGACAAGGAAATGATGATGAGTTCGGTTTTTGCGATTAAAGTACAAAAACTTAAAAATATAAATTAATTATGTATTAATAACCTGTGTCATTTTATCTTGTCTCCCTTCCCACGACAGCATCTCGCTGTACCAGGGGTCCTTGTGAGTCCCGAAATATAGAGGCTCCCATCTATGGTAGGGGTACTCCCGCCGAGCGATCACCATTGGCTGTAAGGAAATCTATTATAAGTCTTTAACTTGGATGTGTCTGCCGTCGTAACGCAAAAGGGCATAATAAACATTTTGTGAAACTCGAGAAAATTAAAGTTGAATCTAAGCGCCTTTTTTTCTGATGCGAAAATGTATGTCGCAGCAACGACGTTACTATGATTTTGTAATAACAAATTGGAAAGTAAAATTTGTTTATCTAAAATCATTTCAACCCATAGTTATTTATTTTAAAATTTAGTAATGTTATTTCGCAATAAGACCTAGTTTAGACTATCAATTCCGGTAATTAATTCTAGTGATTTTTATGTTATTTAAAATGCTGTTTTGACTAACAAGTACTACGTTATTTCATTTAAGTTACTTTAATTCAATAGCGATTTAATTCTGGCTTCATTTACTTTTAGAAAAGCTTTAATAAATAAGATAAAAAAAGAAAAAAAAAGTTTTATGAATTATTGCTGATTTACTGTAAATAAATGTAACCAGAAGCACTTCCAACGCCATCTAATCACTTGTAGTTTGGTGATTATTTTTCTCTTATTATATTTTTAGTAAGTTTTCATTGCAAGCTAAATTACTTGTTTGTTGCTAATATATGAATAACTTTAAATTACGGGTAGATAAATAGCTTTGCAGTAATAATAACCCAGTTTAGCAGTAGAATTGATGGCTATAATCGAAGCCAATGTTTTGCCGTGTTTCTTCTTCGATATGTATATAATCTTGATTATAGAAAATACGTTGGTTGTGCCCTTTTTCGTTATTACGGCAGTTAGTCATTTACTTACTGGCGAGCTTAAATAATAAATGTAAAAAGTGTGTATTAAGCAGTTATCCCGAAAACTCAAAAAAAGTCATGTGTTTGAAAAACTGAATAAGATCACATTTTGGCCGACTTCATTTAATCTATTTTTCCAAACATATAAAAGAATAACAGTAACAGGGGACAGAAGTCGGTGGACGGTTGAAGAGGATGTTATTATGATGTTAGAAGACGAACCCAAAGGCTGCTATAGATAGTTAGATATCAGTATATGATTCTTTCCAAGACGCTATAAGAATTATATACATCATAATAAAGTTCTTTAAACTATTAAAACGAAGCAAGTGCTTAAGTAAACTTTGCCTCTTCAACATCGTCACAATTAGTTACTTTACAAGAGTTTATACAACACAATAAAAGTTTTAATATTGAATATTATTAACGTCTCTTATTCTTTCTTCTCCTTCTTTCTTTTATTTTCTATTTGTGTCCGTACTATTTATTAATCTATGCCTATAGTTATGTCTAAGTCAATGCCACATGCCACGTAGTTTAGATAACTATTTGAAACTAGCGTCTGCTGCGACTCCGTCTGCGTAGACTTTAGAGTTAAGCCAAAGAGCCATAAATAATCGTTCCCGAGGGAGCAGGGAAACGCAAAAACGGGCTTTAAAATATCCTGTGTTGAGCTAAATCAATAATATAGTATAGTACAACGTCTAACTCCACATACGCAAAACCTCTACCAACTTTTTTAAAGGTATAACCTAATTAAGGCACATCCTTTTAAGGACTGGACAACTCTTGAGCTGTATTTTGGTTAAAATAGTTTGCCTGGAAATGCTGTTCTAAGGATAAAAAGTTGAATTTAAAAAAAAACCTCGAAATCAGATGTCTTTAAAATTATTTGATTTAGTAACAAATGTTACTTTTTCGTTGCTCTATATAAATATGTATAACATATCGCGGTTAAAATTTTTGACCAATTTAAAAAAAAAACTTACAAGTCCATTCAGCTAATTCTGTTTAACCATTAAAGCTTAATCTCGTGAAAATTTGTAAGTAAGTACAAAATGCCGTTAACTTTCCTTATATTAAAAAGGCCCTACGTTTGTTTGAGAATCTTACAAGAGACTCTTAGTAAATTCAAGATCTTTCCTGAAAATTTGCTAAGGAAACCTCATTTTCATGCTTAAAGTGAAACGCCTATTCAGTGAGCTGCCGGAATAATTCCAGCTAAGTGAGTAGGCGGGGTGCGCTAAATTATCGAGCAATTAGCGTCATTTGATACTCACGAACCACTCGAAAACGTAATGTTATTTTTATCCCCTTTGATCCTGTAACAAGGCGATCTGTTTCCGATAAACAATGAGCCAATCAGCTCCCCTAGCATGACCATTACAGTTGATGTCGATATGTCGCTATATCATATCATATCGTGTTTTGGTGCTCATGCTAGGGAGGCTGGTGTCTTCATTTGAAGTAGTTTCAGTCATTACTCATCTTCATATCGGTATGCCAGGCTCCAGACGCTAAGCCTCTTGAGCCGAGAAAATATTAACCTCCCCCCCCCCCCCCTCTTGTCTTGTCGCCAGTTCATTCACGTGGTTAGACAATCTAGTCAGATATTTCGTGCCGTAGATTGCGATTACCTCAACGCAACGTCATTAAGCCAGGGATTAGTAACGTAGCTACCTTGCTAATAAAAAAACAATTCGCGGAGCGTTCAGCGGGTTCAATTACAAACAAGAAATGGCTGCCCCGTATGCTACTCCGGTATGTCACAGTCGCAAAATACCCATTAAAAAGTCCTGCGATGCCACGCATGTAGAAGGAGACAACAGCGTCGTCAAGCTACCACAAAATGATTTTCTCAATTGATATTGATCTCTACGTATCGAACTTAAAACACTTCGAACTTATTTGTATGGAGCCTGACATACCTCAAGTTGCAAGAAACCTTAAATAACGTTATTTTGGTGTACACCTATGAAGCATACGTTAATCGAAAGAGAAAACAATTACAAACAACTATTTCAATTTGATTATGAAAATAAAAGTAAATATTACATGTTTACCCTAAAATTCTGAACAAAGTATATAGTTTACGACATTTTGTCAAAGAATATTTGTTGTTTGTAATTATTTTCTCCATCGATTAACTTAGGTTTCATAGGTGTACACCAAAATAACGCTAATAAAGGCTACTTGCAACTTGAGGTATGCCAATTAAGTTTGATACCTTTTGAAAATTGGTTTAATGACCTTGAACTTTTTGGGTAGGTTGTTCTGCCGTTTATTGTATAGAAAATATATATACATACAAAACTCAAACCTGCTATTCTGATTTATGTGGATATCATCATCATTTTAAGTATAGGAGGTCATAATGTTAGCAAAAATCATAGATTTACAATGTAAAAAATCACATTTTCAACATAATTCGGTCTACAGTCTGATTATTTATTGCCATAACTTTTTTATTTTTTTATTCAGGAAATCGACGGCGATACATTACAATATGTTATAAATTAAACAGTATCTTAAAATATACAGCTAATTATAATTTTGATGTTAATATTTTAGTTTTTATTAACTATTCAATTTGTATAATAATTTACTTTTTTGATATTAAAACACCAAATTTCTAAATAATAAAAAAAACAGCAATTTGCAAGTAAATGTCAAAAATTAAAAATCGTGGCAAAGCGGATGACACTTTTTGGTAGGTATTTTGTAACTTTGACATAGTGAGACTACAGTCCCACATTATACATCATACGAGGCACATACCATTAGAATAGCGTTAGAAGTAGATTTTCTCATACAATGCATACATACTATGCACGCTCCGCCGTTCCGAATTTACCAAATAACAATGCACTATAATATAACTCGACTGGTTTTACAAGATTTTTTGCACATAAAATAATCTCGGTTCTATATTGTTCACTTAGTAAATAAAAGAAAAGGAAGAATTATTCACAAATAAATGTATAAATAGGTACTTAAATGTTACAGTCTTTTGGTACATCATCATCATCATTTCAGCATTTCATTGACCTCTTAAAAGGCAACAGTTTTAAAGTAAGCCTGTATAGCTTATTTTAACGCTAAGTGCTAGTTAGGCTATTATTAATGAAGCGCGGCACTATTAACCTAGCTGAGTGGCAAGTGCACCGTGGGAGGTGACGGAAAGATTGATCTGGGTTCCTTACAAGAATTAATTGTTACAATATTATTTTTCCACTAGCTTCTGCCCGCGACCTCGTCTGCGTGACTGCAGAATTAGACCAAAGTATATAAAAATATTGACCTATGAGTTATTATTGGTTCATTGGAGAGAGAACAATGGCCAATATCATGTTATGTCACACACCTGCTCACGCAAATACTTACTTCGAGCTTCTAAAAACCCTGTCCGCGTGACGAAGTATTGGTCACAAAATATTAAGTTTCCTTCGACATATATATATATTAATCTCGGCTTCGACACGAAGAAAAAAAAGATTAATTTTTAGTCAATCAAGAGACCTCGAACTTTTTGGTATGGAACCTGGCCTGGATACCTAAAAATACAAGTACATAAAATAATGTAATATAATTTTTTTATTACATAAACTGAAATTCTGAAAAAAGTATATCATTTACGTAATTTTTTCAAAGAGTATTTGTTGTTTGTAATTATTTTCTCTATCGATTGGCGTATGTTTCTTAGGTGTACACTAAAAAAACGTAATTTAAGGTACTTGCAACTTTAGGTATGCCAATGAGGTTCGATGCCGTTTTAAAAAAAGAATATTTAAGATACATACCTCTACGATATTTGCCGAGGGCCTCGTTAACCAAGACTGGAGACCAGGGAATCGCTGACAATGCGAGCACACCTTCTGATGGAAGTACGCCGCTCGGTTCGAAGCCACCATCTTCACTAATCTGTTGGAAATACCGAATCATAAGTAAAGGAAACTCAACGAATCTACCAAATTTAACATATATTTACACAAAACTAGCTGTGGCCCGCGACTTTTTGTCATGCGGTCTCCGATTCAGTACATTTCAACTCAACAGACGTATTTTTGAATCGTTTAAAATTTCCTTGTAGTTTGAAAATGATTCTCGCCATTTCGTATGAGAATTAGAACTAGTATTTTAGAAATAAGAACCTTGTATCTAAAATTTCAAACATAATATAAACTTTATGCACTATCTCTTTGGATATTAAGACCCATAAGCAAGAAAAAAAAACGACTATTAGGTCCAAGATTGAATTCGTGTTGTGATAAACATTTTCAATCATTCGCTTTACGCGTAACTCTTATTCCAAGTTTAATCAATCACTCACCCATTCTTCGTAACAGAGGCCAAAGGCAGACACTTTAATAATGGTAGTTTTATTCGAATTTGAGATTTAATCAAAGCTGCCGCTTCGATTTGCAAAAGTAAAATTGTTTTCAAGACAACACCTACGACCCAAATAATCATCTCTGTCAAAGGAATTTGAATTCCGAAATCAAATCTGACTTGAGGAATGCAGGCTATTCGCCGATAGAGGCGCGAGTGTAGTTGGTGTCTCTAGAAATGTCAAATATCTTTTTTCTCGCGGTTTTTTAGGGTTCCGTAAATCGAAAGGTAAAATGACTGTGATAAAAGAAATAGTATTGTTAGAAACATGATATGATGATGAACATATGATTTTACTTATTAAATACCGCAAGTTAATTGGTACATTATACTGTTATTGCCTGACTCGAAAATAGGTAGTGTACCTCTATATTACAGACCTCAGACAGAACAGATTTAGGAACTAATGTTAAATCATATAGTGTCACGTGGTATTCGTCCGACTTTTTATCGAATGATTCTGAATTAAGAGCCTCAAAAGAATTTATTTTATTTATTTATACTTTATTGCCCAGACAAAACAAACATTGCAAATCGGGCGCATTATGTAGTTAAAATGCGTTTTGTTTTGTTTAATCGAATGTTAAATACAATTTTTGCACAAATTGCGTATTTTTAATTGTATTCTTTAGCAATTTCTTTTAGAAAATCCTTATTTGCCAAAAAACGGTGCGACTTTTATTAGGACTATTTTTTGACAGGAGATAAAGCTTTTTTTTGCTCTATCTACAGTTTTCGTTTGGCAAGCTTTTTAAGGGACATCCTGTGTAATGGTAAATAAAAATACATTGGATTTAATCCATATTTCATTATTTGAATTTCTAAATCGCCAACGCAGATCCAAAACATCAATACCTATTCCAGGCATTCTCTTTCTCACACCTTAAAACACAGACTTGTACTAATTGAAACAAAAGTAGAATTACTTTCCCATTGTTAAGAAATAATAGGTACATTGATTTGATATTACCCAAACTCAATAAGGCAACAATTTAGTCATTGTGAATAATCCATCCTACAATAGATTTATCCGTCCGTCTGTTTTGCTTTTTCAATTGTGATCAAAGTTTAGTGGAAGGCGTAGTTTATGTATGAAGTATATTTTAGCTGTTTTGTACATGAAATGCGAACCCGAATACATATTTACAATACACACATATATGAGGAACCAAATAAATAGCAAAATAGACGCATCGTTAAAAATATTACCGGATACAATGAAAACCTGAAAAAACCCTATAAGTATTTGAGCAATATAACCAATCCCAGCGTTAAGCGAAATGTTTTATAATCCAATCAAATTAAAGGGTTTTAAAAAGCGAGAAAAGATGTCTCAAATATACCTAAGTGGATAGATAGATTAATAGATACTCTTTATTGTACACCATACAAAGAAGTTACAATTGGTGTTTACATAAAGATGCACAATTTAGGCTTGATAAGACTTATAAGTGTGGAGTCACCTTAGCTTAGTGCATTTACCTTCCTATTTGCTGGAAGCTAAAAGTGTCCCGTGTGGCCTAGCTCTATGTAACAACTGATGAGGGAGTAAAATCGCCCAAGTTAGATAGGTTCCACGCCGAGGCGATCGCTGCATAAACTCCCAGCTGTAAACGTTATTTTACGACGACACTGGCTATAATGTGGGGACTTTACGCCAGCAATACGCTTCGCTACTGAGCCAGGGGCTAGATAGTCTTATGAAATATGTAGGAAGAGACGGAATAACGATAAATAAAACTGTATTTGTCCCAAATGTCTTTTTTTTTTAAATAAATAGCGACCTACAATAGGACTCTGACAATCGTTACAACGTGCCCAATCAATTTCCTGTTTTATCATCATTATCAGGCTTTTGAAGTTCACTGCTTGATATATAATATAAAAACCCTACTGTTTAAAATGAGAATTATCTAAAAGCTCTATAAAGCTAAACTTCAATAAACAGTTGCTCAAAAAAATTTAAATAAAACAACGTAAACATTCCTTAATTAAATGTTAGAACATTTTATTCACATTTCACAGATCCTTCCTCAAACAAGGTGACTATGAGGTTACTTGATTGTTAAAGGGGTCTGTAAAGCAAGACTAATCTTACTATCGGATGTAATCAAAACGCTCAACCCTATGGCCTTTGACGACTAACGAACGACGACAGCGATGACGACCATCGACGATTAACGACTAGAACAAGCGATTTAAAATTTGGTTAACATGGCTTGCAAAATTTATGGATGCTGGCGATAAGCGAACACTAAATATGCTCAAATCGCGGCGTGTTGCTTAACTTTGCTAATCACTGTTATGTCGCTAGCTCCACACTATAATCACCCGTAAATGTATCAAATGAAAATGTTTAAATCTTTCCTATCCCTGCGACTTTTCCATTAAAGAGAAGTTTCTTGCAGGAACGAATTTGACGAAACGACAGTCAAAGTTGTAAAATCAGTCGTTTCCGGTCTTCGTATGCCAATCCCCACCCTCAATAGCTGATGGATGGGAATTTCGAGTTTAACTGCTCTCTAGGCTGAATTTTATTTGCTTGCATTCAATACGCAGGCCTTCAACTTACGCATAAAAAACACAACACATAATTATTATGTCGCAATGGCAATGCAAATGAGACAAATACTAAAGAATTTGACTTCAGCTTAAAACGATTTAGTGAATCATGATGTAAAGATGGTTTAGCAAACGTTGTTAAAAAAAGTTTATCATAGACTTTTTTTCTGAAAAATGAGGTACCCGCTCGTTAGTTTGCGTATCGTTTGTCTTTCGTTTCGTCCGAAACATCGTATTTCGTTTTTCGTAGTAGGCTTCCTGAACCTTTAGTTTGAAAGTCAAAGAAACAATTAATTCAAAACAGTGCCGAGTACAAGCCAGATAACATTTCAATGAAATATATATATTTTTAAACATTTGAATTTGCATATTCGAATGACGAATAAAATTTTAGATTGTGATTTTTCAGCCCTGGTTCATAGTGTGCTAGCTACACGCAACTTGGCTTGCATAATGCAAGTCGCAGGGAACCGTTGGACTGGACGCAGGTGAACGTCGTAGCGATAATCCAAGCAAATGACGGCTCTGAAACAGTTCCGATGTGTAGCGCCTCGTGGCAAACATGTTGGAGAGCATTTGCATTTATTTGAGCTAACTTTAGATGTAGATAATACTTGATGAATTTTATCAGAAGGTAGCTGGACCAGCACTATTATCTTTATGTGACTGAAATTTGTTTAAATTAATCTACATCAAAAGTTTGTATTTTTAAGTCGTACGTAGAAATTATTCATCGTTCTACCCAAGATGTTCTTAGCTAGCCTCCATTTTAAATGTTTGCTTCTATTTGAAATATAACGTCATAAGTTCCTTTAGACGTTATTAATCTTTACGTATTACACGTATAATAAAGCCAGAAATTGCCACTAACTTAAACAAAAACAGCATAAGCCTAACTGATCCTTTCGAAATATGCACGCTATCCATATTTATTAGGACACACTCTTCCATTCTGGTCACGTATCTAAAATGAACGGATGGAGTCTTATAAAGGCTATTTTATGAGGGAAAGTGGGACGAGTAGCGCTGGGAGGCGACATTCCTGTATGCCCACTTACTATCCTTAAAAGGATATTGAGGAAGTCCGGATGAGTGAGTTTCTTAAAAATGACATATTTGAAGTATAGTGTGAAATGCATGTCATTTTTTGCCAGCGATTGAGTGGATTGTAAGAATTGCGAATTGTAATTTGTAGAAAAAATATTAGTTTATTTATATTTTCAACGTTCCCTATATTGCAATATCTGAAACTACGGAGCTAGTCTGTTCGTTTGTACTGACTAAAAACTAAACTTCTATTGCTATATGAGTTTAGTTTTTTTAAATAGCAGATAGCTATCTGAAGTCAGGTAGGGCATGAATCGAAACTTACACCTTTTTACTAAACACTATGAATGTATATATTTATCAAATTCAAATTCTTTATTTCTTTATTTGTCTGAAAATCAATAGGAAGTAAAGCTTTAGTAAACAAACTCCTAATCAACGTAACTCAGTCTCGTGTTTATTTTAGCTACAACGCAGCACATTTAAATTCCAGTGTAAACAGCGCGCGAGTAATTCGTTCATTCATCCGCAAACACAGGAGCGCTCATTTATCAACTTACGTGTCTTTGTCGCGTGGGATCTCCTCCCCCCGCTCCACTTCAAACAGCGGCACTACAAAGACGGCCTTAGCGAATATACAGCCCTCGTCGCGTTTCTTATCGCCCATAAGTTTCCTCACCATTGTCAAGAATTTCGGAGCTAGGCCGTCACTCGGCACCATTTCTATATCTGACACTATAAAGTAGTTCGTCCTTGATGCGTTCCTCGCTACATTCCTACCAACATTTATTGGATATATCATGTTATGCTCTCTCCTATACGTCGCTATATCAAATGTTTCTAGCCCCGAACAATCGTTGAATCTTAAATTAGGCGCCATAGTTCGCTTTTTAGGCATACGCACCATCATTCTCTCGATCTTGTTCTTTCTCACCCACTGTATGTATTCCGCTCTTGTCTTATTATTCAAATTCCTAAATTTATCTAACTTTGCCCTCAATATCTCTTCCATAGAGCTATTCGAGGTCGTCGTAGACACTGTTGTAGTCGTCACCATCATTTCTTCTTTAGTCTTTATTTTCGGCGGGTTTTTTCTCGGATAAAACAAATGGAGGGATACTTTTGCCATTCCTGGATAACATTGACAAAGTTGAGTCATTATTTGCATGGTGAAATCTAAATCGTAATCCGGAACGAAAACAGATAGACTGATGGGTCCGTCCCAGTACCTTGCGATTTCGACTATGTGGTAGATAAATTCAGGGGTCGATTGTGTGGCGTAGGTTACAGCTTCAAATTTGCTGACGTTAGAGAAAGCTTTGCCTTTGATGGCGTTATAAATGACATTATAAGGGCTTAAGTTTCCCGCTTCGGGGGTTGGGTGTATGCGGAAGGTTCCCCATTTGAGGACGTCTGGAAGGCCGTATCGGAATTCACAGTAAGAGGTATTCTCATTCGGTTGTCTATCCTTAAGGAAGGAGCCTGGTCTGTATTCAAAGTCACCGATCATCGCTCTCATATGTGGTTGCTCGTGGTGCCGGTATGCATACAGCTGTAGTATAACCGTGATCGTGAGGATGAATGAAGCGAGGAGGAGCAGCGTCGAGTGCCTCCTCGTCAGCCTGAACGAATAAGCTCCGAATATTCGCAGACATCGCGTCATTTTTAACAGACATTGTCCCTTTTTAGTTAAATTCACATTTATCTTTCACTAGCCACATCCTGTCTATTTTTGGCCTTCTTTTTCATTAATTGGCTTCCCACTATCTAATTTTGATTCATTGTGACATAGATTTGATTCTGTAAATTTATGACAACTTTTTAAGATAAATTAAAGAGAAAAATTATCACTGGTTCCTATTGCATTAAAGTTTAATTACTAAGTACTACTTTTACCTTCACTTCAAGTTAATTGTTTTAAAATCAATAGCCAATTTAACCCCGATATACGTCCGCAGTATGTGTCTTTGATTACGAAACTACTTTCCTACAGTGCTACTGTGAGACCGGCAATGCAGATAAAAGTATGGCCTTGACAAACTGAACTGTGTAAGATAATTGAGGTCTTGTATCATTACTTACTATTAGGTACTTTATGGTAGATAACTAACTTTTAAAATTTTGTATTTATTAGAGTCAAATAGGCAGACAACATCCAATCGAATATGAATGTGATTTTCTATATACAATAGGTCTTTAAAGGTTATTTAATTATAACTAGAATGAAGATACCGACGATACTACCACCTTGTCTTTTGCCGACCTACAAACATATTATGTGTTGCTATGGAAATTTGTCGCATACCTCCTTTATTTGCCGTAAATCATATATTAAAGCATACGTTATTAATAGAGAACAAACGTACGCAAACAATAAATTTGAAATCAAAACAACATGCAGTAAAAATAATCAAAATATCCTTGTGTATAAATGCATAACAGAAAATTTGTGGTTCGTCCTTCCCTGGTTATATTATCCTAAAAAAACACTGTTAGATTTTGCTCACATCACAGGCTTTAACTAACAGTATCACAGTTTTAAATTCCGTAAAACACAATTATTTACATACAAGAATTTCTAAATCGGCTGATATTTCATTTTGACAGATGCTGCGCGCGCTGCCTGGCGAGTTTCCGAACGAAAAAATCAATATTCCCGCCAACTTGTTTGAGTGCGTTCTCATTTACGAATTCCGTTACTCTTTTTTATTCAAGAACGTAATGGAAAACAAACATTGATGAAGGTTTTATTTATTTTGTTGATTAATATTTTTTTAGCTTAGATGAAAGGTGATTGTTTTAATAGGAAACATGAAATCGTAGCAAAAGAGTTCCCTATTTTAATGTCGATCTATTAATAAATTGTGTTGATTTTTGACAAATAGTATTCGTCTTCTTAATTGATTAATAATAACAAACAAAGTCTTATTAATAGCCAGTAGAAAAAAAAATAAGCAAAATTGTAAATTCCTTTTAAATGTTTTATGTAACTCAATTCAGCAGTTCCCCACTCAATAAAATTTGTAAACAATCTCCTATCTATCTAATAAATACGACCAGCAGTGTTTTATTTAAAATTCCGTAATTATCTCGTTTCCAAGTCTGAGGTGTCAACGGAAAATATTCGAGAGGCAACTTTTGTTTTTCACGGACGAAGTGTTACAGTGGGGGTATCACGTAACATTTATTACAATTAATTGCTTTAAGATCTCTATGGAACTGACACACTTTAAGCACGATGAGCGGGTTTTTAAAAGCGATTTTGTTATCAGTGTCGATCAACTTTAGTAATATGGGCCCGGTCGCAAGTCATTAAATCGATACGAAGGCTTATTTGCATGTTTCTGTGAGAGGTTGACATGGGCGAGGGCTGCTTAGGAATGCTAATAAACTTACCTACATTATGAATGCTGGAAGCCTGAAAAATACCAACAAATTGGAGAGTGGAAAAAATGAAAGACGAACTACTTGGCTAATCTCAATCCCAACTATTTTAGAGTACTTGAATCCATTATAAATTTATACTTATTACTAATTTTGAATTATGATGTTCATTTTCTTGTAAAGATTGTTTGTTAGTCTTGATTTGATTTAATTATTCAATGTCATTCTTTCTATCCATTATTACATTTATATTATTTACACATCAACATCCAGACCCGAAATAATATAGAAAAGTTAATATTCTACATTGATCGGACAGGGAATCGAACCCGGGACCTCAGAGATGGTGACGCCAAGTCCACCGTGCTCGCCTCTCGGCTGAGAAAGTCGTCGTAGGTATAACTGATAAACAATTTAAGAATCTTTCTGAAATACATAATTTTGTAATTTTTTAAAATATTTAAAAACATTTTAGCCTACGTACATACTTTTAAACAACATCCAAATTATTTAACTCGTGTAATTAAAATATGTAACAAACTTAACTATGGACCAACAAATAATATGGAGCACAAAAAATCAAAACACGGAATTGTTTTCTCAAACTTCGAGCATAAACAAAAATATACCAAACAGTTAATAAAGTAAAGCAATAACTGTAAATATATTACCATAATGCTCCTAATAAAGTTAATTTGCTCCATAAACTTTTCAATGAAATTGTTTACGGGTCTAACAGAACGGCTTATTCGCAGAAGGAAAATGAGGAAGAATCACAATTAATATAAATAATCCAGTTTAAATGTTCTGGCTATCGCTTGTTAAGGAATGACTTGCTAACCTCTGACAGTTGTCATTTGCTATACATACACCTATTACACGGAATATACATGAAAAAAATATATTGTTTTTACTATATTAATAAGAAAATATATGAAATTATAGCGCTAATAGTGAAAACAAAATTGATTTTAGGTAAAAAATAACGGTTATAATTTAGGTAATAATAATAATAAAATAATTAGGTAAATAAATAAAAAAAATAAAAATATAGTAATTAGAAATTAAGGTATGGTATGGTAAGGTACCTATCTCCTTCTGAAACAACTTTTACTATGAAAAATGTATGGCGGACGTGTAATGTGACGTCACGGTATATATCGGATCTCCTTGTCTAACACGCGACTTTAATGGGCTGTACGTCAGGTATGTATCAATATTTTTCGAAAATTCTTAAAGTTTTATTAATTATAATTATGTAATATTTATTTTAAGACCAAATAAAAAAACATGCATATTTCCCATTCATTCTGGGCCCTGAGAGAGAGGCCACCTTGTGGGTGGACGTCTTACGCTGCGCTTGTTGGTACGTGTCCTCCATTCTAAACCTTTCTGTTCCATTGGACTACAGTTCTACATGCTATGTACCTAACCCACTGCCACTCAGCTTGCTAATCCCTTGGGCTATGTCAGCGACTTTTGTTCGTTTAAGGATCCATTTGGTTATGCTGCAGTGAGACGTCTAGATACGAGTACATACATTCTTAGTACCTTCTTCTAACCGTAGTAACCAATGGAAACACAGAAATGTGCAGGTTCCCATAAAGTTTACTTACCTTGTTTCCTTGCCGCAAGAACTTGAGCAATAACCGTAACAATAAGTATGAAAACGAGACTTGTTACGTCCGTAGCCCTAACGTGATTCCAACGTATGGTTTCTCTAAGGTTAAGGCGAGTATAGTCGCCAAATGTAAGCAAGCATGTACAGGTTTCAGCAATATTAAAAAAATATGCTCAGAATTAATTGTCAAAACCTACACAACATTTCGAGCATAGCATTTTTTTCTAGTACCTATTAGTACTTCAGGAGAAAAATAATAGTGAAATTATTGAAAAAAGAAACAAAAAAGATGCTAGTTTTCTGTCTTCTTCTTAACCGCTTAACCGATTTAATTTGTTTGTACGTCGATTGACCTTGATTGATAGGCCTGCGGTAGCTATAAACTGAGCATAGGGTTTTCTAATCAAACAATAGGGGCACTACTCGCCTTAATTAATGCTCTTGTTTAGGCTTATTCATGTTTCATATAAGGATCATTATCATGGAGTTACGCCATTATATGCTGAAATATACCTCTACTATAACGCACCAGAACATTGTTCCCAGAGTAACCCTTTAATTAATCAGGAAAGTCCCTTCGACGCATTGAAATAAAAGGAAATCCCATTGAATCTCATTAACTTTTTATATCAGGATTCTGGACCCATAAAATCCTTAAACGGCTTTATCCTACCAGTATCAGCGCTTTAGAACAATTCGGTTTGTCCCAAGGCAGTGAAAACTTTCCAAATCTTAAGTAGGATAGACTTATCGATTTTAGAGATATTTATACAGGGTTATTTTTAAAACATCAACAAACTCCGAAAGGCTGATTCTGGTGCGCAATTACAACAACTTTTTCTATGGGACCAACATATTATATATTTACTAGCTGTTGCCCGCGACTTCGTCTGCGTGGTCTTTAGGGGTATGAAAAATAGATGTTGGCCGATTCTCAGACCTACTCAATATGCTCACAAAATTTCATGAGAATCGGTCAAGCCGTTTCGGAGGAGTACGGGAACGAACATTGTGACACGAGAATTTTATATATAAGATTTACGTATGTATTTTGCCTATGTAATCTATGTATGATACTATTTAGTTTATGTATATCGTTATTTACTGTATGTAGTTTATGCTTTTAAAAATAATTCACACGGACCTTTCATTTGAATTTGTATCGCCTATATCGCACCGCCCACAAAACGTCTGTGTTTAGCCTAATGGTCGACTGGTAGAGAATGCCTCATGGCATTAAGTCCACATTTTGTATGATTTTTAATCTGTGCAATAAAGTCTAAATAAATAAATAAATAAACATAGTAACCTAAAAAAAAAAATACTGCTTCATACAAACTGATATCCACTGGTCGGCGACTTAGTAGTGGAAACTGTTTTTTTTAGCGATTTCGATGTTGGTCTCATAGAAAAAGATGTTGTATTTGAGCACTAGAATCAGCCCCAAGGGGGTTGTTGTTTTTAAAATAACCCTGTATATTTAGGAATAATTCATGTACTTGCTGCCTTGAATGCTACAGATAGAATGCAACAACATTTGGTAAGGACCTTTATCGAATGTTGTTTCATTCAATCTGTTTGAGGTGCTTGTAATAGCATGGCGGCAGTTTGGTAGTGATTACCAAACTTAAGCCACCTACGCCGCGGTTGCTATTGGATGACCATTCCAGCCATATTTAGAAAGAAAGAAGAATGAAAGAAACGATTATTCGACACACAAGAGAAAAAAAAAACACAAAACAATATTTAGATATTGTGTCGAAAAGGTTCAGCATTTGTCGTGACAGCCACAGACTTATCACGACGCTGATTTTCGGCGGGAACCTCCGACGCTGGAACGTGCAGCGAGTGACGCAGCGGCACATCGGACCACCAGAGATCCCAAATCCCTCCAACGGACTAACGGTCATTTAGTGACATTTATCAAAAACATCTTCGGAAGTCACGTTTAAAGTTGGTCCCGGCGAATATCGCTTGATTTAAGACGACCTCTGTAGCCGTGAAGAGAGTACGACTTGGCGTTGCCACCTCTTAGGTCCCAGGTTCAATTCTCGATCGAGTCAATATAGAAAACTATTTTTTATATGTTGGATCGGGCCTGGGTGTTGTGGTACCTTAGGATCAGAGTCAGATCAGCATGTGATGTTGTCCAATATTTATTTATTTTAGTCGTGAAGCCTAATCAGAGGTTTTAGGGCGGCTTAATAACATCTGACAGTAAGGTTAAGTCACTGGCCTTACAACACCCTTTCACCAATTCGTACTGGCCCGCGTAGTAGTAGTTGAGGTGGTGGCTAGAGTTGTAAATTGACGGTCATATGCTACAAGCGTCCGTCATTTATGATAAATGCTCGGTCGCATTGGACATTTATTGTCACGATGGTCACATATATATATTTTTAGTATCAATTAAAAAAAAGAATTCACCTAATGTAAGTCTTAAATCAATTGAGGATGTCTTATAGTACATATAGTAGGTTGACGAGCTGTTGTCTGTACGAAAGGTGCAATTGAAATATGAATAAATTTAATTAAGTGGTTAACCTTAAATTAAATAACAGTATTTGCAGATTTTAGAAATTTCATTTCGTTATAGATCATTACTACTAAAGCCTCTCTCTTATAATAATGCACTTATTTGTGACCAAATGATTTTTTTCATAGATTGTCAATAGAATTGAATGTGACGTTAATGACAATAAATGTCCAAAATGTCCGGTCACATTGAGAAAATGTCCAATTTGCTCGGTCATATTGGTCAGACATTTATAACGTGACGGACACTTTACAACTCTAGTGGTGGCCCAAACCACCTCATAGTTGAGGTGAGGCCTGTGCCCTGCAGTGGGACGTGTATTTGCATACTTTACTCAGTCTGTGTGCGTTGGACAGTATGCAAAAAGGGTTAATGGCCGCCATTATGAAAAAGTTTTTATAACTTCATTCGTGACATGTCCTCACTTTCATATCATAAGATAGAATTGAAAATAAAAGATGCATTCGACCCTTGTCTGTGTAAAAAACTAATTTTGTCCATGCTGGGTTGGCCCCGTTTGCAACGGGGTACGGGGCACTCCTTCCCTCCGTGAGTGACAGACCACATGACACCAACTCAATTTAAACTTTGTTTCTTTCGTACTCCCGGATTGGTATCTATATCTTTGTGTGGATATGCTGGTTTTTATACTCTTTTCTAGGTATTTGTTAATATAGCATGGTGTATAAAATGCATGTTCAAAATATCGGGAAAGCGTTACGTTACAAATAAATAGCTACCCTACCTACTAACTTTCTATATAACCTTGTTCTCACTAGGATTGTATGGTCACAGAACACAGCAAAATTTCAACTTTTTTTTTAAGGCATCAGCAGAAGTTGCGTAGTCATCTACGATAAGGAGGTTATTTATTTATGTATTTACAAATATCTGTTTTAAATCGTACATGAACCTAATACAAGTCGCGTTTGCATTAATTTGAATAAATGAATCATAAAATTACTAGGACCTTAATATTTTTAGATCAAAATCTTATCCTCAATATTCTCACGATGGATACGAACGAGTTTCCAATATCCAAAATAACGAATCAAGTTGCCCGGTGACATTGATGAAATGGACTTGCTCCGGCTAGATTGGGTTTGCGACCGATTCTTTTGTACGAGTATCTACATTGTGATCCCGTCAACTCTTATTTTTACTTTAAAATTCAAATTCAAATTTTATGACACGCCTTTTTATGATACGTCGGCGATAGATCTAGATTTTAGATTTATCTATTTCTGTCCTAATGCTGGGCAAAGGCCTACCCCAAACCTTTTCACTTATCCTTATCGGTGGTTAGGGCTTGTCAATCATCAAAAAAATTGTCTAAGTCTACCTCTCGGACGATGGCCGACGTGACGACTCTAGCCCACTTTTTAGAACTCACCCTATGGACAATGGACATGGCCCGCACATTCCCATTTTTAACTGAATAGCTTTTTCTCTCACGTCGTCACGTCTCGTGTAGTATCAAAGCAATGGTAAAATGATCATACCCGTGTTCGTTCAAAAACAACAAAATTTCAAAACCAACTGCAAAAGTTTCGAAATTGAGGTGCAATTACGATCAATGAGCTAGAAGAAGCCTACTGAACTTTTGCAAGTTTAAACACGCTAGACCAAAGCATATTCGGTTACCAGTGGCTCTTGATCACCCTACCCGAACACTCGATAACATGAAGAAATCCCTACACGACAAATTCAAAGAAAACGTAAATTTTGTCAAACCGCTTTACAGAAAAGTTAAGTTTGGAAACCGAGTTAGACCTATGAAGAAACTTTTCATATCCGTCGATACAAAACCATGTGGCGATGGATTACATGTCAAGAAAAAGATTGTTACAAATAAAAGTGTCAAATATAATGTGATTGAACTTAACAGTGAAAATTGTGGATTTAGCAGACACTCACCTGGGGTTTCTGATAAAAAACTTCGAAATTATTACTCAAGATTTCAATTTAATAAAGATCCCACAGACTATGTTAAAGTAAGGAAAAATGCGCCATTCACAACTTATAATTTATTAGGAACAGATTATACGAAAATGGAAGATGAAAATGGAGCTAGACACAGTAAATCTATTCAAGCCAAAAACAGTGCAGTGTTAATAGAAAAGGTATAATTTATGGGTACGATTATCTGCGCCCAATTCTAAGCCTTATTATCTTACTAAGAAATAGTATGCTTGGATATTTGTAACTCAATCACGCTTTCACGACTTAAATTGGCACACATACATTCATTAGCAGAATCTAGGGATATTTTTTATTTCATCAAATATCTAAAAATCTATGAAGAATTTTCTGATATAGTAAATGGAAAAATATTTGTTATTTTAAAGTCTTTAATAAAAAATAAGACACATTTCGTGATTTATTTGTTTTAGATATACATGTATTTATTAATAAAATTTTAAAAAACCTATAAAATCACATTATTAATAATCAGTGTTTATAAAAATATATTAATTATTACACATCGAAATTAATTGTTCATACTTAAAATTAAATGATCAATGTCTTGCTGCGGATGAGGTCCCATGTTCTTTGCAAGTGTTCGTAAAGTTGTTGTTCCGTCGTCAAATTTGGCGGAAAATCTCTCAAAGCTTGTAACTGTCCTAGTCATGCTTCGTAGGATTTAAGTCGGGCGACTGTGCAGGCCAATCAAAAACTTGAATATCGTGGTCTCGGATATTACCAAATTTTTGGTTTGTCCTACTCCCATACTTTTACTAAATTCTCAAGCAAAAACACATATATTTTATCTTTTCCTTTAAATAAAACGTACGTATTTTACATTACCCTCGTTTTTGTAGAGTGCCTTGAAAAGATTATTTGTTTCTTGATTTCACAAAAATGAATTTTTTTTATTTTATTACAGGCCCCAGAAACCTGGTTACGCGTGTACCCAGCCCCGCAAATTGGTCACGAGTCAACTTTGTCAGTCATCTTCAGATGCGTCGTGTGCCAGATTGGTCTGGCAACCTTTCTAGTCCTATGGAACATTTTGTGGGTGTTTGTCATACAATATTTTGAAGGTACGGTGTTTGAGACTAAATTAAATAAGAGATTTTTTTTAATAATTATTACCCGATTGCGATGATTCACCTTGAACTCAAGGGTTCGCATTGGACCCTAAATTGGCTCACGGCTGGATATGCTGAGAGATACTCCCGACACAAAAATTTTGTTTCGTAGCACAAGGAATGCTAATGCCTTATTTCGAGACCATAACAAATTTAATCATCATCATCATCATTTCAGCCATAGAACGTTCACTGCTGTACATAGGCCTCCCCCAAAGACTTCTAGATTGACTGGTTGGAAGATTTAATAGTAGGTTTAAATTAAATTAGCGCATATATTTTTAATTAATTAAAGTATGTATTTAATTAATTAAGCCTTCGCATTCTACTTATCCACGGTAGACCCGAAAAACAGTGGAAAACAATAGGATTTTTTTTGTGGCTAGCGATTTTAATATGCTCTACTAGAATTGACCTTCTTTCTTTCTTGACACAACAACTTTTTTAACGGTCACAATCACAAAAAAAAACATTTAACAATACTAAATAGCCTTAGGCGATCAGCTCTTGTAGGTTCTTTGGGGAAATCTGCCATTTTTTTTATTTCGACGTTGATCCCATAATAAAAGTTGTCGTAGGTATATATGCAATAGAATCACCCCCTAAAAAAGGGCAGTTAACTTATAAAATCCCCTTAATACTAATATCAGTTTTAGAAACGCTTGTATTATCAACTTAATCACACATTACATTTTCAGGACCTTACGAAACCGAGGTGTCAATACAATTCGGTAAGGAGCAAAATCAACTTGTTATCGATCTTGCAACAGAATTGAGACAGGTAAGTGTACAAAATAATAACATCACCACCCATTGAACAAGTAATTAATACGTTAAATAACATCACTACCCACTAAAGAAGTAATCACTACGTTAAAACATCACAACCCACTGAACAAGTAATCACTACATTTAACCACCAAATTTTTTTTCATATTAACCAGATAAGTTTTGATTGTACTTATTCTTCTCGTTTCGATGGCAACTAAATATTTCTGCGTGACCAATACTCAGCTGCTCTGACTGAGTTTTCACTGGCGCGAAATACGTCTTTGTGTGAGCTGAGGTCGTTCGTTCGGTCGAACGTGTTAATAAACTAAAATTACCATGCATTAAACCTTTGAACTAGTCGTGTAAGAAACATGTCTATTTTCAATTGTTTGCCAATAAATTGTTAAAGGTTTGACACCGAGTAAATATTAATTTTAATTTATTAGGTTTGATATACTTCCTAGCGAATAAAACATTTTCGTAATACGGCCTCAGGTGTGCAGACACGCAGGACATGACAATATAAGGGCCATGGTTTTATAATTTAATTTTACTTTTGACTTATTATAGCTACATCGCTTCTAAATTTAATACGCTCTTATCTATCTAGATTGATTAATTTTTATATTGTAAGATATTTCGCGGTAAGTGTTTATCTAGATTTTTATAAAATTGTTTTACACTTTATCACTTATCGATGTATTCTTAAGGATGAAGTTCTGCGTAGCTCGAAAAACGTAAAAGGGGATAGCATAATTTTAAAATACATGAAATTGCTCAGCTATAAAAATGTAACTACTTTTTATTTATTTTATTTATTTTTTACAAAATCCACAGCTCTTAAGTACAGAATACATTTTCTTGGTTACAGAACAGACAGCCAGTATTGGATTTACATTTTGTTATACAATACGTATTAAAGAGGGGAACGTGAACTTACACCATAGAATCAACAATGTGCATATTATGTGTGTGTATATGTGTGTGTGTGTACTACACAAATATCAAACAAAAAAAATGAATTTGACAAAATCAAAACATGCCTACATAAGTTAGAAAGAAACAATAGAAGCAAACAACAGACTTAATACGTATATAAGCTTATAAAAACAACATTACCAACTCCCTATCCCAAAATAGTTTCGGAGATACCGTTAAACGGTCCCGCGGGATAATACTATTTCTTATCTGCGAGTATAACGCACCTGGATTTCACTAGAATATTCAAATTTCATTTTCGTGAGATGTGCAAATTGGTGCGTAACGTATTTCGGTATTTCCCCATACAGTCGAGGTATCGGTATGAATAAAATCTACGTAATTTATTCGAACCGTATTGATGTTCTTTACATGTAAGTAACTACGAGTTATGTGTATCTTGGTTCGTTTAACATCTTCGGGGTAATAAAAGTCATTTATTCACTCCCTCCCTTTTCCGGGCACTTTTTAACCGCTTTGGGACTAAGTATATATCGGCTGGTGATGAGAGGAAACTGCGCAGACTTTTTTACAGGAAACACAGTAAGTGCGAGCAGGCAGGTCATAAGGTCCATGTACTCTTGTCGCTTAAATAATTTCATAAGGATTTTTTATTGTGGATTTTGAACTCAATAACTATAATAGTTAAATAAGAGTCTGTGGTACTTTAATGAATACATTTAAACATACCCCAAGAATAAATTACCAACTTTGTCTAATCTGAAGATCGGAACGGCAAGTTTATTTTATATAGAGTATTATAATGATGAAAATCACCTAAACGTACATATTATTTTCAAAAATGTATTGTGTAGGACGCCCCCCAGCTTGATGGACTGACAACCATAGGAAGATGGCTGGCAGTGGTTGGAACAAAAAAGCGGTGGATCGCTCTCTGTAGCGCTCTTTCGGGGGAAGCTTACGTCCAGCAGTGAACTGCAATAGGCGGACATGATGATGATGATTGTAAGGCTACAGTTAATATATCTTTAAAAATCTCCCTCAGAGAGTCACGAGGTCCAAGACAGTATATTGCACGTACAGCTCTTTTCTGCAACACAAAGATTGATTCAATGTCCGCATCAGAGCCCCATACCAATAAACCATATAAGTACGTTAACAAACTATGTAAATAACTAAAGTATACTAATCTTATCGTTTCGACATCAGTCAAAAGCCTTATTTACCTCACAGCATAAGCCGCTGAACTGAGCCTTCCTGGCAAGGCAATTATACCATTGCAGTTGGAAGTCTAATGTAATTTCCCAAAAAGTTTGTGAATTGACTGCATCTATATGATCGCCTGACAGTTAAAATGTTACCGCTTTTTCCTGGTCACTGTTATTATCGACATATCTTCTTGCATAAATCAAGTTAATGATTACGTTTAAGTAAATATCTATAATAACAATTGTTTATTATTATTGTATTAAAAATAAATCATAATACATATTTTTATCACGTACATCACGTATTAAATAAGTCACTCTCCTCAACACATTCCCTTTGAAAGTTGTCATAAAGAAATCAGTTTTAGGAACAAGATACTTTGTATACTGTGCTATGTATTTACTTATCTTTATTTTTAACTATCCTTTCCCAATCTCACACTTCCCACAGAGGATTAGTTCATTTGACCGATTTTTAATGGTACCTGAAATTCGAAACCCTCTAAATCCATTTCCCTCGATATACATTTAATAAAATAACTGTATTTGTGTAGTATTCAACAAAGAATATCTAAGTATATCTACGAAAATGTATTCCTCAGTTAGTGAAAACAGATATTGGTGCTATTGATTTTTTTGCATATTTTGAAGGCACTATCACCGAATGAAACGGGTCGTAATATTTTTTAAAGTTTACTATACCTTTTTGAAAACATCGGATCCCAATTTTCACAACACCATATTTATTATAATCTAAAAAAAAAATTTTACGTTTCCATACAAACTGATGCCAGCTGGTCGCGTTTTAGTATGGGAAAGTGTTGTTTTTTTTGCGATTTCGATGTTGGTCCCATAGAAAAAGTGGATGTAATTTAGCCGTAGAATAACCCCTTAAAGTTTTATTTCACCTTTTCGTTACATCCTGTATTCTAGTACTAAGAGTCTTTGAGCTAAGATGTAGACGGTTCCGTTTTGACTTCGGAACCCTTAAAATGTTTTATGTAGACGATACAAAAATATGAAAAAGTTTAGGTGGCTGTAGCTAATATTACAAAATATATTTTCCAACATTTCCGGCAAAGACGGTCGTTCTGATGTCCAATCCAACTGAGCAAATACCTTACTCCCACAATATTCTCTGTGGTTTCACAGTTCCACAGAACGAACAGAAATTAATTTCTGTCTAGTTCGAACAGAAATTAATTGAATATCACATAAGCTTAGCTTGCAATAATTAACATTAGCATAAGGCTTATCCGTATGTATTATGTTCGGTCTAGTAGTGGAATAGAAAGCAATCGTTATAGTGCTGGCAGACCTTGGGGCCTTGCCAAGTAATCTGATGGTTTTCCGATTTCACAGTTCTACAAAAATATGTAACATATTTTTTGCTTTAAAAGTAAAAACTAGCTCTCTAAAAAAGTGAACTAAAAGGAATAAATTAAAAGTGACGTTAGTTCTATACGTCTTTTCAAAATAAAAATATCAAGACTGAATGGTCCAATGGATCGCGCTCCAGAGTCCGGACTAACAAGCACGGCGTTTGCAGATTCGAATTCCAGTGGGTCAAAGGGTGATGAGCACGATAGACCGGGAGATAGTGACACAACATTTTCGGCCATTTTTACCAAGTATGGCGACCCTTCAAGGGTCTAATTACGTAATGACGAAAAGGAAAATAAAGGTCATAACGCTGGCATGCATTTGCACCCAATACATGCATTTGTATAAATGTATAGTATGTTTATCCGTTATCAAGATGCCATAATTTGGGGTTTGGGGTTAGGTTTGGGCTAGAACTAAGTATTATACGTTTTACCTTACGTACGGTACACAGCTGTTAAGATGCTGCGACGACTAAACAATTTTGATCTGTAGCTTTGATATACCTAAATTTTATGGCAATAAAAACTAAAGTGTTCTAACAAAATAAAAAGATTATTGTGGATAATACATTAGTAGAGGTTTTTAAGAATGCAGCTGTTAGGTTAGATTCATTAAGTTGCAACGACTACGATTCAGACATAAATTGACTCATCTCTTGAAACGGCTTATTCAATGTTTGTCAAATCGAAGAAGTTTATTTATAGGGTAAATTCCGAATCAAATATAAATATTTTCAAACAGCGATCTATCAAGTTCGCGAGGAAGTCGGGAAAATGAAATTTGATAAATCAATCAAGTATTTAGAAGATTGATGTTTGGAAAATGGTGCAACATTTTTTTTTGTTAAGAGTAACTTCGTGTGTTTGCTAATGTGAAAATAACAACAACAAGCATATGGCATAATATTATAACGGATTATAAGTAACAGTGTTATGATTGAACGATGCTCTTTTTCACAATATCGATCCTCTAAATAATTATTAATGTCGTTCTAACGACATAACATGTGCTTCATTATTGACATTATTTGACATATCTATATTTTATTTAAGTGTGGGAAAGTAGCGAATTAATACTCTAATACTCATTTATTCAGTATATAGGCCCTCTTCCGGGCACTTATACACGTCCCAAAATATAGCTTTACCCTACCACCGCTTCGGGACTACATATCGGCTGGTGATGAGAAGAAACGGCGCAACAAACTCAGTCGCCTTTGTCAGCCTTTTTTACAGGAAATACAATTACAAGACATGAAGTAAGTGCGAGCTAAGCAGGTTAAGTCCATGCACTCTTGTCGTTCAATGAAGATGAAAGATTACTGAATGTTAATAAGTGAAAGAGTTAGATAGATAATTTAAATGATAAGAGTAAAAGAGACAGAGTAAACGAAAAATGATTGATTGGAAGAGAGATAGCAAGACCTAGGACTTGTGGGATCGCGGTGAAAGAGAAAGGACCTTAGATCATAGATAGAAGATTTCCTAAAGACTCAAAGTTTTACTTGATCAGTGTTAAAGATGGAGTAAAAGCAGTTAAATCACCAATCAGTGTATATTTACAAGCCCCGATTCTACATACGTATCTACATACGTGCTAGCACATAACAGTTTTTTTTAAATAGCCTATGAAGCCTATAAAGTACTACTTTTTATAATTTTATAATTATTATGAATGTTTAGAGTCTAGCGCTTTTTTTGAAGCTACACTCATTTAACATAAATTCTCAACTTTAGGTCAATTTTGTAGTAACTTCCTTTAAAGTTATAAGGCTGTTTATTTTATGCATAAATGCACAGTTCATAGAGATTTACCTGCAAGAAAAAAAAAAATAGAAGAAAGCTTCTCCTTTTTTTTGAAATTTTTCAAACTGATCCTGTTGCAAAAATTCATTAAAAAAATCGTAATTCGAAAACTACGAAAAATCGTAAAACATACATAGGGATGATTCAAAAACCTCTTAACACGAGGCACCTAAAAAAAATTTTAGACGTCACTTTTCTTACATTTACGCTGCGTTTGCCTGTACGTGACTTACCTACATTCTAGTAAAAAGTAAGAAATTTTAAATTCCGCAGACTTCCTTGAACGATAAATCACTGTTTTGAATCCTAACTCTATTTCCATGCTGTTTGTTACGTCATGTTATTCTCGTTACAGCTCCATAATAGCTGGTTTAGTTCTGAATTGACTATGAACCGGGATAATAGGCGGATCAAATTGCACCCGCAAGCTTTGACCAATGATCCGGGTCCGGCCGCGATAATTAATGCTTGTGTAATTTATTGTGTGTGTGTGTGTGTGAGTGTAGTGCTTATATGTTATTATTACGCATGTTAACATTACATTGGGCCTTGGGCTATGTAGACGGAGACGTTTTTTAAAGTTCAATTGCACAATTAAATCTAGATTTAATTTATCTGAAGACCGTCAGCTCTAGTGGTTTCCCGCAAGGGGCAAATGTACCACCTGAGTAAGTCATGCATGTTTATAAATACATTATGTAAATTAACGAACGGCGTTTCCCTTAAGCTAATATAATATCGTGTTTATAAAAAAAAAACCACGTAAGTAAAATAAAAATGGAGACCGAGCGTGCGAGACAGAAAAGCGACGTTGCCGGTTCGCGCAGCAAAAATTTGTTCCAATTCTGCATTGAGATTTTCGACTAGCATACTCACCATAAGGTACCGGTATTTCATGAACGCCAATAATTGATTACTAATTAATTTTAAATAGTGTCTAAACAAAATAAATAGTTCCCTTATAATTAGGAGGAGGTTTCGCCCAGCGTACTTAGATATAATTAGAACTAGCTAGCTGTTAATATAATTCATACATCAAAAAATAGTGTACAAATAGTTACATATAATGCCCAAAATACAAAAATAATTCTCATAAATTTACGAAGTTATATCCATATTCCGGTGAGTAAGCCTTTAACACCGGTAGACGATATCCTTTAGTGGTGGTTTCCGTAAAATTTGTATCACGTCGATCGCAATCTCAGTCCGAATATTCCGGAATGTGGGTCCGGATATTCCGGATACCCTCCAGTCGGTGCTGTCCCGCGGTGTCCTGCGACCGAATGCCTTTGGTTTGACCTGGCAACTAGCAGAAACTCCTTTCAAGAAATACCTAACATTTTGCACTGCTTGCATGAATCCCAAAGGATTGCTACGTACATTCCTAGATCGTAAAGACAAAAATTAAACGGTGACTGGTAAATTTATTGCAGGAGGCGAAGAGGAAGAAACAATGCAAATACTATTTCTATTAGACCAATTTCGAAATCTAAAAAACGACAACTGTTATTGTTATTACTTACCTACGTCTAGACTTGTTGTTACGATTTATCACGATATTCCGTGGATTTTCATTGATTTGATAAGATAGGTTGTCTCATTTTTGCTTTAAATATTACAACTCGCTACTCAAATTATAAGTAAATTCATTCCCTCAAACACATGCTCAATAAATCCTGGGTAAGAAGCTAAAATATAATGCAATTCAGGATTCGAATACAACGTGGTTTTTCAACATCGCTATTTTTCAATATACTCGTACATCGTGGGAAATGAAGCAAAAGGATTAGAGATGTTACAGTCAACCTAATACAAAACGTCTGTCATTTGTCATTGAACTCTATGCATGCGGCATTAAGTTGCAAATCGGTTGAGAAAACTTAAGATGAACTAGTAGATTGATGAGCCGTTGACTGTTGTCGTCGAAACAACTGCTCTTGTACTCGGTCAAGAGATAGTTGCGATTTTGAGTGTCCTATTTTTGTACCGTGTGGGGACGGCCGTAAAAAATACACTTCCCTACTGTCAACAGGAGGCGTGTCGTAAGAGGCGACTAATTCTTGTAGCACGAGACGGGCAGCAGCGTCTGCGTGCGAAATGTTATAAAAACCTGCGCTCGCCAACCCGCCTGCCAAGCGTGGCGAGTATTGGCAATCCCCCTGATGAAACTCATTGGGAGAGGCCTGTGTTCAGCAGTGGACGTCCATGGCTGAAATGATGATGATGATTTTTGTACATAAACCCCCCTGTATATTAACCCCCCAGTAAATTCCCCCAGTCCTTCTACCCTAGTTGTTCCTGTCAAGTGCATCGTGTCTGGCGTTTGACGTGATGCGGGATAATTACGGGACCTATAGGTATACGTCAACGCTCTTTAAGCAAGTTTACGGACCAACGCATTGACCTAATTCCATGACTTTAACTCGTACATTATTTGTTGCTTAAATTAAGGGGTCGTCTACGTATTACGTCACTGTCATGAGTTTTAACTACAGAGTTTAAAACTCTAATTGTCATTGCTTTAAACACAAGTCTTTAATTTACTTTAATATTATTATTATTTCTAAAATGTTGATGATTTATACTTATTAACCGACTTCAAAAAAGGAGGAGGTTCTCAATTCGTCGGTATCTTTTTTTTTTTTTATGTATGTTCAGCGATCATTTGTTACTGCGTTGACCGATTTCGATAATTATTTTTTTGTTTGAAAGGTAATACTTTCAGAATGGTCCCACATAAATTTGGTTAAATTCTGATGATGGGATCTATAAGAAAATCATCAAACATTGCATAAACTCCGTACCACGCCAACTGATTTTAGTATCTATCTTATCTATATCTCTGCCAAATGTGGGCCTATTTTAATTATTCTTTTTTTAATGAATAGCTTATACTTCAAAGATACTATAATAAAACATTTTTTGGAAAAAAATTCACCCCTAAGGGTGGAAAAATGAAATCGGTGTTCAGCATTTAAATTATGTTTGCAGTCGTAAGATTTGTTTTGATTAGGATTTATCACTAAAATGGATGAAATAAGTAAATTTTATAAAAAAAATAAAAACCGTCTTCAAAAAACTAAAACGCTAAAAATAATCTTAGCACTTAAGTACCTAATCAGTTACTTTTGGAGTCGGTGCCAGTCAATGAGAGACCAATGTTTTCGTTAGCACCGACTCCAAAAGTAACTTATTAGGTACTTAAGTGTTAAGATTATTTTTAGCGTTTTAGTTTTTTGAAGTCGGTTTTTATTTTTTTTATATACATTTTTAACGCAAGATTTGTGTCTATTTTTATGATAGACACAAAGCTTTACTATTAAAGAGCTAACATACTGATCTGACGCCTTTACTATTTGAAAACAGCTATGGTTGTAAACAAATCACAGAGACAAATCAATACCCAGGTATTGGAAATGAGAAATACCTACCTATGTTTCATTATGAACGCATAATTATAATTAAAATCAAAATTGGGAAGGCTATGTTCGTAGTAATTGTTTAGTTTAATTAATATGACAGTAATTAATTTGCGTTTAGGTTAGGGGTGAATTGTTTCTGACTAATTAGAATTTTATGTGCCAACAGTGCGTTATAAGGAGGTAGGAAAAAAGCGTGACATAGGAGGGTAAGTAGATGGAGGGCTAAAATGTAAGTATTTTGCGTAACGCAATATTATGTGGATGCAGACGGCGGATTTTTTGTCCAGCATTGGACTTCTAGAGGCTGATGATGATGATGGCGATGATGATGATGACGAATATGTGGATGGCCTCTAAGGGCCAATTAAAAACCAGCTAACTGGCGTTGGCACGCAAACTATAACAATCTTAATACAAAATTCCAAAAAAAATGGTTTACCATCAGATTTTTTAAATAGTTTTGAACTAAAAAATATAGAATGGATCTCTACCTAATTTAATAAGTTTTTAGCACAGTCTTCGTTTTACATCAATCCAAAATGCATGCATCCCGGGCATGCATGCTTTATTCCTACAACATATTTTTATCCGATATTTTTTTAAATCCCGCAAAATCCGTGTAGGCAAAGTTTTAACATGACAAAGGGAAAGCCCGGGACAGCGGCGACACTCCCGGATTCCCCGGATTCCCTCCGGAATACCACCCTGTGATTTTAGGTTAAGAATTTAGCGACAATATTGCCGCATTGGAAATTTTGGTGGCGCCCTTTTTTATTAAAATATACTTATTTTAGTACACTGCAACGATTTTAGTCAAAAGGGGAAACATTAAGCTGATAATGTCTAGTGCATGGAAAAAACGCCACTTACTATATCTATCAATTTATATAAAGAAATAAAAATTCCGAATGTAGCGCAGTAAGCGCAGCATTAAGAACGGCACGGAAATAGGCACTATTTGGCAAATTATTTTTTTGTTGTGTTCGAGATTGTCAGTAGAACTGACGGCCCTGGTGCAGAAAGGTTCTAGAATGGAGGCCACGTACCGGCAAGCGCAGCGTAGGACGCCCTACCACAAGGTGAACAGGCGGCCTGGTAAAGGTTTCAGAAAGACGCTGGATGCCGACAAGCTTCCAACCAACCAATCTGTAAGTCAATGTGAGTGGCCTATGTTCAGCAGTGGACGTCTTTTGTCTGGAATGATAATGATGATTAAATTGTCAGAAAAAGGTTTGTGTCGAAAAAATACTGCAAAAGTTCCCTGTAAAATTTTCAAATGCATGAAAAACTGAACATCGTTTTTCTATGAGATTTTTGCTGCTACGGGCGCGAATGTCGTTTTAAATTGACCGATTTGGACAAAACAACGTCTGTCGGAGCAGCTAGTTGCATATAAAAATATTATGCGCATATTCGATTTTACATTATACAGGTAAGCTCCTTCATTGCCGATCTCCGTAACTTAGAGGCAAGCATACCAGACTTGGTGTCGCCATCTCTGAGGTCCCGGGTTCGAATCCCCGTCGGTCAATGTAGAAAAGTAACTTTTCTATAATGTCTCGGGTGTGGGTGTTGTGGTACCGTCGTTGTTTCTGATTTATGTAACACAAGTGCTTAGGCTACTTACTATAGGATCAGAGCAAAGTGTGTCATGTAGTCCAATATTTATCATTATTTGGCTTGTGGTTATCACACGAATACCTACTTGTTTACAGGATTTGAACCTATGATTTGGTTATTTGTACTCCGGAGCGCGAACCACTAGACCGAGACGGCCGTCAATTTGTTTGGACTTGAAGGGACTAAGCAATTTATGCGAGGTTTTTCAATATTTACCTGAGTATGATTAATGCCTTCTGTTGCCCTTACAATATTGACTTACACAGCCTTGAATTTTCCTTTTTTCTACACCAGTGGATAGGGAAAATACTTCGAAAATACTTAAATTCGACTTCATACTCGTGATACGTGTATCAAGGTTCAATGCCTTACCTGATGACTTAAAATCATTGCCAATCTACGTTTAACCAATAACTAAGTTTAAGAAAGGGTTGACTAATTGGCTTATGGGTAAATTATTTTATAGCACACAGGAATTGATTAATCTTAATATATAAATTGACAATAAACATAAATAACGCAATGTAAATGAATGTATATTAATCAATTTTGTAAGTTTGTATTTTTTATGTGATAAATTATTTTATAAATTTTTGCATGCCTTCAAATGACAAAACTAAAGATTCTGAACTACATGACACTATACCTACCCATTATAAGACCTACTCTCACCACTTTTAAAGCAAATAAAGATTCTGTTCTATTCTCAATTCAGTCCAGCTCCAGCCGACTTAGCATTCACCAGATCAATTTTTAGGACCTGTTCTCAATAAGTTACTTTCTATTATTCCAAAAGTTCTCGAGAAGTGTACAATTTTCGAACGTACGTGAAAGTAATTTGGATGAAACATTTTAAATCAAATATTGGTAAAAGCGTTTCGCAGTTGATCAGCTTTTGTTCGCTACCGCGGCGTTTACACCCACGTATTTTTCTGAATGCTTGTAATTATTTCCGATATATAAATAGAACATATTCAGTTAATGAAAATGTTAACGACAAATTCATAAATCGAATAAAAATACGTTTCTGATTAAAGGTCCTTTCTAATACTTAGAAATAGCCTCTCTCTATAAACAATAGGATAAACTCATTTTTATCAGTTAGAAAGAAAATCGAGGAAAACAAAGCTTGCCAAATAGTGTGTTGGTTTTGCGCTTATGTAAATAACAAAACGTTTATGGAACGTTTTGGCTGGTGTTTAACAAAAATGATTATTATAATTTACTCGTTTACGAGTTGCGAATTGCGATACGATTATAAGATAAATTAGGATAAAAAACAAGCTGTTTTACAGCTGAAACGTAAGGTTTTTTGTCACTATGTTACAAGTCTTTTTTTACTTGTTCAACTTGAATGGCCCATAAGCAGTGGTATCATAATAGCCCGGAAGAGTTTTACTATACTATACTCATTAAATTAGTATTTTTATAAATTATAACTTCAACAGACATATTATTTCAACTGCAGGCATATATAGGTATTTTTTTGTTTTTAAACATCGCATTTTTATTTATGACATTAACTAAGAAATTCTTTAATAGTCGGGACTTCAGAAAACAATGACGTCTAGCGTTTTGACTGCGCAAAAAAAAAAGATCAATTGATTAGTGTGTCAACCAAGAAGAAGTAGGTATGTATAGGGCGTCAACATTCTTTCTCGTTGTTATATGGATATAGGGTACAAAATCCATAAACTATTTATATTTTCCAAAAAAAAAAAACACATTGTCATTGTCATTAATGCTAATATTAAAATCGCAAAAAAACAAAGTGTAAACGCCATCCGCCACAGGAATCCCGCCGAAATTCAATTTGCTCGCCGAAATAAAACGTGGCAAAACATCGAGTTTGCACGACTCCCTTTTTAATAGTTTGCACAAATTACACCGTTGAAATACTTGTCGTGAAATGTGGGGTTAAACCAGAAAATCGCTTTACCCGTAATTTCTGTTTGCGAAGCTGGTAAACTTTGTTTTGGTTACGATTAAAAAATGCAAAGTATGGACAATTGCGGCTCTGAATTTTTGCGTCACCGAGGTAGGAGAATAGGTGTTTTCATTTCTGCTTATGCTTTCAACCATTTGCAACCTCTGATCAAAGTAAAACGAGACACAATCGTTATTTTAAGGCGGTCTCATGCGTCTACCACACAACTTGTGTAGAAAACAGCTATTCTATGATACATTGATTAAGTTTTTATTCTCGATTTTACTCTTGGTCCCATAGTAAAAGAAAAATGACCTTTACAAGTCCTTTGTTCAACCTTACACCCTGTATATATAATATTTGAATAAACACCTACATACCAGCTAATAACCCCCCGAAAACAGCCGTCAGACAGAATGGAATTCTAAAATTAAAGCGAACAAGCAAGTTTAAATCCAAATTCTTCTAAAACTATTAACTTTGCCTCGACGTAAAATGTAGAGCCGTCAGAAAACAAAGAAGTGGCAGCCAACGGATTCCATTTAAATTGATTCCATCTGCAATTGTAATTAATTAGCACAATCCGATTAAACTCAAAGAGAACTGCGAGCTGTGTGTTTTGGTACATTTTAATTGTTCTACGTCCATTAAGCGATGGTTTGGCTCGACCGATGATTATTGCAGTGAGCTTTTAGTGACAGAAGCATTTTTTCCTATATTATCTATATATATAACACAACGTCGGGTTAGTTGTCTCCTCCCCAAATAGCAAAATAACAATTAAAACATCAGAAAAACTCCCAAAAACAGAGGCTGTACGAAGTTCGCTGGGACAGCTAGTTATTATTTAAATACAGGTCAGGAATACGATCATTCGCTCTCAAAGCGAAACCATCAGTGTCTGTGAGAAAACCGCCAAACTGAAATGGGAGTGTGCTGGCCTTGTTTGTAGAATGCATCCTGGGAAGTGGTCGCGGATCATCACCGAATTACTATGGATGGGCATAGGCAAGCGCCGACTAAGGCGCCTACCAAAAAAAAGGTGGCGTGACGATATCGACATTACTCCCAGGATTGGCAGAGTTCGGCTGTAGATAGATATTTAACTGATCTGCTTATTAGTTTCCGTGAAATGTAAGCGAAACAACCTGAGGGAGTTTCAGGCTCCAGTCGCTCACATAACTTGGGTAATTAATTTAATTATTAACCTTTTAAGCTTAATATTAAGATCAAATAATTGTGAAAGAGAAATAAACAATTTATTATTATTATATGGAGAGATTTGGAAGAGGCCTTTGCCTTTTTTCCGGTTCGGACCAATTCAGAATAATTACTTTTCTGAATTGGCTCGGTTCTAAGGATGCTAGGAGATGCCCCTAGAGCATTTATCGTCTGGTACCTTGTAGGTCGTAACACAAGCATACCTATTAATTCGACGATCGATTCTTGACGATTTTTTGGAAGTATGGATTTTTTTTAAATAAATACCTAATAATAAATATTAGACAACATCACATACATTGCTTTGATCTTATGATAAGTACCACCCAGACACGAGACAATATCAAAAATATAGAGAATATAGAAAAAAAAATCTACCTTGACCGACAGGGAATCGAACCCGGGAGTCCGGGACCTCAGAGAAAGCGAAACCTAGTCCAGTCGCCTCTCGGCTACGGAGGTCGTCATAAACAAAGTGTGATCTGTAATAATCAGACTAAACCATTATTGATGTATATTACAATCAAAATACAATCAGTACTCCGCTGTTGTAATTACCAACTTATTTACTATAGAATTTAATTGCATAATTCACAACTTTGGCTTGACGTCATCGTGTCCAATCAAGCATAATCTAAATCAGATCTCAAAGCGGGAGATGCGGAAATACAGAGTGCTGACGTAAGAGGGTCAACAGTCGTCTGACGGCACTGAATTTGACATACCTGCCTAATGGAGCGTACATACTCTGTCCACATGGGACTCACAAACTCACTTGAGGACATCAAATGCGTTTAATGCGAATCAAGACAGCTTAGATACGTGTAGAGTTCCATATGTTATAATAACGTGAAAATTTTTAAAAAATATCAAAATAGTCACATCTAAAACTCAGTATGTTAAACGTTAACAAGACACGCAAAAAACTTCTTCTTCTGAATCGTTTATTTATTTCTGAAGGTCACATCCCTGAAAGGCCTTTGCAGATTTTCTCACAATTTCCCATCTTGTCCGGTTTTCATCTTCTCTCAGGGCAGTTGCCACCGTGAGCCTAGTGAGAGCAGGCACGGTCCCACCTGCGGTTTGGTGATCAGCTGCATGGCCTTTTCTCTTCTAACTTACCAACCACAACCAACTTGTCATCTTGTTGTCGCGACGGGCGATGTGACCAAAGCAGCCGGGGATGCGCTTGTAACAGATCGCTGAAAGTCTAGTTTCTATATTGAGCCGTTCCAGAATAGACATACCATACATCATACATAGATAGAATATACCTTTTAGTTCTCTTTGCTGTCCATGGTATTCAAAGCATTCTTTGCCAACACCACATCTCAAAAGCAATACAATAAATACGACACCCAAAAATTCGAAAAATCACCAAAGAAACTGATATGGGTGCCGTGGGGGGGTGGTGCCACCGCCAACAAGAGGCGTGTCGTAAGAGGCGACTAATTCCTGTAGCACGAGACGGGCATCAGCGTCTGCGTGCGAAATCTTAACTGCGCTCGCCAACCCGCCTGCCAAACGTGGCGAGTATTGGCAATCCCCACTATGAAAGTTATTCGGGGAAGCCTGTGTTCAGCAGTGGACGTCCATAACTGATATGGACTAGTCAAGGCTTTAGCATTCGAATGGAAGTGGGTTGGACACGTAACGTGTCTCAAAGACCAGAGATGAACCAAAAAGGTGACAACCTGGGAAGATCGACAAGGTAAAAGAAACAGGGGAGACCTTAGTCTAGATGGTACAACGAAATGAATTCAAACAGCCCAGTCTAGAAAAGGTTGGCTATGTAGATGCCTTCTAGAGGGGTTCTTATTTTATTTTATTTAATCAGTTTCAAAACAGATATACAGCAACTAGAAGACAGTTGAAAAAATATTACATGATACAATGATAGGCTGTAATTCCACAGACATGATTACATAATTTTAAAAAACAAATTTTAAAAACGACTGATTTTTAAATGCTACAATAATTGACTTCAGAAAATTCAAATACCTACTGAGCTAACTACTTTTAATGTTGACTGTACCTACGTACACCTCGTACGAGTATAAAAGTCATGTAAATAAATAACTAATTATGTTCCATAATCTCGTCCTCATTGTGTACAATGTAGTACGCACTTTTTGCTACTGCACTGATTACAATCTTCAAAGTTAGGCGCGTGCATGAACGCGTCAATAAACTAAAAAATAAATAACCGGAACGTGCCCGCACCGTCACCTATCAATGTCATCTGTCACCTGTCAATGTCATTGTACTTTTTTGTACACAGCACTGAAGACATAAATATTTAGAATAAATTAGTTTTTAAACTAATTAGTGATTTACAGCTTACATACAAATGCAAAAAACCAAGAAGAAAATACGGTGATGTTTGTGTAAAAGTATGGTGGCTGGAAAACAAAACTTGTCAGTTGAATTTGTGAAATTGTTGGACCGATACCTCGGCTCAATTATTACGATTGCTACGATTTCTATCACCACCACAGCACACTAACTTTAGTGTTATTATATTTATAATATCATCACCATCACCATCATCTCAGCCTATTACAGCCCACTGCTGGACGTACGGGAAGGACGCAAAGAGCGCCAAGGAGTACGATCTCCTGCTTTGATACAAATGTATCTAGCCATATTCCCGAGTTTGTTGGCCCATCGAGTTGAGAAGCGTCCTACACTACGTTCGCCGAGACGTGGCCTCCACTCCAACAACATAATCAGCCAGAAATTAATCATGAAAACAAGGAGTGTGTGTGACAGAGTTGCGTTATTCTTCAGCCCGCAAACGAGACAGAATGAATGACATCGGAGCTTTCACGGGAGGTTGGCCGTGGTGATCATTAAGTTCATTCTAGTTGTCTCTCATGTCTCAGAATGAATGACATCGGAGCCTTCACGGGAGGTTGGCCGTTGGTGATCAATATGTTCATTCTAGTTGTCTGTCATGTCTCCGAATGACTCCACAGAAACTGCTCTGTACAGAAGCACTGGCCTTTAC
The DNA here is from genome assembly GCA_963576865.1 of Anania hortulata. Taxonomy (NCBI): domain Eukaryota; kingdom Metazoa; phylum Arthropoda; class Insecta; order Lepidoptera; family Crambidae; genus Anania; species Anania hortulata. The sequence continues at coordinate 14,519,273 of OY756405.1, read as the reverse complement.
GATGGAGTGGCCAGTGGGTTTTTGTTCAGTCTGAAGCGTCTCCTCGAGGAATTCCTCCTGAGACGTAACATTATGGCTCTAGTCTTCATGAAGAGTTGACCATGAGACCGATACAATGTTGCACCAGAAATATACTACAAAGGATCTGTAATAGCATAAGGTAAGTTATTAATATTATAAAATTCTTCTAGCGCATCATATGTACCGAGAGAACAATTATTCCTCTTTTCTGTCTCGCAGCAGAATTATAACACTTCCACTTGCTTTCACGAGGGGTTAGCCTGTGGCTTAAAATTTTTGTTATAATATTGCGGGTCTGCAAATCTTATAAGGTTGACCAGAGACCGACTTCATTAATTGAAGTTGAAAATATAGTCGAACACAAAAGTATCAAGACGATACATATCTTCGAATGCCACTGAAGAAAAAAAGAGAGGAGGGAGAATATGGGTACCGAGACCATGAGGTAATGCCCTCCGTCTTAGTAATTTTTTCAACTTAACACTTTGACTCTAAGGAGGCTATGAAAGAAGCTCCTTTGCCTGCTGATATTGAAGGCTTAAGGAATTCTGAGTCTTGTGTAAACAAGTCATATACTTACCTAGACAATTTCAGTCTGTTTATAAGGATTTTAAGTTTTTAATAATTTCATCAGTTGTTACTATCAAATTGGGCCTTTGGCAACCATTAATGGTACCAAGACAATCTGTTGGTCTCAGATCTGCTTGTCTTATTCTGCCCCATTTATATACATACAAGTCAATGATAAATAGCGCTTTTACAAATTATGGTTTATCTCGGTGTGGATTTCCACAAGTTTTTTACCACAAGTGATTGAGATACTTCTTGATGTTGGCCCAAGAGGGCAAGACATTATAAAGCATACCATAGAAAACAACCTGTTTACTCCAATAGTTCATGTAGTTATGACCATATTAAGTTTTTTTTTTTCTCTTATATTTTACTAAAAAGTTTTAATAAATAAATAAACATTACTTGACATTGCTAATTGATATCTGTGACTTAAAGATCATTAGTCCACTTGATTCGTGAAGTGTCTTAACGTAAAAGGTCCCAGGTTCGATACTCTGGTCGAATGACCCTGGCGAGCTACATTGTCTTGTACCTCATAATACGGGGAAGTTGACTCCCTGTTTGGAGACCATGACAAATTGATGTTGGCTGGTGCATGTTTGTATGTTCCTATACAACTGATATGGTATCCCATTTGTGTAACTTATAATATTAGATCTGGTTACAACCGGGTAAACCTTAAATTCTCATAGTATCAAGCTTAATTCTCAAGATTCTATAATAATCTATGAAAGCAATTTAAATTTAACACTGTTACTGACTTAAGGTTATTATTCTAGCTGATCGCCATGGCTAGTTAGATTATTTCTAGTCTCCATCAAGTGAAATAAAGACACACTCAAGATGAGTGTTACTTACAAATAATGTGAGTGAAGATCACTGTTACAGAAATGGAAAAATAATTCTCCTTGTTATCAACAAGATAAAAATTACCATAATTAAAAACTTTTTTAACTGTAACTGTATGTTATATTCCAATATTTTCAGTCAGTAAAAACCCATGGAAAGATTTATGCAGCTTTATTTACAGGCAAAAATGTCGCACCATAATTGATCCTTATGTACTTGTCATAAGGTCGAAAACCAATTATTTTAATTTTTAAGTAGGTACCTGCTACCTTTGGAAAAGTAAGAGAAATTCAAAACTAGACACAAAGTTCCAATGATAACTTGAATTTTCAAATCTGACCTAAATATATTTTTAATATATTTTTGTTATAAACCATATATTTCTAGACATTTTATTATTTGTGAAAATGTTTGATACCAAAAATTGAAGACAAAGATAAATAATCATCCAATCATTAAATTATCAAGATACTAAAGATAGTAAATAAACTGTATTATCCCAGGTGGATAACAAAGGTTCATATTTAAATAGATGATTATAATAAAATATGATTTATTAAAACATAATTAAAAATTAAAATTGTATCCATGAAACTATAAACTTCATAAAAAATATACTACTGACTTAAAATTATTATTTAAATTAAGGCATGAATCTTACAATTATAATTGAAGATTGTCAAGTACCTATGTAAGTCTATGTATAAATAATTTTATTAGATATTAAATTACCATGTAAAGCAAAAATGGAGATGATAAATAATGACAGAAAATTTCTAACTTAACTTAAATGAAAAAAAAAATAAAAAAAAAAAAAAAATGAGACGATAGAGGCATTGATCAGTGGCAATAATTAAGGCAATGCAGGCAACAAATGTGGCCTTACCTTGTTATTGGACTAAGGCCGTAAGGCTGCTACAAGTATTTTGAGCCGGAGTAAACTTTCTATCTTATCCGATGTGATGTATTGGTAAATTATTACTTATTTAATTATTATTTTTTATTAGCTTACAAGAATTGACCAGTCATTGAATCTTTTTATAAATAAGTATTCAGACTGTTTCATTAACTTATTAATATCCCCTACCAGGGATCCACACATAAAGTGCAGGAAGTCTCATACTGATTTCCAGCCATACAAGTGTAACACATATAACGGTTTTCTAAGAAGATGAGTAAAAATCAATCTTTCTCAGTAAAATAATGTTGAAAATATTGTCAACAAAATAGGATCCCTACTGGAACAATACTAGTAGTATTTGTATATAATTTCCTTATTTATAACATATAATTAATGAAAAATTTGCGATAGTAAACATCCATATTTTTTTTTTTTAGTTTCCTTTACTTTGGAACTACACCTTGAACAGGAGTTATTAAGAATACCTAAGACTAATTTATTTGCATAAAAAATTGTATTACAGACAATGATAACTTAAAAGGTTACTAGATTTTCTTATTATATAAAATAAAATAAGTCTTTTCAGAAGAAATACTAGCTTAACTACCTACTTGCACATCGATAAATTTACCTTGTTAGGTAACCATATACTAAGTATGTACTACATACTACTGGATAAATGAGACGGATATTAATAGTTCAAAGCATTGGCTCCATTTCCATGACAACTTATTAAACTAGCTGTTGCCCCGCGATGTCGTTTGCGTGATCTCTAGTTTATTCGTAAAGAATATACCTACTTAATAGCGCGGGGTATTTATTTAAAACTTTATTGCACAAACTTAAAAGTGTACAACAGGTGGATTATCAGTCTCAGTCCCAGCAAATCTATAAATTCATAAAGACTTACAGTTTTAACAAAAATAAAAGAGTATTGCAATTAAAGTAAAATTTGCTATTTTCAATTTTATAGAATTCCTACACATTTTTTGGCCCACCTGTATGGTATAAAATAGGTACAGGTTTGTGTCATCAAATGGGATGAGACTGTATCAATATACATGGTTGTATTAGCATACGGGGTTATATCATCATACAGGGTTGTATTATCATACAGGGTGTATCATCATACAGGGTGTATCATCACACAAGGTGTATCATCATACAGGATTGTATCGATATACAGGGTTGTATCGATATACAGGGTTGTATCGATATACAGGGTTGGTTGATTAATTCCAATGAATTAATCAAACAACTATATCCTTGTTAGATAAAACTTGAATTAAGCATCTACCAATAGATAGTTAATAAAATAAAGTTTTATCATGTGCGAAGACTTTAGCAAATCATATAAATGATCATAATAAATGTTTATATTGCTTTGTCGACACAACTTTCCTCTTTGAACATCTACATTGTACACAATGAGGACGAGATTATGGAACATAATTTATATGATCGGACTAACTTACCTAGTGACGTCCGATCCTCAATTATGTGAAGTAATCTCGTCCTCATCCTATCCCCAGCCCGACCCAGTTAGTATGTATTTATCAATCCTTAAAGTACAAAAAAGATTATATGCTATAATTACCTACATACTACTTAGTTTCCCTTCTTTTTGAAAGTTGTGTCCAGTTTTATCCTTTGAAATAATGACATTGACAGGTGACAGATGACATTGATAGGTGACGGTGCGGGCACGTTCCGGTTATTTATTTTTTAGTTTATTGACGCGTTCATGCACGCGCCTAACTTTGAAGATTGTAATCAGTGCAGTAGCAAAAAGTGCGTACTACATTGTACACAATGAGGACGAGATTACTTCACATAATTGAGGATCGGACGTCACTAGGTAAGTTAGTCCGATCATATAAATTTTGTCATCATAAAACTTATTATAAGTTAGCCGTTAGTGCCGTTTCACGATTTACGGGCTTTGATTATAAAACTCATCTGCAAGAGTGCGTGTTATCTCAAATATGGCTGTGTATTAGACAGTTTCATTATCGATAAGTTGTTTTTTAAACTAGTTGTTACCTACGAGTTTTATCGCGTAATCTTCAACTGAATCCGAAAAGTTTCCCCGGCGTGCGCTTAATAATTTATACCAAAGTTTTTTCAGATGGAATAAATGGATTAAAAACGCATTCGGGGCAAAATAATGTTTATTAAGGCTTATGATATTTATTTCTCAAATAAATGTAATACACCAGCTACAAAAATGTATTCACGCGGAACGAGTTCACGAAGGTCTACAACATTGATTGAAGAAACCGACTTAAATTGTACAATAATAAATTCCGTCACACATACACCAAGGAAGATAACGTGGAAAATAGTCATCGTCATAATCATAATTTCAGCCATAGGACGTCCACTGCTGAACATAGGCCTCCTCCAGTGACTTCCAGATTGACCGGTTGGAAGCGGCCTGAATCCAGCGGATCCGTAAGGCTTTGTCAGCGTCTTTTGTTTATTTACGAATCTCCTCATTCCTCATTTGATCTCGCAAAGAAACACCGAGCTGAGAGTTACATTGTAAATTTTAAAAAATGATTTTCGAATTACCGAATATCGATAGTTCCAACACTATCCGAGGGTGATCAAGTTAATTTAAACTTTGACTGTACACCTTGTGGCTCGGAGTGTAACTCCGTGTGCACTCTCATAGAAAATCGTGCTCACACTCACTTAATATAGTTAATAGAGCAACGAGAAGCCAATGGTCTAGAAAACAGGCGGTACTTAGGCGAATTAAATTCCACTGTTGGGCTATTAATCACCGGGTACCATTATTCCGACCCGCAATGGCTTATAAGGATTTATGTGTTCAGATATTCATCAGATTGCTTATTTATGCTACGCATTTTTAAAGGACCTCGTAACTGAAGAGAAACACAATATTTGCTTAATTCTCAGCTTGAGAATTTTTACGGCACAAATAAAGTGGTACTTTATTTTTAATTCGGCCTCGTGTTACGATAGTATATATTTACTTTAACGAGCATGTGTATAGACACACTTACTGATGGTAAATGTGGCATCCAGGGGCCTCCCGCAACCTTGACCAGGTCGTAAGTCCACAGGGTAAAAGCCTGCACACGCTGCGTCTTCCAGTTTATTGATATTAATATTATTCTTTTATAATAGACTTAAAATTGAATCACTAGCTCGGGCTAATAGGTTGTGTTTGCTAAGGGCTGTTTCGTAGTTAACTTGATAACGACCACAAGCAAACAAAAAAAAAATTCACATAATACGATAAATAAACACGTTACTCGTTGAGTTGGGGTTTTTCAAAGGCGGCTAAAAAACGCTACCTACTCATTTATACAAATCAAACTTAACCAAATTAAGTCGCGGTTTCTTGCAAACTAATTACAAGGAAAATTCGCTTTTAATTTTCTTATCGCGTAGACTCCCTACGTACACAATGGAGATGTGTACAGTAGATCGACTCCCCCTGGGCAGAGTTAACATAAACTAGTAAGAGAGGGCATGAAAACTAAACCTAAATAATTAATATTTATTCCTTTTCTTCCTCCTTTTTGTCTCTCGGCTCAGCAGTACTCGGCACCTGCGTCTGACAGAACTGTGTCGTCGGCTCTGGGGTTTGACACGTATTTTTGAATTATGCGAATTCAAATCCGAATACGAAATCTCATAATTCGCATGGGAATGCCTAAAACCACAACACAAATTATTTTCATACACGAGTGGTTTTCGTGTTCGAATTCAAGATTCATTTTCTAATAATTCAAAAATACGTCTACCGATTGAGGCGTGTGTCTGTGTACTTGATTTCAAACGTGTAGTAAAAAATAGAATACGTAGAAAATTTAAAATTACTCAATTAAATTGCACCGTATGTGCACTGCATGAGGTTCTTCCCGGAGCGGCGTCGGTATATGCCTGTGATCTCTGATGAATGACGACGCATCTTGCGTTTTCTTTTTTTTTGGAAATTTTTAAGTAAGTATATTCTACTCCAGAAATTGATTACAATAAATTAGTATTTTTATATTGTTCTATGGACCTTATTTGTAAATTTGGCACTACCTGAAATGTAACCCTATATATTGTGGCCTAAGGGTAATGCGATTTGCGACGCTACTGTGTCTACTTTATATGTCACGTGGGGCGGTGCCGGGGACTGCACTGGAATTAGAGGCTTAGTGTGCCCTGTAAGCCTCTAGGCGGTTGTTTATAAACGGATCTCGTTCTTGGAACCTTTAACTTGTCTGTTTTATGTCGTGTTTTTAATGTGTGTGTTTTATTGTAAGGAATTTTAATGATAATGCAATTATACTAATTTTTTTCCTCTTGACAATGAAGTGTAATCGTTTTATAGTCTGTATACGACCCGATTGGCATAGTAATTCAATTCGTCTTGAACACAATGGGTCCTGGGTTCGATATCCAGTTCGGGCAAATTTAGAAATCGTTTTTTCTAATGGTCTTTGGCTTGGTCTGGGAGATGCCTCTGGTACCTCTGCACCAGTTAGAGACAAGTTTTTTAAAATAAGTTGAAGACAAAGTGTCTAACAATATCAAACAGCTAAAATAAAAAAAGCAAGTTGAAATATTTATTATGTTTATTATGGCAGTAGTTTTATTTATGTTCATTACCAAATTTCTTAGGTACTTAAATTACTTGTATGAGCAGAAATCGTTACATACATGGTCCCAACTCAGATTAGAATTGCCTAACAATTCTAAATTGCTACATTGCATTCATAATCACAGATTTTTGTAAAACTGTGGCATAACTACATAAGTAGGTCTTGTTTTTCAAACTAATTCTCAAATTGTGAGATCGTTTTGTAAATGCGTGTCATACCGACCGTGATAAATTTATCTAACCCTTAAACAGTGAGCTTCGATCTTTTTGCTAGGCGCAGCCACCCGAATTTTAATTAGTTTTGTTTTCGGACGAGCAGGAACGAAATTAGTTTTTTTAAGACTTTTATTATGAAGTTGGTTAATTCTATGCATTATTTAAAAAATAGCGTCGTTTAGAGGTATAGTATAAGTATTTAGAATCAAGCAGGGCGTGAACAGGTTACCAAAATAAAATACGCTGCTAATCTTATCGGTTTATAAGAGAAAGGTAAATAATAACGGATAGATAATATAAAAGCCAAGCAAGCACTAAAAGATTCTGAAAAAGTCTGTTTACAAGATTCCTTACACCTCAGTTTTTTACTCGCACAGGTTTGTTAGAAAAAGTCACACTGTTTCAAAGCTCCGTTACTCCTCGCACTGTAGAACTTACCCTCTCAGCTCTAGACAAAACACATACACACACTACATTGCCTTAGGATGCAGGCAGATTCTTTCATCAAGATAATTCTGCAGCAAATGAAAATTATATTCGTAATAATGACAGACTATTAAGTCTACAATTTTCGTACGAGCTACCCTATTAATCTTGCTGCGCAGTTAGAGTCAACCTAAATGCAGCATGACCTACACATCAGCGGATGATCCATGGGCCCTCAACGAGCCTCGTTGGCACTCCAAGTCCTCATGATCAACACACAACGACCACATTTTTACTGTAAAAATTGACAATATAAAAACCCCATCACTCATGTATTCACGTAAGAAATTAGATTTTAACAGTCCGTGTTTTGTCTCCCGCACGGCTATGACTTTCTATGATAGATGTGGTGAGTCTGCCAGACTGAGTAGACCCGCCTGACTACCTTATTGCTGCTACGCATGGCAACCTAATTCTGTCGTCCTCCCCACACACCATGATTACATTTATGTAATTTTATTTAGGTGGGGCTGGCTGGGTTCTACGGACATTAGGCCTCGGGGACGTTCGCCCAAGGAGGAAGCCACTAAATATAGGTGGCCTCTGTTCATGTGTCCCATGCACCGTTCGATGAAAACCAGGTCCGGAGTCCCACATAACCCTTGGCCGCCTAAGGGGTTGGAGTGATATGCGTCAGTTACGATGACGCATATCACTTCAGCCGCTTAGGCGGCCAAAACATACGGCTGACGCATAAAAAGACTCTAAACTTATTAGAGGGCTAGGGCCTTGACCTAGTCTTCTATTTCAGACCCAGGGTGCCTTAAATCACTGTTTCCTATCCTCACACCTTTGATCTTAAGATATACTATTCACATTGCAGATCACTCCTCTATCCCCAAAATGGAAGCACGCCATAGAGATGCGGATAGAAGATGAGCGACGACTCACGATGATGGCTATGGCGCGCGGGGCCAAACTGCACCCAGGGCAGTTCTGGGACCTGAGTGGAACGTTCCTGTTTAGCGTCTACGTTATGACTGCTTTAGGTAGATAGAATAGGCATAAATATAACAGAAAATATGTCAAGGTATGGTGATGCGACGGAGGCACAAAATCCCTCCATCAAACCGCCTCCATCACACCAAGACCTTGAGTAGTTGAGTGACCTACTAGAAATTGCATTCAAAGCCCTTTGCATAATTTTCCTGTAAGTATTTATGATATCTGTTCCAGGTTTCGGAGCGCCAGTCCCCCAAACGGGCTGGGGAAGAAGTTCAGCTATAATATACGCTTTACTAGCTGTTCCAACACATATTTATCTTAGTAAGTATTACTTACTTACTTTGCTTTTATAATTACTGCTTCATCGGGGGTTAACCAACCAAAACACAGTATTCTTGACAGACCTAGGGCCGTTACGGACGGACTGCATTTGGACTGCCACCAAAATGCAAAAATGCAGTTTAGTTGCGGTGTTCGTGCAGTTGGCCTAACTGCATCGAAACTACAAACCAACTGCGGAGTCTGGTTGCAGTCGTTAGGCCTAGGATTGCTAAAACAATTAACTATGTAGCTAGCCTCTGTCACAGTTATGATTAATGGACCTACAAGTTTTCGAACCAATTACTCATTTATTTTGTACATTTACAAAATAAGTATATAATAACCTACTTATATAAGGTACTTATTTATGAGTATTTTTGCAGTGGTAAATGCAAGTACTTGCGTGGTAGCAAAGGTAGAGTCATGCATCAAAAAGATGAGACGACATCGGACCAAGAAACACCCTGTGAACAATGGCAAAGCTGCAATCGACACTGGAGGTAAATTATTTCGTTCGATCTAGCTTCGTATCGTTCATTCGTAACTGAGGCCCTTTTTATCAATTTAAGTACTTCCTGCCAAGGAATGATTAACTATACTGCACAAATGCATAGGATTTTTTTTAGATTTTGCTGTTGGTTCCACAGTTATAATAGTTTGTAGTAGTGGTCTTCTGGTCTCGACTTCTAAGGTTAAACATCGAAAAGCACGATCTCCCGCTTTTTTCATCCATCCACTGCCAACCTAATGTCGTCGGTCCATCGAACTGGTGGGCGTCCTATACTGCGTTTGCCAAGGCGTGGACTCGAGAACCCGTTTACTCCACCTTTCATCGGTTCTGCGACAGTATGTGGCCGGCCTACTGCCGCTTTAGCTTGCTCCTTTTTAGAACTATGTCTTTTACTTTGGTCTTCTGCCGGATAACCTCGTTCCATTTTTCCAAGCATCGACTTTTCCATAGCTCGCTGTGTGACGTTAAGTCGGTGGGTCAGCTTGATTGTCATGTTTCAAGTTTCGGCTCCGTAGGTCAGCACTGGTAAACAAATCGGGAGATTGTGACCTTTGGCCCTCTGTAATGACGATGATGGTTTGTAATAGGTACCAACGTTATAGTGATCTTAAGTCTAAAATCAAAGATTTCTATGAAATATTACTGTTTGAAACCAGTCAGTATTCTTAAAGTATGGCGAAAACATAGATAGCCGGTTTTTTTGCACCAGGATATGAAGCCTCAAAAGTTGAGGATTATGACTATGATCAATTGGCCACATTGGCCTTCAAACCTAAATTTCCTATAATAATCGAAACTAAAAAGAAAATCACCCAAAAGAAATCGGAAAGCAGTTTAAGTGAGCAGAGCCAGCCAATATGGGGATATGGGCATTCCAGGGCTGTCAACTTAAAACCCCTGGATCGAATCAAACGAGTAAAAAACTAAAATAAGTTAATTACTTTCCCCTTTCTAAGTTTTTCTCTACCTAGGTTGGATCTTTCAAGGGTGTCTGAAAGAGATCGCTTTTAGCGACAAAAGAATTGAAATTGACCATTTTTCTGTAAACATTCATTGTATGGTGTGCAATAAAGAAAGAGAGCCAGCCCGCTACTCGTTAGTTTTTGTCTGCGCTCTAAGGCGCTCAGTATTAGCTCGGTGTTCTGAGTAAACGATTTTTAACTAATCATTAGATCATCATCATCATCATTTCAGCCATAGGACGTCCACTGCTGAACATAGGCCTTCCCCATTGACTTCCAGATAATTTTCTTTTTTCCCCGATCGTGCTCAAGTGGATACAAAGTAAGCAAGCTAGTGGTGGTCATTTCGTTCCAGCCCTGAAGCGTACCTCGGTTCACGGAATGACAATAAAGACGAGATTTGCAATCTCGACAAAGCTTAGTGGTTGCCAACCCTGCTGCTCAATACCACAGCGCTGAGCTTAACGCGCCCATTGCCGGAATGGCTGCGGTAAACATATTTCACGTATTGTTGCTTGCTCTTTTGGTCGGTCGGTTAAGGCCAGGCGATTCGTGAAATTAATTGCAGTAGAACCTTAAGCATTTCAAAGTTCAACGTCATTTGTTTTTCTGTTTCAACGGTATAGTAACACAAGCCTTTGCCTCAACTTCGTTTTCGTCGACTTGAGAATTAAGTTATTTATGAGAGAATTCATCCCAACAAATAAAAGGATAAAATTATCCGATGTGTTAATCTAGATAAATATCTATATAGTACCCTTGCTGAAATTGTTTAAAAACATCTAAACGGAATTACAGCTAGGTAATTAACAAACGGGTTCTCGAGTGGAGACCATGTCCTGGCAAACGTAGTGTAGGACACTCCGAACTTAATGGACCGATGGCCTCAGGAAGATGGCTGGCAAGTGGACTGCAATAGGCTAACATAATGATGATGATTATAAATTAATAATGTAAAAGCATATTTTAATAATAAATTATTTTCACAATCACACCAATAATCTAGCCTCAAACAAAGCAAAAGCCATAGTACAAACTATGGCGGATAGATAACGGATAAACATACATAAATACTTTTATAAACATCCATCATCATTTCCAAAGTATGTCCACTGCTGAACAAAAGCCTCCCCCAATGACTTATCATCGGGGGGGATTGCCAATACTCGCACGATTGGCAGGCGCAGTTTTTTATAAGATTTCGCACGAAGACGCTGTGCCCATCTCGTGCTACAGGAATTAGTCGCCTCTTACGACATGCCTCCTGTTGGCTACATCCATGCTTAGGTACAAATGCTCGTGCTCATCACCAGACGGTCGAAAATCATAAAATATAATCATAACTATTCTTCAGGCTATTAAAGTGCTTATTTTCTCAAGATTTGTGTACCGGACTGCGAAGATTACACAAACCGCCTAAGGAAAGGTTCGACATCGGCACACATTGTGACTGTGGACGATCCAAATAGCTGCGTCCGCTTGAATTTCTTCCCTTATGACAGGGACGGAATAAGGGAAGAGGCTGATAAAAACTGTATATTACACATTACCTACATTTCTTTTCTTTTCATATTTTTACTCTTCACCGCCTTTCAACTTTTTAAATCTGTCCTCTACTGAAAGGTTGTCTGGAAGAGATCGCTTCTAGCGATAAGACTGCCTAAGTTGTACCATTTCAAATGTATATTTTCTCTACAGTTTTTTTGTTTGGTGTGGAATTAAGGGTACCTGTTTTTGTATGTTTACTTAGGTTTAAAAATTCACTTGAATTTTAGCAATTGCGCACAATTGCTAAAATTCAAGTTTGAATAGATTAAAAAGATGGTGTCTAACTAGCTACTGATGGTTATTGTCACGTAATGTACCAATTGGTATTGTGTTAAGATAATTATTAGGTATACTATCGCCCGCTAATTTGTAACAGTATTTCTATGTGTGTGTCATGTTAAACGTGACAGTACCTAGGTAAATGTAAAATAGATTTGGAAAAAGCGTGACATAGTGGTCAAAAATAACAATATTTTGACATAATATAAGGATAGCCCCTAAATGTAAACTACTTACCTACACTTTTTCCAGAATCCATCCCTGTGTGAACGCTTTGGTCGGCGCAAATAAAACAAGGCATTAACTAATTAAGTGCGATTATTAACGCCGATTACAGCGCCCGGACGATCCGCTTATTCAGCTTGTTTACGTTATGCTTGGAAACTGCTTCGAGAGCTAGTTTTACTTTCAAACTAAAACTACAAAAAAAACTTGTTACGGTAACACAAACAGAATACCTACCTACTTACTAGACGAGTGACCAATACCTTAAATATTTTGTGTATGTAATGTAATTACTATTTTTAAACAAAGATTATCATCATCATCATCATCATCTATCAGCGTTATCCTCTCTGCTCACAATACCTATCTATTGTTGTGCCGTACAGGGTCTATAATGATCTGTTTTATGTACCCATTTATGACACCTGTGTAACATTATAGAATGCAATAAATATATTGAATTGAATAGAATTAAACGGCTTAAAATAAGGATCGGAAGTTAATTTCTGTTACATAATTTGAGGTTAACTTTCTCATTTTATTACAATTTTACGATGCTGTAACAATGTTAAAAAATTAAAACATTTTAAAATAATTAAAAATTATGTATAGAAGTAGTCTTTACCGTACCTTACAGCAGCGGGTATAACTAACACTGCCGAGTTTTATAACAGGTTCGTTAAATAAGAAAGACTTCGTGATTAAAAAATTGTTTACTAAGTCTGTATTATAACCAGTAATCGGAATAGGTAATTGATTTGGGGTCAATGATCTCAAACATTGATGTTAATATGGACATGCCTCCGATTTTCCGGAATTTCTTATCAGTTTTTGATTTTTTTTTTCAAAAACTGATAAAAAAAGGCATGTCCATATTATGCTAGCACTAACAAAGTACATCAAATCAATCTACCTATTCCGATCACTGATTATAACAGAAGACTTCATGACATGGGTACGGAACACTACTTACTAATATAGCATAAAACATAAAAGCTGTAGGCACAAAGAAACGCGGTTGCCGGTTATAATACGAGTACTTATTACTTACCTATGCGTGCGACACGCCTCCGTCTACCGTAAGCGTAGTTGATTCGACTGCATTTATGTTATGTTAGTAAGTTTTTTTCAATCGTCAAAGAACTGCTTCTTTTTTTAATGTATGGCAATCTGCGTTTCCACAGTTTATTCCGCCAATATCACGTGCGAAGCCATTAAAAGACGGAGTTTCTTCTTTTTAATGAAAATTTTGTTGGAATTTTTCAACAAGTAAATTTCCATACAAAAACTATCAATATGTCAATCTTGATCTTTATATTCCTTTTTCCTTTTCAAAATTCTTTATTAAAATAATACATTTAGGTACAAGTACACTATAACTAAAACCAATAATATAGTAACACTTACATATGACATGAAAAACACTTTATGAGGCAAAATACCTTTAAAAGCTTTTTACACTGTTTTTTTAAACTTTTTTTTTTTTTTTTTCAATTACTAACACCATTAATACATCTTAATCTATTTATATTACGAACTTTTTAGTGTGAAGTCCATATTTTAAAAGTGATAAATTATTATTGTTTATACATTAGCAATAACTGTTGACGGTTAAAGTTTATATGCGACAAAAGTTCGCGACCTTTCGCGCTTTATGTTGGACGCAGTACGCGGGCTCAAAGTAAACTGGACACGCTAGCAGGACCGGGCTCGCGCGAACAGTGCGCGACGTCACGTGTAGTGATGGGATGGATGGATGGATCTTTATATTAAAGTTATCTAGACATTGAAAAATCGGCCCTTATCTAACGAACCTGTTATATTGGTGCCCAACGTGGGGCGCCAATACCAGGTTCGGGAACAGATTTGGGAATGATAACAGTACGTGCAATAGGATTATTTACCATTCGAACATTTAGAAAACAAATGACATAAAACAGTAACACTAACTAATTAAATAGCGGTAGGAATGAAGACGCGGTTGCCGGATAAAATATTAATGGGCCAAACACTCACTAACGTGCTTCCTTTGTTTATCCTGTCACCCAGTATAGTAAATTCTAAAGCAGTTTTTAAAGTAAATCACTGAAATGCTAAACACCTGCGATGTTTACATGCGTGTATTCACAACTCGTAATTACTTTAATTGGTACCTTTTGTGTGTGGAGTTTCTTGGGATTTCTGATTGTACCCCGTAGATGTAGGCGGTACACCGGGGTTGGAAAACAGCATTAAGGTACGTGCACACATGTCACATCTACGTCAAGTCGACGATCATGTGCGTCAACGTCAGTAGAGACGTGACGTCATTGTATGTGAATAAGGCTAGGTTCAGATGTATGGGGTTAGAGGCGGGTTTTACTATCGCTCGTTCACAATAGCACGCATTACTTGTTTACATACTGGCGGGCGATTTGCAGCATGTGAAATAAGGACCGAAAATCCGACTAATCCGACGTTCCGCTTGAAACGTATTAACCCCCATATAGTATTGCTCATTAACCAGAAAGAACGAGATAGAAAATGTAGTAGATTGTATAAAAACTATTTAAATTAAATCCTTGTTTGTTGTGAGGAGTTACAAAATCGCGCGTTTGCACAACGCGCGCTTAACGCCCGCCAGCCATCTGAACGTAGCCAAGGGGCTTTAGAGCTAAGCAAATGTCAGTTTAGCTTAACTTAAATGTCAAAAAAGGGTGGTAAAATAGAATAAAAATGTGTTAAATAATTAGGTTCTACTCATGAATTGTGTATTTCACTTGCCAACTAAAGATTTAAATTTCAGAGGGTCTGAACTGTAGCAGAAATTCCGAACTTAAAGATGAGAACAGCAAAGCCAACTTGCGCCGAAAAATAATGGTAAGTAATAGAGGCTTTCAGTGAATCTAAAGTGAACACTTAATGCGTATTTGCAACAAACTAAAACCTGGTAAAGGTAGCAGGAAGCCGCTGGATGCAGGCCGCTTCTAACCGGCCAATCCAGAAGTGGAAGTTATTGGGGGGGGCTATGTTCAGCTAGTGGACGTCCTATGGCTTAAATGATGATGATGCAACCTCAGTGCAACACTTCATTTTCAGCCAGTGTATTACGTACTTACCTACACAACTCTATAAAACAGTTCTTTATTTTTTCCCAGCGAGTGCTAAGTATTTTGTACGTCGGCCGCTGCGTGCCCGCTGCGACGGTTGTGTACTACGCGTGCGGTGCGCTTGCGTTCGGCGCGATGCGCGGGCGCCGCACGCTGGAAACTATTTTGTTTCCTTTGGAGTTTACCACGACAGGCGGGTTGGAGCATGTTAGTGTTTAGTAAATATTTATTAATAGGTTTAGAGGTTAGACGAAACTTGAGAGTATGAGGTTTACACTGAAAACACGCCATTTCTTTAGGCATTACGACTATTAAGTATTATTGTACGGTAGTGTTCGAAGGACCAACACGCTTAGGCTTAGTAAATAGCACTTTTTTATTTTTTAGCAAGGTTTGGGAAATAAAATATTGATTTAAATGGGATATACATCCTACTATTGGATTCCTTAATACGTCATTTAATAATATTAATGATGATGATCATCATCATTTCAGCCATAGGAGGTTCACTGCTGAACAAAGGCCTCCCCAAATGACTGATCATCGGGGGGGATTGCCAATACTCGCCACGCTTGGCAGGCGGGTTGGCGAGCGCAGTTTTTTTTATAAGATTTCGCACGAAGACGCTGCTGCCCGTCTCGTGCTACAGGAATTAGTCGACTTTTACGACACGCCTCCTGTTGGCGGTGGGGAAGTGTAATCTTTACGGCCGTCTCCACACGGCACTACGATATTTACGATGATTAGCTAATAATAGTTGGGTATGGCATATTGTTCGGTCATAGTACATGTCACAGAATTAATCCTTTTCGCAATCCTTATTATATGGTACTAATTAAATTTACGGCAGCCCATTTTTCAATCGTCGTCTGGTTTTCAAGCCTTCCTGTATGGTTCTGGAATGCCTGGATCGTCAGGACTGTCAAGTTCGTGCGCAATACACGTGGCTACAGACCTGACGGAAACGAGGTGCGCATGGTAATGACGGCGACAGGTGGTGCGGTGGGCTAGTTAAACACGCCCCAGCCCCCAACTTACTAAATCCTATTACCTTGGTAATACCTAGCGTATGTCGTCCTAGGACTTGGCTAGCCAACGCCTGTCGCACTGAGTACAACTAGCGGCACGGATCTTAAGCGCTGGGCGAAAGATGCGCAGGAGAACATTACGGTTGCGTGATTGGCTAGTCGCGCGCCACACCCGCACCCGCCGGCCGAGATTGGTTGCTTGCTCCGCGCACACGCGTTTCTGATATAATGATCGTCTCGTAAGATGCGCAAAGCGATCCCCACTCTTTCCTCCAGTGCTCAAGATCCGTGCTGAGGATTGTATCGCGCACGACCTTGACTATTCATACTTATTACAGTTTCTTTTCAGGTAGAAAACTACGTTCGCGTTCTATACGGGTTCTACGTAGAGGGCGCCATGGCACTACTGGCGTACGCGCTGGCTGTCATGCGCGCGCACAGCTGCGACACCGCCAACTACATGTCCGAGAAGTACAGGCTGTTCACCATCAACAAACAACAATAAATATAGGGTGAATTTTTATCTAGGACCGAAAAACCGGGTGGGTTACGACTAACCTGACGTTCCGCTTACTAAATACAGGTAACCCGTATACGTATCAGGTTAACCCGTATTATATCGCTGATCAATCGGCAAGAACGAGATAGAAAATGTAGTCGATTGTATGAAAAATTGTAAAAAGCCCCATACCTGTAATGGATTAAGTGTAAACGTCGGGTTTTCAGCCGAATTGTTAAAATTAAACCGTTTAAACCCTCCATACGGGTAACCGTTTTGGTCCTTGATTTTTATTAGTGTAAAATACTTAAGTTATTTGGGCAAAGTTGTTTGTCATCATGAGCATAAACAAATCTTTAACCCGTTGAGGATTAACAGACCGCCGGCGGTCGCATAACAATGTAATTTCTATTGTGTCTCATTCACACATGCTTGACAGGGTATTTACTCTAATAAAATTTAGAAGCACAGGAAAAGCTAATATCAGATGGCGTTAGCGTGTTTGGTCTCGTCAACCAATGTCAACAAATAACCAACCAATGTCCACGTTAATGCTTTTTTATGCTCGTTAATGGGCTAGTTTCCTAAAAAAGTCTAATTAGTCCGTCAGTTGGAATGAAAATATTGGACACGTATTTTTTCTTTTCTAAATCAAACAAAAAATGATGAAGATATAGCTCGTTAAAGTTCCGCGTAACGTCACGCCTTGCGACACTTTTTAGCAAGGCGTGACGTCAAGTGCTCACTTTGATGTGCTTTATCTTCGTCATTTTTTTGTTTGATTAACAAAAGACAAATTACGGGTCCAATATTTTTTGATAATAATCTTTTTTTGACCCAGCAAACTAGCCTATTAAACAAAAATGTATTTGCTAATGAATAGAATAGTAACGCTGCGAAAGTAAGAACGCGATAATAATACAGATTTACGTCGAATGAGAAACATTCTACTTACAATACTTGTAAGTCAATGCTGGAGAAAAAAAACTCTTTTCCATACATTTCGATCGAATAACAATGGATTTAACTATTATTATTTTTTTTAGTTTTTGCTATGAGAGAGAACATTACGTAAAGGTATTCAACCTAACAGCTTGTATTTATTTTAGTTAGGCACTTAATTTGCGAGCGAGGAAAGAGAAGACTAAAAGATCTTTAGAATTTGTAGAGCGCCGTCTCTTTCATTCACTCGCCACTTCAATCATTGTAGGTATCTCGGATGTCGGTTACGATTATACCAGTCTTCTATAGCATTATACAGGGTTACATTGCAAAGGGGTGCCAAATCTTTAGAGTGGCTCAGAATCAGTAACTCAATCGACTATGAAAAGAACAAAACTTATTTTTTTTACATTTTTTCCCTCTGTCACATGTGTCACATCCGCTGTTAAAAATCGTACGCGAGGATAATTTACTCATTCATAAAAAACTTGCACCGTATGTGCACTGCGTTAGGTCCTAGTTGGCTCGCCGTGCCTACGCCTCTGATGAATGACCGCGCGGCTTTCGTAGTCACTCTATTAACTTCATTTTCGGATATTTAAGTTTTTTTTTTTTCGTAACATACCATTATTTAAAAAAATAACGATTAAGACGCTTCTTTATATTGTTCCCTACATCTTATTTTTAAATTTGGCACCCCTTTGCAATGTAACCCTGTCTACATGTAGATATCAATGTATATGTATATAATGTAATAGGTTTAGTAATAAAAATCCCATTAATATTATGTAATGTGTTGTTTTAATTTCCTACAAACTAGTCAACGGCTATGTACAGCTTCTTTGATTATATTATGTTTAGCAACATATTACAATTTGGTATTGGTAAGAGCATGTTGTGTTTTTCTAAAATCTAACAAATCCGTAAGATAAGAAAAATACCTTTAAAAATATTAGTCGGGGAAAAACAAAAAAATATTTCTGCTTTAGCTAATTTATCACAGAGTGTATCTACATGTAATGATATTAATGTTACAATGTTCCAGCAATCGAAATTGTAAAATAAAAATACCCAGATTATAAACTCAATTAGAAACATTGAAAATGTATGACCTAAAATTGGAATTATCTAGTCTTCAAAAAGTATCCCAATAGAATGACAGTCCAAGAAACTAAATAATTCGTACTCATTCAAACAAACGTTTTGTACGATAACTGCGCTAGATATTGAATTGATATAGGTTACAAGACAACACAGACAGATGGCGCCACAGATAACTGTCAAATACCAAGATACTAGCTTTAAAAATTTATTAGTTTCATCCCATTATCTTTTTCATTGTCTCTTCGACTAGCATACTCACCATACCGTAGCGGTATTTTATGAATGCCAATAATTGGTTCCTAAATAGTTCTAAATAGTGCCCACAGGAAATAAATAGTTCCCTTAAACTTACGAAATTATAGCCATAGTTTGGTGAGTACGCTAGGAGGAGGTTTTGCCCAGCGTACTCACCCTTCGTGTGGGAAAACTAGCAAGCTGTTAATATAATTCATACATCAAAAAATAGTGTTTAAATAACGCCAAATAATACCCAAAGGACAGAAATAGTTCCCTTATATTTACGAAATTATAGCCATAGTCCGGTTAGTACCCTAGCTTCTACGCCTAGTACACTCACCTCCGTGTGTGCATATTGGATAAGCTGTAGATACAATTAATATCTCAATAAATAGTGCTTGCTAATTTACCCAATGAGTGTTATTTTTGCTTGATTATTGGCGTAGAAGGTTGTCAAATTTAAAGGTAAACATATACATACATCTCCACTTAGTACAGTTGACAGACACATAGTACAGTGAGAATTATTGTTTCAAAAATTAGATTATTTATATAATATATCTATTAAATTAACTTAGGTTACTAATTAACGTAATAAAGTATTCTAAATAGGGTAAGTTTGTATCATATAATAATTATTTTCGTTCATAGACTAAGTAGATATATCTTTATTATCCTTACCTTCCTAAATTATCATAAACTACTATCAAAACTCCGTAATTTGAAAGTTAAAATAAATGGCAAAGCGCCATTTATCGTTAAGAAATTACCGCTATTTTGGCTCCTTCTAACGTACTCACCGGACTATGGCTATAACTTCGTAAATGTAAGGGCATTATTTGTCGTTTGGGCATTATTTGGCATTATGTATACACATTTTTTGTATGTATGAATTATATTAACAGCTTGTATAGTTTTCCCACACGAAGGGTAAATACGCTGGGCAAAACCTCCTCCAAGCGTACTCACCAAACAATGGCTATAATTTCGTGAGTTTAAGAAAACTATTTATTTCCTTTGGGCACTAATTATAACTATTTAGGAATCAATTATTGCCATTCATAAAATACCGCTAAGTTATGGTGAATATGCTAGTCAGAGACAGGTTTCTTTTTAACTAAATGTGCGCTGCTATGGGTCCAGTCAAGAGCTCAACAACCTACTAAACAAGACAATATTTTTGACCGACTTTCAACTTAAAATCGAACGAATAGAGTTCAATATATTAATTGAGAAATATTAACGTTTTGTAGCAGGTTCCAAGCCGTCGATTGTACAAACAGTATTCAAGCATACGTAAACGAGACACAATAGAAATTCTATTGTTATGCGGTCTCATGAGACCGCTTGGGTGTAAACGGGGTAACCAATCAAGCGCACGCTTTTCGCCTGTGTAGCCGTGGCCCAAAATGGTCTGGCTCCCTGTCTAAGGTTTGGAGGCCTGATGACAATCACCCCAAGCGTAATAACTAGACTTACCACATCCCGGATCAAAGTGAAGCGTACCCTAACTACGAACCAGACAAAGCTCTCGAAGAAAGACATTTATTTGACGTTTGAAATCTGTCAAATGACTTCTTTAAACTAAGAAAATCTTGTTAGAAAGCAGATTTAAAATAGCTATTACAAGTTGAATATGGATACGCCCAGTACAATTTCTTTATAAAAAAAATCCACTGGGCATCCATTGTAGGTACTTCAAAGCCGCTCTCAAACTATAATTGTGAGTTCTCACTCGCTTCGTGGACTGTCAGTCTAAACCATTAATTAAATGTCACGCTCGACATGTACAACCTATCCCTTGCTTCTTTTAGGTTCCTTCAGAACATCGTCGTCAGGAGTCTCTGGAGCACCCTCGATGGACTTCTTATCCTTGAGAGCCTCCTTCACAGCGTCCACCATGTCTTGAGGTTCAGATATTGATATTTTCTTACCTGGAAATATTTTTAGTTTCTCTTCATAGCTGTCTGTTTGTTTGATTGAAAGATTGATCGATATAATATTTGTATTCAATCTACCGAAAGATGATCATACTGATTGCAATTAATTTAAAAAATAACTGCTCTGCTTGATAGGTAGAAGGAGAGAGAACGAAAGGCCTGGTAGGAGATAAGAAATGTTGTATCGTGGCTTATAATTTTACCAACAGAGCAGTATTTTTTTATATTATGCAACATATAAAATAGTGACAGATTCTGCTATTTAAATACAACAACTATTATATGGACACAATATCAAAATCACGATAAAAAATATTTCCCATACCAAATGACCGGTCAAATGATACAATTTCTTTGAGAAAGCAAAATTATTTGAAATTTTAATAGTGTTGGAGACAGTAGTTGAGGTTGGGCACGTTGTATGTTATAATATTACATGGCGATATTTTTTTATCTGCATCCCGAACCCGAAGTAGTATTAAGTAGACTCTTTTACTTTCAACAATCTAATCCAACCTATTCTCTTTTCGTTTTTACCTTATGAGAAGGTATAATTATTTAAAATCTACCTAATACCTACTTTTCAAATTCTACAGTACTTCTACAATCTATAATCTACGTTCTTGAAAGTATATCCAAATGGAATAGACTCACAAAACTCTTAGCTTCCCTCATTATTACATTGTCTCACCTAAATGAGCAGAAAAACCGTTATTTTTATAACTATTATAGGCTTTGCCCAACTCGGCACGTTTTCAACTTGACACGCAAGATAAATACCAAAAAAAACTTCCAACTCGACACGATGTTCTGTATTTATCTTGCGTGTCGAGTTGAGAATGTGCCGAGTTGGGCATAAGTCCTATTATTATACTAAATGTCATCACTAAAAGTAAACTAAATCTTGGATTAGTTGAGGACTATAGCATGATGGTGTAAGGGAATCCAAACGGGATATAAATAAAACAACATATAATATTAGAATATCGTATATTCATTCAATTATTTACAACATTTATGTATGACCATCATACTATATCCCTTGCTAATCTACGCACACTTACACACATACTTCTCTCATTCACATATTTTTAATAACAACAATATTTACAACAAACAAAACAAAGTATTTGTACGCCATATTTTGCTTTATTATCAGGGGATAATGTTTTGTATGTTTTTTTTTAATTTTTACTTAAAAACTTCAAAGAATGTGTGGGCTATATGATTAAGAAGTACCACTTATTATTTTGTTACGTTATCTTTTGTCGTGGCTTGGTAGTTTGTAAACATGTTAACAATAATAAGAGTTTGGTGACATTGTTTCTAAGCGCCCATACAAACTACGCAGCTAGCCGCTCTGTGGGAAGCAAAAATGAATGTATAACTGATTTCTATACGCACTGCGATGCCAGACTGAGCGAGCTATAAGTTTTAAATATTTTTTTAGCTTGCTCGGTTAACTAGCCGCATAATGCGTATGTTCCCTAAAAGGTACATAATGTCACTCGCACAGACTTTAAAAAGTAATACTTCAGCAATTTTGTGACATATATCAATGCATATGAGGTTACTCTGATAACAAATTAGGTCAACCTCACTCATATGACTCTGAACCGTAACTTTGCTAGTTTTTCATTTCTGCACTACAAATCATTCACGCCTCATACAATTCTGGGTTCTGCTTCCTTTGCCTCTGCAAAGTCTGTTCGTAGCCGAACGGTTTATCTGGCTCTCTTATCTCTCTATTCTCCCATTCTCTCATTCGCTCGTGCAGTACATTATTCTGAGACGGATCGTTGAGCAGCACAATCACACAAACAACCACAGACATGAAGAACCCGACGAGAAAAGTCGGTTTATTGTTATTGTATGTGTCAACAAGACTCTCTAGAAACGTCCACGATTTGGTTTTGTCTCTCTCTGTATCCTCGGCGTCTCTGTTCAGCCGATGTACTTTTTGGGTATCATCGTTTGTATTATTTTTTGGCTTTTCTGCAAAACAAATTTGGTTTTATCTGCAAATCTTTCAAATAAACTGTCTATTTCAAAGCAATAGACTAAGTAATGAGTAAGTTAAGTTCATCCATAGACACATGGGTCTATTAGAAATTGAACGTAATAATATACCAATTATAAACAAAAACAGAAGCATTATAGTATATTTTTTGTGTATTTTTCTGAGGAACGCATCCAAATCGCATCATTCTGATTCTAAGCCCCTACAAATGATAAAATAGCAACCAACACGTTGTATTTCATTTAGTTTATAGTAAACGTTTATTTACTGTGAAAAAAATATTTAGAATAGTTGTGTCTTTCAACATTATATTACCAAAGAAGCATGGCGTTGTAAATAATTATTTAATACTTGTTTTAACACAGTCTAGTGATTCGACTATTAAAATAGTCGATTAGCCGGCAATAGTAAGGCTATCGATACCATTGATAGTATTAAACCTTGATAATCGCTACGCAATTCAATTCTTTATTTGCAATAAAACAACATCTGTAATACCAAGGTACTACAGATGTTACACAAAATAAAGATCTATGACATGTTTTTCTCAAATAAAAGCACTTAACGAGGGATGGGTATGACTATCGGCAGGTGTAAATATAGACCAAAATAGAGATGGATTGTGTAATCAAATATGACTGAGAAGAAAGTGGATGACTAGATGACTGACCGGGATGCAAGGAAGTAGAATTGAAGCTTTTTTTAATCATTGGAATAAAAATCCGCATACGAAATCGCACGAATCGAATACCAATTTTAAAAATCAGTTTTTGAAAATTCGTTTTGGTCCTACTGATTTATTCAATTTGTACTGAACAAAATTAGGCAAAAATTACTTGGACAAGTAATCATATTAGGTTGATAAGGATGTTCTATTTATCACGTGATTTTTTTTAGCAATTTTTCCCCCCTAATTTTACATGGTGAAATTTTAGAACAAAACATTAAAAGATATTCATTGCAACACTGATTTCGTGTGATTCAACAATACTACTCCTAAATCAACCACAGAAGACTATTTCGATAATCGATATTTGTGAACTATCGATAGCATACTATTTAGGATGAACACTAACAATATTATCGATAGTATTGCAAGCCATAATTATTATTACCACATTTTGTATAGCCTGTTTTTCAAAGTCAACTATCGATAGCGAATAATCGTTATATTCATCGTTTCTTACCGTCTCTATCGTACGAGACGCCGTGTATCTGGCCGGGCGTGTCTTCTTCCAACTCGGCGTACGCGTACACTAGCGCTTTTTGCTTGTCGCTCAGTGACTTCGGTACCTACAACCAAAAGACAATAATAATAATAAATGTTCCAATAACCACACCAACAGGGAATAAGAATGGGTAAAGGATTTTCTTTACTTTACCCATACCCACATAGAAATTCTATTTATTCTGTCAGATAGATTGTCAAAAAATAATGGACACTTAAAATAAGTGTACTTTTGTCAATCAACCAAAAAATGACAAAAATAAAGCGCGTCAAAAATTGTAACAAAACGTGACGTCATGCGACATTTCAAATCAATATATATCTGTAATATTTTGATCATATAAAAAAATACGTGTCAAATACTTTTTGTTAATCTAACTGATCTATAGGCGAAGAAAAAAAATTTTTGTCGTCATTCCTATTATCTAGCCCCAAAGCTTGTAACAGATAAACATAATTGAATGAAATCGTTGCGTTGTGAACATTCATAAAATGATTCAAACTGGCAAGGGCTGGTTTTTTAATCCATGTCAAGCACAACGAGATCTTCTTTCTATTTGAAAATGGTTGCATCATAAATGAGAGATATCCAATATGAAAATGTTTGCTTGCCAAATAGAAGAGACCCAGACAATACAGTCAAGAATGAAAAGAAGCCATTCTAACTTAATGAATTTTTCGTAATCTCCACACTTAGGCGGAGGTCGGGAGATTGCAGTGATGTAAGTATAATCAAATACGCTGCTGTCGGTTTATCAGTTTACGAGGAGGTTCTAGGTGTTTTTCCTTCAAACATAAGTCGCCTTTTACGACACCCATTAGTGTAATGGGTTGGTGCTTGGTACCTTGCATTATCATCATCATAATCAGCTTACGTTAATACACTGTTGGATTTGATTTCGGCTATTCTAATCTAGCACTCACTCTTTTACTGGAGATTTAGTCCACGTTCGCCTAGTCGCTTTTAGGTACTATTTATTTATAAAGTATTGTTAGTTTTAATTTAGAACGTTTTGCTACCACCCTATTGGTGTAGTAGCGCGGTGATTCACGCAAAGGGTCCCGGGTTTGACTCCCGGTCAATTCAGAAAACGATATTTTCTAAATTGGGTCGAGTCTGGGTGTGATGGGAGACGCCCCTGGCAAACTTCATTGTTGTAACACAACGATGTTAATTCCTAACTTCAAGACTATTACAGTTGGTGTGTTCATCATCATTATAATCAGCCCACTGCTGGACATAGGCCTCTCCCAATGCACGGCTATTCTTTTCCATCGATTGCCAGCAGCCTTGGTGTTCCCTTGCTCATATTTATAGTCAGAACTTTTCAACAAAACTTTTCCAAATGGTCAGAATGTTCTAATAAAAAAATCATGTTACCTGTATTTTTATGTGTACATAGTGGTCTCCGTAGCCGTGTTGGCTGACTCTCTTCATCCCCTTGCGGGACAAACGGACAGTACTATGGGACGATGTGCCAGGCATTATCTACGACAAAGATCGTTGATAAATAAATACATGTACGAGTAACGACGACCTCCGTAGCCGAGGCAAGCATACCGGACTTGGGTGTCTTGGTTAGATTCCCGGTGGTCAATGTAGAAAAAATAACTTTTCTATATCGGGTCTGGGGGTTGTGGTACCTTCGTTGTTTCCGATTTCTATAACACAAGTGCTTTGGCTACTTACCATAAGATCAGAGCAATGTATGCGATGTCCAAAATAAATATATATACACCACTACTTTTTAAGTATATCTAAAAAAAAAATGGGGGTGTCAGAACACGTTACTGAACATATCTGTGCAGTTAAAAGTTTTTAAAAAAATG
This sequence comes from Anania hortulata, assembly GCA_963576865.1. NCBI lineage: Eukaryota > Metazoa > Arthropoda > Insecta > Lepidoptera > Crambidae > Anania > Anania hortulata. The sequence continues at coordinate 14,492,892 of OY756405.1, read as the reverse complement.
TCCTAAAATTTTTTTAAGGATACTTATTTTAACTATTGTGGAAGGGGGAAAGGGTGTGAGCGAGAGAGCATGTATGTACGCTATCGTGGTGATTCTACGCGCGACTAATGAATGAGATTCAAAGTATTCAAACGCACAGTCTAAAATTTTGTCCAAATTATGGGACACAAATAAACCTTAATAACTTAATTACATATGTAAATTTTTAACTTTTAACTGCACATATATAGTTAGTTAAGGGTAGAGATACGCCCTTTACTTTTTTAGATATAGTTAAAAAGTTGTGGTGTATATGTGGAACAACACCAATTATCTACTAGAGATTACGTATCATCATTATCATCAGCCTCATAGGCAGTCCCCTGCTGGACATAGGCGTCACCTATAGAACGCCACAATGTGTGGCTGGAGTGTATAAGTGCCCGGAAGAGGGCCTATACACTGAATAAATTACTATTATGACTCTAAGGCAAGGATCGAAACCGGTTAATTTTTATTTCAGAATGTATAACACTCATTTGTAATATTTGATAGTAGTTGTAAATATTTGACCATAAAACTAAATTTGCTATAGCTTTTAAGTCGGTAGTCGGAATACGTGATGATAAATTTAGCAAAAACCTTTATTATTCCGGTTAAGGTTCCATAGTAAAATAACCGGTTTCCGATCCCTGCTCTAAGGTTGTTTGCATCCAGCGACTTCCCGCAGCCTTGATTAGGTCGTCAGTTCACCGGGTGGGAGGTATTCTAGTTTATGGTTCTCTAGAACCTTTCTTCCCCAACGGTTATCGACGACTTTGGTTATTTTACGGAAGAAGAAGAAGAAAGAAACACTAAACATAAACTTTAAAAAGTTCATATTTTAGCTTTCTAATAAATTTTGATCGAGATTTATTCTATACTTACTTGGAGAGTGTGATCTTCGTATAAGCCTTGTACTCTCACAGTGCCACCTAATAATGCTTGGGACACGGAAATCTGAAAACGAAAACAGAAATGATTCCCCATCCGGCAACAATTATGGCGCAACAACGGACGCTAGACACAAGTAACCAAGAACATCGTTGCACACTTGTCCTCTTGTCTCACTGTCTTTTTCGTCTAAAACAGCTTTCCCCAAACTTTTCTAAGGGGTTTACTTTTCTTTCACGCCAAATAACTTTAATCCGCGGACCCCTAAAAACGCTCGGCTGTATTATTAAACTCTTCCTCCAGAATACCAGTGTCGTGTCGTGGCCTATGTCACGACTAATGTTGAGCGGGAGACCTTTTTGGCACCGACAAAACTGAAAAATCGGTACTTGTAAATTGTATTTTTTATTTGGTGCCAGATAAATAATAGTTTACTTTGTTTTCTGTTAGTTCTCTCTGAGATAGGTCACCCAGGGCCACAGGTTGAGAAACACTGGTCTAAAAGGTAACTTATACAAACGTGACACAACATACACGCGTTATTATGCAACATTGCAAAACATGTTTAAGGTAGACTTCGGTGCATCGCGGCCGATCGCAACCGCGCGCGTTTAATCGCTTGCGAGTTGCGACAGAGGCTTGCGGCTGACGCGACTACATTCATATGAAAATGTGTGCTGTTTCACTCGGTCAGCCGCGCGTCTGTCGCACCCCTTGGAAGCGTCGCATTACATTTAAATACTGCGATTATTGTCGCATGCGATTGATCGCGCGCGGCCGATACCTTTAGCCTTATTTTTCCATATAAATACAGAAAGAAATACTCACAGAGCAGTCAGTATGCACATCAGGTCCATCCCTCTTAAAGTACGCAGACTTCTCGACTTTGAAAGTGACAAAGATCTCGTTGCTGCCCACGGCCATGCGGACTGTCTGTCCATCCTCCACACCCGCTGGCACCGGGACTGTTACCTTCTTGCGTTGAACCTGGCAACAAAACAGTACAATGTAGCCAACAAATATAACTGCAATAAGCGATTTGTGCTGGCATCAATGATGATTTGACAGTTTACATTCTTTTAAGGCAGTTCTACTGCTGAAATACAAACTTTAACTGTGGGTTCATATCATCATATCATAACAAAATCCCACAAAATTAATGGGTTTAGTTCTGGAATATGTGAAGTGTAGCAGATCAGGCAGCATTTTAAGTGTTTGGCGCGATGTAGCGTGTTAAATTTAAGAAACTAACTTTCTTAAATGGGTAAACACACAGGCTCTTTTTTACCCCGATAGGTGTGCAATTGTCAGGAGCGTGCATTGGTTTCAGATGGGGGTAGGCTATGAGTGAAAATTGAGTAAGTTTGCGTGAAACAGTAGGCGATCTCGCGGCAGCCTAACATTGGTTAAATTGCACAGAAACGATCTAAGTTGCGCGCTTTAGTAAGGAATAAGTACAGGTAGACGACAAAATGGTTACAGAATATTTATTGTTTATTGTTGAATACGTAATTAATAATTATGGTTAGCTGTCGGTTTTTTAAGGCAAGGTAGGCTCTGCATAATAGCCTATATGGAATGCACGCCCCTGGCAATTGTGGAAATACGGAAACACTTCAATACTTAGTTGTCAAAAGTATGTTGAATTGCGTCAAATACATACAACATGTAATTAAAAACAATAATTATTGTTTTATTTAGACTAATTATTGTCATTAGCAAATACATATTGTGTGTATCTAGTGAACACAGAAAAAATCAAACATTTCCTTTTACTTGGACATTGGTTTACAATTGTGTTGACAAGACCAAACACACTGGCGCCATCTGAGAATAGCTTTGCCTGTGCTTTCTTATTGGTTGGCGTCTAGGACGCCTCTTAACACAAAGAAGTTAGATCCTAACGGGCTTAGTAATTTATTTCTTACTTACAGACTGCCCTTTCCCTTCGCACTCAATGCACGGGAATTTAATCAGCATTCTGGTGCCATGACAGTGCCGGCATGTTGAACGCATCACAAATGGACCTAAAAGAAATAGACAGGTGTCAGCAGGTCAATAACCATGGTCAGTGTAGAAACATAACTAATCTGATGACAAATAATACTCAGAGAAGCAAGTGATTATGCTTTAAAAGTTCAAGGCCACCTTTCCACCCTACTAACAACAGTTTTGCCCTTCAGTCTTGTTTTGTAGAACTTTTTAGTTGCCGGCGAGTCACCACCTGTTGTTTCAGTCTGAAACTATGTACCAAGCAAGTGACTCATAGACTCTATCCATAGCACAGAATCAAGTCTATTTATTCTCTTTTAATAAACCCAATAAACATTCTGTTAGCTGCAACACTTTCTGTACTGTTCTGACTTGCTGTGGTAGTCTTTGACTACATCCCCTGAGATTAGGTAATAAATCCAGCTAGAGATAAGATAAGAATTTGCCTTCCAAAACCCGATGTCTCCAGGCCATATTTGTCATAGAAAAGATACTAGTAATAATGAAATAAAAAGGTAAAACTATACTAAAAGGGTAAAGCTGCAATTGTTTTACTATTATACTTACCCCTAGAGAAAGTCTCCATCCCAGTGCCATTGCAATACGTGCACTTGATAGCCTTAGTGCCCAGCTCGCAGCGGGAACCCTGGCACTTGGGGCAGGTGTCCACCACATTGACGTTGATATCCTTGTTCACGCCGCGCGCCGCTTCCGTGAACCGGAGACTAACTATTATCTGCACAATGTTTACAATGTTTACTTCTTTTTTGGAGCTAGTCTACAATATTATCCAGAAGCAGTGGTCTAGGGTAAAAAATGCTTAATTTGGCCTATTTGTAGAAATAAATTGGTTTTAATAATGAGATGATAAGATTACATAAATAAAGTAGAAAGTGTAATCAGAAATGGATAAATTAAACTGAAAAAAAATCTGATAATACAGCTGGCTGAGTAATAGCATTCACAAAATAAATTTAAGCCCCATTCCCTTAAACATTGTGTTAATAAAAGAGTAGAAGTTAGCGACCCACAAAAATAGAATGGCCAGGCACTGATATTCATTTAAGAAAGTTACCAGTAGACTTTTCTTGTTAGACATATTTTAACAGTAACTGCTGGTGAGACTTTTTGTTTGAAAGACATAAATATGCTAAAAAAAGTTTTAAAAAATGTGTAAAACATACAGTAAATTATATTGAGTCACCCTTTAGGGCTTTTAAAACAGCCTTTGCTATTACTCTCTCAAACAATCACCATCTAAAAGATGTTTATTATGCTTATAACAATTTGATTACCTCTTGAGCTGCACCAAACCCAAACTGGCTCTCAGCAAAGTCATTAAAAGCCTCACTCTTGAACCCGGCATCCCCAAATATCTTCCGGAACAATTCCTCAGGGTCTATGGTGGACTTATACTGCCATTGGTGAGTGAACCCGTCGGCGCCACTCGGACCGCTACCCATGCCCATTTGTTCCGAGGTTGTCCCAAATGTATCATATTGCTTGCGTTTGTTTTCATCTGAGAGTATCTGCAAATGGTAAACCATTATGTTGTTTGTCATTTTAACTCATTGGGACCAACTTTATTGCCTTGGTTTAAATTATAAAGAAATTAAATACTTGTATACTGTGTTTGTAAGAGAAACTTTAAAACTATCAAAAAAAAAACAATTGATTTTACTTTCTTATCTTGTAGCAAAGTAGGTAGTTGGTACTGAGTAAAATCTAACTCACTTCGTAAGCTTCAGAGACTTCTTGAAATTTCTTTGAAGCCTCAGGGTCGGACTTATTGGCATCCGGATGGTATTTCTTTGCAAGCTGATAGTAGGCTTTCTTGATGTCTTTGGCAGAAGCATTTTTAGATACTCCGAGTACTTTATAGTAATCAGCCCGAGCACTTAAACTGTTAGTAGTATGAATGTACCGATAATTTTGAGCCGAAACATCTGAAATAGATTGAGGTTATGTTTTAGAATAATGATACGTCCCACGAATCTAGACTAAGTAAGCAAGTGAAATTATCAAAGTAGGAAAATGAATGGGTAAAAATGTAAACTAAACAGTTTTCTTCGCGGAAATAGGCCCGAGTGATGTAATGAAAGCATGTAAAACTTACGCCTAAAATCTTTACGACCTAAAACTGCACCGGACCGAGCCGCGGCACTTAAATAATGATCACAATAATTGCCGCACTTATGAACATATCTGCAGGGTGTTTTAGAAATATTACTAGAAATTACAGCGGTAATAGTTTTGGGGTTCAAAAATCCCAGAATACTCCGAGTAGGAGCCATCTTGAAAGAAAATGACATGACTGACAGCAGTGACAGCTGTCACACAACACCTGACCGTAGAGTACAGAGTCATAAGTTTTTACTCTATGGTACAGATTTGACGAGCACATTAAGCTTATTTACCCATTCAATTGACTTCCGATTGTAAAATTCGTTCTGTGTCATACCCCTTAAAAAAAACTACCAAACGTTTATTTAATTGATGACATAACGGAAAATGGCAACATTATTTTCCGGGGCAACGGTAGGCAAGATGATTTATAAACAAAAATGAGCTTACAAAATGCCAATTATTCTAATTAAACTTTGAGATAAAAACCTAATGAAGCAGTAAATAATTGTGTCGAGTAATAGTGTAAATATTGTAACACGTAGAAACCCCTGTGACCATGGCTTCAATAAATGTTCGCGATCACAAGATCGAACAGCAAGTGAGTTCGTTATAAATCTAAATTGGTAAAGAAATATCTAGCGTTCACGGTTTTCGATCCAAATTTGTGAGTAATTAAGTGTTGATGTGGTGTTTTTATTGCAGCGTCAATTGATGGAGCAAAAAATGAAGCAGAAAAGACAAAACTCAGGAATGGTTCAGGCGAACGATCTCAGGGTCGGTTCTGCTAAACGTCCGATATCTGGTAGTCGCTCGCGGGAACTCCATGGTATGTTACCTGAATCTGTTCCTGCCTGAATATACTTTATGTTTAGTTTTCTGTATGCATGGTTCATGTTGTCAGTGCATTAATTTTTTTTATGCGCCTTTTATTTTTATAACAGGCTATGATGGTCCGATGCAATTTCTTATGTCGCCAGTCAACCCAGACCAGGTTATTCCGCTTCAAACAAATAGAATATCAACTTATGATGGTAAGTAAATGCTCTCAGTGGAAACCATTGCTAACAAAAATGGTATCTCAACAATACACTACATATTTTCTGCAAATAAACAATTTTATCAGTAGTATGGCATACCCATTAGTATAATTATTATTAAACACACCTAAGGGTACAAACATTTTGTTCTTTTTTTATTAGAGCTGGCGTTCAAATCTTTAAAAACCATATTTTATATTTGTATTAGCTTCTTTTTTATGTTAATTTCTAAAAGTGTTGTTCGGCATGTTTCAATGTTATTAACATAAGCTTTTACATCATCATTATCCCATTTTGGACTTTAGAAGTATATTTTATCGAATAGAAACAATTCAAACCAATATGATGAAAATAGAGATTGAATTTCATATGCTGCTTCGTCACAGCACTAACATGAAAATTGATGAAGTATAATAAACAAAAAGGATGTTTAAAAAAGCCTTATTTACAAAGATAAACTTGCAAATAGGCATGCATAAGAATTCATGTTTATTTAGTTCTAACTATAGAGTTTCTTGCCAATGGCCACTGTTGCTTTTTTAATTTATAACTTTATAAATAAATTTATAAACCTACCATATTAAAATACCTATAAAATAGATGACTCTTCACAAAACTTGTGACTAAAATCTTTTGTGTATAAAATCCATTCTGCAGTGATTTGTGATTCACTTACATCTGAATGTAACAATGACTATGCATGATATGTTCACATAATAACAATAACATAACATGTTTTATATTCTTCTTCAAATAGGCTTATTTCATCAGAACTCTCACATGCAAATGTCTCTAAATATATAAAAATTAATACCTATTTCCCTTGGTCACACCATAACTTAAGAAAGACTTATTTCTTCCATCTTTTTTTTAATACCAAGTAGTAGGTTTTTATAAAAAAAAAAAAAAGAATGTTGCACAGAAAATCTTTAATGAAAAAGCTAATTAAATAAGAAGCAACATGTTTTCCTCGATCTAGAACTAGAAATCGAACCCGGGATTCTTGTGCCAATAGCAAAACATCTCACCACTGCGCCAATCAGGTTAAAGAAAAAATATTCTTATTTTCATAGTCACAAAACCTATGGAGCATAAAGTTAAATACAATATAAATCAAATTAATGTTGAGTATGCAACCAATGTAAAAGGTTTATGTTTAAATATTTGCTGAATGCTACTCAACATATTTGCACAGGCATAAGCGACGTCTTAACGTTTTATGTTGAAGCTGCGTGATTTCTTTCGCGTGAATTTAGATCGGCCGGTTTTACTGCCTCGGCTCACGCGAATAGTGCCTATGAAATATCGATATTACGGAATTCTTATGGCGTCCTATGGCGTATGTTATCTTTGTCTCAAAGCTTTGCTATGACGTAAATAGTTAAACAGCTATGTACATGTAGGTACTTCAATGTACTACATGACCAAGGGAACGCGATCATAGAGGCGAGAGAAGCATTGAAACTTTATCCCACTTAGCATGACCACCAAAACAAGATATGATATAGCTATTTATCAACACAAACGGTCATTTAAAAAAAAATTATACATATAGCCGCTATGTTTAATTTTTCATCGAAATGGCGATCATAAAAATGAACCTCTATTTCCCTTGGTTATCGCATCAAGCGTGAACGGATGGAACAAAGCAAAAAATTAAGAAAGTTGCGCAGAGATTCCTTTAAGAATAAACTAAGGTCTTTAACCACGCAAACGAAGTCGCGGGCAACAGCTAGAATTTTTTTTAAATTGACCTTTTGCGTCGATAAATCGCTACATCATATCGTGTGGTCATGCTAAGGGTCCATAACTCATACGCCGCCTAATTATTATAGTGTTGTACCACTAGAATTATGTTAAAAAAATACATTTAAAAATGGAACAAATGGCAAATCCAACACAATTATCTTTTATCTACTGTCTACAACCTCATACAAACAGTTTAATGTTTACTTAGATTGAAAAATATACACAGTAATTAAGGAGGGTATATGGCAACACAGTAAAAATAAAGTATGTAATCTCTCATCTAAAAGTATCTACATATGAATATAAATAAATGTTTTTACATATATTTGTCCTTTATGCATTCCTAAACTATCAATCAGATTGTAAGAAAACATAGATAGGGTCTTCTGATGATGGGCGTCGAGATAGTTTCTGAATTTAACTGATTATCACGCGAACAAAGCCGCGGGTAACAGCTAGAGTGAAATGGCTTGTAAAGAATCAATCTTGTGCATTAAGTGCTCTTTATTAGCAGGCTACCCACTTGTTTACTAATAACTTACGCATGTCTGTGATACAGTACATAAATATACTTACATATACCTTTGGTTTTAATGGGTAACCTGTCTTAAGCCTAACTAGAAACTTTATAATTATAATTTCATTCGATCGCTGTTGGTTTCTTTAATAAATAAATAAACATTGGACTTGACAACGTCACATACGTTCCTCTGATCCTATGATAAGTAGCTTAAGAACTTGTGTTACATAAATAAGAAACAACGTCGGTACCACAACACCCAGACCCGAAACAAAATAGAAAAGTTATTTTTGTATATTGACCGACTAGGAATCGAACCCGGGACCCTGAGGTCTCTCTGAGGTCTGGGTATCTCTGAAGATAGCGACACCAAGTCCGGTATGCTCGCCTCTCGGCTACAGAGGTCGCAAGTAAAAATAATTAAAAATAAAAGTAATAATTTACCTTTTTTTTTATTTAATAAAAATCATTATGTTATTCTGACAAGTTGAATGTAAAAATATAAATCTTTCAGACCTAGGCAATCAAATAGAGGTACTAACAGTGGGCGATGGTTCGGGAAGCGGGGAGGAAGAGGAAGAAAGCGTGCCTGTGTGTAGCGTGGGACGCGACGCAAGCGCCGACGACGTCTGCCCAGACGCCGCCGTCGCGCCTCTGCAACGCGGGACAGAGCGCCGGGACCTCTCACCGACACAGGTCAGCTCTAGCTTTGATAATGCCATTACATGACGTACAATCCCCGGCACCGATCTTGAGCGCTGGGGGAAAGAGTGGGGATCGTTTTGGGCATCTTACGAGACGATCGTCGTATTAGACATGCGTATGCACGGAGCAAGCAATCAATCCCGGCCGGCGGTGCAGGCGCGTCATGCGACTGGCTAATCATGTAATCGTAATGTCTACTGCGCATCTTTCGCCCAGCGCTCAAGATCGGTGCCGCTAGTTGTACATTATTAACTATGTACCTCATAAGAAAGCTCAAGGTCGCACAGCGTGCTATGGAAAGGGCTATGCTCGGTGTTTCTTTGCGAGATTGAATTAGAAATGAGGAGATTCGTAAACGAACAAAAATCGCTGATGTGGCCCAACGGATTAGCAAGCTGAAGTAGCAGTGTGCGGGTACATACAGTACGTAGAACTGACGGCCGATGGGGCAGAAAGGTTCTAGAATTATAGCCACGTACCGGCAAGCGCAGCGTAGGCGCACCTACAAAATGGACAGACGACCTGGGTAAAGGTTGCTGGAAGAATGCTGGATGCAGGCCGCTTCCAACCGGCCAATCTGGAAACCACTAGGGGAGGTCTATGTCCAGCAATGGACGTCCTATGGTTGAAATGATGATGATGATTCATTATTTTTATGCTGTCTTGCAATAGGCTAGATTCCTGGGTCCAAAAAAGATTATTCTATTTAGTCCGTCAGTTAGATTATCAAAAAATATTGGACCCATATTTTGACTCTTGTCAATCAAACAAAAACTGACGAAGATAAAGCGCTTCAAAGTTTGGGAATGGGAGCACGTGTCTTCACGCTTTGCTAAAAATGTCGCAAGGCGTGACGTTACGCGGAACTACAACGGGCTATATCTTTATCAGTTTTTGTTTGATTGAGAAAAGAAAAAATACGTGTCCAATAATTTCTGTTAACCCAACTGACGGACTAATTAGATTTTTTTAGGAAACTAGCCCATTGTAACTGCAATATTTTGAGCCAAATAAAAATAATTGTAATCTATTCTAATAAATACATAATTAAATGCAAAATTAACTGACTGTTACGCTTTCACGCCAAAACTACTTAACTGATTTACTGATAACTGATTTATTATTTATTTATGAAGTTTGGTTTGAAGAAAGCTTGAACCCTAAGCAAGGTTTTTAAGACATAGACCAAAAGTCGTTCACTATGATAGATAGATAACAAGGTTATCTTTAAATTAAGAGACACCCTGTATGATCGCGTTTGCTACCCTCACCAAGCGCGCGAATGCTTCTCGTTCTCGCATCTAAACGGCGTTTTGTATGAAAGTGTTCTCTTTTTACTTGTATTATCAAGTATTTTGTTGCTATATCCAATATTTAATTAACCAACTTACAATGGTAAAACGAAGCAATCATCCTGATAACGAAAATTTCGGCTACTTCTGACATAGGTATTATATACTATATATTTATTTATCGTACGTATAAACCGCAGTAGTGTGGTGTATTATATTATATTGTGTTTTGCCTTATTTATTTATTTAATAAAGCTAAAATATTTCAAAAGCAACATAATATCTATTTCCTCATCACCAGTAGGTATCACGTAGGCACATATTAGGTGCCAGAAATTTTTAGGGGTTCTCCTGCTCATACAGAATAACATTATAATAATAATAAATTTAAATTAAAAACAAGCTTTTGCGTACTTATCGTTACATTATATATACTATTTCTTCTTTTCTCGTGTATAGACTTCGACAAAACTTTTGAGCTCTGTTTAGGTCCTTCGGACAAATAGGGCAGAGAGTAGATGAGCTATAGTTCGTGGGTCCATAGTCTCTCACTTTACCAAATTTTGACTACAGCGGCCATCCTCTGTACGAAGACGGGTTAAATTAGCACCATCAGGCCAGTCTTTCCGACTGGGCACTCTTGCCAAGTGCCCAGAGCCCCCCGATCGATCGGGGCCCCCTCTAGAACCAGATCACCAACCAATAACTGTCATAAGTCACAGGGGCCCCATTATCTTAATATGCCCAGAGCCCCCAATAGCTTAAAGAAGGCCCTGCGCACCATAATTATGGCCTCACATTCAAATCCGCACTTATCTCTCTTCTCGCTAACTCAGTATTCCTTCCCTTTCTCACATCTTACGTTCCGATCCACGCAACCCATATAATTTAGGAATTGAAGGGGTAATTTTTCGAGAGTTTAAACTTTAGTCCTAGGTAAAGTTTTTCTATTCGAGCATCAGAATCTACTTTCATTATAATACGGGAAATATACGCCACCGTTATGTAGGTAGCTAAAATGTAATTAACCTACTTGCGAAGGCATAATACCGGTGCAATCTACCTGATAAAGGAAATTACGACTAATTAGAATTTATCGTTTAAACGGCACTTAAAACACCGTCTGGAGTTACCGGCCGACCTTCATATCTAGGATTTATTAGCAATAGGCTATTTGCCTTGTACTAAAATTTACTTAATTAATAATTTAGTTTGATAGTTTTTACCATATGGAACCGAAACATATCGGAAGTTACTAAAAATAATACATGATTACTGTAAAAAATGCATTTTCGAATGTTATATTTTTGTCGGTATTTTACATTGTCAAAAACGCCGGCTACAATGACAGGCACGTCACCATTGAGTAACTTTGTTCTAGAACTGACATCCCATAGCGAGATTTTGCGCTACGCTCGCACAAAGTATGAGTAGAGTAGCAGAGAGCGACTGTCCACGAAGGTTTTTTGACATACCCGTTCTAGTACTTTATAACTCAATGGATATTTAAAGGTACGTGACGTTACAAACAAGTACATCATGGCCGACGACGTTTTCGCAGGCTCTTAAAAACGTAAAGAATGAATTACTACTTTTGATTATATTCAAAGGTTTAAAATTGAAATAAAATTGTTGACGCTTTATTTGAATACAATACCAACAATAATAACTCTATTTCAGAAAACAGTCAAATAGCCTATTCTATAATATAAGTTAGTACACGCATAGCTTTCTTTCTTATGTCAAATCGTAAATAACATTTTTTTATAAAACTAGCTGTAGCCCGCGACTTTGTTCGCGTGGTCTTCAGTTTATGCATAAATAGTTTTAAGGGCAACTTTTTCTTTCAAAAGAACTTTCTCCTGACAATAAATAACACAACAAAAAAGAATTAGCGAAATTGTTCCATCCGTTCACGCGTGATGCGATGACCAAGGGATATAGAGATTCATTTTTATTAATACTAGCTAACCCGGCGTACTTCGTACCGCCCTTATATTATTTTTTTTGTAAATTGTTTTGTCCTTTTAATAGTTATTCTGCTGTTCGGGGCGGAGACAAATTCAACAAATCAAAGATCATATAAATCGGTCCAGCCGTTCTCGAGTTATAAATGGTGTAACTAACCCGACTTTTAAATTCAAATTTCAAATTATTAGTATCGAACTACGTATCGATTTGATAGAAGATAACCCAGAAAGGGTCCTAAGTAGGAGAGACAGGAGCTGGTCAAAAAATGTACCAAATTGAGGTAGACTTCCGTGTATCCAACGGAATGTCTCAACTCTCACCTTGCGAAAGCAGCGACATACATTTTCATACTGCAAGTATTGCGATGCACGGAAGTCGATCTTTAATGATGCGACATTTAACTAGGCTAATAGAATAGAATAAAACAGAATAGAAATGTTTTTCGTTGGCACAAAATTAGCAATAGGTAACAATGGGTGACTGAGCGGGAGAAGGATAACTCATTTATTTTCCTGTGATTTGTTTCTTTTGTGTGGTGTACAATAAAGAGTATCTATCTATCTAATTGAATGACGCAACACTAATTCCTCTTATTACGCTGACGTCCATCGCATACACATTGTGCGCTTTGATGTGAAGCTCTACACTGCGCCACTAGCCGCTGATGCCAGTGACGTAGTGTGGGGCCTCATAGTTCATATCGCTCGACGTAAGAGGAATTAGAATGTTAGTCAACCTGAGGCCTTATTTCTGTTATTTGACAATAGTCGCAATCCGTTGTCGATCCTAGTAACATTACGATCACATACGGTATTTTCGTAAACTTTTAATTTGACGTAAAATTATCAAAACTATCCCAATACGACTGAAAATAGAGCAAAAAAAATCTATTTTGGCTTCTTCCATTTTTTGTCGCATTACGAAATACATATATGTAATTGCATATTTTGGGTTTACATGAATACCTGTTGTGATCGTAATATTACTGGGAGCGGATCGACACCGGATTACGGCTATTGTCAAATTACGGGAATTGGGCCTCTGGCTCTTAAATTTATATCCGGTTTCCCATACTAAGACCGATAACGATATATATTCAAATCTATGAGTATTTCTTACTCATGCCATTGTACCAGAATTGCAGAATGGTAAAGACAAATAGAGCCGAATTTACAAGAATCGTCTTGCGGAGTATATATAAGCAGTAGGCTTTGTTGAATATAGTACAGTGTGGTTTTCCTTATTACTTCATTTAATTAAGCAGAAATGTTTTGATCAAAAACCATAAAAGTACACGAATATTTACTATCCTGTATTCTAAACACACTTACCTAACCGGAGGAGAACTTACACGCATAGATAATAAATAAATATGCTCTAAACATCATCAAACAATGCCAGTCATTACCTCGAAGTAAAGAATTAACATCCTTGTGTTGCGAGGTACCAGACAATTATTTTACCAAGGTCGTCTCCCAGTACACCCACACTCGAGTTAATTTAGAAAAGATCTTTTTTTTAATTGACCTAAACCGGGACCATTTGCGCGCAATGAGAATTACCGCGCTACTACACTAATATTTTACGAAAAATATTGTAGCTTAAATTACCTTTTTTTAATTTGGAATTTATTCAAGGTTCATGTAAATCAACATTTGTAACTTAACATATTATTTTGTGCAGTTACCTCTGACTTACGATGTTTTTACATTTTTAAAACTTTTTTGAAGGAATTTTGATACCGGTGTAAGTGCAAAAAAACCCTTTTTTTTCTGACTTAAGATTATGACAAATTAAAAAATGTCAAAAAGCGAGTTACGATGTTATTCCCTGCAGGTGTCGAAATGTTTGTGTGATCAGAACGATACTTAAGTCATGGATGTTTAAATGCATTTAAGTATGTCCTTCTATCTAGTCATTACCAATACACCAATTATCTAACCCAAAACTAAGCAGAGTTTGGGGCTAGGTAATTGGTGTGACAGTTGAAAAAATATTCTATTATGTTCTAGGGTGCCGAAATCGAGGGTTCCGTAGAAGGCGCAGTAGAGACATTCGTGGTGACACCAGCCAAGCACGGCACGCTCTACAAGTGTAGGATAGCAAGAGATCGCAAAGGAATGGACAGGGGACTTTATCCCACGTACTTCTTGCATCTGGAGAAGGATTATGGGAAGAAAGTGTTTTTGTTAGCTGGTAAGTTGACGCTTTAAACCGGCCTATCTGGAAGTCACTGGGGGAGGCATGTTCAGCAGTGGACATCCTATGGCTGAGATGATGATGATGAAGTCGATTCTTTTGTAATATCGCTATACTTTTGTCTGACAAGGTGGAGTAATAAATAATAAGAGTAGAGATGTGCCGACTACGACTTTGGCCGTCTAGTCGATTAGTCGGATGTAATAAGGCCGACCAGTCGATTAATCGGCTGTAATAAGACCGTCTAGTCCGGCGACTAGACTAGAGACTTCGCGCGCAAGTCGCAAACGTGTCGAAACATGTTTTGTTTACTACGCATTCTCTCTTGATTTTTGATCAAAATAAAATAATTCTGTGATAGTTAATTTAAGTGAAATACAACAATAAAAAAATAATCATCTCAAAATGTAAGAAGCCGGATAGTCGGCGCTTTTTGCCGTTTAGTCGCCGACTACAAAAGTGGCCAGATAGTCTAGTCGGAAAATCTCTAAATTAGAGCTTAGGGCGGATGGAAAATAATACCAGTGGCGAGGATTGAGGGTGGCCTGTGTCCAGCAATCGACCAACGTATGCTGATTATGATGATGATGATGAATATCACTTTTTTTCGAGGACGTCTCTTAACACACCCAGATCTAAGCCAATTTAGTAGAGTATATTTTCTAAATGGATCCGACCGGGATTTGAACCTGGAACCTCTTGCGCTCAAAGTAACAGCACTACGCCAATCAGTTGCCATTTTAGTAGTCTATGTCGTAAGTCGTTTAAAATAAACTAGCAGTTAATTTAAATTTAATAAGACATGGTTACTTTTGAAACAATTCCCAAATATAAATCAAATCAAATCATTTATTTGTGAAAATGTGGGTAATAATTAATGGGTAATAATAGAAAAAAGAAATAGTAGAACATACATGGAGGTGATCCGGCAGGGGCGTGCATTGGTTTCAGATAGGGGTAGGCTGGGTACATACACATTTCAAGCCAGTGAACAACGAAAGCCTAAACCGTAATTCATATTGAGCGTTTAAATAAATGCTAGATACATTTATTTCTGGTATCACTGAAATTAAATTTAATCCTGTATTTTGTTCACTTATATCTACGTCACAGTAAGGACCGCGTCTTAATGCTTTTTAAATATAAATTGTACTCGTCCACATCTCGCGGTTTAGGAAATGTAAATACTAAATAAAAACGCAATAAAATTGACATGTTCACGTAACAAGCGCCATCTTGGTAATTAGATTGGAATAAGTTAATAAATTGGTGGATTTTGCTAAAGCAGGGTAATGATTAGTTATGTGAAAAACTCAATAGATGGAGCTTTAAAAAATAAAATGATAAAAACTTTAATTTTATCTTTAGGATTTTCAACTAAATTATAAAGAGGTACTTCGAAATTCACATGGTATTGCATTGTTTAATAAATGATAATTTCTTACCCAGATGTCGATTTCTTTTTGCAAAATAGTGAATGGGGTCGTTGATTTATTTTACCACAACAAATATCAAAACAATGAATGGAATTAAAACAAGTCATTAATCTGATATCCGTAATGGCTATGTACGAAAAATCTGTTGATAATGTCTTGTTTTTGCAACTAACACAAATCCACATTTGATTGTCTTCGGATTGGCGCGTAATTTATTTAACCTAGAATTCGCATTAATACTTCACTTTGCAGTTTTTCCATTGAATAACACACAACCACACAACACTTAACCCCGAAAACAAAGATAGCACTCAAAAAAGGTGTAAAGATCAGTAATACTATAATCTGATTTATCAAAACTCGCGAGATGACAGCCGCCGGCGGCAAACTATGAAACTAATGGAAAAAATTGCTGACGCAAACTTTGTATCAAAACAATGTCCTGCATTACCTTTCAAGGAACTGTAACCCTTTTTTATTATTTTCAAACGTTTCTATAAATATAATTACGATTTTATCATTTTAAATATTCATTTCAATATCTTGCACTGTCAAGTTTTAATAAAATACGACATATTTAAAGTGCAAATGATCGAAGTAGGCGAGCCTATATCCGGTTTATGCTGCTAATAAGGAATGTTCCTTCCGTCCGATTGTCATGTATGAAAAGGGATATATATCTTTAATTTAGGCGACTTTCATTTTTTTTTTAATTCAGTTTGTTCACATATAAGCAGCGAGTATCTAAGTGTGAGTGAAAATTGAGTAAGTTTGCGTGATACAGTAGGCGATCTCGCGGCAGCCTACATTGGTTAAATTGCACAGGAACGATCTAAGTTGCGCGCTTTATTAAGGAATAAGTATAAGTAGACGACAAAATGGTTACAGAATATTTATTGTTTATTGTTGAATACGTAAATAATAATTATGTTTAGGTGTTCTGTCGGTTTTTATGAAGGTAGGCTCTGCATAACAGCCTATATGGGATGCACGCCCCTGTGATCCGGGTACCTAGGGCTGCTCTATCCGGATTTCCGTAATTTTCGAGACAACCTGTATATTTATTTAACCAGCTGCAATACTAGCTCGAGAAACGCTATTCCGTACCTCATTTGCATTTTAAGCGAGAACGATTTACTTATCAAAACTATCGTCCTCATTTGAATACAGTGCTTAGCTATTGAAAAGGCTTATTATTGACAAAACTTGAACGACCACACACTCGCGATGAATGACCTGTGCGTCACCGATCTCCATGGTTTTGTTTGAATTGTAAACAATGAATCATTATAGTACTGTCTTGTAAACAGTTTGAATTAACCTACAAACTGTTTACACATTAAGATAACACTTCATGTTTAGCCATGCCCCTAGCATGACCACCAATACACGATATGAGATGATATGATTAATCACTGAAAATGCTGTAATTCTCAATTCGCTATACTTGAATTTGTCAGTATTATAATAGGTAACTATAAATTGCACACCAGATGTTACCTGGTTACCTTATTCAGTAAATAAGTTTTAAGTGGCTCAACAAGTAATAAATATTGTGAAAGTTTAGTTATAGGCACTATAGGTTTAGTTAAACTCACTTTACCCATGTTACTATACGTTTACATGACTGTTTGTTGCCTCAAATATATTTTTTTTTAAATGATGTAGCGATATTTTGACACCAACTGTAAAAATATGATAAATGTAGCCGCCATTAAATTTTTTATTGAAACAGCGATCATAATATGTGACGTCACCGGCACAGCGATTCAACATGGCGGCTATATCTATCATATTTTTACAGTTGGAGTCGATATATCGCTATATCATATCATATCCTATCGTGTTTTGTGTATGGTATGCTATGAGGCATGGTCCGAAATTATCAGGTTCTCCTGTTTTGGTGTTACAGAGGTCTGATAGCAAGCTCTCTTTTTGTCCCATCTGGGATTATGATTAAGCGTACATTAAATAGTAACGAAACACAGAGCTATGAGTATGGCGACCGCGTTATCGATTTAAGAATTTCATTATTCGTTATAACTAAGGTTGCCATCCGTCCGGACTCCGGGTTTCCCCGGATTTGTCCTAGCTTAGAGGGCACCCGGGGAGCGTCCGAGCATGGCTTCATTTGTAGTCTGGGTTTAAAAGTTCAAAGTCTTACGCCGCCCTGTGCCTGTTTTGTTAGATACATTTAAAATAATGATAAAAGATGACTTTTAATTTTAAGCTCTGAAAATAAATAAAAAGGTGATTTTATGACATTTTCAACTGTTAAATTACACTAAGTTTTAAAAAACCTGTTCACATGTCCGGGTTCTGGCCTCTAAAATCCGGGGTTTTCACGCGTCTCGTCTTGGTTGCCAAATGTTAGAGATGGCAACCCTAGTTATATCGCATGCGGGAACTACCCGTATGTATATCGACCGAGTTATCGGCCAGTTAACGATATTATCATTAACTCTCCCAGCTCGCAAACGCAAGAAATCAGCGACCTCCAACTACCTCATCTCCACCGACCCGACTGAGCTGACCCGCACAGCGGACAGCTTCGCGGGCAAGCTGCGGTCCAACCTGCTGGGCACCGCCTTCACCGTGTACGACAACGGCAAGGCCTGGCGCAAGCACGACCACGCGCGCACCCGGCACGAACTAGCCGCCGTCGTCTATGTGAGTACTGGTATACAGGGTGGTACATATAACTGCGCTCCCACATGCTGGGCACCGCCTTCAACGTAGGTACACGGACAACGGCAATGCCTGGCGCAAGCACGATGTAGAATAAATATTTGCCAGGCACGAAAAGATTTTAAGGACATCCCTTACTATTAGGATATGGATTTATTTTTATGACTTATCTCATCATTGCAAAAGGCATATTTATGTTAATTTAATAAATAATAAAAATTATTATTAAATATTTCCAAGAACGTGGAGTTAACCATAATTAACCCTTTATTTTTAGAAAGGCATATCCATGTCGTGGCCAGATCGTAAAATTGATCATTTCATAATGTGACCGATCATTTCATAAAATGGTGGTATTTCATGATATAGAACAGAACAAGCTGCCTACATCATGATGTGGTCTGACCAGATCAATGAATACTCAGCATTTGACGATTTATACAGCTAATCGCACAAATACTTCATGAAATGGTCAAACATTAGTGATCATATCGTAAAATCGTTACATTACCCACCGGTAGAGGCGCTAATGTTGCATTATATTTGTGATGAGTAATGGCGGCGGACAAATATTTTATTCTAAAAGTGAATAATAATGTGTAAATTGAAGGTGAAAGTGCAGTGAAATATTGTTACGACACCAAGCTAGGCAATTTTTATGAAAGTCACTCAAAAAACTGCGCTCGTTTTTTGAGGACGTCAAAAAATCAAGGATATCGGAACGTAATTTGAGAGGTTAGTTAAGTTATTTAGCTATTCAAGTGTTATAATTTATTAGTTTTGTTTATAAATAATAACTATTTAAAATGTTTAATTTATCTATCGACCAAGATTACAATTATTAAACAAATTCACGTAACTTGTAAACATATTTTTATTTTAATGATATGGCCAAACGTGGATTGACTTTTCATCGAATGTTGACGTTTAAACGATATGGTCAGTTTTAGTTGGCCATATCATGAAATACCACCATTTTATGAAATGATCGGTCACATCATGAATTGGTCAATTTTACGATCTGGCTACGACATCCATATTATCTTATCCGATCACTGGTTATTAAGTACTGTGTTTAGTTTATGCTAGTTATTTTTAAGTTCATCCTTTTTGACGTAATAATCAAAATTAAACTACATGTTTCAAAACTCTTTTATCTTTTTTGTAGCAGCACCCACAAAACATTACTGTTTAGCCTCATAGTCGACTGGCAGAGAGTATTAAATGGCATTAAGTCTTTGTACGGTCAAATAAATCTTATATATAAAATTCTCGTGTCACAATGTTCGTTCCCGTACTCCTCCGAAACGGCTTGACCGATTCTCATGAAATTTTGTGTTTTCATACCCCTAAAGACCACGCAGACGAAGTCGCGGGCAACAGCTAGTAAATATCTAGAAATTAGCCTGCCGAACTTTACACAGGATTAGAAACTAAACAAAACAAAACAAACCCCTGAAACACTTACCAACCGGAACTTTTTATTTCAGGATACCAACGTATTGGGTTTCAAAGGCCCTCGCAAAATGACAGTAATCCTACCTGGCATGACGCCCGACCGGCAACGTGTAACCATCGCACCTCAAGACGACAGCGAAACACTCCTAGAACGGTGGAAGGGCCAAAACTTAGACGACATAGTCGTACTCCACAACAAGACCCCAGTATGGAACGATGAAACTCAGTCATACGTCCTCAACTTCCACGGCAGAGTGACACAGGCAAGTGTGAAGAACTTCCAGATAGTGCACGATTCGGAACCGGATTATGTAGTGATGCAGTTCGGAAGGATATCAGAAGATGTCTTCACAATGGACTTCAGGTATCCGTTGTGTGCTTTGCAAGCGTTTGGTATCGCTCTTAGCTCATTTGACAGTAAACTCGCTTGTGAGTAGACTTTTACATTGTTTTTATACAGTTAACTGGTTTGAAACATATAAATTAATCAAATTATACGTGAAATTAAAATATAGAATATATTTTTTCTTCTTCGATCGATGACTGCAAAACACTACTACAATCTAGTAAAGACTGTGAGTGTTCCAAATCAGTTAACTGTAGTTAATGTGACGAATTTATGTATAGTTTAGTAAAGTATACTATATGTATGTAAATTAAAGGATTTCAGTAGAAATTTGCTCAGTTACGTACGCTACTCTCAGACTAGCCGAGAGGCGAGCATACCGGACTTGGTGTCGCTATCTCTGAGGTTCCGGATTCGATTCCCGGTCGGGTCAATGTAGAAAAGTTACTTCTATATTGTCTCGGGTCTGGGTGTTGTGGTACCGTCGTTGTTTCTGATTTCTGTAACACAAGTGCCTTGGCTACTTACCACAGGATCAGAACAATGTATGTGACGTTCGCGTTGTCCAAAATTTAATTTTAATTTTATAATTTAGACTGTAGCAATGTTCACATCAAACGTGTTGTGAGCCGGCGTTACTCATTATATCAGCCTATTGCAGTCCTCTGCTGGACGTAAGAGCGCCACAGAGCACAATCTCCCGTTTGTATCATCCAGCCACTGCTCTCTTCTAAGGTCGTCGGTCCATCGAGCTGGGGGCGTCCTACACTACGTTTGCCAACACTTTCTTCTCCACTCGAGAACCCGTCTACTCCACCTTTCATCGCTTCTGCGACAGATGTCACTCAGTTTACCGCTATTCGATGTACAGGGTGTCCCTAGAAATATGGATCAATTCGAACAGGCGCATGGCTGGGTCAGTGCACAACTTACTGGCTCTATGAATGTAGGTGTCATTTTCGACAGATAAAGAGTTGGGACAATTTTTTTTTCATAGTATAGCATACAGCTCAAACAAACAAAAAAAAAGCTATAAAATGTTTTTAAACATAATTTTTACTACTACGTAATTGAAACTGTGCACTTTTTTTTTGTTTAAGCTGTACTACTTAAGCGATTATGAAAAAAACATCTTTATGCCCATTGATAACGGTTTGGTGTGGTCGAAAGATGCAGTCTGAGTTCTCACCGTGGGGTTGACGTTGACAGTAAGCCTGCTAACAACAATACGTCTGGTAAAATGGCTGCCTACACGTAGGTCATGCGTCTGCGTCGATTCTACTGTCAGTATATTATTTATAAACAAACTATAAAACCATTAGGCGATGGCTCGTGTAATACACCACAGGCGCTGGGTGACTTATCATTATTTAGGCCACACTAAACGTTCAGAGAGTTTTCTCTTGTTTATCTATGGTACCACAACACCCATCGATCGATTATCGTCGAAAAATTAATTAGGCAACGTCGATAGTCAATTGTTACCACAGCAATCTATGGACGATTCTCGATGATAGACCCACGTTTCATAGAATGATATCCGTCGACCAGCCAAAGCTACCACATATTGATGTAACCCTTACTCATTTTACGGTTCGGTGAGTAAGAGAGAGAGACGTCCAGTCTGACCTCTGGTTACAGATACAGTCTTGTGTGACATTTAGATGATTTGAGAGAAGTTTTCGGGAATGATTAATCTTTAATTATCAAAACACAGAAATCCTTTAATTTCAACCCATGATATATTATGTATTAAGTTATCAATAGATAGCAATGTGTTATTGAAATAACGCGCACATTTTAGTTTGGTGCTTGTTGTGACGTAGGTTGTGTTTAGCGTTTTGACTTTCATCGATTGTTCTGTTAACGAAAAATATCCATATTCATAAGTCTTATTTATGTTTAGATATTAACGGTTTTACCTCAGAAATGCTGTTTGAATTTTGAAGGCAATGACAGAATCTTCGACAATTGCTTACAACTTGCGACTCAGCTCCTTTCCCCACTCAAAATCTAAACTTGATAAAGTTCTGTTTCTTTATTTTAAGCGAAGAAATTACTTAACCTATAACATGATGTATTGGTAATAGTAGAGTTGTAAAGTGTCCGTCACGTTATAAATGTCTGACCAATATGACCGAGCAAATTGGACATTTTCTCAATGTGACCGGACATTTTGGACATTTATTTATTGTCACTAACGTCACATTTAATTCTATTGACAAACTATGAAAAAAATTCATTCGGTCACAAATAAGTGCATTATTTTATGAGAGAGGCTTTAGTAGTAATGATCTGTAACGAAATGAAATTTCTAAAATCTGCAAATACTGTTACTTTTAAAGTTTAACCACTTAATATTCATATTTCATTTGCTAAATTGCACCTTACGTACAGACAACAGCTTGTCAACTTACTTTAATGGAATTAATTTAAGACTTACTTTAGTGGAATTCTTCTTTTTTTAAATTTATACTAAAACATATTTGTGACCATCGTGACAATAAATGTCCAATGTGACCAAGCATTTATTATAAATGACGGACGCTTATAGCATATGACCGTCAATTTACAACTCTAGGTAAGAGGAAAGCCACAGCGATGACACTGTTGAGTAAGCTATAATAAACTAAGAATATGGGTTTTAGTCTTTGTAAGTACCTGAATATTAAAAATGACCCTTTATTATAGGGTTCTTTCCATATATAGGATACCATACTTTGAACCTTATTTACTTAGTATAAAGTTGAAAATCAAAAAAACATGTGCCCTCCACATAGCATTATACCAACAAGTCTGAATGAGCAGACAATGAACTCTATGCATTTACAATAAGAGCGATATAAAAAGAAATTAGAAAACTGTTGGTTATCAACGAATTGTAAACCAATCTTTTTTTTATAAATTAGTATATGAACTAACAAAATACGTAAATTAGTACCATCCTAACGCTCACCCGATTCATTTTGAAATTGGTTGCCTAAGTATACTAACACCTATGGTTACACATAAAGGCTTGTTGGGGTATTCGGCCGGTTATTGTGTCACACATATAGTATGTAGTTGCTCTAATTACCGTGGTCATACATAGTCGTGAAATCAATCTTATATTTTATAAATGCGCAAGGTTGGATCGGTGAATGTTTGATACCAGTTGCCAGAACGGCTGCTGCGGGATGCAAGGTAACTGTCATTATACAGTGTGTGCCCGGGAACCGGGGATAATATTGAAAACAGAGACTGGCCATTGGTTAATAAATCATTATGGTCCCAACTAATTAAAATTAAAACATTAGTTTTAGATTTTTTCTAACAAACTTAATCGTAAATTCAATGTAATGCAAACAATGCAATAGTTCCGCTCAACTTGATCGATTGAGTTCATCTGCATCGTAGTTATTCGTAGCTACTCGGAATGTCTCTTTGACACGACATTGACAACGTTAGCGATAATATCGTTATGCAATAATACACTGATTATTAATCGTAACTTTAAATTCTTATTGCGTGTTATGCATGGGTTTTGGTTGACTGGAATATTTTTAGAAAAAAATACGAATACTCTAGAGTAGTCTAGAGAGTCGAGTTTGAATATTATCCCCGGTTCTAGGCCACACACTGTATAAAGCGCTTCTTAGCGTTAGATGTCGCTGTTCAGCTAGCAAATTGTTTTAATAGGAAAAAAATGTAACACATTTGCGTGGTCTTTGCAAAACGATAGTAAGTCTTAACTAAAGACCAACAGAAGTCACGGGCAACAGCTAGTAATCATTATAAACAGCTGCGTCAGTTTACTGATAGACAGCTGCCTCCCCACAGCAGGCCTTTGAGCCCGATATACGCCTATTATTTTACTCCTGCTGCTGCATATCATCGCCCCACCTAATTAAGGGGGCCCTAGCCCCATGCGTTATCACTACTGATTTTTCAACTTTGTCATGTTTGAGACAAGAGCGTTGCCAAGGGGGGCAGGGAGGGGCAGATGCCCCTAGACATAAAAAAACTTGGGCTTAAGACTGTACCCACAATTTATGCTTTTCTCACCCCTCATTTTTAACAACTTGCCCCCCTCGGGGCCATCGGCTGGCGACGCCCTTGTTTGAGTATAATGTGGGTGCCTATAGTGTGATAAATAACAGTTCCGATCCCATACAGTCACTCTAACCTTATTTTTAGTTTGCCTGTCTCTTCCCTTTTTATAGAAATTATATTCGTACACCTAAATAAAGAGTAGCACAACTTAAAATAATACAAAATTAAGTTATTGCGTTGAATCTACGCTAACTCCAAAGACACCAATGTACTTGAGTTGTGCTAATCTTTCATGTGATCTTAAACTACATTAACTCCAAAGACAACTGTGTATTTTGAGTTGTGCTATTTATAAATCTAGGTGTGCGTATTATGTCTAATATGTAAGATCTCGAAATGTTTAAATAAATACAAGAGGCGGGCTTTGAAAATAAGGAAATGTCAAATAAAAAGACAGATAAACATCGCTACGTTTTAAAATTTGTCTATGGACGCTTCCATAAACAATTTTGAAATAATTTTGAACAGCGCATACAAGTGAACAACTTAACAGTTTGATAGTTCTAAATTGTATCTTTTTTATTCACTATAGAGAGAAAGATACATCTGACTGAACCTAATGTTAAGGAAATGGCTAAAACGAATCTAGACCAATATCAAATAACAAACAACTTATTACCAAACAATGCCATGTAACACTTTAAAAATTATGTCACAAATGTGTACAAAATAATATAGTATAGTTTTATAAGTTTACTAGTCATTTTATGTAATTATTTGATTTTTTGCATTTAAATTGCCATTATTTTAGGTATTTTTTAATAATTAATTATGAATTGAGTCTATTATGTTTAATTTTACTCACAACTTTCTATGATTATCCTAAGACGAATTTTTATTTGTAATAAAAGTACGTATTTTGTACATTTAACTTCAAATAAAGCTGATCGCATAATTATTTGTATTTAATGTACAGTCAAAGGCAGGTCAACCTACTCAAAAAGTTAAAGGTCATTCAACCCATTTTCAACTTTAAATCCGACCTGCAGAGATCAATATCATTATGGAATATGCATGAAAAAAAAATGATTTTACTATATTTATAGGAAAATATATGAAAATATAGTGCTAATAGTAAAAACAAAATTGATTTTAGTTAAAAAAATAACCGTAATATAGTAATTAGAAATTAAGGCATACCTATCTCTATATCCTATGTATGGCGGACGTGTGATGTGACGTCACGGTATATATCGGACCTCATTGTCTAACACGCGACTTTAATGGGCTGTAAGTCAGGTATTTATTAATGTTTTTCGAAAATTCTTAAAAGTTTTATTAATTATAATTAAGTACTATTCATTTTAGGACCAAATAAAAATACATGCATATTTTCCATTGAGAAAATTTGACGTTTAGTGGTAGGTTGACGTGCTGTCTGTACTACAGTGTTTTAGGTTATGTATGGCCCTATTAAGCTGTAACACTTATTTGCTGTTTATGAATATTATGAAGTAATTAAGTTTTTTCGGATTGAAATAAAATTTATCATATTATTTAGTTATTACTTACACTTTTAAAAAAACGACCGCCTTAGTTGTCAATCGAACCCGCGTCTTTTTGCAATCCGGGCGACTGATCTTGCGACAGATTTTTTTTGTGAAACAGTTTTTTACTACACCATATACCTACCATCATCATAATTTCAGCCATTCACTGCTGAACAAAGGCCTCCCTCAATGACTGATCATCGGGAGGATTGCCAATACTCGCCACGCTTGCCGAGCGCAGTTAAGATTTCGCACGAAGACGCTGCTGCCCGTCTCGTGCTACAGGAATTAATCGACTCTTACGACGCGCCTGTTGGTGGTGAGGAAGTGTATTTTTTACGGCCACACGGCATCTACCATAGTAGGTGTTTATTTTATATACATGTTAGTACATACGTGTTTTGGCTTTATAGGGCCATAAACATAACATCCTGCATAATACTGAGGTCAACTTAAACTGGACAAAATTTAACGTGCCGTTGTTTAAAAAAATTACATTAAATTGTACGGACTGAAATTTTACATATGAGTTTAAACTTTGAAAATTTTTAGGCTCTCTGATTTTATGTCATACCGCACATGCGCACATTTGTATAAGCACTTAGACTATGTATACTTTTAGTTAACATTTAAGTTTTATTGAAAACGCATATTTTTAAGTTATGCACATAATAAAATACAAAACCAAATCAGTATTATAATAATATGTACTTCACCTTTAATTTAGATTAAATAAACCGTCTTGTGCGAGCTATGACATTTTGCTGGTGAGAAGTGAACTGAATACATACGCCATATCTTACTTCATTTTAACTATAGATTGTACAACGGATACAACTCGCTCAGGTAACAATGAATTTTGAAATCGGGATGTCATACGTCACCAACCTCTCGCTCTCTCGTTATACCGTGAGAACGAGAGGTGCTATAGTATGACCACAATAGGCTAGTTTTCTGGGTCAAAAAAATATTCTATTTAGTCCGTCAGTTAGATTATCAAAAATATTGGACCCATATTTTGTCTTTTGTCTATCAAACTTAAAATGACGAAGATAAAACACACCAGTGAGCACATGACGTCACGCCTTGCTAAAAAAGTGTCGCAGGCGTGACGTTATATCTTCATCATTTTTTGTTTGATTGAGAAAAGAAAAAATACTTGTTTAATATTTTCTGTTAATTCATCTTAGGATCGGACTTTTAGGAATCTAGCCTATTGCTGTACCGGGCCAGGTTATTTTTAACTTAAATTATGACGTATAGTGCTGCAAGGAATGCGTCTTACAGCAGCGAACTTCGACGGAGAAGTGAGAATAAATCGAGCCAACACAATTGTGGTCAAACTATTAAAGCTATAGCGATTTCAAAACCCATTTTTTGTCTGCACTGGTTTCTCTCCTCGTACATTGATTCTAATTCAGAGTTTCAGCATTGTCAGCATGATTATTGCTTGCCTGAATCGGGCCCTGCGTAGGTAGCCCGATGTCGGCCCTAAGCGTAGATCACACTGGGAGCTAAGCGAAACGAAGACAAATTAGTTTTGCTTTACTCGTGTCGCCGTACTATGAGAGCTCGCAAGTTCGCATCGCTGGTATAGTTTAGCTCTGTAGTTCGCGGTGAACTCAAGTATAAAAAAACACAAACTTATCTCTGTTTCGCTTCGCTTCCAGTGTGGGCTGCTCTTAAGTCGTTGCTGAGACGATGTTTTAAATCTTCATAATAACTGCCTCTTCTATTTTTATGTTGTATACCTTTTTATAATGATGAACATTAACTTATATGGATAAATAAATGTGTGCCTATGTTAGGTTATGTGTCTAGATAGCTAAAATTGAAAATTAAATAACATATTTAAAATAACACGCGTCAATATTGATAATGAGCTTCTATAGTTAAATGGGCTTTGTGCCTATCCACTTAATGTATGTCTGTTAGGTAGGATTTACAAAGGAATCGTAGTTGGATGTATAGTTCTGTCAAAATAATGATTACTGAATACTTACCTCTCATCTTCTGGATTCATAATCATAGTAGAATGATTGTGTAGCTTCAACGTTAAACTGGATTCGTTCCTAAAGGTGAACACGCGTCAAACGCGCCAAGGAGTTATCCTAATCTTTACTTGTTTTTACCGACAATGCCAGGGTCGTAGCTAGGGGCTGGCCAGGAGGCTGTCATAGGTGCAGCCTACAGGGGGGCACTTTGCAGCTGACGGAACACTAGGAATCCTAGAAAATTAGTCCTGAGGGTCACAAAATTGAAATCTGGCTTTGGGCGCTTCAGCCTCTAGCTACGACCTTGTTAACGCGCCCGATTCGTTGCAGATAGACGAGTGAGGTTTCATAATATAATTTCTTACAAAATGCGGCGTTCGATGCGGATAGGTGTGAGTTTAACTGAGATAGCTTCTCTTCTAGCTTCAGTGTAGCTGCGACCTTAGTGTGAAATCTTGCTTCTCTATCCGGAACATAAAAAGCGTTTGGCGATAGCACACACATTTATTGTACTTTTAATATTATTATCATATTTTTTCTTTGACCTTTTAACCTGTGTGATGTTTTACTACCACTATATTTTCAACTTTGGTGTTTAAGATTGAAAATCAATAAAAGTGTAATCCTTTTCTGAAACTAAATTTTCCTATGATCTGAGTATATTACACATTGTATGTAAATATGAGTATCTCCGGTATTCCGGAACAAATATACATAATATATCCTATTCTGTCTGTCTATGTAATAAGAAGTAAGTTTATGTAATTGTGTATAAAAATAATATTAAAAAAGTTTGGTCCACTACATTTGGAAAGTATCCGTAATTTATATAAGTATTTAAATAAATTGTAATAAATGTTATGCTCCAAAATTCCCATTGAATAACTTTGGACCCTCAAATTTAACCACATGGTTTGTATACCCCTTCGGAAATATCTGTGCAGTGTGCATCTCGCTCTGTCGCTTGTTCAGACGCGCTACCGCTCATAGCCTGTCAAATTCGTGTGCAATACTCTTGCGCGGCGATAGGCTTTGGAACAGACGACTAGCGGCACGCATCTTGAGCGCTGGGGCAAAGACGCGCAGACGACCATTATGATTACCTGATTGGATAGTTGCGCGCCGCGCCCGCAGTCCCGCTCCACCCGTCGGGATTGGTTGCTTGCTCCGCGCACACGCGTCTCTGATACGATAATAGTCTTGTAAGATGCTCAAAGCGATCCCCACTCTTTCCTCCAGCACTCAAGATCCGTGCCGAGGATTGTACGCTTTAAGATTTTACTGTATGATCAAAATTAAGTTTTACTAAGTACCTAGCGCTTAACTTGCCCACTAAATCACCTGCCAATGCTGATACGTAGCGCACATCGTGACCATCAGCGTTTGTCGCTGTGCACGAGTATCGCGCACGAAATTGACGGACTTTAGTCAATAAATATATTATAATTATGTGAGAACATATAGCCATGGGCTCCGGAAGGGAGGTGCCAGGTGACGCAAAGTGCGTCTCTTGGTAATCTCTCGAAATCGAGTATTTAAATATAAAACACTTTTATAAAAAAAAAATACATGAAAAACTAATAGCTGCATCACCTAGCTTTTTTTTTTCCGGTGACCATGCATATAGCTATAGCGTCGCGACGCGATGTGACATTTGCATTGATATTTTGAACGGAGATTGATGAATAATACTTAAAAACATGAATTTTGGTGTATTGTGCCTTTGTAAGGATAGTTTAAATGTTTGTGCCTTTTATTTTTCATGTCTACTATGTATTTTGTACCTGAAGCTTTTCATAGACGCTAAACTAGCCCCTGATGCTTTACACCTTGATGTCGTTAGATTCTTAGTCAGGTTTGATACAAGCGAAGCTGTTTAGAAATAGTAGTGTAGCTAGTAGGTGGATGTTTAATATCTAAATACAATGAAGAGAAATTACTTGTATGATATTCTACAATACTATACCTATACCTTACTAAACTCTGTAATATTTAATCTTATAACAAATATTTGTGCACAAAATATTTTCCTGAACAATTTAATAAAATGTTGATAAGTAGTTATAAAAGCTCAAATACATTTTCTCTATTATCTTACAGTACAAACTAATTTACTGTTATTTCAAAAATATGTCTTATTTTAAAAAAAGGTATTAATTAAATAGTTAATTTTAAAACCCACATTAAAATTATTTATGGTGATATTTCTTAATGAATTTGTGCATATCAAATTTTCATGTTGGAATTTTTTGCTTGTAGTGTTTTATGTACAGTTTATTTGTGATAACAAATCTTTGTAAATATATCTGAAACATGATATTGAATATAAAAGTGTGAAAGCACAGCATTTATTGTATATTAATTTATATATTGTCCATTTACAAGATTAGTTCTACAAAATTATGCTAATGAAAAATCATGTATGAGGCTAGTTACCCAATAATTATCAGTTAACCAGTGTGTAAACTGTAATGTTTTATTTTACATTCCAAATGTATGTGATGGAAATCATGGTTTGTTTTAAATAAAATATTTGATGCGAAAGTATTGTTTTACTACTTGGAAATATACTACTTCAACTTGAACCTACAATACAATAGTGGAATAAGAAATATGGATTCCATACCATCTATACAGGGTTACATTTCAAAGTAGTGCCAATTTTTCAGGGAACACTCAAAATCAGTAACTAAATTGTATCTACGTAAAAAACAAATTAAGGCGCACTTTTATATTATTCTCTAGATCATAATTTCAAAATTCAATACTACCTTCCAATGTTACCCTGTATACCAAAGTCAATTGAAGCACCCCTTCATTCAGACCAATTTCACATTTTACTAATTAGATCATCTGCTGCTGCAAATGGATCAATTTTTCATTCAGGATCTTGTTTTGTCTTTATCATTTTGAATCAGATATGTCAACCAGTGAGAGATGGGCCATACAACTAGTTTCTAAAGCAAGGTTTTCCATTATAGACTTCAATAATGATGATCTCTTGCATATCTACAAATAATTATGCACATAACAATAGACAACATTTGTCAAAATTAAACTAAAGAATCGCCATCAAGTGTTATGAAGTACCAGCCATACTGTTTTTGGCAAGTATCAGGATGTTTTCGAATTGGCCTGAACTTGGAATCAAACCCAGGACTCTGTGCAATAAAGGCAAACCACCACACAATTTCTTTTGAGACCTTAAATCTGTCATTAATTTTCTCATAACTTCACTGATCTGATCAACACAATGTAAGAAAAGAAACTTGAAATAAAAAAGGTTACAGATTTTAGTTTTTTTTTATTACTGGCTTACATGTAAAACTTATTCTGTCTTGGCTGCTGCCGCCTTAGGTTTCTTCGTCTTGATTGGCCTTTGAGACCTGAGGATAGCTGAGGCACGACGGAGGGTAGCCTTACACAGGTCAGTGCGGTAGTGGTTGGCTTTGAGCAACCTCTTTACCTTGAAGAGAGATCGCCTAGCTCCGGCTTTAAATGGACGCCTTACGGTGTTCTTGGCGGGCTTGTGGGTCGCCTTTGCCTTCTTGTATACCACTGTGAAACCTTTCCTGTCAGGATTTTCAACCACGCTGACAGACTTCTTGTGGATCAAGCCGTTGTATCTGTACGAGTTGAGGTTAGTCACATTGTTGGGCTCCTTGCTAAACGGCTTTTTGATATTCTTCTTCTTGACGAGGAAGGCGTTGTTGTTGCGGATGATCATCCAATTGAGATGGGACGACATTTTTGTAGTTTTTCAGTAAAAACTACGCTTGGTAAAACGTGCTTACAACGTGTCCGTAGACAAAAAGAAAGAAGTTTATTGTCTATGAATTTGTTTGACACTGTCAGAAAGTGACGTAAAGGTTTGCTATGGTTGCCAGGTGTAACTTTTTATTTTTCCCCAAATTTGAAATAATTTTCTTCAAACGGTACTACGAGGGCTGCACTATAAGTATCGGGAATGGAATATTTCCAGTGTTCCTGTCATATTAAAATCTTTTTAGTTGCAAACTCCTTGGTTTTAAAAATCGAATACCATATTTATTTAAAAAAAGATTCTCGGTCTTATCAAAAGGTCTTGTCAAACTTGTTTAGTCGTTGAGAAAATGGAATTGACTCGAGAAAATTCAAGAGCGATGATTTATTATGATTTCGAAGTGGTTTAACACAAAAACAGTGTGTTGACCGGATGATTTCTGCATTTGGTTATAAAGCCCCATCCAAAACCACAATTTATCGCTGGTTTGCTGAATTTCAACGTGGACGTGTCAAGCTCTGTGATGATCCCCGTCAAGGTCGTCTAAAAACTGCAGTCACCCAAGAAAACGTTGATGCTGTGCGTAAGCTGATTGAGGAAGATCGACATGTGACATACCGCGAAATTCAGGTAACTTTAGACATTAGCATGAGTCAAATACAAATAATCTTGCATGAACAATTAGGTGTAAAAAAGTTGTTTTCCCGATGGATACCGCATTCGCTCTGTGAAGAGCAAAAAGCGGCTCGCGTTACTTGGTGCGTCAGAACTCTCGAAAGATTCCACGCAGGATCTTCAAATGCTGTATACATGTGACGAATCCTGGATATACGCGTACGAAGCCGAAACAAAAAACCAGTCACGAGTTTGGGTGTTCGAAAATGAGTTAAAGCAAACAAAAATTGTTCGTTCACGGAGTGACGAGACATGCAGCAGCGTCTACGTGCAAAACCTTATAAAAAACTGCGCTCGCCAACCCGACTGCCAAGCGTGGCGAGTATTGGCTTTCCCCCCCCAATAAAAGTCATTGGGGGAGCCTATGTTCAGCAGTAGACGTCCTATGGCTGAAATGAAGGTGATGATAATAAAGTGGCCATATCTAAGCGTAGCACACACACAAACACAAAACAAAATTTGCTAAACTACTTTCAGTAAATTTCATTTATACCCACTAAAACGGGAAATTAACGCGATCAGCAATAGGTCGAAACGTCAGGCATATAAAAGGTAAAATATGAACCTATTGCTGATCGCGTTAATTTCCCGTTTTAGTGTGTATTAATCATGCAACGCGAAAGTTAAAGTGAAAAAGTAATGTATTATATTACCTTTAGTATATTTACCTACTATTTTTTAGACTTTTTAGTGTTCTCTTAATTCCAAAAACTGTGTTACCTATATTTCAACGACTTTTTGTATGCGGTACTTTTAATCCCTCGTGTGCGGTACTCGATGCAATTTGAAGCGATCTATTTTGGCGGAAAAAAAAGGCTGCGGTCAAAAGTCCCTCGTCTGCGCAGGCCTTAAACAATATCTTAACTGTCGAAATACAAACAAACATACATACATACAAGAATCAAGATAGGCACGATAAAACATAACCTTCCTTGGAAGTCGGGTAATAAAGAGAATATACTTTCCCATGAACGAATTAATTACTTTATGCAGTCTGAAATTTGAAACCGCAAGGTTATCTTTATTTCGAGTAGGTATTTAGATTATGAATGTCACTTAAATTAATGTTTGATTTTTTAAATTATCCATTTTAAACAAATTACCAGTCAATGTGAAAATCAATTAATGTTATTCAAACTATGAAACGTAACTTAAGTTATGATAAAATCACTAGTTACTATGTATTTACCATCAAGGGCGGATTTACGGGGCAGGAGCACGACAGGGACACGTGTCCAAAGAGATAGTTGTAGTTTCCATTAAGCACAGAACCTATGTAGTTATAGGCAAATCAATTTATCAGCCTGTCTACCAAAACACGATATGATATGATATGATATAGCGATATATCGGCACCAACTCTTTTAAAATATAATAGATATAGCCGCCATTTTGATTTTTTATCGAAACAGCGATCTTAATATGTGTAATATGTGACGGCGATTCAACATGGCGGCTATATCTATCATATTTTTACAGTTAATATCGATATTTCGCTGTATCATATCATATCATATCGTGTTTTAGTGCGGATGCTAGGCAGGCAGAGTTGTTAAAAATAAATATATGAATATAAAACTGTTTATTATACATATTATGTAATTTTTCTTTAAAATACTAAAACTTAAACCTCTATATGAATAATACAAGTTTATTTTTAACAGTTATTGTTGATTATTTTTGCCTATCTGCCCCTTCTGGGGGGGGACCTCCCAGTGAAAAATCCTGCTGGATCCACCCTTGTTTAACACAGTATTTACCCTAATTTTATACAAATTATACACTGGTATCACTTTCGGACCATAGTCAATCATAATGAGTTTTTGTGAAGCAGTTTATAAAGTCAAAGATACCGAATTTGTTCGCTGCATGTGGAAGCAGTGAAAGGAATCCAATTAATTCCATATTGAAATGCCTTTGCTTGCAGTATTACGCTGGTAATTTATATTATCAACATTAAACATACACCTAACTTCAATAAAATAATTGTGCAAAAATATTTCCTTGTTCTTCAGTTTATCTATGGAAATTACCGTTGTTTCTTTCTTTTTTTGGCAGATTGCTTATGGCGATATGTCAAATTCCAAACTAAACTTGTCTGGGACAATTTCGTGTTGGTTCTACTAAAATATTACATCTTTTCTTTATAGTTATACAGTATTCTTTGTAATAAATGTAGTTCTTGCTTAAAATTCATATGTGATTTGTGAAAAGTGCCAAATTAATGTTTCGACATTGCTGGTATTATGAATCAGGTTGATCAAAATATAAACAAAGATATGTTCGATACTGATCTGATCGACGTGGAATCTTTGGATTTTTCCGATGACCAGACTTGGTAAGTACCGTTTAAGTTATTTCATGTTTTAGAATTTGCAACGGGTGCAGTGTTACATGCATATTTTGGGTCACCTGCAAATGTCTCACGTTGGGTAGTTAAGTCAGTTTTTCTATTGATATTCGTCGTTCCAATTAATCAACAAGTTGTATCATATCCAGTCTGACCGGTATACGGTCAGTGGTTGGATGTTTTCTTCACACCTTCCAATGATTCATCTTATTTCTTGTCATGGACATCTGTGTACTTTGACAATATTGATCTCAACATTAATTCGCAATTTGACTAACATCAATCTCTAAACACAGGATTTTGTATATTTTAATTAGAATCTTACAAGTAATATTCGTACTAAGTGTTAGAACCTATGAAATTGTATGTGCACATAGCTGTATTATTTTCTCTTTAGAATAGGTATTATTGTACAACATGTAGAAGTTACTGCTTCAAAGTTAATTCATAACATAATTGATTACTTTGTAGCAAGTGCTAAATAAACATATTGTTTTTATTATATTTAGACTCATTTGTCTCATTAATTAATTTGCTGCTTATTTTATTAAGACGAAAAATTGCATGCACATGTAATTATTATTATCTTTAATATGATATTCATAAAGTAATAAAACATTGATCATGACACAATTCAATTTTGAATATGATGTACCTACTTCGTAATCTTATTAGAGTTCTTATCTTGATGCTATTAAGACTGATAAAGAGTATTTTTAACACCAATAGCCTTATTTATAACAAAAATGCCCAACAGGGTAAAGGACGAAATGATTAATAAACTTATTATGTTCTATAAAATTAACAAAGGTTTTGATAATACATTTATACTATCAGTTAATAAAATAAGACATATTTTTTAAAATATTGATTATAACAACATCATCATCGTCATCATCATTTCAGCCATAGGACGTCCACTGCTGAACATAGGCCTCCCCGATTGACTTCCAGATTGGCCGGTTAGAAGCGGCCTGCATATAACAACATATAACAAACTAATTATCCTCAAATTAATGAATTACCAATTGAATTCTATATACCTAATACCTAACTATCAATGTTTTTATTAGTTTTATCATTATTATGGTACATTTATAAACCCATTTCCATACTACAGTTGTTTATAAACAAGAATCCTTTAATTATTCAAGAAAAGTGCTTTTGCAGCTAAGAAAACATTGTGATTACTTACTCAGAGGATTATTATTAGGCTATTTTACATGAAGGATAAACCTAAACAAATTGTATTTTCGAGCCTTGGTGCATGTTTAGGTTACTGGATTTAGATTTCTTCATTGCTTTATAATTTGATTACCCACAATAACAAGGAAACAGTTAAAAACTACTAAAATTGTATTAGATCCATATTTATAAAAATTGACAATCACTTCCTTTTATTTCAAACTATGTGTAAATTAAGTGAAACTTAATGAAAACTTGACGACTTCCGTAGCTGAGAGGCAAGCATACTGGACTTGGTATCTCTGAGGTCCCTGGCTCGATTTCCGGTCGGTCAATGTAGAAATTACTATATTGTCTCGGGCCAGAGTGTTGTGGTACCGTTGTTGTTGTTTCTGATTTCTGTAACATTAGTGCTTAAGCTACTTAACATAGGATCAAAGCAACGTATGTAATGTTGTCCAATATATTTTATTATTTAAAAAAATAATAATAATATTGTGCCTATTCCCCAGTTAAGTTTATCTATTCATTCGATTAGCCTTAGCAATGGCTAAGTACTTAGTATCATTTATATATATATTTGTAACTGTTAGTTCTCTTAAAAAAATAATTTAAGCTGATACATATTAATCCATGACTAATCACTGATTTAGATTACATATAAAATTCATTAGGTTTTTATAGAGCTAGAGACAGATTTATAAGACAAGAAATGTATTGTGTAGATATAGGGGATTTACATATATTGATGGCCAAATTACATTGGAAGCCAGGCTAAAGTCTCATTAAAATGTGGAAGCAATAAAAACATTTGTTTTATACTTTATAAATAACTAGCTTTTGCCCGCGGCTTCGCTCGCGTTTGATTTGATTTTAAGTGAAGTATGAATGTCAAACTCAGTAATTTAAAAAACTACAAAACTTCTTTATAGACAATATTTTTTAGCATGACTATCAAAACACGATATGATATGATATAATATAGCGATTTATCAATTTTAGGATAACGATTATGGTATACATCAAATGCAAAAATAGAACCTTTGTGTTGGGATCACGTATGGCTGTCTGTCAGTCCGTCTGTTACAACCGATTGAATTGCAATTTGGCACAAATAATTTCAAGAATTTTCATGTTCACAATATTCAATTTTAAAATCAAAGTTCCCAAAAACCATAAAATCTACACCCATATTGATAGACATTTCAACCCCATCGCATCCCAACAGGGGAGATGGAATTTCACGTCCGCAACGTTAAATTTTAAAACAGTTGTTGTTTTCGTAATCAGCGACCCGATAAACCATAGAAACAATACCCATGTTGATTTTCAGACTTTATCAGCCCCTTTCCCCTTTTTAGGGGTTGACTTCAAAAAATCTGAAACACATGTTTACTCATTTATCGTAAAAAGAACTTACTCCTGTGAAGTTTTGAATAAAAGAGTCTGACTAATCTTGTTTACCTATACAAACTTTGGATCCCCATTTCACCCTTTTAGGGGATGAATTTTGAAAAATCATTTCTTAGTGACCCCTAGATTTTATAAGAAACCTATGTGTCAAATTTGGAATCTCTAGAACCCGCGGTTTAGGCTGTGCGTTGATACATCAGTCAATCACTTTTGCCTTTTATATATGTATATAGATTAATTAATATAGAATGGAGTAAGGTGCTGCGCATACAACGCAGTGGTGCGGTCTTTTTGGCCGTGAAGCAATAAAGACCGCGTCTGCTCATCGATGCCCGCGATCAGTTCAACTAAGCTAGTCGCCCGCGCCGCCGCCGTCTGCGTTAGTGTATACAAACTGGTTTCTTCAATCCACGGCGGGCAGACACGGACATGCCGCGGTGCGGGGTGGGCACTGGCGGCGCGGTATTATTGACCGCCGTGTGCGTTGCAGTATACGATTCCCTTTGGTCTATTGTTCGCGGCAAAATTGTCCGGCCCGCCCTGCTACGTCGTGTACGCAGCGCCTTGATATCTCGAAAACGGTGCGTCCTAGCTCAAAATAAACAAAATTTTGGCCCCCGTAGACCCCAGGCGGCGTCTCTGGAACACTTCAACAGCATTTAAACTAATCTAAAAGCAGACCTTCATCGAGGGTTGAAATCAGGTAAGTAGCATTAGAGATCAGAGTTCCCCGCGTAATTCCTATGTCCCATGGGAATTCCGGAAAACGATATGCTTTATGTCACTTCCACAACTGAGAAGAATCTCATATGATGAAATACATCTCTAACGGCTTAGGCTGTAGAGCGTGCCAAAAACTTATAAACACACATACATACGCTCGAAAAACCCTCCTACGGCAGCCGAGTGAAAATAACAATGTATTGAGTATGTTTACTATAAACATAAGTTTAGTGATTATAACTTTAATAATGAAGGACTTTTAAGACACAACTTAATATCCTTTTTCACCCCTTCAGAGGTTGAATAATCAAAAACGCTGTAATACTTATATTTATTTTCAATCGTCACCATAATACAAAATTTGTAAATTATTATTTGAAACTGATATGCTTTCATTAAATTTTCATCCCCTATTTTACCCCCTTAGGGCTATAAAATCGACACCCATATTGATATTTAGACATTTCAACCCCATCGCACCCCAATAGGGGGATGATATTTCACGTCCGCAAAGTTGTATTTTAAAATTGTTGTTGTTTTCGTAATCAGCGACCCGATAAACCATAGAAACAATACCCATGTTGATTTTCAGACTTTGTCACCCCTTTAAGGGGTAGATTTCGCAAAAAACCTGAAACACGTGTTTAATCATTTATTGTTAGGAATACTCCTGTGAAGTTTCGAATAAAATAGTCTAACTAATCTTGTTTCCCCATACAAACTTTGGGCCCCCATTTCACCCCTTTAGAGGGTGAATTTTGAAAAACCCTTTCTTAGTGCACCCCTAGACCTTATAAGAAACCTACATGCCAAATTTGGAATCTCTAGCACCAGCGGTTTGGGCTGTGCGTTGATATGTCAGTCAGTCAGTTTCTTCTTTTATATATATAGATATACAAATAATGTACAATGTAGAAAAGAGACTAAAATTTACTTTGCAAAATAAAACTGTTTGAAGCTGCCAATTGAATTTACTCAAACCTATAAGTATAAGTGCCCAGAAGGGATACAGGTGGTCAGAAAAGTGACGTCCAAAAAATTTTTTTTTTTAGGTGCCTCATGTTTAGAAGTATCTAAATCACCCCTAAGTATGTTCTACGATTTTTCGAAATTTTCGAGCACGATTTTTTAAAAATAGCCTATGAAGCCTATGATGTACTACTTTAGTATTATTATTATGAAAGCTTAGATTCTAGCGCATTCTCTGAAGCTACTTAGAAACTAAGAAATTGTCAGTTTAGATTTTTAATTTTAAGTTGAAAATTTAAATCATAACTCACAACATAAATTCTCAACTTTAGGTCAATTTTGTACTTCCATTAAAGTAATGAGGTTGTTTATTTTATGCATAAATGCACAGTTCATAGAGATGAAATTGAAGTTGAATAATGAAGCTGCAAGAAAAAAAAAAGTTATTTTTTTTTAGAACATTTAAAAATAATCCGGTTGCAAAAATTCATTAAAAAAATCGTCACTCGAAAACTACGAAAAATCATAGAACATACATAGGGGTGAGTCAGATACTTCTCAACACGAGGCACCTAAAAACATTTTTTTGACGGCACTTTTTTGGCCAACCCGTATATTTGATGGCCAAATTACATTGCAAGCCAGTCTAAAGTCTCATAAAAATGTGGAAGCAATAAAACATTTGTTTTATACAATGTTTATTATGTCAGCTCTCTGAATATGTTTGCTATACACTGTGTCCCTTGATTAATTGGTAACCCAGAGAGGGAATGGAAGTAGAGCAAAAATTATTAAAAAATACATGGTATTTTTATGTAAGCTGTAGTTTCTTTAATCTTCGCACGCGAGATTGGCCCGTATGCGTATCACCCGCAATTCTATTTATCTTATAAGTGTTTATTGTTTTGTTTGGTGTGATTATAAGTTTCGTTTGCGCGTAGGTACCTATATCAGTTATTATCACGCATCACAATAAAAAAACGCCTTAAGGGCTTTTTTATGGTCATGTGGATTAGTCTACCCACGTGGGATTGGCCTGCATGCATTACACCCGCAGTCATATTTCTCTTATAACATAATAAGTGTTGTAAAAACGTTCTTTCAAGATAGCACTTTTAAGGTTCACACATACTGCACTGGGATATCAACCAGCAAGATTACACATCGACCATCTGTTCAGTGCTCTGCGCTGTAGGCTCAAAAGTCGGGCAGTTGCCGGTTCGAATCCTGCAAGGGACAATGTTTGTGTGATAAGAATGAGCATTCGTTCGTCATTCGAGTCTTAGTAGTGTAAATGTATTTATATAATATGTTTATGGGTTTTCTAGTCGCAATAGTAAATCTTTGCTTAGTTGGGACTAGATAATAGGGAATATGCATATATTTTTATTTGGTCTTAAAATAAATAGTATGTACCTAATAATAATAAATAATACGTAAAGAATTTGCGAAAAATATTGATAAACACCTGACTTATATAACCCATTAAAGTCGCGTGCTAGACAAGGAGATCTGACGTTGTACCGTGACGTCAAAGTATACGTCTGCCGTACATTTTTTATTGCATAGTTGTTTGAGAAAGAGACAGGTATATCTCAATTTCTAATTACTGTATTACGGTTATTTTTTACCTAAAATCAATTTTGTTTTTACTATTAGCACTATAATTCCTGATATATATAGTTAAAACAATATATTATTTTCTTGCATATTTCCTATTGGCGTGATTGTTAGAACAATTTATTTATTTATAATTTTCTGCAGGTTGTACACACTCCCCAACGACTCTGGCAACAAGGTCGACATCGTGGACTGGAACTTGTCTTGCGACTGGCCTAGCAGCGAGGATCATGACTACCAGCAAATGGAAAAGGAACTTAACTCGCTGCTCGACGACATACTTAAAAGTAAGTCATAAAATCTATTATTTAAAACATCTCTCCAACTTTGAATAAGAGCTTTTATTTTATAAATACTAGCTGTTAAGGCGAACTTAGTATCGCCTCTTTCAAACTTTTTGTTTATCGTGGATTTTTCCGATGTTTTAATAGTTATTCTGCTATTCGGGGCGGAAATCCAAATCAGAGATCATAAAAATTGGTCTAGCCGTTCTTGACTTATAAATGGTGTAACTAACCCGACTTGGTTTTATATTATTGAGTATAAGTATGCGCCTGACAACAATTTTTCTAATTAGACTCGAGGGTGTGCTGGGGACGCCACTGGCGAATTCATCGTGTAAATTTTTCTGTATTTCGTATAACAATTGGTGTGTTTGGTGTTGTCTCGCGTATATCATCATCATTCATAATCAGCCCACGTCAGCAGTTCCGTCTTTACCATAAGGGCACTCGGGGCCTGTGCCTAGGGCCCCCGGCCCTACGGGGGCTGCAAAACACTAAAACATGTTTGTAAACTAAGACACACTGTTAACTAAAAAAAAAGAAAAGTGTTTCAAAGCCTAGAAAAAAGAAGGAGAAATTTAAAACTATGCTTTAACGAAGATATACAATTATTTTTTAGAAGTCATGAATTCATTTATACCAACAGTGTTTTATTTTTACTTTACATTAGGGCCCCCGAAATCTTGTGTGCCCCAGGGCCCCGGGACATGTTAAGACGGCCCTGCACGTCAGTCAACTGCTGAGATAGGCTTTCCCAATACACGCCACTGAGCCCAATCCTCTGCTGTTCTTTTCCTCACTGCCAGCTGCCTTGCGTATATCGTCGCTCCACCTTGTCGGAGGGCGCCCCACGCTGCGCTTGCTCAGTCGCGGTCTCCACTAAAGAATTATTTATGTTGTAATTTAATGTAGGTCATGTTCAATTTATTCTATCACCAAATTACATCAAAATCCGTTTAGCTGTTGATGCGTTATCAAGTAACAATCATCCTTAATACCACTTTCACATAAATAATATCAGTACTAGGATTTATCCCACCGCATAAATGATTTGCTTCGTTTTATAACGTTGTGTGCTGATCATCAAGGTCATATCAAAAACAAGAACCAATTGTTCACAAGTTGATGATGCGTGTAATTAAATAAAAACAAAACGCCAATTATCCAATCAGTCAGTTTCAGTAAAGCTATAAGCCTATAACCACATTAGGTGCTTATTTTAGTGATTAGGACTTTGAAATATAATGCGTTTTAAATTTATGACATGTCAACAAATCTCCTAGTATTTGAAATAG
The DNA here is from genome assembly GCA_963576865.1 of Anania hortulata. Lineage (NCBI taxonomy): Eukaryota > Metazoa > Arthropoda > Insecta > Lepidoptera > Crambidae > Anania > Anania hortulata. The sequence continues at coordinate 14,450,607 of OY756405.1, read as the reverse complement.
TTTTTTTGTCAACCCATACTAATATTATAAATTCAAAAATAACTCGTCTGGCTTTCACACACACAACACACAATTACTGAACCGATTTTAATGAAAGGTAGGTACGGAGAAAACTCTAGGAGTAAAATAAGAGATGGTAATTGATTTGATTTATTTGATATTATTGTGCAATAAAAAAGTTTAGTTATAAAAAAACTCGGAATTAGATCGATACACTGCCTGAACGGTCGAAATCGCTGTACGTGTAAAAAGAGCCTTGGAGGAACTACACTAGCGTGCAAAAAAATCAGGCCACCTACTTATTTGCCATACAAATGTTAAACAGCTTTTTAATAGATATCTAATAATGATAACCTGCGATTTAACATCTCTTTGTATTAAAATTGTTCTTCTATGTTCGATCCATAAAAATTCCAACTTTATCATCAACTCTAGAAGATAAGAGCCACGTCAGGAGGTTCGATAATCAAAAATCGATTTTGCCGACATTATTACCGATTTTTTGACTGACACAAACGCACGTCCGTCACTTTGCCAGTGTCTGTCGTTCTTTCCTAGCAAGCTAGTGCGTGAACGCAGTCGATTGTCAATTAGTGTAGTATTAGTAGTAGTATGCGTTAGCGCATTCATTTCCGAACGTTCCATTTAACCGACAATCAGATCGGCCGGGATGCACCCGTCATCATCATCATCATTTCAGCCACAGGACGTCCTCTGCTGAACATAGGCCTCCCCCATTGACTTCCAGATTGTCCGGTTAGAAGTGGCCTGCATCCAGCGGCTTCCTGCAACCTTTACCAGCCTGCCTAGCAGGAGCACTAAAACACGATATGATATGATGTGATATAGCGAAATATTGACACCAACTGTAAAAATATGATAGATATTTTCGCCATGTTGAATCGCCGTCACATATTAAGTTCGCTGTTTTGATATGGTTAGTACTATTCGGTATTCTGTGATATGGTATAATGGGCTGGTCGTCTGTCCACCTTGTGGGTAAAGACGTCCTACTCTGCGCTTGCCGGTACATAGCCTCCTTTCTAGAACCTATTTGCCCTATCGGCCGTCAGTTCTACATGCTATGTGCCCCGCCCACTGCCACTTCAGCTTGCTAATCCATTTGGGCTTTGTCAGCGTTTACGGATCTTCCTATTGCTGACTTCAAAGAAACAGCGAGCATAGCCCTTTCCAACCATAGCACGCTGTGCGACCTAGAGCTTTCTTATGAGGCTCACGTTTCGGTTCCATATGTCATCACTGGTAACGTGGTAACACACATTGGTTGTTGACTTTCGTCTTTAGGCACTGAGGTATTTTGGACCAGAAGACGTTTTTTAGGATGTGCGTTTCTATATTGCAATCAAGTCGGCCTAGTGTCCTAAAACTGCCAAAAACTGGCCTTATCATGGATGGCGGTTTTTGAAGTTCACGTACTGTCGATTCGTGTAGCCTAGCATCCAACTATCCAACTATTTTAATGTGATATTAGCCTATGTGACCACATAAAGAATATATCGCAGACAGACGCCCAGAGCCAGACAGTAGTCACAAACTGATCTCCGATACTCGACACGCACCATAAGCTCAGGACAAAGATCCGGTTACCAACTACACCCACACATGCATACGTGCTGGATATATTGGGTATGGGTGCAGTCGTCTGGAAATTCTTGTTTACCTAACTAAAGTATCAGTTAAACTAAGTACAGTCCGATTTGTCGCCAAGTGGAAACAATAAAAAATAATGCTGACAAAAACTATCAAGTCCTTACTTCCTCTCTTACTCTAATAAATTAATACTTAATCTAACTATCATGATAAATGTGAAAGTTTAGATGTTTGTTATTCGATGGAATGGAATGAGCAGATATATGGCACACTGGCACAAATAATGTAGATATTATAGGATCCACCATCTCAATCTATGTAGCCATGAGGCGAGCACGCCAGCTTTGGCGTCGCCATCACCGAGGTCCTAAGTTCGATTCCCGGTCGCGTAAATGTAGAAAACAAACATTTATCTTGGTTCTGGGCGTTTGGACTGTCATAGTTTTATATTACTATAACACAAGTGCTTTAGCTACCTAAGGGCCAGAGCAATGTTGTCCAATATTTATTTATTGAGGATAATTTTTATCCTATTTTTTGTTCCCGTGACATGTTATTTATTCCTCGTTGGCTTAATTCTGAAGTCTGCGCAGACGAAGCTAGTAAAAAACTAAACAAAATTAAGCACTCGATAACAATTCTTAGGCTCGTAAAACGTGGAATAATGTTGCTTGCCACTGAATGTTTAGTAGTGTGAAGAAATAATTAGGCAAGCAAAGTACGTGAGAACTTTAAATCAGCTGGTTCTTTTTATAGTTGTAACCTTTTCATCGAGACCTGTGTATCTGGCACATAGCATTCGTTTTCACTTCTCAAAGTAAATGTAACTTGATTTATATGATTTACGGGATACACCCGTAATAGCTGATCGGCTTTTTTGTATGAAAAAGTGAGTTTCTTTTTTGTTTCATAAGTTGTTATATTTAGAATTAAGATCATCTTCTAAAAAGAAATTAAATTATAAACAGGACCCTACCCAAACAGGCTGTATTACATTATTTTGAAGTCGGGCAAGTAAAATTATGAACTATGTATTTTCATAGTTCTATTATTTACGTGTTTTGGACTTGGGGCTCATGATTGTTTGTGTCTTTTTAGGTAATATTTTATTCATTCATTCATACATTTGGGAGGAATATTTTTACCAAATGGGTAAAAAGTATCAAAATGTTTTCACAAAATTCCCAAAATTCGCGACAAAGATTAAACCTTTGCCATGCCCATAATGTTTTATTATTTTTTGCACTAAAGTGCCCAGGATGATAATTTCGACAACATCACAATCAAAATCTCATTAAGGTCTATTAAATGTCTTCGTATCATGAGTTATGAAATGCGTCTGGCTGTACAGACGTAATGACGATGCATTTTGCGATGTAATAAACATGTAAAAAGCAAAGAAGATAGAGGTCAGCAGTAATCTCTAAGTAAAATAATCATCATCATCATTTCAGCCATAGGATGTCCAATAGTAAAAATATGCCTCCCTCAGTTACTTCCAAATTGGCGGGTTGGAAGCGGCCTATATCTAGCGGCTTCCTGCAACCTTTACCAGGTCGTCTGTCCAAGTTATTGGTGGAAGACCTAGATGCAAGATAATGATAATGAGAGATGGGGCAGAAAGGTTCTGGAATGGAGGCGTCGTACCGGCAAGTAAAATAATAAATAACATTAATAATAATGCTTAATCCAGTATCCGTTGGGAGCTCTACTTTCCAAATTTTTGACAAATATGTCTACTTAGGACAAGTTATCCAGTTGGGTAGATCCAATTTTGAGGAGGTCAATCGTCAATTACATGTCTTCTCGTCCAATATACCCCAGTGTCTAAAGACGAAAGTCTACAACCTGTGTGTGTTACCAGTGATGACATATGGAACCCAACTCGAAGTAAGGAAATAACAACCTTTTATTACAAACAAGATACCAGACAACGATGGCTGCTAAAGGCGCGTCCCAACATAAACGAGTATCTTTAAAAAATGAACGGAATGTCGAAAAATAAGCTTCTACTTATCCATACTATGAATATCGATGAGAATTATTCTTCCTTTGTCGATAATCCATACCCAGGCAGACGGTACCTACGAGTATTGTAGGCACGTTACAATAATTCAATGTCAGGCGAGGCAATTTTACAATTACATACATCAATTTACCGTTACGGCTATAGGAAACCTAGCTTGGCCTGCAACTCCTACAATCCTAAAAGGATTATTTACCAAATGTTTACATTTTTTATTTAAAACAAAAGATAAAAACACCTTGATATTGTTTTCTGGTAAAAATACAACGACATATAATTTCTTTCTTGCAAGATGACTTGCCCTTTAATTCAGATATCTTCTTTCCAATACGTTCCATTACGATTTGACAACAAATTAACCAAGTGACACATATGTTTAATCATACAGGATGATTAGTTATTCGAAGACGAGTAAAAATTTAACAACTTTTCTTAAAAAAACTAACATTGAAATGTAAAATAAAACTCTCTTTCGCAGTTTTTTTTTTTGTTATTTGAATTTGTTGTGTTTTTACTTCTTTATCTCCCGGAATGTTTAATTACCATGTATTGTGGCACATGATTAAACGGTTATAATTTTGTTATCAAATGTTTTTTTTAGTCAGTGATAATAGACCCGTTAGAAAACACTTATTATTTCCAACAGATTTATACGGTAATCATTTAAAATTGTCGAACGAGTTACGGATTTCCCAACCAGGAAACCCGCTGATACATTTCACTAAAACAAGGTGACTCACAAGAGTGAGTAGTAGTAAGGGTTTGTTTTTATAAGTTTCTCCTTACTTATTTTGGCCTATTCTAATATGAGGTCATAAATACAGAATTTCTTATGTTAAAGACAGATCATATCTAAAATAAAGCTTTCGTTAAACACTACCTGGACTAATTTTGGTCATTGCTATAAGAGTTACGGTGGCAGCATTGAATAATGTACAAGGCATACTGCATTGAATTATGCATGAAGACGCCTACAACACAGTTTTAGCCACCCACTTTTTGTTCTTGTTAATGTTAAGAATTTAAACTAAGCAACAGTTTCTTAAAATATTGGATTTTAAATGGCCAATTCCTGTTAATTTAAATAGAACTTTAGCTAAAAGATTGTCAACGCCCGTCATCGCGACAAAACGTCGAATTTACCATAGTAGGTAAAACACACGGTTATCGCCATAAAAAAAAGAAGTGGTTATAAACAATACTGCTACGGTGGTTAGCGCCTCATCTTACTTTCTCGAGACGTGAGTTCGAATCCCAGCACGTACCCTTGGATTTTTCAGAATTTATATACATACTTATTTGTGTACCTGCACTGCACATTCTGTTGCCAATGTTCAAAAATAGTCTGGTTCCTCATTTGCCGTCGCTTTAAATGTAATACTAGACTTGCTACATCTAGGATCATGGTCAAGCGTACCCTATAACCCCAACCGGTAAGTCACGTGACACTAAAGCTAAATCATACAGTGTCACGTGATTTATCGGTTGACAATTCGTTGTCGAAGGAATCTGAATCGGGGACCAGGAACGGGACAATGCGCTAGAGGAAGACAAGTCACAATACTATGTGGTCATTGACGTTTGGTTTATTTCAATGACATCCAAATAACGGAGTCTCAACCTGAATGTCGTTAGAGTATTCGGTTACCTGCAAGTCTGTATTTACTGGTGTCTGAGATGCAAATTCCGCGATGTATCGTAAGAGAGTTCAGATATTTGCATCGATATCCAGTTTCAACCCACTCCGCTTACGGTATTATGTCTGTTGCGCATAATATTTCGTATCACAACAAGTTTGTTTCCGTAATTGAAGTATAAATATACGTGTAGGGAAGTAAAAGAGGAAATGAGGTAGCAGCACGAGTATCTTCCCATAATACAAACGACCTCAGCGATCCATTGATTAGTCTTCCTTATCTTGTCTACATAAAACCTACATGAGAGCAATTACGAATTGCGTAGACTGCCGCAGACGATTAGAAACACTCGGAAACCAAACCGGGCGCGTTATTTCATACCATCATTAAGTGAAACCGCAGTTCCCGCTGCCGTAGCGTATATTTTAGTCCACCTTTACTCAGGCTTATCTCATCAGCAGGATACTTTGTCCCACATTTAGCCGCGATATCAACGTAAACATTAGCACCGTTTGTGACGCAACACCATTTATCATATTACGTTTATTGTAATGAAGACAATCCATATACATCAAGGAAAGTAACGCCCACGCGCCGATTGCCATTGGTACGAAACTTGTTTCATAAATGGCGAGTTAGTTTCACTTTTTGCAACATCGAAAAAGTTATATACTAATTGAGAATGTTTACGGTAGTGCGCTTAAGCGTTAAAGCATATCATTGAAATCATTTTAGAGTCTAGAACCGATCAAATGCTGCAACGTTGGATGATGTTACAAAATGTGACTGTGGTATGAGGAAGTACATTGATGAATGTAAAAACTCGCTGTCGACTGTAATCAACGCATGCTGATGAAAGTTCTAAAGAGCCAATAGAGACTGCTATAGACGATGTGTGTGTGCATTGATCCATTACAAGGTTTTGTTGCATTGCGGTATCGAGATTTGTGGAATAATTTCTAACGTTAACACTAAGGTTACAGATTAATTAATTATGCAACTATATCCGTTTGAGAAAAATATTGTGACATTATATTAAACCCCTACTTTTTTGAACAGTGTAAAGAACTTATATCTAATTGTTGTAGGACTTTATTTGGGAACGTTGTTAGCGCGTGGGACGCAGTAGGAAGGGCATTACCGATAGACGCATCGTGCATGGCTAAGTAGCGCAATGAATCGTAATAATGTTCCTCTTGCCGCTTTCTTTTCATAAATTATGTCTGTCGAGATAATTGCTTTGAAATAAGATAAGGAAACCGTATTAGGGTTAGTAATATGCTGATTATATCTGTCTTAATAACGTAGTAAGTTGTCGTCTACATATTAATATTTTGTCTTTTGGTAAGATTAATTTTTTTCAAGGTTTTTTCTAAGGATAGTCTGACTTTTGGATCTAGGATCATGGTCTAGTCTAGCATAAGTCCCCGACTGGGGACGGAATAAAGCGCTAAAAACACTTAGATTTTAAATACTTAAAGTAACATGAATTATGGATTTTGGGCCTCAAAGAAAAGAAAAAAGTTAATTATTTTGATTAATTGATCAATCAACAAAACTGAGCTGGTCAACGCTTCAGCGTTTACAATACATACTTAGCGAGTAGCTTACGAGCAGGGAAACAGTCCTATCTGTTATAGAGACATTAAACAAGTCAAATGACATTTCACAAGTTTCTTAATGATCTGTGACCTTTCATTGCCCAACACAACGTGCTACATTCCATAAAAATAATAACAGCTGTCACCCAAGTTCCTGATCAAAGTTGACCACAACGCATACCAATTGCAAATCGTTCACCAATTTGGGCGCCAATTATTTCAATGGCGTCGCAAACTGAATTTCGAATCGTTATTTTGCATTGCTCTAACTGTGATTGATACACGCACTAAAGTACTTTTTACTAAGAAAGTGATAAGGTCCAAATTCGAGCATAACGTTTTCGTCAAGTTTTAGATGCGATTTTTTGAAATGGGTTTGTTAACCTCATCCGTTCGGTTATCTACCGCGACCATATCTCTAAAATTGGAACTAATGTTACTAGTTGAATACCACAATACAATTTGGATTATGCTGGCTCATCAAGTCGCGTCAGAAATCGGGAATGGATTTTCAATAAATCTTGTTAATGGCATAGATTAGTAGAGACGAGGTAGGTACCTACTTAGATTTTATTCTTGATTGCCGTTAATGCGAAGGATTGTTTGCATAAATAATCCTGGAATTTAGTTTTTCTACAGTTCATTTAGACAAAGAAACTCGGATGGATATAGGCGTTTTATTCAGGGATAAAAAAATGTATATGACGTGATATTGCAATACTTACAGTACAATTTGAATTTAACTTCACTTGACCTAATGGTAAATAATTATAAGTCTAGTATAGAGCATGCTCACTCAGTATAATATGGTACCATTTTACTCTCGTCTGGAAGACACCCAATTTGTATTCATCTAGTCCCTCGTCATTGACGCTATCGCAAAGAGTTCCAATGCTTTGCCGTAGCTCGTACTGCTTTATCTTATTCCATGCTTTTTTGTTTCAGATGAAGTCTTCGCAATGCCGGATAAGCACAAATTCGACTCCCGCACATACGTCAGGCCGAAGAAACGCGTCCAGCGACCGAGCATCCAAAGCATCGTCGAGGTGCCATCTAACAACGGGTCGCCGAACAACTCCCTCCACCAGTCCGCCAACAAATACCTTACGTACAACAAGTACAGCATGCCATTAGGTCCTGTCAGCCCTATGCTCAGACTGAAGACGTTCAATGTTGATGCGAATACGGAGAACAGTACAGCGGTCAAAGAGTACGCGATGAAAAGGCGGAGTTTGGTGCATGATGACGATCCGCAGGTATGTAAATGAAAGTGTGTATTTCTTTTACCTTTCAGCCCATTATCCTTGCAGCAATCATACGAGTATTATCAAATTAAAACCAGATCTCCCAGATTAATATTAGTCTCTTCCAGATATCTTGATGCTTTCCTTCTTAGTCTCTTTACTGGTTGACTTCTACTTCTCAACCTGTAGATCATCTTGAGATGCAGTGGTAGGAATTGCCCCTTTTAGTACAATCTTCACTCTTCCCACATAATGTCTAAAGGGTGCGTCTGAATCATTCCGATCAAAAAAGAATTTTGCATTTACGTAATATATGGGCCATAAAATTAGTTTTGTCAATGGCGAATTCAATCCCATCTCATCAACATTTTTGAAAAATTCGTTTTTCTGGATTACCTCGAACATCGGACGCCACACTCTCAATTCTCTATTATTATATGTAAAAAGTGATGTAAGAAGTGAAACACAAATTACGTTATGTGCTCTATTAGTCATAATCACGAAATCGTCTACATACACACATGTGTCTAATATGAAAATTCATTGGCAATTTTACAAGGGTTGATTCACTTGGTGAACTAGCTGAAAAGTGTATGTGCGAAAATAAGTAGGTACTACTTGCTGGTCTTACATTAAAGAAGACAAGCCTTACTAAAATGCAATACAATTTATGTAGGTCAAAAATGTCATAATAATGCTTCATCTTTATAAAAAAAAGTAGTGCGAACGATTATGTAAAAGCAAACTTATTAAAGGTTAGCGCGACCGTGAAACTGATATTGCATAATTAGATATTATTATTACAACATTTACATTATACTTAATTAATATATAGGTAGCCTTCTTCGGGCCTGTAATAATTACATTATATTACATACTACACTTTTTTAATGGTAGCCTTTAGGTATGAAGTGTAATAATCCATACTTTCATACTAATATTATAAATGCGAAAGTAACTGTCTGTCTGATACGTTTTCACGCAAAAACCGTTAAATTAAACCAATTTATAGCAAATAAGGAATTTTGAATTTGATGAATTGTAGTATGAGATAGATGGGACCTTGGAAAAGGACATATGCTTTTTTGTCGTAAAAGCTGAACCGATTTTGATGAAAGGTTGAACCCTAGGGAAAACGTAGGCTGCTATTTTGATTCCACCTGTGATATAAATAGGGCGAGTGAAATAGCGTGTGACAAACCGTATTCAACGCAAGCAAAGCCGCGGGCTCAGCTAGTAGGATATAAAGTGCAGTGTCGCACACATAAGTGAGCATATAGGCCAAATTACTGCAGTTACAAAATGTAACATAGCCTATCTTAGCTATCTCGCATTAAATGTGACCGTGTCATTTGATAATGGACTCTTTGTTCTAAGTCATAAGTATTTAAATAAAATAGTCTTGATGTTTTTCCAATTTACTTTTTTGGTGTTAGATTTGTAATACCAAGTTTATTATTTTGTAAATATTCCTAGTTATATTCTTAAAATGTACGAGTAAAATTATTTTAAAGTTTTGGTAAATTAAAACAGTGCAAAATGTAAATATTCATAGAGCAAAGAGTATTGTTCTTTTTATTGACGCATGCTTGGCTGGGTGTTTACATAGGTGCATAGTGATAAAGCACCAGGTGCTTCTATGTTAATTTTGTGAGAACGTTATTATAACATTACTTACATTGTTACCATGTTAATGTTTGTGTAGTGGTATGAACAAAATACATTGCATATTTGTCCCAAACTATAATTTCTACAGGGTTACATTGCAATGTGGTGCCAAATTTTTAGGAGTGACTCAAAATCAGTAACTTTTATTGAACTATGTAAAGAACAAATAAAATTATTCCTATCCTTATACCTTATATTTTTCGCATTTAATTATTCCTATCCGCTGTTAAAAATATATACATATAAGTTAACTCATTATCATACGATAATTTAACTCATTCATGAAAAAAATGCACAGTATGTGCACTGCGTAAGGTCCTTGTCGCCGTACCTACGCCTCATTAATGACCGCGTGGCTTTCGTAATCTCTCTATTGACTTTATTTTCAAATATTTTAAAGTGATTTTATTCGTAACATACGATTATTAAAAATAATAACGATTAAGACGATTCTTTATATTGTTCCCTAGATCTTATTTTTTTTATTTAATTTAGCCGCCATTTTAAATTTTTATCGAAACAGCGATCTTAATATGTGACGGCGATTCAACATGGCGGCTATATCTATCATATTTTTACAGTTGGTGTCGATATTTCGCTATATCATATCATATCACATCGTGTTTTTAGTGCTCATGCTAGGCAGGCTGGAGGTCTGGAATGAAATGACGCGACCGCACACCCAATATGTATTGTGACGTGACGTCATTTACCATTGGCGCTCCCGCCCTAATTATATAAATGATATATATCTGTGATGCAATAATAACAGCAATATTGTCTTTATGTTCACGGTCTAACGACCTTGCCCGCGGTAGCTCGGCCGGTAATCAATCTGTGTTGTTATGTTTTTGTCTCACGCTTATAATTAGTCATTTCTTCACACCTCGCGTCATGCACGATTAGGTGTGTAACCGGTCCTCTATTGTAATTCGTTTAATGTACTTTTAAGAAGTTATATACATATTATATAATCTGAAAGTCATTAGGGGAGGCCTATGTTTAACAGTTGACGTCATATGGCTGAAATAATGATGATGAAGATCATATTCATCAAGAAGTTATTATAATATGTCGACCCGATTGGTGTAATGGTGCGATAATGCGCCTTAAACGCAAAAGGTCCCGAGTTCAGATTAATTAGAAATTGAAATAGAAAACTTTTATTGGTCACACATGACAGAAAAATACATAACATAAAACTATAAAAAGTATCTGATGTGTCAAAAAGGTTTCCGCTCAGCGTTTGTCGTGACAGCCATTCAGAAACGTTTTTTTCTAAAATTGTCGAGTCTGGGTGTGCACGTCTCCTTGCACACCCAGACTGGACACATTTTAGAAAAAATCCAGCGCAAAATACATTGCGTCTAGTACCTCGTAACACAAGAATGTTAATTCCTCCATTCGTGACCATGGAAATTGGTGTCTTGTCTGGCGGTTATCATATTTTCATTAACCTTTGCAAGAGCTATATTTAATACAATGTAAATTTTCGTTGGTATTGTAGCCGCAAATATCACTCTCCGGCTTAAATAAAATAACTTATACAACTATAATAGAATCTCAAAAACATAATCTATTCTCATAACAAACTGATGTCAGGCTGACTGTTTAAGGACCCTTATTTTCAATAGCCAGATAACTTTTATTTGAAGAATATGATTGACTAGTTGACAGTTTTAGGTGACAAAATGTGTCACAGCGTCAATTTTATCATAAAATCGGCCCTTAGTTTATATCAATATTAAACAACATCACATTCTTGCTCTGATCCGAAGGTAATTAGCTAAAGCACTTGTGTTATAGACATCAGAAACGATGACTGTACTTACCACAACCCCCAAACTCGAAATAATATAGAAAAGTTTTATACATCGACCCGACCGGGAATCGAACCGCACCCGACTGAACCAAAGGCCCCAGAGATAGCGACGCCAAGTCCGAAGTACTCGCCTCTAGGCTACGAAGGTAGTATAGGGAAGTAAACTGTTTTTTTTCTTCGATTTAGACGTTGGTCTCATATTTTTGCAGTAGAATCACCCCTAAAAAAGATACCCTGCTTAAGATGTGTCTTCTTAACACTTACTCCTTTGAACGGTTCTTCATCTTGCTATATCCTTTCCAGCTCGAAGACCTGGACGTCACGCTAGCATCAGAGGTGTCAGACCGGCTGTCGTCGGAGCACCTGCCCTCCAAACCGATCAACATCGACCTCTCGCAACCGGCACACAACCTGCACAACACTTTCAACAAGTATGTGACTGATAGTTTAAACTTTAACATAAATAACAAACGGTTTTGAAGTAGAAGATAACCTGTCGGCATTTTATATTTAAAGCGTCCGAACATAAGGCCAATAATGAGACTACTTGTAGTTCAGTCAAGACACGAGATGCTGTAACCAGTCGGAGTCACAAGTAGAAAATGCGGGCTCGCATGCAGCCTCTCGAAGGCTTAGTTTGTGCCGAAACCTCACAAAATGTATTAAAAGTTAGACTGCAATTTGTGGTTTTGATGTCGCTGCCGTTAGTGGCCTAATGTCTACGTCTGTCGCCGCCTCTCATTGCATAGAAAACTTCCAAATCTAGCCCCCGAGCCCTAGACGCGGCCACAAGGCGCACATTGTGAACGCGGTTTTTGGGGTTTTTATTTATTTAAACAAGTGATATAATTAGCGGACTTAATGTATACAGTTTTCTTCAGTATCTACCAGTCAAACCAAGGGAATATAAATAAAAGGGAAAATAGTCGTCATCATACACACTCAAAAGCTCATTTTGAGTGTGTTTGTTGATCTATTATGCGAAAAGCAAAATTTTTTAATGATGGTGACATTGCGTAAGTTATTCTATTAAGGCAGCTGAATTTCACATTTTTTTACGAATAATAATCACATTTTGATAAATAATCTTACAATATTTAGTATTTTAATCGATTTCAATGTATTACGAAGGTTTGGCGATTGCAATATAAAACAAAACAAACGCCGAAATTTTACTTCTGCCCAATATCTGAAGTTTTCAAAGACGAGGTCATTACATTTTATTCCGTAATAATGATCGTCAGCGGACAATGGTTGAGTGTCTAGAATCAAAATAAGAAGACACAAGCATTAGATACTTTCATGACAATTACATTGGATGATTTCACTGGCACTAAATAGATAAAAACACATGAGAAAGTGCATGGCCGTGCCAAAAGAAGTGCTTTAGATTTACTTTCTAATTTATCGAATGATTGATCATGTGCGATTTATTACTACCTATATCTCCATATGATTAGTTTTAATGCAACGTTATCTTGTTTGAAAGATAATTAATTATACAATTGGCTTAAATAAATTAAACCAATTACATAGTTAAAAATTTTAATTGCCTTTTTTAAATATAACATTGTTAATTATGTTTCTTAAAGTAACATTGCCATGTAGTGTACGTAATTTATGGTAATTACTAAAGAATTTAGCTTTTCTTGATTCAACAACAGCAAATTTGAGCGCATGACACATTTACTAATTACTATTTAAACTGATAATGTATTCAGTAAGTGCTACAGATTCTATATTTGTATTTACATATTGTTGTTACTAATAATACTACAAAAATTACACATCCCGTGCATAATCTTTAAAGCTCTATGAGTTCCATATTTTTTGGACTAATTTAAATATAAAAAGCGAAGCATATCCCACCTACAATCTTGCTTGAATGCCCCGTCACCTGCACGCGGGAACAGCTTATGAGTGCCACAGCAATGTCACTCGCGTGGCGCTTAGTGTGCTAACCGTAGCAAACCTTTTTGCTCCACCGATACGCTAAGAAAAAGAACTACCAGAGTCCTGGCTTTTTTAGGTTATTGTTCTTGTTTATTAGAAACTGTTAAATATTATACTACAGTATACAGGATGATAGCACCTAGTCAATAGTTCATAAACGTACTACAAAACCTAAAGTTTTCTCAAGTGATATAGAACTCTATTTATTTGATTTATTTATTATATGTTGTTTAATAAACTGTCGACTGTACATTTATAGTAGGTTAATAACTTAATAAGCTCTCGACTGTAAAGAAATAAACTTAGAATCTGTTAGCAGTAGATTCTTTCAGCGTAGGAGCAGAGCAAAACAAAGATATATTCGTTTTGATTCTCTCTCATGTCTTGTTTCTTTTTCTATGTTTATTTATTTTCTTCTCAGAGGTCTAACAAACATCATGAACGAACGCGGTAGTCTGCACATGTACCAAAGCGGGGAGTCCCTGATGAGGATGTCTCCCCCGAGTCTGGTGTCCTCGCTGCTTATGGAGAGCTCTAGTACCTTCAACCCTGAGTCTATGGATAGCAGGAAGTCGATGACCTCGCACAGGGACTCCGGTGAGTGCTGAGCTGACACTATACGAATGAAACAGCCTGTATGTGTGCCAATGGCTGGTGTCCTCGATGCTCGAGGAAGGGACAGTAATCTGCAATATATATTTTAAAAAAGTCGGGTTAGTTACACCATTTATAAGTCAAGAACGGCTGGACCGATTTTCATGATTTTTAGTTTGTTGGATTTGTCTCCGCCCCGAATAGCAGAATATCAAAAAAATTGCAAAAAAAAACAGGCGGCACGAAGTTCGCCAGTACAGCTAATAATAATTAAATAAATACTAACTTTTGCTTTCTTTCTCCGACCGTGTTCCTTTAATAAGGCAAACACATTAACGTATTTGAAATAATAATAATGTTTGAATTTCGGAGGACCTAAAATTTCAATCTCAAATCTTAATTGAAATTAAACAATTTGGGCAATTTATATTTGAAAGTAGCAATACTAGTAATTGCACCTAACGCACGTGCTGCTTTCTCAAACATTCCGTTGATTTCGTGTAATCATCTCAAATTATAGTGAGGCCACTTGACCAACATCACAAAACGAAATTGCTAAATGAACTTGTACCATTTTAATTTTTTACCATTTGGAGTGTAACAAAGTTTGAAGTGTAGATAGATTGCTGTTAAAATCATTTTACAGGTATTCCACCGTCCGGTCGCGACAGCATAGACCCCATGATGACGAGTATGACCTTAAGTATCCTAGACGACAAGGATATGAGCACAAGCTTCCTCTCGCAAACCACGTACCCAGATAACGATAGTTTAATGGACTCCCTCCCGCCTAGCCTCGTCAGCTCCGTCAACTCCTCCTACGTCGTCTCCAACACATCAAAACCTAAAGCCGACTCCACACCCGACTCAAACATTTTCAGTTCAGCCACCTTTACCCATCTAGAACAATCAGAGAAACTTCTCTCAGCCAGACCTCGGTGCCAACTCTTCAACAGTTTCACCAGACGAGAATCGGGTTTAAGAAATTCTGAAAGCTACACGAAATCGCGCGAAGAAGCCTGCCAAATAGACACGAGTAAAGTCCTAAATGAAAACTGCGATAACAAAGACTCTCCTAAAACAATTCCCAAGTCGAGCCCCGATATGACAGAGACGATAACGCTGCACTACTCCAACACAAAGTTCAGACGAAACAACGATTCAGAGAAAGAGAATCTGAATGCCACTTTCGAACAAGACGACGCGTTTTATAAAGATATGGGCATGCAGAGAACCGTTGAATTAGGCAACAAAAATAGTTTAAACGTCACGCTTGATAAACAAGAGTTAAATGAGATAATTCAAGCGAGACAGAAGCTGTCTCTAGCTCGAAAGGCTTTGCCGACAGAGCCGGATAAGCTTCCGAATCAGCCGGACCCGTCGCCGATAAAGACGATCCAGTTGCCGAATCAGACGATAACAGTGCCAAGACAGAGTATGGAGAACGCTTCGGAACTGCTATCAAGGCGGAGAGCGATGAATGGCGGGTTCGACAGACTGGAGGAGCCGACGAGGGAAACCCCCAAACGGAACGCGACCTTCAAGAAAGTATCTCCGAAGCCAAGCGCGATGGACACGACGGTGGTGTATGTGAAGCCTGAGGTGCCAAATCAGATGATCGATATCAATTCAGCGACGTTGAACCTGATCGATACGAGCGAAAGGACGTTGCAACAAGAGGTAATATTTTTGAATATCAATAGTCTAGTTTATGCGCTTACAGAGTTTGTTGCGGGTTTGAATCCCGCTTTCGTTTGTTGTTTGACAGACAAACAATAACTCACTTGCGGGCAAACGCGATAAATCGCGAAATTGAAAGTTTTATTTCGAGAAAGTCATAAATAATTGTGAAATGTAGCGAGTACTTATTAACAAGTTTATTAGTGCCACCTTCTAATTCAAAGAACAGTATGGAAAATACTGTTAAAGATTTTTAAATATCTGTTTAGATACAAAACTCAGTAGGAATTATGTTAAACGCTTGTCGCTGCTAGCGGCTTATTTGCTTGAAGCCTTAGAGCCTTATCACACCAGGTAATTTGTGAGCAAATTCAAAGCGAGACGCGAACGCAGCGGGCTCGCCACAAGATCGCTAGTGTAATATGGCCCTTATTGGCAGGTGCGATTTCGTGCAAAATATTGGCCCAGTCACGCCCGTTAATATGGGGCCTGACACGTACGAAGCCTCACACTCGGCCGGTTTGCGGTTGCCCGCTTGTAGGTCGATCCTAGGCTGAGTGCCGTCACCGCTCGCCACAAATGCCCGCTGTAGCTGAATAAGGCTTTCTTCAAATGCCATCAGTGATAGGTCTATCCGTAAAAGAGGCATTATTATTTTATTTTTATTATATATTTATTTTTACTCCGAAATTCGAATTTGATTTATTTATCGAAAGATGAGGTGCTTGTTGCTCAGTGGCGGAAGTGCTTTGCTAGTGATTACCAAAGTTAATCCGCAGTTGTGATTGGGTGACCATTCCAACCATATTTAGTGACATTTATCACAAGCATCTCTCGTGCTTCAGAAGGCACGTTAAAAGTTTGTTTCTGCTAATATCGCCACCCACCGCACTGGGCCTGCTGGTGGAGTATGGCCCGCTCCACCTCATAGTTGAGGAGAGGTCTGTGCCATGCAGTGGGACCTTTATAGGCATGCTTTATTTACCGAGCAGGAATGGGGTTCGCAAGAGCGCGCGATGGTGGGCTCGAGCGAGAGCACCGACACTGGCACCTTCAGCTCGTCTAGCCCGCCCGACAGCGTGCCCGACACCGCCGCGCACGATCCGCGTGAGTACATGCCGTGTAGCTACGGGACTATTGGACACTCGATAAGTTTGATATGTTAGCGAACGTACGCAACGCAATACGCGGATACCTTTGATATGTGAGTTAACATACGCAACGCATTCTTGAAGACCACCGTAGCTGAGAGGCAAGCATGCTGGATTTGGTGTCCCTATCTCTGAGGTCCAAGGTTTGTTTCCCGGTCGGTCAATGTAGAAAATAACTTTCAAATAAATAAATAATAAATAAATTTCATTTATTGTATTTTGGTTATGATCGCACAAAAAAAAAACAAGAAAAGACAAAGGGAAAAGAGGTTCAGGCCACGCTGCCACGAAACTAGGTAATTTTAATTTTATTTAATGAGAAAACAAGTAATACATTACATTAAAATAAAACTTTTACTTCTCGGGTCTGGGTGTTGTGGTACCGTCGTTATTTCTGATTTCTGTAATACAAGTGCTTTGGCTACTTACCACAGGATCAGAAATGTAAGAGATAAAAAAAATACGACAGTACCATATTTACGTGTACATGTACTTCTTCCTGTTACTTTATTTCTTTTAAAAATAAAAATAAACATAAATTCTTAACATAGTATTATCGTCTAATTTAATTGAAAGTAAGTACATAAATTAAAACGATGACAAATGAATATTCAGCTATAAATAAAAGGCAACCAATTTTGTCATGGTCTCGAAATAAAACATCCTTGTGGTACACCCAGAGCCAATTGAGAAAAGTACGTTTTCTAAATTGACCATACCAGGAATCAAACCCTAGAAAGTGCTTTAAGCAAAATACTGTGACATGCCAATTCAATATGCAGAGTATTTAAAATATCTTACAACATTACATACCTAATATGCAATTGTATTATAGATATTGTATGCACAATATTAATGTAAAATTTAAGAGAGTCAGTAGGTTTGTTCACATATCAACATTGTCGATTGTTCTGGCAAAGGTTATGGATTGAGGGGATTGGATGTGACGGGTTTTCACGGACTGGTGGAAATGGTTCACATGCTTCGAAGCTAAACACCCATTTTATGTGTTTGTCGTGTCCATTTATAAGGATTTTTAGGAACAAGTAGTAGGCAAAGTTAGGAACGAATAACGATAATATATTTTAAACAAAACGCACTTATGTGTGTATGACTTGTCAAAACGAATCAAATGAGCCCAACCAGGAAAGTCTTACAGTAACCATTAACAAGTTTCATCTCCTGGCTCCATCATCAGATCACTAGAGTTGTAAATTGACGGTCATATGCTATAAGCGTCCGTCATTTATAATAAATGCTCAGTCACATTGGACATTTATTGAGAAAATGTCCAATTTGCTCGGTCATATTGGTCAGACATTTATAACGTGTCGGACACTTTACAACTCTAGATCACCCAGAAAGTGTCAAATCAATACAACGTTTAGAAGTAGGTCCAACATGATTTGATTACTTAGTTACATAGTCAATTAGTTAACTTACAAGTGAAGCAATTATAAAAAAATATGTTAAGGAGGCATTGAATAATTTTTCTGAGTGTTAGAGTAAATGAATTGGTAAATATTATTCAGTTGATAATCTTATTTAGTAGTGACTGACGCAACTCAAATAACATACCTTATTGCCCTAAAAGTTAGGCTTTCATGTGCTAACACCAAATTCCAGGCGCACAAATAGCTTCCACACCGCTAATGACACTGAGGAAGGGCTCCAAAAGTGATCTACTAAATCTGCACAGCACAATATCTCCAATATACGACATGATAGACGACAAATCGTACACGCTGACAAAAGTGCAAAGCGCAAACTCCTCCGGCATGGAGAGAACGTACGACATGCATAACACAACGGTGATAAACAGCGCTACGATGGTCAAGAAGTCGTCGGCGAAGAGGGATATATTAGCAGGGAAAACGAGTCCAGAGAAAAAAATCCTGGGACCCACTCCTCAAAGATCTCCGCCTAGTAGGATGTCTCCACCGCATACAGGTAAGGCCGGAATGATACAAAAACAGTTTGAGTGCGATTTCTCTGAAAGTGTTTAACTTGTTTGAGAGTTTAATGCGATTAATGAGCGTATTTGTATACACAAAGAGTTGCTTAACAGGTTACAATTTTATGTACTATAACTTACATGTTGGTGTTTTGTTGTTTGTTGTTATGTTGACAAAACTAGGTTTGTGAAACTGTATTTGAATATCTATGGGAATTTATTCATTTCGTTCATTAATTCATTCATATCACTGCTATTCGTTTTGTAATATAATCGTGTAGTGATTTTTATACGAGCTTTGAATATTTAACAAGCAAAGTTTGTTTGCAATGTCTTTCAATACACTTCGACCTGTAGAAAGAGACTTGAGAATTGATCTGTTGGCTTCAGTTTGGTAGAGCGTCGTCTCTGTCTTTATTGTAACGTCACTAGCTTCCGCATCTGACATGATACGAATGATATAAACGACGCTTTACTTAATCTCTTTCTAAAAATCGACGTGTATTACTTCTTTACTCAAGAATCTAAAGTTATATTTTTAATATAAGGCAGTAATTTGATATTTGACCATAGACAGTGACTACAGTGTTTTTTTCCGTATTTAATTCCATCTACCGAAAGTAAAACACACCAATAGGTATTTGTTGTACTTTTAGTCGATATCGTATAACTGTCTTATATCTTTAAAATGACAAATTAATGCCTCGAATTTATAGTTAAGTGTACTTTTTTACTTTTTTTAGATCAAATAACGCACAACAAAACATCTAACAATGCTTGTCGCGCTTGTTAACGCTTCGCACGTAGTCTCACCCTTTATATGTTCCAGGGTATTACGGCATGGCGCCACCCACCGCAGTTCCTAGAAAGACTGGCTTGCCGACCTCCAAGCTTAGGCAATACAGTTCGCATAGGGAGCTTAGCAGGATACCTGGTGAGCTAGCACGCTATTGCGAGACAGAGAGATAGAGATAGAGTTTGCGCTGAGGGAGGTGCTTGTAGCTCAGTGGCGGCAGCGCTTTAGTAGTGACTACTAAAGTAAAGCCACCTACGCCGCGGTTCTGTGCGGATGGGTGACCATTCCAACCATACTCAGTGACATTTATCACAAGCATCCGTGCTTCGGAAGGCACGTTAAAAGTTGGTCCCGGCTAATATTGCGTGACACTAGTCGTGATAGTCAGAGGGTCTTACGCCGTCATAACATCTGACAGTAATGTTTAGTCGCTGGCCTTACAACACCTCTCCACCGCAAAGCATTAGGCCCGCGTGGTGTATAGCTTAAATCACCTCATAGTTGAGGTGAGGCCTGTACCCTGCAGTGGGACGTAAATAGGCATACTTTTCTTTCTCTTTGCGCTGAGGGAGCTAATCCATCAAAGTTGAGGGAGAAGAGCAGCAATAGAACGATTATTTGAAATACTTACACGATTCCCCTTCACTACAGTGAAAACGCGCCCTTACACCAGTTATCATAAATCTAAGACACTAAAATCTAGCCATTTACAATATTTTTAAGAACGGACCCCTAACGCAAAATAACTATTATACCAAACACTGAGCTGCATTAAAAACCGCCTTCAAATTTAATTTTTACTTCTGTACGCGGATCCTCTGAGATAAGTAGGCGGACCTTAAGTTGGGAAACTCTGGCCTAAATGATAAATGAGCCTAAAAAATAATCTGTGTAAATTAGGCCTGAAAAATTGCCTCCGCAAGTCGCGAACATAACTCCCAGTTTGCAGTGTGTTTCTGGACTTATTCAACACTAGTACACTGGGTTTATAATACATCGTTGGTGACGATAAAATCAGGGATGTCGACAAATAACAGTGTAAAATCTTCGTCGATAGGTGTAAGAGATTAAGGTATTTTTGCAAACATTATCAACAATTTATCTTATCGTTACATATATCTAGCATTAATTGATTGATAAATTAGAAACTGGTGATATATCATACTAAACTTCTAAAATGTTATAAATGTATTTATGTTGCCTTCACCCTTTTTATTTATTATCATGTAGTAGCAAATCACACATAAATCAGCACACCTTGAAAATTGTTTCGATTTAAGACGTTTAATTTTTTTGACGAATGTCTTTTTACTGAGGTATTAATAGGCTACAATAATGATGATCTATTTTGTCGATCCAATAAGAGCTATGAGTCAAATCTCAAAAATAAATGCAAAATTATAAAAGGTGATCAGTATTTTGCTTTTTTTATGGGAGTTTTTAGTGACATGCGTCCAGTTTCACACACGTGGTGTTTACCCGCAAACATATCACTCGCAATCCTATTTCTCTTAGAAGTATTAAGGGAGCTCGCTCACGAGCGAAAATCGATGAGCGATTATTTTATCACCGACTATAAAACATTCAGAGTTCAATACTGAAATGCCGACGTGCTACAAAAAGTCGCTTATAAACAAAATCGCTGCATCCATGACGACGCGATTGTCGGTATAAAATAGAACGTTTGAAAATGTACTAGCTAACGCACACTATTTAGACAATAGGCCGCATGCTCTTGCTAAGGAAGACAGCCCGTAAGAAAATGCGAGCGAGAAGTGGACAGACGTGTTGAATCGATTACAAAATCGCTGACAAATCTCCTAACACTCGCTGCGATTATGGGAGCTACAAAAAGTAGTACGTAGGCTAGAGCCCTTATTATGGTGCGGGATAACACTTATATTTGATTAGGATGCCGGGTGACACCAGGCCAGACGCACTCCGCACTGTAGATATATAGTATATAATGTTACAAGTACATCAAACGATTTTATTGGGTGCCGCACTTACGCCCGGTACGCTTGTGGTGAGACTCGTTGATCACATTGTTATTAAGATTGCCGGAGCCAAACGACCTTTTGCGCGTAGTATTTCGGTACATTTTCGTTTACGCGTTCGGGCCGTAGGCTAATATAATTTTACGCATGAATGGTGATGCGAGTTAGATTGCACTTTATTCTAGCGCGGTCAAAATTTTTTTTGTTTGAATGTTTTCAATATTGCCCTATTTTTTAAAGTGTTCTAAATATTGCCCCACCCTATATAGTTATCTGTGGTGATATGCATATGGGCAAATGTCACGTGGGTGGACTAATCCGTTACGGCCCTTAATTTTTGTTGAATTACTAGACTTGTTGGTTTAAAAAAAGTCTACCTGTTCATGATTTTAAAATCCACATTCAAAAAATCCTTATGGAAAAAGGATATAAAGTGGAAGACTTTTTAAACGATAAGAGTGCATGGACCTTATAATCTCTGCACTCTGTAGTGTAGTTACTACATATCTTGTAACTGTATTTCCTTTAAAAAAAGGCTGATAAAGGTGCCTAAGTTTATTGCGCCGTTTTTTCTCATCATCAGCTGATATGTAGTCCCGTAAGACATAGTTATATTTTTGAAACGTGTATACGTGCCCGGAAGAGGGCCTATGTACTAAATAAATAACTATTATTACTATTACTTCTTTATTACACCAGGGCCGATTTTCAATCGCCAGATAACTTTATTCGACGAATAAAATTGATGTTTTGACACAATTTATATTACGAAAATTGACAAATGTCAAACTTGTTCTTTAAATAAAAGTTATCTGACTAAAAAAGCAGCCCTTAAAATTGAGCATTAAAGTGGATATTTTATTTAGATCGAACAGGTTTTCTCGTACTGCCACAGAATACCTAATAGTACTACCGTCTGCATTGCAACGTTTGTCATAGCAGGTAACCCCGGTGCGGGGTTGCGCGCGGTGGCGGGGGGGGCGGGGGCGGGGCGGGCCATGGCGCGGCGCGGCGTGTACGCGTCCAACCCCGCGCTCAGCCCCACCGCGCCCGCGCCGCCGCTGCGCAGGGACTCCTACACGCTCGCCGTCGACCAACAGGTACTATCCTATCACTTCTAGCTTCTGCTCGAGACATTGTCCGTGTGGTCTTTAATAGAGAATATGCATTTATTAGTCTTAAAATAAATACTACTTAATTAAATTTGAAGAAAAAAAAACGCGTTAAAGTTCGGAAGTTGAGCTCCCGAACTTTGACGCGCTTTATCTTTGTATTTTTTTGGATGGATGACAAAAAAAAAAATACGTGTCCATTATTTTTTGATAATGTAACTGACGGACTAAAAAGTATTCCATTTTCTTTACCCAGTCGTCATTCCTATTGCTTATAATTATGAGTACAATCAAGTATTACAGTACATTATGGTCATGAAATGTAACTTTTATAAGGCTAATCCTTCGGTATGAGATGTAAACTAGCTAGACTAACATGTGTACCATATAAACGTCGCGCACTTGGCCGCAAGGGCTGGACCAGGACTGGACTACGACTGGTCGTCGTCGAGTCCCTTACTACCAAAAAAATCTACTCTCAACATTATATAAATATCGCAAAAGAATGTATAAAAATTGTCGTGAGTAGCGCGACTGCGGAGCTTCTTCGCGCCACTATATTGTAAGCGCCCTTGTCGATCGACACTGAGCTCTTCAATCGTAGCTCTCTATTCGATAGTCAGAGGAAAACTTGTCTCTTTAAGAATCCAAACTACTAATATTTTGCAATAATTACTCCAGAAAGAAGAAGAGAAGCCAGCTTTAAAACCCGTCGCGCCACCCGCGCTAGTGCGGCAGGGCACGGAGACACTGCGCAGGGAGCGGCCGCAGAGCCAGCTGGTGGCGCCCAGAGATGTGAGTACTGGGAACACTACTTCATCATCATCATTTCAGCCATAGGACGTCCACTGCTGAACAATGTTCAGTGAACATAGGCCTTCTCCAGTGACTTCCAGATTGGCCGGTTGGAAGCGGCTTGCATCCAGCGTCTCCCTGCAACCTTTACCTGGTCGTATGTCCATCTTAATGACGATGAAAATAAAGTTTAATTTTGCACCTAAAATTAAGCACCTGCTATACGGGCTGTCGTGTGGGGACGACCGTGAAGAATACACTTTTCCACCGCCAACAGGACGCGTGTCGTAAGAGGCGACTAATTCCTGTAGCATGAGACAGGCAGCAGCGTCTGCGTGCGAAATCTTATAAAAAACTGCGCTTGCCAACCCGCCTGCCAAGCGTGGCGAGTATTGGCAATCCCCCCCCCCAATAAAAATAATTGGGGGAGGCCTGTGTTCAGCAGTGGACGTCCTATGGCTGAAATGATGATGATAATACGGGCTCGTGGGCGCACTTTTAGACTAAGCTCCCCCCATTCAGAACCGTTCGATAGCAAGTTGACAACCGATAAATCACGTGTCAATAGCATCAGTATCACGTGATTTATCGGTTGTCAATTCGTTCTAAATTGGGGGGCAGATCTGGACAACAATCTATGGACAAGTTTATCTAGTCTGTGTTATGTTTCTTGTTATTTGTCCATGGATTACGGTTTGGTCTGAAGTATTTTAACACGAGCCTGCGGCCAATCTGCCGAATCGACTTCCATCCAGTCGTTAGTATTGTTTTATTTCTACAAAATATTCATAATTTGTATGTTAAAGTAACTAATATTTGTATTGGAAATGGGTTTGTTTTTTGTGCTAAGGTGTTGGTGATATCAAACTAAAACTTTTGTGCTGTTTCAGTAATATTCATGATCTTGAAAGTATATTATAATTTATTTTACATTTTCATTTAACTTTGTGTTTTAACCAGAACCATTTTTGTTATAACATTGTGTTCACAGCATGCGCAATGTATACCAATGACAAACTTAAAATTTTATAAAATTGATTAGTCACCGGACATGACCTTGACAAGGTCGTCTAGGGAAATGCGGCAGTTGGTAGTGTTACTACTAACCGGTATTAGAACAGATGACAATTAAAGATTTTCATAAGCAATAACCGTGATTTTATTATATCGGGAGCACTCATATGTATTGTCATATTTTGCTTATACTATAAATTGTGTCGTCGAAAATTTAATTTTATGTTTCTCAAATCGCCGTTTGTTCCAATTCCATTGAAGCACTGTTATTGGGCACAAATAAATTGGCTTGACGTGATCTAAAATGTCAATAAACAGGCGAAGGCAACTGTATCAAGGCTGTCTGGCGCGTTAATTAAGGGGATTGTCTGTTGAAGGACTGCATTTCACACTGCACATTTATCCCAATAGATGTCGTATATAATTTAATTTGTCAACCGTGTGTCAAAGACATACAATATGTAAATACAAGAATAGTATCTCTGTTTAAAACTTATTAGCAAATACATTTTGTGTTTTTTTAACGAACACAAAAAAAAAGCCAATAACGTGGATATTGGTTGCCAATGTGTTGACAATGAATGGTTAACAAGACCAAACACGCTTGCGCCATCTGGTATTAGTTTTGCCCGTGCTTCCCCAATGATTAGTAATGTCAATTACCCTATTGGTATTATTTGGTATACGTTGCGCATGCGGCAAAATTAACCTGTGTTGCGGCAGCTGCGAGGCGGCGCGGGCTGCGGCGTGCCGGTGATGCGCGGCCACCACCTACCCGTGAGTGTCACACTTATCCTCGCCATCGTTTGTCCAACAGAGCTGTGCGAAGTGCACTAATTTTACACAAAAATTCCTTCTGACCCATTGCGGGATAGCCAAGTCATAGTTACGTAGTGTATACAAGTTCGCGCACCGCGTTGAAGCATTCCCTTTGCTAGATAGCTGCCTGTAGTGCGCATGCGCGCAGACGCATAAAGACAATACACAATGTTGCCCAGGCGCAAGTCACCGCCCGAAATATTCTGACATTGTATTCCAACCAGCCCATAATGTTATTTCCATAGTAAGTAAGTAACCATTGACAAACGCGTATGAATTGATAGAATTTGAATAGTTTTTTTTTTATAAGCCGAATTTTAGCGCCCATATATACAAGATGCTCCTCTACTGGTCTTTCACACATCCCTGTTGGATACTTATCTGATTTTGTGTACTAAAATGGAACATATTCAAAGAATACAGCTCTTTTTTTATCTGAAAATAAGTAGAGTAGCTCATGGTCAATCCCAGAAAATCTTTACACGTATTTACTCAAGTCGTGCCTTTGAAAAAAAATTTTTCGAGTCAATTAAAACTACTGACATCATTATCATATCATTGAGATCACGAGCAAACGATTTTAGTATGTTCCATCTTCTTGTTACTTAATGTACTGTCCATAATTTCATGTGCTTGCTGACATATTTTTATAGTACGATGGTTTTGATGAAACGATGATTCATTTAAATAATTATTTAAACCAAATAAACTAAAATCTTGCAGCCACCAACGACACGACCGTACTCGATAGCGGGGGCGTCCCAACTGCGCGTCTCCAGGCCGACTTCTGTGCCTCTACAAAAACAAGCCACAGGCAAGTAAAAGTTTTGAATAAAATACTTAAAAAAACACTCGAAATTCGATTTGAAAATTATCAATTGTATCGGGCCTCGTGGGCTCTGGCAGGAAAAATGTTATTAAGTCAAATATCATCAAAAGATAACTACTTGTGTCTACCAAAGTTTGTTACAAAATCCTAATAGATTTTACAGCATTTTCTCAATCAACTCAGGCCATAATAGTATTTTCTAGTGCTACAATTGTTCGCAATCGGTTCAATTCTGAGTTACTTGCCGTTCCGAAATTCTTGTGTCTGCCCGGTGTGTCCTTATGTGAGCCATGTAGAAACATGCACACGTGTGTACACACGGCAAAATAATACACTGATTCGGTATGGTGAACACTTCTATTGTCAATCCGTGAACCTGTTCCATTAAGCTTCAAAACGTCGTTCGGAAACAAAATTATCATACCAGTCACCACGACTAAAATAATCAATATAGTTCAAAGAATAAGCGAACTGATTAGCAGTGGGCTGGTTACAGATGCCGTAAAACCGATAACCGATCGGGTAGACGTGTGACTCGAATCGAACCGCGATTAGGTAAACGCAGCGTAAGGCACCCTTCGACAAGGTGGAGCGTTTATAAATACGCAAGGCTGATGACCGTGGATGGAAAAGCCGGCACAGGCGTGAATCGGGAGAGGCCTTTATCCAGCAGTAGACTGGCGCTGATTATGATGATGATAAGGGCACGACATCTCTACTTCTTTACTTAAGTAAAGTGGTTAACCACGAGATCACACGAAGTGTTGTGTATTGTTTTTGATGAATTCGCGCGAAAGTAAAGGTATGATTCGGATCTTGTCAGCTGCTGCCCAGCTGCGACCCGGCAACGGCTGCCGGGTCGCGACGCACCGCTCTGAATAACCTTCGCGTGCCACTAAAAATTTCCCCTATTGTTATCCATTGTTTTACCAATTATTTCGGTCTACCACGGAAAAGTGGAACGCGATGGGGTATGCAGCACTCTTTGATGATAGCGGCTGTGTCGCGCTGACGAGGGGCGCGGTCTACTCGCTGGCCGCGCGACACAGCCGCCGAGATAGGAGCGGTACGTCGCGACTGCAAAGATTCGAATGATACCTTAAGCGTTAATGGTCGGCGGAATGGTTTCGGCAGTAGCGGCAGCGGCGGCCGTAGCGACGGAGCAGCCGCGGCCGGCGTCCGGCGCGGCGCGGCCCTCGCGCCTGCCCGCGCCGCGACGCGCGCTCAGGTATGTAGACTACCCTAGAGTTTTATTATTGGGGAAACATAGAGTAATACATACTTAACTATAGTCCTTTCAAAATAAAAAATGTGATTTATGACACATCGGATTTTTCGTTTTACCCATACTACCTAAGATAATATTTTCAACAAAAAAAAATTTATATTGTTGCAAAAACACAATAATAACCTTTGCCTCTAAAAATCCAAGCAAAAATTGCAATCCAATAATATAGCTTATTGATTTTATAAATAAATTAATATGATTTCCTTCAAATACTTGATGCATAAAACGGAACGTTAACTTATAGGGTTTGACAATACTTATTCGACACTAATTCGATGTATCTGCCTTGAATGCGGTGCGGTGTTTTCGATGTGCTTTGCGAAGTTCCTGTTTTGGCTTTTGTTATTGTTTTTGTTGTTTTACGTAAAGTTTTTGTTATTATTTAGTAAATGTCAAAAAAGCAAGAAAGGCAGTATACTTCTTTCTTATTTAAAAAAAGATTACTTAAAAAAAACAATTAAACTTTCTTTATAAGCTTTCTCGATTTTCAAAAAGAATCGATTCGATTTCGTTAGGGCCTATCACTTTAAGTGTCAACAGTGAAGTCACGTGATGTGTCAAAGTCCCTTCTTATAAGTGTCAACAGTAAAGTCACGTGATGTGTCAAAGTCCCTTATCTTGAAAGGAGTATAATTGCTAATACGACTGTACACCAATTACATGTTTTTACTTGTGAGTAACTAAAATACTGGTTTTAAAATCTTGATACATAATTTGTCTTTTGATGAGATTCCAAATTAAACAAGGAAAAGAGAAAAATAAAACAACAATAAATCATAACAGCAAACAAAGGAAATAAACATCAGGAAACCAATTCAAACCAGTAATTCGACAACGCCTGCTTGAACTTAAATAAATAAATCGTTTATTTGCACAAAACACGGTATAAATGGTAACATTAAACAATAAAAAGAGCTCATGTTTCGCTAATAAAAAATAGCAGGCAAATTGTATGTTATTACCTACATGAATTGCAATAATTAAAAATGTCTGGAATCAAAATTTCAATAGTAAATATATGTCAGTAAAATCGAGCTAGTTGTCAATAAATTCCTTAACACTATAGAAATTTACTTTAATGGTTTATTAGAGTCAAACAGATCTAGTTCTTGGTCTTCGAAGAGTATCTATACTTATTATGACACACATATGTACACTGAAGATATTTTAAAATGTTTTTGGGACTACAGCGTTGCTTAACAACAGACACACCAAATATCCTGTAGTAAACGCAAACGAAGTCGCAGGCGCAGCTAGTATTATAAAAAGATAATAAATAAATAAATATTGGACAACATCACATACATTGTTCTGATCCTGTGGTAAGTAGCCAAATGTGTTACAGAAACACTTGTGTTACAGAAATCAGAAACAACGACGGTACCAAAACACCCAGACCCGAGACAATATAGAAAAGTTATTTTTCTACATTGATCCGACCGGGAATCGAACCTGGAACCTCAGAGATAGCGACACCAAGTCCGGTATGCTCGCCTCTCGGCTACGGAGGTCGTTATTGTATTTGAATAGATAGTTTGATGGTATGGGAATAGATAGTTGTGATTATGACGTCACTTCTATGTAGCCCAAAACTAATTCAAAAGACTGGGAGAAGAAAGAGAAAGACAACACCTCTCTAGCAATCCACACTGGGCTCGCGTGGTGGAGTATGGCCCGCTCCACCTCGTAGTTAGGTTAGGCCTCTGCCCTGCAGTGGGACGTACATATGCATACTTTATACATCATTATTTTTCTCCAGGCCTCCATCAGTATACTCCGTGGCCCCGGCGGCGGACGTAGACCACTACTGACCCCTGTGTTGCGTCGGCCTGTGGCCGCGACCACGCTAGCCTCAGCGCTCACTAAATGACTGATCGGAGTAACGCTGTGTCTTTACATACTTACCCTATTTATTACCTAGCCTTGCTTTTTTAAACTAAAATTCATCGATTGTACATTCTTCATCTGTAACTTTTATCGACATTCATTCATCTTTAAACATGTAACGGTCGATTAGTTTAAATATTTCGTCAGAAATAGTAGTGTTGCTATATGAAAAATGAAATGAAAATGTTTCAACTAAACGACTGATCACTGACTTTGTTTTAGAAATCTTTTTAATATGACCAATTAATTAATTAAAAGTAATTTTGGAGAAATTATTGTCTTGTAAAATTAGTATGTTATTGTTTGTTGACAATAATTTGTATAAGCGTGGAAAACAGTGGATTACCAGTTTCGAAGTGTCAAATTGATGTAAAAATTATAATAATCCTGTTCATATTTCGTTATAATGTTGACATTGTTTATATTTACGTGTACATTTATTTTCGTGTTTTTGGTCTCGGCATACAAAATTTTTCATGTAAAAGTTTTGCTCATGTCCTTGAACTGAGGTCAGAAATTCACTTTTCGGCGCTCTGAAAAGTCGTACGATTTCTACCTCTAAGGCTCGGCCCTCGCAAGGAACGCCAAGAATAGTTTTTAAATATATTTTAACTTTAAAGTGGGACAATATATGATTTGTATTGTTGACATGTATAATACGTTGCGTGATTAGTTCCTACTACCGATTTCTCAGCGTGGGGCGGGCCGAAGATATAAATTGTTTGGTAATTAAAGCTCTCTCGTTTGTTCTCGTTGTTGAAACTCAAAATTACAAAATTTCTGCCTAAATCATGATTTGGTACAAAGACATACAAATAAGATATTATTCCTATATTATTAACAAATGTAGTATTTTAGTATAATATTATGAGTCGTTAACTTGGGGCTTAGTAATTTATTTTCAGATTAAGATTTTTGCATTTTGTTTAGATATTGTAATCTTTTAGGAAATTGTAATTTAACTGTACTCTTGCTTCGGATGTAAACTTAAATACTCTTTTGTAACATAACAAATATTAAAGTATACGCACAGCACTCGCATCCTTATACACTGCAGGGAATAGACAAATTAACTTAATTTACATTTTTAACCACCTCTATCACAAAGCGATATAACTATGACAGTAAGCGCAAATGATGTATAATTGTTCAAATAGCTCTTGTACATTTTGTAAATTTTAGCCTTGCGATATATCTATATGATTAATACCTGTCTATTTATCCTTGTATTACTGATATTTTTACTTCTAGTAACACTAATTTTAGATAACATATCGAAAGAAATCATAGTCCGTTGTATTGCTATCAAATGACATTAAATAATGCTATTAGAAAATGTGAAAGCCATATTTGTACGCGTTTTTCTTGTTGTATTGTTTGGTATAAAATTCGTCGTTCGCACATCGATTTATGTACCGGCCAAAGTAAAGTATTAGAGAGACAGATAAGCAATATACTCGTGACCTATCTACCAGCACGTTTGTTTTACAACAAATTGTATATTTTGTAAACTGAGTATTTATGTACAGGGACTGATTTTAATATGTACTGTTTTATAATATGAATTGTTTTCGCTTCTGTATCGTTCGCCGCGCTTGTGAGAGACTGGTGCGTGTTACGCGGTTTATTTGGACACGTCGTGCCTTATTTAGGTAGTGTAAGGAATTTTGTTTTCATTTTCTAATAAAACTATGTATTTACAAATTTACTGTTTTATTTCCGACCAATTCCATTAAAGCGCAACACATACAGAAGGCGAAGTGCGTGGGAGGCGCTCGCCGCGAACGCCAGCTGTGTGTGGGCGCCTTAATAGATCCGCCGTACTCACGACCCGACCCGTCGCCGTCCTGCTCACACCTGTGTGTGTGTTGCGCTTAGCCCACCCTCCTTACATGCTGGCATCTATCTTTATTATGCCTTAGGCCCTCCGCTGCGTGAAACGGACGTCCGCGCCGGACAGCCTGCGTACGGGTCTATTTCTGGAAAAACAAAGATTACTGAACGTTGCCCAGGCCCAGGCCATTTATTTTGTTCCCCAAAAATCTGTGATTGTATTGTTTTGGAGCGTAGCGTGCCATCTGTTCTGTGGTTTTAGTCTAGAAGTATGTAAGTATAGGGTTTTAGTATGGGCGAAAGCTGACAGGACTTGTTAGTTCATACTAAATGTAAAAATAAAAAATAAAAATGTACCAAATGAAAAATCTCTAACATGTTTTGAAGGAAGATGGACTATCTTCCTTCAAAACATGTTAGTGATTTTTCATTATTACTATCGTATCGTATTACTGCTCTAGTGCTCGATGCCTGTCACATATTCACACATCACAGGGTTATTTGTAAAACATCAACAACCTCTTAGGGGCTGATTCTGGTGCTCAAATACTAACTTTTTCTATGAGACCAACATCGAAATCGCAAAACAAAAATTGACTTCACCATACCAATCAGTGCCCATACTAAGCCGCCTACCAGCGGACATCAGTTTGTATGAAGCAGTGTTTTTTTTTTTGATTTCTAGAATAGAAGGAGTGAAACAAATCAGCGGCACTTCTGTTCCTATTATGTATCGCCCCAAAACTATCGCCTTGTGTTCTTTATGTATAATCCAGCCAACCAGCCAGCGTAGCGTGTCATTCCTGTTCTGTGTGCGGCTCTATACTAATTTCATTAGGACACTGACATGTCATTATTAATGATAGAGAGATGCGAAATAATACGAATCGGTATCGTCTTACGCAGTAAGGCCTATAGTAGGAGAGCCGACCGCGAAATTTCGTACCGACTTGATACCGCGATGAAATGCACAATGGTTTCCCTTAAAAGTTATGCTAAATCCGAAATTAATAGTCTGCCACGGCGGAACATGCCGAAAGTATGAAAAGGAGTAAATCAATTGTGCTATTCACTAAGTATTTACTTTCCTGTGATTTGTTTGTTTTGTGTGGTGTACAATAAAGAGTATCTATCTATCAAGGAAAGCGGACCCTGGGCTCCAAAGCGATGGCTTTGGACGCAACCGGGATTGACCGTATAGATGATGATGATGATGACATGCAATACAATAAGCCTACATTAACTAACATGTAATCTGTACAATTCCAAAATACGAGTTCCACGGATGTTGCTTACATAATCTCGTCTGTCAAGGTGTTTCGGCAGAAAAATCCCTGGCAGACATATATTCCTGAAATGAGGGTTCATACCTACCAACTGGTATTGGTTTCATGCTGGTATCAGATGGGTATTTTTAGGGGTCCCGATAGTCGCCTTTGAGAGCGTCTGTCAAGCACTTCCGGCAAAAAAAACTGACAAGATTTCGCTTTTCTGTATCTACCAGTAAATTTCTAACTGATGCCATAACTATTATTTCGGTATCAGATGGGTTAGAAATGCCCCCTTTTTCGCACCGGAAATGGCTTTCTTTTACATACTTTCAGCAAGTTCCGACGTGGCAGACTATCAAATTCGGACTTAGCATTACTTTTAAAGGAAACCATTGTGCATTTCATCGTGGTATCAAGTAGGTACGAAATTTTGCGGTCGGCTCTCCAACTACTATATCATCCGAATTTCATCCAAAACCACTATTTGTCGAATCGAATCAGTTATTAGACATTAGCATCTGTAGGTATCCTAAAACAAGAATCAGAAGTTGTTTTGTACGTTAGAACAAGGTCACAATACAAGTCAATCAAAAAGAATTAAGTATCCGTCCAAATCTAAACTCATAACTGTAACAAAACGTGAAATGTATGCCAAAAAAAAATCATTAAAGCATATCTTTTTATACCAAAATCTCAGTCGAGATAGCTAAACTGTGCTAAAATCATCTATCTGACTTGCTTGACCACTGATCAAGTAAGCCAGTGCCTTAGATGTTTGACGAAAAAGAAGCACAATTTCACTCCAAAATACCTCGGCGTAACACTTGATCGCTTTCTGACTTTTTAAGGCTCATCTCGAAAACTTCAAGCAGAAGGTAAGGTAAGGAAAACGAGAGTAAATAATATCATCCGTTAGCAGCTGGCACGTGTACGAGCTGGAGAGCATCTACGATTGTTCTTTGCACATCTGATTAAACACTAGTTTGATCTGGCGTTCGGAGTGGGGCCTTTTTAAACATATTAATACGAATGTCGTATCAGACCCCACTAAAAAACTGCTTCGACTCGGGCCATAAATCCTGGACTCGACTCGAGATTGAGTTCCAACCACGGGGAAACTAATGGGGATTATGGGAGTCACCGCAGCGCGACTGCGGAGCACCTGACCAGACCCTTTCCCATGTGGTAAACGAATGCCCACTTCGCTGTTTTACTGGTGGAATGTCGGAAGTCCATGAATGCGACCTGCCACCGCAAGATGGCATAAAAACCTGGATATCGACGTCTGATCAACGCAGGAAGAATGCCATACGCAATGATGATGATGATGTACCAGTAGCCGTGCAGTTTAGAAAGTCGACTACAAAAAGTTAAGTAATATGTTGTACCTATTTTTCGCTTAATTTTTTAAATATAGGCCGTTGTACCCACAAAAGATTATTATAAAGGACCATGAAGAATGTGACTTTATGGCATAGATTTAGTACTCACAAAGAGTGCTAAATCCGTGCTTCTTGGATAGGACCCACTGATCAAGTAAAAGGATAGGACCATGAG
Organism: Anania hortulata; assembly: GCA_963576865.1. Classification (NCBI taxonomy): domain Eukaryota; kingdom Metazoa; phylum Arthropoda; class Insecta; order Lepidoptera; family Crambidae; genus Anania; species Anania hortulata. The sequence goes on along the minus strand of OY756405.1, from coordinate 14,416,468 downwards.
TACACTGATAAGTAAAAACTCTACGTCATGAGCGTATTGCGTCGGATAGAATAGAACACGAATAAACACGAACGGCGAACGTATCAGGGTTTTGAGTAGGTATATACAATCATTCATCTAGGGTACAACCGCGTAGCGTGTCGTTCCCTGTGTCCTAGAATGCCCATGCCAAAGTCTTGGTATTTAAAAAAAAGAGCATGAATTGACATTTCATCTCCGTGTTACCAGTAAAAATAATATCATAATCTCCTAAATTCATTGGTGTAAAATCCATGGTGTAACTAAAAATCACAAACAATCTTTGAGAATACAGTTATTTAACATTAATTACGACATTAAAGAGTCACTGGAATTATGGATCCCTTCAATAACGATTATCTTTTTGTTTTAGATAAAATCCCAGACATTTAGCGACACTAGCGCCCATCTGTCAACACGATTGACGATTGTAATTGGCATGCTTGTGTGAGTGAGTAAAACACGAAATCGCACGTTACGTGAGTGTGCGACGTCGTGAATGCTGTCTACGAGTGAATTTTTGCTTTGTACGTTTTTATTTTTGTAATTGCCGATGTAGACAATCTGTTTAGTAATGTAAATACCTCAAGTGATAACAATTGTGATAAATGGAACGCTATGGCCCTCAAAGTAAGCAGTGTTTTCGTCTTCTATGTGATCCCGTGCAATAACTCGTCACTTGGGTTGTTTGTCAATGACGTCTGCGTTTAGCGCAGCAAAAAGTGGAATTTTAGTTTAATTGTGACAAATAGTGTAAACATAAATAATAATATTAGTGCAAATTGACGAGTGTTTATAAAATGGATGAGTGTTTTCTTCACTGGAACCTTCTTACACCAACTGGGGCCATCAGAGGTGGCTCATGAAGAAAGGGTTAGTTTACCTGTTTGTGTTTACTTCTTATATTTCAGCTAAGTATGATTGTCTGTGTAGCAACTATTTTTATCTAATTACGGCATCGTAGCTGAAGATATTCTTATCATTAGATAGTTGTATAGGTTATAAAATCTGCCATAGTAGTTGTTTATTGAGTCATAGGTCCAAAATATTTGCCATCGTATTGAGTAAAGAGATCATTGAGTTATGCAGGCAGTTCCTCATGAGACGGATATAGTTGTTTGCCTGATTAGGGCTAAGATGTGTTATTTTTCTTTTGTTACTTTCTCTTGACCATGGAGTGAAGGGAGTGAGAAGGATAGATATGGGAGAGTTGCGTACGAGCGAGCGAGATAGCGCGCTACAAGGCGAGGTGGCCGTGTTTTTGGTGTCCACAGTCCACATATGACATCTGCCTTACTTTCCTTTACTAGTTTGAGAAAAAATAATTGCCATTTTATTTATATTATAATTAAGTTTGAACTTGTAATATCTCTAGAAGTAGTTTGTAATGTGTTAACTTCTATAATTTATTACAGCTGTCCTAGTATGAGTACCTATTTAATTTGCAGTAGCATTATAAATGATCAACTTAACTTTAATGATAACTTAATACAGTAGGTGCACATAATAGAGATAATTAAAGCTAAAATAATATCTTTTATTTCAAGTAAACTTTGCACCAAACCTGTGCATCTGTTTTCCTTATAGGTGTCACAATAATTATGAGATATTAACCCGTTAACATCCAAGAGCATAACAATAGAATTTCTATAGTGTCTCGTTTACGTATGCTTGATCAGTTAAGACACATAGATTATTTGTCACACCAAGCAATAAATAATGGCACAATAGTGATTTGCACACTTTAGTGCTAAGTAAGTCTCCTTTGACTAGGTTTATGATGCATACATAATATGTGTACAGGATGTGAGGGTTAAACTTTAAGGACTGTTATAAATAAATTTGATTATAGAACTGTAACCGATTAGAGCTTCTAGACATAGAGTATTACACATTTCCTCAATGCTTGTTGATTCTAAGCTTTCCTATACATAATGTTTCAGGGTTTTCCATACACTTGCAAGTGAAGGAATTGCATGCTATAAGGCCACCTCTATGAAACTAGACACCAGATTGGCTTTTCATTAGATGACTCCTACTCATCATCACCATCAGCCATTAGGAGTCCTCTGCTATATATAATAGGCCCTTCTCTTTGAATGCTACAGTGGCTCTGCACCATCTACTCGCTCAAAGCATTCCCCTGAATCATTTCTGATGCAAAGAGCTAAGGATTGGAACTCGCTAGCTGTTAATATTTGCCTTGAACAAAGGCTACAAGTATCAGGGAAATGTGGCTTTTTAGACTGATTATACTCTTAACACCAAGTTTGCTTGCAGTAAAATAATTTTTGTTAAATGTAAAATATTTAACCAAATAATGAAATAACCCAATTCCCATGTAGGAGCTCTAGTATATGCCTGACTACTCTTATTTTACTAGTTTTTTTTTTAACTAACTTCAAAAAACTGAGAGTTATTTTATATATTTTTTGTGTGTATTCTACCTGATAACCGTCCTTTAGCAAGTTAAGAGGCTGTGCACCTTTTTTCAGTGCAAAATTGAAATACAGTTCTATGCTTGTGTGTGTCTATGATGCGGGATAAAGCATCAACAATGTTGATCCATTCCAAGATAATATTGATAATTTATTAGGTAGTGGACGTCCTACATAGGTTTGAAAAACGATCAGTTTTGCGCTCTTAATTTTATAGTTAATTTTGACTTAGGTTTACTGCTTAGTTTTTTGTTTTTTACAAAAATTAAAAATTATATTATTCTAAAAGTATACCTGAAGATTATTGTGTAGTGTTTAAATCTTATAATAGTTGTTCATAACAATAGAAAAATAAATAATATTTAAATGGAAATTTCTAAAATGTTATGTTATTTCAGAATTTTTTTTTTGCTATATTTTGTAAAAAAGTAAAAAAAGTATTCAACCTATGTGCAAGTAGACCATCTTCAATTAAATGTTAAAATTGAGTCAGGATAACTTGTAGTCTCTTGTAAACCGATGTTCAAACGTAACTCGAACGTCATTTTTCTGAAATTAGGATAGTTCTTTTGGTTAATTTACCTTTATTTTTGAAATAAAATAAAAAATCCATACGCGCTACATGCAAGAATAAGAATTAATCTTTTAGAATCACGTGTTATTTTGTTTCAATTATCATTCACGTCTTTACAAAAACAAAATGTACGGAAATACGACGATTTCTAGGACGGCCTCTTAAAGGGACAAACTTTCAAGCAAGTGCTAAAATGATACTGTGGAATTTATTCTGTAAGTTCTGAATTGCAAATAATTTTGTTGACTTGTTTCAGTCTTTTTAAATTTTTCTGTCAGTTAGATCTAAATGATTTAATTTGGTCTGCTGAATATCTGTCTACAGAGATGACTTTTCTGGGCCATTATCGGTTGATATCAATACATAAAAGTTGTAGTAAACACACATTAATACAAGACATAAATTTTTAATTGTATGCATAATTAATATTCACTGGAGAGTTTAGCCATAGGTCCAGATTTATTATCTGCCAGAGCTCCAAACTTACTACCAACTTAATAGGGATAAAAAAAACTCTTAATTTCTAACACTCTTAACTGATCAAGCATACGTAAACGAGACACAAATACACAATAGAAATTCTATTGTTATGCGGTCTCATGAGACTTGGATGTTAACGGGTTACACAGTCAGTTGGAAAATAGTTCAATCAAATCGTTTTAACCAAACTTTATTACACCCTATTTAGTTAGATACTTGTCCGACATAATGCCTTTACCAGATGTCGGTTGTTGTGTTTAATTTTGATAAGAGTGTCTCGATTATCAGGTAGTCTCGACCCAAATCAGCTGGAAGTGGACCTGAGACATTAATTTAGATAGTTTAGAAAAATGAAACGAGACCCTACTAGAATAGTTAAACAGCAAATAATAACAACATGTCGTCTGGTTCATCATCATCATCATCATCATTTCAGCCATAGGAGGACCACTGCAAGTCTGGTTCATATTAAGAAAAAATCCTGAAGTAAAAGAACGTTATAGTGGTACAGAACCTTTGGTGTCCGACTTGAACCTTCCTGGTTTCTTTAAGTAATTATAAAGTTTAAGTAAAAAAATACTTTATTCTTAGCTATTATTATTGTTAAAATAAGAGTTCTAAATTATAAAACTGAAAAACTGTTCTTATAACAGCTAAAGGAACAGATGTAGGTATATGTATACCAATGCAAGTGGTTTGCCAAACCTGGAGATATTTTTGGCAAGCGAACCACCTTGACCTCCATCAACGCTCTGTATGTCAAGGGCCGAATATTTCCTTAAAGGGAACTTGTATCACTGCAAGCAATGTAGACAATGTCAAGCAATGTTTATCAACATGTAAAAATAAATGTAATGAAGTATGACAGTAAGATAAATGTTATTTAAAATGAATAATTGATGACCATTTGGAGGTCTGGACTAATTAAAAATGTTTTTTTCTAAATTGGGTCTTGGTGTGTGCTGGTTAGACAAAAATCATTGTCGTTGATCTAGTAAGTGTAACACAAAGATGTAAAATTCTTTTTTTAGTGAATTGATGTTAAAGTCTTTCGTTGTCTGGCGCATATTTGTGTTATACTAACTGGTGGTCGTTCTCGTGGTCTTTCGTTTATAAATGAAGGGTATTCTGTGCAACTTTTTAAAAATCGGTAAGGTCGTTCTTAAGTTATGGAATGACCAAGGGAAATAGGGATTTATTAGATAGATTATTGTGAGGTAGATTATTAGAAGATCTTTTATAAATACAGTGTAGTAACAGTCGAGTCACAGGTGAGTTTATGTTTGAAAAGAGTTTAAACTGCATTTTGATATTTTTGATGCATTTTAAGATTTTTGAGTAGCCTCCCTTATAGTGTTAATTTAATAATAAAGTGACATAAATTTATGCGAAAAAATAGACACCCTATATTTTACCGTGGCAATGGATTGAGTCAATGCTAAGGATAAGGCAATACAGAAGCACACACTCAACTTTAAACTACTCCATAATGCCCCAGTTTTAAAAAAGTATGTCATATAAGATTTTGTAAAATATAAAAAAATTTGAAACAAGATGTACATACCTACTAAGAAAAGGGTGGCGAAATGTTCTAGATAAGTACTCTTAGAATTTGGCTGTAGTTATACCTAGATGGTGGAGGAATTTGGGAGAGGCCTTTGCCATGCAGTAGAAAAAAAAACAATTTATTAAAATCAAAAACCTGTTAATAAAAAACCGGCCAAGTGCGAGTCGGACTCGCGCACCGAGGGTTCCGTACAAACCTGTAGGTACCTATATAAGTTTACCCATCACAACAATTGAGTCATAGTTATGGTATTTTTATTGCAAAATGAAATTCATATTAACATTACGAAAGGTAAATTGCGGTTTACGATTTAAAAAACTACTGACTAGATCTCGTTCGAACAAATTTTTGGTGGAAGTTTGCATGATATATTTTTTTTAGTTTTATCATTCTCTTATTTTAGAAGTTACAGGGGGGGGGGGACCAGAATACATCTACTTACCAAGTTTCAACAGTGTAGTTCTTATAGTTTCGGAAAAAAGTGGCTGTGACATACGGATGGATGGACAGACAGACATGACGAATTTCCGGTTCCGTTTTTTGCCATTTGGCTATGGAACCCTAAAAAAGATTGTTTCTATCAATTAGAACCATAAATGTAAGATTTTTGCTTCTAATGTTATTATGTTGGGTTAGGTTGATGGTGGACACTAAGCCAATGTACTTTTCAAAATCTATCAATGTCAGTACATATTAGTATCAAAACTCTCTTTTAATTAAATGTCATAGTTAATTCAAGGCCAATTTATTTGTCTCACCCTGCAGAACTCTTTTAGTGTTGATTTTTTGATTTGATTGTAGTTTATTGAATACAAATAGTAAAACTGATAGTTTTATTTAATCTCTAAAAAGTGTGTTATTAAACAAAAGTGCCGGGTGGTTTTGTTTTTTAAATTTGACATGTAGGTAACTAGGGGTTAAAAGGGCTAGAATGTTTTAATCTATTTAGCTGTCTTTTAATGGCGCCGTAGCCTAATGGCAAAATACCGGAGATGTTGACTTTGTGACTATTTACTTGTAATTAAAGTTGTAGAGTGTCCGTCACGTTATAAATGTCTGACCAATATGACCGAGCAAATTGGACATTTTCTCAATGTGGCCGGACATTTTGGGCATTTATTGTCACTAACGTCACAATCAATTCTATTGACAAACTATGAAAAAAAAATTTGGTCACAAATAAGTGCATTATTTAAGAAAGACAGGCTTGAGTAGTGATGATCTTTATCGAAATGAAATTTCTAAAATGAATTTATCTTTCTGCACGAACAAGCTAAAAAGCGTCACGCGCAAGTTTTTGTTTTTGTTCAATCCAGATCAAATTACATGTTTTATTGTAAGTTTTTATTGTCAAATACATAACATTTAATACTTACTTTAAAGGAATTCTTCTTTTATTTTTGGTTTACACTAAAAAAAATATGTGACCATCGTGACAATAAATGTCCAATATGACCGAGCATTTATCATAAATGACGGACCCTTATAGCATATGACCGTCAATTTACAACTCTACTTGTAATAGTCGATCAGATCAACTCATTAATGTAATTTACCTAATTTTTGTTTTTAAATAGATATGATGACAGTGGCCAATATCAGGTTGTTTTTTAACGCAAAAACATAAGGGCCCTTATTTTTCGGTGCCGTTAAACAGCGTTTGGCACCCTCTGGCGTTTGGTGCATGTTCCGTTACACACTTCCCAGTTTTATTTCGCTCTAGAATCTAATTTAGTTGATCCTAATCTTTTCTCGACCGAGGACCAATTTATTTTGTTTTCAATTGAACAATAAGTCATGTTTACATAAAAACAAACTTCCTTTTAAAAATCCATTATTAGAACTGCAACCCTCCCGCGAATTATTCCCGAGGCGCTCACAGTCACAGTCCACCTGACCCATAGACCACTGTTGGGAACTACCGAGTGAAGAGTCTAAATGTTCTACTTAGAGTTATACTTAGTAAAAATTCAAGTAAACTAAATAAATCAATAACGTTACGCGCTGAATACACAATAATGGTGGGCAATTAATTTAATCGCCGTAGTTGCGCACGCGTCGCTCTTGTAACTGGCTTGTTATCGTTTTTTTACGATTGGTCCATTTTGCTCCTTAACTCTAAACGCTCGGTATTTGGACGTTAATGTAACTCATGTTATTATTGGGATATTTAACACAGTTCTTAACGTTAAGTGATTATTGTTTCCCCCATGGGTGTTATTGATTAAATTAATGGTATGGCATTTAACGTTCGCTCTGGGCTTCCGTACAATACAGTTGTTTTCTATGTTGAGGGCAGCTGGGGAATAAGGGGAATAGTATTAAGGTGTAGGTACTTACTATTTTATGAGGTTAAATAAATTTGTATTATTAAGTACCTAAGTGTACGTACTTTTTTATATATAGGTACCAAATATCCATATATCCATAAAATATTAATAAGTCAACGATTTGGTCGGACATTGCTGATACTAAAGTCTGCTTTTCTTTACTTGTTCAATATTGTAAACAATCTGGAACAAGCAAATGTAATGTACCTATGTCTTTTAAAAATAATACAAGATTGTAAAATCAATGAACTAATAGAATACTGTGTTTAATGATCACGGTCTATTAGTAGGTAATTCTTTTTGTATTTAAGTACCTAAATCAAAATTTAGTTACCAAGAATGTCAAAATTGGACAAGCAAAGAAAAACCTGCCAAGTGCGTGTAAAAAACGGACTATAAGTACTATCGAATGTTTAATTTTTGTTTGATCCATTGTTTTAGTTTTGTTTAAAGACATTATACCTATCCTTGAATAAAATGGCAGTAGGTACCTACTTAAGATTAAAAAATAAGTACATTCGGATACAACCCATGTATATTTGGCCATAGAAATCAGATAAATCGTAGACTAATTGTTTTGGCAATGCAAATGATACAACTGACGTGCACGTAACATATGAAGAATGATAAATGAATGAGAAGCGAAAGCAGATGTCTAGATAGAATCCAGAAGACACGGAAACAGACGATCCTAACTGATACACTGTTTTATTAGGCAATGGCGAAGATCATAACGCTAGCTAGACCACCCATACTGTATTTGTTTTTGTTTCTTCCCTAACTAGAGACATTAACAATTTCAAGTGGCCCTCCCTCTGCCCGCGCTACGCCTCATAAAAGGGCGACAACGGAGTAAACCATAAACCTCAACGGGTCAAAGTAAATTGGTCGCCCGAGCTATCGGTTTAAGGAGGTCCTTTAGTGCGAACCTCGACTTTTTTGTAGGCGTGTCGACCTACCTTACTACACGGAGCCCTCGGTTCGTTGACCTTGCCGACACCGTTTTAAGTTTCTACTGAACTTTTAAAACTACTTAATCATTTGTCGTTGTTGTCCGGTCCACGAATCGATTGAAATACAAATATTATACTCGAACTCGAAAAGTAGAGCCATGCTGGGGAAAAAGTGCTAACTAAATCTACACTTACATTTTTAGACTGAACGGTGAGTATTAATGGCCCCCAAATTGAAAGACATAGCATCAGTCCTTTGTTTTTAATACTTTAGCGTGCACACAACAACTCACTAAAGTTCCATCAATATCGAATAAATAATGAAATAACGACGCATACGAGACAAACAACCATTAAACTTTATACAGGGTGCCCTAAGAAAATTGTGTCAAGCCATCTACCAGAGATAGAGCATCAGAAACTCCGTCAGTTTTATAATTTTGTGTTTGTCACTGTAAGGTATACTTATATATTTCAAGTGTAAAAAAAAACTCGAAAACCACACAAAATCACGGAACATACATGGTGGCGGTGATTCGGGTAATTGATCAATTACAAATCCCAATGCACCAATTGGTCTGAAGTGTTCGATCGCTCGATAGCGCGGCAGCAGCTTTCGCGAAATCCGCAAATAATTGTAATAAACAGCGAACACAGTGGATCTCCGCAACGGTGCTGGCAAAACGCCCACGACACAACTCTGTTAATGTCTAAATCGTTTACTATCTTGAGGAGCCGCGCCATTTACGACGAATATCCTTGCTGGAACCGCGTTAAATGCTGAATGTTCGGCTCAACTCGCTTTAAATAGCATAATTAAACTGACATTTTAACTGCAAAATAATAATGGTAGGCAAACTACAATTGTTTTTTTTAGATATGCGCCAAATACTAATTGTCATGGTATCGTAGTAAGGAGTTAACATTCTTGTGCATTCGCCAGCCCATTTAGAAAAGTTAGTTTTTTTATTGAACTGAATTGAGCATCGAACCTGGAACCCTTTGCATTAAAGTCGAATCACTGCGCCATTACTCCAATCGGGTCGTCTCATCGTATTACAAGTTCTAATAACATCTTTTTTTTTTTGTAAACAAACTTACCTACCTGCATTGCGATATTGATGATTACTTTCTAAATAATATAAAATAAAATCTTTTTTGTATATTATAGTAGGCTAGTTTCCTAAAAAATCTAATTAGTCAGTCAGTTGGATTAACAGAAAATATTGGACACGTATTTTTTCTTTTCTCAATCAAACAAAAACTGAAAGATATAGCCCGTTAAAGTAACGTCACGCCTAGCGAAACTTTTTAGCACGGCGTGACGTCACGTGCTCCCATTCCCAAACTTTGATGCGCTTTATCTTCGTCATTTTTTGTTTGATTGACAAAAGACAAAATATGGGTCTAATATTTTTTGATAATCGAACTGACGGACTAAGGGCCCATTTTTTAATACCCTTTAACTTTATTTGGAGAATAAGTTTGACATGTTGACAGTTTTCGTATAGAAAATATGTCATGCGTCAATTTTATTCGTCGGATAAAAGTTATCTGCCGTTTGAAAAATCGGCCCTAAACAGAATAATATGTTTTTGACCTAAGAAACTAGCCCATTCCGTTGCCAATATTTAAAGCTATAATCCGATTATCGGGCTACCTAGTCATTATATTAGATAGCAGGAAATGTAACCTAATCTACTATACCTGGTTGTCTGGAAGAGATCGCTTCCAGCGATAAGACCGCCTAAATTGTGCTATTCACTAAGTATTTACTTTCCTGTGATTTGTTTGTTTTGTGTGGTGTACAATAAAGAGTATTATCTATCTATCTATCTATACCCTGTACTGTACAGATATCAAAGTTCACACATGAGTTTTTAGGATTCCGTAGTCAAAACGGAACCCTAACAGTTTTGCCTTGTCCGTCCGTCCGTCTGTCTGTCTGTAAGCGGCTAGAATTTTAGTACTAAAAATCCGTAATTTCGCAGGGAAAAACCTTGTAAATATTTTTTCTAGGGTAGGTACTTTCCCTACACATACAGTGTTTTTTTTTCTGTCGCTACATGTTTTGTTGGATAGGTCGTTTAAAAATATTGTGGGTGTGCAAACCAATCCGTTTGCATAATATTAGGCTTTAAAGTGCAATTTTTCGTTTAGAGTCAAGTGTAAATGTTTTGGTAGAGTTCTCCTCTATTAGTATGGTTAATGTAAAAATATGAGTTATCTTGCGAAACCTATTTAGAGAAGAAAATTACTTAGATGATTTTGTAAAAAAAATATGTAAAATAGCAAATACCGCATATTGTCACGAAACGAAACTACAGAACTTTACATGCTCTTGGCAGGGTTTTTAATATTATAGGGTTAGGTACAGTCAACGGCAGGTCAACCTACACAAAAAGTTAAAGCTCATTGAACCGATTTTCAACTTTATGTCCAGCTCGAAGAGATCAATATTAATTGAGAAAATTTGACGTTTTGTGGTTAGGTTGACGTGCTGTTGTCTGTACTTCAAGGTACTGATGAAGGGTCAACATTTAATTACTCCCCTTACTTACTCTAAACCCAATTTGTATAGTCAGGGTGATCGTTTTCAGCTAATTAGAGTAACCATTAACAACAACCTTTAGTGTTGTAGAGTATTTACGACCGTTAGCCGAACATCTAAATAAATAATACACAGAAACAGGAAAATAAAACAACCTTTAATATCACATTTTTAGTTTGTTTGTTATTTGCGTAAAGTTTACCAAAATAGCCCATTTTACTATCACGCTTTTACGCTCGTTTAATAGAGATTTTCGCTTTTTGTTGGCAACTTCGCTACGTTTTATTGAAAGGAAAGATTCTAATCATTTTTCAATTAATATTCCAACTGAATATATTATGCAGTTTGAATATTATTAACAGTGTGTCGCCAAAATTGTGTCAAGAAGCGGAAAGAGATCGCTTAGAGGCACCTGTATCATCATTAGTTTTTATTTTATTTTAAATAGGAATAGAAATAATATTTATTTGCATAAAACATGCTAACATACAAATGATACATACACATGTTTCGCAAATGTGCTAATAGATGCAAGGTCTTTTATAGTCGTTAATTGGATTAATAACTCAGTATATATTCACAAATTTCAGTAAAATAGGTAATCAATAAGTAAATTTTATTTAAAAAATAAAACCGACTTCAAAACACTGAAATGCTAAAAATAATCCTAACACTTAAGTACCTAATCAGATACTTTTGGAGTCGGTGCCAGCCGATGAGAGATTCAATGTTTTTGTTTGCACCGACTCCAAAAGTAACTGATTAGGTACTTAAGTGTTAGGATTATTTTTAGCATTTCAGTGTTTTGAAGTCGGTTTTATTTTTTTTAATAAAATTTACTTATTTCATCTATTTTTATTAGTGATAAATTCTAATCTAACTGCTGAACACCGATTTCATCCCCTATTTTCCTACCCTTAGGGGTGATTTTTATTTTTTATTCAATAAAACAAAAATCATCAAATTCGGCTCCTATTTGTCGAAGATAGGTAACAAGAACCACAACCAAAATATTATCTGGGTTATATTTGTTGATTATCTCAAAAAGTTCTAAATCAATTTCGATAAAATTTATATGGGACCACCTCTGAAGTATGATCTACCAAACTAAAAAAGAATCATTAAAATCGATTCATAATTGGCGGAGTAATCGCGTAACAAACATACAAAAAAAAAAAAAAAAACATACAGTCGAATTGAGAACCTCCTCCTTTTTTGAAGTCGGTTGATTATCACTTTATTTATAATGAATACAATTTAACTTCGAAATTTTTTTAAATGACTATTTTAATAATGTAATTTAATTGGAGAATTTTAAAATTGTTTTATATTTTTATCACATATACTTGTAACATTTGCATGCTAACCCAAGTAGCCTAACATGTGACTCAGAAATGTACCTACCTATTTAATAACTATTTATACCATGTTTGACGCAAATAAAAATTTGAATTTTAATTTAAAAAGTAATGATACATTGGTATCATTTCAGCCACAGGACACTCCCATCTGAACATAGGCTTCCCCCAATGACTTCCAGATTGGCCGGTTGGAAATTCTTTAATGATATTTATACAATTGTTAATTAGTCTCTCATGCCATTGCACATGGCAGTGGTACCCAACGCCTTAAAAGGTCGAGTAGTGTCTTCCGGACGCAACCTTAAGTTAACGGCACATTTGTTTTTTTTTTTACATGATTTTTCGCAAATGTGCTTATTTCCAAAATGTATTATAGTAGGTAATAACCCTATACCCTGTAAACTATATTAATAATGATGTTGAATATTAAAATATCTTATAAAGTAAAGTATGCCTAATAAGCCCCACTGCAGGGCACGGGCCTTTCCTCAACTATAAGGTAGTTTAAGTCATACTCCAACACGCGGCCGCGCGGGCCCAGTGCGGATTGGTGGAGGGTGTTGTAATGCCAGTGACTAAACGTAAACCGTACTGTCAGATGTAATCAAGCCGCCTTTAGTTCTCTGACTAGACCTCACAACTAGTATCAAGCGATATTAGCCGGGACTAACTTTTAACGTGCCTTCCGAAGCACGGAGATGCTTTTGATAAATGTTACTAAATATGGTCTCGAATAAGGCAATATTTAAAATAAGTTGTGTCTCCCAATCCTAATTCCAGCCGTTAATAAACAGGCTAGGCATCAAATTACTAACTGATAGGTATAACATGACTCAACATAATGTCTATATAAACGATACTATTTTAACCCATTAAAATATTGATAGTATTCTTAACTATCGATACTATTGATAGTTGAATTGCTATTAGGGCCCACCCTATCCCAATACCATCGATAGTATTGCTGCGTATCAAGAGTATTATAAATTTTAAGTAATCGATAGTATCGATAGTGTAGCTGAATTTCAAAGTCAACTATCGATGGTCTAACTATCGATAGTTCGGTGACACTAGTTTGAACTATGGAGAACGCGATGTGGTTAAACGAATACACGAATTATAATCTGCGAAACCACACGCACTGTGACCGATATCCGCTTAGTGTTTACGGTCTTTGAGTTCCTCAAAACTATAAACACTTACAGATTTTACAGTGGAATCTGTGGTGATGTGGCATTATATTATGATAATGAATGAATAAATTATGTTTATTGGCAATATTTAAAAATAATACAGCGATATACTACCATTGGTTTATAAAACTGCTGTAAGACCAGTTCTACTCTACGGTATGAGCAAGTTGGGGCTATGAACGAAATACATGTACAGAAGCTGCATACCACGGAGATGAGTATGCTACGTTGGGCTGGTGGAGTTACTCTCAAGGATAAAGTCCGTAATGAACACATTCGGGGCAGATTTAGAGTGGTGCCTATTGCTAAGAAACTTTCAGGGTCCAGGCTAAGGTGGTTTGGACATGTAATGCGAAGACCCGATAGTCATGTAGTGAAGAAGTGCCTTTCCATGGCTACACAAAAGAGAAGGAGAGGTAGACCACAAACCACGTGGATGACGAATGTCCGGAGAGACATGAAGATGTTGGGTCTATCTGTTGACGACGCTTACCAGCGAAGAGAATGGCGCCTTAAGATTAGGAAAGCTGACCCCGCGTAACGGGATAAGGCGAGGACAAAGAAGAAGAAGATACACTATTTTAGAAGCCCGCGTAGAAGTCGCCTACAAAGAATAAATGATCATCTCATAGGAAACCACGGGATACTTTTTTGTAAGGTAGGTACTATCCCTACACGTACAGTGGGGATGATGTAGGAGTCAAGTGTCCCCCTGGCACTCCCTCCACCCCTCTTCCAGCGAAATGGTTGCTTTAGGAATCTAAAATTCACGACTAGTGTAGGTATAACGAAGTTAAAAGGAAAACTATTACAGCTAGGTCGGCTTTACAAATTCCCGAGTTAACTTGTAAAATGTTTAGAAAAATAATTACATTGCGCGTGGCCCGACTCGCACTTAACCGATTTTTTATACTTCTTCACTTCATTTTTAAAAAGTGTTGAACAATTTTCCACAATCAAATTGAAGTCATATTTTTCGTTATAGTAGAAATGGGCAGTGTGTTTTGTTTTGTTCTTGTTGTAATATGTTTTAGCGGGATGTCAATCAATAATGCCCCCATCCAGGTGTAAGATATGCCTTACGCCCCTTGCAATGTCGATAGGGGACGCCATTATACAACCCTCTTTCCGATAAGGAATATTATTTAGTTACAAATCTGCCTGGGATAGGTATTAAGGGAATAGGATATAGCACTACATTTAATTTTTCGGTCTGGCCTAGATACTGAATAGGTTCTAGTAGCATTACGTACCTACTTGTATTAACAGTCTATCTAAGAGTTTTATGGACATGGTATACTAAGACCTTAACTCTAAAAATAAATCCTAAAACGACTCAAGCGCCGTTTGTATTTTGTTAAAAACTGCCATCTCTTTGTCCCAAATAGAATTGATTCTATTTCTGTTCTCTTTACTTTACATCTTGAAGGTGATTTAGTATTACGTCAACAACCGCAATTACTGAGCTGTGTTATTTTTAAATTTCTTCACCCCAAATAACGTAAGTCGCTAGTTTCACCCTAGAAAATCTTAACAAACCCTATTTATATCCCTGTGGAGCCCATATTGTGTTCTATATTCGGTTCATTGATTTCTTGTTTCCTCTATTTTGTGTGTTGTTTTGGAACGAAGCACGATGCGACGTTTTTGCCTGTGCTTGGATTAGGGGATTGCTCCCTATGTCGGCCTGTGATTGAAAAGGTGACATTTGGCCCGACCGTTTTAAGGCATAATCCTATATATTACTTCTTGTTGTCCGTACTCCAGTCTAGTGTTGCCGAACTATCGATAATTGACCTTGAAGTTCGGTTACACTATCGATAGATCGATAGATCGATAGTATCGGGGGTAAGAAGTAAGTGAGTAAGGGGATACTCAACATCTTTTGTCCTAAACATCAACCTCACCTGCCCGAGGTGCAGTGCAGCACCCTGCTGACAGACGGAAGAGGCTTTTGCGACTGAATCGATAGCGATATAACCATCTACATGCCAAGTCAAATACATTTAGCCGATTACGGTCAGTAGCGTTATCGGTACGAGACTCGGCACTGCGCTCACCAACCCGCTTGCCCAGCGTGGTCAGTATGGGCATATACCTCCAATGATTTCGCTCTTTTGGGAAGGCTTTCGTCCATCAGTTGACTTCAATAGGCTGATATGATGAGTATCGTTACTATCGATTTCTAAAATATACCAATTCTATTGATACGCAGCGATATTATCGTAGTATTGATCCCTTAGATTAGGACTAATAATATCGATACTGTATTGCAAATGATGCAATAGTATTGGGTTTAATCAATACTATTGCTGTAATTCAACAATCGATACTATTTTCGAGACTGTGATACTCGATACTATTATATCGATAGTGGGCCATCGAGCGGCAACACTACTCGTCTCAAACTGTTCCGACATCCGTGGTATTATGTTGAATGTTTATGACAAAATCTGTTACATTATGCGAATAGCGAACCACATTGATAACTTTGTCAATGAGCAAAAGAACATTTAAAACATAATCTTCAATCAAAACTGGAACCATTTCATTATAATATAAATGTAATGTATTAAAATAAAAACGGTTTCCAACTAAAAGACATTTATGTGTGTTTTAAATTTCAAATTGGGGTCATGTCAATTAATTACTTCATCTGCTTTTCCAAAACTAGTTATTACGTAGTTAATTTATGATTTTAAATTCATCTCACATAAAAACGGATCGCATTTCATTACAAGGATCATATGTACGTGCTACTTAGTGTACGTGTTACAAATAACAAAATATTTGTAACACGTACACTAAGTAGCACGAGTAAGATTTTGAATGAGTTTCAGTAATGCGTAAATTTGTGACTTTGTAGCAGAATCCACGATCAGGTCAGCTCTCCAAATCTTTATGAGCTAGGTAGATATTGTAAAGCTAAAGAGTTTGTTGGTTTGGTTGAACGCGCTAATCTAATTGATTCGAATTTAAAAAAATATATGTTTTTATAGTCTTATTGAGGAAGGTTAAGGCTAATATAAAATCACGCTACGACCAATAGGAGCGGAGCATCAATGAAAAATGTTGCAAAAACGGGAAAAAAAAAAACCTTTTGAGAGCTTCCGTTGCACACGCTGCGTAAACGGTTTAAGTAAGGCAAACATCCTGTATGACGTAATTGTTCCCCTTTAAAAGTCCCAAAAAAGTCCGTGACAGCATATATGTCTATCTTTTAGGTTGACTTTACCATTTCAGCCATAGGACGTCCACTGCTGAACATAGGCCTCCCCCAATGACTTTCATTGGGGGGGATTGCCAATACTCGCCACGCTTGGCAGGCGGGTTGGCGAGCGCAGTTTTTTATAACATTTTACACACAGACGCTGCTGCCCGTCTCGTGCTACAGCAGTTAGTCGCCTTTTACGACACGCCTCCTGTTGGCGGCGGGAAAGTGTATTCTTTACGGCCGTCCCCACACGGCACACGGCATAGGTTGACTTACTTAACCTTTATTATGTTAATCAAATTTGTTCCAAGATGCATTACTTGGTTGATAAAGATTTTAAGCGACAAACCGAACACCAGGCGGGTGAAGCTGCGGGCGGAAGCTAGTTAGTATATAGTATAGATTATTGTATCATGGCAAATAAATTCTCTCTATGACTACTGTCGGACAATAAAATTTTATATTCTTTAGATGTCAAGGACCTAACAATAATCTTTTACAGCAGTATTACTTTAACCTTGTTTTTTTCTGTACAGAGTTTGACGTGAAACACTGGTTATGTACTGAGGGTACATGGTAAGGCCCTAGATACTGAGAGAGAAAGAGAGAGTTGTTTTTATTACCTATAACAAATAATAACACTGCTATCATTACTTAATGCCACAGTTTCTTAATACTAATGAGTTACACTCATTGGGGATCAGTCAGTCAATATTTATTTAGCCTGTGCCATTACTGCCATTCCATTCTCTGATGAACGTAGGCTTTTCTTTATACGTGCCACTACTCTCGCCTCATTAGCGTCGAAAAGTCGTCAGTGAAATCATCTATTGATATTTTAAAGTGCACCACCGTAATAAATTACAGTCATAGCTCTCTCGCGTACAAAGTCTGGACGGGAGCTAGTTAAAACGTAGTGGAGTAAGTCGTGATCGCGAGGAACTTAATTAATAACTAAGTTAGCGCCGGGAACAAAGGATCCCACGGAAAGAACTTCAATTATTTCTGTCTTACTAAACAAACTTGCACGGAGTTGCCGCAACTTGTTGGAGATTAGGGCTTGATGTGAGATCTCGCATAACAGCCAATAATGTGCATGTTTACTGCTTCAACGTAATGCGATCGAGTATTGTGTTATCGTTATAGTACTAAAGCGTGATTTTAGTGTGGAAAACAAAAGTACACAATGTATTCAATTCACCCGAGTTGCATTTTGTAATTAACATTTGAGTTGAGTCCCTACAATTATTTTTAGTAAGCGACAAGTTTAACTTAATGGATGCCGAGCAGTCGTTTGTGGTCACAAACAACAATATTTGTATTGTTCCTCGTTTGCTGGGCTAAGGGGTTGAGGATTTAAAATATTAAAAAAAATTGCTAAAGTAGGAATGTTTTGCCTAAAATATTTGATTATAAATAAAAAAAAAAAAAAAATTGGACAACATCACATACATTGCTCTGATCCTGTGGTAAGTAGCCAAAGCACTTGTGTTACAGAAATCAGAAACGACGACGGTACCACAACACCCAGACCCGAGACAATATAGAAAAGTAATTTTTCTACATTGACCCGACCGGGATTCGAACCCGGAACCTCAGAGATAGCGACACCAAGTCCGGTATGCTCGCCTCTCGGCTACGGAGGTCGTCAAAGGACGGATTAGGTATTCGATGTCTTTCCCTGCCTGTCATCTAAATCGATTCTTGATTGAACACATAGAGCTAATATACGGGAATTACTTCTATCTGGATACATTGACGCAACTCGTTCCTTATTCTAATGGAGAAAGTGAACTAGGTTTTTGCGCATATGACCGGCAATAGAGCCAGTGTCGCGGTACCAGCCGACCGAACTGGGTCACCCAGGGCCGGCGCGGGCGCAACGTTATGTTTCAGTTGACTCGTATTATCTCGTCCGCTTACGGATCGACGGTACTGAACTACCGACGCGACGCGCCGAGGCGATTGTAACAAACTAGTGAAAGTGCATTCCTCTATTCGAATAAAATTGTTTCTTTGCCATTCATGCTACGTTTGAATCTAAGAGGCCGAAAATATACGTGCTGTATGGCTACACACGATTGATGTGAATACTCTCGCAGAGCGTCCGCGACTAGAAGATATCTTTCTTTGTCACATTACATTAGATTTGCTTATCTATTTTACACTATTATACTTGTAATCTTGCTTAACGTGACTTTTAAGATAAACACATTTAAAGTTGATCATAAACGTGTCTTAATTTATTTTATTGGATAAAATGGAATAATTGTAATTAATTAGGTACTAGAAATATTACAAAAATGCAAAAAATAAATAAATGGAATGTAAAATTTTTTTACATATTAAGAGTAGGTACACCTTTTAAATAATTTTCATATAACAATTATACTAACTAATCTTACTGGCTCAGAACCGATGAAACGGGGAGTAAATGGGTTCTCGAGTGACCGTGAGAGACCGCGCCTTTGCAAACATAGTGTAGGACGCCCCCAGCTCGATGGACTGGCAGTGGCTAAATGAAAAAAGCGGGAGATCGTGCTCTTTGGCGCTATTTGGGGAGGCTTACGTCCAGCAGAGGTCTAGTGACTATAATAGGCTGACATTATGATGATGAATCATACTAATAAATAAAAAAAAACCCGGCAAAATCTTTTAAGTCACGTTAATGGGAAACTTTTCTTCTCGGTCTCAGGTACTGAGCTTGTTAGAAATACACCTGTTTAAAAAACACAGGACTTCGAGGTTATGCACTTGAAGTAGGTGATTATTGTTTGTGGTGAATTGTAATAATGTTTTTGTTTTTACTTGTATAAGCTGATTCAGCTGATTGAATTGTAAAAAAATGCCTATATAGCAAATTAAATAAATTCTTCAACCGTTTTAGTAAACATAGCAATCTAAGCAGATTCCTATACGATATACCTATTGGTTATTTAAGCTACGATTTTTGTAAGTTGTCTTACTTATACCTTGTACTAATTAATTTATCCAACGTAAATGACAAAATTAATTATTATTTGGCATGTTTTTGATTATCTTTTTTTTAATTTTCGTCTTTACATCGCTAAAATCTAAATCTCGACTTCTATCGTAACTTGTTTAACTAATATCGCCGCTTATTAATGAGACGTAAATATTAAACCTAGGTGTTTACATAGATAGCGCACTAACCTGGACGACGCAGATTGCGGAGGTCAGCAGGAAGATGTTTGCAACGGCAGCGTCAATTAATAGACTACGCAACTTTTTACCAAAACCTACTAAAATTGCACTAGTACAGGCTTTACTTTTCCCCATTCTTGATTATGCAGACTGTAGCTACTTAGATCTCAACGAAAGTCTCCTAAGCAAGCTCGAGCGCCTTCAGAACTTCTGCATTCGTTTAATTTATGGTCTGCGTAAGTACGACCATGTCTCAGAATACCGAGCTCTGCTAAAATGGCTACCTATTCGACGTCGGCGTGAATATCACATTCTTTCTTTTCTATTTTCTATCCTATTTAATCCTAAGTCACCGCCGTATCTAAAGGAGCGCTTTAATTTTTTGCAACCTGCCCTAGGTCACGAAATGCGGTCTTCCAATAAACTTCGCCTCGTTTTTCCACTCCATTCTTCTCAAACCTATTCCCACTCCTTCACTGTGCAATCCATCCGCCTATGGAACTCCTTGCCATTGTCTATTCGAGAATCTGAATCGCTTCACAGTTTCAAAACTAGACTTAAAACCTATCTCCTTATACTGTAGTTTTCTCCTGTCTATTTTTCTTCTACTTTATTTATTTAGCCATTTTTCCTACATCTTGGTCACTAGATTCTTTTTCATGTTAATAGGGTATTTATTTATTTACATGTATTTATTTTAAGTATGTATTCATATTATATCTGTATTATATAAGTATTTTACTATGTACATGTACTAGGTAGTATGTATTTTATTTTATTTGTTCTTATTTTATTTTATTTGTTTGTTTAATTAGTTTGTTAAATTTTTTGGACTTTTATGTTTTGGAACTCTTTACCGCCTCCCTTCTCTCAATATTAATTCAACTTTCCTCTACCTGAAGGTTGTCTGGAAGAGATCGCTTCCAGCGATAAGACCGCCTAAATTGTGCTATTCACTAACTACTTTCCTGTGATTTGTTTGTTTTGTGTGGTGTACAATAAAGAGTATCTATCTATCTATTAAATTGTCTATTATAGCAAACTAATGTTTTATGCCTTCTTATAATGTAATAATAATCCTTACTTCGAAACCATGACAGTGTGTGTGTTTTCTGGCGTGTATTTATTAATAAAAATGATGAATTACATTTACAGACAAAGAGAATGATATTGTAAATCAGATTTATGTTAAATCTAGTTTTCAAAAGGTTGTGCAAGTGGATCTTAAACAACGTTATATTATTCAGCTATTGTTTCAGTACAAATTTATTGTATAGTCATAGTAAAACAAGGTAGATTATTAAGAGGCCGTTAACACTTAAGCGTCCAATAAATTACGCGTTTCGGTTGGAAATTATTTTCATCGTCAGTCGCTTTTGATTTATCGCCCTCGGCTTAGATTAATAGTTTCAGGGAGGCTAATAGACTGGATTAACTATTAGAATTGAAAACTTGCAGATGCATAAAAAAGATCCTCCAAAATGTTCTGCTTCGTGTCTATCCTTGCCTAGCCTACAATTGTCCCGAAACTGGTAGGGTAAAAAATAATAATTGGGACATGTAAAAGAGTTAAATTTAGGCCGATTTGCAGAAATGAATTAGTTTTTAAGAGGTCTGGACTTGCAGACGTATTTTTGAAGCATTAGAAATTAATCCTAAATTCGAACATGAAAACAATTCGGGTATGAAATTAATTTCCATTGCTAACAATTTTATGTATTTTTGAATCACTCTTAAGTTAGTGTTGGTATTATATTAAAGTCTTCTAACAATTTTCGTTTCACGCAGAAAATATTAAAAACCGGAATGCAAAAACTAATTGATTGTACGAGTATAAACCGGTAATTAATCGCTTACAAAGGAACGTAAATAAATCAGTGATCTATCAATTCCCTGTAAACCATGTGCTTACTTGTCAATGTT
Organism: Anania hortulata; assembly: GCA_963576865.1. Lineage (NCBI taxonomy): Eukaryota > Metazoa > Arthropoda > Insecta > Lepidoptera > Crambidae > Anania > Anania hortulata. Next base: position 14,394,701 of record OY756405.1, on the reverse strand, counting down.
ATTTTTCCGCACATTCTACTATTCTATTCTTCTGGTTAACAAGTAGAAATTGAAAAACGAGTGGGCAGGACCACTCGTAGCAGAATTCACTGAATGAATTTTCAAAAATAGTGATTTTAGTCATTTGTATTCAATTCTGGCGATTTCGTATGCGGATTGGAATTCGAATGATTCAAAAATATGTCATCTGATGGCAATTACTCTAAATATGTAATGACTAGACTTGCATCTATGATCATGGTCAAGCGTGGCTCAACTAGTAACTGGATAAAACATAACAAGGCAAACTTAACTATACTATTGTTAAAATGTTTCGCTAAGTTCGTCGTCTACTTAGATCTAACACTGATTGTACCTTCCGCTGGACGTAATCCTCTTCCTTTATGCGGTACTCCTTTCATTCCTTTAATTCCCGTTCTATTGATTCGCAGTCGCCTTAGCTTACCCTTACTCTGGTCGCAACACTGTCTGACAGATTTGTAACAAAATCCATACAAGGTATGATATTTTGTTTGTTTAGCAAACATAGATAGATAAATCATTTATTTTTGACGACCATCTGATGTAGTAGTGCAATACTGTCCTATATGTTAAATATTTTATTTGCCATATTACACGACTCAGGTATGAACATTTGTGCTCATCACACAATCAAGATATGAACTCGCGACGTCTGGCTTTGTAGTCCGTTTTGCGCACTACTAGATCAGGCGAAAAAAGTGATCAATTTATCTTATCTATGCTTATATAATAGGCATAAAAATGTGTCTTCTTTTATGTCTAATACTGTACGTGTATGTGTTAAGTTAGTTTATCCTTTCTAATCGCCATAGTAGAAGCTTTGCTTAGTTTCTGCCTAGATTTAGATTTAGTTTCTTGTGTCAAAAAAAAGATTATTCTATTTAGTCCGTCAGTTAGATTATCAAAAAATATTGGACCTATATTTTGTCTTTTGTCAATCAAACAAAAAATTACGAAGATAAAGCGCATCAAAGTGAGCATGTGTCGTCACGCGGAACTTTAACGGGCTATATCTTTATATTTTTTTGTTTGATTAAGAAATTAAAAAAATACGTGTCTAATATTTTCTGTTAATTAAATTTTAAGGAAACTAGCCCATTGGTGAGACAAGTGCTTGTTAAAAGAATTTATTTAGTTTTAATTTAATAATATGGAGAATGTCAAAACAAACGTTATTAGTAAATTAGGTATCGAATAGAATATTCTGTCAATACTTCGCAATCTGCAAAGTCGCTTATAGTCAAGAGAAAGTGAGAGGTCATGTCGTGCCCCTGCCGTAGCGTTGGCAATGTAAAACTGCCATTTGCGATATGCGCCTTATCTCTAATATTATAATAAACAGCAGACTCTCTGCAAATTGTTTGTCTAAAAGCTTTAGTTGGATTGACATTACGAGGACTTGCTAAACATTGTATTTTATCGTGTGTTCAAAATCGTATTAGCGCTCCACAGCTGCCTAACACGATTTCTACTTTTGAGTTTATAAAATAGTAAAACATAAATTTTGAAGACTTTTAAATTATTTTAAATAACCTAAATCTGCTTTGTGCCTAAATTATGATTTACTTAAATTTCATAATCGCTCTTTATTGAGTTAATTATGCATTTTAATGCTATGCCGAATTAGGACTAAAACCACATTTTGAATAGTTTTCAAATGTAATCTTTAGGTAGAGTAAAGTTGAATTAAAGTTGAGAGGGGGAGGCGGTAAGGAGTGCCAAAAATTATTTAAAGAAAGTAGTATAGTTTACAATGAGAAAACGTTGATTGATCATATATATGCGTATATTAAATACATAATAGTACATAAATACATAACCTATTAATTTAAATTGGATCTCGTGATCAAAATATCGGAAATGTTCAAGAAAAATAGACAGGAAAAAAGTATACCTAATAACGAAATTAGTTTTTTATATTATTCTAATCTATGGGTTGACTTATTAAAGATTACAATAAATGTAATGACCTTGTATATTTTTAATACATATGATACATTATATTACGTAAAAACAATAAATATTGTCTAATAACAATCTAATTAGTAAATAAAGAGCATTTATTTGATGACAAAAACGTTTCCTTGTAGACCGTACCTTTACAACCTCTATCAACGAAGTTACGTAAAACTGATTCAATTCGCACTAGGCTAGATGAATGAAAATGCATGTATTCATGCGTAACATATTAATTTTGCAACCAAACGTGTTTGTCGATTTCACAACTTGTCGCAGATTTTTTGTGATTAAAAAACTTTTTAATACCTATTTCGTAAGCGAGCCGAGATGGCCTTGACTTATTAGATATATTTTTATTAATTACTGGTTTTTACCGTTTTATAATTGATTTAGAGAGAGTTGGATAAGTAGCACACAAAACTGTTTGCACCAGTAACTAATTCTTTAAGTTTTTGGCAGCACTATTGTTTGTCTACAACCATCAAAACGCCGTGTTTTTTCACTTAGGTTACTACTTTTGCTAATCTAAAACAAACATGTCATGCTGTAATCTCCATTATAGGTTGAACTCTCATTATAAAAAGACCGCCTGTATTCCTTTAGATTTTGTCGGTTCAATTCCTGACTTACAATAAAAAATTACCAAACGTCATGAATGTGCTTTTCTTGGATTAGAAAATAAAATCCTTAATAAAATTTCATTTCTTCAAGCTTAAGTGCTTTTACCCTACAGTGCTTATCGAAATGACACTGTATATCAAAATTGTTTTGCTGAGGGCCTCAGTTACTCCTCTCGTCCTTGCATATAAGTTTTTGTATTTGTAATACATTTTCCTCTTCTTCTAATGATGACTCTTATTGTTTTCTGACACAACAGGTGCTTCTTTTGAAACTTTGTTATATTGCCGTACTACATCAACCGTAGATTGCTGAAATAATGAGTATTTCTCAGCCCCCCAGCCATATATCCCAGCAAAGCGATATATGGACACCAACTGTAAAAATATGATAGATATAACCGCAATGTTGAATCGCCATTTTGAATTTTTATCGAAACAGCTATCATAATATATGACGTTCATTTTCGATAAAAATTCAAAATGGCGGCTATATCTATCATATTTTTACAGTTGGTGTCCATATATCGCTTTAACATATCATATCATATCGTGTTTTAGTGCTCATGCTAGGAAGGCTGTTATGTGTTTAGAATTTGTATTGTTGAATCTTTTGAATTTTGTACCGTCTTAAACGCCACTGAAACTCATTAAAAACATCTCTCAAGAGTCTCAAGGATACAGGGTTCAACTAGGGTCGAGACGTTAAAGTAATTAACATACAATTTTGTCGTAATAATTACGTATTGTATTGACCTTCCTTGTATTTAGGTTTTTGGTGCTTGATATTCAAATGCAAACTTACAATCTATGGAGTTATAGGCGAAATTAAGTCAACGTTGTTTATCAGTTTGATAATGTTGACAGATACTTCACTATAGGTAGACATAATACAAAACTTATATTGCTTGTATTGTAGAATCTTATCAATTTGCACTGCTATTTAAAATTATGGACTTATACTTGACACAGCCGATTCACATGCGTAATGTATTTTATATTCTTAAGTTGTAATTTTAAGACTCAAATTATAATACAAACTTACTGTTACAAATTCAGTGTTATTTGAAATTATCTACGAATTGTGCAGTGCTTGGATTTTAAATATGTAGTCCAATTCAACTTGAATACTAAAATTACGGCTTTGTTTTGAATGTAAAATAGTTTATATTGATAATGCAAATGCTTAGACTTAATCATAGTATTGAGTTGTACAGAGCCCTACAACAAATAATCATGACCCTCGTGGTTGTGCGCGATAAAAACAGCTTTATGTCCATAAAAAATATCAAACTATTTCTTAGTCGTATTCAAATTTCTAATGTCAAACCCATAAACTTGTATCAAATGTTCTAATGACTGTGTTATTGACAACGAGAACTTATATGTTTTTCAATGACATTACAGGACGGACTTGTCGTTAAAATAGATAAGTTTGTAATGAAAAAAGGTGGAGGGTAATTTTTTTTTTCGGGCTCGAAATTGATCGTGAAAGTTGTGAAATAGCAAGTCGTAGTCAGTATTTTTTCCTATGATCTTCAATTTTGCTGAACATAGATCTCCAGTTCCGTCGATACTTACCCAGCGGAAACCATTAATAGATAGCGGCCTGCATACTCAATAACTCATCCTGCAATTTTAATATATAAAACTTTTTTTTTCTCTTTACAATGGGCTAGTTTTCTAAAAAAATCTAATTCGTCCATCAGTTGGATTAAAAGATAATATTGGACACGTATTTTTTCTTTTCTCAATCAAACAAAAAATGATGAAGATATAGCCCGTTAAAGTTCCGCGTAACGTCACGCCTTGCGACACTTTTTAGCAAGGCGTGACGTCACTCCCAAACTTTGATGCGCTTTATCGTCGTCATTGTTGTTTGATTGACAAAAGACCAAAATATGAGTATTATGACCAAAATATAATAAGTACTGTCTGGTGGTGTGCGAACCGGACTACAAAACCAGAGGTTGCGGGTTTGAATCCAGCAAGAAGGGGAAAAGGTTGTGTGATGAGAACAAGTATTTGTTGTACCTAACTTATGCATATTGAGGTAGGTTTATCCGTTATCTAGTTGCCAAAGTAAAATTTTTGCTGTGTTTTGGTATAGAATTTGTGTGATCGTTGAAATACTTAATTTGAATATAATTTAGACTTCGTCTGTCCAACGGGCAGGCGGTAGTGTCATGTTGCTTTTGCCAATGCTTGGTTTCTCCACCAGCGGGTTTACTGTGCTATTTTAGCCGCTATTGGTAGTTACTTGAATTTATTTATCTGCTGAGTGTGACGCCCCTATTGGCGCAGTGGCGCGGTGGGTCGCCTTGAACGCAAAGGGTCCAAGGTTTGATTTCCGGTTCGGGTCAATTCAGAGAACGAATTTTTATAAATTGGTTTGGGTTTAGATGTCCTTGCGAGTCGCTACTGGTAAAATTCACTGTCTGGTATCTCATATCACAGTTATCCTTACTCCGAGACCGAGACAAATAGTGTGTTCTCTGGTCCACATTATAAATATCGAAAATCGGAATTTGTTATTTCCTGTCTCTGAAGACCTACTACGAAAAAGTTTCGTTCGTTCGGATGTACTCGTATAGACCTAACAAACTTAAATGACATCTACTTGTTTAAAACCTTTGACAATTTATGAACAATTGCAAACGGTCGTGCTTTTTACCCGACTAGTTTAAGATGTTCATATTCTTTCAAAGGATCGACACATGTAAATAGTTATTTTAATTTAATAGGTTTATACGTCCGAATGAACGAATCATTTTCGTAGTAGGCCGGCCCACTGATTTGGTCTCGCATAGAAACAAATGAATCGCTAAATTTGAAAAACTCTGTTGCATATTCTAATAAAATATGGCTGCAGTTTGATTTGCTTGACCGACAGCCACAGAACCGTATCTAATTCGCGCCTGGTCAATGTTACATTGATATCAAGGCTCCTTTTAAGACCACGCAATGTTCAGGTCGTAATTTTATAAGATACGCCATTTGCAGATGAGTATTGAGGTATATTAAGATTTTTTTTAAAAACCGGCCTGGTACAGTCAACAGCTTATTAACCTACCAGTTTAACTTTCTGTATTCGTCAGAGACTTGCATGGATTCTGTATCGTAGATGTACGTACGATCGCTATCGTTGATCCCACATTGCGCGTGGCCCAACACGCACTTGGCAAGTTTTTATAAGGTATTACCTTACGTTTATTGTTTTTTCACTTTTGTTCTGTAGTAAACACTGTATTCTATAGTTTCCGTCTGATGTTCGTCCGAGGCTTAATAGCTCTTAGTACTAGAAAGCAGCAATTTGGTATCTTAGGTAAATACTAATCACGCCTATACCAAAATTTTCGAATAATAATTTATTTAAGCACCTGCCTCCTTACCTTAACATCCACTTGCACCTCCACCTTAACATGTAAAGTAGGTATTTTTTTTCTCGTCAACCCAATGGTGTGGGCGAAGGAGTATCGTGTGTATGTGGTCGATAGGTCGTTCAAAAATATCGTGGGAGTGTGGAAACCTTTTTTTAAAATCAGGGATCCTTAATTCCAATATTATGCTTTGAAGTGCAAATTGCCAAGGGTCAAGTGCCCTCCCCCCGCCCTGCTAGCTAAATGATTGTTTTTAGAAATGTGAAAAACTTTACGACAGTAGTAATATATGTAGTGTTATGGTGTTACTGACTTGACTGTATTGTTTGTGGTATGGACTTTGTCTGAAATAAATCTATTGAATTTGAATTTGAATATACTCGTAGGTAGTATAACTTATATATTCTGTGGTATAACAAAGTTAAAAGAAAAACTATCACAGCAAGTACAAGTAGCTACTAGTTACTCAGACTCTAAAACTACGAAACTGTATTGCATATTACACAGTATTGAGTGGCCTTACACGCCCCGGTTTAGGTTACGTCCATTTTATAATAAAATTAATTATTATAATTTTTTATCACTATTAAGGTCTATTTAAATTTATACTATATTAAAATCCCCCAGTGAGTTTATTGACACTACAGAAGGATATTATAGTTTTATAAAATTACTTGCATTAAAAAACTGTGTTTTTAACGTTTTTGTTAATTAAAATATGTTTTATCTAATATCATTCCAGAATTTTCAAAAATCTTAATGTATTTGTAATCTGTTAGACTTTGACAAAACTTATTTTTTAAGTTCCCATAAATCAATCGATTCCATAAATCAAGGACAACCTTGTAATCACATATTCTATACAGGGTCATTTGTAAAACATCAACAACCTCCTAGGGGCTGATTCTGGTGCTCAAATACAACAACTTTTTCTATGGGACCAACATCGAAATCGCAAAAAAAAATTTCACTTCCCTATACTGAACTGCCACCAGCTGACATCAGTTTGTATGGAAAAGTGAAAAAAATTTTTAGATTTCAATGTTTGTCCCATTGAAAAAGTTATATTTGAGCACCAGAATCAGCCCCTATTAGGTTGTTGATGTTGTACAAATAACCCTGTATATCATAGTAAATAACTTTTGTTCTATGACTTTAAAAATTATCTATTGTCTTTTATACAAATTCGAAAGTGGAAGGATGCCGATAAATTTACATGCAAAGTGACCTCCGTAGCCGAGAGCCGAGTATACCGGACTTGGTGTCGCTATCTCTGGGGTCCCGGGTTCGATTCCCGGTCGGTCAATGTAGGAAAATAACTTTTCTATATAATAGTCTCGGGTCTGGGTGTTGTGGTACCGTCGTTGTTTCTAATTTCTGTAACACAAGTGCTTAAGCTATTTATCACAGGATGTATGTGCAATTATTAATTAATTAATTGGTGTGTGTGGTTACTTTGGATTTACAGGACACACACCCTGTATACGCTTTGGATAGGTTTCACTCAAATGCTTTCGTGTCACTCGTTTTTGTCATTCGTCTCTGGAACCCTATTTATTTTAATAAAGGTTTCCTTGATCGCATTCTTACTCAAATTAATCTTTGGTAGAACGAGCTTGTAAACTACTTAAGACATAATTAATGAAGAGCTGTGTTAATCCAAATTGTCAGATTATAATGATTGACGCCTTTGTCTAGCATTTAGACAGTTTTAAGAGTTTTTAAATTATCATCATCATCATTTCATAGGACGTCCACTGCGGAACATAGGCTTGTGACTTCCAGACTTCTAGCCGGTTAGAAGCGATCTGCATCCAGCCGCTTCCTGCCCTTTATCAAGGTCGTCTGTCCACCATTTTACTATAGTACGTTTAATTTTTTAATAGAAATGGTTGCGGTCTTATAAATCGAGAAACAACTCATTGTTTACATAGGTGCAAAACGGCAAAACGTGATATTGGCGTTCTATTAATAACATACATATGCCATTAGCAGTTTGTGGAAATGTTTCATTTGTTTATTGTGTCGGAGTTTTTAAATTGGAAAAGATAACTGTAGAAGCTGAAAGGTAGTAGGACTAGTAGGTACTTATTTTATTTATTCTATGGACGAAACAAAATGTAGCGGACTACATTCTTTACCAGTCAACCACTAAAAAACATTAAACGGCGGCGTGAAACTTTGAAAATACCTTTTACAACAGCAGTGTAACAAAAATATATTTTTTTAAAAAATATGTTTAAAGAATACTTACTACATATGTGCAGGTAAAACCAAGATCATATGACGACCTCCGTAGCCGTGAGGCGAGCATAACGGACTTAGTGTCGCTATCTCTAAGTTTCCAGGTTTAATTCCCGGTCAGTCAATGTATAAACATAACTTTTCTATATTGTCTTGGGTCTGGGTGTTGTGGTACTGTCGTTGTTTCTGATTTCTATAACACCAATGCTTAAGCTACTTATCATACGGTCAGAGCAATGTAGGTATGTGATGTCCAATATTTAGGTATTTATTGTAAAAATATACATACACAGCTGAAGCTGACTTGATGTTATACAGTCAAAAATATTTTTACAGCTTATGACAGATTCTAAAACTCATTGTAGATTTGACCTAAAATATCTTTGTTTATTTTTCAATGACGAAAGGTAATGTAGGTACATATAAGTAGGTGTATAACAATCGCAGTCACATAAGTCCTACACGTCTGGTGACCTTGTCTCGTGCCACAAATGTTAACGAATTGCTGACTGACTGTGAAATGAATGCGAAATTTACACATACGTATGAGCTTTATAAGTCCAAGGGTTATTCCAAAAAAATAAGCTAAGTTATATGTTTAGAAAATATTTAACGTTGGTTATCACAGTTGAGACTAACGAAGACAGAAAAAATATGGTAATAACTAACTTCTGCCTGCGTCTTTGTCTGCGTAGACTTTAGAATCAAGCAATACCTAGAGTAATCAATAATAAAAATGTACTATGTATTATAACCTAACTAATCTATACAGGATGTCCCGTAACTTAAATTCAAATTCAACTATTTTATTCACCTGAAACATGGTAGGAGATACATAGATGTTAAAAATAAAATACAGAATTGTGCAAACATGTTTCGCTAATTTGATTAGCATGCAAATATTACATGAAAAATATTTAATTTGAAATAATCCAATAAAATCATTAAAATAAAACAGTAAATACTACAATTATTATTATTAGTAATGGAAAAAAAATGTCTCTTCTTTTTCTTTGCTCTATCCCACTTTAGGTGGGGACGGCTCTCCTAATTTTGAGGCGCCAAGACATTTCTAGGGTTGTCGGATCGGGTAAGTGTCACTGATAGGAATTTAAAAAAGAAAATAAAAATCTCCTTATAACCACATATTCTAAACATCATGGTGAACAACTTTTGGACTATTACACTTGTAGAAATTTGCATAAAATAATTCCGACTTCCTATAAAAAAATACAAAACAGCCGATTGATATTTTATAGAAAGACAAACAAAAAAAACATATTTTAAAAAGTCATAGAACAAGAGTTGTTTACAAGGTTATTCTTTAGATACGAAACATTCTGTATATGCCAAATTTCAGCTAACTCCGTTCAGCCGTTAAAGCGTGATTAAATATCAAACATCCAAACTTTGATATTTATAAAATAATAAAAAATATGTTTCTAAATTATTACAATTTTTTTTGCGAATAATTTGAATGCGTAACGTTTTGCGGAAGAAATCATTTATGGCAGATTCTATTTCTAAAGAAAATGAATCTGTTTCGTTTGTAATAATCGCATAAAATACTCATAAATCGTTGGCTTATGGATCTTTTACCGGACGATTGGGTTTTTAAGGGGTCAGGTAATGCTTACGTAATATTTTCGTGAAAAACAGGTGTAGTGCGTATGTAATAGGCTAGTTTCCTGGGTAAAAAATAATAATATTTAGTCCGTCAGTAAGATTATAAAAAAAATATTGGACCTTGTATTTGTCTTTTGTCAATCAAACATAAAATACGAAGATAAAGCGCATCAAAGTTTGGGGATGGGAGCCTAACGCGGAACTTTAACGGGCTTTAACTTCATATTTTTTTGTTTGATTGAGAAAAGAAAAAATACGTGTCTAATATTTTCTGTTAATCCAACTGACGGACTAATTAGATTGTTTAAGGAAATTAGCCCATTCATCATGCATGACTCTTCAGCCCAAGGAAACAAGACACAATAATAGAAATAATAATGTATTGTTTGTTAAAAAAAAAAAAGATATAATGTCAAGCAAAATTTAACTCGGGTTGCATGTACAGATGCGAGATTTATTTGCGATTTAGGATATAAAGTTTTAGGATAAGTTTAAAAAATAACTTCGTAAATGAATTTTTGTAGGAGTTTTTTAAATATGCGGGTAAATTTAAGCAGTCGTATTAGATTAATCGCTGCTAAATTCCTGGTTATTTAAATATTGGATGATTTCTTCTCTTGATTACAGCGATGCTTTTATGTGATATTATGATAGAACATGCTTTCCCAAAAGACGTATTTTACGAATTTTTTTCATGCTATTGTTAATCTTTAACTTTAATTTATTTAGTACCAACTGTATTAATTTTTAACACTAGTTTGTAATTTTCATTAAATAGTTAGCCAATTAATAAAATCGGAATATTCAGAGCGATCGGAACGATCTTGCTGAGCCCTAAAAATCATTATCCTCCCGTGAAAGTCCTCCCTCCCAGAAACACCTGGCTGGCAGGCAAGACTAGAGTCTAGACTGGTCATACAAGTCATACGCGGCGACCTTGCCTCGTGGCGAAGTCGTCGAACCGACTTCTGTCTGAATTAGCACCTTTTATCTTTCAGCGGAGGACCTTTTTCCGTTTTAATGTATGTACGCATCGCGTTGTCGTATTTATGGGGCCTTGAATATTAATCGTGCTCGGTGACATGCAGATTGTACGTTGATTACGTATTCAGTGATTGTTAATTAAATATAAGGTTTACTCTACTTGTGGTGGATGCGTTTAAACATAATTTATTTTAACACAATAACAGCTGTATGGCTAAGACCACATTTTACAGTTCGATTTTCATATTTATAGGGCAAACGGACACGCCGTTAAATTGAACGATAAATTGAGTTAAATGGTTATTTAATTCAATATAAATAAAGAATTATAGGCGTGACGTATACCTGCTTTAATAATAATAAAGAAATACTGTCATGTTCTCGAAGTAAGGAAGTACAGACAACAGCTCGTAACCATACCTCAAAACATCATTTTTTTTTCACTATGTATTGATTTCTACGTGTCGGACTTAAAGTTGAAAGTCGGTATTAGGTAGGTTGACCTGCCGTTGGCTGTTCCATCTTTGTGTCACGTCACGATGTACCAGACAACTGTTTTTTAGCAGGCACATATCCAAGCACACCCAGACTCGAGCCAATTTAAAGAGATCGTTTGCTGAATAGGGAATATGCATGTTTTTTTATTTGGTCCTAAAATAAATAGTACTTACTTAATTATAATTAATAAAACTTTAAAATTTTCGAAAAATGTTAATAAATATTTGACTTAGATACAGCCCATTAAAGTCGCGTGTTAGATAAGAAGATCCGATATGTACCGTGACGTCAGATTACACGCCCTCCATACATTTTTCATAGTAAAAGTTGTTTTAGAAAGAGATAGGTATACCTTAATTTCTAATTAGTATGTTACGGTTATTTTTTACCAAAAATAAATTTTGTTTTCACTATTGGCACTATAATTTCACATATTTTCTTATAAATATAGTAAAAACAATATATTTTTTTCATGCATATTCCCTATTGACCCAAACTAAGAATCAAACTCGGGACCTTTTGCGTTCAACGCAAATTAAATTGCCACTACATTAATTGTGTTATCGCATATGATAGCAGTAATATCTAGATTTAAAATGATGTTCACTAATATTGTACAGCGTTGCAAATAGAATGGCGTTGTAAAAGGACTTTGTTAACCCATTATCCGTATCAAACTTTGTCAGTACGTTACTATACTCGCTACTTTTACCTTTATTCTCGGGCGCTCATCTGAAAACAGGCAACACCGCCCCGTACTAAGGATTAATAAAAAAATAAGTGCTTGTAAATTCACTAAAGAGCAGTTGAAAAGCCAATTTCACAACTGGCCAGGTTTCATGTATGAATGAATTTAATTAATTCTGGTTTAAGTCACAATAACTTTGTTTTCAGTGAGCAGTTTATATGTGTGAGGTCAATTTATTTGACTTTGAAGATGTTGTATTTTCCTGTTAATGAAATCAAGTGCAACCTGAAATAACGTTCAATCAAAAAAGAACGCGTAGGTAGTCATAGAATTGCTGAGAATTAAATAGATCTCTATAGAAGACTGTAACTGTAGGTACGCTTTTTAGGAATGCAAACTTTCTAGAAAACCATAATTCATAACATTAATTTAAAGTATTATTCAATTCATAATCGAATCGAAACACGTGTGGCGTGTATATAGTACCTATCTGATATTATTCGCCTTAGAAAAGAAAACCCTGTATCAAGATATTTATACAAAACATCAAAAGAAAGGTTTATCCATGAAATCGTAGACTAATTTTTTCTTTGAGGTAGCATGGATAATGACTATAACGCCTCAAAATGTAATAGTTCGAAAACATATCAGTTGCAGATATAACTTATTTTGCAATTACATATATGAGTCGCTTCATTCGAAGATATAGATATAAAACCAGGTAGTTTCCTTAACTTGCTAGGCAGTATTGCACGTATTCAGAGAGAAAAATATTTTTTTTTTAATTTTTTAAACAGGTATACTTTTGTCTTTCTACTGGTAACCTCACTAGCGCCACCGTACTTACTGTCATTCCTTTTTTCGTGCTTTGGCAGTTAGCACAATGCCAAAAACAAAAAAATCTAATATTGAAAAAATTAAAAGATATAAAAGGAAATTGGAGAAATTAGAAAAATGCCGCAATAAAAAAAGACGTCGGGTCATGTTTTTCGACTCGGATGACTCAAATGTTGATCAATGATCAAAGCTTAATGATCGAACTTCACTTAGAAGTTCGTTTGATCATCCATAATTAATTACAGTCACGGCAGGTCAACCTACCCAAAGAGTTAAAGGACATTTAACCGATTTTCAACTTCATGTCCGACATGTAAGATCAATGTAATAATAATAATAAATAAAAAAATATTGAACAACATCACATACATTGCTCTGATCCTATGATAAGTAGCTTAAGCACTTGTGTTACAGAAATCAGAAACAACGACGGTACCACAACACCCAGACCCGAGACAATATAGAAAAGTTATTTTCCTACATTGACCGACCGGGAATCGAACCCGGAACCTCAGAGATAGCGACACCAAGTCCGGTATGCTCGCCTCTCGGCTACGGAGGTCGTCAATTGAAAAAATAGTTTCGCACAATTATAGATTGGCGTATTAATAGCATAAAAACCAGCCAATTCTGAGTAACTTGGTTTTTCCGAAAGCAAGTGATAGATAATCATTTCATAAAGCGTAGAAATCATTTTCTTGGTTTTGATCGACTTTCCACGGTGACATAATTGAATCGATACCCAATTTCCTTTATCAGCGATCTTTGTAATGGAACTAATTTATTTCCTTCATTGGTTTATTTTTTAAGCCTAAGCCTAAACCTATTAAGGGTTAATTACTTTTTTGTATTAAGGATGGTACGGGTATGCTTTACTTTTAATATTAATTTCTCAAACAATCTTATGTTAAAAATGTAACTCGGTTTTATCATAGCTCTTATTTAACTTGAGGACAAAACATCAATTTTATTTGATCATTATAATCAGAAAGCTGTACAAGTATAATACATGGTACTAAAGACCTACAAATAGAGCTGTAAGTAAGTTAACCTATTAGATAGCGGAAGCCGGAGCGTATCAGATACTAGCTCCGAATATGACATTGTGTCGTAATTTCCTATTATTTCCCGAGCACGCGAATTGCGTGGGTGCGTCCCTGTCGGAAGCGGTCTGCATCCCGCTCTGGGTGCATTATGCAGACGTGACCGGGCTGGCGGCTTGATACCTGGGTACAACACAGTATAGATTGTTTTTTTTTTCGGCGATCTTTGGAGTACTCACCAAGAATAATAAAACAAGACATTTCTTTAAAAATAACTGCTAGACGTTACGTGAAAGAAATGAATATGGACAACACACAATAGGGAATATGTATGAAAAAAATATATTGTTTTTACTATATTTATAGGAAAATATATGAAATTGTGGTGCTAGTAGTGAAAACAAAATTGATTTTAAGTAAAAAATAACCGTAATACAGTAATTAGAAATTGAGGTATATACCTATCTCTTTCTAAAAACAACTCTTACAATGAAAAATGTATGGCGGACGTGTAACGTGACGTCACGGTACATAACGGATCTCTTTGTCTAACACGTGACTTTAATGGGCTGTAAGTCAGGTATTTATCGATATTTTTCGAAAATTCTTAAAGATTTATAAATTATAATTAAGTACTATTTATTTTAAGACCAAATAAAAAAAACATGCATATTCCCCATTGTCAGTCTCGATGTTAGGAATTACCATCCTTGTGTTACGAGATCCGAGACAATGAAATTTAGCTAGAGTTGTCGTTTAGCACACTAAGACTCGAAATTATTTAGAAAAATCGTTTTCTTAATTGACCCGCACCGAGAATAAAATCTGGAAATCACTGTGGCAGTTAAGTAAGGGCATTTTTTTTGTAATAATATAACATAGTTGACACGTAGGTACTTAAAGTATTGTATTTGCATTTTTGTTGATAAAATGTCACAAGTAAAAAATCTTTATATTTTTAATTTACCAATAATGGTCGAGAAATGCATTTTTTATAAAATGTCAATTCAATAATGTCATTTCAAAGGAAATACTCGCTCAGTAGTTGTCCGGCGTAGCTGCATCGGTTTTTCATCCGATTTCCCGTTCGTAAATGTTACGAATTGAATATACACTTGAGATCAGAAATAAACAAGATAATGATAAACAACTTAAACAGCATAGCAGTTGAATAACTAAAGATTAGATTGTAAATTAATTTACGTTTCATCATCATCATCATCATCATCATTTCAGCCAAAGGTCGTCCACTGCTGAATTTACGTTTATTCCAATCAAACATTGATTGAAATTTTCGTAGTGCCTTCTTGTAAAAAATACTTGAATACTTGTACTGTTTAAGTACAAATGGGTGCTCAAAATATATAAAAAAAACATATATCCGTTTATTTTATGTTTGTTAAGCAAAACAAGTACTAAATAAAGAAACAAAAATACAATTTAATCATTGGACAAGATGTGTACCATTATTATAGCTAATTAATCAACTTATTCTAATTGTTTCCTTGTTCAAAATATAATGTTGGATTTATCCTAAAGCATCTGACTTATCATTGCTTAATTACTACGCCTTATTAACGATGACTTTTAACTCCTTTTGAAGGCACTTAGACCGTACTTTTTTCTGTTATCTTTATATGTATTTCTAAAAATCCCTTTCTAGATCACGCCTATTATTTTTTACACTACAGACCGATAGAGATTTATTTCTCTTTATTACGAATTGAATAAAAAGTTTTAAAAAATTAAATTTCTTAATTAAAATTAATAATACAGCGATAGACATAAAAAGCTTTATGGGCTTTGTGATTTTGTCATTGTAAAAATCCTAAATTGTAAATAAATAAATTAAGTCTTACTCACGATTTTTTCGAATTTGAACACCTAAGTGTGAAATGGTCAAAACAGTAAGATTGTGCCGGACAATGCAAAAACATGGTAATTTGTTAATTTAAATTCTTATTTTTTTATTTTTATTATCAGTCGCTAGGCTAAATTGAAATTTCCGTGTCCTCAAGTGTAGTTGAAGCATTGGCGCGAAACAAAATAAGTGCAGTACTTACTGGCTAGTCGTTTAATTTTACGACTCGACTACATATTTTTATTTTGTCGCATTGACTATTCATTAATGTTTATTGCGATACGATGTGATATTGAGAAATTAAATGCAACCAAATCGTTCAATGTGAAGTGGATGTTATTTTATTTGTTGAGCAAATCATGTAAGTTTACTAGAGCACTATGCATATTTTCCGTCTCTTTTTATTTTATGTATTTTTACTTTTATTATATTCTGTTAGATTAAATAATAATATTTCCAGTAAAGTTTTATCTAGTAGGTAACCTAAACGTACAATCACAATCGTGAACGTAAAAATTGGTTAATCAGTAAAGAAAATGTTATATTTTTATTAAGAATCTACAGCTGTATAACTATTACAAATGATAAATCACTTAATTATAACCAATTACGGAATTTTTCAATGTAAAAATAAACAACGTTAATAATAACAAGCGTTATCTCTCGTTTCTGGATTGACTGTTTGTATTAACGTCAGATTTTTACTTGCAGCAATGTCATGTTAATTGTACTCATAATGAGGTAACTTGCAAAAAGTGGGTTAAGAAGTAACTAATGCAATTATTTAATTATGCGTGGTATGTACAACAATGCAAGGGTTGTCTGTCATAGTTGTATAAGTGTTGTTCTCTGAGTACCTAACAAAATAAAATGAGGTCCTAATACGTCATAACGATTATCTAATTTAAATTATTTTTCGATCAAATATGATAATTGTTTGTTCTATTTTAATTTAATCTAGCTTTACTGTAAGTTTGTGTATTTAATTATTTTGTTAATAATAAAAAATAAGTAAATTATATTGGGACATGTGCCAAAAATTAATTTTAAAGCTACTTATTTAACCTTACAGCAGAACAAAATGATTATTAACACCGTTTATATCATTGTTTGAAGCTAGTTAAACGCGTGAAACTAGTTAAATGCTATTTATCGAAAGAAGTAATGAGTTTTACCAAATTCGCGTCTTCCTCAAAATTAATGGACAAATGCCGCTTACGACGTTTGTGTCTCGCACCTTACGTCCATAAAACGGCGACGGTGGCGCACCCGCGAGCTGCATGCCCGGCGACTAATGACTACTACTCGCAACAACAAAAACACTTTCATCTTCCTCTTTCCTAAGAAACAAACCGCGATCGTCTCCGTCGCACAACACCCGGAGCGGCAACGTAGCGTTTTAACCCGGATAAATTACATCCTATTAACTTCGTTCCGGTGCTCGATTTACGCTTTAATGTTTTAAGGCGTAAGGATTAAAATTGAATAAGAATTTTGACGTCTCCGCAAATATTTACGTTGGGCTCTATCTGCTGCATTATAGAGTCGATTTTGGAGCGCCACTGATGTCAGTTAAGCCATTCCGGTCTCGTTTGTGATTATTAATTTGCTGTCAAATAAAGGGGCCGCTCACTTGGGCGTGCGTGTCGGTGCAAATTTCTGCCATACTTCGGAATCGGTGATTATTTTTTTGTTGCCATGTCTCTGGATTCGCAGACTGACAGACATTAGAGCTCAGTATTTTAGTCTGATATCGTAGGCGGAATGTCTGTCTGTGTTTTAATTAGGTGCTGTAGATGGAGCAGAGCGATAACAAAATTACTGTTGGTTTTAAATTATAAATAACAATTTTCCCTGTCCATACAGGGAGTAATTTAACAACTAACTACCATTAGTTAGTTGTTAAATTATTTATTATCAAAGCAATTTTTCCATTTTGTGTTTAGTATAATTACCACAAAGTGACAGCTATGTTTCATGTTTTTCTTTTAAACGCCTAAAACAAAGACGTGAGTGTGGTTTACATTTTTACATTAAGGCCGCGTTGTACCTTACATAGATTTTATCTTTCCCTGATCCAATTTGACCTCATTCTTATTCAAGTCACTCTGCCTGAAACGGATTCTGGTACAACATTTCGAATGCATTAGGATTTTTACGAATACTCGCGGTTGGTCGGTTTGAACCATGTTTGAAACATATGTGTATTTTTTAATACGTAAAGTCTATATTTTTATTTACTTACATTAATTGTTTTTTTATTTCAAATTTAAGTACAAATTAAAACTTGCTGTTGATTTCTATCTAAGATAGTTGAAAAAGGGACATAAAGTTTCTATCTTTCTTTAAGTTAATAAGTTTCTTTATGGACCGGGATCCTTATAAGCTTAAGACATCCTTCCTACCTTTTTTAATAAGTTAATATTTTATAATACCCCACTTGTAGGATCGAACACCAGAAAATTTTATTTATTTCATAACTTCGTTATGGCTATCGTTGTAGACAAAAAAAATTCAGATTGCTAGCATTGATAGGCTGAGTATAATATAGACTGTGCAAAATGTAGGAAATTTGAAGGGTTCCGTTATTGCCATTTTGCTCCGGAACCTAGTGCTTCTAAAATGAAAACTATGTAGGTGCAGTTTTTACCGCACTACTGCAATGCTTTTCCTAAAAACTACAGTTACATAATAGAGAGATGGCAGTCTAGTTTCATATATCATGCATGCATGACACTAGTTATGTTGCTAAACTAGTGTCTGTTCAGTCAGATTGTTTAGAAAACGGCACGGTTCAAGAAGTTGACTTCTTTTTTCTTAATTGATTTCATCAAATAAATCTATTTTGCTTTCTCTTTCATTAAGGATATTTAATTTGTACATAACCTTAATAATGTAATGCCGGTGTAAAGCCTTATGGTTTCATACCGAGTATTATGGTTCAGTAACTGCTTGTTTAGTACAAAATATTCGTGAAAACGTCATAATAGTTCCAAAAACAGAAGAAATACACTTATGTCCTTTTTGCACATAATAGAAATCTTTATTATCTACACTTCCACAGTATCACAGCAAACTATAAGATAAAGATCAAACTCGTTATCTTAACGTATTCCCAATTTGAGGCAAGTTTGCAAGTAAGTTATAACAAATTGACGGAGGGGGACTGTATCCGTGGCCCCGGGGTGGTCCCTTGCCCCCACCCCCGCCCACCACGGATTGGCCTTTAAAGGTGAAAACGCCGGTTAATTGAAAATATAATTGATATTAAAATCACGACTTAGTTAAATCACGAACGCATTTAAAGGTATTGAGTAAATAAACAGATTTAATGTAATTATAAGCCATTTAATATTAAAATAAGAACCAACGTTAAATTGTTAATAACGAGTGACTAATTTATTATTTTTCGGACAATATAGTACCTACACAATATGTTATTATAACAACAATTTATGGTAAAAACATATCAAATTGCTTATTAAAATAAATAAAGATTTATTTTTTATTTATTTATTTGCCTAACATGCAACATCAAAAGTAATCGAATGATTACCTTCGCAACAACTTTTAAAAGTTCCTATAGGAATGTATTAATATATCCTATCAATTAAAATTGTTGCCAAAAATTTAATAATTATTCTGGACTTCGCTAATACTCGTATTTATTCATCCTTTGTCCGGCTAGTTTTAGAAAACCATATTAGAATTACGCTTTAAGAAGTCATTGACGGTCAATTAGTTAACGAAGTAGTGAACAGCTTCCGCTTTGCACAAGTTAGCACTATCCACGGCTGTAAACCTTAATATACGAACCTCTCTCAAAGTCAGTATATTAATTAGCGAAAACCGCATTTAAACCCCTACAGTACTTTCGAAGATTAGCCGGGACAGACAAACACTGCGAGCTGCATTTTATAATAAGATGTATCTATAGACATGCAGTCACTAGTTGCGTGTTCTGTGTTTAATGCGTCACGATGAAACATAACAAATACCTAATTGTGAGATATTTAAGTGTAATTATTGAGGAAAATAGGTCGATTTTACTAACAAAAGGCGTTAGAGGTGACTTTTTAATGAACTAGGTTCTCATTATGGACTAAAGCGATGTAGTCACCAGCACACTTAATTTTGACAGAAGTGTGTTTGTTTTTAATTATTATACTGTTTATCAAGAAGAATAATGTAACTTTTTTGGTTTACTTAGGAAAAAAATAACTTTTTTTATAAAGTTCCCTGCCATGTGATGTACTACATATTTTTTGGTTTTGTCTTATGTGGGATTTTTTGAGGGAATCATTCAAAATGCCACCAGGCTTGATTTTATGACTGTAATCTCATGATCGTAGAAACGGAGCCTATAAGTTAATATGGTAATTATGTTTTCAAAAAGATGGCCAGTTAACATTTTAAAGTCAAAGGTTGTGTCGGAACTCGGCGCCCACGGACGCCTCCGCGTGGACTTAATGACATTAATGTTGCTGCTACTGCACTGCATGCATATAAGGGCACCCACACACGCCACAAGTGGTCAGTGATCGCTGATGAGTAACAAAAGATAAGGTTATCAAAACAACCCGGTATCGTGCGCGATACCTTAACTCTTTCACAGGCATTGCAAAAATATTTCCAGCATAATTTAAACCTTTACGTTTTTAAATGTATCTAGCATTCGACACTTACTTTTTAAATTAATGGTTTCTTTTTTTTTCATTACATTCTTTAAACGCAACGCAGCACCGTCCGTGTATCATTCCGTGTCTTAGATTTAACCAAGTTCAACGCGCTTACAGCTACCTATAACCTTTAAGGACATGAATACCATTTCCTGCTTGTCCAATAAATATAATGTACATTAGCGTCCTAGATTGATACTGATAGGTATGCGACTGCCAACTAAGGTATTGTAAGCTGGAACTGAGGAGTCGGGTGCTAGGTACGTACGAAATTGTATTGTAAATTTTTCGCCAGCTCTCTCAGTGACGGACCGGTCTATGTGAATGTCACACACTCGTCTGCTTGACAATGTTGTGTTGTACTTGCAAGAGTTATGTTACGATTATCTTCGTATGATCGATTAGTAATTCGATATAGATCGATTCGTTGTAAGTTCACTTTTACTTGATTGACCATTTATCAGCATGCAAATGCAACGGACCCGTTTGCTCAACTATCTTGTACTTCAATAGCGCAGTGAGCTTAGTAGCTTAGTCAGATGTAGTCATCTGCTGTATCTGCGTGTGGCCGTCACTTGACTATAACGAGAAGTGTTGTGCAAAATCCCTACAAAATAGTCCACTGTTTGCTAGACCCATACGAAGCTTGTTACGATGCTTATGAGAGATCCGTATGCAACAACCCTTATTGTAGTACTCGCTTGCTCAACTATGTTGTGCTGATTGTACTCGTAGAAGAGTGTCTGATTTTGACACGATTATGATTAGATGATTTACCAGACTAGACAATGATTTTTTGCCAGGGGCGACTTCCAGCACCTATAGACCTGAATCAATTTTGAAAAGGTTTCTGAATTGAACCGAACTGGAAATCAAACTGATATAGTCGAAAAATATTTCAAATGATAAAATAACCTAAAATTCATCTTAAACATGTTATACAATAGGTTTAAGTTTTGTTTTTACAAGGTATAAAACACAATCCATGCAGTAAGAGGGTTATTTAGATAAGGCATTTAGCGAACTTTCGAAATAGCTACATTGAAGTTTTAAAATTAATAATAGACAGAACAGAAGTTACGAAAGAAAAACAATTCAACAAGCTTCACTGCTTCACCATTGAAGTGCATAACTTAAGCTGCGGCTACACTGCTAGGCATCGAAGTAGTTAGAGCTTAGAGTCATGCAATATGTCATTGCTTGTTCCTAGCCATTGAGTACATACATACCCTATAGAGCAGCAATACGAACCATCTTTCTCCGAAACTAGTAAGTGATTTTTCACTTACATTTAGTATGAAATGACAAGTCCTGTCAACTCTCGCCCATACAAAAAAGTACAGATACAGTTCAAAATATTGGGGAAAATTTCGTCGAACAAATCATATGACATTTCTACTCTATAGGGTTTGTGCTCCATGTTCCTAGCGCAACAATACAGTGATCATTTGATCACATGACGAGAGACATGCGACAAGGGAACCCCCTGAATAGACACCTAACGAGCAATGTATACAGGGTGAAAGTTTAGTCAATCTTAATATTAAGGAAAGCAAATGTGTTCATGAATACAAATAACTTTTACTACGGAATCAACATCGAAATCGTGAAGAAAATTGAGACCATCCATGCATTATTAGAGCGTATTAGAGTGTATGGAGTAACTATTTTTATCACGAAATTGATGTTGATCCCATAGTAAAAGTAGTTCGTATTTATGAACACATTCGCCTCCTTTAATAATAAGATTGACTAAACTTACACCCTGTATTATGTAGTACTTATCGCAGGCGCTTTTGTTGTGTCTTTCGCCTTAGCCATCTACTCGTGAGCTAAAACAAAAAGGTCAGAGCGACAAGGCCGTTGGAAAGGGACTTATCGCCGGTTGGTACGAACTGAAGACGATGAAATTGCGATAAAACGTCGGCTTTCGCCTCAAAATTATAACCGTTTAGAAATTGGAATAGGGCCCTTGATAAGTTGTTCGGTGAAATTAATACTGCTATCTTATTGTTACAGGTATGTACACACTATTCGTATTCGAGATGACATCGCTTCGGTTGGTACCTACAAGTGGAGATGACGCTTTCTTCAGTAAAAGAATTGCGTATGACTAAAACATATAAATGTCTACGATTTTGGGTTTCATAACGGAACACATACCAAGTTGAGTTTTATTATTAGGATATAAATTACTTTGTCACCGGCGTCACTCCGTTAACAAATCGTAAATTCATTTCACTGTTTTACGACTATGATGGGATCATTAAAAAGGGTTTTTCTTAACGTAAAAGCCTACAAAATATAAACTTGATAGATGGTGCCGGTTCTAAAATACGGTGTACGAATATTAGTTCAGTTGCCTAACTTCAGCCAAGGCTTATATTAATAATGTAAGGGTCCAACCATTAACTAGTAGCTCATTACATTAGAGTCGTTAGTGTCCCGTTTACACGATGGCAGTAGCGTGCCAGTACAATAAATTAGTTCAGTGCTGATTATTTTACTAATCAAATTAATGTTCGCAAAAATCGGCACTTATGTATTCTATAATACCCGGCATGTAAAGATAAACATGTCGTTTCAAATTTCGGATTACACAAGGAATCGTAATTAAATGTAAGCGTAGTTTTGACGAATTAAATCACTTAAATTATTTATAATAATTATAAAATAAATATAGTAATTTTAAACTTAAATCACATGTAAATATAGTTTTTAATGAAAAGGCTATTACACTGTTAAATGTTAGTAATTATTATTTTTAAAAAACCTTAAAAAATAAAAACTGCCCAGCTCCCACCAGAACATTTGTCTCCTCAAATTTTAATGTAACTAATTATTTGATAAGAGGATGATAATAGTGACCTAGTCATTTGCGCTGTTTCTTTTCGGCACTAGCCCACAAATAGTCCCAAAGCAGTAATAAAGTAAAAAATATGTGTATTAGTATAGTACCATTAATGGCCTAGGTATTTGTTAGCATCGCATGACAGCCACTCTTCAAACGGACGCTCGTCGTCAATCCCCCAGTCCACACGAATTTAGTAACTATCGCCGGAATGTCAATTTGTTAGGTCCAGTTATTGCCGTCGTGTAAACCAGTGTTTTTCAACCTGTGGTCCCCGGACCCCCAGGGTCTCAGGTGGTCCGCGAAATTAAAGAAGAGTAGAAGATTACTTATTAATGCGGCCTAGAGTATTTAGAGGCTCGCAGATAGTTTTTTAGCGTAAGGGTCCGCCCCTGAAAAAGGTTGAGAAACGCTGGTTTAATCCAACCGTAGTCGTATTGGTCGCCATCGCCATTCCGTGCTTTATTGGTACCTGAGATCGGCTTTACCCAGCTCGCTCTTCTATTAACTACACAAATAATTCAATTTATAAGGACGATACGTTATTTGAATTAGTTTGTTTAATTGACTTTTACCTGACTATTTCAATATTTGAGGTGTCGGTGTACTTACTCTATAAATATTGTTGTAGTCAGGTTAAACGCAATCATTTAAGTCTCTTAAGAATTTTGTATTTTGATATAGTTTAAGTGGTTTGATTGAATTTATCTATAATCTTACTAATATTACAATAAATGTGAAAGTTTTAATGTATGTTTATTACTTCTATTAAGCTTTAACAGAACGAAATAAGCTGAAACTTGGCACACATAAGATATTGAATTATTGATCTAGCATAACATATTTTTAACACGTTTTATGTTTACGTGATTTTTAAATAGTATTTTCTAAAGTATACGCAGAAGAATTCACAGGCAGAAGCTATTGTATACATTAATGCCTGCACCAAATAAAGGAACGAAGCACTGTTTCTATTCTGTCCAACAGTAGTAAATCTTAACCATCTTGCGCCGTCCACACAGACTGTCAACGGTATATTTCCTGAAATATGAAAATACTATTAAAACTGGAATCCGTACACTATTCAGTCGGAAATTAGTCGGTGGGAGGCGGCTGGTGTGTAGATTGCCCCCACCCGCCCCACTTAAATATCCCCCCCTTTAGGCTGGATCGCGAATGTACGCCGAGCCGAGTCCAAAGTTTCGTGCACAAGTGCATTTTCATAGTTGAATAAATAATCGCCCGGTTCGTAACCATACACTTGTTTTCACTACCGGCCGTGTGGAGAATTGAATAATTAATTCGGTGATAAATATCAAAGCATAAAAAAAATATCCGGCAACTGACGGCTATATATCAACCGATAGAAAAATTGTGGCATACAACATTTATGTGAACAAAGGATGGCCCTTTTTAGTCGATTGTTTTGTTCAGTCAGAGTCAAAAATATGAATACGCTTTTGACAAACGTTGACACTCAATACAAGGTAATAAGGTTGGTGAAACGCCAAAGTGTTTACAATGTATTAGACGCTGACTGTACATAGATTACACAAAGGATACAAGATGTTGATATTTTGACAACACACATGAAGTATTTTACTGACTTAATGCTTAAAAAACACTACAATGTTTCAATTAAAAATAAATCTCTTCACTTTAAATTACTCTAGAGCGCTTCGATAGCTCATAGAAAACAAAACTGAACTTTAAATTTAAACTCTGAAAACATATTTTATCTTAAAGAGCCAAATTGCGCTGCGGACAATGAAACGAGTAATCTATGGCTTGTTTTTAAACCCACGCTACATCTAGTGTAAATGTTAATAATCCGACTAGTAGGTATAGGGGA
Organism: Anania hortulata; assembly: GCA_963576865.1. Lineage (NCBI taxonomy): Eukaryota > Metazoa > Arthropoda > Insecta > Lepidoptera > Crambidae > Anania > Anania hortulata. The sequence continues at coordinate 14,369,561 of OY756405.1, read as the reverse complement.
TGAAAAGGCGTCCCACGCTTAACCGTGGGCAGATAATAGCCTATACCAGCACCTACCAAATCCACATGACATGATGACACTACAAAATATACAGGGTGTTAGGTTAAATCAGGAACATACTTCTACAATCTTTATAAATACAAGATGTAAATAATGACGCAAAACCTTCTGATTCTGGTGGTGAAATTTTCCTATGGGACCAACATCGAATTCTCAAAAAAAGACTTCTTTACAAACTGATGTCAGCTGGTGGATTTAGTATAGAAAAGTGTTTTTTTTTTTCTTTGCAATTTAGATATACCCTTAAAAAGTTACTATCAATGTCGGCCGATTACAAATCGTTCAGTTTGCTTGTTCGCTTGTTTAAAAAGACTTGTAGGTACACTATCGCGTCGGTCAATGTGAATGGTAGTTAAAATCTTAATTTCCACTTTTCATGATACATCGAAGGCATACAAATTTCATAATAAACGTGTCAATAAAAAAAAATCTAACAAGTTTTTTAATGCAGTTAATCTAACTCATATCTTTAATATAGAAAATCAAAAATAAAACGTACACAAAAACGATCGCAGTCTAAATGAACGCGCCCATTGCAGATAAATGTTGCCTGCGTATCAATGAGAAGCCTCCGGACACCAATTAATCAGTAATTATAGCGTCCACTCACAATTTGTCAGTCAGTTCCATATCTGGTAGCGTTTATGGAATATATTTGTTATATTTATATTTGTTTCGTACCTGATATGTATGACTTAAATATTTGTACATAACTTAATTATTGTTATTAATTTCTACGTATAAAGCCGTCCCAAAAAATTGTGTCAAGTATAGAATACCTCTGTTCTACATACATGGTGCTGTGAAAGTTACGTAAAATAATTTTTAAAAAAACTGTAATCCCTAGAAGCTTGACAATACTTTGTGAGACATCTTGTATAAAAAAAAGGTTATAATGATAATTAAGAAATTGGTGGCCATGCCATGCCATGCGGCCCAGTTAGAGAAATAAAATAGTACGAGTAACATACTCTTAATAAGTGACGCTTCGCATGTACAGACAACAGCACGTGAACCTTCCACAAACGTCAAATTTTGTCAATTGATATTGATCTCTACATGTCGGACTTAAGGTTGAAAATCGGTTCAATGACCTTTATCTTTTTGGGTAGGTTGACGTGCCGTTGTCTGTACCATAGAGATCATATCTTCTGCAAAACGTTTTTTTCTTAATGGTTAAATACGACTTCCTTTACCAATTTATTCAGCGATGTAAAGTCACTGGTATACATTACAAAGCCCTCGGTAAATCAAATCAATACTCCTCAAATGGCTTCTGTCTGAAAAGCTTCTCCACTTTAAGAAAATTCGATTCTCATTATAATATTATTGATATAATATTTTCGAATCTCCTCAGATCTAAATATAATTGGGTAAAGCTCTTAAAACTGTTTTATAAAACAAATTCACAAACACTTAAATTAGTTTTCAAGTTAGCTTCTGGCCGCGACTTTGTTTGTGTAGACTCTAGATTTAAGCCAAATCCAAATGAATTTGAAAAAATTTAAATTATCCCATTTTTCATTATTAGATCAATATCTACAACGGGTAACGCCAAATAAATAAACGGATTCTGGTTGTATACGAGTATATGAGCACAACAACTTTTTCTATAAAAAAAGTATAGGACCAACATAAAAAAATATAAAAACAAAAATCAATGTCCTATCTATACTAACTTCACACAAACAAACACAAATCACGTGATTAAGAAGTTAGTATGGATAGGACATTAAATGTTGTTTTTATAATTTTTCGATGTAGGTTTGTGTGGGGATTTGGGAAATAAACAAGTAAATTAGTATGGATGAGACATAGTCTTTTAATTTAGATTTGTCAATTTTGAGAAACAGTGGCTGTACTTGAGCATCTGAATTAGCCCCTAAGATTTTTCAGCTGATTGACGGCTGCTGAAGGGTCCCGACTCCCCGTTCGAGTCAATTCAGAAAACTATCTGGGAGACGCCTCATGCAGAAGTCATTGTCTGGTATCCGTAACACAAGGATTATAATTCCTTACTTCGTGACCAAAACGATTAATGTTTATTTTCGGTAGAGTGGATAAGAAAGAAGAATAATGATATACTAAGTTGAAGTTTTAATACGATTCTCGAGTTACGCTGAACTGAGACCCGCATACCGTCACATAGCATATGTTCTAGAAATAAAAAGTAAAGAAACGCCTAAGTTTGCTCCTAACTTCTTAGAGTAGGTACGGCACTTAAAGCCTCTTTAGAGTATTTTCAAAGACTTCATGAAACAAAACCTCGTATACATTGCAAATGTTACTACTTTCGTGTTTCAAGAAAATAAATAGGTTTTATTATTGTGATTTTAATGATATTCGACTGTGTATTTTCGGTCTAGGTTATACTAACTTTTATTGTCTTTCCCCAAGACGTCGTCACCCATTCATACGCGTATTTTTGTAAAACTAGTACATTCGTACTACCGCCACCCACACAAACGCCTACACACTTTGGATTGTTGCCGCCAATCCAAGTATTTAATTTTAAAATGGAGCTAAAATACTGTAAGACGGTTTCATTTATCCCAATATATTTCACAGAATAAAACAAAAGTTAAATCTTGGAACAACATTGATAGATAGTTCAAAGTAGTTTCTCTTTTCGTTTACCGTCTGTTTTGCGATTTACAAACTAAGGCCTTTTATTTGAGTGGGCGTCTAATCCCGTTAGTTATTTTTGGACCTAAAATTATTTACAATATGTAATGTATAAGGCCGATAGGCCTTGGCGCAAAATTAACAAAACTAATGATTAATAACTATACTTGTACCCTAAGGAACCGAACTACACCGGTAATTATTCAAAATAATACAGAACTTATTTAATAATAATGAAAACTGATACCATATAGACTAAATTGGAATTCGCTTGCTTATATGAATAAGTAAAATGTAAAGGAGGCAATAACACGTCACTTATCACATTACCATCGTAAATATCACAACAGAATGTGTAACGTTTGGTATTCTAAGTTCTCGTCTCGGTCACGTGAGAACTCGGTCATTTCTAAGGAATTTGTCTAATACATACATATTAATGTCAGCTACTTTTGACTATGAAGAATCGGACTCTTTGTCTTTGTAGGTAAGTGTGTAGGTTCAATGTTGATATAAGCAATTTGTTAATAGAATCCTATTACCTATGAAGTCATCGTTATATGCTATAATGAAGCTACTAATACTGAACACACTAAGATACAATAAATTCAAGTGACGGCCCATTTTTCACCGTAAGGTAGGAACATTCTATTATACGTAAAAAGATAACATCTTTATTACGGCATCATGTTGTCATAAAGACAATCGTAGTTACTCCAAGCTAGATTTACCATCCAAACAAAACGGCTCTAAAGTTCCAAGATTGATATTAAAAAACTACACAATCTCACAAGTTTCCGAGAACAGCTCAACACGCTGGCTCAGGCGCACAGTGGGTCGAAACAGCTATTTGAGGGACTTAGGGGTTTTTTCTGCTAATTGTACGTTTTAAATATACCAATCGATAGACCTTTTCATTCTAATGAAGAAATATTACGATATGTTTTTGTCTAAAACCAACCGTTTGTCGGGGAAAAAATAGTTAATGTTTTTTTTGTATGGAACGAGACATTCAGTCAGCTCTTACAGCCGATACTCAACTTTTCCCGCCTTGAAAACACTTAAGCATCAATCTTTAATACATTAACTATAATTTTACATAATTAACGCGCGTCCAATTTTGCCCGTTCGCCTGGTATATGAATCAACATAATATATGAAAATGCATTGAAAAAAATATATTTACACACACTTATCATCAAAAATATCTACAAATATCAAATCCCTGCATTGTTGACGTGTTCTATAACATAATGGGTATGGCTTCTGCCATAAAGGGTTTCAGGAATTGATATAAGTATAGATCTTGTTGTTGTGAAGTCTTTTGTTATTAAATAGTATTTAAATTATTACACTCATTTATATAACACAATTTACCTTATCAGTCAGCACTCGCCACAACAAGGCTCGATTCCGAGAAATTGCTAATGATTTTCTATTGAACTATTACTATTATTGTAAATAACCTACCTACGACGAGTGAGGCGCTTTTATTATTATCACATCATTAATAAAACAAAAAGAGATTAGTGTGTGCTAATCTTTAATAACAAAAGAATTATTCGGGTTATTGGGTCAGGTAAAAAGTTCTTTTATTATTTTAAATATTAATTCTTACAAATTCCATAACTGATTTTTCCAACTGTCTGAAAGGTGGGGGATGAGAATCAACCCTTGTTATGCATATAAATAGAGTTTCAAATAAAATATGTCATTCGAAGCTACGCTTTAAACAAAGTAATTACTTGCATTATACGTACCTTCTTATTTTGTGACTATAATGGAAAGTTTGGTCAATAACATTGATCTGTTTGTGGTTCTTAGAGAACATGTGGGATTATTGTCGGACGGAAAACAACTTTGTGCATATTTAAAACAAACGCTGAATCATAACTGGACCGAAGAATCAAGTGCATCTCTCTTATTGTTTTGTCAAAAATTTTGTAGTAGAATCAGTGGTAAATGGGAAAGGTCTAACCGAACCCTGGCAAACTTTGTGAAAAAAAATGGCGATTGGTTAGAAAGTGCCATCAACTGGCCAACAAACATAACGGGTGTTTTTCATACCGAAAATCTCCAGCTTCCCGAAGATAATCTCAGTGAAAATTTTCAAAATCTGCCACTTCGAACATCTACGCCTGAACCATCTGCGTCAGAGTCATCGACGCCTCAACCATCAACATCATATTTTACACCTAGAAAACCATTTGAAGAGTTAGGTAATAAGCAAAAAAGAAGACGCATAGAAGAGCTTAATAAGTCGTTTTCTCCAGAAGAACTAAATGCCGCATCATTAACAAATCTTTAAAGTAGTGGAAATACTGAGCTTAAAAAAATTATGGAACACTTATATAACCATCCTGAAGACGTTGACAAAGTTAAGAACTGTATTAGCAAAAGTAAAAATAGCATCGTATATACTCCTGAAAAAGCATTAGCCCTGTATATATCCCTCAACCTGTCTAAATGGCAATATTTAAATTTAAAAGATTCTGCCCAAGAGCAAAATGTATCTATGTATCCGTCATATTATAAGCTAAAACAGGAAAAAAAGAAGTGCTATCCTTCACAAGAAGATATAACTATTACTGAAGATGGAGCCGAAATCAAACTTTAAGCGCTGCCATTAGAGGCCATGAAATTTGATGTTTCATCAAAAGCAGAATTAAAACTTATATCTAAATGGGGTTTCGATGGAGCGTCGAGCCAGAGTAACTACAAACAAAAGCCCATTAGTACAGACTTTGACGACTCCAGTGTTTTTATGGCTAGTTTAGTACCTCTAAGGCTCATGCGTGCTGAGGAAATAATGTGGGAAAATGATCGTCCATCGTCAACCGACTACTGCCGCCCGATACTATTTAAGTTTACAAAAGAAAATCGAGAGACAATTCAACTTCAAAAACAAGCTATACAAATGCAAATAGAAACACTTCAATCATCAACACTTCAAAAAGTTAACGTGAAGCATGAACTACTCCTGACAATGATCGATGGAAAGGTATCTTCAGTGATATCTGAAACATCTTGTGCTGTCTGTGATATTTGCCAGGCAAAGCCTGTGGAAATGAACAATTTGGAAGAAATTGGTCGTAGACATAAAAATATAAACATGTACCAGTACGGACTATCATCATTACATGCGTGGATACGTTGCATGGAATGTCTTCTTCATATTGGTAATCCTTTTTAACTAGTCTTTTTTTAATTTTCCAATAGCATAGACTTTATTTTGTGTTTTGTATTTTTACATTCATTATTTCTGGTTGCAGCTTATCGTTTGGACTTCAAAAAGTGGACTTCTAGAGGCGAACACAAGGAGAAAATGACACAAAAGAAACTACAAATCCAAAAAGCCTTTAAAGATGAGAGTGGATTACTTATCGACGTTGTCAAACAAGGAGCAGGCACTACCAACGATGGAAATACGGCAAGACGTTTCTTCAGCGATTACAAAACATCAGCTCGGATAACAGGTATTAATGAAGATCTTATAGAAAAAAATTATGTTATTTTACAAACAGTGGCATCTGGAGAACGTATTGATATTGAAAAATTTACACAGTTTTGTACAGAAACAGCAACTTTGTACGTCCAATTATATCCGTGGTATTACATGCCCTCTAGCGTCCATAAGTTGCTTGTACATGGTGCGGATATAATTGAACACTTTGGTTTAATGCCAATTGGTAAACTATCAGAAGAGGCATCAGAGGCTCGAAATAAGGATTTCCGAAAGTTTCGAGAGCACCATTCTAGAAAAGTAAGTAGGGCAGCTACAAATGAAGATATACACCATTTTCTTTTGTCGTCTGATCCGAAACTTACTTTTCTTAGACCACGAATGGCCAAACAACGTAAAACCACCCTTTCTGCGAAAGCAGTCGAGCTTTTGATACCTCGTCCTAATGAATCGGAGTTAGAGTTTATAGATGTAGATAAGTTACAAGATAGCGATAGTGATTAGATATTATATTAGTATAGATTATTTAAGATTCTTTAAGTGTTAATGTAAATATTAAGAGCTTTGTTTTATTTGAATTGTGATTATGTTAATAAATAATAATAATACTAAAGGGCTTAGAGCTTATTGAGCCGTTTTGTATACTTTCGTAATGTTTATCATTAATAAAAAATTACAAAACTTACTCAAATGTGTTTACTTTTGTATACTTCTTTTACAAAATTTATAACTTCAGTATGTATCGAACGGGCAAGTTAGGGCGCGCGCGAATAATGTAGGATTATAGTTAATATGTCAAAGATTAATGCTACAGAGGTTTCAGGGTGGGAAAAGTTGGGAATTGGTTGTCAGAGCTCATTCAATGTCTCGTTCCATACAAAAAAAACATAAACAATTTTTTTCCCGTGAAACGATTAGTTTTAGACTAATATATGTAATTACATTTTTTCATAAGAATAAAAAGATCTATCGATTGCTATATTTAAAAAGTATAATTAGAAGAAAAGTACCCTAAGTCCCTCAAATAGCAGTTTCGACCCACTGTGAGGCGGCGAGCGATGTACCCGTATATCGGGATCTACGCGGCCCGAGTGGTGTGCCTTTAACTAAGGCTACGAACTCACGTTCAGTTTGTCAACCGATTTAAAAGGAGAATCGTTGCAGTGACGATCCTGGGATAAAAACAACCTTGCCTTAATATTATAAAGTATATATTACAGGAATAGTTTTATATAATTATCTTGGTTACGTCGAAACAAGTATTTGTGTAATTTATACAAAACAAACAAAGTACAGGGTAAAAAACATTTGGAGTTGCAAAATTTAGGCAGTCCTAACGCTGTGTAATTGACAAGTTTGTTAGTAAACTATGTTTTAAGACTTAAAAAACTCAGTAACAGCAACAACAATGCTGTTTCCTAGAAGCGTGAGCGTGACTTGTGCCACAAACATATTTTCCTTGTCCTTTAAGGGCTATTTTTTTAAAACTTTTGATTTAAATCTATCACATCAGCTACTAAACTTTGTAAAGTAACATGATTTTGGATTCATTCACTATGTATTTGTACCTGGAGCTCGGCGTTTGTACGCAATTTCTGCGAACGGTCGGACCCTTCGCCCTGCGGGCGTGTATTTCAATATCGGTGCTTCGCACGTTTCGATTTTAGATTTTGAGCAACGATTTGTTTGATGTCGCCCTAGCTGCTATACAAATTTTAATTTAGAGCTTGGACACGGAGTTACAATACTAGCTGGGGTGAAGCAAAGTGAGGTTACTTCAGTTGAGCTTGTGTGACTTTTAACCTAGGCATAGTGGCACTGCATCTCATAGAATCTACACGGAAGCATGGCTCACAAAAAACAGATAGTATTTCTATCTGTAGTGTTGGTGATTGTCATTTTATAGTAAGCGACGTAAGGTTAACAGGAATGCACAGCCTAGACTTCACTTTATTCCCACGGTCCACCATTCTTTTAAAGAAAAGAACCTTCAAGCAGCTTTTATGAGAAGCTCCTGCTTGAAAAAAGCAATCACACTTAAATTTTGATATCCATATGTGTAAGTAAAAATTGATCGTGAGTTCATAGCCTATCGATGAAATAAAGGGAATAGGTACTATGCGAGTGAGTATCGATACCACAGATTTATGCGGCGGGATTCTTATTGAATCTCACTTCATATTTTATTTCTTAATATTTATAGACCCCTGCTTGAAGACAAGTGATTGGTATTTCTATTATTTATGCTCATGACGTGTTTACAAACGAACTCGTTTGCTTGGGATTTAATTTGGGTTAGGTATGTATGTAATAGTAGTTAATTGGACGTTCATTAATAATTGATTGATAAGATATTCAGGTTAATTGTGATCTGTTGAATTGCTACAAATATGCCATTTTGTTTTTAGTTGTATCAAGGAGGAGTAAATAATTTCGTCTTAAGTTTTTTTTTTTGCTAGATTATCTGTCTCTCTCTCTTTTTTTTTTGTTCTCTTCTGCAAGTTCTTTGCGGATTGTCCCATTTTTACTTTGGGTCGGCTCCTCTCCTTATAATCCTTTTCCAGAGGTATCTTTTCTGGGCCGTTTTTGGTTAATAATACAGGTGATTTGTTATTCGACGTACCACTTTATGATTTATGAGATAATAAATAAGCAAAATTGCAGCAACTTTTTTCTACTAGACCCATATCGAATTTCAGAAATAATCACTTTTCTATACCAAACAGATATAAATTCTATTGCACATTATATTTTTTTGTTTTAGATATTTCGGTATCATTCCAATATGGAAAGTTGTTGCATTTTTGCTTCTCAATCACCTGCATGCAAGTTATATATCAAATAACAAATCACTATATTTTTAGGTCTTTGATCAAGTGATCAAAATGCTAAGTGATTGATCAAAATAGAATGCGTGGACACAACACTGTCAGCAAAGAAAAATGTTTAACCGTGTAAACGAGTAAAGAGTAATTAGTGGAGTTATTAATCTGCCTAATCCAGACCTAGACTCCCAGTCTAGATTAGCCGCCGACCGTAGACAAATGTTTACTCATTTATTGCGGGGCTCCCACGTACTACGGATTTCGGACCGCAACTTGTGGGCGGCCATAGATGTTCAGTTCTAAACGCTTTCGATAGATGGCGTTAGCAGTCTTAAGAATCTGAAATAAAGTTAAATATCTTACAGTATGTAATATTGCAATTCAGACATAATTTATCGGTTGTCTGGCACACAGTTGTTCCGCCCAAATGGCAATTACAATAATATATATCTTTCTTTATTATACCAATACGGAGAAATTTGCTGCTTGTGTTTATCTTGAAACAAACTTACCAAGCTGTTAAGTGATAATTATTAATTGCTAACCGCTTCGAATTAATCATTTCTAGGTCGCAGCTAACTGCACAGAACGATTGATAAAGTAATGTACGTGTTCAATCGATATCACTTTCATCGAATCGAGTGCGCCTTTTGCGTACTTCTATTAAGAATAATATTTCGGACATAAAACATTTTTTATGTCCGAAATATATACCTTTCACAGCTTATATTATCAGTTGTACAGTCATCTGCTAAAATATGTATCCTATGACAAGCGTCGACTCTTTAAACTTGTTGGACGATGAAATCGATTTTTATGTCGACTACTACAGAGAAGACTCAGCCCTGGCAACTAGGAAGAGAGTTGAACAAAAAAAGGGAATATAATTTACCTACAGCTAAACAAATGTTGTGCTAAAAAGAGACTAAAGAAGAGATGACTATGCCACATTAGATTCTGGCTAGACCGTCTGAAATTAGCTCAGTTATTGGAATTTTCATATTGGCCGTTCTTTAAATTGTTCCTTCACTTTTAACAGAATTTTGCTGTTATTCAGTAACCATATCAGACGTAAGTCGCATAGGGTTGCCACTAATCGAAAATCCGATACAAACACACAATACCAACCGACTTAAGGTTGTCCGATAATTCAAAGGCTTTTCATCATCATCATTTCAACCATAGGACGTCCACTGCTAAACATAGACCTCCCCTAATGACTTCTAGATGGGCCGGTTAGAATCGGCCTGTATACGGTTTCCTGCCACCTTTATCAGGTCGTCTGTCTACCTTGTGGGTGGAAGTCCTACGCTGCGCTTGCAGATACGTAGACTCCATTCTACAACCTTTCTGCCCCATCGGCTTTCACCAATCAGTATTTAATTTCATACTCAGACTTAGGACTTAGTTGAGAGCCCTGTTTGTATCTCAGCTAAACAGTACGCGTGTAATGCTGACGCGACTGTTTATTAATGAAATATAATATGAATTGTAGTTGTTTTGATGATAGCATTACGCAAGTGCTCGATTCTCGATGCGACATTAATTTATTGCGCGGGCGACCGGATCCATATTGTCTAGCCGTCTAGTGTGTCAGTATGTCATTGACGTAGGGTTGGCAACGCTCAGGTTTATTATTGTCTAAGTATTCTCTATTAATAAACCAGTAACAAATTTCTTTGGCCTTGACCCAAGGTTCTAACAGTGGAGTTTTATCTTTTTACTCTGTATTATGATTATTCTCCTATTATATTTTACTATCAGCATCCTATCATCGTCATCAGCCTCTTGTCAACTGCTGGACAAAATCCTCTCATAGAACGTAACAGCAAGCAGCTTTCTTGCAACCTTAAATGGGTCATAGGTCCACCAGGCTTACCCGCGCTGTATCTTGGTTGTTGGCATGTCTACCCACTCGAGAGACTGGCTGGCAGTGGATGGATGAAAAAAGCGGAAGATCGTGCTCTTCGCCGCTCTTTGCATTTGGGAGGCTTATGCCCAGCAGTGGAATGCAATGGCTGATATGATGTTGATGATAATGATGACGCGAAAGAGGAAGAAATTCCTCAATGTTGTTGTGTAGCCTGCCACTTTAATTCGGCAATACGATTATTTGATTACCATCCTACTATGACTTTTTCCAATTCAATCTATTTAAATAAAATCTATGTACTATTCACATTATACAATTAACAAAAAGTTTGTTACTAATGGTTAGCTATGGATTTATTAACTCAACACGTGTGATGTGTGTGGTGTATGAGTTACCAATCTATCAAGTAATCAAGGTCGCCATTATTTCTATATTTGAGAATTTCAATCTTGACATAGTAATCTTTAGTTCAACATTAATGTTTTACATTTGGCAAGTGAGCCAAATGTGTTTGGTTAATGTATTATCCTGATAAGAGGAAAGTAGTAGATACTTAAATAACAGACTTATAAAGCATCTTAAAAGACAAACAACATAATAGTCGATTGAGAACTTATAAAAACGGGTTTTTCAAAAGGCCGTGAATCTGCCGTAGGTAGTATTATTTGGCAACCCTGTTGTGTTTTTAAAATACATGACCGCATATACAATCTGTGTTCCCATTTTATTGGTAGTAATTTTTACGATTCTATTCGCTTTTAGTAAAAGGTAAATAAAATTCACCCTGCTAAAATAAATAATTTATTCGTGAATCGTATCTACGTACATACTATTAGGTTATAATATTTCACAGTTGTTAATCAATCAATGTTATCTTCGTAGAAAAATAATTAAATCGCACTTTTGTAGTTGATTTATTAAAATAATCTAATCTTGAAATTTATTGGAAAACCACGGCGCAGATTAAATTAATATTGTTAATACTCATGTATTTGCTATGTACTTTTCAGTGTCTTTATAAACACTCAGTGATAAACAGATATCAATAAAATTATTACGATGTTGTTCGTTTTGGGAAACTCCTTAATATTCGTAACTCGATACGGACACAGGCCCCAGGTTAACAATCTTTATTACAAACAAAAGAGGAGGCCGACTCGTTAAGCGTCCTCGTGATTGGGTTCGATGGCCTCAACATTGACAAATTACATTTTCTTGCCGCCTGTTATTTTTAGCCGTAAAGTTATTTGATTAACATTTTAATGAGCAGCTATCAAACTCCTCAGGAATAAAAGATTTTTGATTGAGAGTCAAGATATTAGAACAGACGACGACGACAGCATTTTTAGTGCTATAAAACGCCCTAATATATATTATTAATTCAATAAAAAACGCGTTAGTGTTAAAATTGACATCAAAATTAATTACAATTGCAATTAAAAATACAAACGAGTGCCAGTGCTGTTGTTTTCCAAATCTATAGAAAAACGTATTTGTTTAAAGATTGCACTGCAGCTAAATCAGAAAAGAGCAGCGAGCGATCACTCGACACGCGACGCGACGCGCTGATTGATGCTGCCTGTGCAGATGTGGCGACAGATATCTACACTAGAGACGCGCGACATATCGAGCCGCAGTGACACTGCTCAGTGTGTACTACTATATACAGCTGGCAGGGCAGCAGGGCAGGTAAGAGCGATCATTTGCCACGCGTCGCGATGCGCTTAGTGACAGATACGCTAGAGACGCGCGTCGTGTAGAGCTGCAGTGACACTGTTCAGTGAGCACTGCAGCTGCCAGAGGAGAGCGAATATTGGACACTAGCTGGTTGCTGCTGCTGCAGAAAGTGGCGACAGATACGCTAGAGACGAGCGATTTGTAGAGCCGCAGCGACACTGCTCATTGCGCACTGCCTGCAGCTGCCAGGAGTAAGCGATCATTCGTTCGTTACGCGGCGCGACAGTTCAGATGCGGCGACATATACGCTAGAGACGCATGTCTTGTGGTACGAGTTGGAGCTCACTGGAGCCAAGGAGAGCGATCATTTGAACCGTGGCGCGACGCTCGATTGATGTTGCTATTGCAGACCTGGTGGCAGATAAGCTAGAGACGAGGGTCGTTTACATCTGAAGTGACACTGCTTAGTACATACTGCAACGACACAAAAAATGCCAAACATCGAATATTTAAATTACTATTGAGTGAGCAATGCAGCTCCTTCAGAATGTAGATGCAGGTGCAGATTCAGTGACAAACGATTCCTACTATGTCATTGAGCAGTACCAACCGACACAGTTGCTCAGTGTTCACAGCAGCCGCTAACGGCAACCACATTACATTGCGTTACTTTACTTAAGGTACTGCAAGTCAGACTGCAAAATGAGAGTTGTGAACACTGTGCACCCTCTACTGTTGATAATTTGTTTGTGATATACTGTTACGTGCACTGTCAAAAACTCCAGAGCGAAGACGTTCAATACAGAGTTACCTTTCAACATAATCGCAAGTGTAGAAGTACAACTCTAGCGGATGACGCGCGTCGCATCCGGCTCGCGCTGTCGCCCGCGAGTTACCGTTATGCGATTGGGCGGCCCTCGGCACGCTCGTGTGTTACTTGCGTGACGCCATCTGAGACTTTACGTTTATTGTATTGTTATTGCGAGAGGATGTGCTTATAGTGCCGGGTTAGGGTTGTCGATAAACCGAACATTTTGCAGTCTATGATCTGTAATGTTAATAGGTTTTTGTATGATGTTGCAAACGATTGTGTAATAAATACACTTTTGTCTTTATGGGATGACAGTCATCTAACTTACATGTATGGAGGTATAGTACTTTTAGCCTTTAGGAGTGTTATTGGTATCTCTAGACTAGATATGGATAGTCGAGATATCCAGATTTTTTATTTGTAATACAATTTATAAAGCAACGGCCAAGTTTGTTTTAATTTACGCTGATGAACTTACTTAAACTGACAATGTACTTTGCGTGCGTGTAAATTATTGTACCAACGTATGCCATCCCGAGTACCAGGCTTGCAGAAGTAATTAAGATTTAAGTGTGCCTATAAGTTCGCAGGTCAAGGCGCTGCACTGGCTGGCGCCACCTCAGGCGCGGGTCGAGGACCGCGACTCGTCCGCGCTTGAGGTAGGTCCCGTTACTCTTCTAGCCTATATCCTCCTGGTACCTGCGTCCATGCTGACTGCCTTTTGTTAAATAATAATATATGTTTTTTTTAAAAAAGGCAGCGCGCTTTTCATTTCCGATACATGCGTTCTAGGAAACAGCAGATTTAAAAATAAAATCCTTTTTTACTAAGTAACGAGTAATATTGGTTTTTACCGAGGTGAAGCTTGAGTAAATAAAAAAAGTAGGTTAATAGGATTCTCATCCTTTAGAAATTACAGATAAATACCAAAACTCTTGCTCTCAATTTTATTTTATTACAAAAAATATATATTTGGTTTGTCTTGAATAAGTATTTGAGATACCAGAACTGCAGGAATTTTAATTCTGTAAATAATTGTATTTGAACATTTGACAGCCTAATAAAGTGACCGTTCTACTTACGTATTCCCCTTTTCATTAATAGTGCACTCCAGAGTTATAAAGCTCAACAAGATTTTACTTTTAGAATTGAAAAGTTAAAACTTTTCGAATCGACTTGTGCATGCACGTATACGTATTCATTGTTGCGGCTCCGTGGGAAACCGTACGCAGGAGCGCAGACCGTTCAGAAGTGGCTTATCGTTGAAATATCGCCGCTGACAACCGACTCGCTAACTGCCATGCCGTGGAAAATTGTTAGCGGCTGCCCATTAATTTTATTTAGTCGCCGCTCGCGAGGAAAGTATTTCGGCACTAATTTAACGACTGATTAACTGACGTAGGCGCACGAATACAGACGCTATGATTGCGCAACATCAAACTAAGATTATGATCAGTACAAGATTTATAACTAAACATTTAAACAAATTAATACCTGATCAATAGTTTTATGGCGGTAATTCATTGTCATTAACCTGTGCCGGATGGTAATGATGACATCAAGCGTGTAAATAATAACTTCAAACATAATAAACTACGATCAGATAGTTATTCGTTGTTTATAAGAAGATATTACGATACTCTGTGATTAATGATGAATAAATAAGCTTTATATTCCAAAATCCAACAAACTATTATCGTTTTGTTGTCATCATCAGTGCGTGACCCATGAAAATAGATTTTATTAAAAGCTTTTTAGTACAATACTTAAAATACAACCAGTAAAAAAACGGATAAAGTAATTATTTTATAATTATGACGAGGTAAAATTACGTGCGCAAAGATTTATCCTGCATAAATGATTATATTCATCACATATACAGACGCTCGTCATTGATGGATCTAAAAGTGGAAGGAAGTAGCTTAGTGTCTCATTAGTTTTCCTGCCTATTTGATATCAGAGTGGCCACTTACAGATCGTCCTGATGTCTATATAGACAGAATAAATCGTTGTCCTTCTCCCGAACGCTAAAATCGAGCGAGACGGTGATACGAGACTCGCCTCGTAGATATGGTAATGAAGGAAGCAGTAGTTTTGTCTGAGTGTGCACCGTCGTCGACGCCGACAAATAAATGTCGTGCACCAGACAGATTTACGTTTTGACGTCGGGAAATGTACTCAACAGCTTGTAGCCTTACCAAGAAACAACTATTTTTGCATCGCAATTTTAGCGCAGTAAACACTTTAATGCGACGTTATATTCTGAGACTTAATGGTTTCTTAAATGTTATTCTAATACATGAAGTGCACAGTGTTAATTTAGATAGTAGACATATGATTACGAATAAGGTAAATGTACAGTAATGTACAAGAAACGTTGTTTACAAACGGTCAATATGTATTTTCTTAATTTCCAAGAAAATAGAATACCAGTTGGATACTTGCTATACGAAAATAGGAAGTATTGCTATTTATATACTTCTCCATTGTGTTTAATAGGACATTGAGAAAGGAAACAGATTAAGATAGTTGGGGAGGCAATGAGATAAAAATAGGTCGGCGCTGTAACTGGCCGGGCGAAACAATAAGTTTCACCTCACAGCCACTTTCTGCAGACAAATGAATGAATAAACGTAAAATAGTTGGTTGAATTTACATTTTGATTGGAAATTGTGCGGGTCTACTCTTCAATTGTGCTCATGTGGCGAGCCAGGGAAAAGTTGATTCACTGAAGGGACATGGTAATGAGATGGCGAATCGATACCCTGCGATCCGATAGCTATAAATTATGAATGTACAACTGCTTGGGGAAATGCTCTCCTGTATCGTTCAATTAAGTCACGTTTATTTGTTGTACAGTCTCATTATAACCTGTTTTCTACTTTAACGAGTCGCACTTAATTACCACTCGTATTTTTATCAAGACTAGACGTCTCGAGATTTAGTCTGGCAATAAGTTATTTTAAATGCCAATTGTTCTCTATGGAAAATACATTAAGTACATCAATTTAAGTTATTCATGGAAATTAAACAATTGCGTGGGCGCAGTTAGTCGACTGTTATTTCTGTAACTAGTAAAGTCTATTTCTATGTAATAGTTGTGCTATCGAATTCGTATGTGGTGTGGAAAAGGGAAAATGGAACCATTACGTAGATCAATCAACCTGTGTAGACGAGTTCTGTTGAGTTTGACGGATGATAATTACGTATAAATCTGAAAAATAAATACAATGAGAAATTCTTCCAAAATCACAAACAATTTCTAGATCCAAACTAGATACGGCTAGATAACGGATAGGCATACCGTAATACATTATATGACAACACACAATACAAATGATCGTGCTCAGCAAACACTTGCCACTTGTGTTATTTGAAGCTGCGACCGCGTGGTTTTGCAGTCTGGAGCGCAAACCACTATACTCAAAGGGTCAGTAAATAATGAGGTCTGTCAATCAATTTGAAACGGAAACAGCGATGACGCTAGAATCTTAATTAATGTAATCAAATCGGCAAATGTCATTAAATATTTTTTCAATAAATCGCCATATTTTCAAACACGTCTATTATGCCATTTAAAAAATTTTTCATTAATTCATTAAAAAAACTACCGTTGACTAGTAAATAACGCCTTAATGTTAAATCAAGGCTCCCATTTTTTTTATTGTGCCATAAAGAGTCAATCAATAAGGCCCCTTTAATTTTGTAAGGTAACACCGTAAAGAATACAGGAGACGTGTCGTAAGAGTCGACAAATTCTGTAGCACGAGACGGGCAGCAGCGTCTTCGTACGAAATCTTATAAAAAATTGCGCTCGCCAACCCGCCTGCCAAGCGTGGCGAGTATTCGAGTATTGGCAAAACCAGCAGTGGACCTCCTATGGCTGAAATGATGATCATGATGAATTTTGTAAGTCCTGTTTAGCTAATCTGGCAACCCTAACCGCGATACATCCGCGCGTATCCGTCCGAACTGTGTGATATCCGAAACCATCGCCATGGCGACCGTGTCAGTATAACAGTTCACACCCATCACGCGATGTCCTGGGGTCGTTACACTCGACGGGGTTTTCGACTTTGAGATTATGGAAGATTAGAAGGCGCTTAATGTTTACCACTATGTGTTATTCTTCTTCTATA
Organism: Anania hortulata; assembly: GCA_963576865.1. NCBI lineage: Eukaryota > Metazoa > Arthropoda > Insecta > Lepidoptera > Crambidae > Anania > Anania hortulata. Next base: position 14,352,088 of record OY756405.1, on the reverse strand, counting down.
ATTGGGCCAAAATCGCATTTTTTAAATTTATTTGTATTTATTTAATGATATTAATACCTATATATAAATTCCATAGAAAGTTGTTGAGGGAGTGTCCCCTAACAACTCTATATGGAATTTATGAAAAAATACGACTATTTATTAGATTTGGGTAGTTCATTAATAAAAATTGTGGCTAAATTTTGTAAATTAAACGTATTTTATGTTATTTTGAGTGAACAAGTCATATACAAAATGTCATACGGTTTGTTTAAAAAAAATTATACCAATCTTGACGCAAGTTTATGTTATTTAACTTATGAGTTACCTATATGAATAATAAAATTTGAAGTATTTATATAAATAATAAAAATAATTAGTTTTTAGTTCATAGTTGATGATCCATCATATCATGTTTAATTACAATAATTGAATTGTTAAATTACAATAAAATGTAATGTCATATAAATCTATAATAATAACTCCAGAAACTTCATAATGTCCTTGAGACATATTTTTAATTACTTATCAAAACTGCCTGTGCAGAAGTGGCGTAGCACACCACTTTTTTGGTCCCAATACGTTGATTGCATTTCTTATCGCATGTTTACCCACAAACTATAGCGATAAGTATTTCGATACAAAAACGTCGAATCGACCAGTAAGTCTACTAAACAAGTTGTATCCATCGCCGATAACATAATCAATGTTGTGAGAACGAGCTTTTTAATTAAATACGAAACACTCTTATTCCGTAACTAATCTAGGGTTGACACTGACAGATCAGATTATAGAAGAAAAAAATAATTATAATAAGAAATTATTTTATAAGCTTTGGTTAATTTCTGACAACTTAGTAAGTCATCTATATACAGACTCAAATTATACTTAAACAAATAAGATAATAAAATAAGATTAAAATAGCAACATTGAAATTCAGAAATAAATATTTATTAAACCCTCAAAGCATAAGAGATGATCCCTATCTTTGCTAATTTAGAGACGGCAGTCACGAGCTCTGTCACATTTATTTATTAAGTGACCTAGTTTTGTACTAAACCTTTATATTTAGTTCTACTTACTAGAACCGTACTGTTAATGCCTTACTGAAAATGTTTAAATAATGTTATATTAGGCGAAATTTAAATTTTAAATTAATAAAGTGTTTTGGATTAAATAGCAGAGTATGACGCAGGCACGTTCACCCTCACCCAGAGTTGGAAATTGACGGTCATATGCTGTAAGCGTCCGTCATTTATGATAAATGCTCGGTCACATTGAACATTTATTGTCACGATGGTCACATATTTTTTTTTTAGTATAAATTTTAAAAAGAAGAATTCCACTAAAGTAAGTCTTAAATGTTAAGTATAATAATTATGACAATATAAACATACAATAAAAAATGTAATTGGATCTGGATCGAACTAAAAAACAAAACTCGCGCGTAACGATACGACACTTTTTAGCTTGTTTGTGCAGAAAGTTTTTAGAAAATTCATTTTTTTAAAGATCACCACTACTAAAGCCTGTCTATCTTATAATAATGCACATATTTGTGACCAATAGATTTTTTTTCATAGTTTGTCAATAGAATTGAATGTGACGTTACTGACAATAAATGTCCAAAATGTCCGGTCACATTGAGAAAATGTCCAATTTGCTCGGTCATATTGGTCAGACATTTATAACGTGACGGACACTTTACAACTTTCACCCATATATAACCACAGGATCAGAGCAATGTATGTGATGTTGTCCAATATTTATTATTATTTATTTATATAACATAATAGGTATACACACGCAGGTCAGATAAATATATTAATTTTTAATTTAAGATTCACGTGTTATTAGCCACACTAAAAATTCATTAAGTAGAATTTTTAACGCTATTGGTTTTTCTAAATAAATAAATTAATGTATCGACTGGCTGCGAATTTTTCCTTGTGTTATTATTATTATCAACAACAATTAAAACAAAATTCTAAATATCTGACACGCTATCAACCCTGTTTATAGCGAAATTACGTAACGTGCGACAATATCGCCCGTTTGGATGAATATTCGTGCATTTCGTGCATATGTATGGAGATTTCGTCACGCATTTTAGACGTGACCGGATTTTTTACGACCAAAAATCTAATAGGTGAAGATGTGGAATGGAATGGGACCGACATTTGTATTTGGAATTTTCTAACGCGAATAGAAGTAGGTTCGAAGTGGGAATCCGTTTTATTGTTCGACTTTATGAGTGTAAGTATGTAAGTAGGGTATGGATATACTCATATAACTTCCTACAAATTAGTAACAAGTGACAATATTCGCTAACCCCTTATTAACAAAAATATTGACAAGTTTAAAACAATGACTGAAGATTAGTCAACTATTTTACTCGTATAATGTATGTCACCACCACTATCGAGACATTTATTTGACAGCACTTAAAATTTTATAATCCATAGATTAACCTTGCTGTAAAAAGTTACTCCAAGGATAAACCGAGTTTATAAGACGGTAGAGTGACTACAGTTGCTGGACTTAATGCTATAAATCATTCTCTACCAGTGAACCTTGAGGTAATGCACATAATTTTGTTTTGTAGTGAATATACATTTACCTAATTATGTATGGCAAAATTTTTGATAGGATACTCTTTATTGCACACCAAACAAAAGAAACAGGAAAAAGAATATTAGGTCTCATCAGGTCATTAAATAACATTTTCATTCAAAACTCGTGGGCGAGGCTTATTGAGTTAACATTGTCAAGTCATCTTTGCCGTAATAGATTGTTGATCATTCATTTGCTTAGCTATGTTTCCGCGGCTTTGCCCGCTTGCTATATTATGACATCTTTTTTTGACAACTTGTCATCATGATATTATCATCTATACATCGTGTAACGCTAAATACGCAAAATCTCTTAGGGGCTGATTCGGGTGCTAAAATACAACAACTTTTTGTATGGGACCAACAGTAAAATCTTTAAAAAAAAACTTCATCTATATACTAAATGTCCAATCATCACCATCTTTTTTTTTTCGCGATTTCGATGTTGGTCCGATACATAAAGTTGTTGTATTTGAGGACCAGAATCAATCCCTAAGAGGTTTCGCGTATTTTGAGTTACACGGTGTATTGATATCTATCTCGCTGTCTCATCCCTCGGGAAATTGTGCATTTTTATCGGGATAGAAAGTTGCTTAATGTCCATTTGAAAGATTAATTATAAATATTAGTCAAAATTTTTATTAGTACCTTTTACATTGAAACAAACTACATGTTTACGAGTTTATTGTTTTCTGTAGTGTATAGTGTTCTTTATAAACCCAACTTGATCGTGTTTTATTTATGGAATCTATCATTTATCTATCATTTATCTATCATATATCATTTAGCTTTTATGTTGCCAACTAACAGACTCGTCTAAAGACAGGCTTCGCAAAAAGTTGTAAAGCTAAAATCAAGTCAAAATGTTTTACTTGGGTAGTAAACCATCTTTAATTACCTATTTCGCCACACCTGACATTAAAAGTCGTTAAAATTAAATTTGTCAGACTTCTATGCTTAGTCAATATAATTTAACATTGTATGTAATCTAAAGTACTCGCAAAGAAAAATTTAAAACTAACTTAAGTGATAAAATACCGCTATTACCTTTTGTTGATGACAATGTTAATAACTTATATGAAGAATTGTTTGAACTAATCAAAAACGAATTTGACAAAAACTTTCCTAAAACGAAATTAGTCATAAACAATTTCAAACCGAAATTCAGTGACTGGGCTACTGCTGGTATATATATCAGTAGGAGGAAAATGTTTGAACTATATAATCAAAAAGTGTATAGGAATAATGACCTAATATTTGTAGAATATGTTAAAAAATACTCAAGGTTATTTAAAAAGGTCTGTATGGTAGCTAAATCTAATTATATACGTGAAAAAATTAATAAATCGAGTAATAAAATTAAAGAGACTTGGAATATTATAAACAAAGAAACTTGTAAAACACAACATCGCGATCACACATTTACACTAAAAATTGATAATAAGCAAATTAAATCCGATGATGAGGTGGCAGGCGCTTTCGAAAATTACTTCTGTAATATACCTGTCGAAACCACAAAACAACTTAATTCATCTGCTCTGCATGCAAAATCACTGCTTGTGTCCAGTGTTGACGGGTGCAACTCCTTATTTGATTTCACTCATATTAATCCTGTAATGGTAGTCAAAACTTTTATGGAATTGAAACAGAAAAAAACTGAGGATATGTGGGGCATATCAACTGACACAATAAAACCCATTATACCTCTCGTAGCATCTCACTTAGCACATTTATTCAATGAATGTATTGATCAAGGTCAATTCCCTACTTTAATGAAATATAGTAAGATTATACCTTTGTTCAAATCAGGAGAAAAAAGTGACCCAAGCAATTTCAGGCCAATTTCCATTCTACCTGCTTTTAGTAAAATTTTTGAAAAAGTTATATTTAGTCAATTACTCTCCCATTTTAAACTTAACAATTTACTGCACGAGAAACAGTTTGGTTTTTCTAAAGGTAGAAATACAACAGATGCTGGGGTGGCACTTGTCAAACACATTTTGGATGCGTATGAAGATAAGCATGATGCGATAGGTGTGTTCTGTGATTTATCGAAGGCGTTTGATTGTGTCGATCACCAAACACTTATTATGAAGCTAAAACATTACGGTGTATCTAATAACGCATTAAAATTGTTAAATTCTTACCTCTCAGGCAGATTACAAACAGTAAACGTTAATGGTACTAACTCTTCTGGCGCCCCGCTTCAAATGGGAGTGCCCCAGGGCTCAATATTGGGACCGTTGCTATTTTTGATCTATATTAACGATCTCCCTTTCTATTCTAAAGACTCCTGTGGGATAGTTCTGTTTGCTGATGATACTTCTTTAATCTTCAAATTAAAAAGAGGCGAAGAGGTATTTGACGATGTAAGCGGAGCTCTCTCTAAGGTATTAAATTGGTTCACAAGTAACAACTTACTTCTTAATACAAAAAAAAAACAAATGTATTAAATTTACTATGCCTAACGTGAAACAAGCTAACACAGTAATTTTACTAAATGGTGAAAAACTTGATCTATCAAACTCCACTGTTTTTCTGGGCATTACATTGGATTCGAAGTTGCAATGGGGACCACATGTTGACACTCTGGCTGGGAGACTTGCTTCAGCTGCCTTTGCGGTTAGAAAAATTAGACATCTAACTGACGTTGTAACGGCAAGGCTGGTGTATTTCAGTTACTTTCATAGTATTATGTCTTATGGTCTTCTCTTGTGGGGTTCTGCTGCGGACATCGATACCATTTTTATTTTACAGAAAAGAGCTATTCGTGCTATATACAAACTTAGTCCGCGTGAATCCCTGAGAGATTTCTTTAAAGAAATTAACATACTCACTGTGGCCTCTCAATACATATTTGATAATATCATGTACGTACGCAAAAATTTAGATCTTTTTATAAAGAAAAGTGATATTCATTCATATAACACCAGAAACAAAAACAAACTTGTAGTCCCAAACTTTAGATTGGCCAAAACAAGTAATTCATTCTTGGGAAATTGTATTAAATTTTTCAATAATATGCCTCACAATGTTACCAAACTTCCTATTAATAAATTTAAGTCACATGTCAAAACTACACTGATGTCTAAGGGGTATTATAAAATTCAAGACTATCTTGATGACAAGAATGTATGGTCAGTCCAGCCTGCACTAAACTGATGTACCTACCTGTTTATTTTGGTTTATATTTTTTGTGTGGCAGCTAGTGGTGACTGAGTTTGTTCCGGCGTTTCTTCTCAGCACTTGCCAGATTGTCTGTGTCTTGTCTCGAAGCGCTAGTAGGGCCCAAAAAATAAGGAGACATGTTCTGGCCCCCTAGGGGCCTATAATGTTGTTATTGACGTTCATAAGTGGCAATTTTGTCCTGAATTGAATAAATGATTTTTGACTTTGACTTTGAAAGCCCAATTTCCGTAATTTAGCTGTAGTCGCATTTCAGTTTCGATCTGTTCCCAGTAACATTAGGTTCAATAACGGTGTTCTCTTCATTGTCCTATTTAAGAGCTTTGCTCTTGACGGTGGTCTTTTCCATTCTCTCCCTGCATTCCGCCTCTCTCTTCACATCCTGATACGACATGACGTTCGGCTTCTCCTTTATCTGCTGCATGTCTTATTCTTGTTCTTCCTCGCTTTCTTTTTTCTCCTATTAGTGGAGAATGTTGGGACACGTTGTCCTTAATTCAAAACCGGTTGATAAGAAACTGTCGACTGGAAAACCACGTGACACCATATTATTTAACATAAGTGTCACGTGATTTACCGGTTGTCAATTTGTTATCGAAGGGTTCTGAATCGGTGGCCCGATACGACACTAAGATTTTATCAAAACTATTATAGAAGGAAAAGGAAGAATAGAAGGAAAAAGGTATTCTTTAAACTTGAAAAATGCAATTTTTATATTTTTAATGCGACTCAAAATGGAACAAACCTAAATTAGGTTTTTTTGGTCACTTTTTAAGTCGAACATTTCGAACTGCTCGTCAGATTTACATCATGTATTAAGTTAACATGAGTACCTACCGTTTTTACTGGGACCGGATCGACACTGGATTGTGTCTACTGTTAAATTACGGAAATAAGCTTCTAGTCTAAATGATTCCAGTACGAGTACCTACTATTTGTTAAGAAGACAAATGTCAAGTTTTTATATATATATTTTGAGCAATCTTATTCTTAAGAGGATTAAAAAGGAGTCTTATATAATAACGAAATATGCCCCAAACAACTCACTTATTGTCATGATCTCGAAGTAAGTATTTAAAATCCTTGTTTTACGAGGTACCAGACAACGAATATTGCCACGGGCGACCAGCAAACCCAAACCCGAGTCAATTAAAAAAAGTGAATAGACCTGAACCGGGAACGAACCCGGGAATGTTTGCGTTTAAGGAAAATCACCGTGCCTCCTCCTCGTCAGATTATTACCTATGCTGTCGAAAACATCCGCAACACCTACTTTTTAATCCCTGAAATTTTCTGCATTAGTCGCTGAATGCCAAGTTGCCCCTCAAATACTAATCGCGTGGCCGCACACGGTGAAATTACAAGTCCCTCGAGTGTATAGAATTAGTTGGTAAACTTATATGCGACGTCGAGTGCGTCGGCTGAGCGTGGGAGAGTCCGCATCGCTCGCGCCGTGCAGACTGGCAAACGACAAGAATTGTATATTTTATGCCTTTTGTAATAAAGGCGAAGAGTGGTAATCAACTTTTGAGGTGGACTGTACGAAAGGGATTCACACAGAGCGATTTTATTTCCCTCATGATTCTGAAAGTTGGACATGCAATTTCATGGAAACATAACTACAGAGTCAAATCAATGGCGAACGTCAAATCAACGTGATTTAATACATTTTTCTCTATAGTCGTACACAATCATAATACTTCTGGCTATAGTAAATTATCAATAGATTTTTTTAAATACGAACAAATGCCATCGAGACCATGACAATTGACGACCGTTAAGTGTAGTAGTTCGTGCTCCGGACTACGAAGCCGAACCGGCTGCGGGTTCGAATTCCGCAAGAGACAAATGTTTGTATGATGAGCACAAGCATTTGTACCTAAGTGATGGATGTTTATAAATGTACGTTTATCCGTTATCTAGTCGCCATAGTATAAGCTTTGCTTGTTTGGGTCTAGATAATTGGTGTCATTGTGAAAACAATTTATTAATTTTGCGTGTTGTCTGGCTTGTATTTATTTATTTATTTGTATATATTTCAGATTGTAGCATATTGCGCTGAATCGAGCTGTCTCGTAGTCGGCCCTTTGTAAGGAAGCCGGCTAGGAATTAGTGAAGTTCGTAAACTCGCAGCTTTGTCAAGAGCTAGCGCTTCGCGGTACACAGAGCATAAGCATTAGGAACTGTCTCGCTTTGCTAGACTACTGCAAAGGCTGTCCTTTACTAGTTGCTATTCTAGTTTAATAGACAATAGTGCGGTGTATCTAGAAACTTAAAAAAATTGATGTCTAAAGAAAAGTTGAGCTAGCTTAATATCTAAGTACCTCTACTATCATATAGCGCCATCATACAAAATTTTGAGGTAAGAGTTGATTATCGCAGCGTAGGACGTCCACCCACAAGGTGTACCGACGATCTGGTAAAGGTTGCAGCAAGCCGCTGGATGCAGGCCGCCAACCGGCCAATCTGGAAGACATTGGGGGAGGCCTATGTTCAGCAGTGGAGGTCCTATGACTGAAATGATGATGATGAGTTGATTATCATACGTCGGCAATAATACAAGTGCGGTCGGCATGAAAAGCCGATGACCATAGTCAGATTTTCAAAATCGCTGTACACTTATATTATACCTAAATCGGTCAACATGACAAGCGCCTGATTTGGCCGTATATGATAATCATTCAAAATTGAGTGTGGTCATTAACTTTTAGTGCTGACCGTACCACTATAATTTACGAGGTAGCGCCATATGAAATTGTTAGCACATACAAGGGCTGCTGAATAGATAGATAAATTAATAAAGTTAAACGTGTTCATTATGACTTCCGGTAATTTTAAAAGTGACAATTCCTATGTCTTTTTTGTTAGCAGTACAGAAGGCGGTCTAAACCTCACGTACCTACTTTGTATACAAAGTAGGTAATAGCGTCGATCAATATGAATGGTAAAATACTTTGATGTTGCTATTTTTCAGGATAAATCAAATGCATCGATCGTAACTGGTTTCGTACAAAGACGGAATAGTATTCGTTCGTAATTGGTTACGAAACCCCAGTTTCGTACACGGCCGAAGAGGCATAAATGTAGTTTTATGAAAACAAAAAAACATCAAGGTACTTACTTATATCCCCAATTTTTGTAAAAACAAAAAAAAACATCTTATAAACGTATTATTCCTATAACTTACACTCATCACTTGAACCAATCCAAGCCTTACCGATTTACATCTTTTTCTACAAATTACGTATAATAGATTACTGTTATCTAAACCTTTTTTAGACTATAAAATAAGTCGCAGCAATGGTGTGGTTTAATTGTGATATTAATTGGATCACAAAGCGATCCCATCATTACCCCGGTAATTGCACCGGCTGGGGTAGATAGAGCGTGGCCGGCGCATGTTCTCGCGCACGCTCCGCTCGCCCTGCTAACGAGGCCCTACACTTACTAGACTACACCTATTATATTAAGAATTTAAATAAATAAATATTATACAACATCACACACATTGCTCTGATTCTAATGGTGAGTAGCCAAAGCATTTATGTTATAGAAATCAGAAACAATGACGGTACCAGTACATGTATGTATCTGTCCCGCGATTTATACGTTTTTTTTGTCGATTTCATAAATTCAGGGTAAAGTTAGGCCAGGTCAAAAAGCAACATGTTAAAAGTTTTTTTTTTTTTTCAAAATTCACACTTTAAAAACTTATTTTATTTAACTCCTTTTCTGTGTTCTAGATTCGTCATAAAACGAGTGGCAATGTATTTTTTCTTAACATTCAAATTGACCTACGGCGCGGCTTAATAATCTGTGTGAAATTTAAGGCGCTGTCTGTAATGCTACCGAAAATTTTAGTTTAATTCACTTTAAAAATGTACAGCCAACGGCCAACCAAAAGTTGGTTGACCCAACCAAAAAAGTTTAAGGTCTTTGAATTGATTTTCAACTTTAAGTCTGACATTAGAGATTAATACCAATTGAGAAAATTTGACGTTTTGTGGAGCTGTTGTCTGTGCAACTTTTACAATGTGCGACTTAAACGATTTTTACTATAGGATGGTTAAAGTTCGAAATTCTAAAATCATGCATCATGCACCTAATTGTTGTGGTCGAGAAGTTTGTTCTCTAATGCGACGATTAGGATGGAAGCCCTGTCTCATCTTATTCAGTCTTTATTATATCGTCCATCTACCTGTTTGCTGACAAGTCTATCCACAAGTCTTATTTTTGGTTTTTCATATTAATTTGCTTACATGCTAACTGGTACAGTATACTAGGTTACATTGCAAAGGGTTGCCAAATTTTTAGGAATGGCTCAGAATCAGTAATTTAATCAAACTATGCAAAGAACAAGCAAATAATTTTTTCACATTTATTTTTTTCTATCCGCTGTTAAAAATCGTACGCGTGGATTTAACTCATTCATGAAAAAATAGCACCGTATATGCACTGCGTAAGGTCCTTGTTAACTCGCCGTACCTACGCCTCTGATGAATTCCGCACGGCTTTCGTATATTTTCTATTGACTTTATTTTCGGATATTTTAAAGTTTTTTTTTTTTGTAACATACGATTATTAAAAATAACGACGATTAAGATGCTTCTTTATATTGTTCCCGAGATCTTATATTTTAAATTTGGCACCCCTTTGCAATGTAACCCTGTATAGTAATGCGATATTTGAGACACCTAATTCAATTGACACAGTTGTCAAAACATGGAGCTACAAAGTCTACTGGTCACCTGGGAATACTAGGATCAAGTAGATCGATTGGGTCAATTCCATCGACACACTTTTGATAGCGGTGTAAACTCTACCTTCTACATCATTTTCAATCCCATCAACGCTGACCTCAATTTCTAACGCGCCGCATGCGAGACACATCTGTAGTTTTATTCCTTTGCTACCCACCTCTCCGGGAATACCGACATACGCATTCATCAAGGTTATGACTGCGATTAACCGATCGCTGAACTCGTTTTTACCAAAACACAATATAATATTTTCCTTAGCAAAAAGCTCTCGATACATCCGCTATAAATTGGAGGGCTCCAAGCTTCGCATTGTCGGACCTTATCTCAATTATTAGCATCCCGCCGTTTGGCTAATTCATCAAAACAAAATTACAGGCCGCTTGACCGCGCGAGCGGCCGCACCATTTAGGAACCACAGCTCGCTGTAAGAATACATCTTGATCTAGACAAACAGATTAACAAGATTTCGCTCTAAAAACGCTTCTGCTCTGAAGTTGTAAAACACTGACAAGTTTATTATTCATTTTTCGCGTCACACCGCATAAAATTATAGACGAAACGTTTCCAACATGAAAGAGAATTTGCCCGCAGTTAATTTAAAATTTTGCTTTTATTTGTGCGGTTCGCGTCATCTCGTTTAAACATTTCAACTATTTTATGCTTATTTCATTTAAGAACTAAATTCTGTGTATCGGTGTGCGTTGCCAGTGGCTATAAAATGCTCATTTGCAAACTGTAATGTTTCGCATACCGACTTTAAACAACCTTGACGGAAAGATTGCTTTCTTATTTATCAATAGTATAGAAAAGCCGTCATAAAACAATAAGGAAACAATTATGCTCTTCTCAAAAGTCTTTAGGTAAGAAGGTAAGATCATTAAAACAAAAAATATCACTGATGTTTCTAATACTCTTTGCTGAAATATCGTAAATTAAATCTTTGTGAGTGCCGACGACCCGTTACGTTACGCCGACCCGATCGAGGGAATGTGAGCTCTGTTCATTCTTTTCATAAAACACATTTATTATGACATACAATAGGGCTCTTGTAAAAAATAGACGTTCATTTTTATGGCTCCGATGTTAGGATACGAAATCCTTTGTACTTTCCCTTAAGCGAGCGATTTTGGGCGCAAATCTACCTGCTCAAAGAACAGGATGTTACTTTGGCCGGCGTTACTGAGCGCGATACGACAGTCGTGATTTCTATTATTGGAATTGATTTATTGTACGCCTGTAATTTAAATAATCTGTACGTACGCTACTCGCACAGTCGTGACTTAATTAGCATTGTTTTATGTGTTTCAATTACAATAGACGAAACAACCTCTGAGACACCTGTGTCACCTCGCGAATGATGATATCACAATTTATCATAAAGCCCTACATTTATGATTTGTAATGGATCCGTCGCGTTACATTAATCTTTATGTTGTGTTCAGATTGTTCAAATGTACTACTCAACATTGAAGGTTTATCGTTCTTCTTTTGTTCATCACCAATAACTACCTACCGTTTGACCATACTTCTTGGCTTGTGGTTCTGTTTTTGTTTTCTAGCATTACATACCAGAAGTCACATACTAAAATCTTAAGAGATTTTAAAAACCTTTTTCAAACTGCATTTCTTGCGGATCTAGAGTAAAACCTGCCAAGTGAGAGTCGGACTTAAACATCGATGATTCCCTACAATTGTATTGTCTTTCATTCATACGTAGGTCACACTATAAGTTTTGCGTAACTTAAAAAAACAACATGTTATAACCAAAATATTATGTTTATTGCTTTTCAAAATACTCTCCTTTACATTTTAAACATTTTTTCATGCGATCGAACCATTTTTTAAAACAGGAGGACCACAGATCTGAAGGCATGTTTTCTACGTGCTGATTGAACGCTATCACTGCCTCTTCGGAGTTGGTAAAAGTAAAACCTCTCATCAAATCTTTGATTTTGGGGAAAATACCGAAATCACAGGGTGCTAGGTCGGGGCTATGCGCAGGATGGGTGACGAGTTGTACTTTTTCGCCGCCAGCCCTTCACGAAATTCGTCATGTAAAAAAACTCGACCTCTATCAAATTCAGCAAACTATCGCCTCACGGTGCTTAAACAAGGTGCTTCTCTCCCAAAAGCATTTTGAAGACGAGCGGCACAGTCTTGCTTTTAAAATCATAAAAAATCATCGCTCTAAAATCTTTTCGACTTAATTTCATTTTCGTTGCGTACCTAGAACTTTGATGTGTGATAAAAAACAATTGACAAATCATTTCCCGCCAATTGTTTTTTTTATTACTAAGAAGGTTGCAAAGTTTAAAATTCAAATAGTTCCGATTAGCTAGAAGTGCAAAACTTTTAGTGTGCCCCATGTATTGATCAGTTGTATTACTTCATTGTTTATGCTAAGTTTGAAGATTGCCAGTATTGCCGATTTTACGATAAAGCAAAAACAAAAACTTCCTTATTTGTTACGATATACGTCATAATAAATTACACAATATACTATGTAAAGATTTAAAATAAAGACCTCTTTAAAAGTAAGACGGATGTGTGTAGGGTTAGCTAGGTAGGTGGGACCTGCTGGCGCCGTTTCGATACGGAATCCTAAAAATGAACATTCAGCGCAGGATCGTAATGGCGTAAGTGGCGATATTAAAATGGATAAGACGTCGTGTCATAATGTTATCTCCGGATGTGGCGAACTGGCGACGCGACGTGGATTGCGCTGTTAGTGTGTGTTACGACAGGGGTGTCTCGTTTTTATAACACTTTAAAAAATTATGGCTAAATAAATGGAGTACGATATGTGTATGTGATTTTAGTCAAAAAGTAGCCCAACGTGAATTGTGACATTCATAATGAAGTAAATTCGAATTGAAAACCAAAGATAATTAAAACTACCGCACCACATACGGTTCTTGCAAATTGTGATACTATTTTAGGAACTACTTGTTAATATTTTTGTTTCATTAATGTTCCAGTCTGTCACTCCAAAGCCTAGGTAGAGTAACACAAAATGGCCTGGGATTGTTTGTTGTGAAAAGTTCATGTTGTAGTAAGGTAGAACATCTATTAATTATTATAGGTATTTTAATGGATAACAATACTTTACGGGCCGATTTTTCAATCGCCAGATTAGTTTATTCGTCGAATAAAATTGATGTTTTGACACAATTTCCATACGAAAACTGTCAAATGTCAAACTTATTCTTCAAATAAAAGTTATCTGACTATTGAGAAATCGGCCCTAAATAAACTAACCTTAGAAATGAAAATCTGTTACTATTCATTATTTTAGAGTATTTGTTAGTGTTTCTATTGTGATTTCGTCAAAAGTGTTTATTGTATAAATTAGACGACGACCAATTGAAATAACTTTCTATTTATAGCAATTCGTTTGGTTGGGATCTTTGACAACCCTAAGCTTACTCCATTGGTACAGATAATGCATCGCAGTGTTATGTTACCGATGCTAGGTTACGGACATTCGTGTTATTGTTTATATGTAAATCGCTTATTGTCTTACACCATTATTGGCGATTGATTGTAGGTCAGCTTTACTCTATCCTGATAATACGTACCTAGATTATATTTTTTTGCAAATTGGAATAAATTTATTTTTATGCATAACCTGAAATAATTTTGCCTATACAAGATGGATCAAGCAAACAGTCACAGAGGTAAGCTAGTTTTTAAAATTCAATCCAGTTTGATTTATTTTACTTTTATAAATAACTTTCTTAAGGCAATGAATTAAAATGTATTATTTATTATTATTATTTGTGGCACCCTGCATAAGGGGCCACCACAAGCAAGCACAGCTGGCTATTACTTGGTAGTTATGTACTTAACGATTTTATTTATTATTTTTATTTCTACTTAATATTCTTTGGTCACTTTTGACATTACATTGAAATGACAGCAAAATACCGCAGCCTAACTTTCGGCTGCATTGTGATGCTCAATAAAGATTTATACTTATGTAAAATAAGGGCAATATTGGGATTAATCTCATGATTTACATGCAGCAAACTCTTGCTCTTTTTGAATTGAAAAAAAGAAAGAAAGAAAAGAGATCTAAAATTTTGGACTTTCGAACTAAGTTGCGTAAAATGTTTTGTGCTTTCTTTATTAGTAAACGGTGTCCGGTGGTGTTCAATTTTAATGCTGTCTAAAATATATGCTATATACAATTGTATATATTTTTTAATTCTATGACCAATTTTCACCAAACTCTTTGTCACTAACTTCGTTTATTTGACGGACTGAATACTCTGTTAATAAAAGTAATTCTTTGTTAGGGAATACCCAGAAATATGTGACATTTATTCTTTATTTTGTTTTGTAGGTAGGTATTTTCATGTATTACATTCTCTGTTAAATGCAGTAGCGGTATATTGCGACGTAAATGCAGTGATCAACTACAACATATACAATATGGTATATAATTTTTCTAAGACAGTGAAATAGTAAAACTTTGTATTATTTAACCATATTTTCTCTAAAATTGTCAAAGGTCCAAAGAGACGGGAGTGCAAGGTCGAATGAAAATAACATTGAAAGATTACAATACCTATTTCTTTCTCGTAAAAAAGTTAGTTTCTGTTAAAAAAAAAAATCTGTTGTGTTGTAAAAATATAGCGTTAGGTATAGATTTGATTGGCACAAGACGTCACGCTAGATTACGTAATGTTTTTTTATGCTTTAGGTCAAATCAAATATTAAAGTTAGTGGGTGAGGTAAAATTAGTTGAGAACGTCAATTTCGTCCGATTGGAGTAAGGGTCCTGCAGGTCTACTACGAGAAACGAAATCTGTCAATACGATAATCGTTTTTCGGATTGCTTACTAAGAAACGCTTTGGATTCGGATTTTATGAAATAATAATAAATAACACCCTTATTAATTAATTCACGAAGTCGTTTCGAAAATATGCAAAAAGCATCGAAATCCGAAAGTGTTACGAAGTAAGCGTATCGTTAGTCTTTCGTTACGTCCGAAACATCGTATTTTGTTTTTCGTAGTAGACTTCCAGTAGCCTACTTAATTGGTAAATTAAGAGTACTTTTTAAAAAAATTCATTTTTATTCATTGTCATTCTATATTACAAGGGTTCAACGCCTGTCATTGGGCCATGGTGTCTTTTCTATACAAAATCCGAGATTAGTCACACCGGTTTGACATTTAATCATTTGAAAGTTATTAGAGCGAGACCACGGTTGTACAGGATGTGGGCACTGTCACCTATACTTTCCAGGATAGTTATCTCCTTTACAAGTGCTTGGAAACATAATTATATATTTAAAACTCAGTTAACGTCCGACACGTATCCAAGTAATTGTCGGGTGACGAAAGTTATATCTGTTAATTATATGGATTATGCTCTACTTCCATACGTGTTAAGTATAAAATATTCCATGACTGTTATTAGATGAAATTAATTACTACATAAGAGAGTTTGTATTACTACACACATAAGTATCATATTTTTATTAAGTGAAGTAAGCATTTTATGTACGCATTGAATTAATGTATGTATAGTTGTATAGTTAGCGGGAGCAGGTGTCTACCTCAGTAGTCGGAGTCGCCATACTTCTTGGGTAGTGAGTTTAAAGATCCAAACACATGTGGTGGGCACATGTGTCTGGATTTTTCGGCGTCTTATATACAGATATTATCTACAGATTTAGAGCACTTGCTCGATGGAAAGTGACAAGATCGTGAGGTAACCTGCACATTCAGATAACTAACAGTTTGTAGGCTGTAGCCATAGTAGAAAATGATCCTAATATTTAAACGTAGTAACTACCTCTAGTCGCACCTGCCTCCCTAGCATGAGCACCAAAACACGATATGATATGATATAATATAGCGATATATCGACACAAACTTTATAAATATGATAGATATAGCCGCCATGTTGAATTGCCGTGCCGGTGACGTCACATATTATGATCGCTGTTTCGATAAAAATTGCGGCTATATCTATCATATTTTTACAGTTGGTGTCGATATATCGCTCTATCATATCATATCGTATTTTGGTGGTCATGCTAGGGGGGGGCAGGGTTCATATTGGGTCGCTTAAATTCAAAATACGTATTATAAGGTTTCATAACGTTTTTTGGCATAACTACTTACCGTTCCGGATAACATTTGGCATATTTTCCCACAAAATACTTATATAACCAGCTAAAATTTTATGGCGTAAATGATTTTACTATAACGATTGCTAATCATAATATTTATTGACACAATTTATGCAACCTGTATTGTTCTCATCGCATATAGGATCATTTACCCCGACTGGCAACGGGACAAGGCGTAAAGAGAAAGATAATTATAGCATGATCATAGATTAATGACACATAGATACGTAATCCGCGCGCAAAATTTGAAGCAACTAAATTGGAACCACAGAGGGCTCCCTACGCCTGACAGCTCCTTAGTGTTTAATGTCTATCGGCTCCAAACGCATGACAATCTAAATGTACCCATTGATTTTATCAAATTTTCCCCGGTTTTGGAAAAAAACTACTACTTGTGTATTTTATTTATAGTGGTGTGCTTGTATCTGTGTGGAAACGCACACAAAACTGTTTTGATGCTTCAATTTTCTTATCGCCATAGGTACAGAACTATTATTTTATATGTCATTATTCAAAGCATATGATATATTTTAACTTTTTCTAACATCTATAAGTGGGGTAATAAATATAGAAAGTGGAATGAATCTCAGTTTCAATTATTATATGGAGGTACGCGGTATTAATTGATACATTCATTACTGTTGATTTATATTTATATAGTCACGCGACCATCTGAGTACAAGAGTACTTGTTCGTCATGGTCAGTGGTTATATTATCTTTCACCTACACCTACTTGTATTTTTCCAGCGAATATATTATTGTACTTTTCTTTATGCAGAGTTTTATGTCATAGTTTAAAATAAAAATCTTGAATTTTGGCATTGTAAATTAAAATCTATTAGTTGTCAACTACAAAAAATCGGTAAATTTAACTCAAATAAAGACGTTTTTATTTTTAAAAAGATTGCGATTATGTAACGCAAAATAAAGCCGTGAGAGCTCATTAATGGTATTACTGGTAAATAAGTGTGTTTGGCTTGACACGTTCCTATTACCGAAGTAATTAAAGGCAGCTCGATTAAAAAACCTGATTAGCCACGGTTGCGACTCGCGTTTATCTTAGTTTCTGTGTTGACTAATTTGCGCATTTGTTTATGTCTCTAAAAATGTATGTTTAACATAGTAGAGAACAATGTATGCATAGTAGATGTAAAAATTTAGTTAAGCATGGTTTCCTCCCGGTGGAATAACGACCTAGTCAGGTTGCGAGAAGCCGCTGGGTGCAAAGGGCTCATGGCCGCTCACTGTGGCGTTCTGTAGGGAAGGCCTATGTCCAGCAGTGGACTTCAGAAGGCCGATGATGATGATGGTTATGATGTTTAACTCATAAAATACACGACCTTACTCATTTTAACCCTTTAACATCCAAGCGGTACTACCTCCTGACTCCTTCTGCAGATCAGCACGATGGTGTCAAACTATTGTACTCGTTCGTATTGTCATCCAAACGTCGAATACTTACAGAGTTTTAAATTGATACGTCAGTTAAAAGTAGGTTAAAAACGACATCCAAGATTTGATTACATAGTTATTTACAATTAAGCTCATATAAGTGTGTTAAAATATGACCTTGTATTACTTCACTATCAAACTGAATTTATTGTGTTGTGAACTTGTGCCTGACCTTAGTCCGGTGGGCGTAGGCATAGCCAAAATTACATAAAAATGTTATAAAACATGTTGATTTGATTTCGGCTATCACCACTGCGTTATCAACTTGATAGTGGTATCATAGACATTGAACATTTTCGCGGGCGATATAAGCCATGCTTGCACGATTTTTGGCGCGCTATCTTTGATGCCGGTGCGCGTGTATGCCTACTATCTTTGTGATAGCTAATCAAAAATCGAATAGATTAAGGTGGCATTGATCTTATTCTTTGACTAATATAACTGTTTTATTTAACATTACAAAGGTCCTCGCATATTTTATGTTTAAATCTTACTCTGTCCCCCTAGCTTGACCCCAAAAACACGATATGATATAGCTTTATTAATATAAACTGTAAAAATATGTTATTTGAAGCCGCCATGTTGAATCGCCGTGCCGGTGACGTCACATGTTATGATCGCCGTTTCGATAAAAATCGAAATGACGGCTATATCGATCATATTTTAAAAAATACAGTTAATGTCGATAAATCGATATATCATATCGTGTTGTGGTGGTAATGCTATGGGTAAATGGGCATGGCAAATGGGTATCAGTCGTCTCCGCAGTTATTTGTACTGAAATTCTTTACCGGCGTTTTCTTGATTTGCAATAAAGCTATTAGCTTGTTGTCATTTTCAGTAAATAAACCCTCTTCTATTATTTTAATTATATATTATCTTTCTTATTTGCTAGTAGGGAATCCATACGACGGAAATATACATAATATTATTTCTTCTGACGTCATGTAATCGTAACGATCCCCTTAGAGATTTCGTCACAGCTAGTTAACCTCCTCCCTCAGAATTGGTGGTATTTTATATGGATATAACTATTAACGAGGATCGTAACAAGCTTCTGTGTTATTTAAAAAGTTATTAATCTGGTTTGTACAAAATCAAGAGAGATGAGAAATTAACCATGTATATGGTTATACATATTAATTTAAAATACAGTCGAAGCTCCTATTACTTGCAATAATTGCCATACAGGATTAGCCCTCTTAATTAATCAACGTATATTTTGAAGCAACAACATTTCAAATACATTTCACAATTATACCGATGCAGTTCTGCCTCTTGACCGAGTCGAGTTAGAATCATGAACTGTTAACGAAAACACTCCATTATACCGTAGGCGTACAAATTATTTCATGCCATTTACGGCCGTTATGGTCGAATAGTTGGTCTTCATCAATTTCTTACCGCATGGAAAAATATTTATGTCCATTCGAAATCAAGAATAACGTTATTATTGTATAAAAGGTTCTCTACCTTGCATTGAAATGCCTAAATCAAAATGTACTTTTATGGTTTTGTGTTAGGCTGTCTATTGTATTTGTAATGGAGGAAATATAGATTACCGAATCAAATCGATTATGATTGCTTATTGCGTCACTTTACTCATTCTCAGTTATGTCAGATTTTTTATTATTATTAAATTAGTTAGTTGTTTCCTTGAAACACTGCAGTATTAGTTTTAGCTTAACAAATAAAGCAGTTGCAGTAAAATCTCACAATAAAATAAATTACTTACATGTAAAGCGCTGTAAAAACCTTGTGATAATATATTAATTCCAACCGACCAGATAAAATCCTCCAGCACGCTTAGTCGTATTCATACTTAAGGCGCCGGGTGAAGAGAATACACGTAAAATAGGTGTTTCCGGACAAGTTTTCTGGCTAAAATACTGCATATAGGATGTGAAAATTAATATATCATGTAATTTATATGTTGAAGTTTTTCCTGTGGTATCTAAATACTAGTTATTATTTCTTTTAAACACTAAAAAATATTTAAAGTACCGCAATAGATTAATAGATTTTACTCTTAGCGCCTACTTTTCCATGAGCGGATATTTTGCTCGCAATAAAAATCTATTTGCACAGGAGCGCAACGGATGGATTGCCTTGGCTTTACCCGTCGCCTTAAAACGTTCAGATGAGCAAAAAGTTTTATCGTTCTGACGTCCATAGTGTTAACTTCGATTATAAAGTACAAATAAATACCTTTGAATCGCGCCGTGCCGGTGACGTCACATATATTATGATCGCTGTTTCGATAAAAAAACAAAATGGCGGCTATGTCTATTATATTTTTATAGTTGGGTGTCGATATATCGTTTATCATATCATATCGTGTTTTGGTGGTCATGCTAGAGGGGCTGAGTACTCAGTGTATATGACATAAAGCATGCTCAATTTCAAGCTCATAATTTTTGAATTCCTGTAAAAGTAAATAGGGCCGTTTCGAATAAAACGTCTACACAAGTGATGCCAAATATTGTCCCCCGGGTGATCGCTCAATACCTAGCGGGTGAACGTCTATAACCTCTTGGGCGTCGCTTCTCAAACTTGCACGGCGAACGCCCCCTTTTAAATATTAACCTCCTCCTCCGTAGCCGAGAGGCGAGCATACCGGACTTGGTGTCGCTATCTCTGTGGTTCCCGGGTTCGATTCCCGGTCGGTCAATGTAGAAAACTAACTTTTCTATATTGTCTCGGGTCTGGGTGTTTTGGTACCCCAGTTGCATCTGATTTCTGTATCACAATTCCTTTGGCTACTTACCATAGGATCAGAGCAATGTATGAGATGCTGTCTAATATTTAAAAAAAAACTTTTTTTACCATTTTCATTTCCTCAAAACCTATCATCATAATCAGCCTACGTCAGTCCACTGCCTGACGTAGACCTCACCCAATGCATAAGGTGCTTCATAAATATCTGCAACGGCTGAAATGGGTAAAAGTATTGCTAACATAGATTACGATAGTAAAGAAATTTATGTCCAGAACATCATTAATTTTTTCATTAAAAAAATATATTAAATAAAGATTAGGCTTTATTCTGTCTCAAACCGTCCACATCTGTCCAAACATGCTATCGTAATCTATATAAGCAATACTTTTACCCATTTCAGCCGTTGCAGATATTTATGAAGCACCTTATATTATTGCAATTACTTTTTTCAAATAGTTCAATAAATGCCATTTCGTGAAGGATTGATTCTGTCACAATTATAATTCCGACATAATTTGTGCAATTTATTTTAAATAATAAGTAACATTGCCGTGTGGGGACGGCCCAAAAGAACACACTTCCCCATCGCTAACAGGAGGCGTGTCGTAAGAGGCGACTAATTCCTGTAGCACGGGACGGGCAGCGGCGTCTGCGTGCAAAATATTATAAAAACTTCGCTCGCCAACCCGTTTGCCAAGCGTAGCGAGTATTGGCAATCCCCCCCGATGAAAGTCATTGGGGGAGGCCTGTGTTCAGCAATGGACGTCCTATGGCTGAAATGATAAAATGATGAATATGTAACAAATATATTATCGAAATATTGTTTTTGGATAACTTAACTAGTTGAGTATTTTCGTCCCACATTACATAAGCTTGATGAGGTCAATGCCTAATATTGCCTAGTTTCTGAGCTTTGTTTAGCAATATAAGCGCCCACTAGTGGGCGTTATTGCCTGCTTTCAGTGTTTATGGTTTAGGAGATTATCGTGATTGGTCCGCGGTCGTTGTCCTGCTCTGTTCTATTTTCATAAGGATACCTCGAGTTTGCTTTGGTGATATTGGAACTTTTCAAATCGGCTATGTGAATATTAGATTAGGAAATTTTTTTTCCATTTATATTTGTTGAAATATCAATAAGTGTTCAGTGCTTTTTTGCTTATAGCTAAGTCTGGCGCCTTCAGAATTTATTGTTCAGGATATCAACCTTCAAGGTAAAGATGCGAATTTTAAGTATTCGAATTTGAAACATTGAAAAGAATAATAAGGACGATATGACCAAAATTACTTTGTAATCGAGAACATTCTAAATTTAAAACGAAATTGCTGGCTAAGAAAACAAAGCTTAAAAAATAATATAAATGTGAAACTAATTTGCTTACTTATTTCTAAACGAGTTTGAAATTAAATTGTAATTTAGCCTACTGCTTTTCTAGTATATTTAGCAAATCTAATAAAAGGCTCTTTATACGCACCTGGGAATAAGGTCCTACCTAGGGCCTTTTAGTTAAGCCTACACTTAAACCGATTGACTAAGTTGTTATGTGGATACTACGAATTTAGTCAGTAAGTTATATAATACGCAATACTAATATAACGACTTAGGGTGCTGAAACATGTGGCATTGTGTGTAATATTAAGTTATATAAATTAATAAATATATTTTTTCTTCCAGGCCACACAAAATGATGCTGGAGTCGAGCCGGTAAGAACACTATTTGGTAATGGGTAATGGTGGTTTTGGTTGCTTTTGGCTATGGTGGTATTGAATAAGCTATTAGTAAGAAATCATTTTAATGAGCATTACAGTTTGAAAACTATAAAACATACTTTTAAATGTATTGCACTCATCAAAACGAATTAAATCAGCTTAAAAAAGGTTATGCTAGTAGCTATTGAAGAGTTCCACTATCCAGATCCTGGCTCCATCCATCATCAGATCAGCTCGATGATATCAATTTTTGTATTGTCTTCAAAGATTACACAAAAACAGTACAAAGTTTTAAATCGATACAACACTTTAAAGAAGCTCGAACTTGACTTCCAAGATTTAATTACAAAAGAACAAATTAAGCTAATAAAAGTGTGTTAAAAAGTGCGCAGTCATATCTTAACCTCCATCATCATCATTATCTCAGCCATCGCACGACCACTGCTAAACATAGGCTTCCCCCAATGACTTCTAAATTGGCTAGTTGGAAGCGGCCATCCTCTTAACCTTGGGTAAAAAAAATATGTATTCCTAAATTTATTTAGTCTACCTTGATTGAAATAAGTCTATTCACAAAAATAGGACAAGAATTCACACTGAACATAATATTTTCAGTATTCAGACGTGATATCGCAAGGAGCGGTCCCTTGTAAATCACCGGAATTGGTAACATCTGTAACTATTCCGTCGTCAGATACCCGCAGACACATCCGCGGTCCACGGTACACTAGTGATGTGAACTTTTATTCAAATTTATTACTAAACGGATAAAAAACTATTTGTCATCATCATCATCGTTTAGTGGAACTCCACTGCTGGACAAAGGCCTCCCCCCCATATAACGCCACAGGCGCCATAGCGTGCGGATTTAATCTGATAGCATCTAGCGTCTCCTTACACAACCTCGACTGCAATATCTATTTTAAGAATAAAAGCATTATTTCTTTCGTTCATTTCATTATTATTGAAATCCTAACTATTTTTATTCTACAACAACCACCAAATCGCTAAGAATAGCGTTTCTTTTAGTGATCTCCAGAATGTATTACAGTAAATATTAGATGTTCATTCGCTTTATACTTTATCGACCGTTTCATGATATGTTCTGGTTTAGTATTCGAAATACGTTCTCGTTACTATGTAGGAAAGTGTACAGATGTGCGTAGGTACTCCATAAATTGATAAACTTCGTTGGATAGTAAGTATTAATACTCTGGTCCGATGACCTTCAGCACATCACTACAGTACACACACACGTCTTATCATGAATAAATGAGTATCTACTGGATCAATCTCAAAGAAACCTCTGTTCGTTGAGACCTCCGGAGACTATTAGGTCGAGGTGAACACACCCTTGCCCTGAAAAATACCGATATTAAGCACTCACTTGATATTGATGCTAGTGCGATAGCGTCTATCACTTTTTACGTAAAACGCTTAAATGTCAGCTATTTATAAACTAAATTTATTTGAGAGGGGCGCTACGTCGAATGTCTTCCCGTATGGAAGGGACTTCCCGTTGCGTGGTTACTGGTTACACCCACGCGAGGTCCTTAGTCCTTACATCAACACTAGTGTAATCGTTATTATTCCACACAGATAAAGAATTTGTTTAGGGTTCACGATGTGGTTTATCGCAAGGCACTACCAATTAGAATGGGATATAATGGCCTCATAAACTTTGTACTTACAGCATCACTATTATGTTATTAAAAATAAACTTCAGTTAGGTATTGTAAAAAAAAATACGTGTAGGTATTTCAAATTTCTTGGATATTATATTCTTTTATGCTTAGAAGAGAACGAATGCGCTTCTTCCATACATTTGAAATTATAATACAATATACAAAATATTTATAAAATACAAGATATTATAACACTGTCTTAAATTATTGACTGCCGAGAAGCAGTTCCATTTGACCTGATGTGTCTTGTGTCGAGGGGTTAAATAAAGCAGTAGACTGAAGGTCTTCTCGAAACAATGACAATTACTTGTTTTCACTCAAGTGTACACTAGTCAAGCTGTGCCTACTCTAGTATGCCATCTGCATCGTAATTAGTCGCGCTCGTTTGTTATCGACGAGCACAATGTCGTCAATTACCACTCGCGAAAGTCTTTCCTTTACGATTTCTAACATAATTTGTTGTATTGTATTACGAGTTTTGGATTCGGTGCTTGATGCTGAGAATCCATGAGTTTTGGCATGGTATTTTAATTGTCAGATTGAACGCTAATGAATAGGCTAGTTGACTCATTAACATCACATCAAATAATTATTTCAAATAGTAATTCGACTTTAGGAACCTAAATATATCGATTTCAATACTTAAAAGTAAAAGATGGCTGTAAATATATATATATATACTTTTTTAAATCTATAATTTGAAGCTCTGAAAACGCTACCCGCCATGATCGCGACATGAGTGACGTCACTCATATGGTAAACGATCAAATGTCATTCGAGTCTTTGATGTATTTTTGCATTCTCGTAATGATAATTTACTATAGTTTTTGTGTAAACTATTAGAAATCATGTTTGAATTATTCAGAGAGGTTGTATTCGTAAATACGTCTAAGTTGTTTGTTTGTTTACTAGAGAGACTACGTCATGGCAAAGATAATCTATACACGAAAATGGCTGACAGCGTTTTCGTCTGTTTATGAAAATATTATTTTAAAATGAAAGTTTTGTAGTTTTCCAAGTCTTAAAAAAATACAATAATTTTTTTTGCGGTCTAATGGAACACTTATTAACAATTTAAGACCTATTTAAAAAAAGTGTCAACTAGCCTATTTTGGCTTCAAAGCTAAATGCTAAGCTAGTTCGTAATGTACAGGGTTTAAAAAAAATAGTAGTGATGTCCCAGAAAAGTTGTGATGTCAAGCTATTTAGTCAATGTTTTTAAAAAAAATATATAATAAGAGCATGTTCAATCTGGAAGTCACTGGGGGAGACCTATGTTCAGCAGTGGACGTCCTATGGCTGAAATGATGATGATGATGAAGAGCTTATTCTTATTAATTAATAACGTATTGTATTACAGATATTGTTACAATACAATACAACAGTTTACTATATTGTTACTATCTATCAATTAACATTTAAACAATTAAAACCATCGCATATAACGTCGCAAACTACATATAACAAACGCCAGTTTACAATTTACATACGCTACAACATTGGCCTATACAAAAGTCATTGATGCGAACATATTTTTTCCGACGTTGCGTACAACAATGTGCAGAGAATTCTTAACAGTGAATACACAATGATGGTACTCAAGCTTTTATACGGTTGTTAAGCAGAGTATCTCGAGACGAAAGATAATGGCTAAGTGTAATACGATTTGTGTATGCCAAAAGAAAATTTTACTTGAGCTGTGTTTTCAAGATTACTATAAGTTAGGAAAATATACTTAAAAACAAACAATGTTATATTGTGATCACAATAAAAAACAAAACTAGCTAAGGTAAGATCGTACAAAAAGTAATACGACAACAAATTAGGTGTGTGCAATTGTGCAATGAATTTAAATAAATAAATACGTGATAAATTAAAACAATAGACCAATAATACTTTTCTGGCAAAAAGGCACAGCCACAATACGTTTTGACGTTTTCCATTCAATTGCTAAATGGCGGCTTAAGAAGATAAAGAATGCAACAATGGCTGCTAAATATTACAATACCAGAATAAATTTAACCAAACACGTGGTTATTAGTAACAGACAAAGAAAATAGGATCCAACAGATTAACAGAATTCAGGATCGTATTACTACGTCTAAGAAAAGTGCAATTGCGAAAGTATTTATCTAACTGGTGCGTAGTTGAAATGAGATTTATCTTGAATTAAACATTCACATTTAGTTTCGACCTTGTGCAAGTGCACAATGTTATGTCGAAGGTCCAAACAAGCGCTAGTTAATTGCATTTGTCCAATTAAAAGTTAGAGTTAGTTCTTCTGTTTGATGCTTGGAGACGGTTTGATATCTTTCGCTGATATTAATTATTGTGTCGTGCCAATTTCGTGCTTATTCTTACTCTTCAGATCTCCTCTATTTCAATGTACCGCTGTCTGTTGATAGACGAGAAGCTCTATTGTTGGGAAAATATCTCAAAAGATAAACATACGATGACTTGGTTGATTAAATAAACAGCATAACCTGCCGTCGTGCCCTTCGTCGATTCCAAATCTTATCCTGCGGAATCGAATCAAAAGTTTGTTAAACGTTGATGTTAGAATACTCGACCTGTAGTTTAAATACTGTATTTAGCGAGTCAAGTCTGCTTTTTGTATAGATGGACTCTAGGTGTGATACCTGCCAAGAACTCGGTGACAGTGTCAGCAAAGATGAGATAGGCAGAACCTTGTCTCAGCTCGATTACACAGAAACCGAAGATGAAAAAACCGACATTGAGTTCACCTGTCTTTCCAGTATTAGCTAGCACAGCATTTCTTCTTCTGTTGTGTCAATAGCAATTCTAGACAGATTCCGAACAACACTTGGCAACCCAACGACATTTTGTGTCGCCATGTTTAGGTAATTCCTCGTGCAGGTGTGCATCCAATAAAGAAAGTGCTTTAAAGAAGCAGTTGATACTGTTTGAACTATCTGAAATAGACAAACAAAGCCTCCAATCACATCATTCATAATGAATGCTTTCAAAATAACATTTAAACAAGCATGCATGCATGCATTCAAGCATGTATAATTTTAAGTTTACGATTAGGGAAAAATCGGTAAAATAAAACAAAGACAGTTTATTTTAATAACGAGCAAAGTTTAATTGAGTAAATCATATTAATTTCCTTGTTGCTGCAAGGTCTTATCGTCGTCTCTTATAAAATAAAGACAAATTATAACTTCGAGACTTACGAAGGTGTGCAAGTTAGTGATGTTTTTATTGCTCGGACCTGTTAATTAAACTAAAGAAGCATCTACTCAATATTTTTTTAATATGATTTAATATTAGTATGTCTTGTCATCGTTCGGTCGGTTGAGCAGTTGACCTATACAGAACTTTAGTGTCAGAAGGTTAGTGGGATCGGTCAACCAATTACACTTTTCTTTGTAAGAACTTTTTTTATCTGTATAAAATAAATATTATAAAGTAAAGTGTAAACAACTGGTAAAAATCACCAAAAAAAGACACAGAACCCAGTTCAGTTAGGAGTGATTGGGTTCAAGAGAATGAATCGTCACCGTCATAAATTGAGGCACGTGACACGTCACAGACACGTATCGCGGTTGGTATAAATAGTTTTAATGGATATCTGGCATTTGAGTCATTCGTTAGTCGCATTCGCATTGATTAATAAATTAATGAAGTGTTTAGTAGAAATAATAAAGGTAACTTTGCCATGATAATATATTTTTGAATTACAAACTATTTTAATAAATTCATGGTCAGCCATCAACCAGAATAGTTTTTGGTACTCATGTAGTAATAATGTCGTGCTCATATAACCAAAAGTTTATAACGTGTCTGTTTGTTCGAAGGCGGTCGTTTAGCAAGCTTCACACACTGCTTATCGGTTGAGTTATGCAAATGAGATAAAATAATTATTTTATGGCGTCATAATCGTGATAAATGGACTAGCACATGTAGTAAGTAGTGAAGTTTATGTAAACCCAGCGAGGCCATAAATCACGGCTGGAAAGAGAAGGCCGGTTGACTCACGAAGGGAACCTAAAGTTGTTTGAAAGAGACAGACGTTGTGATTCAGGTTCGTCCGACCGTGAACTGTTCGAGAAAATTAAACAAGGCGTTTTGTCATCGCGGGTACTTTCTTTCTAAGATTTTGTTAATCTATGAATAGAAATGATTCATGACCGTGCTATGTGAATTGATGTAGCTTTTAAGCGCGTAAATAATATTAAAAACAAATTGATGAGTGAACTGCGTATCCCGTGAATCATGTTTGTACTTAATTTTAGCAATGTTTAGTATGTATGTCTATTTCATCGTTGAATAAAAACTCAAGTGAACTTTGCTTCAACTAAGTTCGCAAGTGTTTGATTGATGAAATCGATTGAGCACAGAAAAACACGTAGTCATGAGGACATGTATTTCTCGAGAGTAATGGATCATTACGACGACGGAAAGGTGAAGTACCTTGTAGTGGTGCATTGATTCGTCTTGAAAGCAAAAAGGCCTACGTTCTATTTCCGGACTGGTCCATATAGGAAATGAACCTTTTCTAAATTGTCTTGCAATAATTGGGTGTGCTGAGCGATTAGCTTGGCAAAAAAAGATATCTGGCACCTCGTAAATCCTTTCTTTGAGAACATAAAAATTGCTATTAACTGTGTGGCGCTCAGCTACTAAAGAGTTGGTATAAGCTTCTATCTCCAACAGAAATAGGGTAAAATTTCCAATCATAATGGAGTGCAGCCATGCGGAGGATGTCGCGCTCGGCACCGCTAATCTGTGTCAAACGGCGCCCTATCGAGCGATCGCTCTGTTGCGCCCTCGCGCCACGGTGAAAATGCGTCGACGCGTATATAAAATCATGCTATTCTTACATACTTACCGTATTAACATAGCCGTTTAGATTTCACTATGTTACGATAAAGGAAGATAAGGGCTAATAAAAATAACTGATGCTAGACTGACAGGTTGTAGTAGCAAAGAAGAGGGGTGCTCCTGGACTGAATCAGGAACAATAGTGTTAAGAAACGGATCGGCTCTATCTAGTACCGACAACCTAAACATGAAGACACATTTAAGCATGCCTTTGCCTGCTATAAGGAAGGAATTTGCCAGCTCTTTTCACATTTTATCACAGATTTGTACTGACCTTTTAGAAGCGTTATATTCTTGTAATTTATGCGCCAATAGTATCAGTTGACTGGCCGATGTTTTATTTTATTATCTAAATCAAATTAGATTACGCTATAAACAGCTGAGTGCCTGTGCCGCACAAAAATTCCTTCTCACGGACGCAACGGTATCGACTCACGCGCAGCGGTGAGGTCAACTAAACTATATGCGTCTTGCTCTCACAGCAATTAAGGATTGGAGGCAAAAGAGAGATAGAGTGCTATGCAAATGAATGGCGGCAAAAAACGACCGTTTGACTTACTGTGGCGAGTCTCCGTGATTGATTAGTTAGATGCAGCATTTTATTTTCTGTATTTTTGGAGTAAGAGTGTTTTTGTGAATTAGATGTTTTGGGTTTATACTTTTTAATATTACAACAAAAAGATCAACTTTTAATTGTTGTCTATCTAAATTGCAGTAGCGTTAACTTTAATAGCTAATTAATTCATTACCTCTAACGCTCCACGCTGGCGCACTCTAGCGTTCCAATTATAGAAGTATAGAAAATAACATCCAATAAAACGAAAAAATTCTTAACGAAGTGTGATTAATGCACACAGAAAGGTTGTTTAGTTGGAACCTTGAAGACACCGCATCAAATCGAGCACAACGATATTTTTTCTCTTTGTTCTAAACACCATTCTGTAGAACGGGGCCTGTGTGCGCTTCGGCCATTGTTTTCAACACACACACATTACACACCTTGCCACAGCGTATAATGAACTGCTTACTCTTTTTATTAGATAACAACTAATCTGAGAAAGTGCGACACTTAGAGGATATCTATACTAAACTATTAAATTCTTACAATCAACTATACTAGGGAGAAGTTGGGCAACAAGCAATACTAAGAATGTAGTTATTTCGTCCCAATAAATACAGAAGCATCGTTGATAAAAGTAGGGAGTACAGCTCAAAAAGGCTAGGATGAATGGATAGAGGCGATGTCCAATCCAACTGTTCAATAGATCTATCAATGTAACGTTTAACCAAAATTATATTTGAAGTTAAATCTGAAGAAGCCCACTGGCCAACATGTCCTTGTAGACCTGCATGACTTGTGCTTTTACCTTAGTTCGACTTCCTGAACCTTTTCTGCTTGCTGACTTTCATACAAATGTCGCCCATTAGAATAAGACATTTATAAGGGTAGACGAACAGGAAATGCAGTATGTCGATGAATACATTTACTTGGGCCAGTTAGTCTCCTTCGAGAACAGGTAAGAAAAAGAAATCAAGTGTCGTATCCATAAAGGCTGGAAGAACTTCTGGTCCATAAAAACGCTCATAAAAGGGGCTTTATCTCTGTCATTAAAACGCAAACTTCTTGATGTATGCATTCTGCCCGTCCTTACCTACGGCCACGGACGTGGTCCGTAACTGAGAATCAGAAGTTTACACTCAGTGTTCGCCAGAAAGCGATGGAGCGAGCATATTGAGTATAAAAAGAACCGACAATCCGATCCAGAACCGGCATTGTCGATGTGGATATCCTATCCAGGAAGGCAGCTGAACGGAAACTGAAGAGGGACTGGGTGGGTCATTTCTGCTGGATTCATCCAGACAAATGGACCTAGATCGCCACTCAATGGATTCCTAAAGATGAGTATCGCCGTAGAGGACGTCCAAAAAAACGATGGCTTGACGATTTGGAGAGCCATGCTATGGATTAGCAGACTTTGGCTCTTAACAGAGAAACATAGGGAGATTTGAAAGAGAGCTTTGCCCAGCACTGGAACACCATAGGTTAAAAAGACATTCATAACATCATAGTGCTTAAGCTTTATTTACAAAAAAAAACCTGTATTTTTATATGAGCATATTCGGAGATAGCCAGATATTAAGTAATAGCTAGATAACTAGGCACTTTATCCGGCAACAAACAACATTTGCTTTGCAGAATAGAATTTGTTGTTTAAATTCTGCATACCGGCTATCTCCAAGTCTGCAACAATGTTAAATGTGTACTGTGTGTTCTGTGTGTTCACCTTTAGACTATGTCTGATCTAATCACAAATTATAGCCTTGTCTCTGCGACCTAGGCGTTGTTCCCTTTCCTGCACAGCAAACATTAAAAAACTATTGCATATTATTATTCTACATTCATTCACAAGCTAAAACATGCCTTTCTTCTTCTATAGAGTTTCCCATGTTACAATGGTGGTAATTACATAGCATCGTCAGCGAATGAAAGTGGGGAATAGATACACAGTTGGAACACAAGTTACATAGGCTCTAGGATTTCACAAAAATATAAGGCCCAACACTTTCCGGTCAATAACTTCATAGTAAATGAGTAAGACCGTTTTACTCGTTGTATTATATCCACCATTAAATTGATACACTGAAATAAGTAATAAATATAAGTACAGTTGATAAGATAAATTATGAGGAATCCACCTTTTTTATGTTTGGTTGTTTTTAAATGACAAAAGTAGCCGTATCTGTACCATTTAAAATTTGAATCTTTACGATGCTTGTGATCCCCTTAGTAGGATATTACACGATCCAAGAGAACGTTTTATTAAATTTAGTTTCTCTTCTTTTGCATTTTAAAAGTGAAAGCAAAATGTTTTAATCTTTAAAGCGGGGAAGGAGGAAGTCACAAATGGACAAACACAGTGATCGTTTGACCCACAGTAAGTAAACCCGTGAATGAGTTTGCGCACAAAAACGCTAATTGTGCGAACGCAAACGTAATCCACTTGTTTAGATTGTTTGGCATTATTAATATGATAATGTTTAACTTTTGTTACAGGTTTTAAAAATGTAAATAGAGGGCCAAAAACAGAATTTTATTACGTTTAACGCAATTTTTTTGTTTATTTCGCTGAGTTTGTTTGTAATCTGAAACATTATGTTCTAGATACTAAAGAGTCGAGAAGATATTAAAGTTAAAAGAATATACAGGGTGTAACACAAAAGTGAAATAAAACTTTAAGGGGTTATTTTACGGCGAAATTACATCAACTTTTTCTATGGGACCAACATCCAATTTCCATACAAACTGATGCCAGCTGGTCGCGTTTTAGTATGGGAAAGTGTTTTTTTTTTTGCGAATTCGATGTTGGTCCCATAGAAAAAGTTGATGTAATTTAGCCGTAGAATAACCCCTTAAAGTTTTATTTCACCTTTTCGTTACACTCTGTATACATTTTTGTGTTTTATAATCCAAATCATTGCAAAATAAGTAGACATTTTTAAATATAACAATACATACAGATGTAAAATTATTAAACTGACGATTCCACTTTGTTGTCGGATGCAAAACAGGTGGTTGTTAAAAGTTTGATTATTATAACACGTTGATAACATTTGCCCACGTGTCAACGAGTCAAGGTGATCGACGTTATGTAAACAGACCGTAAGCCAATGCAAACTGAACCTTAAATACATTGAGGAAAAAATCTAGATTGGTACGCAAAGAAAACTCTTGGCGATTATTCCTGAGCTAATAAACGTGTTACACTGTCGCATTTTATATCAAAACATGACAAATAGTGAAAAACAATGAGTGTACCTAGGTTTAGCTTAGCAGTTATTATCACAACGTTATGAACATTGGGAATAGACTTTGAAAAGTGTAATGCTCGAAAAATTCTATCTAGCAAACTTTGCTCTTCCTTTAGATAGCACGGCATCGGTAAGAATGCCACGATGGCATGGAAAAGGCAGTGGTCAAACAAGAAAAATGTATCAAGTTATAAGCATCAATTTTTACTCCTTGCTATTTTGCTGCCGTTTAGTGTTACAGCGCCTATTTATAATTGGAGATTCAGAATTTATTATGATTAAAATTACCGCAATACTACTAAATTGACAGTACAATAAACATATACCCCTTTACTGATACTACACCCTGCTGTGTGCACGCTATTCATTTCTAAAACTGAAAAAGAAGATGAAAGAAATGGTTTTTGCAACCGGCAAATGCACAATTCTGGTTTAAGTTTTAGACGCAAGCCGCAGTCGGGGTTCGATGCCCCAGATACGAGATGTGGCTGAAGTTGAGCCTGACTCGAAAGTGCCTATTCAGTGTTGTTTTCGGAGACTTAGATCATAATATAAACAAGTACAGTATGCTTTATTGTCTACACTACTAAACGCATAAACACAATGCAATGGAAAACTTTCAAGTTTTCTTATTTACACTCGAAGCCATTGTTAAATCTGTGTCAAATTTGATCCAAAACTACTTTGGACAACTTGGATCTTTACTACTTATAACGCACAATGATTAGAATAACGAATTTTACTGAAATTGCACACCAATGGTATATATCTTTGATGTAAAACATCATAGACTAAATCATATTCCTATGAAATGACTTTCTTTGACAAAGTAAACATTGAATTGATCTTGAGAGAATAGGAGGTTGCTCCTATTACTAAGATTACAATAATGTAATAAAATGGATTTAATGACACATTTAATCTTATTAATTATCTTAGCACACCATATCAAGCAGTCCTTCTGTTTCCTCCTACTTCATGCATGCCTAGATTGTACATGCTAAGGAATTCAGGGCCAGGACGAGCGCGCGCTTACTTGTCGTCTCGTTCATTATGCCCTTGCCAATTTCAAGAGTTCTCTAGCTAGGCTAGGACTTCATTAAAAATTAACAAAAGTAGAGCCGGAATTCTGAAATAAAATCTAGTTTGCAGGTCAAACTCTAATGCTAAGAAGTACGTCTTGTGGATTGACTTCTTTTCGCTTGAAGTCTATGATTTCTTTATGTTTATTATTTACTAAAATTAAAACAGTATTTTAATGTTGCATAAAAATGAAATAATACTGTATTTCCAGCAGTAAAATTAATTAGTTCTTCGTCCAGTTGTGGAGCTGTCAGACTATTTACCTCGTTTATTTTGGAGTTATATTTATCGTATAATTTCGTTATTTACCTTAACTAGTGAGCGAAATGATAGCGCTTAACTGCGTGCGCAAACACTGGTCGCATGCCTGCATCGAATATGCAAACGTGTTCCATTGGTTACTTTATTACATACTGATGACCTGCGTGTAGCGTTTTTACCTATGGTAATACTATTTTAGTTGTTATCTAGATAGTGTTGGAAACTGTAGTAAGAAGTTGATCAAGTTAGGTTCCTTCCTTGGTCCTCATTTGCCTTCCATCTCCAGATGGGTCCTAGTCTAGTTTATTATTGTTAGGTAAGGTTGTCAGGTCATCCAATAGCGCTGTCTAGAATAAAACCGACTGATACAATAATTTAAAAAAAAATTAAAAGTTTTTGTTTAGTAACCATTCCTTAGTGATACGACCAGCGTGACAACGCTTCTCGGCACTGTGACGTCCGCTTAGGGGTCTTGTAGAGGCGTGCGTCTGTGTGACTACGTCGTTACGTTACGTACTAACTGTGGTAATAGGATTCTTATTTCAAACAGGGCAATAGAGAACGTTTACACGACGGCAAAGTTCAGCAAACAACAATTTAAATGTTATGTTAATTAAATACAGCAACTAAAGTCATTGTGTAAAAGACAATGTTCAAATTATTGTTGTAATGTGACTCGGCTGCGGTATTGAACCTTGACAGTGATACACGCACCCAAAATATACAATTCTAAACAGCTATGTTCTACGCTGTAGCTATTACGTAATTAAATTCTTTGCTATTCACTTTCCATTTTGTACCGTTACTTGGACCCAGTTGTATGAAAGTGAGTGGAAGAAAGTATTATAAAACGAGAACCATGAAAATTATATTTTGCAATATTGCAAACCTCTTGCGTACAAAAGGTCATGGATAATATAGTCCTATCCTACTGCTTGCTTTTACCATTGTTTGTTATGGAATTGATTTTTAAGGTTTGTTCCATATCAAGTGTAATACCAAAATAGCATAAATCTTCTTTGAAGATTTGCAGAGAAGTGTACATACGTAGGCGTTAATGCCTCTCTGACTATTCCTGTGACCATTTTTTTTACAATTACCTCAAATCAAGCAGAGCTTAAACGCGGTACTCAAATATTATGTTATTTATAATCCATGACTGGTGCTTATTACATAAACAACTGCCCCTTGCGGAGTTCGAACCCGCGATCGGTTGGTTTTCTAGTCCGAAGTGCGATCCAAGACCAACGCGGTTGTCAAACAAGTACAATTTATTGAAAATGTCTTAATTTATGTTTCCTACTGACTTATCTTATGTTGTAGCCTTTTTATTCAGACAAGTTTTCATAATTTTTCGTTAGATTTAACATGTCTGATTTAAATATTAAACTTACAAAATATATTTTCTTAAAATTCGTCAATTCGAATTTTCAATAAATTATACATTAATAAATAGTCAAGTTATTGAATATAATTCGATTCATAATAGTTTGACAGTATCAGTTTCCGTGTCTGTTTGCTAAAGAGCAAGAAACTCCTTCCATCGACATGTATCTCTCTCTTGCTACCCTCGTCCCCGTCTACTGACTACTGTAGTTACTACTACTAATTAACTCCTTACGATTCGTACCCAAGATATCCTTTACCCAGTGAATCAACAGGTTGTCTTTAAGATATTGCCGTTGCCTAGTTCGGACTCAACGTTATTCGTGTACGTTGATTAATCTCCAGCTCTCGCTACAGCTGAAGCACTAGGCAAACACGTAATTGATGTTGAGAAATGCTGGCTGCCTCTAATGGCTTATTACCCTGGATTGCACCGCAATCGTAGCCTGCCGACCAGGGTTACGTCGCATATCATGATCACGTAACTATGTATCTGCCTACCTAGTTAGAAATATTTCAAATGCCACAAAATACATTTATACTTTGTAAATGCTTTGAACATGAACTGGAATTGATAATGACGCCTTCATTAGCACGGCAGCTAAGTTTAGCAGAAATGAAGTATGCCAATCCACTTTTATATTATAATTATTACTCAGAAATTCTTAAACGATTCCACTTAACGCCGATACTGAAAATCGCGAAGTTGCCAGAAAACAAATAGCATAGGGCTTCCCGCTAAAATCACTATGTAAACCACTCAAATGAAAAACGTTAATAAAATTTTTCCGGTAGTTTTCAACGGCACTGTCTGCCCTTAATGGCCAATTAAATAAATCCAAATAAAACACGCCCCATATCATGCGATATCTTTTGCACAAACATAACTCACTTCATAATAGCCGCTGTATCGGATTACATCGCAATATTATGTACATTTCGTTCTGAATTCGAGTTGGCTCCGACCCGAAGTGAATAGAGGAAGAAATAAAAACAAAAAGTGTGTGAAAACCGTCTCATATGAAATATCACCCCGTCCGTTGGCTGGCCATATCGTCGACTCCGCTGGTTAAGCTGTTTTACTTCGTGCTCGACTGCTCGTGGCTGCACGATAGTCTTTGCAAGCAGTACTTACTGGACTTAAGAACGCGTGCTATACGTTAAGCTTAAAGAGAGCTTTACAATGATTATAAGTGTGTTCTGTAGCTTTAATTTGGAAACTTGTATCTTGTCTCGTGCCTTGTCAATAATGTACAAATATAGTAATAGAGAACATTGATTAATCAATATTTTATTTTTGGTTCACTAAATGAAGTTACAATAAGTGTTTATGGAAAAAAACCGAGTTCAATGATCATAAAACTACTATAGCATGAAACTTCTTTACTAAAGCCGTTGTACAACGGTTACTTCGAAAATTGCACTCAGTTCGGTCACAACAACGTTTACATACCGACGCGGTCCCAATCCTTCCCGGCAGGTATTTCAATTATCCGCCCATAGACGTTCGATGCCCGGCGCACGTCCCGAAGAATCGATTGCGGGACATTCCTCGACAGGGCCCGCCGTTGTCACCCTCTAACTGTGACGTATCACAGCTTGTGTGCGATGCATTTGTGTGATTGTTACGGCTAGAGATGCTAGATATCGATGTAGTAAGCTACTACATCGATATCTAGCATAATAAGGACTTTTCAAGTCCGGATTGCTCACCTGACGTGGATTGCGGTACATTCTTTGACAGGGCCCGCAGATGTCACCCAACAGTGACGTATTACTATAACGACTTAAGTGCACATACTCTTTATTGCACATGATCATACAAAGTGATTACAATGCAGCAATGCTTTTTACAGAAAGACGTATAATTAAATATCGCGGAAATTAAACCTTTTTAGACAACTCAACATGGAGAAAGGGTATGGTGATGCAGTGTTATCGTACCAACATCTACTTACGTGCAAATTGCGAATATGCCTCTAGTTCATGCCTTGAACCCAAGTGCAGGACATTCTTGACGGTACATTTTAGAAGCTTGCATTTTTAACGATTTATGTTAAATCATTCAAGTCAGGAAATGTCAAATATCAATACAATGCCATTTTTTTCCAATTCCTATTTGCCAGTGACAAGATTACCTTGTAAAATAAGCAGAAATGCATGAAATCCTATTTATTTTGATTATCTCTCTTGAAAAATATGTATTACAGCTTAAGGTCATGGTAAGTTGTATGTCGAGTCTAGTTTCCTGTTATGAAAGGTCAGCACTTTATAGTGTGATGTTTGCTTCTCAGCTTGCAGCGATTGTTCACAAACCATCGTTGATTGATTATTATAAGTTTACTATTTGTAAGCCCTTAGATACAGTATACAGGATTTCATTGTAAAGAGGTGCCAAAAAAAAAAAAGATCTAGGGAAGAATACAAAGAAGCGTCTTAATCTTTATAATTTTTAATAATAGCATGTTACGAAAAAGAAAAACTTTAAAATATCCGAAAATAAAGTCAATAGAGATATTACGAAAGCCGCGCATTCATCAGAGGCGTAGGTACGGCGAGCCTACAACGACCTTACGCAGTTATTTTAAAATTTTTAACAGCGGATAGGAATAAGTAAATGTGAAAAAAATGTTTTTTGTTCTTTGCATAGTTCGATTAAGCTACTGATTCTGAGCCACACTCAAAGATTTGGCACCCCTTGGCAATGTAAGCCTGTAAGGAAGTCCCGTAACTCAAAGATAACCTTT
This sequence comes from Anania hortulata, assembly GCA_963576865.1. Lineage (NCBI taxonomy): Eukaryota > Metazoa > Arthropoda > Insecta > Lepidoptera > Crambidae > Anania > Anania hortulata. The sequence goes on along the minus strand of OY756405.1, from coordinate 14,313,706 downwards.
TAACCACGTATTCCATACATCATAGTTAACAACTTTTCTATGACTACTCGTAACAGTAAGTTGTTATTTTCTTAGAAGTTTGATTATTTCACAGCTTCAAGGGATTACAGACTTGAGTATTTGATATTAATTTCAACTAGATACCTCCACGCGTTGTAGGTAAAAAGGGTTCAGACAGACAGACAGTCAACAAAGTTAGGATCACTTTTACCTTTTAAGGTACGGTACGATGTAAGTACCCTATTATAAATTTCTGATATAACCTTTTGATTAACTACTAATTCTCATCCATCAAAAAATAAAAGGTCCAGAATTATTTGTATTCGAGTCTACTTTGTTGAAACTGCAAAGCCTCTTTAAGCTAACGGGGACTTGTTGTACGTAACCTGATCATTAAGATTTTGCAGTTGACGCTTTGCAGACAGTTGAATGGACCAGCACAATAGAGCCTTAGCTGGGACCTACGTGATCGAAAGCTCGTGGCTCCGTGTTTTATGATGGCCTGGTCGTAATATTTAACTATCTACATAGCATAGAATAGACCTCTCCCGACACTGACTATTATTAACTTTGTGTAATTCTGACTTTTTATTACAACTCTGAAAGGCGTGCGGATTATTTAAACACTAAGCCCAAAGAAATGCGCCTACAAGCTTTAACGGAAGAAACTTTTGTATTATTCGGTGTCAGAAATCATGATAAAGCAACAAGTCCATTTGTGCCACATTTGCGGCGATATTTCGTCGTCACTTCACCGCGTAACGGAGTCGGGCGGATCAGAAGTGGGAAGAGGTTGGGAGACGCGGGGGGCACTCTCGCCGCCATAATTATTTCATACTCCGCACTCCGCGTTCGGGCCGCGCAAACAATCGAGGACTTTGTATTTTTCCGTCTGGTTACCGGGGGTGGAGACTCAGACTTTTCTCTTTCGATAAATACGCCGTCTTTGTTTAAGCGTAGCGCTCCTGTCAGTTTGACGTGTACGACCGTTGACACACGAGTCTGCATTTTTGTCTTTTTAACGAAGCTGACATGTTTATTATCTAATAGAAGCAAATATTGAGTTCTGTTAAACATCAGTTTAGAAAGTAACTTCTTCGTTCTAATCATTCACAATGATGTCTTTATTGGAATGTAATAAAACTTTTTATATTTACACTTCATATATAATAAGTTAAAATACTATCTATTACGCTACAAGTTTAATACATATTATAAAGTCAAAATGATCGTCAAGCCCGATTGAATTTCAAAACTAATGAATCCGATTCTCATGATTGAAATAGGTATTAGAGTTTTTTTTTAATTCTAATCATTTTTTTTTTATATAAACGAGCGCATATTACGCGACTTGTATTTTCCACATCTATCTGACATAATAATATCATTTTTTGCAAAATTGCTCCGTAAAAGTCCAACACGCATTTTGTTTACCTACTTTGTCCCGGAACAAAATATAAATACAAATGTATCATGTGGACGTGGCTTTAGGTTTTAAACCCATCATTTTTACAATCGTCAAACAATATTATCGATGTAGAGGATGTATCTCCGAGCTGGTACGCTGCGGTCTAAATCAAATTTGAGCAGTATCGCCGTCCGTTCTGATCCGGATGTTATTTATTGCGGCTAGTTTGTTCCGCTTTTTTGACCAGGGAAGTGGGGAAACTGGAGTTTACAAATTCTACAAAATAGTCTTTGCTAACAATACATATTATAAATTAAGTTTTACTTTACTTAAATAATATTTTTTTTGTTTATTATGGCTTTTGGCTGTCTATGTTGAAACTACCCGTTACAACGAACATAGTGGTAGGCTTGCTGTGCAATCGCGCAATTATAGGAAATAAATATATTATAAACGTCATTAAAAACTAAAGCTTCATCGTCTGCAGTGTAAACGATAAAAGGATCTTAATTAACGTTAAATGACCTTGTCGCTCCATAAAAGTTATTGTCATCTTAAATGTACACTTGATTGTAAATTGGTGTAACTCGAGCTACGTTAAGGCATCCCATATTTTATAACGAAGCGTAGGTGTTTTACATTATTAGAAATGTTTCCTTCAAATGTCACTGATAACAATGAGTTTAAGACTACGAAAACGCCCACTTTTTATTCGCGTGTTGTTTTGGTGTAATCCTACACATTTTCAATGAAATAAAGAATAGGCTAAAATACGTGTGTAGTTGGTACCATAAGTTATGTAATTGTTCTTCCATAACGTTGGTAGCATAAGTTATACATAAAAATAGTTTTACCAATGGGCGTCGTATTCAGAATTCGTTTATAGTTTTTAGAAGAGCTAAATGCCTGAGTGAGTGTAGAGTGTAACCTCCAGTGTATAATTAAGCGGTTTTTCAAAAAATACAATTGCTTTACAGATATTATTAAATATATAGGTAAATACATAAATGTAACGTTTGTTCTTGTATGGTTGCCATATTCGGAAACATTTCATTTATAATGTCGTCGAGCGATAACAGCCGAGTCGTGGGCGACGACGACGTCGCTGGCGGTGTTTCAACTCATCGCCACATTTAATGATATTGCGAATTTCACGGCTCTCTGATTACGCCTCACATTAAGACGTATAAGAAACTAAGTATGCACTATACCTTTAAAGGTAAGTCATTTTTCTGTATGAACGTCGTAACTATGGATTTAAGGCTCTTTCAAATAAGACGTTTTCGTTTGCAGGATAATAATTGTATGACAATAAGGTTGGAAAAAACTATCAGATGTTAGCCTGCCGTCTACAAACGGACGACCTACGTCCTGATAAAAACGTCTCATTTGAAAGAACCCAAAGTCCTGGAAATTTGCGCCCGTCTCCTCGGTAAAGATTCTACAAGTCCAGAAGGTACATTCCGGTGAACTATTATAAAGAAATGGATATATAAAAAAACAACTTAAGCATGGAAAAAAATTAAGATTATCAAATTAATTTTACACAAATCTTTTCGATATTATTTCGATTAATAGTCTTTGTCGTTCGGGAATAACCTTTCTGATTAGCGTTGCGCTATCACTATCTCGCCGTCTTTAATTATATCAATTACTAGACTTAATTTAAACTTCAACAAAATCTTTTGCCCAATTACTTATAAACTAATACGTGGCACTTTTGGACCCATTAATAACGTAACGGAGCGTTAACCGACGCATGAGCGCTAAGGTCTCCGAATCTTTGACTCATCCATTGCCAAACAGTTAATGATGTTGTAAATTTTACGCCAATTTGATTACACCCCTCGCAAACTTTTGAGATTTGTTAATATTTTGTAAGGTTGGCTTATCGTGAGCGTGGAAACTTTGTATAGTATGTTAACATTTTTATTTACACTAAATTAGAGCATGTTTATCAATTCCTGTGGCATTCTAACCACAATTTTACCACCGAATCATGGATGCAACTCACAACCTTGATCAGATTTAACTCATTGGCTACCGCGGTCGCATGAGACCGCGTAATAATAAAATTTATTTTGTCTAGTTTTGATAGGCTTAGGTGTTAAATATAATAAATATGAGAAAAATAGAGGAAAACGTTTTATAAAAATTCACATCTCTTTGTTTGATTTTACAAATAAATGATGTTGCAATGTAAACAAGTAATAATGTTAACGTAACAGAACACGATATCAAACCGTAATTGGTTTCGGATTTTCCTTTCTAGAAAGAAATAAGTGTCACGCTCGCTGCTCCCAATTCCCAACGGGCTTGCCATTGAAAACAATCATGGGAAAAAATTACATATTCAATTAACATCGTAGGATTTTCAATCAACATCGAAACAGTTTAAACTCTCATCAAGCTGAAATGTTCGTTGAAAAATTACGTGGACCGTTTATCAATGGACCGTTACTTCCGTGCAAGTAAACATGTATCCGAAGTAATTACATTAAGGAGTACTTCCTACAGTTCTTTAGTGGAGCACCAATTCCCGCTGCGGACCGTTCGCTTGCATATTTAACCGGGGATTTTGGTCCCTCTGCCCTCCTGTGAAGCGGAATTACTCGAACAATCCTGAATATAATTAATTACGGGACGTTTTGGTGTAACTGCGCCTTAATCTTGCCAGAGCAAATTCGCCGTACCGGGATCCGCACCCGTTTATGAAAATTCTGTTAACAAAGATTTCTGTTTGCCCCCATACATTTCGTCTTTGAGTTAAGAGAAACTCTTACGCAGTCTGCACTCTTTCTGAATGGTTACGCAGTAAGTTATTATAGCGTAATAAATAAGGGCAAGATTTTTAAGTGATGATTACGTTAAGTATTTTTACGTGATGCGTGGTAATTATTACAACAAAATTTAGACCATTGTAGCGGATCTACTATAATAAAGTCAGAACTTCTGATTTAATTACGATATGAAAGTTGAAACATCAACAGAGAAAGGACATTATTTAATTTCATAACTCTAAAGTGTTGCTAGCGATATGGCGATAGATGCTGGCAAGGCAACAAATCATAATTCCTTTTAACCTTTCTTATCTATTTTTCATAGAGTAGTGTTGTATTGGACGTCGCATTGTACTGATCTTCGCAAATAAATTGTGTCTCAAGTAAGTACCTCTTCCATTCAACAATCCAGGCTGCCCTGCCATACAATTTTTCTTGCTCTCTCTTTCTCCTACCGTTTCTAAATGTTGTTAAGTTTATAAGAATAAAACATTAGATCTGAGTTCTGTTGTGAAGGAAGATAAGCAATTAAGGAGCTGACACGCCAGGCCGTAGAAAGTAGTCGCCATCGGTATGCCGCTGTGCTACCTCCCACGGGACCATCCGCTATTTCCGCAGCGCACCACGGCCTGCGGCAGCGCCACTTGTCCCCCCCGAATTTGGGTCACAACAACGAATCACTTATCTATGCGCAATTCACTTAATGGTCATTGCTCTGCATTCATCCAGCCCTGAAACGAACCCAATGTTTACACAACCACCAATGGAATAAACCTGAAACACTCCGCTAAATAATTGACGTCAATGTGTATTTTAAGTATCAAGTGTAAGGCAATAAACGTTATGCGTAGCCGTGTTAATTAGAAATCGCGACGCTACACTGCTCTCATTTAACAAGCGCCCCGACACTACTATTAATCGCTTTGTTCTCAAATATTTAATAAAGATTATTTGGACATGTTATTCATAACATAACTAAACATTTCTAGCTCCCACGTCATGACCTGTTCACAAAATCTACCGCAAAAACCTCAACGAACTGAAACATCCATCAAACGAAGCTCGCTTAGCTCGCTTCAACACAACCAAAATATACCCACACAACGTCTTGCTAAATGGAAATATGCGCCAGCCCATTTCCCAGGAACAATAGTTTTCGACCTTATGATCGATGCAATATGATTACATTTGCAATCTACGAGGTGCTTGCCTAGTAATATCCAGTAATACAAAACGTGTCATCCGCATTAATACTGGCAATGCGTTAACAACTCCAATACAATCACGATACGGTACACATTCGGAAGGTCGTCAAAATATCAACATTATTCATTCTGAATGAGTGTGTGTGCTTGCCACTTGGCTTAGCGATTTGTCATCCTATGTTTTCGGTTAGAAGTATCATTTTTGTATGGTGGAGTATATAGCGTGGGACAAAATTACGGCCGGTGTTTTGCGTCGGGCGCGCGTTCACTTCGATGAGTGATTCTTCGCTAATACTTCTTTGTTGGTGCAATTTTCAGACATCTTGAATTCACGTGGAATTTTAACAATCGGACTACCGGTTAAAACCATAACTTAGATCAATTTTCAGAACCTATATGTCCTTTGACCTAGATTACACTGGAGAGCCAATAGATAAGACTGATTGTTAATCTTATTGATATAAGTATTTTATTTACAAATAAGGTGCTACCTAAATAAGGTAATAACTGGTGGAATACCTATATGAAAACACTATCGGCGAATAACCTACTTCGTAATTGAAAGGAAATTCCCATAATTGATAAAATCATTTATTAACATAACAATTTTCTTCAACCTACAATGAGCTAGATTAGTCATATTATTCCATTAAAGAAATTATTCAATCGACCTAGCACAACGCGCAAGGGAGGTGGTCTGACGCTGCAACATTCGGCATCTCGGGATATTCGGAACGTTTACAACATAATAGAGAGCATTAGTCCGATCCACTTTTGACATCATTATCTGTGTAGTCGACTCACGATAACCTGCGAGCGGCGTTCGTCGCTCCCGCCCCGCGAGGCGAGCGGCAGTCGAGCGCGTCGTCGCCCGCAGTTTGGTCGTGTTCCGCAGCGCTCCGCATAGCTTCACTGAGACATCCCATCAAGGGTACTCGAGGAACTCGGTTTTGGCGGGTTTTCGCACGGACGTGATGCGCCTTGCATTCGGACGCGGAATGCGCGCGCGTTGTCAACTTGCCCAGCGACTGTATGCGCTAGCACGTCACAGTGAAATCTGTGGCGAGGACTGTCAGTGATCACTTGGATTGCAGTGTTGGATCGTAGGATCGGGTCGGACGCGGATAACTCCACGGGTTTTTTGTAAGAATCGCTCCGGCGGATATAATGTCCATGATGTTGACTCATGCATGACGCATTTGATTGCTGGAACTGGGAATTTATTTATGAATTACTGTTACCAATTGTGAATCTTTAATTTGATTCTTTGTTGTCTTGTGTAATTGCTTAGAATTTACGTGCCGAGGTCAATATTTGCCCTACTCATGAAATCATTAAGGAGATCAACCACTTACTTTGATAAATCAAACACTCCTTTGTAAAATGGAAATAGCCGTTCATAATCTCAAAATTTTATTGTGTTACATATAATTAATTTAACTGATCAAGCATACGTAAACAAGACACAATAAAAATCCTATGCTCATTTCATTGTAATACATAATTATAATATAAACAAAATCTTATGTTTAATCAATCACGTAGTATATAATCCGAGTCCCAAATTGTGTCTCATTTACAGTTGAGATAACGATGAAATTAATAGAACCAACAGTCATAATCACAACCTTACAGCGTAATGATCACCAAATAAAGTTATTAAAATTACTCCACAGAATGTGCCTCAAATTTAATCTAGAATAAGCACAAGGCTAAAGTTGATAACACTTGTTCTGAATGTAATTAAAGCATGGCTATTGTTTATTTCGTCGACACTACAAGAACTATTACAAATATTAAAATATTAATTACTCATGCTATCAGTTGGGCGACACAAACATTAACTTTTAAGAGACCGCTATTTTATTTTACGGTCTACATTTCAATGTTTGTCTAGATATCGCTCTCAAACATTTCTCGGCTTTGAATCAAAGAGCCCTTTTTATTATCGTTTGCTTCGGTCGTATATAAAAAGAGCGCTGCATTGTTGGTTAAGTTCATATTACAAAAATGCCTGATGTCCGTCAACCCTACGCTGGAATCTATGACTAAATGAAATTTATTTCTCATTCTTTACTAAGTTTTGAATAACAATAATATACGAATAGTGCGAGTCGGTGGTCAATTGTTCCCTCACAAATCTTAAGGCAACATAGATCTTCCCACGGGCACTCGACAAGGGTTGCAGGAGCTCATGGGTTATCTTTTATAGACCGCATAAGCCGACCAACTCAGTAAAATTTGTGTTCAGTATTAAACATTATTTTATCGTAACTCGGCACCTCTTTTACTGCTATATGTCCTAAGATTTAATTCGCTACCAAAAAGCAGAATTTAATTTATTAAACAAACGTAATGGGGTATATTTTTAGATTTCAAAATTAACCACAGTCTCGACTTGTTTATCTTTAACACAAGTATTCAAAACCTGTTTTACAAATTTAGGGCCACCATTAATAAATCAATAGTTACGTTATATTGTTCTGCTGCCGGAAATATTTCATACTTCATTCCAATTAATATCTCCTATTCTTCTTGTTATCATTTCGTCCACAATTTGAATTTGCAAAATGTTTCGCTTTCAACAAATCCCTTCGTCAAAGTGGTCATAGCTCGGCCTCGGATTTAAACTGGGTTAATGTATCTCGGATTTGGGACAGTCTCTTTTGGCCAGTACAGAAAATTTCCTCAAATTGTTGCCGTGGTAACCTTGACAGATATTCATAAAGTTTTATTGTTGTGCCCGCATGGCACCGCCACAGATCGTAGCTCCTGCCTGTCATTGTGCCCAACCAATGATGGGCTTTTGTTATGAACAGCGGGGTTGATTTTGGTATTGCGCGAAATTGTTTCCCCAACCATAATCATAAAGTAATGCCTTGCGAAATGGGAAAGAGTTCTGAACAATAAAGTTGGGTCGTAATTGTTTATTCCTTCTTTCCATTGCCCGGTTTCATTAACTCCTTTGTATTCCTAAAAAAGGCCTAAATTATTATGAATTACCACCAGAGACTTTTTAAAAATCCTACCTGTGTATGATACTTAGGTCAGATATGCTCATATTATCAGTGATATTAAGTGGATGTCTCTTGAAGTAATAGTACCAAGTACTAGGCCATTCAATTCGCGTTCATCGAAAACTAAGGCTGTCTCGAAGATCCCGAGTATATCTAAAGGCGTCCGCTAATATATTATCTTGGGCATGGTTTAGTTGACGGCGGTATCAAAAAGGGTGCATACTTACTAACTGATCCGGCCAGGGATAGGCGCGAAACACCGATCAATCACACGGGAAAACACCCGAGTAATGGCTCCTCATGACCCTACGAAAAAAGCCGCCACAACCTATTTACTCGACGCTACCAACCACCGGCTAAATAACGCAAAAAGTATATGAGGGACAGACGCGCAATTAATCATCAGTCCGCCCGGAAAATTCGCAAGTAATCACTGTTTCTTAATTCAAGATCGCACCTTGTTATGATAAAAAAATCTCGTTTTGTATTCATTCGTCTTGTTGTATGATATCTTTGCTCCTTATTTGGTGCTTCAGATTTTACTTCTTAATTACGTGATTCTACGTTTAAATACTTGCCATCATTGTTGACACCTGAAGAGATGGATTATTTTGTAATCCCTTTTGTTAGAAAGAACTATTCATACTTATCTCATTGTACCAATGGCTCGCTATGGGTGGTCTATAATTCTGTTATTTTAAATTGATTGCGATTGAATGCGAATAGCGCTCATTCGACGCAATAGATACAGAATTGCAGCACAATCTGGTTATGTCACATGTTTCCTTGACATTGACATGGTTGTAGAATTCTAACTACAACATGTAAACAAATGTGTTATATGTACAGATACTTGTTTTGCCCCTGTCAGCGGAACGGAAATATAATGTGATAGGATAGAATGCAGCATTTTTGAGATGATCCAAAAATCAATGCTTTCTAAGTACTATTCGTACTGATTCATAATTGCCTGGTCTTTAAAAGAAATTTGTGACGTCACAGTTTCGTCGAAGGCAAGTGACGTCATCGGCACGCGATACCGTCTACATGCGTCGGCCTGCATGTTTCCTTGTGTTCGCAATAATTGCGGTCGCGAGGAAGGTTAACAATTTAACTTACGTCTCCATTCGTCCACCAGATAAATAAACCTGTTATTTATTGTTCAATGTCCACTGTTAATGATTGACGTTCCACTTGAACACGATACGAACTAACTTGTTTTCATTATACTCCTGTTCACAATAAAAACTTCGTAATTAGATATTCTTTACGTGGTTTTATTATTTAATACAGCAACCTTACACGTGGATAATATTAATGATTAAAACGCCTCGTCATAATTTGTAAATGTGTGCTTTGAGTTACCACATGTTTAATTGTGGTGTATTGTTAAATGATTTCATCCTTTACCTGCATTTAATGACGATACAACAAGAATAAAATTCGTTGACATGTAACAGCATAATAAGTTGCAGCACAACAATCAAATGTGACTTGTATGACAAAAAAGCGCGGCCGACGCACGGTCACCGTGCGTTCAGCTCGCATACATTAAGGCGATGCGAAACTAATGCAGAAATTGTTTCACAGAGATTGCCCGGCTCCGTGTACTCCGATGAATATTTTATAAACATGTTTGTGCGTGGTGTAGATTGAACAAATTGTATTTAAACGTATTGTGTAAAACGCAGTGATTTTTTGTATGGTGAAGTGTGTATAAAGTTGGAATAATTTCGTTCAGTGCGGATAAGAAGGGCAGAGTGTCGGCTGGCATGCATATGTGCTATGAGAGGCCGGGTGTGGTTCCCCCATTGAACGGCGCTGTTGGGTAAGACATCTCTTTTATTAGATTGTAGAGTAAGAATAGTTTCTGCGCATGCGACAAGCGATCATCCAGCGGCCTGCCTGAGGGGAGGATGGCATTGATGGTATACTTGACGTTTGACAGTGATAAGCACTGCTTTCGTCAAGAGAGTCTCACATTACGCTGTGGCCGCGGCTGAAGGTTTGCATAACGCAATTCCTCCGCGTAAATTGTAGTCTGGTAAACAAATGTCAGAACTAATCATAGCTTGGTATTTTGAAGAATTATAGAAATCCATTCTCCTTTGATAAATTAGCGATTCTCCGTTTACCTGTCAATCGGTAGACACAATTAGCAAAATTATTGTAATGTTCAGACAGCAAGCTCGAAGTCACAGTTATATTACTAACTGTTTAGCTAAGAACAACGAAAGTCTTGAAATAAATAAGAACGGTGACTGAGTCCTGTCTTCTTTAGTATATTAAACGTATCCAATAGAGCTTGTTTAATGTACCATGCTCTAATCACTCTAATGAATGCTAATCGCAATGCACGTTCGGGGCAATCTGTCCGTTCAATATTCCCCTTTGATTTTCAATCAAAAAACGTTACCACAAAATAAACTTCTCGCTGTTTACACTTGTAACTTCAAATTGGATGAATAACCATAATTGGTTTAATTGTTACTGATTCCAGTTAAACTATTGAATTATTTGAAATTATGGTTATTTTCAGACTATTCTAGTGAGTCGTAATGTTTTGTGATTTAAAATAAATTGTGAGTATACCTTTATCATAAATACCTATACATTTAATCAGTGGTTTAATAGTATGTCAAGTGCAATATCAAAAGAAAATAGAATTTCTCCTTATCGGCTTTAGAAGAGTTATGTACGTTGTTGCAAAATAAATAAATATTCATATTAAAAACTGAATTTTGCATCCATATTTTTTGTTAAGCCTTCGAAATACGGTTTCCGAGTAAGTAGATTAAAGTAAAGGGCATGTTTTATATGTTACAAGCTATCCCGGCGAACTTCGTACCGCCCCTTCATACATTTTGTTAGCTTCTCTAGTAGTTAGTCTGAGAAGACAATTAAAACAAAGATAAATATATAATCATCCCACAGGGAACAAAAACATGATAAAAATGATGTGTTCGTTTGATCAATATCTATCTATAGTGTCCTAAATTTCAACTAATTCCGTTTAGCCGTTGAGACGTGATTGAATAACTAATAAATTTCATTATTTAAAAAAAACTGTACGTTCGTTACACATTGTTAGTTGGACACGTTTCTTAAAGACATCAATTCTCTAAATTTCCTTATTACCTGTCTGTTAAAATGTTATAAGTTTCTGGTGCCGATGATAGGTTTCGTTAAAGTCTGAAAGGCGGTGCAATACGCAAGTTATTCAGTTTTAGAGCGCGCGCGCGGTATAGAACTAGGAACAATAACTCGGGCGCATACTCGGCGGCTCGTTGCAAGTTTACACTTTATATGATCGGGTCATGCAACCGAAATCAATTGCCTGACGGTTTTAGCCTATTCACTGTAAACTCTACTCTCAAACTAATATTCAAGGCTAAAGTTTTAAACTTAAAACTTGATGGGCACAGAGGGGAGAATAAGTTATGTCACAATAACACGGAACAGAGAAAATGGTACCTAATTAAAGTTTATCATCCCAATAATGTATAGTTAATGGTTTTTGAATTCTGACAATGGCAATAGAGGATGATTACATTGATGATTACTCAAAAGTTATTACATTTTTCTACTATTCTTACAATATAATACGTTATTGCCAGTTAAGTACAAGTAAAAATGTGACATTGCTTGTTCGTCCCCTTAACCCTTCTACCAACAAGACTACATATCTACCTAAGAACTTTTAAGCCATAACATTTCTATTCGAGGCGTCCCTAGTCATACTATTTAATTAAATATGCTTTGTAATTTAAAATGATATTTGTTAACTTTGAGTTTACCTAATTATTTATTTAATTTCGCTCTCGAAGTTTATATTCTTGAATACAAAATCAGCTTATTTCATATCCATTACTGGTATTTTAACCGGCAGTAACGTGGATATTCAATTAACGTTTAGGGTTATTACCTTACCAACACAATCTTGTCTATGTGGCCAAAACAACAATAACGCACACAACGTTGTTATTAGTAAAGCCACTATACAGTGTGTTCACAAAATGTTAATTGACAACACGGGGCTTAGACAAATAGCGTCACTTATGACGAAGACGTATAGCCTACAAGATAACTGTTTGACAGTTACAACATACATTATTTGTCTACGACTAATGTATTATAAATATTTCAAAGATGTACAATCGATCGATTGTGACTTAACTAAACGACTGAAATACAGGCTTATATTTGTATGACAAATAACTAAAAACGGAGGATATCTTTGTTTAAATTACAAAACATTTCTGTCTGTATTTATCTGAAGTCCAATGCTGGATAATGCTACACTACATTTAATCTACCTTCTGTGCATTTTGTTTTAATCTGTGCAATAAAGTCTTAATAAGTAAATCAGCCTGCCTAGCATGAGCACTAAACACACAAACACGATATGATATAGCGAAATATCGACACCAACTTTAAAAATATGATAGATTTAGCCGCCATTTTAAATTTTTATCGAAACAGCGAGCTTAATATGTGACGGCGATTCAACATGGCGGCTATATCTATCATATTTTTACAGTTGGTGTCGATATTTCGCTATATCATATCATATCATATCAGATCATATCATATCATATCATATCATGTTTTTAGTGCTCATGCTAGGCAGGCTGGTAGGTAAACTCCCAGTGCTTTAAAAAAAAGTACAGACAACAGCACGTCCACCTACCACAAAACGTCTAATTTTCTCAATTGATAATTTACTTGTCGGACTTAAAGTTGAAAATCTGTTGAATGACCTTTAACTTTTTGGGTAGGTTGACCGGTCGTTGTCAGTACTTACCCCGTCCACAATAATATAGGAGGCATTACGCACACACTTTAATTTTAATGCTACAAAAATTAAAGTGGTATGCAATTCTACTGAGCGACAATTTTTTTTAAGGGATAACATAACAATTTGTACCTTTCTTTATAACTAAAGTTCATTTTATCACCATCAAATCATCTAGCTAAACATAAAACAAGTCACGTACCATCTGACAAAGCTGATTGCTGTGTTTATTTTGGAAAATAACTAACTCTTAGAACGTCATTAAACTATAACTTCTTGACGGAAAGTGGATTTTACGTTTGTAGTAATAAGGGTTCAGGGATGATACATAATACACCGCTCGGAAAGCGCGCGATAATCTAATAATCCAATAAACTGAATTGGAAGTGACTCGAATTAACCTTCTTTGTTAATAGTGATGTGACATCACTATTATTTGTAATCTTTGGATTAATAAAATGGTCCTAACATATTAAGATAGATGAGAAAAGTACCTATTTTCGCGCACTCTACGAAGAAAACAAGTAAAATATATAATATTGAGTTTAATAATTAAAGTGAAGTGAGTGAAGTGTGATGATAAAAAAATGCTTTGAAAATGAAAAACAAAACATTTAACTAAATATTATAAAAACTCAATAATTAAAATTACTCAGCTGTGTATAAACTGCAACAGTTGGTCGATAATACATTGATAAATTGTTATGATAATAACCGTATGTGTTAAACCACAATTTGTAATAGGCGAACTTACTGATAACGACGACACTTGTGTGTAAATGTGTGTATTATATTATTTCACACAAACATACACCAACACTACAATTCAGAATACTAAACCTGATATATTTGCAAAGAAAATAGTTTATTAAATTACTATTCCGTATCGTAAGTATATAACTATTAAGTTTTTTTTCCAATTGACGACCTCCGTAGCTGAGCGGCGAGCATACCGGACTTAGTGTCGCTATCTCTAAGGTTCCGGGTTCGATTCCCGGTCGGGCAATGTACTTGCCAAGTACTTATACTATCTATCAATAATAATGTGTTGTAATGTTTATAATAATTTTGGGGACATGGTGTCCTTAAAAAAATGAAAATAGATACAATAATAATAATAAAAAAAGTATTTAATTTTGTTATTATAAGTATTTTTATTTTTTATTCATTTAAACTTTATTGCACAAGTAAGTATCAAAAGATAAAATCTTTAAGATAGTTGTAATTCTAGTGAATTAGAAGCTTTATCGGTAATTCGTTATATCACAAGTAAATTGAATTTTGGTCTATAGTTTGCACCAGACAACACACCAACAATAAATTCAAATGTCTGAATTAAGCCCTTTTACGTCCCAATTTTTTTTTACTCTACCACTGCTTCGGGACAATATTGTTGGCAAAACTGTCATGGTCTCGAAGTAACGAATTAACATCCTTATGTTACAATACAACAAGACAATGTATTTTGCCACAGTGTCTCACAGCACATCCAGACACAAGCCAAATCAGAAAATGTACCTATTATTCTGAAATAACCCGAACCGGGAAACGAATCCGGGTCCGGGAATTACCGCGTGACTACACTAACAATACTAACCGGGTCGTCTAAAACTGAACAAACAGTTGCTGATCGCATGAATGTCGTTTATTGACCCAACGCCTCTAGCCGGAACCACACCCTGCGACCAACTAGCTCCTCGAATGATAAAATGACAACCATTAATGCAGGATATCTCGGTACTCAGTGTTGCACTTCTTGCCACGTCCGCCGATCAAAGCTCACGAGATCACCAGTAATTACTGCTTTGTACCATCTAATAACCGTTCGAAGAAATAACACTGAAAGTAAAACTAACTGTAAGTACACAACTACAGCAGAAGAGCTCAGGCTTAGTGCAAAAAATTTTTTTGCTATCATAAATAATGCAGATTATTTTTACTTGAAACATTCTCCACTGTTATTACTTGTCCGAAACTGAACAAATGGCGTTAAGAAGGATGTAACAAAGTGTTTATAACGACGGACGGTTCGCAGGAGTTCTTTGAAGGTCGCCTCTCTGAAATAAATGTTTGTTGTTTGCCGATATTGAATCTTCGTAAAGGCGGTGTTATGCAGACACGAAAGTAGTCGGTCCAACAAGTTGAGCTTGTTGACTTGTAATTTATCCCCCTTAATAATACAAATATACGACTAAACATTGATCAACCAATTTATAATGTATTCAGTGTTATGAGACATGTCCTACTTTTCAACATTTCGAATTGGTTTGCTATTCCTAATGGTGTTGATATATAAAAAGCTTTATTTTTATTAATAATAGGGTATACATACCTTTATTACTTCATAATATATTTAAAAAGTATACTCAATTATTTGGTAACTTAATAAATTTACTAAAAGCACAGACTAGAAAAACATTTAGGCAGACTAAAGCTAATCTAGCTATTTATCAACTAAATTTGCTTAAAAGTCACTTCAGAAATTCTGAGGGTATTTTTAAGTAACATTTTGGTGTTTTTATTTACTTTGTCGGAATGTTAATCAAACAAGAACTTCCAAGTTAATCCAATTCGTTCGGATTTAAAAATGAGTACGCCTCATTACTCGAAACAACAAAAGCGTCTCGCCGCAAGAAATACAAATGTAAAGCTGCATTCCGATTGCACAGAACACTTTGTGTTGTAACCGACGCGGACTTATGTGCGCTAACCCTTCCGCAAACATTTGCCGTCAAGCTTCCCTACTGTTTGCTCGCTGCGCTGTGACTACAGTATTCATTACGCAAATTTTATACTACGCTGGTTTAGCACATCTGCAGCTGTAGTACTAATTCTTGAAGCGTCTAATAACGGGGTTTGCGCATGAACGTTTTTGTGAAATAAAGCTGTCATTTGGATAATATCAATCTTTTTATAGCTGTAATACTTATAAGATGCTTCTAGGTTATAGTCTACACCACCAGTACCAACACGTGTACTGTAACGATAAGGTACTGCATCGTTATCATACTTTGTTGATCATAATATACTTTTGTTCTCTCTCAAATAATATTTTCTTTGTTTCCATTGTATGTTTGTGCTTGTTAACTACACTTAAAATTTAGATACCTACTATTTTTATTTATTTATTAAAAATCTACGGCATGTTACATGCTATTTAGGTACTTATTTTCTTCCCTAAATTAACTGTAGTCTTTATCTTTTCGTTTTATAAAACAGAAATAATCCGGTAAGGTCCGCAGCATAACGCCTAACATCCATCAACCAATTGGCAAACATTTGTAACACAGTGTCACAACAACAATCCCTTTCCTTAATTTTAGTTGTGCCCGCCTCTTACTTTGTTTGTACACACATTATCATAGCAGGTAAGCTATTATGGCTCTTATAGTTTACAACTTTAGATGAGTGGTAGTAACTTGTTCATTATTCAGCGTTTGTTGTCTACCTTCCAAAATGAGAAACCATTATGTCCGAGAGCGTTGCGCAAGAAATTTAACTAGGTTTGAGTTTATTGTTGTTAGCAACAACTTTATACGTTACGTTTAGATTATTAAACCAAATTGATTGATTCACCAACAATAAATAGAATATAATTTATTCTATGACCTGACATTACTGTGCCGTAGAAACAAGATTTATAATATTTGTGAATTCTATCTAAATCTTGTTCCTATGAGATAATTGAGTCACCATAAATTTTCACGTTTCTTCTTGGAAGTCTCTCCCTTAATATTCCTTTATATTGTGTATTCTGCTTTCTTAGCAACTCGGGGGATATTGTATACTTAGAAACTAACTAAAGAACTTTATCTGGGATAACACAGACGTCAATAGTTACTGAAGAATTTCCCAAAACTATGAGGTCCAAGAGTCCGTATATCCCAAACTAAATGATGGTCTTGACTCGTTACTTGCTGTCTTATTTAACAACTGGCACTAGCTAATATCGCTTTAGCGCATGGCAAAGTTAACTATACGTACCCCTGATTTGCTTGTATATTGTACTTATCTTATTTTAAGTAACCTAGTGTGTTACTCCAAACTTTTAATGTATTGATTTTGACTCCATGCTCTGCCACACCAAATTGCGCAACCAGCACATCGCATTCGATGTACGGCTGTTGACAATATAGCGTTCATTTGCTCTATTAAACTAGAATCAGTTCCTTAAGTCCTTAACTTCAACCTTATAATAATGTATGGTACTGACTCCGTTTCAGTATGTAGCCGTTTTATTGCTATTACGCAACCAGAACCATCCGTTTGTATCGCCGGCCGTTGCTTGCACGTCTGCTGACAAATGTGCCGCTCATTTACTTTACATTTGCGCTTCTAAGCGAGAATTAGTTAATTACGTCTCGTTGCATGCTGCGTACACTCTGAAATATTGTGTGCAGCTGAAATTGTGTTTGCGCCGATCATGTGCTAACTTGATGCTCTTAACTATAAGACTTATCTGTTAATAGATTTGTGAAAGCAAGCGGCATCAAAATTAATGCGATGGCTTGAGTTTTGAACTTATATTTGTGTAGCTTAATCTTTTCCGATTTTCGGGGTTGTGTTTTAAGTTGTGATTTGCCCTAATTGCAGTGATTAAAATATTTTTTTAAATCATGCCAGCTTCGGTTATTAACAGTTTGGTATCTGTCTGATAGATTGTATATCTGATAGTTTTTATAACTTCAGTTCTTTACTAGTTGTCTATCGTAGCACGTACCGACGATTATGTTGTTAATGTTTACGTATGAGCCTGTAGCTTCGCGTTGAGTATTTTATAGTAGTCAATCATGAGCGCGCGGTCATCGCAAATTACCGTCGTCATAGCTCTTGTCACGATTACTAGCTGTAACGTGTACAGTAATATACCTACTTACGCCTATATGATGTCTTTGACTTGAGTTAGCATTCGTAGAAATATGAATAACCTTGATTTGGCGTTTATTTTATCATCGAGAATCACATTATGTACAGATACACCTTACTCGATCAGCATAAAATGTGTGATTAAAGTCACAATAAAAAGTTTTAAAATGTAACATACAATTTATTTGAGTGCTACTTTGGTACAGGTAAGGAAGATGACCCCTGAACTTCGATAAAATTAACAGAAACTACGAGGACATTTCCATCCTTGGCTATTTGTAATGTAATCTTTTTACTGGAGCAGCAGAAACATGTTTGCTAGAACCCGTAGGCGTGTCGAGATGAACGTCGCCTGCACCTTTCCTTGCTTGAAATCAGACTATACATAAACTACTGTTCGCGACGTGTGTGGAAACTTTACGATACCATTGTTGTGGTTAAGAATAACGAACAGTAACCGACTTTTTGGGAAAACTAGACTATTGTCGCAGCAATATAAGGCAAATTTTTAAAGCAAGTAAAGCATACAACAAAGGCTAGAAAAGCTTATGACATTATATCCATTCTAGTTAAGGTTCAACATACTAATATACTGACGGCCGATGGTGCAGAAAGGTTCTGGAATGGAGGCCACGTACCGGCAAGCGCAGCGTAGGACGTCCACCTACAAGGTGGATAGAGACCTGGTAAAGGTTGCAGGAAGCCGCTGGATGCGAGCCGCTTTCAACCGGCCAATCTGGAAGTCACTGGGGGAGGCCTATGTTCAGCAGTGGACGTCCTATGGCTGAAATGATGATGATGATGATACTAATATACAAAAGAACTATTATTGCAAATGTTCTACAATCGGTTGAGATTATGTAACTGAAAAGGTAAAGTACTCTTTTAAGTAAATCGCTAAAGCCATTAAGATTTATTTAGATTGGTTGTAGATTTTCTGTGACAATTAAAGAAATACCTATGTTTTTATATATTTACTTTCTTATTACATTATAAAAACAAACGAAATCATCAACGTGTTTATCATTATTGCTAAAATTAAAATACCAAGAGTAAATGTGTTGTTCATGATAAATCTTATGGTTTAAACACCTTAAATTGTAAGAAAGAGACAAGAAGCTCAAAGGATTATACTGTTGAACCGAATATTCCTTGGGATTAGTTGCGGATAATTAACGGTGCAAGTTAAGTCGTGAATACTAGTGAACTTGAAGCATGACAACAGACAGACATTTATACTCCGTTAAGTCGCTCGCTTTAATGTTAAGTGCTACAATTTATTGAGGAAACGCAAAAATGCTCTCAATTGCATTTTAAGTAAATAGGCACTTACTTCGTTCAGACTAAATCAGCGAACCTTCACATTGTCACGTTTTTTTTTGTATGAGTTCGTTTGTTGAGTTGGTGTCGATAATTAAAATTTAGTAGATTTAATCTATGCTGAACTAAGTTTGCACATAGCGTTGGGCGACGGTGAGTATTTACCCAATATGGGTAAAAACCCGATTTCATCCTACTCTTGGATGGTAAAAAAATGGGTAGAAGTCAGGGAAATACCCAACATGTGTAAAAACCTGATTTCTACCCATTTATTTACCCTCAAATAAATGACATTTCCATAAATGGGCAGAAATTGGGTTTTTACTCATACTAGGGTATTTAACCGTCCGTCGCCTATGGCTCTTGCACAGTAAAAGCCTTATTTTAGTATGTAACTCCTGGTAATCTATAAAGCAACGTCTTAAATTAAATTTAATGTAGATTTTTTAGCTAGACTTACTATCATTATCTAAAAGTATAAAATTCATGTGACTATCAACTTAGGTTTTCGAATCCGTACCAATCAAATAAACGATAGTTCTTGCGTAGTTCAAATATGTTCGCACCGCTTGGATTTGTAGAGTTTTGGAAAGTACTCAGTTAATAATCTAATGATAAATAATTAGGAAACCTTTCTTATTACGTTGCATTAAAAACTACGCAGGTAGGTAACGTTGCGTAGACGCAAGTCTACCTATGATTTGTATTATAAAACTTTACTAGGCTTTAAAACCTGTCCCTCCCCAAAATTTAGGGAAAGATATTTAATTATCTTCCTAATCAATGAACAGAGACAAACTATATAAATTTTCGAACTTTGAAACTAAGTTATGTAATTTGCCGTGGGTTGTCTTACGTTTCAGTCATATTGCGTGATACTTTGATATCTGTCTTCCAAAATGATGTCTCATATTTTTTATTGTTTATCCCTTCTGTTTCTTTAAGGAGAAAAAGAGACAAGGAAACCTAAGATAAGATTCAGTAACTGGTTGTAGGAAATTTATAGGCCCTAAACATATACCCAAAGTTAGTATATCGGCGTCTTCATAGTTCACGGGTCGTTAGTATCCGCCGGTCTCTGTTGACAAATGAGCACGTAACCCGGCCAGCTAATTAAATATTGCAACACTACAAAGACTTGAGTAGGGTTGACAAAATAATGTCCGATAATTTTTTACAGGGATATGAGAAGTATTGAATCCAAGCAGAAACCTAAATTCTAGAACCGTCGTATATTTTTATATACACGCCCTAATGTATCAATCCAGGGCCTCTTACAAACAATATTGGGACAATCCTAAAAATTCCAGACGCCTGGCAAGGCAACCCTACTCGTTTCTACTCTGTCGGCTTGATGTCATTTAAAACCGATAAGTCTTTGTTTTCACTCGTGTTTTCTTAACTTTTCGTGCGGCACAGGCGCATTCATTGTGATGTAATCGGAGAGCAAACTGTTTGTTCATTGTAGTCGACTAAATTACTACGAATGGCTGTTATACTTCAAACGTGTATAGCCAACATGATTACAGACGTTATGTAAAAACTACCCTACTCTTATGCAGCAAGCAAACATTGCTTACTGATGAAATTCTGAATGAAATTACAAGATATTAATGCTGAGACTGTAATGGAATTTGTAGTGAATGATCATGAATCTTGAAAATGCCTGAATCCACCTAATAATAGAGCTTGGATTCTCGTCGTAAACTTTCGGTGGTTAACCTAGGCCCCAACTCCGGACCTAGGTCAAATATTTAATAAATCATGAATCCGACAGACAGGGAGGACAGGGGCAAGTAATTTATAGCTGGTTTTATATTTGATGGATTCGCGCGAGGTAACTTTTATTCAGAAACGTACATTTTTATGATAATAATTTTAATATTGTTTCAATTGAGCTGTCCATCTGTAAGACTAAAAGTGACGTTAAGTATTGATACTCAATAATGGCACACCAGCGGTACAGGCAATTTATTTAGGCAGTCTTATTGCTGGAAGCTCTCTCCCCAGACAACCATTACACACAGGACAGTTTAATTTCAATTAGGAGGTGGACGCGGTGAAGACTTATAGAGTTATTAGTGTATAGAGTGACTTCAATTGGTATAATAGTTCTACAAACAATGCTATATGAAATAATTTTAAGTGTGCTTGTTCTTCGAGAAGTTC
This sequence comes from Anania hortulata, assembly GCA_963576865.1. NCBI lineage: Eukaryota > Metazoa > Arthropoda > Insecta > Lepidoptera > Crambidae > Anania > Anania hortulata. The sequence continues at coordinate 14,292,146 of OY756405.1, read as the reverse complement.
AACGCTATGGAACATTAGTTTTAAGTCAGTTTATCGCATTAATCTTAAAAAATGTTTCCAATGTTCACGGGTCGTTAGTATATTAAATAACATAATTTAATTATGCCTATTCTCGCTAAATAGAAAATGAGAAATTTATTCAAATAATAGTTATTTCATTGATGAAATTGATGAAACATGATATCATTGACCTGTAGTTAGCTTCAACCACACAACTGTTGTGGCGTGTGTAAGTAAACTAGAGTCGTAGCTCCATCACTGTAAACAATTACGTAGACCAATTAACTAGTGTTGTTAAAACAAAATGCGTCGATATCACAGAAATCTCATTTTTATATTAGTATACACAAAATCCAAAAAAAAAACAATATTTGCTAACTAAGTAAAAACTAACTAAAAATGCCACTAGTACAGTGGCATTTTTCACGCTCTTATCGGAATACCGACCGCTTATCTCCTCTTTGTCCTCTAAAAATAAGCCAAGTGTCGATGACCGGCCAACCTATGACATAGGCCGGTGGCCGCCTAAGCGCCGAACACATAATGAACGTCGCAACCAAAGTAATCTCTTACTCAGAATTTTCGATATATTCAAACATCGTGATTCGGATAGCTCTCTCTCAACTTTAAGAAGGCAAAAGATGGATTTTCGAGAACTTTTAAAACAAAGAAACGATTGGAATTGTTTGAAACATTACGTTGGTAAATGTGGTTTTCAGACGGTTTTCTGTATGATAATGTGGTTTAAATATTTATGGCTTACGTGACGTCGATCACGTAGTCTGTTATGTAACAATGGTTAGATGTTCTGAGTTAGGCTCTTTTTGTAACATAATTTATCTCCATAGGCTGTTGCCAATTGCAGTGTTAGGTTTATTATTCTTATTTTCAGTGTACCCAGTTTGCTGGCTCAAACGGAACATAGTCTGCAACTTAATTAGGCACTAGGCACTTATGAAGTCCAAACTAAATTAGACCCGCATCGGTGCCGTTTCGAGCCAGCTTTTGTCAGAGATTATTTGCAATCAAATTTTTAAAGCTAATAAAAATTCTACCTGGCTTCCGGGTGTTGTTTGCTAACCGGTTTTCAAATAGACCTAAACTTGTGCTTTATTACATTATTCCTGTCATTTTGTGACATTGGAACAAGATAGCTAATCGTTTGTGCATGTTTCACGCCAAATTCTTAAAAGGTGTTGTTACATAAATTTGGATAATAGTTCATTGTTATTATGTCGTTAAAAATGTTTAACTCTTTTCGTGGTATTTAATTTGCATTGTGTATTTGTATCTACACCGGCCCTATTGTTAATGACTTCTTGAAATGATCATTTTCGTTTTGTTGTGTTATCTTTTGGAACGAGAAGTAGTGAATCATCTTGCTACCGTTACCACAATCCTCGAAAATAGCATGTGCTTCTAATTTCATTATTTTATTTTATCTTATCGCTTATCTGTGTATTTATTATTATAGAAATTGTTATCTGTTGGGAAACAGGAATTTTGAAACTTATTGCGTCATACTAAATCTGACATCATCAATTTTTGGTCGTATTTTCATTTTACCAAACGCTGGTCGATTTATTATATTATATTAATCGATATATTAATGAAATCTTTTAGTTGGATTTCACGGCTTCTAATGATGATCATTAACATAATTTTATCAGTGTATAAAGTACATCAAACGTATTTTTCCCCTTTAAGAACTCCTGAACTTGTAACGTCATCTTCTTCATTTCCATTTCGTTTTGTGTCTTGCTTGTGTGCTACGTAGTTATGTGTGCATGTGTTTGTGTGGTGTAACATAATAGATTATTTTCTTGCTATATTTATCTTTTGTTTTTACTGAAGTCGACACGATAATATGTTCTGTCGTCGCCTCATAAAATGGCTCTTCTAAATCGGAGTATTGGCGCAACAGTGTTAGGGCTGACGCATTTTGAATACGCTTGCATTTGCAATGCTCTATTAACTATATCTAAGTATATAATTTTATTAAATGTTTATGAAATTGGGATACCTTTGTATAGTAACGATAGTCTTTTCTGTTATGATTTTAAAAAGTTTATTAAAGTTTTTTCTTCTTTAAAAAATCTGTCTTTAGTTGAATCAAATTAACAGTTTAGTATGTGGCACGGCAGGCAAGTTTTATTTGGGGTTCGTCATTTTCGCCGGCCTTGGCAACCTTGCGCGTGACGTGAGACCGGCGCGCGCGCCGCGTTCGGGGCGTGGCGTGTACGCCGCGCGCCGTCCCGTTTTGTGCGCGGGCGTCGCACGAGCTCTTGTTTACTTTTGTAAAGAAAACAAGTGCGAATCTGAATGACCGTGTCTTAGCTTGGAGAAAAGCGACGGAGACGTGTGATAAAAAAAAAGACTTAGAGAAAAAAGATCTTTTAAGACTTTTTGTAGCAAAATATTTACTTAACTAAATTTTAACCTTCCGATAGCTAATGTTTTTATTGATTACTCCTGTTTGAGAAATCATATGGTGTAATAACATTGCTTGGTTACATAGCATATCTGGCGCATATATTTGTATTTACTGTCGAAATTACCACTTGAAGTGTCACGTCATTAAGTGTTTTTTTTTTCTTTCACTAATGTTGTAATATTACTAACATATTTGTTTCACTATGTTTCAAGCAAACAATTTTTTTTATTTTCTTTTAAATCCTTTTATGAGCCGTGTGGACGATGAAAGTATACCATACCCGTGGGCCCAATATTGTCCAGCTCTACACATTCCACATTGAGCTCTAAATAGTAACCTTGGTAAGTCCAAATAACACTCATTGGACGAAGCGTCTCAAAGTCGAGTGAGTAAGTACATTAATTTCGCGAGCTGCGCACGCGCGGCCTTGTCGTCTTCCGCGGCCGGTGCCAATGGGCGCTCGCATTTTGTTTTTATTTTGGAAGGACATTCACGCGCCTATTTTGTTTTCATTGACCGCTTATTTGACAGTTGACATTAATACTTGGATAAGTTAGGTAGGTGAATTAAGGCTCTGGTTTGTTAAATAAGTACCAGCAAACGAATAAAGAATCAAAATGTACAATATGATACACTTGGGAAAGTTTTACTTAGACAATAGTAACAATAAAATTATTCCATCACCTGTCAATGAGTAGACATAAAAGCTAATATTGTTAATAAGGGTTATTGCGTAATTAGCTATTAGCTTAGCGGTTTCTGATTGTTTGTTAAAAGCCCAAACGTGTACACGTTTGACATGTTCCTATTATCTCAATACCATTGGGTGCGGCTGACTTTTCTCTCACACTTAAGTAAGTACATACCTAGTAAGTAGGTACATACATAACGAACCCGTACTGTTCACAAAATAAGGCGATTAGGTATTTATTGTTTTACTAGCAACTAACTTAGACTACGCAAGGGTAGCACTAAGTATTTAAGTAATTTGTAGGTAGGTATAATTTGAAGAACGTAAAATCATGTATCATCAGTAATTATTATATCTTTGAGGTACTAATATAATTCATTAGTTAATACTCTCTATCGTAATAAACCTTGTTTAACTCATCAAGCATACATAAACGAGACACGATAGAAATTCCAATGAACGGTCTCATGAGACCGTTTGGAAGAGCACGTGTTATTTATCCCTCTGAGAAACAATAAAATGATATCGTGTCCTACTTCCTTTGCTATACCACACACACATAGGTGTGTTACAATTCGTGACACTCATTAACGTTTGTATTGCGACGAGTTATTAATACTGGGCTAAAATGCCATTATTTTAATATTTTTTCCTCGTTAGCACAACAGATAGCATCGCTCCTGTCCGTACGTCGGCAATTTTAAAAGCGCCCAACACAGCGAGCGACACAATGTTTGTTGTTCTTATCTAGCACTGAAATGGGTAAATGGTAAACTCACGGTAAATGTTCATTTTGTTGCTACAAATGTTTGGCCAATGTTGGAAATGTTGCGCCACTTCTAGATGGGTGGTCTTGGTAATACTTCGCAGTCACGCATCGTTATCGTGGTCGGAGGTTGTTTAGTGAATTGATCAGTACCTATTGTATGTCATCCTTCAGCTGTTGTTTTAGGAATTGTTTTGAAGTATTTCCATGATATCATTATGCGGCTTTGGGTTTTAGTTAGCAATATATACTTTATGTATTTTCAAAGCGTGTTTTATGTTTATGATAGTTAAACCGAGATGAATAATAAACATGATTCAAAGTTGAAAAGTGTTCTACCTACCTACCTTTGTCTAATCCACGATAACTTCTTCTTCTAAACGGTTTTCCCGTTTCTATTCTGGGTACGCTTGACCATAATGATCCTAGATGCATCAAGTCTTGTTATTGCGTTGGAAAGTTTGTAACCTGACCTTTGTAACCTTGGGACAGAAAAACCAGACAGACCGTTTTGATAATGGCTACATATTCACTTATCTGTATTTTTAGATGTCTGTTACCGCCGAACTGTAAGTACATTTTTACGAGTAAATGACAATGGCATTTTGGTAGTCTGTGTGATTGAAAATGGTGATTCTGCGATTTCTAGTAGTAATTAGATAGGAACCTATAGGGCTCAAATGAAACGTTACTGACTCGTAAGTCGTAACAATGGTCACACGTGTACTGTAACAATGAACGTGGATGAATAAAGGGTTACTACAAAAGCCTAACTAAAGACTATACTGCTTTATCTTATTTATCACTAAAATTTATAACATAAGGCCCGCGGCAAATGTGCTAAAACGACGTAGTAATTACGCGAATAAATAGCCGGCCGCCCGCTGACGGGTTAGTGAAAGTGAATTAGTTAAAGTATTTCGTAATTATACGTCCGTGTGAAGAATATTGTATTAGAGTTCGTTTGTAGCTACAAAGAAGAGTATGAATTCCAAGTTCTCATAGGTACTAGAGGTACAAAGTGGACTTAGTGGCGTTTTTATTAATGCAGAGAACTATGAAATAGGTCTTCTCGTTTTTTTTGTAATCGTGTTTTGCGGTCGATTGTCACAGAAGTGACAATGATTTTTCAACTGAATGACTGCAGGCAGTATGATTTAATAAGTGCATGCTCTTAGAACAAAGTTCACTAATTGTTTTAATAATATAATGTTACCATTGGACATTATGATATGTCATTCTTGTTATGTTTGTAACAAGGACTCAGGAATGCTTAATAGTAATTGAATAAAAATGACATTTTCAATAATTGATTCGTTTTACAAATCCCAACGGCGAAGGTAAACGAGAATCATATTGTAGAAATGAAATCCAAATGCACGTCTGATACTCGTATAGTAGAGACAAAAACGACATGAGATATTTTACGTTCTGAACAAAGACAAAGTCGCTTATTACAAGTTACACGCCGTGACGGATCATTCCTCATCTGGTGTCATAATAAATCGAAGTGAAAACTCGTTTCAATCCATACCATAATATATTAGCCAAGGACGCGAGCAAGCGAGCAAGACGCAAACAACACACACACATGCACAGTCATCTGTTATGTTTCATTGCTACAGATACGCATTGAGGGACACGAATTTTTTTTTCGGCTTAAATATAATTGCGGTTATAGTTTACGCATATTGTAATCAAGATAACAATCTTTTAAAAAATACTAGACTGATATTGGTACATTTCAAAGTAGTTAGTAACTTTTTAAAGTAGTAAGTACTCGATAAACTTTTTAAAACGACCTATTAGTTAGGCGTCATTCATAACACATTTATGTAAAGTTGTGTAGTCTCGCCATTGATTGAGTATTAAAAAAACAAACGATTTCATTTTCTTGTTCATCTGTACGGTTGGTACTACTGTATAGGTAGCCGCTATTAGCTTTTAAATGCATAGTAGGTATGCACTATTCTTAATACAGATTTGTGGTTTGTTAAAATATTACTTATATCTACGCATACATTTATTAAAACAATTGTGATAACAAACAGATTTGTTTTAAGGACGTATTTTTATTGTTGGCTGTATTGGCAATCGCATCCGGATTCACCGTTCGGTGGCGCCACTTACCTGTGCCTGTACCCGGTAGTGTCAGCGCCTAGCCCAGCTCATTTGATCTCCGGCCGCTAAAGCGCACGGACGTTGAGATTTTGGATTCGGATCGGTATCGTTGAGTTAAGTGGCAAGTGCTAGTGTTTGTTTAAACAATGACTAGTTTAAACTGTGACGTGATATCGAAAGAATTAAATGAGAGAATTAATTATGATGGCTTGTATGTATTTTTTTATACTCTATAAAATATATAAATTTTTATAATTACCATTATTGTGTATATTTATGTATATTGTAGATTTCACGTTGAAAATAAACATATGCCTGGTGAAAACGATTTTACGTCATTATTACTTAATTAAACTAAAAATATGAAGTTAATTGAATAAATCAGCGCGTGTCGCGTACTTAAATTAATAAAAATACTATATTTTGAGAAAATGAACGATTTATTCATTTCAGTAGTACTTAAAAATTCAATAAGTTCAGCAGGTATATTAGTAAACTTAAATGAAAGTCAATAATAATAATATCAATGTCCTCTCGTACATGTTTACGAATTAATTAGTTTTCACAACAAACAAACTCACAAATGGGTAAATATTTTCCATTCACGATTTTCCAGTTCTTGTTAAACCAAAAAAAATACATACAATGAAATAAACCAGCTGACCAGTTAATTTTAAAGTACTTGTTTGTAATCCATTTTCATGGATTAACTCTTTTACCTATCGGTAATTGTATGATATTTTATCAACACGTGGTATTTTAAGCTTGCAAACCAGGGTCCACGGTCAGCCATTTTTAAAGCATTAGAATTCCAATTCGCTTATGAAGTCTCAAAAAAATCTTATACGAATTTCTAGAATTTTGTATTTGATTCACGAAAATTCAAAAATTGGAATTCAACGGCTGTAAAATACGTCTCCTGCGCGCATTTATATATATGGCCAGTTTATTTCACAAAGTAAGATGCATAATACAAGGTGAATAGACGACCTGGTAAAGGTTGCATTAAGCCGCTGGATGAAGGCCCCTTCCAACCGGAAATCTGGAAGTCATTGAAAGAGGCATACGTTTTGCAGTAAAATAAACAAATTGATCTAATTATGCATGGCGTCATCCTCTCTGCCCACAATACATATCTTATTGTTGTGCCCTACAGGGTCTATAATGATCTATTTTATGTATCTAATTATAACACCTGTGTAACATTATAGAATGCAATAAATATATTGAATTGAATTGAATGAGTGGACATCCTGAGCCTGAAATGATGATAATGATGAGATGCATAATTATGCGGCACTAGCACTAGCACCTAGCAACAAAGATTTTAATTTTACCAAGTGACAAATAATTTATGTGTTTCACCCGCTAAGACACGTTAATTATAATTGCAAAGTAGTAGTAATATATAATAAATGTTTTTTCGAAGTATGAAATATAAGAGTTTCCACTACCTCATGTTATCCTATCTATAAAAATTTATACTAACTCGTAAAGAACGCTGTCCCAAGACCCAAAATAACGTTAATCCGGGTCGTTAGATTTATTAAAATAAGCTTTACTATAAAGATGTTTTCATTCTTTTTAATAAAAAGACAGAGAGTACGGAGTACCTGAAATACTGTAACTTCAGAGCGAAGAGACTACGAATAATTAATATCATAATATATGTATGTGTATATATATATATATATATATATCTATATATATTTTATAACACACTTTTTTAATATGTATTGAACTCTTGTAGATTTCGACATAAAACGAATCAAATTAGCCCAGGAAGGTTTTACTAGAGGTTGTTGAAATGTTCTACTATCCACCTCCTGACTCCATCATCAGATCAGCATAATGGTCTCAAATTATTGTATTGTCATTTGAATCAAAACCTAAAAAGTCTTAAACCGATACTTCAGTTAAGTAGGTTAAAAACTATTTCTGTAATTAAATTATGTATTTAGTTACAAGTGCAGCTAATAAAAGTGTGTTAATAAAAAAGCGACAAAACGAAAATGATTTACGTAACGTAATAATATTATTTTGTTAAAAATACAATGATTTCACCTTTTATACAGTACAGTAAATTTATTTTACTCATTATAATATTGTTACTATATTTTCAGAGCCAATTTATTAAATGAATACCCTGCGTACGTCCACTTACACTTACTTACACGCCCGATCGTAATGCTCGTCGCGCGCTTATGCCTTCGCGGTCATGTTTATAAAATAAATATTATTAGCGACCAACTGCATTCCCGTTTGAAAGATTATTCGTATATCACGAACATATCGGCCATCACTTGTAAGTTGATAGTTTATTGAACTTTGGATAAAGCTTTAGAAAAGTTTTGTCGTATCATAAATGTAACGATCTAAGTTCGTATCACGATATAAATCAAGAATACCTGTTGGTAAATTATTTTGTAAAATACGGAATTTCTCAACCTACGTTTGTGCATAATGAGGAAAATGTTGGCTGCCGTGGTGGAAAGTTATGACTATCTAATGTGTTCGCGGAAATTGGATTTTGTACTACCTTTGGAAAATCCTTACATTTTATATTATTTACATTAGTTACTTCTACAATCGTTCTAAGTGATTGCGATAAAGCCAAGTCTATAATAGTAAAACAAAAACGCAGATACAGGCAATGCGAAGTTCGTTTCAAGTTTCAAGTATCGGCTTTTCGTTTAATAATTTAACAACTTTTTAATTATAAACAAAGAAAAAATGACAAGCCAACCAGGACTAACCTAAAATGTAGAATCTATGACAACAAAAGGTTCGACGTATTGTAGATCTTGAAACGGAATCTACGTAGTTCTTGAATGACGTAAAGTATTTTGAAAACAGTACTTAGAGTCGATTTGTCTATTGTTCCAGGTACGACAAGTGGGACCGCGACCGGGGCGGGGGCGGGGGCGGGGCCGGCGGCGGGGGCGGCGGCGGCCCCGGCGCGTGGGCCGGCCGCGACCGCGAGCGCGATCGCGAACGCGAGCGGCAGGCGCGCGCGCATCAGATGTCCCACGCGCACGCCGCCGAGCCCGACGCCTCGTCGCTCTTCCCGGCACCTTTTAGGGTGAGTACTCTTCATAACAAAAGTCGCTGACATAGTCCAACGGCAAGTTAAAGTGGCAGTTGGCGCCGCCAACTATGTGTCCCGCCGATTGGCGGGACATAGAACTGACGGCCGATAAAGCAGAAAAGGTCTAGAATGGAGTCTACGTACCGGAAAGCACAGCGTAGGACGTCCACCCACAAGGTCCACAGACGTCCTGGTAGAGGTTTCAAGAAGCCGCTGGTTGGGTAAAGCTATATTTTGGGACGTGTATAAGTTCCCGGAAGAGGGCCTAAATACCTAAATGAGTATTAATGAGTGTTAAGAGAGTTGCAGGCCGCTTCCAACCGGCCAATCTGGAAGTTACTAGGAAAGGCCTATGTTCAGCAGTGGACGTCCTATGGGTGCAATGATGATGATGATGACTGTTCATAATCTGCTAACTCATCTACAACTCTTTGTAAGGTTGGTATGCCGCATAAAATTCCTCATTATTGATTCTTCTGTTCTCAATTATTTAAAAAATGCTTATCTTTCCTTAAACAATTCTAGGATTACGTCTTCGTTGGGTTTCATTTCTAATAAACTTGTTCTTTCCATTCGATGCCTGCACCCCTTTTGATGGCAGAAAGTCTTTATCTTGTTCCCTGGGTCATATCATCATACGAGGTGACATCATACGACGAGAAGATAGAGGGAAAGAGAGAGAATGGTAGGCCTAGAAAAATATATGTGTGGAACAAACAGAAGACACATTTAATGTTGTTTCGTACAAACAGGTCAAGAACATCGTTGCAGATTTTATTCGGTGTCCTACCGGATGATGACCTTCCTCTTCAAACATTTGCGGTTTATGAGACGTAAAGTGAAGACTAAAGGTTCTCGTTTTATCATTCGTCGAATAGTATTCAAATTTATAACGTCTTTAACCGATCAGCGATTGTATTGAGATAGATAGATACTCTTTATTGCACACCATAAAAAGAAAATTACACATGAGATATGCTACTGCAACATTCTGACTGCTAGTTTCAACTGCTAAGAATATCGCTTAATCATTATAAACTAGATTATTAATGTTAGAGTATTCGTGGAAGAAGTTTAACTGTGTCTGCGTCGTGATTATAATAATTCTCTAGAATATTTGGTAAGATAAAAGAGATAAAAATGACAGAAAAAAATACAACGTCAAGTAGACAAATCATATCAACATAATTGTAGAAAAAGAATGACAGTAATTATAGATCTAGTCTTTTTATCCATCAACCTACCTAATGTTCATTAAAAATATTTGATATATCTTGTAACCAATAGATTTGAATTGAGATAACATTCTTAATAGTTAGATTATAAACGTTCGAGCACACGTTGCATGCAATCAATCACGCAATATCAATCACGCACTTAAAAAATGTAGACCAATGACTAACTGCTTTAACATTAGAAAACCTAATGTATGAAAAAAGTTGAACTTACTAATAGAAATAATAGAAACTAAAAAACGCTAATAATCGGGTATCGTTAAAGCTTATAGGTAATAGTCATAAATGAACCGAATTTATAGACAACTTATAATGCCCTCTAAATTCGAGAAAGTCTAACCGCAGACATACCTAAATGTCAAAAACAAATTTAAGTGGTCTGATTTTTACGCCATGTTCTTCGTACACTCCGGTCAGACAAATACAATTTTCAGAAATAAGATTCCAACCGTAAACTGGCTCTTAAAGTATCTAGTTCTTCTTAAAACATTGCAGCATTAAATACGGCAAATAAACAAGCAACAGAGCAAAGAAACGAGTGCTGTGTGCCTCTGACAATGCAGGGGCGAATTAGTCGAGCTGAATGGGAAAAGGAACTGCGAATGCTGTAATGGAAGCACTGCCGTTAATCTGGATACTTGATCATTGGGACTTCCTGGTTTTACCAGCTGTTGTTTTACAAAACATATAAACAGTGAATGTCAACGTTCGGAATTTTTGTTTTTCATTCCTTTGTCTACCGTAGAGACTAGCCAACAAAAGAAGAGCCTGACTATAGATTTTAATTTTGATTAATTAGTTATCCATTGTCCTCTAACAGACACAAACATTCAACTGTTCAGAAGCAGAGCTAACTTATTCATCAAAATTTTAGTCTATAGTCGCTACTCTTCATCTCTAGGCACTACTCTAAAGATGGATGTATAAAGCAACTTCGGAGTTAAATATTTTTGCAAAAGCGATACATAAGACAATAGAAAGATTCCAAAACTCATGCCGACATGCCAGACCTGATTCGTTATTCAAGTCTAGGATTGAAACTATCGAAAGTTTCGAAGTCAGCATGATCTCTTCGGATGAAGGTGAAACTCGACCGCGGGCTGGTTGACTGGTTGCCGCGAATTGTTCGCTTGTCGCTTTCGACATCAGGGGAAAGTGAGCCATCAATAGATCCTATACTACTGGCGCCTTCTTCAGATAATCATTATAGTTTCTACTATAAAGGGGATTGATCACAACTAGTGGTGGGAATGATTTAAAGTTAATGAAGTAAGAGAGAAGTCGAAAACAAAACACAAGAGGTTGACAACTGACAGTTGTACAGTTTAATTATTCTTCGTATAACAATACGAGTACATTAGGTGATTTACCAATTTAATAAATGTGAAGATAGCAGGCAGATAATTTAACGGAAATAATTGATTATGCTATTGATTGAATTAGCATTAACACTAATTAATTAATTACTTAACACACAGTAATGTAACTCGATAACTGAAATGTCACTTACTATATCATTTCACATTTTGTGTGCATTGTTGTGGAGTGATTAGCGATCACGTGGCGATACTGGCCTCGCATGTGACGTACGAGCTAGTAGATTCACCCACTTCGAGTTAGTGAAGTAAGTGTAAGATAACACTCGCAGTACACGTGAGAAATATAATGGAAATTCTGGAAGAGAGTCACAAATGATGTATGGATAAACTAAAAAAACAGATAGTTTTTTAGATATTTATTTATTCGGGAGCAGCAGTAGTAGAATTCAGAAAACGCTACAAAATTTTGCAGCTTTCCAAGAAGAATCTCTACAGAGAGTCCCTCTAATACCCAGATCGTAGAACTTAGAAGTTCTAGATAACATAAGTTCATGACGACGCGCGTGCACTGCAACTTTCCTAGAGACGTAACATTAAATACCGGTCGGATCGGCTGCACAAATAACACTTTCTGAGAAGCCTATCTACCGGTTGCAACGCTGCCGTCTGAGGATCGCGTGATCCGCAACAGTAAAAGTGAAGTATGCGGTTTATAGTCCTCGCACGTGCCTCGCGTTCAGATCTACTAGCGCACCTACTGATGATAGCTGCTCATCTACGCAACTCAGACCCCCGATAATGTCACAACACTCCTCCACAACACATTATGCCTAATGAATCGCAGCGGGTTGCGGAAGATCAAGCGGTTTTGGACGACGCCAATGTCAAGCGAGTTCGAGGCCGACGCTTGTTTACGCGTTGACGTTGGTAATTACGCTTACGTTTTCTCGGATCGCTTAGAAAATTGGTTGCCAAATTGTATAGGAGTTGAATAAAATGTTTACATTGCGGAGTTACGAGTACGATAACGAGTGGCGCGATTACTTTGTAATTTTGATGTTTACGCCGTTCTATCTCGATGGTTACGCTTTTAGATTTCTTATCATTGAATTATGTAATTTTACAGTTGACACTTTTAACCTCAGGTTTAAATCTTTTTATTTAAATTCTAAATGTTGTTGTTTATTTATTTGTATTATTAAAATACATTTTGTTTATATTAGAGCACCTAATAATTCATTCAAACATATACACCGATCAAATTCGCAGAGTTGTTGAAAACGAACAAACAAAGTGGAGTTATAATATCGTTTTAAAAGCGGACGGCTTATCTCAGTTGGCTGGCTGCACTCGCCGACCCAGTTTGCGACGTACAACGACACATATGTGCATAAACAAGTGTAATTAAACCTCCCGCCTCCCGCCGCATAACAAAATGGATCCGATTGGGAGCGCAGGAGGCTATATGCTTAGGGCTGACTAAATCATTAAACCGTTGAAGGCAATGATGAGGCTAAGTTACAACTAACGTTGACTGTAAATCTGCGTTCCAATGGTTATCCTATTTTAGTATCGTCAGGAACATATACGATCGTGGTTCGTCTAAAATCAACGAAGCATGTCAAATGCATCTCGTGATACATGCGTTGCCAGTAATAAATCTATCTAGAATTTTATCTAGTATCTGTTGATTACCCCATTTGGATGGCGTCCAAATTAGGAAAATCTAGACGGATAGCAGCCCTGCATAAGCTTAACACACGAATGTTAATGTCTAACATATGCAATGCTGCAATTGAGTGTTTTGTAAACCGAAGATAATGGTGGAATGAGTATGTTGCTCGATGTAAACAAAGACGCGCATTGTCGTTTCGCACCTGATTTCACTTTTATTTGTACTGCTGTTCATGTCTTTAGTCATTTCAGTTTTAATTATATAAAGAATTGTTTCGTTTATGAAGAAGTGTATCTCAATTTTTTTTAAAATGGAATGTCAATTGTCTTGTTCTTACAGCATTGTTTTTGACTTTGAAACGACTTTACAAATGACAATACGGTTTTACAAAACATCTATGTGATGTCTATTTGTCCTCATAATTACTGTAATTTGTTTAGATACATATTTTAATGTGTGTTTTACGAAGTAGCTTTTAAAAAGTGATTAGACAACAATGTAAATATACCAGTTCGAGTCTCACCTTGTCAAGGTCTTACAAATTCTCAGGTGCTGCACGCGCTTCTATCGTATTTAGTTAATCTTCATTTAAACGTTTATGTGAACATAGTTGTCTCGCTCTTGCACCTTTTGCCAATAAGGGATGGAGAACGTTGGTTACTTTCAGGGAGTGATATCCATTTCTGACGCTTCTTTATATGTTGCCCGCGCTCTTTGTTGTTGCGAACTTTATGTTTATGCCGCTATTAATCTGCCTTATATTTTCTCCGTTTAATAAAGGACTGCCGTCAGATGAGAAAGTTTCGCGCCGTAAACCGCGATTCAATGCATTCTGCTCATAATGTTGGTGAAATCTTTCTACTTAAATAGACCAAGCTGAAAACATATCAGACGCTTTGTTTTTTAATCCCTCTTAATGATCTTTACATTAAGTATGTGACTATCATATTTGTTTTACACACGTAGTAATCTAAAGCAATAATTTTCCTCTTTCGATATTAACAGCCATAATGAATTATGTACGCAATATTTTATCCCTAACCACCCTTAACCCCTGATTGATCTCGCGTTGAGCAATAATTAAACAAATCACCCCAACCACACCTGAAAGCTATCGTTAATTAGTTTGCTCATTATTCATTAACGGGGCGATAAGCTAAGAGGCAGTGCAGTTTGTGGGAGCGCACAATAGCAAACACAAGTACAATACTACTGCACAGTATATACAGTGCTATTCAGAGCGTCTAGACGGTACTATTACTCCCCTCCCCGTTCCTCACTCGTACCCACTCAAATATCTAATGAAAATATGCCTCGTTAATCACACCGAGATACAGCTGTGAACAAAAAATGAAGCTGTGACACGTAATTCTTTTTCGACTACATTACTGGATTCTTCTTCTAATCTTGTTATAATAAACTTTCTTCTTTGAAGTCGGCACGTTTAATGTATGCCTAAGTAGCTGAGAGGGCACTTTTTTTTTCTTAAAACTTAGGTTATACTATTATTATTACACTATTAGTATTGCTTGTGAGATACATTGTGTTTTCATGCGATGACCAAGTCAATCATTTTATTTAAACATAAAATATTTTTAATATTAATGTGGTCACTATATGATGTTGTTAGATTAGCTAATTACGTAATAACTTAAGACAGAAGGTCCCTTAAGTAGGGACTAACCAAATCAACCGACTTGGTATTACATGGATCTCACAACTTTTTACGGTAGAAGAACTGAGTTGCGAGACTTGGTATTTTACAAGTTTTGTTTTTGATGGCATAAGGCATTAGATTTACCCACATCTACCAATTGTCTAAATAATAGTTAAGTAATAGCTTTTTTTATTAGTCTGAATAACATGGCGCTACTGTTATTATAGTCGAATTTTATACACTTTTCACTTTCTTTTCCTTCTGTAAACACTATGGTTGGACTGAAGTCGTATTTTTGTTTGCAAGATGATTTTTATGTATTATGTTTGTCCAACCGCTAGTTTTGTCGACAACGGGACACACAAAAAAAATATTGATTAAAATATACCAAATTACAACCAACCAAATTTAACAACGGATATAGACAAATACAATTTACACCCTGGTGAAAGCTTATTCCACGAAAGAAGCAGTTATTTACTTAGGTCAGGGGTCGTCGAAGAAGGGGCGGCGAGACAAGCGTCCCCCAAAAAATAAAAATCATGTTTCATTTGACGCCCATCAAATTAATTGTCTATTGTGTTATACATTTAGTTGACGTCCTCACGACCCTTTTTGCCCGAGTCTGAAACACTCTGCTCAGCTCAACCGACACAAGCCGTGAAGGTGGGTCATTGACTGCCCCCGATTTAGGTCGCGCTTTTAGGCTATTTGTTATTTCTACAGATCTGAGATTCAAGATTATCGTCAGGTTAGACGTTTATAACCCCAGCAATATGTGTATATCGAACATTTTCTCGGAATTATTAAACTGGCAGAACCTCTTCAAGGAAACTTGTTAGTATCTTCAAACCAAAAATTACGTCTTCCAAATAATTTCTTAGAAAAACTTTTTATTAGAAATGTGTGTCATAGTCTTCTATTCCATGAAGATCAAGGAAGTAGTTTCGCATATTATTCTTGTCTTACCCGGAAAAATATTTTAAATGAACTCGTACCTAAATATCCTTGATTCTATAAATAGTGTTCATCAGTAATCCAGTGCAATCTCGACTTCCATATCAAAGCTTCATGGTCTTTTTTATTTACCTCTTGCTTGCTTTATCTACACTGTACCTTGCAGTGGTAGTGCCAAACATCAAATTTAATCAGTCTGTCTTTATTTGACAAAACATTGCTGCTATATTTCTAAAATTTGTCTATTCCTTTGGAATCAGTTTCTAATGGAACTAAATTAGAATGATTAACTTCTGTAAAATAAAATAAAATAAATAGTATAATAATAACATGTAAACTTGGAATCTCGACACCAACTAACACACATACCTTTCACCCCGTGGCCCATGAGTACGGGGCACGCACCCGGCTCGCCGGAGTCAACGGCCTCGCGGGGGACGACTGGGGCGGCGAGAGGGCACGCGGGCATCTTCGCGCAAGGGCGGCGGGCCTACGCATAAATCTTCTGCACCTTTCAGATGGTGCACTAATTAATAGGGGCTGTAAGAGAGACAGGAACAGGACACGCAATAGACTTGAAAATACTAGTTTATCGGAAGGTAGTTGTTGTATATAGGATCTCCTTACACTTTTTTGATGGTGCACTAATGAATATGGGGTAGAAGTGGGACAGAAATAGGGGGTTTGATTGGATGTAATAATTAACATTTTGCAGCGTTCGAAATTTCGGCAATCGCAAACCTGCCAAATAATTATACATTTTTTGCAGCTTTTAAATGTTTCGCTAATTTGCATGCAGACGGATGTTGGATACTTGGATGACCTTAAAAGTAATACGGCAAAAATTTTAAAATCTTAATGAGACCTGTCTTATGGATTTGACTGAATTCTGCGCTGTTAAGATGACAAATGAAAGAAAAACCGCATGCAGCGGAGGTGACAAGTTAAGGAATTAATCTATTACAGGATAGGAAGGACAACTAAGAGTATGAGAGGTAAGAGTAGAGGATGACGAAAGAAAAGATGGATTACTCAACGACGACTGCCCGGAATGTATTAAGAACACACACTGTGCTGACTCCAGATAACCTGGAAGAAAAGCAAGCTAATAATATGGGGGGAGAGAAAGAGATTGTCTCGAATAATAGCCTAGCCTATAAAGACCTGAATACTAGTAATTCGTAATATAGATGGATGTTGAGCAATCTCGAATCTTTGTACAAGGCCAGTAGACCAAAGTCTTGTGCTAGATTGTTATTCATGTGACTTATTATAGGGGCTATAAGAAAGACAAAAGTCAAACAGACAAGATACGCACCTTGAAATAGTTGACCGGAAAATCAGTAACTGTTCATTTTTATTTTACTTGTTCATTTTTGTAAAACGGTTAATAGGGTAGTTACATATGCCTTGCGTTCAGGTGATTAACCAATTAAAAGAAACATTAAACAGTCGGAGTAAGGTGGCATAAAATATTTGACACTTAAAACTGATGCTGTTTCGTTAGCCAATCAAACAGCGCGGCGTAATGATGCGAGGTTTGTTAGGTGCCGTATAAGAAATGATTTGTGCCGTAAGGGACAGAGTAGTCGTAGCAAATGGCTTATTGCTACAAGGTTTCGCTTATATGAGGTTCTCACGAATACATCATAATTTATTATATTAGTGCCTAGAAAATTTGACTAAAGTTTTATTTATTTACTGTAGAGAATATTCGCTACAAAATTATTTATTGTCAAAGTTTTATTTCTTAATATTGTTGGATAAACGTGAAGTAAATCCTTGAAACTTCTAAAGCAAAAGTTCGAGTCCACAACAGAACATCGATCAATAGATAGAGACATCGTTCGACACAGGTTTTTAAACAGTTCCTCCGGCATTCGAATTGACCTAATTCTAACCGTTCACCCAGTATCTGGAATGCAGGTAATCCATTTTCATCCATCTTTTCTATGACAGCGCGATTCAAGCGAATTCTCTAGAACGAGTAAGAAGTGAGATTAAACCGAAAATAGACATTTGCATATTTCCAATAAGATTCACACAGGACTCAGAATGATAATAATATGAATCATGTGAAGACGCGTGCGACATTGAGATCGGATTATTTAGGACATGAAGCCCGCACTGGTGCAAGCCATATGTGTGACCTCGCTTTGTGTATGACACTCTATATGGATGTTTTCCTTGTGCTACCAATAAAGGTAGATTGAATTCGACACGCTTGCGTAAAATATATTAGTGTCGATAAATTCGAGTGTTACTCTGAAAAGTTGGTGAAAAATAGGAATTTTGTCCCCTTGCATTTAGGAGCTTGTCATCACTATCACTATCACTTGTACTTAACAAATCAATGTATGAGAGAAGAGTGATTAGTGAGGAGGTCTTGGCCGGACTCGGAGGCGTGGTTGAACTGAAGGAGCGCCGATGGCTGAGTGGAGGGGCCGCAACACGTGTCCGCTTTCACGTCATTTCGCTCTGCTGTATCATTTGTGTCCTGCTATAAATTATAAACGACGGATTGTTAGATATAGGACACGATACCGGTTAATTTAATTTAAAACGCTACTTTTCTTGGCATATTTCCCACTTAATTATTCATGCACCACTGATAGACTCGGTTAACTTTATTAACTGAACTAGTTTCTATCAATAAAAAGCAATAATGGAATGAAACGCAACTTTTTTAAACAGCCGTATTAGTAAGTTTTAAGTGATAAGTGATTTACAAGCCTTTTTACAATGGTGACTAGTTCTTTATTAGGTGTCATAAATTCATGTCAAATTATTGGACGGGTATTTTACCAGTTCAGAGAATAAAATATATCTCCCGATTAAGACTGAGATTTCACAACTCAATGCGTCTTTGATTACAAGACTGCTAACAAAACAAAAAAGATTTGATATTATGTTTTAAGGTTCATATTGTGCTATTCTTTATTCCTTCTGAACTTTTAGATGCTTGGAACGATTTAGAAGTATGCGATATCGTTAGAATTCTTATGTAATTTTGTAAAACTATCAAAATGTCGAATATGCGCACAAACAGACGTATTTTATGTATTTTTATACTTTTTACAAATGTGGCTTGTCTAACTTAAGTACTCTGTTAGCTTTACTCAGTTGTAAGTTCTCCATTTTAAGGATACAAAAAAACTTCTTTAATGATGCAACTTATTTAACACTAGGTGCTATACAACGATGAACTGGGTTACACTGACTGAACTGATTCAAGAACGAAGGGTTAAAATGTAACACCTTATGAATATTTCTTGTTGATCATACACATCACTTATGTATTTGGAAACAGGAAAAACCAAATGCAAGTGCGATGTAACACACATACAACTCACTATCTATTGGTTGCTTGGAAATACTAAATAAAATAGGTAATACAAATGTATTTTCTCCCGCAGGTGACCGGTAACAGAGACCGCGTGAGCCAACAGATCCAGCACAAGCTAGGCGATTACCGCCTCGCCCAGTCGCTGATCGATGACCCCAGCAAGTCGATCGGCATCTACGCGGAGCCGCAGAGCCCAGCGCCATGTAAGTCTTACTATCTATCTTATGCTCAGCACTTTCTGGCTAGACTTTAAATAAATATTAAATATATTATTCCAACAAAAACAATACATTAGCAATGTTACAAAAACAATAGCACATTAGATTTGCTTAAAATCAACATTAATAAAATTAACAATTAGTAAGTAGTTAGTACTCATTAAAACAATCTTTATTTAAAGGTAGGTATTTTTTTTTTGTAAAATCACAATCAAATTACTTTAAAGTGAAAATTCTGATGGGTTAACTAAAATAATCTAATACGCTTATAATTAATCAGTCAAAAACTTACGCAACAAAACAATTCTGTAAAAGGAAATAGATCTACTTGCTTCTCTGAAAAATAATTAGAGTAAAAAAATATTTATTTATTTTTACATGAAGAACTATTGTGCCTGAAATGTACTGAATTCAAACACGTCGCAACGCGTTTAC
Organism: Anania hortulata; assembly: GCA_963576865.1. NCBI lineage: Eukaryota > Metazoa > Arthropoda > Insecta > Lepidoptera > Crambidae > Anania > Anania hortulata. The sequence continues at coordinate 14,272,204 of OY756405.1, read as the reverse complement.
TGACTGCCTGCAAGTCTCCCCTTTCCCTGCCATCGTCTTTTACACACATTGCTGGCAGCGCATTCAGTATTGTATAGAATGCCTAGGCAAAAGTGAAAAATGTTTTATACATTACCTTAACGTTCTAGGTATTCTATACATTGTCTAGGTATTTTATAGAATACCGTACTATACAGATTGCCGGTAACATATACAACCATCTCAAACTCTATCGCGTGACCAACACGTTTAAAGTTTTGTTAACATTTGGCAAGTTTTATTTGCATATGCCTCGTTCTGAGTGTAATAAATAAAATAACTTAGATCCGAAGTGAAATTCAGTTTTCTTGGGAAAACAGAATTATCATAAACTACTATTTTGCCCAGCTCTGAGTGAAGGCTCGCAGTATATAAAAGCATTTGCATACATCAGCATAATCGGAATAGCTCACGATCATCTGAGACCAGGTTTTTTCATAGTTCTATAAGTTTCTTTTACTATTCTTATTGAGTCCTGCAAATATTTTCTGTCACCAAACAATTTATATTCATAAGCCAATTTATGATGTACACTATTGTAGTGTTTTGTATTACCTTTTTTTTATGTTTTCATTTTGACAAAAGAAAAAAAACTTAATAGATTTGAAGTATATTAAACTTTAAAAAGTCTTGGTTAAATCAAGATTTAGCTTAAAGTTCAACATGTTAATTAAAATGTAGCGTAATAGGACGTCCACCCACAAGGTGGATAGACCTGGTAAAGGCTGCAAGAAGCCGCTGGATGCAGGCCGCTTCTGATTGGACGAGGCCGGACGTCCTATGGCCAATGGCTAAAATGATGATGATGATGATAAAAATGTATACAGTTTTAAAGTCAATACAGAGATTACGAAAGCCGCGCTGTCAAAACACATTTAATTATTAAATGTGTTTTTTTTTGTTCTTTACATAGTTCGATTAAATTACTGATTCTGAGCCACTCCGAAAGATTTGGCACCCCTTTTCAATGTAACCCTGTATTGTTTATAGTTTTAGTAATGTTTATGAAAATACATTATTCAATCAATATCAACATATTTGTATTTAACATCTGCTACATAGGTCGTAAACAATGGGGCATTATGCTTATCTTAAATTTAACCTTCATTATAATAACCCAGATGTCCTAGATCAACAGTTTAAAGCAATAAAGTGCTTTAAGGAGAGCTGATGTTCTACATTTTTAACACGTCCTTCGCTCGGCGTTTAGTCTCGTAATGGCCCAAGTCGCTCGCTATTCTCTATCCTTTCCTTTGTTTGATTTCACCAAAACAAAACCTCGATTAATAAAATCGTCGAGTAAGAAGTTAAACGTGTCAAAAACATTAACTGGAACGACTAGTAGCCATTTCGCAATTAGATTGTAGGCTCAGCGACATTCACGAGCGCATTGTTGCTCGGGATCTACGCAAATAAATATAAACGTTATCACACAAAAGAACCTTTGTAGAAGTTCCTTTAATAATCTCGGGGTTTCTTTGATTTACTTAACGTTACTCGAGAAATAACGACACCGAGAGAAATGTGTTTCGCTTGGTTTACCTAGCAGACATGACACAGGGTTGCCGCGTTTGATCATCGCTCCACGGACATACCTCTCGTAAAGGGTTCAAAGATTCACAACTCGTTCGAGTGGAAATTCGATTTAATTCAGTACAGATTTCCTTTTACTGGAGGGTTACGCGTGCGGCATGTAGTTTCAGGAATTAAGCCAATATAAACCGTGTGTCGTCGCCTAAAGGGTCGGGGGGGCTTTTGCGTCGTCACATTAGACAACCCTGAATATCGATTTACAGGTTGTAACTTTTCTAGAGGTAATCTCGTCTTTGAATCGGATAGAGGCGTTTGTGGGAGTAAATAAGCTTTTATACGACATTCCGCACTTTTATGCCTGTTGAGATTATGCGCAGAACAGATAATTTGGGTGGGGCATTACCATAACAAAAGCGGGAAGTTATTTGATACTTGGGTCGCGCGGAGTGCGGAACCTCCCGTTTTTCAGGTGCGCCCAATGTAGATATCCGATATTTTTTCCGCTGCGGCCCTCGGATGATTTGCATAATAGCTAATTTGGGCCAATTTGTATACTCGTCCCGCGGCCGTGCATGTGAAATGGGATTGTCTCGGAAGTGGTATTCGTTGCGCTCGATGTTCAATTATGAAATGGCTACGGAGCTGATTGAATAGTGCTTACTGAATCGTGAACATTTTTTTATTGTGTTATATTTTTAATAGTAGTTTAAAACCATCACTAGTCAAATGGAAAATTATGAAGTTAAACATTTCCGATTACACAATATTTTTCCTTTATATAAAATCATTTTTTAAAAGTAACGATTCGATTGAAATTCATATTGTGGGTCATATGATAGTACACATATTAAATTAGCCTACAGTAAAATGTCACGCCAATTAAATTACAATGCGTGTCAGTAATTAACACGTTACCAAACACTATAATCCGCTGTTTAATCATACACAGTTAATTTGCGTATTTGCACGGAACGGCAATCAAACGACCCTAAAAGGGTGGACGAGTTGATACCGATCCGGGGCGATAAAATCGCGCGGTAGGGCTTGTCGTGCGCCGAAACAATAACGTCAATTGCGAAATCGGTAAAAGTTAGGACGAAAATCGAGAACATCACTGCATTACGGCAAAATACATGCTGAAAGAACTTAAACACACCATCATCATCTCTAAATTTTAGCCATAAGATGTCCACTGCTGAACATAGGCCTCCCTTAATGACTTTCAGATTGGCCTGTTGAAAGCGACTTCCTGAATATAAAAATGAAATCCAAATCCTTAAATATAAAGCTACTAAAATCATATAATGAAAACAATAACAATAAATAAACAACTAATAAGACAAAAGAGGTTACAGAAAGATAAACCCACGGATATCAGATTTTCGTTTACCGTCCTTAATTGGTCGTCTGTGGTTTTTCGACTCTATCAATACTCACCGCCGTCCTTGGAAATAAATAAGCAAATTCCCAAATCGGTATCGGAAAATGACATGAAATTGGTCCAGCAATGCGGGGGGTGAATTTTAGCGTTGATTGGCGTCGCAACCGCAACGCGCGGTGACCGCAAGGGGGCGGCGCGGTGTGAAAGTATCCAATAAAGCATGTGTCAAATCCGATTGATGCGTTTTCGCACTTGTTTGCATGCGAGATTACCGAGTGGGGGACGCGAAAGGGTCAGGCAGGGGTATTGATTGTACTTTTTGTGTACTAATTGATGCAAATAATTAATGAGATAGTCTGTTCCAGTTCGTTAAACATTGACTGTTATTTGTTTTAAAAAAACACGGTAATTTTTATTCATTTACGCTGCTATAATTAGTACGTACCTACTGGTTGTACATAATAGGGCACTCTCTAAAACCACGTAATCAGCTGCTAAAATACAACAACTTTTACTATAGGAGTATTATCAAAATACAGAAAAAAAAAAGTTTTATACAGTATCCATCATTGAGGTAACGCGTTTGTTTGTACGAATATCTCAATATTTTTTTATTACAATCAGATAAAATTATAGTAATTTTCAATAGTGCCGCAGTCAAAGACGACATCTTGACGGTTTTGTCATATTACCATTGTGTCTCGTTTGTTTTTTTGCCAAAATTTTTGTTATTCCGCGGTCATATTGTTTGAGGTTTTAAGCTTGACAGATTAAACTAATTTTTCTAAACTAATTGAAAGTTAAAATGAGGTTTACCTATAATAATTCAGTCATACCCACCCGCCTTGGTTATTTGGCTATGCTGAGTGTACTAGTACGTTAATAGCCTGAGAACCCAATCACTATTGTAGCCGGCGCGCCGTGATAAATGATTCGGCGCAGTCGCCCGACGCCGCCGGCGCTCCGTCAACGTGACGACACTACCCGCCCACTAGGGTTGACGAAATTATACACAAACTAGCTGACCCGGCGAACGTCGTACCGCCAATAAAAGTTGTTACATTTTCTGAACGCATCCTGTTTGACCGATACGAACAGTTTGTATGGAAAAATAGTTGCTTTACTACTTTCCTTGCAATTTCTTTATATTTTCTCACATTTTAAACCTTCCTTGGAATTCTACATATATATCAAAACCAAAATAAGACAAATCGGTCCATCCGTTCTTGAGATTTTGTGAGACTAACAAACGTCAACTCATTTTTATACATATAGAAGATAAATATGCCCCAGACAACACTCCAACCTAAGTCCCGAAGTACGGAAATAACATGTTGTAAGAAATACCAGACAAGAATTATTTTTATTTATTTAAAAAAGTAGTTTTCTAAATCTAGGAATCGAACCTAGGACCAATGCGCTCAAGGCGAAGCAACCCGCCTGTGTGGGTAATACGGTCGTCAAAATTTGGTAAAAAATTAAGATTGCCCATTTAAGATCAGCAGACCATGCGCAATCCGCATCGTCAATGTGACTGTTACGCAAATAACGCGAAGTTCATAAGTTAATCGCTTTCATGATTGATTATTGTGCTTAAGTAAAAATTGCGATACGGATTACGATACGGTTACATTTTACAACATTTTCATCGCAATATTTTGCTTATTACACGCTGAAATAGGTGAACAAATTTTATAAATAGCTTCATGAAAATAGTATTTTACTGTAATGCATTGTCATAATAACTATCGATTCGTGATTTATTATGCTATGATTTTATGGCATCATAACGCGTAGGCAACCCTAGAGGGCTCATAGAAGCACACCGCCCATTATCAACGTGACGCGTAGCCGCGTAGTGACGTGACGAAACGTCTCGTAGAGCCTGTATTTGGCAACGACAATTGTAGCTTCGGACTTTATTGACAGTGGCCATTTTCCCGCTTTTATCAAGTAGCATCCGATTTCAAAGTAATATAGTTTTTAATCACGCGGAAATCGTTCCCTATTCAAAAGTTATCCTGTTCTCTTCCGTGACCTTTTAGTTGGATATATGTATCCTTATTAAGAATCTTTGAGGTATAAAACCATCTGCTAAACTTTATTATGTCTCGTAAACTTCAAAGTGGCAGATATATATAATGATGTTTTAAACCGAAATAAAAAAATGTTATTTAGGTTTAAGGTTACGTACGCAAGTAAATATAGCGCCTATAACACATCCCAGAGTAAAATCGGCTACTAAAGTTGTACCCATAAAATTCATTCTTCGATAGCCATTACGATGACTTAAAATATATTTCTCATTCTAGAGGTACAATCTACATAATTACCATTGAAAATATTAAAGCCTAAACCTTACGGTTCTGTAGATAAAATACCGATTACAAATTCATATCTTTCCGATCCGTCCAATAAGGTCGTAAAATGAAATCTTGTAGCAGCACTAATGTATTCCATCAGAAGGGAGTAATAGTAAAATGTCGCCGTAAAAACGGCTCTCGGCGGTTTTACGAGGAATCGACAATTCAAACTTTAAACTGCCAGTTAAAACTGGTTAATTGAGTTACTTATTGAGATCGCATAAACCGTGCATTGACTTAAGGATTAAAGTAAAACATTTATTAAGTTACGAGCTTAGTTACTTTGCGAGTAAAAACGGGAGCTAACTCTTTAAAATATTTACATAAAAAACAATTTAAAAAAAAACCTAGTAATCAAAGGGTTAATTACACCAACGTTATGTAACCCTCATGTTAAAGTAACAATTACTTAATCTTTAAATATTATACAATGCTGTAATTACCTTGTTCTGAACCAATTAGGTATTTTTAATAGCGTGTTATATTCGCGCGTATGTTAGTGAATCACTTACCAAAATAATAGCATGGTAACTGATTTTAGGTTAACAAATTTAGGTCAGTATTGCTTGAATTCAGAAGTACCTTTGTAAGTACCACTAAACTACATTTGTTGTTTAAAGATATCCGGATAAAACTTACTTATTAGGTTATTTTAATTATCTATACATACATAAAATCAAAAATGTTAGGCCATTAATGAATGAAGAATTATTATAACAGGAAACCTTTAATCAATTTAAGGATAACGAGTTTGGTTTTATTCGGCACTCGTTTATAATGGAACCGAACGGCGCATTATCACGCGACGTACGGAGGCAAGCCGAACGAAGGCAATCAATGTATTGCTTTTAATACGATCGCCTGCCGTAATGAAGAATGACCCAGTTTCGGCAGAAACCGGTTCACGTACCGTGAAAAAGAGTAAACAGCCGGTTGATAAATGATTCAAAAATCGCAAGCGACGGCCCTCACTCCATAAGAGATCAGCCAGCTTGCCACCATGCAGTGACGCAAAGCTATCAATCGAATTTTTCATGTTTTTGAAGCGTGCTAATAATAATAAACACGTTGAAATTCACGCTGTTTTTGTTTAAGATGAAACGGTACTGTAATGTCCAAACCGTGAAGTTATCACAATAACAACAAGCAATTGGTTCTATTACTCCACTTACTTATAATTTGTTGTTTTTAAAACCAGTGCAAATGATTTTAATAATGTATCCACATTCCTAATTTTAACGTGAATGCTTCAACGAATCATTCGCAGCATTAGCGGAAATGTTTACTTGATAAAGTTTTCACAAGCGTCACTTTATATACTCCTGTTCTATGGGATTGCTTTTATTTTCGTCCTGTGGTACACGCGACTCCCGTTCGCGTGACGGCCGGCGCGTCGCGCGCAGTCGACTAATGACACGACAAAGCCGTATGTCTTCTGTGTTGGCGACAATTTGCATTTACAGATGTTTACCTTTACATCTTATCTGATCGAAATGTTTAAATTATTTTCATTGTTATAACTTAGTAACATCGTATCTTTGCTGAATATCTCAAAAGCCTTTGTGTGTATGACATCATTTTGAGTTAATAAAGCTTATAAGATCAAAGTGTCAGAACAAAGCAACTTACCACATTTATAAGCTTGAAACGGTATGGATTTAGTTTAAGAGTACAGTTTACACTAAACTATTCATGTAGAAACAGTTGAACAAACACCTCCGCATAAGTAAGTATATGTACAATCGTATACGTGTTTTTGCAGTGAAAATGGTCATTAATGATAATACTTCTGCGAATGCAAACATAGAGATAAGAATTATCTATTAGCTGATTAAGATGCAAAAATACGCCACTTAGCGTTGCTATCTTCAACAATTCTGATAAATCTATTTAAAAAAAAACATCAGATGAATGTTCCGAATAATATATCTGGTTTTAATAGTTGAATCATAAGGAAACAAATTAATGTTACTTCTCAATTATCTTAAATATTGATTGAGTAATAAAAAGCGGCTATTAAATTTGTTTTACCGCAAACAATTATAGTCCCGATAACAATGTTTAGAGACGGCAAAGTAGCGTACTAAGCTATGGTTACCGTGGCCTGGGCAAGTCGGGCCGTGGCCTTATCGAGCAAACTGATGGTCTGTTTGTTTTCCACTCCGTCACGCGACTGCCCTTATTTGTAGCCGTCCCGCGAAAACGCTACGTACGACCTTTTGCCGGTGAAGCGTTGGACCGCGGGTATTTCAAAACGTCAGTTAATTATAACGATTTGCTTAGGTTAATCCATTAAATAAAATGTTTTCATTTTTCTCGCTTTATTTAAATATTTGAGTACGTTATAAAATTATGCTAAAGGACAGGGTTTCGTTCTTTTCATAAATATAAACAAATACACAAGAAAAACCTGTAGAAGTATATATGTCCTTTGTTAAACCTAACACCCTGTATAAAAATGACTATTCTTTAAACTCATGTTGGATTCCTAATTCAACAGGTATTTTTTATGTTAACGAAATAATTGATTCTAAGCTAAATAAGTAGGAAGAAAGAGAAGAAGAAGAAGAAAAGTGCCTTTTCCTATACTGTCCATTTTAAATAAATGCATGATAGAAATTCAATTTTAAAATTTGTTTTCCATAGAAGAAATTGCAATGATAATAAAAGTATTTAGTGTTGTGCCTTTAAAAAAATAACAATTTATGATGAATTTCAATATTAATTGTGAGATAAAAAAGGAATTAGTAAGTATCAGTAAACATTTTATATCTTTAGATCTAATGCGACTTTGAAAACGCAGGCTAATAATATGAGATCACACTAAACGAAACGTATCATTATTCGTTTTTACTACAGCATTTTGTAATTGTCTTTAATAATAGCAGTAGTCAGTACGAACTGAAGTGCTGCTGCCGGCTTTTATAGTAAAAATAACACTAGTATTTGTTTCATGTTACAAACAATTCTGCTGTTCGTTTTATTGTTAGCGAAATGAAAATTGTTTCTTTTACATTTTTACTGCCCTTAAAGTGTTCATTTGTAAAACGACGGATGTTAATTTCCATAAAACTTGTAAGATTGTCAGTTGTAGCTACTAATACACTAATGAATTCAGCAAAATAGTAATTCAGTCAGCAATCAAGTTTTCTAAAACAGCAAACTCTTGTCTGCCTTCGGTAGGTAGTGTAGGTACAATGTCCCGAAAGTGCCTGTGTAAAGACCTCAGTAAATATGGACAAATTCCTATGTGATTTTATTCCGTTTAGTAGATTTAAGAAGAAGAAACACATTTAAAATGTAAATCGGAAAGAATATTAAAAAATGGTACACATTTCAAAGTTTCCCCAACCTTTCAACTTCCAATGCTCTTATTCTCACTGTATCGAAGTTTAAAACACCTGTTCATTTCCAGTTTCAATGGTTGTTTAAGAAAATGAACAGCAAATTATAAGATGATCATGTATATAGGCTTCAAGCTGATGACCAGTGGTCACAGCACATTCTTCGCTTTAAACATGCCGAGACCCATTTGACGTGTGGCGTTGACAAATCGCCATAATGCACTCTCCCGCGAGTCCACTATCCTGGACAGGGGTGTACTAAGGATTCTAAATCTAGTTTAATGGTAAGGAACTAATGTATACAGATTTTAATTAGCCAAAAAGAAAAAACATTGACCTTTCCGAATTTGTTTGCATCCGTGATAAGTGTACCGAGTATCTTGATGTTCATGATATTTTTTTAAAACGCCTAATTTAAAAGTAGTCAGATCATAATTCAATTCTTTTTGCTGACTAAGCGTACATTAAGGTTAAGTTATAGGCATGTGTACTAACAGAACATAGAACTCACTTACCAAGGAGGCATTGCCAACATTTAAATGTAATTAATTGGTAATTTCATCTTAATTATGCCGGGTATAAAAGCTCCTCATACCGTTAGTTAGTGACAACATAAGGCAATATTAATAGTACCTACCATAAATAACTACCCAGTCCGCTCCTGTAGCAGTTGCAAATTGACTCGTCACTCGATTGTGACTGTAATGGCCGCTAGATGTTTTCAAAATGCAATAACTGCGGTCGGCTCTTTGTGATGAATGACCGGCCCGATAATTACGTCCATGGGAACTGACTACACCGGTTTTGAATTCAAGTGTTCGACTTCGGATCGTGTGAGATACATCTTGTTTTATTGACAGTTTCTATCATAATAAAAAAATACGCAATTGCTTGATGTTCATGGGAAGACAGTATAAAGGTTTAATCCAATTCTTTTAAGTGTGTAGATTTTTATGTTTTGTAGTTTTTACCATAGATAAATTTCTTTGGTACAATACCTAAGGTCGCTAGCCAGTAATGAATATATTTTAATGCGAAACTGACTCGTTGGTGTCTGTCGTTTATGTTTTCACGCGTAGACTAATATGCTTCATGAAATTATTATCGATCGAGAAAGAATTTAATTCTTGTAAGCAGGTTAGTTATCCGATAACAAACTTGAACTATGTCAGGTCGTGCCTTCGTCCGACCCTGTGTTGATTCAGAAACTTCATGAAGCGAAAAGCAAACCACAGACCATTGGTTTAATTAATTTATTCTGTGATTTGTTTCATTATTTTTTCTATAGATATGTATGTATTTAAGTGTGTATGTCTTTTTGTTATCTAGTCGCCACGGTATAAGCTCTACTTATACCGTTGTACCGTACACACGAAAGTTGTGTTTACCAAACTCTTTATATTTATTTATTTTAATAGGATCAGTGAACTAGCTAGCGTATAGTTTGTCTCACCAACCCAGTAGTGTGGTCTTGCCTTAACATTTAAGCTCGTTCGGCGAGCTCGGTAATAAAGGTCGGAATAAAAAGTGAGGTGGTTATGAAGCGTTTCAGTGGCGGCTTGTTTTATTTACTCGTATCGCGGGCGGGCGCGCCGCGTACCCGCGAGAATTTGCACTCCTGGTTTGTACACGAGAGGTAGCGGGAGCGGGTATGGTATGGGCACTTTGATAACCACAAGAATGCAATTTATTCATACATATCGTAGAAAAAAGTCAACGCGAATTGTCCAATAGATTTACCATCGGGGATACAGTGGTTCCAAGAATATTGTCTTCGAACACCTAATTCTAAAGGGTTAAGCTTAATAAATTGCTGTATTCGTGCATTATCGTCGATGGAGATGCTATTTTGGTTCTATAGTAAAGTGGTTTTGCATATCAGCTGCCTATAACGTACCTTCAAGGAAGCACATGTCCTCATAGTCACACGGTATTGTACCAATTTTAATCTAACACTTAAATCTACAATATTGACCATCGGTGACCCCATACAAAACAACAGGTGAAACAACAGATTTTCCATTATTATTAATAATAATAATATGTCATTTATCTCTGCCATCATATTCATCTATTACAGTGTTAATACATTATAATAAAAGGACCATAACGTTTTGTATCGAGTTTTTTGGCGTAGGTTCTCTGCATCACCAAAAAGCCACTACCGCCTTCACTCAAGCCACTGCCTTGCCTTCCGTTATATCATTCGCTTCAGACTTGGCTGGAACAATAAAACACTTTCCTAGTAATTTTCGACCTCTTTATTTTGCGACTTCTGGCGTTACACTTGTTAAATATTTCACATACGTTACGGAAAGTTTGGCCCCTGAATATGTTTTTGATGGTTTCATAGTACTGTCTGTGACTCGTACATTCGTAGTTTTCTCTGTCTGTCAAACTCAAATGTTGGGTACATGTGGCCGCGGAACTATTAAATTTCATATACACACATACACATACATTATTAGTTATATAGTGAAGCTATTAAAAGTGTGAAACTATTAGACCCAATAATGTGTGATTATGAATAACGTGTAAATTTTTTAATTCATTGCCGATGAAGTATGTGTGTACATACATACTTTTAAAATGAATCGAGCTAGATTGTTTTTTGTATGAGTTTTTATACGATAGACCGCAGTATCAGGTGTATAATAGTGAGGCGTGTCGGTCGCGCCCTTGACATTTATTCGTGTTGTAACTAACACAGATAGCCTATTGAATTGTAGTCGCTATTATTTAACCCTATAAATGCTTAGCTACAAAAACAAATCCTGAATTTATAATTAAAATGTAATAAAAATACCGATAATACATATTACTTGGTTGCAGCTTTAGTCACATTACATAAAACGTAGTTATCATTAATTTATTATTTATAAAAGCTAAAAATGATAATCTGAAAAATAACATTTGTAACAAATCTGGATTTATAGTTATTGTGGCGTAAAAAAAAACATAATGAAAATTTAATTAGCACAATCGGGTTATAATTTTCCGCTCGCCGTTCAACATTAGTATAAAAATAGCATTTTATAAACAACTGGCTGGTGCCCGCAACTTCGTTCGTGGTCTTTTGTTTATTCATAAAAGATTTACTGCGCAACTTTCTAAATTTTTTCTATCAAAAGAACCTTCTCCTGACCATACCTAATACAACAAAAAAAGAATTAGCGAAATTGTTTCACCCGTTCTTGCGTGATGCGATGACCAAGGGAAATAGAGATTCATTTATATATATATAGATAAAGTAGAATCAAAATGACTCATTATGATGATGAAATACGGCATAGCAGCATACAGGCATAAACAGTAGGCTCACTTTGCACGTGGATTGCTACTGGAATTATGGAATCAGGCACTGGAATTCACTGAATCCAGCCATCAAGCACATACCCATGGCATTAAGTCCACTTTTTGTATGATTTTTTAATCTGTGCAATAAAGTCTAAATAAATAAATACCCAACAAGTTAGTGATTATTCACTTACGTTTATTATTAAATTACAAGTCCTATCAACTTTCTCCCATATAAAAACAGTACAGATTTAGATTTAAAAATGGCGGAAAGCTTTGTCAAACAAATCATATGACATTTCTACTCTGTAAGGGGTAGTGTCCAGTACAGACTAGGTTGGCGACCTACTAGTGTAAGCAAACGCTTAGTGCCATTCCAGTCCTGAGTTCATTGTCACTTAAACTGAATGCATGACTATGTCATAGACACGCAAGGCTTATAACTTTTTTAATAACTCGGCTAAGTAAAACGAGATGTAATGGAAATTTTAATGCAACGCGGTTACATGCGCCCGCTTGGGGTTTAACGAATTAGGGGTGATTCTGTTCTTTAATAAATTAAATAAAAAACTTTATTATACTTATTCTACCAGCTGATTGGTCATTTAATTTTAGATAGGTAGAATGGTAAAATAACATTACTTTTTTATCTTTATGTTTATGTTTCATGTCCCGTAGAATAAGCACTAAAATCAGCCTTTTAGAGGTATTGCGATAGTTCAATTAATGAAATAAATATATCATAGAAAACATCACTTCACACTCACACACTCACTAATTTATGGTGTCTGATCCTAAGGTAAGTAGCCAAAGCAATTGTGGTATAGAAATCAGACACAAAAATAAACAATGGTACACCACCCAGACCCGATACAATATAGAAAATATCGTTCTCTCATGGACCCGACCGGGAATTGCCCTCAGAGATAGGGACACCAGGTCCGGCGTGCTCTCCTTTCGGCTACGGAGGTCATCAGAAGAAGAAATTATACCTTGTTGTGATTCTACTGTTATCTTAGTTATTTGTGATATCGGAATAATAAACAGAGCGTTCGCCGAGTTGGCAAGACCACTCGGAAGTGGAAGGTTACACGTCTCGTGTGCACTTCCTGCAAGGGAACGGACACTGCTTATAACGATGCGCAGTTAACGGCTGGTTAGTTGACACGTCAGAGTGACATAAGTTTAAGAAAGATGAACCGATGTTACTTTTTTTCACGATGACTCGAAAACAAAAAAGTAAGTAAGTAAGTTTGTGAGTTTTTTGTACTTTAAAATGGCTAAACCAATTTAGGTGTGGTATCATAAAGATCTATATTAATATTTTGGGGATATAAAAGACTTAGGGTGGATTTCAACCCACTCTGAATACTTACTACCTAAATATAATATTTGAAATAATGTGTGTTCTTTATTACTGAACGTACACTGTTAAGTTTTCTTTACTACTACTACTACACTATCCATATAACACTGAAGTAACAGCTGACAAAGTTATCACAAGTAATCACAACTTGTAGGTAACTACACGTATAGTAGCGCCATCTAGTACGGAGTAGTCTAACTATAAAGGTTGCTGCAGTTTTAGCCTGAAACAACATTTTTACTTGCATACAAATACTAAGTTACTAAAGTCGGTGTAATTATGAATGGATATGTAAATGAGGTTTACTTACTTTCTTTATTGTCTACTATAAACTTATAGAGGTAGGTATATAATATTACCGAACGAACGTTTACAGTCACATAGGCGTCGTCAATAATTTTTATGCTTCTAATTCGTAATTTCGCGTCCCGCAGCAATTCTGACGTGCAGATACCGCAACAAAAAGATCTGAAAACTAGACTTTATTTTCAAAAGCGTAAGGGATATATTGTGGTGTTCGTGTGACCTATATCGGGACGCGAGCTCTAGTGATATCGGCTTATGCCGCAAATATGAGCTATGGCCCCTCTGGGACAGACGGGAATTGATTCCGACGCCAAAAACGAACAACAAGCGAAAAATTTGTTAAGCGCGCTAATATCTCACCTGAGATAGATATCCAAATGGAAATTTATTTTATTATTGTCCACAAATAATCAATTAGTTCATTAGTTACGGAGACATTTGGCATCTTAAAAAAAACTTCATCTTAATACTAAATGTCCAATCCTCTGTTACGCTTTGTATGGGGAAGCGATATTATTTGCGATTTCGATGTTGGTCCCATACAAAAAGTTGTTGTCTTTGAGCACCAGAATCAGCCCCTAAGAGGCTTTGCGTATTTAGCGTTACACATTGTATAGAGTAAACGTTAACACTCCAATATTCGTGACCAAAAATTAATAATTTGCAACCACAAGCAAATTATTAATATATGGTCACGAATTCTACTGTTTTTAACATTTGTTTGTGTAAACATGGGTGAGGATGAGTAGCTAGTAACTACGTCAAATATCATTTGCATTAAAAAGTTTGTCGAAGTAGGACGTGCTCACTTAAGTGATCCTAGTGAAAGACGTATTTTAGATAAGTAAGTACTAGAAATATTTTTGACCTTCATTGATTTAATTAAAATACATCAAATGCCTTCATCGATTAATAAATAAATCGTGCCGACTACCAATAAAGTACAGACGATTTAACCACAATAAATTTATTGTATAGGCTGCGTCATCGCATTGTGTGCTGGCATTAATCGGTTATTAGAAACACGTACGGAACCCCGAAAACATAGCGAGCATAGTCTACGAGTTGTGGCCATAAAGCGACCTCTGCGGACCCGTAAGATTTATCGCCATTTGACACTGGACGCGTGTAAAGTGCGTGCCTCATAGTGATGTCCATGTCCCAATTGTGGAGGGTGTGGTCGTGACCTGTCCCTATTAAATGCGCACTGTCCCGTGTCAAAAGATGCGCGTACAATCTTGCGGCGTTATTTGTCAAACAAACGACAGTTTGGTTCCGAGTTTATGGCTCCTTAAGTCTTCTACGAGCAATTCTTACCCTGAGGCTGCACTAGAGTCTTGCTCTATGTAGCCCTGCTTTGTTGATAGGTATGGTGATACAAGATACTATATGGATAAATATGTCTTCACATACACGTCCCGATATTGAGACGCGTTTATCGATCCCCTGCAAGTCTCGATATCCTGCCAATGGTATCCCGCAACCCTAATGCTCGCTTTTATTTTTATTCCGTACACGGTGTTGCCATTGTCGTTGTGTGCCGAAGACAAATGTTGCTCGAAACACGAATGCGAGAATACGCTGCGCTTAAAGCAAGTGTAACAGTGTTCGGAAGAATGTGTTTGATTTCTCCCACTGCTATGGTTGGTGTCCACGTATCTACTTACACTTGTAGGTAAGAGTGGCAAGAATATTTATCTACCTTTGATAAATGTTTAGTGTATTTTTAAGATTGCCTGATTTAAGAAATTTACACTGTTAGCGCAGCGACAGACGACCTGGTAAAGATTGCAGGAAGCCGCTGGATGCAAGGAACTTCCAACAGGCCAATCTGAAAGTCACTGGGGAAGCCTATGTTCCGCAGTGGACTTCCTACTTCTAAAATGATAAATGTGATGACACTGTTATAGAAATCCTAACTTACCTACTTACACATATTAAAAAACAAACTAAATATATATACCTACGTATGTTTTATGTAACCTTACTGCTTAAAACTATTGTACATATTCATCGAGGTACATAGTCTTACACATACAAAAAAGTGGTCTTTACTTGACCTTTAAAAGTAAAATCTTGTGTCTTTTACGATGTAACGTATACAGTTACCGGTAGTAGACGTGTTTAAATAGCCAATAAATATTATCTGGACAGTATGAAATCGTATAGAAAAGAAGCGCCGGCGCCAGATATGATATCTATTCATGTCGTGTCGACAGAATTTTATTTCTATTACTAGACATAACTTTAATTTCTGAGTCGTAATTCTTTTGTGTACTTAATTTAAAAGCCCCCTAACGGAGGGAGCTGTCTGCATACAAATCTATCAAGGTTTGCGCTTAAGGCGCAGTCACACGCCCGCGAGACGACTATTTATTGAGAATTATGGCTTTCAATTATAGTGTACAAACAGTCTTAGATATACATAATTTTACGCAGATATCGTTTGAAGATAGATTTATAGGATGTAAATTAATTGTAACGGTAAACAGTAGTATAGTAATAGCAGCATAAAAACGTTTCATATTTATACTAAAGCCATGCGTATTTATTATGTAGGCGCCTGTTTATATTTTATTGCAGCACTGAAACCGAAACCTACAATAAAATCCCAATCGTAAAAAACAAATTCACGGCTGTTTGTACTAACTTTGCCTAGCGATAAAATATAATAACCAATTATTCTAAATAGTTTTGTAAGTTATAATAATAAACTATATTAGGTACCAATTTATTAAGTAACTTCCTTCTGACGACCTGCGTAGCCGAGAGGCGAGCATACCGGACTTAGTGTCTCTATCTCTGAGGTTCCGGGCTCGATTCCCGGTCGGTCAATGTAGAAATATAACTTTTCTACATTGTCTCGGGTCTGGGTGTTGTGGCACCGTCGTTGTTTCTGATTTCTGTAACACATTTTTTTATTTATTCTAGGGAGTAATTCTATTGCTCAAATACAACAATTTTTTTTATAAGACTTACATCGGAATCCATAAAGAAATTCATCTCCAATTTTTTTTCTTTTCTTTATTCTGATTACAGCTGGTCGGCAGTTTGGTATGGGAAAGTAATTTTAATTGATTTGATGTGGTTCCCATAGTAAAAGTTGTTTTATTTGAGCAGAAGAGTATGACTTTTGCAGCTTTAAAACCAACAAAAATTTACCGTGTTTTTAAAGCTGAATTGATAGAAATATGTGATAATAAATCAAACCCCAAATTAACATACGGCTTGAAAAAACAAAAAAGTGACTAAAACTCGTATCCGTAACAGTTGGAAGTGTGTAAACCAGTGGCTTAAATGGTGGCTTAGTCAAGTTGAACAGTGCAGACTACGGCTATGAATAACCGCGGATTAGAGTTTGTTCTTAGGAAGTTTGTTGTGATAGGTTAATCTAATGTTGTGATAACAGTAAATTGTGTAACAGTGAGCTTATTAAATTGATACCTGAGCTAGTAGTAGAGTGGAGTACTAGTTAGTAGCTATAAATTACCTATAATCTTTATATATAAAAATCAATCTCTGTTTCCCTTGATCATTGCATCACACGTGAACGGATAAAACAATTTCGCTAATTTTTTTTTGTTGTGTTAATTGGTGTCAGGAGAAGGTTAAAAAAAGAGTTGCGCAGAAAATCATTTATGAATAAACTAAAGAACACGCGAACAAAGTCGCGGGCAACAGCTAGTCCCCAATAAATATTTCGGTTATTTGATCTGATTTCTGATCGACTCGACCTTATCGAATCATTATTTTTGTCATAATTTTAACCACTAGTGTATCACTCACCAATCTAGCTCCTAATGCTATTGAACATTTAACATGTAATCTGTTGCATTTATTATTTGTTTCAACAATCAATCATCATCATTTCAGCCATAGGACGTCCATTGCTGAACAAAGGCCTCCCCCAATGACTTCCAGATTGACCAGGTCAATCTGGAAGTCATTGGGGGAGGCCGGTGCATAGGCCTGCAGCATCCAGCTGCTTCCTGCAACCTTTATCAGTTCGCCTGTCCACTACTTTGTTATTATTTCTTTCGTAATGGGATTTATTTAAACTTTTCATCTGGTATTTAATGTCTCCATATGGTTATCAAACACCGGAACCGAATGGAACTTTACAAATTAGTGTATTCTATACCATTAATGAAATTTATTTACGCCATTAATGGCACTTTACACGTCCCATTATAATAGAAAATCATAGTATTTAATACTATTTGTTGAGGAACCTTTCGCAACATGGTAAATTGATAACACTGGAGGCTCAACAACGTACTATTTCATTCCACATTCATTTCATCCACAAATGACCTGATACATTTTACCTTAAATTCATCCTTTCTGTAAAAAAAAACTTTCTGTTTATTGCTTTTCATTTTAAAACAAACCATGTGCCGATTTTCGGGTTTTGTAACATCAATAATAAGACAAATAAATGATGAGTCAACTAGGACATCATATTTTATTATTGTGTATTGAGTAACTTTTTTTACGCTTTCTTTTTTCTGATTTTGCCCAGTAACACTTGAAATTTGGAAACGTTGTTATACCTACAATAACTGCAACCGAAAATACATTTCGATGCAAGTATCGCTTGTTATTTCATGTGCACTCGCAACTCATGCAGCGATAGTCTGCATACAAAGCGAGCGTTCGATACTTCTGCACTTGAAATACTTAGTTTAATACTTAAACGAGAATCTCTGTTCTTTGATTCGATATCTTGCATTATCATAACTTTATATGACTACTAATTTTACATCATCTACTGATTGTATGGGATTCCGAATGTCTTGAGAAATGACTAGTTTATGTTTTATCTGTAGGCTTTCCTTATTATGTTGAAAGTTTTAGCAGATACATATTTTAGTTGAATAAACACAATGTTCTTTTATGTAGTCATTATTAGTAAAGAATCCCATAGAGAATCTTTATTTTAAGGAGTAAAGTCAGATTTAGCATCTAAAAAACTAAGTTCATCATTTATCGGGGCTAGCGATTGCTGAAGCTTCGACCGACTCCGTCCGCGTGGAATTCTGATTTCTAACAAGATTTTGTATACCTAAAAAAATATGAAGTCGTTATGGTTTTGTATCAAACACAAAAACCCACAAACTATCATATTTATAATAATATTATGCGGATCTGCAGTGATTCATCTTAAGACATCTGCCTTGACATGACATAACGACGCATATTTCGCCACGTCACATCACAAGTGTCTTTTTTAACCGACATGTATTTGCGCAGTGACTTCCTTGTGGCGTAGGAAAAGCCCCGAGAGATCGCATTGACCCCCTTACTCCTCGCGGCGTGACCTCGCGCGGATCTGACGGTGCGCGGCGCGTGCGCAGCAGATACCTTCGTGGATTGTATATTGTTGTAAACAATTTATAACGACCGACTCGAGTGTAATTGGGCTGCTAAATTATTAAATTGAGGCATAAAATAACTTGTATTCAAAAGAGTTTGCATAATTTTCCCTCACGAGTTTCCATTAATGTTGAAAGAGGATAGAATTCAAATAATATACTCTGATCTTTTTTTTTTTCTTCTTCAGCATAGATGTTTGTTCCACTCACTGTTGGACTTACACTTTTTTAAGCTTTTTTTTTACATCTATTATTACAACTATTTTTTCAGGTATAAACCTAATACAATAGTGTTACCTAATTTATTAGAGTATTTCTTCAGCTAGCTCTTAGTGTGGCGTTTCTAGTCCAGGTCGTTCCTATGTATGATGCTCTGATCTTAGAGCTTCTAATTTCTCGAATTTGCCTATACCAGTATCGAGTATTGCTCACAGCTCAGCGATATAAAAATCTCATGAACCAAAGACAGAATACCTTACGTTGAATTAGATGCCAGTATGCGTCCTGGAATAAGGAAAATTATTGATTATTTGATTTTATTTCCTTAAGAGCTTGAGCACACTGCTATTCTTAGCATCAGCGATCGAAAATTAAAACTGTCACTGGAACTCAATCTTAATTAAGGAGTCACGAAAACGCGATGCAGTCACAATATCGATTGCGGGTGTAAATTTCGAAGTGTGCGTGGCGCTCTTAATAAGGTTTGTGCTAAAATCGTAACTAAAATCGTCTCGTGTAAATCCGTTTAACTAGTCAAGGTGCGTGCAATTTCCGCACTCTAAATGACGCAACAACGTGGTGAGAGAGGAAAGCTTGCTCGCTATTGTTCTGACTGTAAGTATGCCTGAGGAATTTGGGAAGTGGGACGAGACGAACAGAGCCTCAAGGTTGAAGTCTTATTTCGAAGCCAATTGAACACCATCAGGATAAATCTCAATTGATGCCGTTTTATTAACTGCTTATGGTCGTTTTCCTGTTTCATGTCTATTGACATTTGTCAGTCTTCTTGCTGCAAAAATTACTGGTTTTTCTTCTGGGTAATAGCAGCAAATTATGATTGTAGGTGGCACTTCTTACTTCAGACTTATTACCGCATTTCGACGTGTAATATCGCAGAGTTGCGAATTGCTTAGTAACCCGAGGTGACAGAGGGCCTCGTTAACGCGTTTAGAGCGACTGTTACACTGTTTGCGTTAAGTTGTTGGTAGTTTATAACTAGAAATCTAGAAAAATATGTTAAGAAGGGGAGCGACATATTTAAAGGCACAAATAAAATCGGATGCTGTTTTTGAATATCATCATGACAAATATCCTGATAGACATGTAAACAATACTGTTTCGAACTCTCAGTGAAGTCATATTACTCGCCTAAGTCTGCACACATACTTTCATATTTTAATTTGATGGCTTCAGTTAAGTTTCAATCATATCAAATCTTCATGAATTTTAGCCTTTTGCTGTCTACCTACGGCGAAACATCACCCTCTAATGCGCGCCATTCTGCGTGATCACTTGCCCTCATTAGAATTTTTATAAAAAAGGATAGGAAATTATAAATGGAACATATCTGTTACAGGATCGTTGTTTTAGGTATGATGTACTCAAGGATCATTGCACGGTGACACTCGGCCTTACGCGCCGGATGTGATGATAGCGCGAAAAATTTACCGGTCGTTGACCTATTAGGTGATCCGTCTAGAGAAGGAAAAGGTTAGACGTGTTATTTTGAACTGGCCATTGCTGGCAAATGCGTCACTCTGATAAAACTGTCGATTTTAAGTTGAACAGCCTAAATTTTACCTTAAGTGAATCCAGCTTCTTTACTGTGACTAGGTAAATTGTAACGGCTTTAGATTGCGGAATACATTATTATGATATTGTTGAGACACTTCACGTTTTATATATAGTATAAATATTACCACGGAACTTGAAACTCCGTAAAACAGAATAAATAAAGAAAAAAGGTCAAAGGTTTTCCCCAACCAGCTATACGAGTTAACGAAAATTCCGACCCGCTATTTGTAATTTTAATCGTAGTTAATAAGAGGCAAAGTTTGGAATCGGAACTTAATAACAAATTCTAGTTGATTGTTCAATTCGATTTTACTAAATTATTGATCGTACTAATGCATTTTACAGGTTCTGTAATTTACTATGATCAATGATATGTTTGAACAAGACAGCTATGGATAATTAAATCGGTCTGGGAACTTACAATACGTGTGTTAGTAGGTTTAATATGTCTTACTTAATGTGTGTGCCAATCCAGCTAATTGGCGAGGTAAGCAACCAGCGGGTGATTGTCCAATCATAAGCGGTCGCGGATTTAAATTTCTTACTAATATTTCCCTTTCTTGATGTTATTCTTACTAAATTGACTGTAAACATTCATATATATGTTTACTTTTACCCAATTTGTAAGGAAAAATTAATAATACAAAATATTATGTACAAAAGTCATAAAATAATTATGGTTTTGTTATTGTGATCTTACCTACCTAGCTACACTGATCATGCTAAAAATCTTCTAATGAATAAATAAACAGCATCAAGTCGACTTCTACATAGTTTTTATTTCAATTCCGTTCTGTGTCAAAGGTCTATCCAGAGTATTATTTTTATCACGAAGACATGAACCTCACTAGGAGATGAAAATCATGTATGGTTTTGTTTAGATAAGGGCCTCTGAGGATCGCTATGGGCCGCAGATGCATGTAATTCTGCATAAACCCGTTTATAGTTACAATAAATCGCTGTCGCTACCGCTCTCGTTTAGCCTACGGCAAAAACTTATTGCTCGGCGGGTCTGCGTATGCGCACGTGTCAACGTCCGCAGGTGCGCGCGTGTCGTTGGCCACTGGACGCCATTGTTCTCGGCGCCACCCCCGCCCCCGTCCCGCCCTCGCCACCCGCGATTCAAGGATGTGTAGAGTCTACAAAAAAAACCCTGCGCAAACGTATATTATGGGTTTAGGATGGTTTAACCCACCAAAGTAATCCTAGGCATAAAGGACTGCACTTGTAGAATACTTTTTGGAGATGCAATTAAATCAATAGAAAAAAAAAAAAAAAATTCTCTTAATTTTTGCTGTAGATCGCTGTTATGGTGCTGACTTTTTATATTGATTCGGGGCCATGTTTCTCAGAACATTGTGTATAATAGTAGGTATTACTGCTTATTTATCTATTAAATGTGGAGCCATTTAAATAAAGACTCATAGTGAAGGTTCGGTTGTAGTACTACTCTCTTAACTAATTTTTAACTGCCATTTGTCATTCATCTTATCTTTTTGGCGTAATTTAATCATGATGGATTTAACATGCTTCTTGAATGGTCTGTGAATACTATGTTAGATAGCTTTTCTGTCACATAAGTGCCGATCCCTTGAAAACTACGCTGCGGCCCTGTACGTGATCCACAAACGTTTTAAAATAATTATGCCTTTCAAGTCCGTTTGTCTACAAAGAGATTTCGATTTGACCTTTTGTCGAAAGCTTTAAATCTGTTGACGTAACCGGAACGAACGCTCGCTCGGCTGCGCGAAACGATGGTGTACAGTTCAGAGTAAAATAAAGTACCTGCTCATTTTTCATTTTGAAGTAGCTCTGATAAAGCCGAAAAGTGATGCCATATTTTTGCACCTGACTGTATCTATGTGGTAACCTCGCTGCACAATAGGTAATATAATAACGGAACGGATGCCCGATTTCGCGAGCTGATTTGACATGGGCACCGAATCAACGCAAATGGAATGGTTAATGGTTTTGTCACTTGCCGCAAGTGGAAATCGGGCCCTATCTTTGTAAAGATGATAATTATGTGCTCAGTGTGCTTGGCGTGTGTCTTTTTTCTTATTACTACATTATGTTAATGCTACCTGCGAAGACCTATAAGTGGTTTAGAAATGTCATATACTGTTTCCTACCACCAATTTGTAAACCCTGGTTTTCCTAAAATAAATAAATAAATAAATAAATAAATTATCATCACTAGATAAATGTCTTCCTTAAGCAAGTTATAATTAGAATTTATATCATTACTTTTTCCAAGTTAATGTGAGTGAAGGTATTTTCTTATCAACCGTCTCTTTTTAATTTTCTATTAATTGAATCGTCGTTTTAAAACCATATTGACTTATTCAGCTGTAAACTTGTAAGGTATCGCGCGACTCACGACTAAATTAATTTATTCCCTAAAATAACTGCAACGTAGAATGACTCGATTTACCTGAAATACAGGTAAATGGAGTATATCTACGTTCAAGGTTAGAAGTCTAATAGGTGCACTGGTTTCAAGAAGCTGGTTACTTTATAAAGTCTAAATTCCTGTTTAATTTACTGGCTACTTTATGATCATGCGCGCTGTGGGTGGCCCATAAAGTGGATGGTATGTGTAGGTACAGTTGACACAAAAAAAGTTGATCACTTTCAGATTTTTCACATTTGCTCAACTTTGTTAATGGTGTAACTGCTAAAACATTTACAACACTCTTTGAATGGAGATGCAATATCGGTGAAGTAGGTTTATAACACGCCATTAGTAAAGCGACAAACGCGAATAAAGCGACAACAAAAGAGTTTTATTATGCATTTGCAGTATGAATGAGTTTTCAATAGTAATTTCAATTATGTAATTGTATAATAAAAAAAAACAAAATAGAGTCACCGCTTTTTCAGTGCATTCTATTATATTTACGACTGTGGGGTTATTTTGCTATTATCATATATTATTTAGTCTTTCATGTACTCAGTCAGATCCATACTTTGAATATACTGTACCAGAGTACATGTGATACAAAACCGCAGGAAAGTGTTTTGACGCTAATGCTTCACACAGGGACAATAATACAAAACATTAATCACAATACACAGCACATAACCAAAACAATCAAACCGACGCGACGACGGTTAAAATTTACCATCGTTTTATTCAATGAAGATCTTACAAAGTCTAAATTATTAGACGATGATCCTAAACCTCCATAGAAGAAATCTAATGCTTAAATAACTATTCGATTGTGATGGCAGCCTCTAGCCCATATTATGTCGCCATTACACTTTAAAAAAAACAAATAACTTCATTGCATTTCAAATTTTCATCATTTAACAAGTCGACTGTACTATCTAATCAACATAAACATGCGTAGAACTTTACTCTGATTCCACACCATGTACTCGTATATAGGGTGTCCCGTAAAGATCACACGTCACCTTCTCACCACATATTCTACACGACAAGTTGTTAAAACTTTTATACTAGAAAATTTGCATAAAATTTATTTTACTTTCCATGCAAAATTAGAAAACAAATTTAGAAAAAGTCATAGAACAGTACATAGAACATTCTGAACAGCTTTGTTCAAAATGTTGTTTAAATGCCTGGTGACAAGGTGACGTGGCCTTTACCGGACATCCTGTATGTAGAGTTAATGCCTCACGAAATAAACTCGACAGTAATGTAATCCGCCGGTATTACTTACTCAAACTACACAAGATAATAGTAGGCAATGTCTCAAGAAACCAATTTCAAGAGGTGTCAATATCACAATATTGTCACAATTAACCTTTAACAGTACGCAATATTCGACTTTATATCCTGTACTAAAGTCGACAGTAATAGATAACGCGATATTTTGCGACCGATAGAACAATACGCGAGTGAGATACCTTATATAATAATGGGGTGTGTGTGATGATGAGTGAGAAAAGTGAAAATGTTTAACGAAGACACTTTCGATTCGTTTATTATTTAAACCGATACCGCTTGCGCCGCTTAATGATGCTTTATAGCATATCACTAAATATTAATACGAGTAATCGATTAATTGGCATGTTATATTCTGGTGAAGGTTGTTTCGAGAAGGCTACAGATTAATCATACTTTTTAATGTCTGAACAGTAAAAAAAGTTAACGTTCTATAAAATTAGATTACAATGTAAAACTTTTTTTTTTTTCGAGATACATTTATCATAACCATCTTTTTCTGTATGCCTATTGTTGTATATTTGTTGGTAAAACAGTTCATGCACCTATGTTTTGTATAATATTAAAATATAATTAACCTCTCAAACACATTTTGAAGCATTTCATGAACTCATGCATACTAAAATTAAAACAAAGCAGCCGAAAGGACATAAATAACATTTGCATATGATATCAATGCTATCTCCGATATTCCTCTGAGGTTATTTACACCTCGGCGCGAGTCAACGTCCATTTGCTAATGGGAGGAGGGAATAATGCACTCGTTTTGGTCTCACTTTCGCAGACATTTGCATATCAATAAACGATAAGTGAATTAACGGCTCGAAAGGCCGCATTGCGCCCGCGGTGGTTGCGATGGAGCCTTTGTGTTTACATGATTTTATTTTATTTAAATATGTAATATGTTTAATTTTGTCACTGCCGTTTCAGGGTTTTTTTATCCTTTGTCTTCCTTTTTGATGAATAATATCTTAACATGAAATATTTAAAGTTTAGCAAGCGCATTTTGGATTATTTTTGGTCTTAGGGTTTCTTTTCGTCTCTATTTATTAACATATTGAGTTATTTGTGACCCCCAAATAACAGGTTTTCTATTGTATCTGGAGTCAAAGGCTTAACTTGACTTCCCCATTTTCGTATCATTTAAAGACTATCTACGGCCATTTTACATTACTATAAAACTCATTATTCTTCTTCCTTGTCCGTTTCTAGCTAATTGCCTATTTTATAATTAACAACAAGAGCTCACTTCTTCTCTATGCTTCTTCACTTACATAATGATCTAAGTCAAGATATGATTAAAAGTCCTTTAAAAAATGCAACCATAATCTACTCTCACCGTTTTCCCTAAAATTGTTTTAAACGAAAAACCATTTTATCAATTACCTCACGAAGACGCCCATTACAGCAGTTGACGATGTTTTTAATAGATTTGGACAGATAACTCCATCGGGCTTAAATCCAATAAGCCGGTTACCCATTCGGTTTGAAACGACTCTTTTAGTGAGACGCTGAGAAGCGTCAATTCAGCCGTGAGGGAAACTCTTCTAATATTTTCATACTGAAGCTGAGTAAGTGTGGTGCATTCAAGTGCAAAACGAACCCCTTAGAAATTTAAATTTTCTTTTTGCTGAACGTCACGTCTACGAGACTACAAAAGTCGGCACTAAAAGTGTTATACAGTTCATTAATTTAACGGATTGTGAGGACACGGGATAACTTAAACCGTTTTATAATTAAGACAGTTGTTGTTTTTAAATTAAGTTTAAATTGGGTAAATAATAATTGTCACTTTTTTATAGACCGATTTAAACCTTTAAAATTTTTATTTATTTATTTAAACTTTATTGCACAAGTAAGTACAATTGGCGGACTTAATGCTATACAACATCCTCTACCGTTTAAAATACCGTCTAAAATTATCGTAGTGTTCGTCTGAATTTCTCAAATTAAGGTTCGACGAATAACACATCCAATAATTCATAGACAAACGGTATTTTTGTTTTTCTAGGCATGTACTTGTAAATACGCTAGGCATTGCGTATCATGAAGATGTGCTAAGTCCGCCGACGATATAGAAAGGCTGGCATTTGTCCTGGCGACATTACTATTACGACATCCATAAAAGTGTGTGCCATAAGGTACTCGTATAATCTCACTAGTTGAGTGCGATGAGATCTTGTTGAGCAGCGACTTGGTCGCCATCGCCACGAGTGGTAATGGAAAACAGCAAATTGGCCAATCACATGTTAGTGCATAGATGAAATGAGTTATGCTGCTACGTGAGCCACGTAATTGACTCGGCAGGGCTGTCAAAAGTTTTGTGTATTGCCTAAACTTGGACAAGGAGACGGAGTTTGGTAATAAAATAGAGGCATCGAAAACCGTTCAGACTCAGATCGATATAACTCGTGCCAACTGCTGCAATTTCTTTACGAATCACATTTCAATATAGTCGCTTTTTTCATGTCAATTAAACATGAGTTTATAGCTTATTGCTATTGTTGACCAGAACTACCGTTCGCCTCTGTTTGGTTTGATTTTTACATAAAATTCTTAGTAATTTAAATAAAGTTAAATCAATTCTTTTTTGTCTTACCTTATATTGTCAACTAATAAAACAATACCTCGGTAGTAAAAGTTGGGTTTCCATTTAGTCATCTTGAACAACATCTTTTGATAAATCTAGAACTTAATCTGAATTCAAATATCATTATTTCTCTATCAACTTTAAACAGACTTATTTATACAAAATAACATTCAAAACCAGGTTTAAGTTAAAACTAGACTTTAAAAGATTGTGGGCATTAGACAATCAACAATAAAATAAAGCGGCGGTTAAAACGATTCAGTTTTTCGATCGTTTTTAACTTTTAACTGATCTTAATTAAATGTCACATTTATTCAGGACCTCTGAAGTCTCTGACTGTGTTGTTGTCTCCCCGTCATTGTATTCTTCTTTTGTGACAGTATGGGATGTGAGATTATAATGATACAGCGGTAACATTGTTTAGTCAGCATTGATAAATTATATATATATATTTTTACAGAGCAAAATGCGCCGGTTTCTGGTTGTGTCTGCTGGAGACTCATTTAAACAAAAGCATGTCTGCCCAAACTGGCATCCCTAACTTTAATCAAGCGTATAGCTCCCTCTGCCGACGCATTAAAGTCTATTTTCCAGCGTTTTGTTCACGTGGGCAGCGGACCTTCGTTCCGCTCACATGAGATGGTTTTACAATCTAATATCGGTAATGGCCATGAGATGCACGGGCTATGTGAACGGACTATGGAGATCCGTACCTGAAAAGGATCGCGGTTTACACCTACTCACGGGTGTTTTAGTCTAACGAGATTGATTCTGAGGATCCTTATGATGTAATAAGAGAAACTAAAGATTAGTTTTGCTTTAACCACTTTTTTAGAAAATATCATAAATTATGACAAACATAACAACGCTTTATTGCTTATTACATGAAATGAAAGTTCACAAATAAATGCGTTAAGTCAGTGAAACTCAAAGAACTTGGGCCTTCATCTTTATTATTAGCACAACAAATTTTTAAGATTTTTCTTTCCAAACAAGATATAACAAGTAGCTTATAACCTAGAGACGTATATCTCCCAAACCATATCGAAATACCCAAACAACATTGCACTATTTCACGCCGATACCTAAATAAGTCCCATAGAAAAACGTATCCAGGGAGTAAAGTATGGATCAGCGTGCAATCTAGCCGCCGTAACTTGGACTCCTTTGTCCTGATGGCAATCTCCATAAACCAGCTAAACACCTACCCGAGATTCCCCTCACGGTCCCGGGGGAAGGGGGTGCCACCTACTCGGGATGGGCCGCGAAAGTATCGATAGTTGTGGAAGATCTGTTTTGATATCGTCTCAATCTGTTTAGACACTAATTGTTTATTGAACGTTAATGAGATTCGATTTGTTAACTTACTTACTGACTATTACATACTTTTTGATTTGCGATAAATGATAATTTAAGGAGAATTTAAGTTATCCTAATAAACACTATGTACCTACCTATACTAAAATGTTTTTTTGTGAAATAACTTAATTTCCTAACTTGTTTTTATAATCCCATTTTCACTGCTGTTGACCTCAATTTATATTTTATTGGTGATGTTATCAATAAATTAAATCGCAGTAAAATTGCCACTTCGTTGTGGCTCGAATAGTTTCCGTTACGAAATGGTTCCAATGTGCTCAGATTTAAAAAGCTAAAGACGGTGTAACATTATGTTACGCCTGAATATACAGCTTGAAGTATAAACGAGACTTTAAATATAGCTTGTGTACAGCTTGTTATGCTACTTGGGATGTCACTGGTCTGCTATTTTATCGATATAGCGTACTTGTTGCTTGTGCAACATTACTCTTAGTTGTGCGGGAGTTAAAGTGCCTTATGATTTCGCGACTCCGGGAGGGACGGAGTGATCCCACTCTTTTATTAATCCATAAAATCACGACCCGCCCGTTCGCGGGTTTGGCGTTGACATCAAATAATTAACTTTTACATACGCACTTATTTGTAGCCAAAAATATTTCTGGTATTTGCTGAAAAAATATATATTTACTAGTTTTTTTAGTTTAAACTGAACGATTAGTTTTACACATCTAGCACATACCTTATAGAGCAGCTAAACGAACCATCTTTCTCCGAAACTAGTAAGTGATTGTATGAAATGACAAGTCCTGTCAACTCTCGCCCATACTAAAAAGTACAGATACAGATTAAAAATGGCGGAAAATGTTGTCAAACAAATCATATAACATTTCTACTCTATAGGGGGTATGTACTCTATGGTTTTACACTTTTAAGTGCAGTCAAGTCACCCTACCAAAAAAGCTAAAGGTCATAAAACCGATTTACAACTTTAAGTCCAACATATAGATATCAATATCAATTGAAAAAATTTGACGTTTTCGGGTAGGTTGTTGAGCTGTTTTACCACTGTACAACAACATATTAAATAATCGTAGATCATCATCATGCATTTATATTATTTATTATTTTTTGAAGAACTTAGGTAGTTTTCGATGTCATGATCAAAATTAAAACCATGGTTTATGACGTTAATTAAGTACCTGTATCTGTTGTCGCAGGTCCCCCGTCCCGGCGCGAGAGCGAGTTCAAAAAACCGTCGCACGCGCCGCAGAATGGTCGCATCCACCATCGCCCCTACAATTACAACAAGGTAAGATACACGATGATACACGTACTAAAACTGTCTTGATTCAAATAACTAATAGAAATCACTTCAGAAACAACAACTTAACACTGCACTATAGTTTACAAAACGTATGTACGTCGTGTAGTGTTTATATGTATGAGTATATCTCTTTTAATAGATGTTAAGAAAGATATTAAAATAGAATAGAATATTTATTTGCCTTTGAACAGGGTATACAGAAGATCGACAATAATAACATATGATCACCTATCCAGCCATGAATAATAGCATGCAAATACAAATATTTCACTAGGTTAGCAATTAATTTAAAATTTTACACAGTGAGGAAATCTTACTTATACTTATGATGTTTGTCTTGTGTCTTTGACTATTAATTATGACTTATGATTGCTAATTTGCCACTATTATAATCTCTCTCCCTCTCCTTATGATCTCTGGTGAGTCTGAAACCACTAACTACTTTTTGAAATTAGAGAAACCCATACAACCCTAGTCACTGATTGCGAATAAGTGCCAGATATGAGTATTCTTCATGACTATGATATGGGTCAAGGTCTGGTAACGTGTATATTAGAATGTAATATGATAATAGAGCATAAAACACAAAGTTAGATTGTGGACTCAAGCTAGCCCATTTGCAATTATAGAAGGATGAACGACTGACCCAATTAACGTACGACCTACTGAACTAGCAGACTTGACCTAAAATGTAGTTGTAGTTCTTCTATCATGTCGACTTATGAGTTGCTAGTTTACAAAAGATTATGATCTACTACTAGAAAAAAAACAAGATAATATTTGTTGCATCACCATTGCCAATACATTGAATGTCCACATGTTATACAGGTTGCACCATCTTTATGTTATGAAACAGATATGACTTAGTTATAATAATAAACGGTTGTCGTTATTATTCGACTTTTTCCGTCTATTCCTCTTCATCATGTTACCGCCAGCCAGCAGGCTTCACTAGGTCCCTTCTCTAGTTGTCCATCATACGTAGCCATCCAAGGTCAGGTTGTTTTGATAGCCGTCTGTATCCTGGGGATTCTACGTGCTCCTTTGTCCCAACAGTATCATGCCCGTTAAAACAGAAATATTGCAGGGACTTTAGGTGCCTTGATAATTTGGCGTTACTAATTATTGGGATTATGTAATATAAACGCCATTCATTATGCCTTTCAAAGATATGTTATAGTCAGATATCAGGTCAATTCTAATCTGAATCAGATGTTTCCCGATAGGAAATTGGGGCTTGATTCTGTTGTAATTTTGATATAAGGTATACTATACTACTACAGATTAAATCAAAGTAATATCATTTACAAAATCTTCTAATTTGTCCTAGATCATTAGGTTTGAGGTCATCATCGTGTCGGTCTTCATAGCTGTCAGTTTGCTATTGTGTTGCTTCAACTATCAAGATCTTTTGATTGAACCTGACCCAAAAACGCGATTTCTCTGTTAAATCATACATTGGCATTATTTGGCAATCAACGTGCGTGAACTCCACTTGATAGCGCGAATGTTAAATTAAACAAATGTCTTTATTTAAGATGATCGTTATAGATTGCAATACTGGCTGTTCTGAAATAAACTTAGAGTATCTCACTTTTAATCGTGATTATCAGATTGGTACTACATTTAAAAGGAATAGAAGGTCAACTCGTAAAGGTAGAAGCTAACGCGCGTTAATAGAAAAGCTTTATCCCACGCGTCAGCGCAAATGTCAAATTCCCCATACAAACTTTCATCCCCAGTTCCACCCCTTTGTGTTCTAAAACATCTTTAGCAGTGCACCCTTATGTGTAAATTTGATGTTGCTGTTATTAAGATCTAGACTAGTTGTGTACTGTTAATCATGAAGTGTCAAGGATACATATATTTTTCATACAGCGTATCCATTACTATGTCATATTTGTATACTATGCGTGAATTGACGTTTATTAAAACAATGCAGATTGTAATATTTTCCATGAAATAGCACAATTTTCGAGCACACCTACTGCATAAAATATGGCACATACTCAATGCGTCTTACTTACGGTTCAGAAGCATACTGTAGTTGCTCCGGAGCCATATTCAGTTTACTTACATTTTTAAACGAACCTCGCTCATGTAAGATATTCTACGGTCTACGTTCCACATTGAATAATATTTTTCAGTCTGTTCAATATATCGCGTGTGTTAAAGTGTTAATTTTAAAACTATTTATATCATCAGCCAACTGTGTAAAATGTTGTAAATAAAAATTTGTAAGTGGATAAATAAATACAATAACTAACTAACCAGTCTATTCTATTTATCTAACTATAATACGATAGGCTTCATGACTAGGAATGTGATAGAGTTTTTGATATGTTTTTTCGTTTGCAGATTAACGAGTATTTAATTCTTAAATGGGATTATGAACTGGTTCTTAATACTTTTTTTATTTGATACTAGCTATCCCGGCGAACTTCGTTTCATAAATTTTGCTTCGTGTTTTTTATAATTATTCTGCTATTCGGGGCGAAGACAAATTCAACAAATCATAAATCATAAAAATCGGCCTAGCCGTTCTTGACTTATAAATGGTGTAACTAACCCGAGTTTGTTTTATATATGTTTGTTATAATGTTTTAAAAATAGTTATTCTGCTATTCCGGACGATGACAAATCTAACAAATTAAAGATTATTAAAATCGGTCCAACCGTTCTTGACTTATAAATGGTGTATCTAACCCGACTTTTTTATATATATAGATTAAAGGATAATACATATTAAACGAGTTGTAGTTATACATATAGACCATGATAATAAACTCTCTTTTATTCAACGCCCAGTCTTGTAAGAAGATATCCTACTCGCAATGTCAAATCCCCTAGAATACGTGGCTCATTTTCACAAAATTAGCATCGTGATTGTGTGGCTTAACACTGTGTCAGGCTGAGGTACAAGAATGGGAGGGCTTATTGCCGGGAGTAATCTCCGTACAGCCATCACTTCGCTTATAACGATACACGAACCCGTTTCGTAGAAACAAATAGGGTTGCTGCTTTATCTTATATTTAAATACAAATATAGTATCTACATCACGACTTTAGGTGAATACCCAGAGACTATAAAGTATGTAAACAACACTAATATAAAACCCTGTAACGCGGTAGCAGAATTCCTCAACAAATATTTCAGGTAAATTCAGAATCCAATTTTGTGTAAGCATTTTTTTCCTCTTCAAGATATTTTGGAACACAATTTGGATGAATGTATGACAAAATTCGTTTGTAGATTGATTTGATATTTAAACGGTCTTGTGGGAATGTCTCCGTAACACGGAAAAAGAGAAGTAGTCAATAAAGAACTACCCCTATTAATCATAAAAGCTTAATAGATAGGTACTTCAATAAATTAAAATGTTGTTTTTGCATTTGCTTTCTAGATTCATCTAATCAGTAAAAAAAAATTGTTGAGTAAACTAAATGTCCTCAGTATTATTAAGCATTCGCGCCAAATTGCCAAAATACTAAAAGAAATTCTAATTAGATAATAAAATTGCGTAAAACTATACCTCATGCCTAATTGTTAACATTTGTCCAGAAAGACGCTTTATTCCTCTTCACCCAAGCCACACAGACGCAGCCCCAATGAGTGATAGAGTTCCGACGTAGCACTGACGTAGCCTTCTTGTCTGCCACGGTCTTCTTGACGGACACAGCACCGACGTGGTCCTCTTGACTGACGTAGCCCCGACGTGGATTTCTTATCACATATTGACACGGTCCTCTTCACGGACGTACATTGCACTATACTGCACTGTACTGTACACTACAAGGCACTCACTATTGCACTTCACTACTTTCACTTTTCTTCCTTCTTCCTCTTGTTTTCGCATCACTAGACTTCTAGATTACAGCTTTAGATTTAAAGTTTACTGCAGATGGCGTCACTTGGTTAGAATTATCTTTGACTGCTTCTGTCCAGCCCAACAGTTTTGTTAATAAGCAAAAGTATTAGGTATATTTGTGTTCTGTGGTCCATTACCAATCTCAGCATAGTAGCGTTTTAAGAAATGTGTTGTAAGAGTACTCTATCAGTGTACTTCAACTTGACAATTAATGTAGAAGTTTTTAGACTTTGTTATTTAAGGCTCTTTTCATCACTTATAAAACTTTAACGCAGCCAAAACGATTGCCAACACCATACAATAAAAATCAAAAGATACGACTTAATAATATCCCGCTGTTTTCCTATTTGCTGTTCAGTGATATATTATGGAATTTAGTTAGTTTGCAGTTCCTTTTACACCAAACATTTTGTAATTAGATTTATTTGTTTGACACAGAGCGAGGCGCCTGCCTCGACGGGTGCGCCCGCGCAACGACCGGGGCCTATTCGGATACCAAACGGTTTCCAAACACAGGTAATCCTTCATTTCAATTATTTATTAAAAAACATACTAATTATTTGCTACTGGCCACTAGAACTCATTTAAAACACAGTACATAAAATAAATGTTCTAGAAATATATAATTTTACCCGCTTCAATATTTTTATTTGGGTTTTCGAAATAATAAGACGTTTATTTTTTTTTTTTTTTTGCTAGACTAGTTAGGCTTCTTACTTCAGGGCAAATTGCTCTTCAAAAATTTCTCAAACAATATGTCTACTGTCAATCTTGTCAATCCTGAATTAAAATTCTGCTGATAGTATTTGTCAACCCCAACCTCCTCTCCCTCCTTTTTTTCTAGGCCTGCGCCTTAACTGACTTCTTCTGGTTGGTAATCATTAAATGAAATGCGATCTATGACAACTTCCGAGAATGTTATCAGCTTAGCAGATTCCTTTCTAACACTGGGTTTTCCATTACTCATCACACTTCCTAACATGACCTACTGGTAAACCTTTATCGTGATCTTGACTATAATCTTATTATATATGTCCAAAAATGAAAAAATGAATTAACCAACATCGTGATGTTTTTGAAAGACAGAATTAAAATAACAATAACAAATAAAGGAATATAAACAAAATGTTTCAGTAACATTAATTTAGTACAAAAATTAACGTAACAAAACAATCTATAATAAAATAAAAACGAATTGGCTTATAAGAAGAAGTAAACACTCGAAAACAAATAAGCAAAAACCATCCTTTTCAAGAGGTCGGTCTTTTGTTCAACAATTTGAAAGGAGATTAATAGCAGATTAACTTTAAATTAAAGCTGGTAATTAAAGACAACATTCCCGACGGTAAAAAATAAAGAGATACTTTCAGGTTGGGGATTTCAGATTTGTTTCTGACTATTATTTACTTCAACAAAAACGCTTTTTACTAAGTAATTAATGGGTCAATCTATACATTCATCAAGTGGTAATTGGAATAAACTTGTCGGGATTTTTGTTCAGTAGTGTATAAACAGAATGAATTTTTATTAGTGTAAAATACTTGATGGTTTGTTTATACACATGATAACAAACCGTGCCGTGTGGGGACGTAAAGAATACTCTTCCCCACCGCCAACAGGAGGCGTGTCGTAAGAGGCGACTAATTCCTGTGACACAAGACGGGCAGCACTCAGAACTACATTCACGAACAAATTTCGCACGCAAAAGGCGTGCGAAATCTTATAAAAAAAACTGCGCTCGCCACCCCGCCTGCCAAACGTGGCGCGTATTGGCAATCCCCCCCGATGATAGGTCATTGGGGGAGGCCTATGTTCAGCAGTGGACTTCCTATGGCTAAAATGATGATGATGATGATAACAATCAACTTTACCTATCTCTACCTAATTTTGTAAGTCTAAGAAACCATTTTACGAACGGCAAACATACTCTAATAAAATTAAGGTGGTATAGGCAATTATTTTCTTGGGTAAAAATGTTTGTTAAAAAAAACACATGATGAGTATACAGGATGGCCCGTAAATCATGGACTACCTTGTAACCACACACATCATAGTTACCAACGGGACAGCTTGTATACATGTATGTGAAAACGTATTGGTAGTTTTATCCGTTTCATCTGGACTGTCTTATATATTACATACTATTTATTCACCTACTTGCGTCTACTGATGTTTATGTACATATATGCCTCTTATATAGGGATAGCCTCACAACCAATCAATTAAGATAGTTTTTGTAACCTGCTTGAACGAATGTCTGCGTAGATATAATATGACAAATCCTATATAATATGACTTCACGTCTACATGCTTTAAAACGAATTAGATGACTAAATATTAACATAAAAAAAACGAATTAACCTTTAAAATAAACCTTTCTTTACATAAGGTTCTTTTACTTCTGAATTAACACTAAATGGTGTCATGCACCCAGTTGCTGAAAGCAAATTTAAAAATAAGCACCATATATTTTTCAAGATAGTGTAGGAGTATTGAATATAGTAAAATTTCTTAAAATAAAAATAGCACAGTGCCCATAAATCCGATGATGTTCTTTGCTAGTGTAGCTCTACGGATTAATAGTTAGACGCACTCTGAACTTCAAAGTTCCCTCCCACGCCCTCAGCTCACCTGGGATATTGTGCTATTCCAACATACAAAGGATCTAAATTTTAATCCAATCTCTTATGTCTAGCCATATTTGTATAAAACGAAAAAAAGCCTCTCTTTTTAATTCGTCGAGCAATTCCCATTTTAAAAGGTTTCGATATTACCCTTGAAATGAAGGTGAATAGGATAATAACATACAACAGTTGGTGTGATTTAATGACAGCTGGTCTCCATATGACGCTTTTACGGATCCAAAAAAATATTACGATCCGAGCCTCGACAGCAGCATAAAAATAAACCTCTTTAAAATATATGTAGACATCGCTTGGAATTTGCAAACAAATATAAAAACACGTATGATACATTGTCCAACCACGATACTTTAAACCTCAGCCAGTGCAATTCCAAGTAGGTGCTTGAGAATGTTGCGAACTCTGCTATCTCGCTCACGACAACCGCGTGTGAAAGAGACGCGACATCATCAATGTTTAGAAATTTTCTCCGTACGCAGATTCCTTCAACAATAACACAATACTTTTACTGCCTTCAAAACCGTAAATCAAAAAGCATTGTAGCTATAAACGGGCCCTAAATTTAATCGCCCGACACGCTAAGGAGGCGTAATGCTTACTCGTAAATGTAGTTTTATATTCGACTGTGCCAATGTGTCCAATGTCACAATATAAAATAGTTGCAGTACCCCCGATCTACCTTAGGAAAGTGGCTGGCAGTGGCTGGATGAAAATAGCGGGAGATTGTACTCTTTGGCGCTCTTTGAGGGGGGGCTTACGTCCAGCAGTGGACTGCAATAGGCTAACATAATGGTGAACAGTAACACCGAAAGGTTGAATTATCGAGAAGTATTTAACCTGAGAGTCACATCTTGCGTAAGTCAGAATCCAAGCACATATCGCTAGATTTTTCAGAATCTGTGAACTACAGACCTAAATACATATTTGTGCTATTACGGATTTATCCCGCTTACGCGGCGGTGAGCAGCACCAAGTGTATTACTCGTATATTCATAACCCTGCCTCTTGAATTTATTAGTAAAAACCTCATAAAATATAAGTATTTTTAGGAATTAGTAGTAACTAGAGTTTTCAGACTATTTTAGTAGAATTTATAGGTACACAAAGTGTCAATATTACATTGGAGTTAACCTATTTTAAACATCTCTGTTATGCCACTGGTTTATAGCTCTTTTAAGCTGTTTTAGTAGAACTATAGCGTAGGTACACAAAGTGTCATTATTACATTGGATTTAACCTATTTAAACATCTCTGTTATGCCACTGGTTTATAGCTCTTTTAAGCTATTTTAATAGAACTATAGCGCAGGTACACGAAGTGTCAATATTACATTGGAGTTAACCTATTTTAAACATCTCTGTTATGCCACTAGTTTATAACTCTTTTCAGGCTTTCTAAGTATAACTTATAGCGTAGGTACACAGTGTCAACATCACTTATTGGAGTGAACCTATTTTAAATATCTCTGTTATGCCAATGGTTTATAGCTCTACCGCGTCTTATCATACACTACATACACGTAACTCCGCGGTAATAGAAATAAAACATACACAACATAAACGGCTTATCAATATCGCACAGTACCTAAATTGAAAATGGTGCCAGTATCGTAAATTATGACCCTGTTAGGCGTTTATTCCATAGTATGTAAACATTTGCCCTTGCTATATTCTAAACGGCATGCTACTTATTCCTTTGTTATTAGTCGTAAAATATTTTACGTTAATATTTTATAAAACATATTTTATAGTTTTGAAATATGCTCCAATAAAATTAGTTAAGTATATAATGCACCACAAGATTTTAATAATAATAGGTTAATATAGCCCAACAAGAATTATACGATTTTAAAGCTTATTCGAGACTTACTTTATGATGGAATATAATTAATGTTATCTCATTGTAGATAAACACTTTCATTTAAAACTACAGTGAGCAATATACATTTATATCTCATGATGTAATAATATTTCATGGTGAAAAACGGTAATTTGGTTTTTTGGTACTATATGCGTTAATGTATCTAATTTTTATGTTAAATATGGTTAATCGTTTTTTGTTGTGTCAAAAGACGAGAGTCAAAGATTGACATTTTGTCTATTGCGATTTTTATGCTGCATTTAACGCCTTCGTAACACGGGATTTTGGGCCGATTTTTCGATAGCTACATAACTTTTATTTGAAGAATAAGTTTGACATGTTGACAGTTTTTATATAGAAAAAGTGTCAACACATCAATTTTATTCCTCGAATAAAAGTTATCTGGCGATTGAAAAATCGGCCCTTAATAAAATTAATGATAGCACCTAGTACTTCAAAGTAATATTATTAATCTTATATCGGCCAATTAACAGGAAAACAAAAACACTAAACTAGCTGTTACCTGTGACTTCGTTCGCCTTGTCTTCAATTTATTTCAGAATGAATGATTAAGAACGCCTAAGAGATAATAAAACAAACATTTCTAAATATAGTTTAATTATGATCCTATTTTTTAGTTTACTTACTGTAATGGGGGTAATCAGGTACAGGGGGATCGGACGGGGGGGGGGGACAGGTAATCGTAACTAATGAAAGGTTTTTAGGGCCACACGAAACACCACACTTAGGCATATATCATCATCTCTTTTAATTTTTAATTGTAAAATCTCTTTCGTGTATTGTATTGTATTGTTATCATTTTATGCGTGTCAGATAAACTTAATTAAGCGGTAACGAGTCGAGTTTAGTAACTCGACTCGTTACCGAAATCGAGTGATTATCGCACTGTGACGCACACCTTTCAGGCGAAACAAAAAATGTAACACACGAAACGCCGGCGGCCGGAAACCGATGCCAGGTTTTTGTAACGGTCAATGGATTTATGGTAATTCGGACGCGCGATGAAAACAAAACGACCACTTTTTCGATTGGAACGATTCGGTTTATTTTGTGTAATCACTTGGGAATATAATCAGCAGAGACGGATGTCTATAATAGACAAACGATCTGTTAAAGATTTTTCTTTTACTTAAGGATATTGCCTTCGTAAAGCAGTAGATGTAATAGGCAACATCGGACACTATGTATACACTATATACTGGGTGTAACGAAAAGGTGAAATAAAACTACGGCTAAATTACATCAACTTTTTCTATGGGACCAACATCGAAATCGCAAAAAAAAAACACTTTCCCATACTAAAACGCGACCAGCTGGCATCAGTTTGTATGGAAACGTCAATTTTTTTTTTAGATTTTGATGTTGGTCCCATAGAAAAAGTTGATGTAATTTAGCCGTAGAATAACCTCTTAAAGTTTTATTTCACCTTTTCGTTACACCCTGTATACACACTAATAAGCTGACTCTGGATACTGTCTACTCCTCTGATAATATAATTTATGTGACATCATAGGTAATATCAAATCCTCACAAGTAAATCTTCTATTTTAACACACAGGAAAAAATTCCAATACAATTTTTCATTCAATCCTTGTTCGTCACATAAATATTTTATTCAGTAGTGTTTCAGTCAACACACAGTTATCATCATATTTAAGACTTAGATACAGTTAGTCATTAAATAAAATTTATTCTTTACTCTTTAGTCATTACGTCCTTGGAATCTTCAATAATCTACAAAAACATTTAATAAGTTCGGTTATTATAAAATAAAATTAATTAAGAGAGTTTATTATGCCATTTCATTCTGTTAATGATAAAGTCCACATTTGCGTGACTAATTAAAAGATTTTTGCGATACGATTGCAAAGCATTAATGCAACTTTATGACATTTCATAGATAAGATGCTATGAGTGGTTAACGAATTTACAGCTGTGTTATATATGTTATTCATTCACCCGTGTTATTGTTTGCAGAATGCAATCGACAGCAGTCAACCGCCAATAGAAAGTATTTTAAAGGTATGGCGCATTTTTTTATTTTTAATATTATTTTATACCTATCACACAAAAATACATAATAAATACATTTGTGTAATCGGAAATTACGTTAGTATTTACTAGTAAAAATGTTTTCTCGTGTCTACAATCTTGACAGGGAAAGTTTATTTCAGATCTCAATGTATCAAAAGGTTGTGAAAGCAATCTAAGACAATGATGTCTTGAACCATGAGGTTCTTTCTACCTACAGAAATATTTTAAGTAATATACTTTCAGAAAGCTCTAGACACGTGTCTAATGATGAACATGTTTTTTTTTTACAGGAGATGAAGTCATTGCCGACTCCACTATCTGTCATAGCGGCGACGCCTCGCAAGGAGCTGGAGAACAAGTTTATTTTTAACCCCTACACGAATAAGGTGATTACTTTTATTTTGGTTAAGATAAAAGTACCTATAGCTAAATGAAAAATTACAACCGCTAAG
Source organism: Anania hortulata (assembly GCA_963576865.1). Taxonomy (NCBI): domain Eukaryota; kingdom Metazoa; phylum Arthropoda; class Insecta; order Lepidoptera; family Crambidae; genus Anania; species Anania hortulata. The sequence continues at coordinate 14,231,624 of OY756405.1, read as the reverse complement.
TCACTTACTTAAAACTGTTTAATTAAATAGACGCATATTTTTCCTTGATGGTGTTGAAACACTTTACATACTTATTTATTATTACATATTTTATCAACAGTAAATGTGTGTCATTATTTTTTTAATTAGTATTATCTTGCTCGTCCACTTTAATTAGCACTTTGAAGGATAATTACGCAGCAAAGTCTAGGTAGGTTAATTTTATCAAATCGAAACTGTGTTACTTTTTGAACATTACATTTATCAATGCTTAATTAATGAGTTTTTTCTAATTGAAACTGACATTGGCTGACCTTCAAAGTGCTACTTAGTTTTTTTTAACCTTATCGAGAAATTCTAATGCGGGATTTTTCGTTAGGTGCAAGAAAATCCACAACTAACAAACAACGATCTCAAAACGCCTCTTCCAAAACCCGGTAAGTGCTAGTAGAGGTTAAGATATATTATTATTTGATGTTACCTTTCCAGCAATTATTATTAATAATACAGAGTGAATACAAACAGTGTTGTCAATGTTATCAGTAAATTGTCTCTGATTGTTGTGGTATTGATTCTGCGCTATGTTTACACGCGATAAGATATCGTATCAAAATGTCTGTCACTATTTTTTAAATTTATTCTATTTCACTTATGTATTAAGGCTCTATTTAAAATAATTAAGATACTTCGGATCAGCTCAATCCGTCTCACCTCTCATGCAGCATTCCAGAGAGATTAAGAGAGACGCATAGAGTAGAATACATATTGCGAAATCGTTTTGCAGAGTAGGGATCTGAACTACAGCATATCATTGGTCAAACATAATAATAGCATATATATTTAATTACTTTCTTCGCCAGATCCAAGGTGTTTAATAAAGTGTGGATTTTAAGTACTCTTTTTAGCCTATCGTGTTCCACTGTAGACACTCCTCAGGACATTTAATACTTTTTAAACTATTAAATATCAAAGCCAAATTAGATTTACTTAACAGAAATCATAATATATTATATACTCCAGAACAGACAAAAGTGGTAAGTAGCATTTGCCTGTACGACCATTTGAATTCTCAAAAAAGCATTAAAAACGGTAGTTAAAGTAGAAGTGGATCGCTAATTGGCTCATAACGTCATAACTTCGCCGCCTTGACCGCTAGCTGCTGAAAAATTAAATAACTTCAACGGGTCAATTATTATATTGCTCACAATTTTGCTTTAATAGGCTAGTTTCCTGGGTCAAAAAAAAATTATTCTATTTAGTCCGGCAGTTAGATTATCAAAAAATATTGGACCCATATTTTGTCTTTTGCCAATCAAACAAAAAATGACGAAAATAAACCGCATCACAGTGAGCATGTGAAGTCACGCCTTGCTAAAAAGTGACGCAAGGCGTGAACCCGGAACTTTAACGGGCTATATCTTCATCATTTTTTGTTTGATTGAGAAAAGAAAAAATACATGTCCAATATTTTCTGTTAATCCAACTGAAGGACTAATTAGTTTTTTTTTGGGAAACTGGCCCGTTAGGTAAAAAAGTATTAAAGACGATAATTTTGTCTTTTATTCTGTCACATACTTATTACTATTGCTGACAGTAAGCAAAAATAAATTAATGTAGTAATCAAGCGTTTACGATATCAAAATTAAAATCCGAAACACAAAACGCTTGTATGAATTTTAACAACGCGCCAATAACACCAAAGTTCTATTTACGATACGTGTCTAAAAATACCATTTAAACATTGCGCCTACGTTTTGCAGCGCGTTCGGGTCGGATGCACCTAAATAAAAGGTGGAATGAAATATTAAGAGGCAGTTTACACGTATCGCGGGCACAGATCGTCCAGCGGCGGCACCTGTCGGCGACGCGAATAAATAAATTGATGAAAAAAAACACGCAACGTGAGCAGCGCTAGCTCGCTCGCTCACATAACTAGTAAAGTGCTTTCGTTACAGCAGTTGTTATAGTTATTGATGATCAAATTAATAAGGCTGTTGAACTACTAACTGCTGAATTGGTTGTAAAACACAAGTCAACTAATACTAAAGTTGATTTACGATGTAATAATTTCATTTATAATCATAAATGTTAATATGAGCCAGACAACAAACTAAACGTCGTGCTCTCGTGCAGAAAATTATGTTTGCTAGAAGTGACTTTCAGCACACTCAGCACCGAGTGAACATATAAAAGCATTTCTTTTGAATTGACCAGAACTGGGAATCGAACCTGAAACCTTTTGCGTTTAAGGCAAATCACCGCGACTACGCCAATCGGGTTGCCGTATACATTTTGGTTTTAATTGTAATAAACAAATTCAACTCTACTAGTTAGTCAAAATTTTTATATTTACTGCGCAAATTATTTTCGTAGCAATAATTACTGATATTTTATTGCGGGTCTGTATAATTTTTACATTATTTTATGACTTTTATACATGTGATTCACAATAAAGATGTTTCGATTTGAATTTGAACATATTATCACTGTAGTTCACTGTACTGAGTCCGCGGACATAAAACAGGAGACCGACCACAGAGAAAATATTTGCGCGTGCTAACTGAATAATAATGAATATGCGCAAAGCGGACATAACCGGAATTTGTTACAATGTAATGCCAACAGCTTTGTGTTTGTAAACCTCCAATTCAAATCGGTAAATTCACTTTGTTCATAGACCTACATAGGTTTATTGCTTTAATGTATGAATGAATATTTCTGATTAATTGATGTAACATTTTCATGCAATCCTTTTTTGTGCACCGTACATCATCCTTTAGGCCACGGAAACGAGACATAATGGAAATTTCATTGTTACGCGCGGCCACATGTAGGTGTTTTGAGTTTGACAGATTATTATGATATGATGATTGACTATTTTTCAATCACTTTAACACCCAAAATCAATGAATCGCTTTATTATCCTATGGACCTTTTGGCACTGTCGTTTACATGTCGAAGTAATCACTATTATCGTCAATATACGCAGTCTTAAAAAGTGGCTCAGGCTTTGTTCAGAGCTATTAAATCGTCCGTCTCTTATTATGCGAAACGAGCGAACTTCGAAAGTTGAAAGGTGTCGTTAAAACAGTTTCTGCATATATGCAGCGTGTAGGTAGGGCCTGATTTGCATATATGCCACCCGTAAGACCGTCTAGGGGTGACTAATGCATTGGAGAAAGAAGTTCAGTAAGGAAATAGTGAGTACAATTGTCTTAATTAATACAAAATATTGTTAAATACTATTAGTTGTTTTGAGAAGATCTTATCCTGAAAAATGTCCTATGGATACAGAACTGTTGTTACTATTTTATAAGAGTTCCATGTTTCAACGATTGTCAGGTCCCCTTATACATATTCCGTTTCATCCTACAAAAACGTCAGTTCGTGTTGTTTTAACATTTTTCATTGTTGTGAGATTTTTGCGACGCCCCTATAGCGAGCTGTGGCTGAAGCTCGGAGTAAAAAATAAAATACATAGTGCGGATTAAAAACGTAGGTACGTCGCGATAACGAGCAATTTGTGAATAACACTGGCGTTCTAAATATAATTAACACAGATAAATTATATCTCTTGTCTTGGGTTTATTCAGTTTAACGCTAGTTAACGATTTAAGACAGCGGCCTACTTAAGCGAAGTCGTGTGAAGCCAATTATGCCATGCTTTATTTTAATGTCCTTCATCAAGTGTTTTTGCAAATTATCTTCATTCTTGTGTACATCGCCATTATCTTTATAATTGTTGCTTTCATTAAATAAGCGGTCTTCAATATATTTAATCTCTTTTAAATCATGTCCAATTTGAAAAGTAAATACAAAATCTGCTTTAGTATCAAACGTAGTCGACGTAGCAAACATATTCATATTATTTTCCGCATTGTGAGTTTAATATGTACCCGGACGTCGCGGCCCCGCTGACTAAGCTATACTTACATCCGATTCTGTTTCTCCTTTACTAAATCCAAATGTGAATACACTCAACGAAATATTACTTTGAAATCTCCTTTTTCATTGTAATTTTCTCTCGTAAATTTCATCTCATAATAAAAGTTCTTTGTTCACTACTATACTATTGTATAACTAAAGTATTTTGTTCTGAAAACTTGTTACTTCGTTATTACGACATGATGTTTTAAGTTTTCTCTCCAAATCGTCTTAGTATTTAGAAAACCAAAAATGTAGGAAGATTGTGTGCAGCCAACTTCCCGTTTTGTCCAATTATTTATCCATTGGGATAGTTTAAGTGGTGGCACTATATCGGAATCGAATGGGGCCTGCATGTGACAAGCCCTCGGGAACTAGCCTCGAATTAGATTCGTTTTGCCAACCCTCTGAAAACTGACGACTCTTTCTATTTCTGTCTGTTTGCTAACAGCGCCACGGGAAAGATTTTTGCAGCTGAAAAGTCCGAGAGCAATATCCCTTGTATTGCTTGTTTTGTGATAAATGAAAAAGGAATAGTAAACTCTGCATTCGGTCTAAAATTTTGCGATAGCATACCTACCTTTTGACTACATCAATATGGTTTGTTTACACACGGTAAGGTGATGCATCCAAAGGTTTTTATCGCGCTCAAACTAAGCTTCTATGTCAAGGCGCCTTCCAAAATAGATGACGTTCCGATCTTAATTCCAGATGTCAGTGCGTATTTATATTAATTTGTTCATAAACGTGCGAGTCCGGTGAGCCGTTACGCAAACGGACTAAATACTAATATTAGGCATTGACGACGCGTTTACGAGGTTTCGCAACACGTTATTTATTTCATAGGGCCGAGGGCTTTATGAGTGGCAGCCTGCCGTTATTAATGGGCAAATCTTTGATGTTCAGCCTTTATGAAATAGTTCCCAGCCGTACTTAGCGGTAGGCTATTTAAAGATTATCGCTATCTCTTAGCGGTGGAACACGTATCTACATGAAATTGAATTTTGTAATTAATAAGACACAAGAGATCTGTTTTAATCTTGCGAGCGGTACGCGAAGCGCTTTGGACATATTTGCTTGGTCTAGTAGCTTGTTTGTTGCTTTGTAAGTTAATGTTTAATCAAGAGCATTGTTTAGTTTCACTTTTTTGTTTTCCACTTTTGTTAAACCGAGTTGCAGTTTTACTATTTTCGCATTCGTTTCATCTCGTTCGGTTCAATATCGTGTATATCTTTTATCCTATTAAGAATTGCATCGAAGTTTCAAGTTTTACGAGTGCTGAATCGTAAAGCGTATGTCCGAACCTTTCCTCCCTCCCTGTTTCCCCGTGAGTTATGCTCAGGGTTCGGTGCTGATAAATAAATCAGTATTTAGGTCATTCGAGAGGTGTAGCTTTATGACGGAGTTTATGTATGTGCCGCAATAAATAACGCGCCATTACATGATTAGAGCCGCTTCTCGTTTCAGACAATGGGAGCCATTAGCAACATTGCCTAGTTCAACACACAGCTGTTTATGCGCGATACTGACATTTGATATTTATAGTCGTCATACACATCTCACGACGAGGTTGGGGTAGCGAAAAAACAATACATAAGTAAAGAGAAATCTACTGTGCTGGATTGTTAAATCATGTATAGTTAGAATTACTCAACATAATGTTAAATGTATACCATAAATCGCCACAAAAGATAATTATTTAATCTTAACCTCTTTAAAGGATTTCATAACCGCTGCTAAGTAATCAGCAACAACATTAGAACTGGCAAATAGTTTCGAAGCTGCAAAGGTATCTACTTTGTGTAGCATTAACGAAGTTGGCGTATAATTAAATATTAATCGAAGACTCGGTCGGAGTATTCGATTTAATTAATCAGTCAGCTCGCTTGTGGAGGTGAGCCTCAAATGAGACAACCCGGGTCAATAGACGCTATTTGAATTTTGTTACAAAGCGTGTTGATATTTGTTACAGTAGGATTAAAATTGGGATTCACGACAGCTTTGTTATTATTACTTAAAATTACTTCAACTGCTGTTATGCCTCTCTCACATTTACAAATGCAGTTTGGATCTGTAAATTCGCGATTTAGAACTCGGCTACTTCAATGCCCGTCGGCTCTTGGACGGACATAGCCACTGACGCTTCATGTTTACCGGTAAAAAATATTCAGATACCGGGAAATGCTTATTCAACTATGTAGTTATATTGATTGTGCCGGTTCTGGTAGCAGCGGTGTGGTTTTTAGTTATAATTGTATATATAGCTCGTTCTCTATCGCACTGAGCACAATTGTGCTATGCGTCCACTTTTTGGCAATTAACGAACAGAACCCGTGGCACTGTTTAAATTTTAGCGCTTTTGTGGCGTAAATAAACTGAGTTATTTGTGCTTCCTTGAACAATATCTCGGTTTTTCGTGATCATGAAGGATGTTTTTGCCATTTCATGCGGTGTCTATCGGACTGCGTTGTCTGTGGTCTCAATCGAGACCGTTATTAATCGATTCACTAACTATGGCGGATCGGACTGAGTTTATTCCTTGTTTAGACACGAGATACACCTGCTAACTTGCTATTTAGTAGATCCGACAGAGTACACTATAAAATAAGTCGTTAGTTTAATAAGATATGAAAGGAATGGCTGCTACTGACAAATTCTTGAAGAAATATGACATTTCACAAATATGTCAGCTGGTCTTGGTAATTACATTTCATACATATCTTACTAAAAAGTAACACATAAAACTAAGTAAATGACACTACATAATACCGGTATAATAAATTGTCTTTGATGTAACGGGTAACGTTTCGTTTGTTTTGTTAAATTGCGCCGTAAACATTATTGTCAATATACCAACCAATTAAAGTTGACCATAATTCGCAATAATGTATTGCGAATGTCTTTATCTTCAGCAGAGCTCTTGCCTTCACATTTTACATACGGACACAACAATGTATTGTTGTGTCCGTACCAATGTTGTATTTGTTACTTGGCCGCGTAACAAATCACCTAAAGGGGCCAACAGTTATAATGTGGTAGTGGCCCTTTGACATTTTATATTAGCTTTTAGTTTAGACTAAAATATTGCAATGGTCCAGTGGTTCCCATGTATTTAGGCACGGTGCATTCACCGAGTTACAGCCAGTTAGTTATCTATACTCCCCCCCAAATAACCATGAACGTTAACTCAATTTTAAACCCTATGGAAATGACTAAAGAATAAACTTTCATCTTTTGTGGGTTACTGTACTGAGTTAACTTGAAGGCACTCGCGGCAACTAGATTAAGTTGGGGACTTTTTGATTAAGCGTCAAGTTAGACTAGTTGAGTTCCTAAATAAGCTTTTTATGAGTGTTTTGTAATGAACTATGAATTATTAATTATTAATTATAATAAATTGTTTTTAAATATGCAGTATACTTGTATTATTGGATAAATGTGATAAGCATCCGATCCATCCAATTTCTGACCAACAAGAAGAAGGAAATTTGGTTTTTGATGCCTATAAAAAGAATAGATTTTACATAGACAAAAGTTATATTACTTAAGTAACAAGTTTACGGCAAAATAAGCAAAGACATACTTTTTCAAAATATATCTAGTTCCAGCCGGTGCTAATAAAAATAAATATTTTTACCATGTCAATTAGTAATAGGCTGGCAGAGGATTCTAAACGTGGCTGCAATGAAAAACAGTTCGTTCAAATTGATAGGGATTTATTCAAATTGGGAGGATTTATGAGCATAATGGAAAGTAAAAATTGCCGGTTTAACTTTTCAAATTGAGTGATTCATTGTTTTTGAGCGGGAGGTGGAAGGGTGCAGCACAATCGCTGTTTGAACCCAACACATCTCGTTCTGCGATGTTTATCGATACCTGCAAGGTTCAATTGATATTGAAACGCCAAATGAACTGGTAATGAATAACCAATGATGGTTAAAAGTGGTTACGGGTGAAATTATAAAACAATATTTGTAATCGAGTAATTAAAACAGAGTTAGTGGATATTAATGAGGTGCACTTGTATTTGATGATAAAATAGGTTGAAATTTAGCTTCTATTCGAAACATAAACTCAATTGGGCTAGTAAAAACTATAATGCCGTAGTACTAGCTGTTCCGGCGAACTTCGTAGCACTCGTTTTTTTTTCGTTAATTTTTCGATGTTTTAATAGTTATTCTGCTATTCGGGATGGAGACAAATCCAAAAAATCATAAATCATAAAAATCGGCCATTTTTGACTTATAAATGGTGTAACTAACCCGACTTTTTATATATATAGATTTACCATAATTACAGTATTATTTCACATTTAAAGGTATACATAATGTGACCAGTTATTAAGTACGTGTAATATGTAAAATAGCTTAATTTAGGCCTATTTGCAGAAATAAATAGGTTTCATTGATTTTTATTGTCGTCAATTTTCGTACAGAAAGGAATGGTTAGAAATATTCCAACGTCAGTTTTCGTGTTTCACAAGTAATTTCCAGTGGAGTCCCGGCTAAGACCGGGAGTTTCGCTAATTTCCCTCCGCGCAACGCCGAATGAAAGTTTTATTTATTCAATAACGTAGTTGCCTTATCTTGGACAACTTTTAATTAATGTGTATAGTTCGACGGGTGTTTCTGTACACGTTTGTTAAATAACTTCAGTTTATCATACTAATTTTGGAGTTGCTAACTAACATCTACCCTTGCAACGATGACCGTATTATGTACAGTCACGAGCAATGAAATGTAACACTTCGTATCTTATTCTGTAGTAATAAGGATTAAAGTCCAATGAAGATTGATGTTTAATATATTTATAATCGTGACTACAATCAATAGCTTATCAACCTACTACAAAATGACAAATTACCAAAAACGATTTTTAATTTAAAAGTTTAATATCAAAGCAGTACACTCAAATGAGCTGCCTTTACCTACATATTCAAATAATAGTGATGGAGATCTTTCTAACATTTAAAACAAGGTGCAAGTTTGAAGAATTGAACACAACCCATAAAATAAAACGTGTATTTGAAAGCCATTACGTATCCGCTGTTTTAATCTGATATATTACGACACCATTATCCATAAAACTACGATTTTCAATGCATTTACTGTTTATGCACAGATTGAAGTTTGCTCAATTGTCTTGCGTTTATTTTCCACTATAGCTTTTGAATAGCCAAAAATAAAATGGTGAAGATTATGTTTTGCTACATTAACTGGAGTTCCTTATTGAAATAACCTGTTGTTGGTCTGTCTGGAAGTTAATTATTCCAAGTAAGTCCTACCACGATGGCTTATTATTATAATAACCTTACTTTATTAGGATCAACGATCAACACTGTCTTAAATAATTCTCCGAAAGGCCATGACGAATAGATGGATACAGTAATTTCTAAAGTTAGTTTTAATAATAATCAAAATCCGTACCTTGTCTTTTTTATTCATTTTTGTGTAGCATATTTCTAAAGGCTGTATCATATATATCAATTTTTCTGTCCCATTGGGATTTGACTACAATGGAAAATTCCAATATTTTCCATTTAAATTACGCTTTTTAAAAGCTCGGATATTTCATAAAGTTGTTACAGTTTTAATTGGCGCATTGCATTATAGCGATAAAACATATCGATGCAGCTTGACGATAAATAAAATATAAAATCGGTTGGGAAATACTCCGCGAGCGGAAAGCCGAGGTTGAGAATTGAGAAGTTTTAAGAAAAAAGTTGTTTTTCTCAACGTCCGTCTAGTGTTGTGCCGATTCAAAAGTTAAGTGACTTACATAGAAGTAAGCTCGAATAAATAGAACACTAACTGTTTTTAATAAAAGGATAAAAAAATACGGACACGATAAATGTAAACTGACAGTTTTCTGATAAAATTAAATTCCAGGCTAACTTAATATCACCAAATATTGGACGTATCAATTTACTCATTAATTTATATTTGCAAAGTGAGCATCTATAAAAAAACAAAATTCCGCTCTGCAACAGTTGGAATTTCGAGACGTAGGTAGCTCTATAATATCAATATGACTAAGCTTCATCACTAATAATCGAAGTATTGAAGTGCTGAACCATTATTTGATATTGATATTCGCCTGGTCTAGTGGCTCGCGCTCCTGACTACAGAACGGGTTTGAATCCCGCAAGGAGCAAATGTTTGTGCAAAGCAGTAAAGTACCTAAGTCATGTATCTTAATAAATGTATTTAATAAGTATGTTTATTCGTTATGTAGTAACCCTATTATAAACTTTACGTAGTTTAGGGCTACTTCATAGTTGGTGCGATTGTTGAAAAAAAGTTTATTTATTTATATGTGTTTTTGTAATTCACATTTCCATATCCTTAGGATACGTAAAGTGCGCATCACTAAATTGCTAGTGATTCAGCCTACAACAATTGGAATCTCAAGACGTAAAATACGTTCAGAAGTTAATCCTCTATTGTATCGATATGACTAAGCTCCGTCGCCAATAATCGAAGTACTTGAGCATTATTTGTATGTTTACAAACGATATTCACTCACATTTCCATATCGATTTCGGATACGTAAAGTGCGCATCACTAACGATTCCGTCCACAACGATTGGAATCGCAGACAGACGGGAAATTGAAGGATACGCTATAGAACTTAGCCCCATGGACTTTTGTATCGATGATATGATTGACCTTACGTTTCTAAAACTGTTTGTTTATTGAATATTTTGATTAAAGGCAAAACACACACAGAGAGACTGCCGCGGCCGATGGGGCAAAAGCTTCTAGAATGGAGGCCACGTACCGGCAAGCGCAGCGTAGGACGTCCACTTGCAAGGTGGACAGACGATCTGGTAAAGGTCGCAGGAAGTGGCTGGATTCAGGCAGCTTCCAACCGGTCAATCTGGAGTCATTGGGGGATGATAACTATGTTCAGCAGTGGACGTCCTATGGCTGAAATGATGATGATGATGAAACAATACACCTATTGTCATCACACAGCTTCGAAATAAGGAATTATTATCCTTTCGTTATATAGTAAAAACTTTGTTAAGGGGCATCTCCACACCTAGACTCATGCAAATTTAAAAAAGTTTGTTTTCATAATTGTCCTGAACCGGAAGTCCTTTGCGTTTAACGAATCACCATGCCACTAAGCCAATCGGGTCGTCAATTTGGTGTGCTGTGAGATGCCCCAGGATATTCATTGTCTAGTACAGAGATTCTCAAACTTATTTTGTCTACCGCTCACTTTTAAAATCATTTATCTTTCGAGTTCGACGCCCCCGTATTTTACGGTACGACTACAACACCCCCAATTTTTTCATGCCTCTAGGCCTTCAGCGCCCACAAGGGAGCGTTATCGCCCACTTTGAGAATGACTGATCTAGTACCTAGGATTTTACTTCCTTACTTTCCGTTCGTTACTTGAATTGGTGTGTTGTCTGGCGCATATTTATATTACTATAATATTCTTTTTTTACATAATTCTCTTGTAATTGTAATCGTAGAAGGGTTATAATAGTTTATAGTAGATGTATGTCTACGCCAATAATTGTAGAATTATCGCACACGACACGTCAGTCTCGCTTATTAATTGTATTATAATAACCCACATGGTGCACGATGGGAAATGCAATTCATGTAGACAGCAATGTAAACATAAATAAGGGCGGACCTAATGTGGAAATTATTAAGTTAATGTTAACAATAATAATAATAAGGACGGCCTCCTAATATGTATCAAAAATAATTAATATATGGCGGTTTAATTTTTTTTAATCCAAAAGTTTTCACGTTTTGTATTTTCAAATTTTGACTTGTTTTTTTAAATAGCTAAATAGTATGCCTTACAGTCACTAAATCAATTTTGGATCTAAACAATGCAGCGTCTAAAACAGCTGAAAGTCTTTTATAGACTGAGAAAAAATCGTAAGTATACGGATCTTTTTATTGAAATGAAAAGTATTCATTTCAAATACATAAATTAACCGGCGTTGGGCTTTGTTCATGGGTTGGTCAGACAAATGGTTTACCTAATGGTAAATGACCTATTGAGTAACCACTCAAGCTACGGTTTCGAATCCGCTTACAAAATATAATATTGTTACCTTGCTTTCGTAGAGGTAAATTATTTTTAATAACTGACTTTACTATCTTTGTTTATGGTGCATCTTACGCCAAACGCGTGGTTTAACGTTTGGCGCAGTAAAAAATATTTCTGCTTTGTTCATCAATTTTCTCTCCCCGATAGTAAACTTGCTTCGGGAAAATGAGCTAAGTAATAAAACCGCAGGGCTTAGAAATTTAGATGACACAGCAGCTGAATATATTGTGCACAGGAGAGCGGCAAATTATTTAAATCTGTAACCAGGTGCACGGCGGCCTCTAAGCGTCATTTGTAAATCGCCATATAACGTCCTACCGAGTACACTGTTTCAATTCCCGAGTACGTCGTTTCTCAATATGCCAATTTAATCGCAAAGCGCCATCTATCCACCCCATACACACACCATGACGGCCTCAGCCCTCACCTCGGGAGGGTGAGTCTGGGCGCAGTGGGCGCCACCCCGTGCCGCGGCCGCGCGTACTATGCCACACTACGATATACGGGAGCGTATCTGGATATTACGAGAGCAGACTCTAGTTTACAACTGATAGCACTACAGCCGATGAATTGATGTGCACCGATTTAGATTATTGGCTGGAGCGACAGTGGCGCCGGTCAATGCCAATTCTGAATGTCGGAGGTTGGAACTAACGATTTCCGAGCGGCCATTCATTACGACGCGTTTCGCGGAATATCGATTTCGATACTGATCTAATTGGTCTCTTTACGTTTTCACTTGAATTCTAAATGTAAGATTTGAGAACCGAAAACTAAGCGGGAAATCTTGAGCTAAATCAATGTCGCACTTAAGTAATCCTGATTATATTGTCAAGTAACGGAAAGCGACGACGAATGCCTATGAATATTGCGCATTTCGCCAAACGCTGAGAACAAAGGGAGGGTAGGTGAAGTGAAATCGCTTCTGGAGGTACAGTCGGCGATGTTATGTTTTATAGGTAGGCGAGCCGGTGATAAAACGCGTATCGTTCGTTATGTACTGAGGAAGCGACCCCAACCAATGGACTGTAAACTCTAAATGTTGTTTTTATGTCCAATATTTATGTAACATTTTAAAGATAAAATTTGTTAGGATGTAAAATATGTAGTAATATCGGTAGCAAATCTATATTTTACGACAAAATGGATAATTGTGAAGTTACAAGGCCGCAATTCCTTACGCTCATTGTAGTTATCGCAAATATCGCTTATCGTGAAAACAAGGTTGCCACGAAGGTTCCATTGTACTATGTTTACTCGTCCTCAGGTTGGTATAGGTAATATCATTCACGGTCGTATGATTTCCAGAGGGCGGTTTTATTAACAATTGCTTCTACATTGCAAATCTACGACGAAGCACTGTTGTGCACTGGGCCCATATATACCAGTGTATTTTTTTCCGTGGCATTACTTGTAATTGCGCAAATGTCGGCCTCATTTAACAAAACAACCTTTATCTATACTATACTAGGTTTCATTTTGCCGTTAGCTCAAAGTATCTTTGCCCTGTCAGTGTCTTTAATTTAAATAAGTACGGTTTCAAGACCAGAGGTGTTGTCAACTGCGGATGCGGGAATGGGTGATTAGAATGCAACATTACACTAGAGTATCAAACATTGATTGTTCCGACACTCAAAGTAACATCACTTCCTAAGAGCAGTAGAAGATTCGTCGAGTTTAAAAAGCATCATGCTATAATATAGGTTAGGTACGACTGAAGACGACTCCTCCTTCCGAGACCAAGTGGTAGAGGTGTCGCCTCCGATGCGGACGGGGCATTAGAATGCAGCGCGCGTGTGCCCCGGCCCCACACACTCCAGGGGCTAAAAAGAGCGATCTTTCCGTTACGCAACAACGGACAAAAGTTATACTCTCGTCATTATATCTTCTTTGTTGGTTTGATACCTTCAAGTCTTCAACGGTGGATTAAGAAGCGTAAATCAGATACGGTGTCAATCAACTAACTACGCAGTACGCAAGCCCTTTAAAAATGAGTTACACTTATAATATTAAATATACTAAAACAAATATCCAACAAAGTCAATTACAATAATTCACAGTTTATTAAAAAATCGATGACAAAAATGACCCGAATTATATGAAATTAGGTAATATCTAGATGTATGTAGTATGCAGCAAAGAGCAGTACAGTCCTTTGTTAGCAATACACAGAACATAAATGATTAGATATTCAATTAGCTACACAATAGAAAGTTGAAATGTAAAGTGTAGAATAGAAACAATCTCGTATCAAGGCGCGTCTTTGTTCATTCCCTCGCTCCCAATAAGAAAGACGATTCGTCTCCGCAAGGACGCCTATCGTCCTCCACCTTTACTGCCTCTCACTAAACAGCCCTAAGTGCGTACAAATGGAAATATCAATATGCACCCTATTGTATTCGGAAAAGATCGGATTTACTCTAACTGCCCCGTTTATGGACATCCAGTACGGACGTAAACGCGTCACGTGAACGATGAAAATTCAACCCTACTGAATTGTCGTCAGGTTTTATTTCACATTAAAACTATGGCCGGTGTTGCAGAATATTCCCAAAGTTAATACCGGATGAAATAATGGCGTCTAAAAGCTGAAGGCGCGTCACACTTTTCGCTTCCTGGTCGAGAGCAATTTTTTTTCTTTGTTTGAGTTTGTCACCAGCATTAGCTTTTCAAGAAGGTTTTCTTGCGGTTTTAGGCAACCTTTAAACTCGTTCTTTGACGCGAAATGGAATTTTTAATATCAATCCAAAACATATTCTACCTTTGACTTATTTGGAGAAATTTTGGACAAAACCAAGCAGTCTTAAATACCGAATTTCAAATAAGCATCCGCCGGAACTTGCTCTAGATAATTTGCCAACTTTAACGATTTGACCTTTGCATGATAATCGAGAGTCGTCGCTTCCAATTTACACGTGCCCTACTTAGGAGACTGAAAGTCTTCGCCTAACTTTAATCAGAATCGATTATACGATGTCTTTAAAACCCTTTTCTCACGCTAAACCCCTAGTCACGATCGCAGTAAGCTGTTATAAATTATATTCTGATACTAGGGTACACAGTTCCCGAAGTTTTCATTGACCTTGCGCCATCCCCTTCTAAACACGGATGAGGGGTGCAAGGTGGATTCCGTATAACGCAATAAAATCAACTATACCAACACATTGCATAGTGCGAGTACGTGTGGTTATTATCTACTTTACTCGTTCGCATTGTAGCGATTAAACTATGAGGGGAATAACATTAAGCGACCGATTCGAGAATCATGTTAATAGGTAGTCGCTATACGGCTGCAGTAGTTATCTCGTTTAGGCGGTTTATGCGAGGGTCAGTGCAAACGCTACCGATTTTGATATGCATATCAACACAGGCGTTTGTTCGGTGGAAGCGGGCCGTTTAATTTGGCTGGGTTATATTAATTTTGGGGTTGTGATTTCGCCGCTATTCAGGCGAGACCAACCCCCTTCATTGTTATGAGCGTTGATTATAACGTGGATATCTCTTTAATATAATATTTATGTTATTTTTGTAACATTAGGTACAAATTGCAACTAATTCATGATTAGAAATAGGAAAAGCTTGATAAAATGGCGCAAGTACAAATCATGTATCAAAAATAAACAAACATTGATTTGTTGTCATACCTATATAATAAAGCTTTCTGATTTTGTAATACACAAAATGTTTGATACACAAAAACTTTACTACAGCCGAGGATTTGCAAAGTTTCTCATTTAATTGAAGACATTGGGCGGCAACGGGTAATTTTTCAAGTAATTAGCCATCCCAACATTCAATCAAATTTAATACTATAACGTCAATCTCAGGAAGGGTGAAAACACTTGGTCTTCTCAAAAGTTTCCGTAGGCGGGCGGCGCGGGTGGGGGGGGGGGGGGGGGCGGTTTGCGTAAACGTACAGATTAATTCCGTGCTTATTTAAAGGTCGCCTTTACAATTGAAGCCTGTAAAACATTTGGACGTTAATTTCGTAAGCCACCAATGTGTTAACCACGTGATTTAATTACTAACTTGTTGTAAACAAGTTTATTTTAGCTCTACGTATTTGTGGCGTATTATTGTTTCGACAGATTAGCAGTTGTAAATATTTGAAGAGTATTAATTTGTTACTTTTTTCTCTTGTGAGAATTCCTTGCAAACATTTATTTTGTCCTTTTAATTGGTCGAGCGGTCATTAAGACGTTAAAGAAGGAATGAAAAAACTTCGGGAATGGCCTATAATTGTGGAATACCCGGCCCGCTTCCACGGGCTCGTCAATCTTTTGTCCTTACCGTGGAGTCTCGTGGTCGGTGTTTTGTACTGACCCAGATTCGCCACCGTCAACAGAAACCCGCCTTTTTTAATGCCAGCGCCATGTTTGCGATATATTTCGTGTCGTGACACCGTCCTGAATTTTATTTAGGTTTCACAACAGAATATTCTGTTGGAATGAATAAATCAACGAAGCACTAACATTAGATTTAGAACATACCGCTCTGTCCTGCATGAATATCTTGGAGATATTTTAAATTCTTAAGCAGTATACGTCTTACCTTTGAAAGCTCTTACGTTTGACATTTGTTATTGACGATGTGGTATATTAAAGCAACAAACAACTCGCAAAGCTAATTCTCGCAGGATTACGACCTCATCCAAGCACACTTCGACTGTTGACTCTGAAGTTTTGTGGGCCTAATAGAATAAAAAATATGTAAAAGCCGACCTTCACCTTTTGATCGATGTCCTTAAGGCGCACACTCAATCGTAAATCAATTATGAACTCCAATATTTTAATAAAGACATCATTCAGCATTTTAAAAAAATATGAGTAAAATTTTTATACATTTTTTCTAAATTAAAAGGTGTTTGCATAATAGATTTAGGTAATTCGAATTAGGTCACAATGAATTGGATTTATAAATTGAGATAGTTTTCTATTTCAAGCATGGTTTGGATTTCGGAACCACCTTATCACATTGCAACGGCAAAGAAGACATACATTCATCCACTAAAAGAATAAGAAAACCTTCTTTGCGTCCCACATTAAAAATTCACAGATATCCCATATCACCACTTTAGAGAAATATTGTTTTCTATCTGACATGCTACCTCGGATCACGGGTAATGCTAGCGTAGGCAACGGAATAAAACATATGCAGCCGGAATGCGCTTCACGGAAATAGACCGGGTGCCGGCATCGCTGCATCCGCGCGGTACTACACCCAGATAACGGGTGCAAATTGTGGGATAAGCTAAGGGAATGTATTACTATGCTTCAGTGCATTTTGTGACAATGATGGTTTTCCTTAAAGTAGGACTATGCCTAAGCATAATCGCTCTAAAACCTACACGGTTTCAGATTCTACTAAATTGCTGATGCGGATAACGGATGTAAATTGTAAATGAGAGAAAAAGTCAGATGCCTATGTTAATGGGCTAGTTTCCTAAAAAAATCTAATTAGTCCGTCAGTTGGATTACCAGAAAATATTGGACACGTATTTTTGCTTTTCTCAACCAAACAAAAAATTATGAAGATATAGCCTATTAAAGTTCCGCGTAACGTCACGCCTTGCGCCTTGATGCGCTTTATCTTCGCCATTTTTTGTTTGATTGACAAAAGACAAAATATGGGTCCAATATTTTTTGATAATCTAACTGGCGGATTAAATAGAATAATTTTTTTTTGACCCAGGAAACCAGCCTATTATAGGACAGGATAATATTATTACACTTAAAATAGCATGCTATACTTACCTACATAAAAAATATCGTAGGTTGCTACGAAATTACTACAGATGCAGCAGTAAATGTAAGAAAGATGAAATTAATGGTTATTATTAATATTCATTTTGGTTATGCATAATTAAATTAAAAAAATATTTTCATTACATAAAAAAATTAAAAGTAAACAACAAATCAGAAAACAATTAGTAATTTATACGTCGTCAAACCAACGCTACTGATTACAAGTGCTACATAACTACAAATTCGTTAGTGCTATGAAAACTATTATTATCTACCAATCTCAAATCTCAAAAAGTTATGTATTGTTTATTGCTTGCTTTGTTCGCTCGAAAGCAAAAGATGCTGCGTGGTATTGATTTTAATAAGAGATTTGTTGATAATTAATTATCTTGTACAAGTTTCTATTTATTTTATAATTTATATTTCTATTTCTAAAGCATGGACACACTTGTCTCGCGGTAATCGGCATGCGCCGATACCGCGTTGGTTGCATAGACGTTTGCGGCTCTGCGCCTGCGACGATCCTCGCTTGATGAGCGTAATAATAGCGTCCTTGTTACTTACAGGGAGAGGAGAGATTTAGTAGATATGTACTTAGGTATTGCACAGATGGGTTTGGCTGGTTTATAAATGCGTCTTCTTGACTTTGTGACTTTGTAATTAAGAGATTTAGTTTGTTGTTTAAAAAAATTCATTAAGTTACCATTTAATCACATGAGCTTTATTTATAGTATTGCAAATTGACTCTACCATAGAAATTATTAAATCGCAACTGACTGTAGGCAGCGTAATAAAATAACACATTTTAGCCCGAAGTAAACACAGGAAAGTCTATTGTTACATCAATTTCTAATAACGTCAAGCCGCTGCAATTGCTTTAATCAGTACCTTAGCCCGCTATCAAACGCTATGACTTAGCGAAACGACATATCAATTATGCGTTCGCATTAATTAAAGGGATTAATTGTCCGTATCCTTACTATTCTAACGGCGGTGCATAGTGCAGTGTGACGTGGAGAGTGCGCGCGGTCAGTACACCCGCGCCCGCCGCCGCCGCCGCCTGCGTCGCTACCAGAACCGGCACCACGTGCGCGAACCAAAATAAATAAAGCAGACGCTACGCGACGCGTCGCGAACCTTGACACTAGTTGTGGAAATATTATCAACTGGAAAAATCTGTGAAGCGACTGTTTGATCGCCAATTAGAATGCCGGTAACGAAACGCCGTCGCCGGTAATTATGGCACCGCAATAAAACCTTCTTAGTATTTAAACTGTGTGATTGGAATACACGTAGATGTCGGTGATTCACCACTATTCACATTTAAGCTTGACTATATAGAGAAACGAATTAATTTATTTTACGACTAGAAATCTGTGCGACTGTTTAGTTAAATTTCAATTCGGTCAGGCGAGAGAATTAGTAATCAATGGCTTTCGGAGCCCGGGCGTCTCGCGAGTCGAAATCGATGAAATGCAAACATGTTGATGTGCGAATATCAAACCCCTATCCAACCCCCCTAGCCGAGTAATAATAGCGGCGGGGGCCGTGCACCCGCTCACGTACACCATGCATGCACTTACCCGATCCCGATTGGGATATTCTGAAACCATTTCACATGTCTAATAACAAAATCAACACCAAAATTCAATTTAGTCTAATAAATAAACATGTGACGTTTTAACATCACCATATTACTATAATATGACCGAATCGGACTGAATAAATTTGATTCATTTAAGAGTGGACACGATCTTCATGTACCCTTTATTAGTCACTTTGCACTTACGTAACTTTTTTTATTTTTATGACAGTGATGCACGTGGCATGTTGATGTGTTCAACAGAAAAATATTACGTCATGAACAATGGGATTCGAGAATAACCCCGCGGACAAAGTTGAACGATGGGTCGGTCGAGCGATCGAGTGACTTGTAAGTGAATAGAGGGGAAGTTGGGACTCCTTTGTCACCACCTGTCCGCGGTAAGCGGTAATAGCTATCGGAAGACGCACGCAGTCGCAACCAGAGCCCGTCGCGAGCGCATCTGTCTTTAGTTCGCGCCAAAGTTAAACATGTGCGGTGCGCACGATTGTAGTAATAACACTTTTTATGTACCTATTGGTATTTGGTGCTAAATCGGTGTTAAGTGAATTTGGTGTGCAAGTGAGAATTTATCGTGAATACTAAGTGTTGTAAATAGTGAAAATGTTGGGATTGCTCACATCGGATTTCGGTTATCAGAACCGACTGACCTTACTGCAGCAGTTGATAGAATGTGGAGATGTTCTATTGGGAAATGAACTAGTATGCGGTATGTATTTCAAATTAAAACATTGTAGTATTCACGAATTTTTAATGATTTTTTCTTTGTCTACATTCAAATTAGACTCTACATTATGTCGTTGAAAGAAGACGTATACTAAACGGCGTTTAGGAAACGATTCAATTGCGAAGCTAAACAAACAATCAACGTTTATAGTGTTGTTTCTTTTCACAATGAACACTCTAAAACAATAACTGCTTATTTTTCTACTCGAGTTAACGGTTATGAGTCGGCCCTTGGCTCTAAGGCTGCGCTCACAAAGAGTAATTATGAGCATTCAACTCCAATCTGCATGTACACATTCGGATGGTGACTAGGTAAAACTTCGCTATCATCACAGTATTTCAGCCTAAAGACGTTTACTGCTGAAGAAGGAAGGGATGGATCTATGCCTTCAATATTGTTATCCAGTCGGAACAATTTATTATTTATTAGCTAACAAATTTCATCATAACATTTAAAACAGAATTTTGTCATTAGATTAAATCAGACAGTTATCATGAAATATCTGAAGCATTCGTTTGTTGTTGGCTATTTCTCGTCTATTTACACTCCTGGTTTCATTACGAATGTATACTGGGCATGCTGAACAGCATTCGTTCGTCCCTCGTTATTGCTAGCTTACGAATAGGTTCGTCAAGCGAGGATGCACCCTAATAGTAAAATAGATGTGTTAATTTAAAACAAGGTGTTTACTGCGACTAGTCGTTTCTTTTAACTGCTTAATAAAGTTCAGCGCCGTACGCTTTGTGTGAAGTAGACACGTCGCGACTGCCTCATTTATCATTCTTATACCAAATAATTAAGCGTTTTTCTACTGAAATGATGTTGATTATTAAATGAGTTTTTATATGACCGCAATGTGTAAGAACTAGAATTTGTTGAGTATGTTTGGTTGACTTCCTCGGCCCAACAAAACGAGACGCAAGACTTTTTTTTTGGTACGAGGTCTCATGCGACCGCTCGGCAGCCAAAACTTTAAAACAGACAAATATTGTTTGTGTTTTGTTTAAAATATTAATATTAATTATAATAAGAATTTGATTTAGATAGACAATTACTTGCTAAGATTTCTTGCAATATCAATAATCTCATTTAAACAGGCAGTTTAGATGTTAACTGTAATGTGTTCATTACAAGCCCTCATTGCGCGTTATTAATGTGTTATGCAAGATTACTTCAAGCTGTGCGAGTAATTGAATATTACAATTTATTTTCAACTTAGATTTTACACAAGATTCATAATGTTGTACTTAGTGCAACTAATTTATCAATGCAAATCATTGCATATTTTTCGAGATCTTACCTATGCTTGATCGTCATGATATAATAGCTAGCAGCGTATGGATAAGAGTATAGCCTAGAATCGGGTTCAGTGCATTAGGAGCGACCTATGTTCACTAGTGGACTGATTATGATAAAGAATTACATCTCTTTAATCATTTTGCTTTGCTCCTGATATATTGGTGTTCTCTAAAAAAACTCAATGAACTGATCAATATCATCACAAAAGCAAGTGTTCTATTGAATTCCGAACATGTTTTTAATCGCAAATCTGCGCGTGCGGCGATGTAGCGCGCTACGTGGAAACGCCGTGACGTAGCGCCGCGGAAAACCGGCCGGCTGGATATTACGTAATGCCGCGACGGATGCTAATTTTCACGTAGTTTTGGATAAACACTTCGATACACTTACTATGTCGGGTTTTGTTTGAATTAGTTCGGTTTTGCTCGAGTCTTAAGTTAAGTTTCTTTGATGATTTTTATGTTAAGTGTTCGTTGGTTATTAACCTGATCGTTACGTAAATTGTATTGCAGAAGGCATTACTTATGAAAGCTTCTCATTTTGGACGCAGTATCCGATAATAACATAACTAAGATAAGCGTGTGTGCTGTGTGCGCTATTATAATAAAAATAAGGGTTTTTAAGAAACAAAAGTGAAACATCTTTATATCAAATGATTTTTTTTTAAATAATTAAATACAATGTGTATTTTTTCCTAATGATTTAGATAGCATTACTTATAAACTCTCTACAAAGCACAGTAAGCGTTAATGTAAGTATCAGCATATTTTAAAGATCTGTGTTTTGCTTAGAATGAATATTTTTCAATCCATATTTATTCCCTTTAAATTTTATCATATCGCCAGTTCCATCTCGGTTCGCTACCATGGAGTGGGCCCGCGTAAATCTTGTGTCGTCGCACGCGTGTGCGCGCGCGTCGATGCGGCGATACACATAATTTACGTCGCATTGTGTCGCCGCGTCATAAATACCGCTAATTAACATGCGCAGGCGCCTCGTTAGATCGCCTTTCGCCGACTCTACCGATCTTTGGTTAACTTAAAATGATCAAGTTGTTAAATTAACTGGGATGCTGATGATAGCACTGCTTTCCATGTAAAAATAAATAAAACCATTACGTTCGTTTTCTGTCCAAGACTAGACATAATAGGCTAAAATATGGTTGTGAATCATATTTGATTCAGCAGACAGGGTATTAGTTAAATCAGTTAACATTTTTGGTTCCTCTATGCTGCCTACCTCACTTAGGATCTTTTAAAGTCAGATATTATTTTCGTAATAATGTATACGTCGGAGTCAAAGCCAACTAATACATCTGTGTTTCTATTTCATTATACTCTTAAACTATAGATGTTGTCTTGTCGCTTACAGAGTTACAGTATCCGATCGTAAATTATGTAGTGTTCATTTGTTTAGGGCCGTTACGTGTCCATTGTTTAGGCGTATTGCAAGGTTTGTCGCTTTGTTTACGTTTTGCTGATGTATCAACAGTTTCACAATACATGTAAATAAATGGTTATGTCTTTTTATTTATAAAATTTCGTTCTACCAACAAAGATACTTGAAACAATAGAAAAATACAAGAAAAACGTGTTACTTTGTTTGACTTCGCATTTCTAATTGTGTACGTTATGAACAAAAAAGGTCGAAATGTACCAGGTAAATCTTGAACCCTTTGCGCAATATAAATTGTAAGAGCTTGGACTGGTGTAACTTTGTTTATAACGAAAACAAAGGGCCCAAATAAGTTTGTGCCGACGTCGCAATTGTATAAACTACGTGGAAATGGTGCTTCCTAAAATATCTGCTACCTGTTTGGTTGATATTGTATTATATATTTCAAATAGCTCTACTAATCTATAATATAAAAGAAAGTCGGGTTAGTTACACCATTTATAAGTCGAGAACGGCTGGACCGATTTTTATGAATTTTAATTTGTTGAATTTGTCTCCGCCCCGAATAGCAGAATAACTATAAAAATCACGGAAAAATCCTCAAAAAAAACGTGTGAAGGGGCTGTACGAAGTTCGCCGAGACAGCTAGTTTATAATAAACAATAAAGTTTGTGAAACTATAATTTTTTTTTCAAAACAAATTAAATGAACCCATACTTGAATGTTTAACTAGTAGAAATTTAATCCACATCCTGGCTCCATCAGCAGATCAGCTCGATGCGATGGTATCAAATTATTGTATTTATCTGAATACCACTTAAGTACTTATAAAATTTCAAATTATACGATTGTTAGAGAATTCGGTTAAAAACCGTCGTAAAGATAAGGGAAAAAAAACACTTGCAACAGTTATTAACTCGTATTAGCAATCCTGTGTCAAATATTAAAAACCAGAATGCAAACCACAAAAAACATTTATTTTAATAACACTTCTTAGTTCTAACCTAATTTTTAGATTCCAGACTCATCAGAAAACAATTTTATGGTGGCTCAAATTCGAATTTGGTTGAAAAGCAACTATATTCCAAATGACGCAAACACAAATGACGTAGACATCTCAAATTTTTGTTAAAATCAAATTATGATTTGAATATTTCGCAAACATTTAGGTACATATTTATCTAAGCATTCCAGGGCATGACATCCCCAAACCGGATAGCAAGGCGCGGAAAACGTGGAAAGTATTTAAATACCGTATCTTTATTGCATTCGCATCCGTTGATTCTTCAACATTTTCCTCATACCCAGACGTTCAAAGTACACGTGTTCGTCCGTTTCTGTTTATTGTCTGTTAACTTGGACCTTGGGCGCAACTTTATTCCAAATGTAAATAACTTTATTTCGTATTAAATACTTAACTACTTAAATTGCAACTAAGATGTTTCTGAATGACGAAAGCATTAGTATAGTGTTGTTTACAGTATCAGCATGATTTCAGTTAATTCAACCGCCTGTCCGTGTGATGGGTTTCCAGTCAGTTGACGAAACCGCGGCATTTTTTTAAATAATCAATAAGTCAAATCAGTCGCACAGTTTCTAACAATACAAAATGTCAAAAGAGTTTGTTTCATCTCATTATTTCTTGTAAAGCGACAATACATACATTAGTGCGGCTCTCTGTAACCATCAGCATACAAAGGAGCGGGTGACCGTTTGACCGGCATCTATTATGTCAGTCCGCCTTCACCAGGGTTCCCAAAATAAGAAATCAAAAAGTCTGAATCTATAGTCCATAGTCTTGACCTTCCATAAGATGTGTCCGCGCCATGCTCAAACAAATTTGTAAATCTCACTGCTAAGCACAAATACACGCTTATCTGTAACTCTAACTACTACCTAAGTTGAGTACTGCCCCTAAATTAGCGACTTGAGGCGTGTCGGTATAAATAGCAAACACAAACCTTTATTAAAATATGGTTCATAAGTTTATAACCGTTAGCTGTTATGAAGATCATTTCGTCTCCAGGTAGCGAAAAATGAGGAAAATAGAGTGTTAGATTAAAAAACCTACTTAGTTTATAGCTATCAAGATTGCCTATCAATCTAAGCTTCGCTTAAGCGAATTGAATAGGCCAAGCGGTTTAATATAGAAAAAGAATTACCCATATTTTGTTTGTATTTTCAATGATTAAAAAAAAAACTTCTGAAGTTTAAGTACTACAAATAAATGGTATATACTCAGAATGTTGTACAGGAATTATGTGCAGTAACTATTACATTTAAAAAAATATTTATTTAGGCCTATGTTCAGCAGTGGACGTCCTATGGCTGAAATGATGATGATGATGATGATGATGATGATGATGACACTATTGGACTGCTGATAATATTAGGAAGACACTTATTTTTTTTTATTATACATTAAAAACATGTTTACCATTAACAATAATTATTTACTCGTATATAAAATAAATAATTACATTCTAGGTAAAAATACCTACACTTAATTCAAACCAGAACTACCTACGAAATAGCCAAACCTGACACATGTCTAATGTGTGACACATTGGACATATTTTGTCAATAATAGTGACAAACATTTAAAAATTGACAATCGTGGTTGAAACCAAGTATATTTTTTGGAGTAAAGCAGAGACAAAGTATCAACCCTATCAGTACCTCACATCACACGTGATTGACCATGATGCATGCACGCAGCATTCGTCACGCCCTGGCACAGCCCTAATAGTTTCCGACCAAGACGTATTACGGTTATGGCCCTTCGAACCAACGCTTTCCTAATTACTTCACCATATTTGTATTTTGTTAGCTGGCAGGTTAACCTGCTTAAGTTAAGGGTCATAGAAGTTAAAGAGCTTAGAGTAACTAAAACGCATAAAAACAATCAAAAATGTACTTAAATTGATTTACTGCGTCGATAAGTAGTCATAGAAGACATCCGTAGTATTTTTTTACCGCTATTTAATTAAATATAAATATCATACCTTTTAATACGGATGATGTCGTCGCTTATTGTGACACGTTATTAATAACGTTTTTCGTAAATGTCTCTTAAATTGTAGTTAAGTTTTTTTTTTGCATCATAGAATTCGTTTTTGACGATTTTCTTATTAAGCCTAAACTACAGTAAAAGAGTTAAGAAGGTTTAGTCTGTTCTCCCAAGAAAAATATTGTTCCAAAATAAACTTAAAAATTCTCGCAATTAAAATGCGCAGAATATGAGAATATACTAAGCGAAAAATAATTATGCAATAATGCCGTCAAGTGTACATTCAGGCTGTTAAAATTTATTGTTTCCTACATCCACAATGCGAATGCGAGCGATCGCGATCACGTTCGCGGCTCACGTGATCCTTGGCAAAACAACATGGCCACCGGCGGCGACCATTCATTTGCATTTAGCTGTTTAGGGAGGAAAACAGCCAGCACAAACTAATATATTCGATTTACAATTTCCAGTCAGTAACCATGACAGTAAATATAGAAAGCTTACGTGGCAGTGGGCCGGCAACATCTGTCGAAGGTGGACTCAACGGGTTCTCAAACGGAGACTACGCCTGGGCAAACGTAGTGTAGGCCGCCTCTTAAGGCCGACGACCATAGGAAGATGGTTGGCAGTGGCTGGATAAAAAAAGCGGAAGATCGAGCTCTTTGCCTCCAGCACGTCTAGCAGTGGACAGCAATAGGTTGACATGATGATGATGAACCATGATAGTTGGTTGTTCAGTGGTCGGAGTCTCGCCTTTCTTTCTTGGGTCGTGAGATCAAATCCCAGCACGTACCTCTGATTTTTCGGTCTCTATATGTACGGATTTATACCATGTTCTGGGCAGTAACCTGCCGGCAGACAACTTTGTATGTGTAGCCGTGGTACAACGTAGTCTTATTCCCGGTCTTAGGATTATAGAGGTCTGACAGCAATCGCATAATGGCCAAGCGTACCACGACTACGAACGGGACAAAACGTTAGGAGGAAGATCCCTGATACTTGACATAGGCAACAATATACATTTGTTGGTGGTTTGCTTAAAGAAAAGAAACTATTCCTATTGAATTGAATAGGAATCATCGATTCGTGGAACGTGACCTTTCATGTACGAGTATGTTCTACTTTCGCCAACGACAGAAAAACTTAGTTGGTGTATATCATGTTTAAATGGAGCTAGCTAGCTGTTTCCACTGGACTGTGGCTTGGTCTGCAACGGGGCCTAATGACGTCACGGGACCAAAGTCCTTGAATGGTCGATAGTGTATGCGGTCACGTTGATAGCCTGTCTGCCTGCTGCCTTGTCTCTTATAATGCAAAAGCTAGTATGTAAACAATGCATAGTGGGATGCTTCGGCTTTGTCTACTTTAATCCTACCATTTAGATAAAAAATCAAAATAATATTGAGTAGGTATTAAGTCTTATCTTGGAAATCATATTATCCTAACATCCGCTTAGGTCATCTGGTTATAACTTATCCAAAAAGTGTATCCCGCTCTTCGTTATTTTGCACAGCTATGTTCAATAGTTATAATTTCTGTCTATTTCTCATATTTCTTTTTCTATTATCTTCTTTTCTCATCACACTCCTACTATAGCTCTGATCATCAGACAAACAGTTGCATTGTTAATAGATTTCAGCCAATAAATTAGTTTGTATGCCATTTAAGCGTTTCACTGCAGTGTGTAGAGACGAGGCAATTGTTGTGACAGACACGTATCGTGTGCGAGTCTAGACGAGTTTATTATTGTACGGTCCAATCGAATTAAATCGATATAAATGCGTGTTGATTTTGGTTTGATTTGCCTGTGGTTAAGTCTTACAGACAATCGTATAAATATAATTATATCGATATCGATACATGAACTTTTGCATTTATTCGAAATAAACAAACGTTATAGGTACTCTGTATTCATATTTTGTAATAAAAATGTGTAAAGTTTGTTTTGTTCTTTTAAAGTTGTTATGATAACAGAAACCCAGAAGCAATAAATTATTACTCGTATACATTATTGAGAAGTACAGTGTCTCGTTGATGCATTCCTTCTCATGCTCGTTAGGGCTGCCAACCTCTTGGGTTTACCCTGAGAAAAAAAATATGATTACAGTATCTTAAAGAATATACAGAACTGCTATTTTATTAAAAAAATAAAACAAAGCTTATTTAACTGTCTTAAATAGCGTGTGTTAATGCTGCTTGTATGCTAACATGATTTTATAATAGAGAAAATATCAAAAATAATTCAAATATCTCAATTAAAATGTGACCTCAAAAAACCATTTGCGTTCATATTAAAATGAAAAAAAATATACAGTCAAATTTCTAATCCGAATCAGTAATTGGACATTTCAGTTTATCTAACCATCAATTATAAATCGTCAAATTCCCATTTCGGCCAATAGGAACTATGAAAAGAGACAACTCACTTTAATGCCAGAAATATTGACTGAAAACCCTGAGTCTCGTCAATCGCGATCGCCGAAGACGTGGGAAAGTAAACACGCTATCCAGTCGTGACTCGGAATCGTGAACCCTGCTCGATTGTTTATGGTCATCCAGTAACCGCTTTTTAATTTAAATTAATTAATCAGGCTTAAATTAACGGATCAAATTATGGCATGCATGTGAATTTGCAACCGTGTTGTACTCACATGAGTTTTTATGATTACAACATACTTACATTCTTTATACTTGCATACTTATCATTATGAGTATTTTTAAAGCGCTGTTAGTTTCTATCCTTTTATTTCAGATTTATTCAATTTTTTAAATGTCTTTTGTTGCAAAAAAAAGATGCACTTGATTTCTAGAGAGAGATCCACCATGCGGATACGGAGTGCATACTTACTGGTCACTGGTTATGTATTTTTGTATCGGAATAGTTACTAATTGTCTAAAGAATTCCAAAAACTCATGGTAAGCCCAGAGAGCGGACCGTGAAAAGACGTGTGTGGTCATTAAGCGTGTTAACACTGCGTCAAGCGATCCGATGCGCTCGCGGCCGCGACGCAAGCGCATCTAGCTACCCAATACGGTCGGCAAAAAGTATTGAACACTTAAAAGGTACACTCGTAGCAAGAACTACTTGAATGAAAACTGTTGATATGACACAGTATTGAGAAGTCATTAAATACCTGTTTTTTTATTTAAAATATAAAAGATTGACTGGCAGATAATGCTGTATAACATTTAGTTCTTCAATTATTGTACTCACGTATGCAATAAAGATGGAACAGGCCGCTTCCAACCGTCTAATCTTGAAGTCACTAGGGGAAGCGTTTGTTCTTATTTAGCAGTGGACGGACGCCATGTTGCTGTAATGATGATGATGATGACGCAAAAAAGTTCAAAAGAATAAATAAATACTCTTTAATAAACTAGGTATAATAATAATGAATAAAAAACCTATTATATTTAACGATAAAACAGCTGACAGACGGATCATATAATTTAACTAGCTCGATATAGTAATTAAATATGAAATCAATCGAAAGGTCACCCTCGTGATCGCATCATACACAACCCCCGCCCCGATGACCTCGGGATTACTAGAAAATTAATAGAACCATTAATTTAAAGCAACCGCTAGACGGTCCACTCGCGGCCCAATTGTCGTCTAGCCAATAAATTATATAGGCCAAGCTAGCTCGCCGATTGCACGCCTAAGTACCGTACACGAAACAAGCACATGTATGTTGTGTTTAAACAAAGGACGTGTTTTGTAAACAAGTACACAATGTGGTGGCTTGTTTTTACGTAAAAATAATCGCGCTCTTTTCATTCTTTTTATAACGTTGCTTTTTGTTAAGGAATATTGTAGGGTTTCATTAAGAACTGTTTTGTTTTGACATGACTGCGATGGTTAGTGTTTTGCGCGAATTTAATAATTTACAAAACTTTAAATATGTACTTAAATAAAAAGAATTTTTTTTTTTATCAACCTGATGATTTGTCTAAGGTCTAGTGTGTGTCTAGGAATTAAAAAAGATACCTACTCTTTTGAATAAAATTGGACAAAAATTATCAAAACACAATTGGTCGGTTTTTAATGACTTGACAATAGCAGTAGAAAATATTATTAGTTTATGAGATAAATAATTAATATTAAAAAAAAACGTTTTATTAATGTTATGGTACCGTAATTTAATCCAGTAATATCGATAAAGTCAATGAATTTATTAAGCACATCACTTAGAATGCCGATGTTCTCTAAATCCTCTAGTCCAGTGGTCGGGCATCCTCTGTCTGGCACAAGTCGCAGGTCAACGACCCCGCGCTGCTGTACAATCAACGTCTGGGATTTTCCGAAGTGCTCTGGAATTTTCTGGAAATATCGACCGCAGGCCTATTTAGGAATTAGATTTTTATGTATTTCAATTTGGAAGTTAAAATCCGAACAATTTGGAAGTTCAATGCACACCCCTGATTCTAATCTGATATTGCCTACAATAATACCAAAAATTATAAACATGCATTAATTCGGTTCTATCTAAATCTCGGGTCTGGGTGTTGTGGTACCGTCGTTGTTTCTAATTTTTGTTACGAAGTGCTTTTAAGCTACTTATCACAGGATCAGAGCAATGTGTGTGATGTTGTCCAATATTTATTTAAAAACATTATTAAAACATTGTCTAGAATTGCAACATTACAAACAAACAATTAGATTAGATTAGATTAGGAATATAAATTGATTACTATCTATTATAAATTTACGTAACGACGACCTCCGTAGCCGAGAGGCGAGCATACCGGACTTGGTGACGCTATCTCTGAGGTTCCGGGTTAGATTCCCGGTCGGGTCAATGTAGAAAAATAACTTGTATATTATCTCTGGACTGGTGCCGTCGTTGTTTCTGATTTCTGTAACACAAGTGCTTTGGCTACTTACAACAGGATCAGAGCAATGTATGTGATGTTGTCCAATATTTATTTTATTATTTATTTATATTATTTTATAATATGTAATATCTATTATATATTCCGATCAAAAAACGGGGTGACATCGCGCTCTAAATATTTTATTGAGGGTCTTCTTTACACAATACGATTTGTTTGATTACTTTCATTCGAATAGAGGCGATAACGAACGCGTTGCGGCTATGTTTGCGAATTAGATTCGCATGTATTGATTGGCAACCCTTTGTGCAACTAAAAAAAATATTTATCAATTAAGTCTATTTATCAAATAGCCTGAGTAGTTAAGTGATTGAATGTACCATTCGCTGAAAAATCCGTCTATTCCACCCTGCTTATTATAATGATATTCTTTACTGCTTATCATATATAGTCATTTCATTAGATTTTTACAGAATGACTTACAATTAGGCGGTCTTATCGATCTCTTTCAGACAATCTTAAGGTAGAGAACAGCTGTAGGGAAAGGGGGAGATTGCTTATAAATGCTATGTACCCATGGAGCACAGAGTGGAAATGTCATATGGTTTGTTTGACAAATTTTTTGCCATTTTTCAATCGGTATTTTGTTTTGTAAGGGCGAGCATTGAGAGAGTTGTTATTTCATAATAAATGAAAGTGAAAAATCACTAACTAGTTTCGGAGAATGGATCGTATTGCTGCTCCATAGGGTATGTTCACGATGTAGGTACGTACCGTTACCAACTTATTGTGTCACTCAATTATCTCTATCGCTTTGAATTTGAAACCTTGTACGGCAACCATTGCTTGCTTGACCAACTGAGAGCTGGTCCCGCTTTACCATTTCTGTTGAATGTTTGTTGGTTGGTAGACGGCAGAAAGTGTCGATAGATGTTGAAGTTACGCAATAAGGCCCTGGATCCATTCACTTACTATTTGTAACACAAAATCGAAATCTTTATTATTTTGGTTTTCTCAATATAGTAAATTTATATGTTTTCTACATCAGTACAAAATGATTCGTTTTATGTATTTTGTTCTACTTCAAATATATTTCTGGATGGTAGCCAACTTAATTGAGACTTTGATACTGGAGTCAAAGTCACCGAGAGTGCTAATATTGACCTAATAATTGGATAAGGTTATAATTATACCTATTTTAAGAATTAGTAATGAGCTATTTGTAAACAATACAGACTGAGTTTAACTTTGTAAGTGCCCCATATTACTGAAAATTATGCTAAGTTGTTGGCGTATCACAAATCACAATACATCTTGTAAATTGGCCTCAATATAGGTACTTAAGTTCTAATAAATGTAAGCACTAAGTTTGCTACAACATTGGAACTATGTAAAGTTCAGACGTCATTGTAGAATCGTTATCGTCTAATAGGTAAACCCTTTAAAAAAAGAAATTAACAAACAAATTGGTAAGTACTTCATTTATCACTTTCCTGAAGACAGTCTTATACATTCATGTTTTAAATAATACCAAGGCAAGATGTTTATGGCCTTTGAGTGTAGATTTCTTCAAGGTTTTTTAATGTTTAAGTACTTACCACAATTTTAAAGAGAAGTGCATGTAATGAATATGAGCATGAAAGGGTTAAAACAAAAGTAAAATGTTCTCCCATATTTCATTTGTTAGAATACGGTTTCTCTCTTTTAATCTGTTATTTTATGTTATTTAAATTAACATAACAAACAATTACACATATCGATACAACAAACAAGTTGTATATATGTGTGTAACTCCTACTAGGTATTATAACCGTAAAGATAATAACAATATTTGACGCATAATAATTTGCTATTTGCGAAGACATTTAAGTGATTTAATAGTCACTACTCTCTTACGTGTCACGCTGCCTATACCTGGTTTTTCTGTAAGTAATAAATAATAAGTAGATAGTCATAATATTCCACAAAACATTAATCAACTGCGATAACCTAATTTAATTGAAGCCTTTATTTATTACTTTGTGCAAAACAAAATCTACTTAAAGTGAATTGCTTTGCTTTGGATACGCTTACATGGTTAGTTACTTACTCGTAGAACTAAGACCATAAATATACCAGATTAAAACTCTGCAGTGAAAAATGTACAGTTCACAACACAACACAATAGCTAAATGTTTTGCCTTTGATATTCCGTTCCCAACGTTTTCGTGGGCATGTTTACATCTAACATCATAATCGCTTACACAAATAACCGCGGTGAACTTTTAACACAGATAGCTTGTTCAATAGACGCCGCATAAATTGAATTTAATTATAAGAATAAAAACGATTTTTCGGAACCCACCAATATAAAAAAAACAGAGTACAATTTATGTAGGTATTATAACTTATGAAATGCCTCCTCTCAGCAATTTGTTAAGGAACCAAAAAGGCACCTCAATGCAGATCTTTCGTGGATACCAGAAATAGTAAAGAACAATTACAATAGGCACTAGCGCCGCACTTTCCTAACAAGGAACAGATCTAAACTAAAACTGGTATGATACGCACTATCCTCCAGCTGTGGGGGGACGGCTGAAGGGGTGTGTGTGACTCCAGGCTCAAGGAGCCCGCTTACCCTACTTACGCTACTTTTCATTTGACATAATGTATAATGGAAAATTTACTATTTGACTGAGTTGCCTGTCCTTCTGAATGTGGTGTCTATTACGCTAGTGGTCTGTGACTAAAGCTCATTTGTTTACACCGCCCGGGTATTGGCCCGGAACCGAACCCGCTACTGGCCGTCGGCCTAACCTCTGCGTACGAGCAGGGGAGCCCCCTGACGTTATTAACAATTAAAACAGCTCCTATTCGAATGGTAATAAAGATTAAATCCTCTGTCCGCGGCAGTGCACTCAAATTGGTTAATGTGAACTGTTCAACAGTTATATAAAAGCTTAATGACTCTTATGACGTCGCGGTAAAGTTTGGTTTGCATTGATAAAAATTGTTTGAACTTGGTAGTATATCACGCCTAAGTAAACACGGGCCTTTCTCAAGCCCTCGCTGCACTTTACACTTGTGTTTGTTATTCATAGAGTTATTAGTGGACGGTGTCACGGACCATAAATATGGGATTTTTAGGGTTTCTAAACGTCATACATCGATTGTATAACAGCGTGCTCGGATACCAGCTGTGAGATCGATTATCGAATAACAAATAGCATGTAATGTTAATTTTGGGGATTCCGATTAATCCGACTCAATTAACGAATGCAGTACCTAGCGTTAAATACATTATAACATGTACATCTAAGGTCTACGTAACTAACTATAATAAACTAAAACGCTAAAAATAATCTTCTTAACACTTAAGTACCTAATCAGTTACTTTTGGAGTGCCAACGAAAACATAGAATCTCTCATCGACTTTTTTTTTTTAAATAAAATTAACTTATTTCATCTATTTTAGTGATAAATCCTAATCAAAACAAATCTTACGAGTGCAAACATAATTTAATTGCTGAACACCGATTTCATTTCCTATTTTTCCACCCTTAGGGGTGAAATTTTTTGGGGAAATTTTTATTATAGTATCTTTGAAGTATAAGCTATTCATTAAAAAAAGAATCATCAAAATCGGTCCACAAATGTGGATAGATATTAGGTAATATAGATACTAAAATCAGTTGGCGTGGTACGGAGTTCATGCAATGTTTGATGATTCTCTTATAGATCCCATCATCAGAATTTGACAAAATTTATATGGGACCATTCAGAAAGTATTACCTTTCAAACAAAAAAATAGTTATCGAAATTGGTCAACGTAGTAACCAATGCTCGCTGAACATACATGAAAAAAAAATTTAAAAAAGATTTCGACGAATTGAGAACCTCCTCCTTTTTTGAAGTCGGTTAAATAGTGCCTATATCATTGGATTATAAGAGACAATTTACTTGTACATTGATGATATTTTTAGCATGTAATAGAAATGGATGATGTGTATCTTCTTAAGTTCGATGATGTAACGAAAATTCAGGTTATTAATAAATATATATTTCTGTTTCAGGTTTAGATAACCGGATATCAAACTCGAGGAATTCCGTATCACCGTAAGTACAGACAGACAAACTTAAATATAAATAAAGTAGAACTAACTGCGTAGTAAACACTTGAGTAGTTGCGAAGTTTTGATTCTTTATTAAAGTTTATTGTACCTAAGTTGCTCGCGAACGACAAACTTATTTGAGTGGTGTGAAAAATAAGTTTTCATTGTAACAAAAATGTATTTTAAAGTATAAACCGAAGTAACTGTAGTATCAGTGTAGCTGGTTCTTGTATTTTAAACTTTTAATGGCACTTACTAAACCAGAATACATCATATCGTCCCTCGCATGACTAACTGTCGTAACTGAATAAAAAACTAAGTTATCACAGAGTGACGTAATTGTTATGTATATTTATAAAAGTAAATAAAAAAATATGTAATAACATATAATATATAAATGGACCAAATACTCTATGCACACTAATGCTCTTCTCTCTGTATGTATACAATAAACTTGTATGTACGACGCGCCTAGCATTTCCTACAGCTTCAGATATCAAGTTCTAAACAGAACAGTTAAATTTGACCGTTGCTAGTTACGACACTTAAGCGTAACACACACAGAAGGCGTGAGCGGAACGGGTCGTTTCTCCGACGTGAGTTGCGCGGTTCGTCGTCTTCACACAGAGATCGGGTCGTGCGCGGAGCGGTTCGGCGGCGGTTTTGGAGCGATTCGAAGGCGCGGCTCGGGTTTGTGCTATGGTCAATAACGCATATAAAATATGAAGCTTCTTTAACACGATAACTTTTACATTTAGTTACTAAATGTTGATTCGCCACGGTCACCCATTCAATGGTCAGGTCAAAACCACGGTCCCATCACTCCCATCCTAGTATCCATACTTAAGGTTCTTTAACCACGGTCCTCTTTTATGACATTGATATTTTGGGTGACGATTGTTAAGCAACCTCAAATTTGGACACTAAATGGATGGATGACCGTGGTTAAGCAACCTCAAGTGTGGACACTAAATGGATGGGTGACCGTAGTACAGCAATCTTGAGTTAAGTAGATTATTACCTAGTTCGTACAAACATTTTATTTCCTTACATATTTAATTACATTCTTCATTCAAATCCATAGCGAAAAATGATAATGTTTTGTAAAATAATACAACAGTCGTAGTATACGCGCGGCACCCGTTCCGCGCACGACCCGCGCACACTCTCTGTGTGAGCGCTTTGGTCTGAATGCGTGTATCACGACAAATGTAACGAACGCCGCACCCGCGCACCACCCGTCCGCCCGCCGCCTATCTGTGACGGCGGAAGGGCCGCGCGGGACCCGTTCCGCGCACGACCCGCTGCCGTTCCGCGCACGCTCGCTGTCTGTGGGCGCCCATTTAAACCTATGTTAATAGACCCGCCGTACTGCCGTCGTGACCCGTCGCCGTCCCGCGCACGCTCTCTGTGTGTGTTACGCTTTAGTCATGCGATGGACGAATAAGACTAAGGGCCTCTTACACCACTTGCTGATAAGTTCCAGATAACCTATCTGGCACTTTTTTGACAGCTAATTGTATGGGTTATCTGTCAAAGTGCCAGATAGGTTATCTGGAAATTATCAGCAAGTGGTGTAAAAGGCCCTTAGAGTCTAAAGTAGTACCTAATTTCTTTAGTTAAAAGACGCAAAAACCACGCAAAAGAAGTCACGGGCAATAGCTATTGTTACACGTTATATTTATCACATTCAAAAATGTCTGCAGCGGCGCTCGGAACTAATTTGACGACCGCCTGGTCTAGTGCCAGCCAGTAACTATAAAGCCAGGCGGTTGCGGGTTCGAGTCCCGCAAGCGGCAAATGGTTTGTGTAATGAGCACTAGAATTTGTACGCGTGTACTAGAATCTGTACGAAATGTTTAATATTAATGTTTATCAGTTATCTTGTCGCAGTAGTATAAGCTTTATGCATAGGTAAAACCAATTGCGGTCTACAAAATTAAAAACATATTTTTTTTATTTAACATTTTTTTCTCTCTCTCTTTCTTTCTTTCTCGTGAAATCTATGCGAATTTGCCATCTTCTTTTACAGTGATGATATTTTGTATTGTGTGGTAAATCATAGAATGTTATCTTAACAGAGACGTGGTGAACAAAGACCTCGGGTTGTCAGAAAGCGATGATGAAGTCGCAGCCACTACAACCACGTTAGCGCCGTAAGTATAATTACGTTATAATTCCTTTACATTTAGTATAATATAATTTGTGTCAAAGTTGGCGACCTTCTGGTGTAGTGGTTCGCTCTCCGGACTAAAAAGCCAACGGTTGCGGGTTCGAATCCTGCATGGAGCAAATGTTTGTGTGATGAGCATGAGCATTTTTGTACCTAAATTATGGATGTTTATGAAAGTGTTTAAGTATGTTTATCGGTTATCTAGTCACCATAGTTTAAGCTTTGCTTAGTTTTGGGCTAGAAAATTAGTGTTATTGTGAAAACAAACTATTATTTAAGTCATTTGCCGCTGTCGCTCGTATTAGAATTACACCTTCAATGACAATGTTTTTTTTACGTGAGGAAATGCTAGGATGCAACTACGAGTATCTTCCAGCCCTGGGGGGATGGCTGAAAGGGAGTGTCGGACTCCGGGCTCAAGGAGCTCGCCTACCCACTAAAACCTCACAGTGCCCTCCGGTGCCTTAAGTAAAACGGAGCCAAGTGTTTCGCCATTAGCCGCAGCCGTAGGCATGCTTCTTGAGTCCATTTCGCTTGCCCCACCTTCATGTTAGGCCGCCTGGTCTCTGGGGGGGGATAGGGAGCTGTCCCCCCACTCTACTGCGAACGGCGCGCGGGGTCACACGCTGCTCCGTTGTCTTGGAGACACCCCCATGTCTGTAGCCCGGGACCCATACGGAATTAATGACATTTCTAAAGGGGAATATGCATATATTTTCATTTGGTCTTAAAATAAATAGAACTTAAATCTAATTGGTAAAACTTAAAAAAAAGAAGAAAAATATTGATAAATTCCTGACTTACAACCTATTAAAGCTAGACAAGGAAATCCGATATGTACCGTGACGTCACATTACACGAAACATAACATTACATTTTTCATAGTAACAGTTGTTTTAGAAAGAGACAGGTATACCTTAATTTCTAATTACTGTGTTACGGTTATTTTTTACCTAAAATCCATTTTGTTTTTACTATAAGCACTATAATTTCATATAATTTCTTAAAATATAGTAAAAACAATATATTGTTTTCGTGCATATTCCCTATTCAGGTATATAAAAAGAGGACGAGACGATAGTACAACATGGTTTCTCTTCGTCCCCAGTCTCATTTCCCCAATGGAGTCTGCGAGCCCGAGCTCTGGCAGCT
The DNA here is from genome assembly GCA_963576865.1 of Anania hortulata. NCBI lineage: Eukaryota > Metazoa > Arthropoda > Insecta > Lepidoptera > Crambidae > Anania > Anania hortulata. The sequence continues at coordinate 14,193,609 of OY756405.1, read as the reverse complement.
CGTCCCCGTCGGACTCGGAGAGCGAGTCGTCGTCGGCGGAGTCGACCGCGCCGCCCGCGCCGGCCGCGCCCGCGCCCGCGCCGCCGCCCGCGCAGCGCCCCTCCTGGAGCCTGTCCAACTTCGCGCCGCCGCCCGCGCAGCCGCCCGACCCCACCCGCGCGGACTACGACGGGAAGGAGCTCAGGCATGCGCTCGCAGACGTCAAGGGGAAGCCGGTGAGTCCACTACTGAATATATAGGGATGATGACGACTGGGTAAAGAAACTGAAATTCTCATTAGACCGTCAGATTGATTATCAAAAAATAATGAGCACTTCTTTTTTCTTTTGTTAATCAACCAAAAAAGTATAAAGATAAAGCGCGTCAAAGTTCGGGAGTCACTTTTAAGTAAAAATTGTACCAAGACGTGACGTCATTTTAAATTAATATCTCTGTAATATTTTGATTATGTAAAAAAAAATTACGTGTTCAATGCTATTTGATAATCTACCTGATAGATGAAGAAAAAAAGTTTGTCGTCATCTCTGTATTACTAAAACTGAACTCTTACTGCTGTTTAGGCAGGCCTGCTTTTTCATACTAGGATTATACAAAAAAGTTAAAGTATATGTCTATATACGTCCCACTATATAGGGCACAGGCCTCACCTCAACTATGAGTTGCTTTAGGTCATACTCCACCACGCGGGCCTAGTGCGTTGCGGTGGAGGGGTGTTGTAAGGCCAGTGACTTAACCTTATTGCCCAAAAGCATCTGACTAGGCTTCACGAGTTCACGACGTGCCTTCTGAAGCATAGCTATGCTTGTGCTAAATGTCACTAAATATGGTTGGAAGATCACCCATCCAATTACATCCACAGCGTAGGTTACTACCAAATCACTGCCGCCACTGAGTTACAAGCACCTCCAGAAAAATTAGGGCAGTTCTAAAGCAGGCCTGCTATAGGAGCTCATAATAAATGGCCTGATTGCTATAATTGGAAGGTCAGAGCCCTCTCTACTCTAAGGATATCCGTAGGTAGAACAACTAAAGACACCAACATAGCTTAGATAAATAAATAAAATAAAATAAAATAAAATAGCTTTTCAAATTCCAAAGTGGCAATGCGCAGATCACATTGCTCACAGGAAGAAACATAAACATTCTCGTGGACAGGCCTCCCACTCGGTGGACTGAAGACTTTTGTCAAGATCGCGAAAAGCCGCTGGACGCAAACGGCCCAGAGCCGGTCGCTGTGGCGTTTAATACCAAAAACGTCAAATTATTACTTGGATTTACATGTAATACTTACAAGTAGAGCCCGTATCCTCGGTAACCTCTTTCATCGCTATTTCGCTATTTATTTTCGGGGAAGCTGATCCGATATAATTATCGCGAGTTATAACTTTGCATTAGCTCTTCAATTCAAGTCTTCTAGGAATCTACCGAACTCGCTACCATCCCACGCAAAACTCACGCCATCGTTTGACCTTGTGATGCCTGATATATATCTACCCTTTCAGGTAATTCGAATGTCCCCGACAATTTCAAATACGGGAATTCACGTGAATCGCTGACTCACAAAAAACCTTTCAGTTATTAATAGAAGTTTATTCCTTGAAAGTCGTGAAAACTAAATCTTCAAAGTTGTTGCGCAATCTAAAAATACAAAAAGCTCTAAACTTATTTTGTTGAAAATATGACTATCATAAAAAAAACGCGTAATAATACACACACACAACACCACAAAATATGAAACGTATCGCCCATACAACCCTTTTCCCCCTCTTATCCGGAAAGTACTCCAATTAGTTAGTTATTCAGTGCCCTTTTTGAGTGCTACCTACGTACGTGCCTTAGGTACTTCCGCTTCAAGGAATGTTTTGTGTTATATTTTCCCCTTTTGTTGGAGAAATCATGTCACCCCAAAATTGATGCTACTAGCTGGTCGTTATCTGTTCAGTAGCTTTATTACTACCAGTTTCATCAACTCTACAAATACTTATTTGAATTACATTTCACGGATGTATTTTTATATCCTAAGTTTGCTGTCGGTGACGAGTCTACTTAATCTGCCACTAGAAAAAAATCTTACTTAAATTTTAAGTTGCCAAATTTCTTTAAAAAATGCTTAATATTGTCCACCTACCGACTTGCACTTGTCTTGCACAGATTATATTTAGAAAAAAATCAATGCCTTTATTTAACCTCACGTCGCATTCTGAATACTAAATTTGAATAAATATCAAAATGCAACGTATGCAGTTTATGATACAGCGAACGCTTTTAGCATAACACGATGCGATAGAATATCGCACCGTGCATGAGATCTACTCTTTCCCGGCGTCGTGTTTCAAAAGGTAAACACTTCTCCGTACAAGGGAACCGACTAAGCAAAAGTATGCATAATCGTTACATTGTCTCCGCTATGACACTCGGACTATCACTAACAAGCTCTTATTTGTCTCGTAAAGACGTTTTGACGAGGTGTATTTAAATGGAAACCCTTTTCGAGGCGTTGATTGACTTGCTCCAGCGGATAATAAATCAACGAGAGGAGGATTTGCGACAGAAATGGATCAACTTGGCCATGCTTAAATGTAACTTGAGGCGAGCCCTTGCGGACTTTGAAGCGAGCTTAGAGTGCCGCGTGCAGGGCCTCGACAGGCGCGTAGTTATGGCCGAATTCTTCAGGCTGAAGGATATCTTGTGGCAAGCCGTCGGCGCCGTGCACGGAAATCTCTCCGCTATGGCTATAGCATTGGAGGTTAGATCTGTATACTGATTTTAATTGCGACATTTAATAGCTTGTCAAACGATAGCAATAACGCTCTTTTATTCGACAAAAATGTACAAAACGTTAAGCTATTAGACATTACGCTAATAAAATTTTACAGTGTTGTCTCAGTAATGGCTTATTCTAAGAATCCGCTGGATTGTCTAACTTAAAGAAATAAAGTGCAATTTCGTAGCAACGTAATAAGGCGATAAAAATAAATTACGACAAGAGGTTATCTCGGATCAAAAAACTTGGTCCGCGGAAACCATACTGTGCATAAAGTTGAACGAGAACTCCCGATAAGATTATGACGTCGTATTATGTTTTTATTTTTGAACGGTACAAAAATACTGCTGTTTCTGTGGAGATTTCTCAACGTAATTCAACTTTTGATGTTTTTGTAACGTCGTAACATTGCTGGTTAAAACTTCAACTTGGCCCATTCTCGCGAATGGTGAGAACTTTCGCGTTTAAAAATATAACAAACAGGTTATTTCATATTAGGGGAAATAGTTAATGTAAATTTAAAAAATTTGAATGAATGTTTGTCTTTGTAACTGGCATAGTACTTGACAAAAACCAAATCAATTAAAAAAAACTAAATCAGGAGTCAATAAAGGCTGCATTTTTCATTCATCTTTTTAATTGGAAACGATTTAACAAAAAGTAAGCTTCTTTTGCTACATAAGATTAGCTTCCTTTGTCAATGGAAATCCGATGAGACGGTATAAAAATATTAAGCAACAAATAGGTCACTTCGTGCTGCAGGGTTGTCGCAAACAAATTCAATTTAGGTGACACAGACTTGTTACTCGGCTGCATTTTACGTCCCGGACTCATTTTATTTTCTTGTCTGATAAAGATAGCATCATCATTTGCATTATGATCCATCTTGTTGTGTTTATTCTGGCGTATCAACGTTTGAACAAGTGTAGACTATGTTAAATTCAAAGCTATTGTTTTTTGACTACTAAAGTTATAAATATTTTTAGTAAGATATTTGATTTCTTAAAATTTGTCAAAACTTCATTTTGAGACGTATTAGTACATAAAAGCCTGTATAATATTTTGTGCCAGCCCTAGGCATCATTGGCTGGCTGCCGTTCCTGACAGCCCTGCATCTGACGCGCTGTCATACGTAAAGAGTGGCCGGTAACAGCGTCTGTGTATCTATATTAATAAAATAATATAAAATTGCTATAAAGTCAGCTTGTTATGTCTAAGATGAGGTGACTTAGCTTTTTATTGACGATATTGTATGCAAGATATCAATTTGAAGAGTAACGCCTAGTACACAACTAAAATAGTATATAAATCACGAAAACAACAAATTGTAGGTCTTAAAATTCCTACTTAAGTATAGAATTATTATAGAAGTTTTGTATACCTGAATCATATGCCGAGACTTTAAAATATACCTGTCAATGTTTCAACTATTGAAACAGCTTTTATTATGATTCGGTTGTTAGTTAATTATCGAGCTATTTCAAACCTTATTCCATTGTCACCAGAGTCCAATATCTGAGATGTCGGACTCGGAGACGTCGTCGCCGTCGCCCGGGCCCACGCGCCGACGCCGCTCGCTCGCCAACCGCGTCTCGGCCGCCTCCAGCGACGAGGAGACGCCGAGGCACAATCCAGTGAGTGCTGCACATTACACATATTGACCTTGACCAACAAGAAACATACTGTTGCACACTAGTTCTATTCCAGTTTGCGACCCATAAAAAAGAAACTACACACATTGTCGTGACCCATGAAAAAACACTACACACATTGTTTCTATAACTATGAAAATTAACACACATACGTCATGAACCACGAAAAACGCACTGCACGTATTGTCGCAGCAGCCCATGAATAAGACAATACACTCATAGTCCTAAACCATGGAAAATATACTACACTCATAGTCATGAACAGTGATCGGAATAGGTAGATTGATTTGATGTACTTTGGTAGTGCTAGCATAATATGGATATACCTTTTTTTTAAAACTGATACCAAGAAATGCTGGAATCCTGGAAGCATGTCCATGTTAACATCAATGTTTGATATCATTGACCCCAAATCAACCTACTACCTATTCCGATCACTGGTCATGAACCATGGAAAACACACAACACTAATAGTCCTAAACCATGGAAAACAAACTACACTAACAGTTATGAACCATGGAAAACACACTACACTCATAAGTCCTGCTGAACCAAGGAATACACATTAAACTCAGTCCTAAATCTTTAAAAACACCACACACATGGTATTGGTTGGTCCGGAAAAAACGCTACACACCTTGTCCTAAATCAAATCATAGCTGATGCGTGGATTTGTTCATTTCTGACCGTCATTATTTCGATCATTTCAGACCACAGCGTCACCCACAGTATCAACGGTCCAACCGCAGAAGCGGGGTCGGCCGCCCAAACCGCGGCCCTCCGAGGACCAGCCCGCGAAGAAGAAACGCGGCCGCCCGCCCAAGCACCGGCCGCCCTCGCCCCCGCCCGCCCCTGCGCCGCCCCCGCCCGACACTGAGCCTCCGCCTCACCACAACCTGCTACAGGATACTAAGACCCACATATTCCGCAAGGTCTGTAATTCTTATTAATTACGTTAAAATACCTAATGAAGTCCTACCCGATAGACTGACGACGTAGTCAAAAGCCGCTGGATACAAACGGATTACCAGCAGTGGACCTCCAAAGCTGATGATGATGATGACGTATTGCATGTATCTAATTAAACAAAATAATTCTTTGTAAATGTCTGTTTCGCTTACTAATCACTAACATCATACAAAATACGTAAGCAGTTTTTATAATATCTACGATTAAATTCTAATACTGTACTGTCTAGTAGAGGGTTAAAGCTGAACAACTGTATCAGTGTCGTGTATATGTACAAGGTGTTCCTTTTCATGTCCCATAAATCACGACATGTTCATAGACGAAGCCTAAAGAAACGACATTTTGAAAATGTTTTTTCCAAATAATCAATTTCATAAAACTATTTCTATGCACCTTGTGCTTTATGACAAGTGGCAACTTCAACTTCGAATCTCGCAAGGGGCAAATGTTTGTGTGACGAGCACGAGCATTCGTACCTAAGTCATGGACGTACCTAAGTCAATTATGAAAGTATTTAAGTATGTTTATCCGTTATCTAGTCGCCACAGTACAAGCTTTGTTTTAGTTTGGGGCTAGATTATTGGTGTGATTGTGGAAACAAAGTAATGTCTTACATTTAAGGCGCTATCCGTCATGCTAGCATAACCTCATACAAGTGTAAAACTGTAACACAGTGCGACTGAGACATTTATTTCTTTCGAAAAACACAATCGTTAGTTAAAGTTATAGAAAATCAAAATGAAAACGTTGTATATAATGTACTATCCTTAGGTGTTCACGCCGAAGAAAGGCGACGAGTGTGGCGGAAAGGGCGGCAAGGGTGGGAAGGGTAAGGGAGGCAAGGGCAAGGGGCAGGTGACCATCATCGAGGTGACGGCGCCCGAGGCGGCCGACGACGACCGCGCGCGCGACCGCTCGCCCGAGCGCCGCCACGAGGCCCTGGCGCGCGTGTCGCCCCAGCGCGCCCCGCCCGCCCCGCACGCCCCGCACGCCCCGCACGCCCCCCACGCCCCACATGCCCCCCACGCCCCGCACGCCCCGTCACAAGAGGCCGACCCGATCGCCAGGTCAGTCGCGACTAGCTTTAACTTAAAACTAATAAAAATAGGCTTACATTAAGCTCTTTTACACAAAACTAGGACGAAGTTAGTTTCAACCACCTTTAGCTTAACTAGGACGAAGGTAGTTTTTACAAGCTTTTGATTTACTAGGACGTACCTAGTTTTAACGACCTTTAGGTCAACCACTGGACGAAGTTAGTCTTAACGACCTTTAGCTCAACCACTGGACGAAGCTAATTTCAACCACTGGACGAAATCCTCTAATATTCTTTAACCAGCTAAGTGGGCCACATTCTCTATTTAAGAACAGTGATCTCGGTAGCTAATGTGTCCAGCTCATTTACTTAATAAAGTTATTAACCCCTCTGCCCATCAAAACGAGATACAATATAAATTTTTCTTATGCGGTCTCATGCGACCGCTCATAGCCGTCAAGTGCGCGAAGTTCTTTAGACGAGGTAGTATATCTATACTTATTAGGCCATAAATATTCATTATTTGTATCTAGGCGACGCGAAGCCGACCGAGTAGCCAACGAGAGAATACAGGAACGTATCTCGATCGAGAGAACGGACCACAGACGCTCCGCTGACAGACTCCCAACCGAACGACCGCCCAGCGACCGGATACCGGTCGATCGGACGCCGACCGATCGGACGCCTACCGATCGACCGACCGAACGGACGAGGCCGACGGATCGGATCCCTAGCCGGTTATCGGGCAGTATACCCGAACGGCCGGAACGGATATCCGGCGAGAAGGTAATTGTAATTATAGACGTTTATTTATTGTAAATTTATATTTTATTAAATAAAAAAAAATTGTTGCTCTTTTAAGTTATACAATACGAGAAAAGGATTATTTCAATTGGTAAAAATAAACTCCCAGAAACGACTGGATCCCAGAATGTTCGACCGTTTTAACATTTGTGTATTTGTTACTAAGGTATCGTACGAGAAAATGTCGCACGATCGTCTCTCGAGCGATAAGATCGAACGGAAATCGTCACATGAGAGAAGCGAGAAGATATCCCGGCTCTCTGACGAAAAGATGTCGATCGAGCGTCTACACGAGGAAAAGATCGAGAGGTATTATTTTGTAATAAATAGCATTATTAGTAATTACACTATCGACTACCCGATTGGCGCATTGATTCGCTTTGAACGCTAAGAGTCTCGGGTTCGATTCACAGTAGGTCAAAACTAATGTTACTCATGTGTGTCAAGCGCATGTTTATATATTTATTTATTTATTCAAGGTTATCAAACGAAGTCAAGATGGAGAGGTTGTCAAGCGACGCCAAAATCGATCGGTTATCGAGTGACGTTAAAATGGATCGGTTATCGAGCGACCCCAAAATGGATCGATTATCGAGCGACCCCAAAATGGATCGACTATCGAGCGACCCCAAAATGGATCGGTTATCAAGCGATGTCAAGATGGACCGGTTATCAAGCGATGTCAAGATGGACCGGTTATCGAGCGACGTTAAGATGGACCGGTTGTCGAGCGATGTCAAGATGGACCGGTTGTCAAGCGATAGCAAGATGGAGCGGCTCGAGGACAAGTTGTCGTCTCAGCGAGTCCGCGCGGCCGAGCGCTACGTGCGGGCCGAGGCCGACGTGGGCTCGGCCCTGAAACCGCGCGCCGACGACCGACTGGAAGACCCTGCGAACAACCGTAAGTTTTACATTTTGATTTTGCAAATTATGTGTAGTGTACATCTAAAGCCGCGCGCCGACGACCGACTCGGGGACGCTACGAACAATCGTAACTTTAAAATTTTGATCTTCCAATTAAATGTGTAGTTGAATACATCGCTGTCTCATATTAAATTACGGTAACGCCATTTTAGCGTTGTAGGCCACTGTTAAGTTAAGGCAGAGTCTTATGCAGTATACCACAAAATTCATTCTTGATACCCTCACTTGTGTTGTTTCAAATAGGCACTCAAAACTAGTTGCTAAGAGCTAGTCCAGGTTTTTATACAAGTCAGTGACATAGCAGAACCAATGATCAAATAATAAGGAGTAACGAGTGAATGAGTAGACCAAATACAATGCGACACCTGTCGGGATAAATATGCAGTGTGCTCCCATTATATCGGGTGTAAAAAAAACTTAATGAAGCCGAATACCACATATTCTACCCATTAGTACGATAATTTTTTTCTTCCATACCACACCTCAGAAATGACTGGTTACGCAGACGCTGCTGCCCGGCTCGTGCTACAGGAATCAGTCACCTCTTACGACACGCCTCCCGTTGGCAGTGGGGAAGTGTATTCTTTACGGCCGTCCCCACACGGGTCTCGGGTGGCGTGCGGTGTTGTCTCGCAGTGCGGGATCAAACCAAGGCTTCGTCAACCTTTTGTGTACACTCCATAAGTTCGTGCGTCGTCTCGCAGGGCGTACATCGAACTATGCCTTCGTTAATCTTTCGTAGACACACTTTAAGTACGCAGTAGTAACGTAATGTGCGGTGTCGTCTCGCAGTGTGTACATCAAACTGTGGCTTCGTAAACCTTTTGTGTACACCCCGTAAGTACGCAGTAGTAACGAGCGATGTGTAACTGTGTTGTTGGTTGTTGCTCGCCCGTGCAGTGCGCGAGCGCGTGGTGGTGCGCGTGCCGCTGGGCCGGCTGCGCGCGGACACGCTGCGCGCGCTGCACCGCGCGCCGCCGCGCCGCGCCGCGCCCAAGCGCGCGCCCACGCCGCACCGGGAACAGGTGACTGGAACTACCTACTTGTTACTAGATATATATACAGGAATACTTTTTTACCACCAGCCAAATTTTTTCTAGGCATTAGATGTCCTTCGTAGAACCTATTTATAAAATAAAATTGGTATGTCAAGTTTTTACCATAAAATATTTTTCTCAATATAAATTTAAATTTTATGCGGTTACTGTTTAACGTAAACGTTACGCGCGCGGTCAGCGGCACGGGGTTGCTATGACGACGGCCTCGTGTCGGCATCGGTGGCGCGCCGGCCTGTGTCAACAAACACACAAATCAGTCGCCCGCGCAACCCCGTGACGTATGCGTGCCTTATTACCGCGTTTCCGCGTCCCGCGCGCTGCGTTTTATCGCGAAAATATGAAGGGAAAGTCAACAACGTAACTTAAGGATCGTAAAAACATCAATGAAAAGCGGGGGCGAGGAGAGGCGTCGACGCTAGCGCGTAGTGTAGTTTGCGTGCTTTGTCCATACTCTTAGTATTTGTTTAGACAATTTCCAGGTGCTTTATCTCAACATTTTGTACTGGGCGATACCAAAAGAAAAAACACGTGTATTGTTTTTTTCCTCATAGATTATTATATTTGAATTTGGATGGTGATAAAAAAGTCTTCCTGTATAGACTGGTCCTTGATTTTGTTCCTAAAAGCAGGGTTTGTTAACGTTACCGAATTCACACTAAGTATCGTTAAGCAACAATAGTCTCATAATGTTAAAATTTTAACAATAATAAAGGTAATGATAGTGTAGTATCGATTCCAATATAATTATGTTTAAAATAACGTTATAATTAAGTGTCAATACTTTTTTTGTTACCTAATGCGTCGTTGCCAACCCATGCGGTTAGAGTTTTACAACAAATAAGAGTAGTAGGCTTCTTTCGTAGTCTTGATTACCTTGACTATGTTTTCTTTACATAATGTATAAGTATTTTTTAGCTTCTCAAAAGAAAAAGATGAAAATAATGACGTTAATTAACGGTACGTATAGTATTAATTTGGTAACTAGCCCTGCCTAAAAGTGATTTTGTATGTGTATAGTAATTTATAATAAGATTCCTGAAAATATGAAAGACTTGTCCTATAATCAATTTAAAAAGACGTTGCACGAGTGACTCGTCTCGCATGCATTATATTCCCTTCAAGAATTCTTAAATAACAAGGATCAGCAAATAGCAATCACAAAAATGTAATGATACTTATATTAGTAATGCAATGTCTTTTTTTCTCTTTGACTCCAGAAATTTGCCTTTACTCGTATGTACATTTGCATTCTGTTTTTAATGGCTGGATAAAAGATCATATTTTATCATTGTCGATCTACTGTACACCCTGTTCAATGGCAATTAAATGTTTTCTTTCTTTCTTACTTCTCTCTAAACCCAAAAGGTTCCCAATCTTTTTCGGTTCGCGACGCACTTGCGATGAATATGTTCTCGAGTGCATACCGCGCCTTGGCAAACGTAGTGTAGAACGCCCCGATGGATCCATATAATACGTCACGCAAAATATCGTCATTTTAGAGCCTGTCTTTTTTCCCCATCTTCGAATTTTGTTGTGATACGTACTGTATATAAGATGAATTTTTGTTTGTGTAAAATACTTCAGGGCTTGTTCATATTCATGATAACAAACAACGTAGCCCAGAAACCAGTTACCTATCTCAACCTATTTTTGTTAGTGTACGAAATTATTTCTGAACTAAAACGCGGACGACAAACGTACTATAACAAAATTGTGGTGAGATAGGCAATAAGTTTCTTAACCTACTTCTAACTTTCGTAACGATAAAAACGTTTCAAGTGTGTAATTTGACACCATCGTGCTGATCTGATGATGAAGCCAGGAGGTGCAATAATGGAACTTTATAATGGTTACAGTAAACTCTTCGTGTCATTTGATTCGTTTTGAGTCCAATACATACTTTTTTTTGTTTAAGCAAAGTTGTTCGTTATCATGGGTATTAACAAACCCTGAAGTATTTAACACTAAAAATCCACCCTGTATTAAAAAATTCACCCTGTATTAAAGTAGTGGTCGGTTTGGCAGGGCGGCGTGGTGGCGGCCACGAACCACGAGCGGTCGGGCACGTGCGGGCAGACGCCCATCTACTACTCGTACTTCGAGCGGCAGCCCGCCGACGCGCTCTCCGACGAGGAGAGGGACCACAAGTAAGTCATCTTATTTATTTGATTACTTCACCAAAATGATAGGTACTTGTGGTTCTGTGGTGGCAGCGCTTTGGTAGTGATTACCAAAGTTATCATAAGTCGCAGTAGTGATGGGATCGCTGGGTGATCATTTCGACCAGATTTACTGACATTTATCACAAACATATCCGTGCTTCGAAAGGCAATTTAAAAGTTGGGCCCGGTTTATGTCGCTTGATACTATACTCTTTTCAAGATGAGTTCTGTGACAGTTCACTTTTACACCCATTATTTCATACTACTTACAATAATATTTTCCAAAAAATATTTTTTATTTTGTTTCTATAGTAGTCTGTTTACGGCACTCACGTGGTAGAACATTGCAGTGTACTTCTTATTTAAAAAAGGACACTTGAATAAAATTCGAACAAACTTTCGCACATGTCAGGTGCATCTTAACTGTCTGTCTTCTCTCCTAACTCAGATTTATTATACGAACTACTTTTTCAAAACTGTTTTGGACTAATTTATTTTAAGGTACTTCTTATTTTTAACGATACTGATCAGAATCTTTAAAAAGTACATATGTATTAAACGTAATACTTTTGTAACATCTCCATAAGTTCATAAATAAAAATCCGAGTTGAGATGCTTCCAACAAAGCTGAAGAAGAAAGAAGAAGGGGGGGGATCTGTGTTTTCATACAAATGACAACCCGAACTGTCATGAGCGGTCTCGGCTCTTCTCTCTCTACTAACTACTAACCTGGGCCCCGGTCAGGCCTGCCGCCCGAGAGCCTGTCCAGGACTGTGAGCTCTAACGAAGGTCTGATGCAGGTACTACCTGGAAGAAGCGACTCGCCTGCGCACCGCGGCCGAGCGAGAGCAGGAACCGCTGGCGCGCGTGATGCTGTACCTAGAGTCGGTGCTGTGCTTCGTGCTCACGGGCCGCGTGCTGGAGCTGGAGCTGGACACCAAGGGCGCCTTCACCGTGTACCGCGAGACCATCGAGTACATCAAGTCCATCCACTCCATGCCGCAGCGCTTCCGCGCCTCGCCGCACTCCACCTTCAGCAAGCTGGACATACTCAGGTCAGTCACTCATAACCCATCAAACCAACCCTTAAACTAGAAACCCAAAAGCAAAAGCTAACCCCCATTGTAATGTTATTTCTATGAATCGCTATGTTTTGTTTTCTCTGTCAAATCACTTAGGACATAAAGTCAGTGAGCACAATTGCGTGTAAAAAAAAAGTATAGCAGAGAGAAAGGGACTATTCGTCCATTAAATCACCTTTGTCTTTGCATTCGTAATCACTCCGTGAATCCTTCGAAAAGAGAAAATAGACAAATTTTAGATTTGCTATCCAAAACATGTCAAATGAACACTTACAATAATCACTTCTAACCACTTCTAACCTTCATACATCGCATACAATTAAGAGTATTGTGGCATGCAAGTAATGAGTATAATGTTCTTGCAGCCTGCGAGTGCAAGCCCTCCTGTACCTGCGGATGTTCAAAATGTACAACCGTGAAGTCAAGGAATACAACAAGATTGTTACCGAATATCAACAAAAGGTTGGTACATAAACAGATATCTTTAGTTCAAATTTCGAAGTTCGAACTTCTCTCATTTACTTTCTGATCCGAATTTATCCAAATGAACTTCTTGCGGGTCTAAAGATAACTTAGTTTTCCCCAGGGATTATCTAGCCTTCACTGGTTGGATTTTGTTTACACAGGAGTATTCGTGGTGGGAGTTATCCCTTTTTTAAAAACTAGCTGTACCTTTAATTTAGCCCGCATGGAATACCTCTTGCCACCCCTTATTTTAAGCTCTTAGGTTTGGTTTTAAAAAAATACTTGCCCATATCCTTTCCTGCCATAAAAGCTTTATTCTTGACTTATCAAAATCAGTTTAGTGATTTTGCTGTGAAAGCGTACAGGCTGACAGATTAAGATATTAGTATGAAGGTTAAAAATGTAAGGTAAGAATTACTATCTTTGCTGTAAAAAAATGTCCGTCAAACTGTATTAAATTAGGTAGCGCCACAGTAGCACATAGCACGTAGAACTGACGGCCGATGGGGCAGAAAGGTTCTGGAATGGAGGCCACGTACCGGCAAGCGCAGCGTAGGACGTCCACCTACAAGGTGGACAGACGACCTGGTAAAGGTTGCAGGAAGCCGTTGGATGGATGAAGCTATAATTTCTTAACGAATAATATTTTTTTATATTTAAAAAATAAATACATAAATATAAAATGAGGTAATAGTTGAAATGTTTTAAAAAGTTGTATATGTCACTAAAATCTTATAATTCGGCATTACTCGGCTTACTTCAATCCGTCAACAACTGCTACATTCCATTTTGGAGGGTTTTAGAACTGTCATTTACTGCTTTGACTGGACACTTACAAATTTCCGCCCATAAGAGATAGTACTCCTTACCTCTACCCTCCATTAGTGACGATTCTAACTTGTAACTTGTATTCCAGCCCGCAAGCGCCGAATCCGTATCATCCGTGTCACCGCTATCGCCGTCCCCCTCCCCGGCCGGGTCGCTCGGGTCGGTGGGGTCGGTGGGGTCCGTGGGGTCGGTGGGGTCGGTGGGGTCTGGCGCGTCGTCGGGGTACTGCTCGCTGGCGCACAGCGTGCCGGCCGCCGCCCACAATGCGCTACTACAGCTCACCAAGTACTACACGTTCCTGTACGTAGCGCTGGAGCTGTGGGAGCAGGCGGACTGCTTGTGTCGCTTGCGACCGAATAGAGGTGAGTTCGCGTAATATATAATACTAGCCGCTCCTCGAGAGATGGCGCTGTCAGTTCATTGCATCCCGGCAGTGAATCGCTTGTTCGTATTAGAGATGAGACGTCTAGGCAAAACAAAAACTAACAAGCTTGCATTCGCAAGCAATTAGGTAAAAAAAAATTAAACTGTTTATTTTATTTAAATGAAATTTATTTTACAAGATGAAAGCAAAAAATCTTAGAATTAAAGATTATGTAGCCTCCATTGAAGAGTTGCTCATTTCTGATTGCATAATCTATTTCTTAATTAATTGTTTTAGAATGACATAATTAGCCTCGCAACCCACCTTTAATGTAGGTATTTATCTTTGATAAAGTATTTCTTTAGAATATTTTTAATTTGTTCGGGTTTTTTATTTTCAATTTTTTCTACAGTGGTTTTTGGTAAATTATTTAATATTCGAGGAAGGTTGCACAGCCAACGTCTTCTACCGTATTCATTGTTTGATCTCGGTATCTCGAACGTAGGAAGATAGATAGTGTAGGTATTTACCTACACTACACCTAAATATAGCTTATATTATAGTTGCTTAGCCTAATGGTTGACTGGTAGAGAATGCCTCATGGCATTAAGTGTTTTTTTAAATCTGCGCAATAGTCTAAATAAATAAATATTCATAATATGTTGTATTGTTTATAATAATAAAATGATGATAAATAATAATTAAAGTCGTTATACGATGGCCTCCGTAGCTGAGATGCGAGTCCGCCGGACTTGGCGTCGCCATCTCTGAGGTCCTAAGTTCGATTCTCGGTCGAGTCCATGGGGAAAACTTTTCTATGTTGGGTCCGGCCTGGGTGTTGTGGTACCGTCGGTGTTTCAAATTTCTAAAACACAAGTGCTTTACCTACTTACCTTAGTATCAGAGCAATATATGTGATGTTATCCAATATGTATTTAAATTTTTTTTTTTTTAAACCTATGAAGACAGTAAAATAATGCACATCATTGTACCGAAACCTAATATGTCCCACAGGCCTCCGTAATAAGGCGGTGAAGAAGTAACAATATTCTATCGTTTTTTTTTATATTTGGATGAGGTCAACAATTATATACGGACTTATCGTTTAGTGTGCATCAGGCAAAGCGAAAGTTTAATAGTAATTAATTATGTCACAGAACGAAAGTAAAATTTATGCGAATGATATACTTACAAATGATTTTATTTTATTTTAAATAGCATAGCGTTACAAGTTACATATATTTATATAGGTAGGTATATGTATGTAGATGACAGGCATTTTCAACATTATTTATGTTAGCTACAATTATTCTTGTAAGAGGTGCTTGTAGCTCGGTAACGGCAGCGGTTTGGTAGTGATTACCACCTACGCCGCGGTTGCAATTAAATGGGTGACCATTCCAACCATATTTGACATTTATCACAAGCATCTCCGTGCTTCGGAAGGCACGTCAAAAGTTGGTCCCGGGTAATATCGCTTGATACTTGTCGTGAAGCCTAGTCACTGGCCTTACAACACCCCTTCTCTAATTCGCACTAGGCCCGCGTGGTAGAGTATGGCCCAAACCAACCCATAGTTGAGGTGAGGCCTTTGCCCTGCAGTGGGACTTAAATAAGCATACTATATTCCTGTAAAATTCGAACAGGTTTTACGCCAGTTCGATTCAATTCTCCGAAATCAATCAAACGTATAAAGCGTGACGTCTCTTATCTACATTAATAAATTTAACAAGAATACTATTCCAGAAATCAAAGAATACCCTCTCCATTCCAGATCTGTTCATAGCAGTGGACCGCAAGTGCGGGCCGCTGTCCCTGTCATCGACGTTCCGGCATCTCGTGCAGTACGTGCGCCACGCCATCTCGCTGCTCAAGAGTTGCCCGCGCGAGTGACGCCCCGCCCGCGCCCGCGCCCGCTCCCGCGCCCGCGCCCGCTCCCGCGCCCGCGCCCGCTCCCGCATCGCACACCCGCCCGGTACTCAATCATCTTATGTACGTGACAAACGCGCCGATCGAACAAGTTACACTTCCGATGTATCACATGATAGTTTCAAAATATCAAGTGACGGAATCGTTCACTCGATCGAGTGATTCGCGTACTGGCGGTTTTGTTTTGACATCGAATCCGGATTATTTGAAACAAAATCACAGTGAGTACGGGAACGGGTGCCGAGTATGTTGTCTAGTGTTACTGGTATCTGATGATATCGAGACGACAATGTATTCGTTTAGCTCGCGACGCTGCCAGACCATGAATCGACCCAATCGAAGCCAGCGTTTGGCTAAATATTGAATTTGATTAAAAAGTAATGACATATAGTGGTTAGTATGCTAGGAATGTTGAATGAAATCTTTTGTGTGCATTTAAAAATTGAGTCTGGTTTACTAACAATACCTACAAGAATGTATGAGCCCTATTCTAGCTATCACATTTAAATCTATCATTTAAATCATCATTTTAAGAATATTGTGCTAAAGAGAAATAGGAATATGAATAATCAAATATCTTGATTAATGATAATAATAGCAAAACTACAGACAGATAAACCGCCACAAAGATGAGACTGGCGATTTTAAAAAGCAATTCAATTAAATGCAGATCGGGCACTTGAAAATGTTTGACGTCTTTAAAAAAATATAATTGTGATATACATTCATGCTAGAGTAGTAATTTAGAAGTAGGTTTACATCGATGTTTTTAAAACGATAAGTTGTCTTGTGGTTGTGACGTCATAACTTTTGTGACATAAGTTCTTAGTGGATCTTGTAGTCTTTGAAACCGAATATCGAATAATACTATTTATTTGAAAAATACTTATATTTTTGACGTCTAATATTTAGCGTAGCTGTGATATATTTTGGAGTTTATACTATTGCGGCTATTTTGCAATATTTACGCGAATAATATTTAGTGTATTTATTTTGGTATTTCGATAAAAGATTTGCGCTAGCTTAACTATGACGTCACATAATCACATTGTGGTAATGATATTATCATTGTAAAAGGACGAAGTGCAAAATGGTCTGTAAATCGCAGTCGAAATGCTGTGGCGCCCGTTTTATAACTGTCTATAGTATTTGCTATTGATCTCGGAAACAATTATCAATATTTAAACGTTGTACGTACAGAATGATTTTCAACATGTAATTCATGTTTCTATAAATAAAGTATCAACCATAATGCACGTTACCAACATCCAGTCAGGATCGTAAGATAATTTAACAAAAAAAAAACTATTTTGTGACATTAATATATTTTTATAGATTACTTATACTATAACAATTCACAGGATAACATTTTTAATATGTTTTACTTTACACTTAATTACAGCATTCTCAAATAAGTGATTCTTCGGATTCTGATTGGATTCTGGTAAAAACGAGTTACAATTTGAAAAATATAAGTATATATTTTAATTATCAATCCATGTGCAATATACTTTGAAAACAATATATGAGCAAAAGCATAAATAGTTTTAAAATATAATAAATTTTATTTTAAAAGCATAATAATATTGGAGGTTCACCATAATACAAATGTTTTTTTGTAATAATGATAAAAATATCAAAACATTGTTGGATCCGCATCGCATTGAGTAAATGGTTTTAAAAATAAGATTTTGTTAAAGACGATCTACACTTATGCTCATCAAAAATACCGACCCAAATTTTATAAAACATTTTTTTATAAAATAAATGATTTTCCTACAAACTAGGTTCGAGTTTAAATATATTTTATTTAAATTTTTAAACATGTCACGATCTTAATACAGAAACATGTTATTCGTAATTTGGTGAATCGATTTGTGTAAGTGAAGATCTGTCTTTAAATCTCATCAACGGATTTCATCGTCACACAAGTTACTCAAACTAGGTACATTTTAAGTAGGTCGACTACCATTGCGTTAGCGACAAGTCACATAACATGTTTGTTTCCATCTAATCCAAACAAGATCGACAACGTTGTTACTTGTTACTTACGGTATAGCGTATCTTTAGACTCATGGAAATGGCAGCAAACCTTGAACAACGGGTCAGATCTGTGCGCTCACAGAACCCGAACAAACGTCTTCGTACTTCGTTCTCTTCCCAAAACGATGACCAAAAAAACTGTATAAATTGTATGTAATGTGTGTAAATAGCGCTTCGTTGCCTAGCAACGGGTATCGAGCCGGCATCGAGTCTCGCGCTCGGTCTTTAATCGTAAGTGATAGACTTATCATATCTTAAGTGTTTTTCGTTGTAGTTATCTTCCGTATCATTGAGAGTTCTACTGTCGGGAACACATAATACGAATTGCTCGTTTCTTAGTGTAATGGGAGCTATACGACAAAACTGTTGTTCGCATGTGGGCCAATCGAGTATATTATTAATATCTCACTATGTATGGGATCACTTGTAGTTCTTCGCAATAATTTTTCTGAATTTTTCGCGTATACTTTCGCTTTACTGAATTTTTTCAAGTGTGAATTAGTATGTGAGGTTTAATTCGTACTTTAAGCTGTAATTTAGTTCGGTTCGTTGCGGATCGCAGACACCGACGCGACGGGGACGAGCCCCAACGTAACCGTTACAAATATCAGTTCCGACAAATTCCGTGCATTATACTGAACAATTACGAAATGTTCCTAGTAGTCTACGAGTAGGCGCAGAACAATGATTGAGCAAAATGTGTTAGGGCCATGTGTTTATGAAGAACATTTTTTCTTATACATATCAAATGATTTCGGAGACAAATCAGCTAGATGTTTCGCGCGACGGATATACGTTTATTGCAGTCGATTATAATTTTGTACGCTTGGTAAGAGATTAAAATAATCAAGACCGATTCTGATCTCTGATTAACTCGTATGACATATTTTGGAGTGACAATAATACTCTGTTAGGAGAGCTAGATTCGTTTACATGTATGATTTCCAATATAGCTGTTCCGAAACGCGGGAAGTATTGATCGACAAAAAACGTAACCGAATAATGTTTCGCAAATTAGAACAAAGTGACAGTCGTCGTTTGATTAATTAATTAATTGAATTAAAATAAATAATAAAGTGCAAATATTTTTTAAATTAATAATAATACATTTAAAGAGTACAATTACAACGCTGACATCAAGAAAATGTTCTAAAGTAACTCGGACAAATGCTGTAACACCAATAACAATATGATATATATATTTCTCTCGGTTGTTTATCAAATTTATGTTGTGATTGTATATACATAATATTATTATATTATACATTTTGTAATGAATATACATATTAGTGCCAGATAGGTTTTTGTATGGACGTTTATATGAAGCGACGCGGCAGAGGCCCCGCGCATGCGCGGCCGGAACGCAAACTACGTTGTTTGTTAATAATAAGGAGTGACATGATGCCTTGTACATAGTAAACTATAAGAAATGTGTAGTTTTCACTCTATATTTTAATTTATATTGTAAACTGTATTTATAAGTAAGCTGACAAGGAGAAATTATAACATAATAATGTTTGAATAAGAGGGTAGGAGGCGTTTGCATGGCGCGTGATCGAGGCCTGGCGTGCGTGATCACGGGGGCCTGGTTTCAGTAAGACAATTTATTTTTAAAGTGATTATTGTAAATGTTGTTAGGAGAGCTTGCAGCGTTCGGTTGTTAGCAGATACGGTAGTGTAGGGTAGGCGCAAGTTCGCACCGCAGTTACCGCGCCTCGGCGCCGTCGGACCAGCGCGTACTAACTATACTTAAATTATTACTATTTAGTTTTATTTTTAAAACGAGTTCTTACATGCTTATGTCACGAAATTGGTACTTACAATCCGCACAAATGTTTTATTTATACGTTTTAGTTTGTTATTTATTTATTGTAACAATATGTCATTGATTTTTTTTTGTTGTAAACAATGCGAAGTTTACTTAAACCGTATTCGATAACAAATGTTTTCTTATAGACACTGATGGCATTTTATTTTGATGATTTGCCTGTGCAGTCTCCACATAGATTTGTAAATTATGAATACTCATCGTACTTGAACATTTCGTCGACAACACACCAACAGAATCCGTTAATCTTCCCGTAAAATCGAGATAACTTTGAAATAGGTACTATTAAGTATTGTTACCATGCCATCACTAGGAGATAATAACGATCGAAAAATGATCGCTATCTAAGTAGAGACTGCATGGGTCGGTAAAACAGATGCCTTTTAAGTTGGGTTCTCACGACACAGACACTTGATTGTACAAATCAAACTTCGTGTAAATAAAGGTGCGACTACACCGGAATTATTTGCAAACCATTTGTTGCATAGAAAATGGTTGTTAGCGCATACCGGCAAACAGCATTAGGAAAACTGAAGTTACTTTGCACGAACATACAATTTTTGTACATCACTCTATAAGTTGGATAACTTAACTTACTATTTTGTTTATTGCATTTTATTTTCAAGTTTTTTTAAATAAATTGTTGTAGCAACTATTATCTGTATTGTTTTAACTTTATTACAAAGCATCTCGATCGAAACTCGCGTATTTGTACTTGATTTTGTTATTGTTTTAGTTCTAAATTTCAAGTTATCAAATGTGTAATTCTTTTTCTATTTTGTTTTGTTGCTGCTTTGTTTTTAAGCCATTATAATTTTTCGCCTTTATTCAAAATGTGCATAAACAATAATTGGAAACTGTCTATTGCGTTAAAATTTTATTAGAAATGTTGAAATAGTCCATCTTAGAGAGACTTGAAATGATTTTAATGTGCCCATACTTTAACGCACATTTTGTAAAAATTACCGTATAAAAGTTTTAATCTCAAAACAATCTAAATAATCCTAAATCGAAGCCAAATTGAATCGTTTTTGTACGTGTAATTATTTAGTTGATGATCGAGTGAAGCGCTGGTTAGAGAGCGTTTGACGATTGTTTTAGGAAATTGTAAAATACTGTTTTCTTTTTTATAGTAGCATCTTGTGTTGATAGCATGTATAATTTGTTTTTTTTTATTCGCGTTAAGAATTATGTATAAATTTGTTTTCCTCTAATTTTATTATTTGTGTAACTATACCTTATGTTATTGATGATACACAATTACAATAATTTTTATGTACGGATTATTTTTGTTTTTGTTTCTTTTCCTTTAGTTTTTTCCTTTTATTTTTGAGCAGGGACAGGTTGAGTGGGAGTTAGTACATTTGTCAATTTCGTGATCTTATAGTTCTACTTATAGTTGGATGTCGTGAAAACAGTATTTATATTGTCGCCTTTATAACTCGTATCGCTTAAGTAATTAGTAGTAATGTAATTCAATTTGCCTTAGTCAATTTTGCTACCATAGTAATAATTGCCAGTTTTTAGGGTGGTGTAAAAACGTTGAAATATAGAATGAGTGGATTTTATTAATATTTCTTCCCTGCAACAGCTTGAAATGAAAAATAAGCAGCATTCAGTGTTTAGTTACGACCGAATTTGTTAAGATACACAATGCAGACAAAACTTAACGTTTAGTAGCGTATAAGCTTTTCTGACAAGTAAACTAAAGTTGAAGCAGATAAAGAATGTGATTTAAAAGATTTTTAGTGGTATTTAAAATGTATTTATGAGAGTAGCATAATTTTGCAATATTATTATTTGGTAATATTATTATAATAATAATTTAAGGTAATAATATTATTATAAATTTGCAATCTTATTACCTGTACCAGATTTAACGTAATCCGGAAAAACCGAAAAAGTGTTGTGACGTTTATACTTTGTATAAGAACAATATTTGCAGTAAAAACAATGCAGCCGTTGAAATTATTTTATGGTGCAATAAAAATCCTTAAAAGGTTAAAGGGTACTGTAAAAAACGAAATTACTCGAATAATTCTACCTAAAATAGTCTGAGTCAAACTCTGCAGTATAACCTTGGATGATGCCTTTATATCGACTCATTTCAAGGACCGTTCTTTGTTTGCATAGGTTGGACGAAATGTATGTCAAAATGATCGGGACAGCACGGCAACGCATTTTTAAGTGAAGAATAGTAATGTACCTTAACTTTATAATATTAAGGTTGATATTAATAATTCAGTATTCCTAAGCCCACTGCGGTTTTACATAGATTATTCTTCTTCTTTGCGTGTCGACTCAGGCTTTCATATACAGTGGCCTAGAACCGGGGATAATATTCAAAACCGAGATTCTCTAGTGTTAGTTTTTTTTCTAAAAAGATTCCAGTCAACCAAAACGCATGGGGCATTACACGCAATAAGAATTTAAAGCTACTTTTTTGTTTTAATCGCGTTCGTTGATCGTGCCCGTCCGAGGACGGTCCGATAACTTCGCCAATGACTGGTTCAAAGAGATTTACGATTCATCAGTGTATTATTGCCAAACGATATTATCGCTAACGTTGTCAATGTCGTGTCATAGAGACGTTCCGAGTAGCTCCGAATAAGTACGATGCAGATGAGCTCAATCGATCGAGTTAAGCGGAACTATTGCTTTGTTTGCATTACATTGAATGTACGATTAAGTTTGTTAGAAAAAATACAAAAAGTAAAGTTTTAATTTTAATTAGTTAGGACCATAATGATTCGATTACTAATGACCTATAGAGTCTCTGTTTTCAATATTATCCCCGGTTCCAGGCCACACACTGTATGTGAGGATAAACTCGGCCATCGATATAGCACTATTGGTGCCCTTGTAGAGATCCTCGCGAGTGCAGGTGTAGAGACACGCAGGGCATGACGATAGATGTGCCATTGTCTGGGAGGAAATACCACATAGACATGCGGTGTCCAAGCTGTAGAATGAATGAACCTGTGAATCTTCTCCTTGCTTCGCCCTACTTGGTCCGTAGTCTATTTAAGGACTTCCAAGTTGCCCAAGGTAGATCATGTCCAGGAGGAAGTCGCTTTGACAGCTCTATGCATGGGTCTATGGGATATTTCTCCTTCCACAGCTTTAAGCGCGTCTTTAGCATCCCCGTCCAGAGGAGGCAAATTCTTGACCAGGTTATGGCGACTCTTTAGCCTCTGGGTCATTAACATTACAATTTAAACCGAAGTTTTATAATATAAAGGTACAAACAACGGCAGATCAACCTACTCAAAAAGTTAAAAGTCAATTAATTTATTTTCAACTTTAAGTCCAACACGTAGAGATCAACATTAATTGAGAAAATTAGACGTTTTGTGGTAGGTTGACGTGCTGTTGTCTGTACATTACTATTTGTCACCTAAAATCCATTGCAGTGGCCTTTCCGATAGTGAGCGCACTCCCTTACTTGCAATTCGGCAATGCGTTTCCAAGACATCATGCGAAAGGAAGAAAAATTAATGAACTTATTCACTTTAATTGTATTGCAAAACGTTTCTCTTCGAAAAGTAGCTGCAATGTGGAAATCCTACATATTACTATTTAAACGAAAAACATATTACCACCACCCACGAACTTGGCCAATACACCGGTCAGCCTAACCGCGCGCTTGCGCCCAGTACAAACGTCCGCAATAACCGGCGCAGGCGCCTGTACTAGCCTTATGACGTGTCTTCGTTCGTTAGTACACCCTACGAGCTCGGTACTGTCTCCAGAGAGTGATTTAGAAGAGGAATCGTGCGACGGGTTTAACAATTAAATGAGAGAGATATCGTTCTATAGTCGACGCATGTTATATTGACAACTGCTGACTAGACACTACGCGCCTTTCACTTGCATAAGTGGACCTAGTTCTGCAGAAAGCAGCCATATGAGGAAAAGTACGAACGGAGTTATGAGCGTTTTTCTGTTAAATGTTGCCCTTCTGTTATTTATTACTTTCTGTTTATTTTATATTTGAGAATTATTAGGAAAAGTGTAGCAGTTTTTTATATCCTATCCAGTATTTTGTATCGTTTGGCATAATACCAATAATAGCGTTTTTGACGTGGCTGTTTTATGCAAAATAGCTTATTTCATCGAAATTACATTAAAGAATAAACCAGCCACATGAGTTGGCTGTGTTCTGCATTAATTAAAAATGGAATAACAGTATATAAAAGACAGACAACAAAATAAAAATAAACGTTGTATTACTGTTTTACACCATAATAGTAATTACATACCTTTATAATTTCATGTAAAATAATATTTGTGTTTTGTAAGAAAACGAAAAAATCCTATTTTGTCTTTATTTTTAAAAAAATACAAAATGTTTATTGTCTTCCTACATTAATTAACAAATTAAACAAAATCCAATCAATACAGTAAATTTTTTTCGGCTCTCACTGTTTCTCTTCCAAATTAAAATCCGTCAGCGTTAAGCCCGTCAATGTCATCATCAATTATTGTATTTTCAGAACTACTACTCGTCAAATTATCATAGAAGTGTCTAGCATCCTCCGGAATCAAATGTTTTATATAGATATTATATCACGTAATTTGGGCTCCGCGATTGGCTTTCCACTGGGCCATAATTTAGATAGCTTACTCTTAAAAACACCTTCTTCTGGATTATTACTCGTACAGTCTTGACGTCTTTTAGATGTTTTGCGCGTAATATCCAAACAGTAACAATCTGCTTGATCAAAGATTATAAATATGATATTGGTCTGTCTTTGTTACTTTTAATTCTCTTGTTTTCAGCCAATTAATTTTGTTATTACTTGTAGTTTTCTTCCGATTTATTATTAACTTTTCGAGAGTGTCAACGGAGTAAAAATCGTCACTTTGCATTTGGCAAGTTATAAAAGAGTTTTTCTTTTTGCATACAGCCATAATTTGATTATAGTCGTCAGGCGTATAAATCCTTTGATTGTACTTTAAGGCTCTCTCAATGTCACCGAAGTCCTTATCATTGGGTAAGTAACTATGGCCTGGCATCAAATACTTAAAAGTAATAGATTGAAGGTTGGGTTTCATCTCAAGCACTACTTTCATCATGAGAGTAATTTTGATATTCCTGTTTTGACCGCCGCAGGAATCTGACCAAAGAATCAAATGTTTTACAGTGTCAGAGACATTTTTATCTATGTGTTTCAGAAGAGATGATCCTACTTCCTGTGCGCCACGTCCAGCCTGACCCTCGATCCATTTGGTTGTTTTTAGCACTGTAGACACCCAAGTTATAGAGCCAGATCTGTCTTTTGTAAAAAAATATATTTGTCTGAATTCGGGGTAATGGCAGTGTCTTTTGCATATCAAACGTAAGACATTTGACGTCTGCGCTTTGTTGTAGTATTGTATAATAGTAACAATAATTTTACAGTAATGTAGTCGCGAAAATCACAGGAATCTAAAGACGTAAGTAAACAAGTAGAAGTAGATTAAATAAGTAAAAGTTAAACGGCCACGCTCAGAGACGTCTGAAGCTAATATTTTTATTTTTATTTTATTTATTTGGTTTACCAGTAATTGATACACTATGAATATCATAACATTATCAAAATTAGACATCTAAGTGTACAACTTTTTAAGGTAAACACAACATGCATTTAAGTTGTTACATTTTTAAATAAAAATAAGTTACTCAAAAAAAAAAAACTACTTGAAAAATCTTTTTAACTTAATATAATAGACTAGCATTATTGTGAATGCAAAAAATATAAAAAGTTTGTTATTAAACAAAATAATTATAAACTAGGACTAACTAGGAAAAACTAGCCAAAGACTATTTGTTGGACCTCGCGCTAATATTAATTAACAAGTTTGAAAATCGACCTTATTCGCATAAGCGTAAGTGTCATTAAATTTTTCTTATGTAAACGTTAAGTTTCATTAGGTATTGTTTCTGAGTACGGCGGTTACGGCACTACGTATAAAATAGTATATTTATTAACATTAAAATTTAAAAAAAAAACAGCCTAGCTGACGTTGGAAAAAGCCAAGTATGGACTCGTAACAAATATACAATTTACAGAAAACAGCCAACGTACACTGGCTGTTTTTTACAAAACTCGATCCCAGATACCTTCTAACATTTTGAAATTTGTACGAAACAGCCAAATAGCAGGCTGACTTATGCAATATCGGTTAGGCAGTTTGTGTCAAAATTGGCTGCATTTTACACCATGATGACTGTTTTTTACAAAATATTTTTTGTTGAATGGCTGCATTTGACGGCTCATATCTCCGCCGCAAGAAGAGATATCGACATGGCTGTCTTTGCAAAAAATCCGGCATGTCGAATTTAGTATGCCTGTGTTAAAAACTCGATCTTCGAAAAAGTGCCACTTGGCTGCTTTCTGCAGAACTAGGTCCAAGTTAGAGTGAGACGTCATCGATTATTGATTTTGAACGCATGCATCATAAGCGTAACAAACAGTTTATGATTGTATTTTGGACGTATTCAGCTTTTTTATCTGTTTAATGATTGATGTTTACTTTTCATCTGACGGTAGGACTTAATAACTATAATCGAGTAAGTAAGGAAACTCAGTGGTCGCATAATCCTGTTTGTTCTGCATCAAACACAAACACGCGGAATGAAGTAAAGTCGGATGCCTGAATTAGCGATGGAAAGAAATAAGAAAGAGAAGGAAACTACTGCCAAACACAGTACCGAGTTCGTAACAAACAGAGACACCACGCAACTGAATATCAATTAATTCGTGTATGTAGATGATAGTTTAGTTTCGTCGTGTTCGCTGCAAGCTCGCACCAGCTCCGTTTGTGGCGATGACGCCACAGCACTGCGCTTTTGTATACGATAGGAGATAGTTTTGCTGTAATATCTTTTGCAGTACAACAATATGTTAGTAGACACTCCTACTGACTTTGTCTATAGTTGAGCTTCACTAATGTGATAATGAAACATGACCATAAGCATTAATGTTGACGAAAGAGCCACAGTTAGTAGTTTGTAGTTCATTCTTCTTTCGTCAGCCAAGGCACGTAAGTTAACTTTTTTGTCATCTCATAGTGAGTCACTTGCGAAAGTGTGTAACTCCACTAAACTCCACTTACTGACGTCACTAATCGACAAATTAGAGATAATGTTACATTTTTCATACAAATTCGATCAGCTGTTTAGTAGATAATTATAAAATTATAAAAAAATGAAATTGTGGAGTA
The DNA here is from genome assembly GCA_963576865.1 of Anania hortulata. Lineage (NCBI taxonomy): Eukaryota > Metazoa > Arthropoda > Insecta > Lepidoptera > Crambidae > Anania > Anania hortulata. The sequence goes on along the minus strand of OY756405.1, from coordinate 14,166,492 downwards.
GAATAATTTTCGTGCAAAATTTCGAAAGTCATACAACAAAAGTTGTTTACAATTTACAATGACGTATAGAATGTGTGGCTAGAATGAGACATAAATACTAATTGTATTTATGGGACACCTGTATCGCCTGACTAAAAGACAAGGCGACGCCAAATTATGAGATTTTTAATGATTAAGTTATCCAATGCTTTGGGACAAGTTAAAAAATAGTTTCATCTAATTAGAGCAAATGGTCAACTAAATCAGTAGTTATTATGTTAATAATAACTACGTTATTTTTTTAAAATTAAGTACAATACTTTTTCTTAAATTATTAACCGTGTTATGATAATTTATTGATAATGTTAACAAGATCATATCGCACAATGGCCTAATCATGAGGCTAAGTGCGGAGAAAGCCCAGCTAAACTAACTAACTAAGATCATATTAGTGTGTTAACTTAAGTAACCACATAAAGCTCTAAACTCAACTATAGACAAAGTCGCGGCTTTGTTAATAGCTTTAAGAAAAACGAAACTAAGAAATGCAATAAGCAATAAACGCGCCATTTTGGTACACAGGCTATAAAAATGTTTATATTATACAATAAGTAGAGTAAAATTAAGCTTCAATGCTACTCACGGACATAGAAAACTAGTGGCTTAGCATTTTTATAATTCTTTTATACAAGTAACACAGCAGGAGGAAGTACCCACATGATTAAGTAAAGGGCCGTATTAGATAATTCTAAATCTCTACGCAATTCATATTCTAAACGAATGTAACTAAACTAAACCGTATTCTGATAGTCAATGTGTAGATACGCATACATAATATTGCTATTTTTGCAACCTTTTTTAGTCGAACGTATCGTTTAGGTGTGTTAACATTACTTATTATATCGATTGCTATATTCTGTCTCGGAGCTGAGATACGAACCTGGTACCACTGGATGTAACGCACAAGTGGTGTGGCACAGGCACCCCGCTCTGAAGTTGCTAAAAGTCGCAAGTAAAGAGGTTTGCGAATTTGATAGCAACTTCGCAGCGACCAGGGCCCATCGCATCAAGGCATAAGCCTGACACGACGCGGTCGCGCGCATATCACGGCTTAACGCGTAAGTAGTCTAGCAAGCAGTGTCCCGACCGCGAAGTACCCACTTTGCAAGCAGCTGTCGAAGCAAGAGGGGGAATTGAATTCATTTATTTTAGAGATAAAGTTCAAAACGGAAATTTAAATTGTGCCTTAGTGATAAATCGTTTAGCCTCTCAATTTTTTTCGGAATCACTCTACCGAAGACGATTCCGATATGATACCTATGACGTTGATTTCTCCTTTAAGATTCGAAGTATTATTCAGTATTTCAGATACTTTCTAGCACTGTACACTTACCGCACTCGATGTAAAAAGAGACTATACAATCGTTTAAGCTGAAACCCCCTTTCTGAGTTAAAGATAAACTAAATTAATGCAATAATGTTTAACAATATTTTTTTTATTATTGGATGTTGTAATTTATTATATTTAAATTATTAAATAAATACGTAGAGCAGTATGTATATGTCGTAGCAATAAAATAAGTGTGGCAATAAGGTCTAGTGCATTTGCTTTTGTGTCTTTATTGATAAATCTAAAGTTGTATAGAACCTGTCCCCACTAGCTCCTCTCGCTGTAAACTGGCTTCACACAATCTACGTACAATAAGTTCAAATTCTTGACGTTATCAAAGTATATATTTTATAATAATGTGAGTAATTAGTTACGTAGATCGAGGTGTATTTATTACGTAGTATTTGTATGTTTCTTTCCGCCGCTGGCGACTGTACGTTACAGAGCAAGGCTGGCAACACTGGCTCGTGCGCTGTGGCGCGACAGGCGCTACACCGTGGCTGCACTTTCTGGGCTTGATATTTTTGACACTTTCTTTGAATTTGCGTGTCGTAGCACAATGATTAGCATAAGATAAAGTGCCAAGAGTCGCTAGTCCTCTCCTAAGTGCAATTCCTTCTGAACTACTCTACTGTGTACTTGTTCTGTCTTCGAGGACGACGGATCTGTCCCGAGTCCCGCATTGCTTAGCCAAATAACGATTAACATGTAATCTACTGCAGGATACCTTTAAACGTGTGCATGTATCTTAAATCGGAGTAATTGTTAGTTACCTTTAAAATAATTTAGTTTAATTATACACCACTGCCTTATTTTAATGTGGATGTATTAACTTGAATTTAATGTTTACCAATAATTAGTTCTAAGCGCGATCACATTAAATAATAATAACAATAATTTATTCCTAATACCTCAACCAGACTTATCTAATATTTTGTTTCCTATATAAATGAATTTGAATTATGTATTTGCCATTAAGTAAATTTTTTGTCTTCCTTTATATTCGTTCTATTAAATTAACCATTTAAAATTTTCATGCATACCTATTACATTTAATTAGATTAATTTATTACTAAGACAGTTTATTGTAATTAAAATCGTTCGTTTAATTAAAAAGTATACAAGTAATAATGTTCAGATAATAAATATTACTTAAGAATGTTTTGTGGCGTGTACCTGAAAAGTAAAAGACTAACCTCATTTATACAATTTCGCTAATTTAAACGCTTTCTACTCTTATATCTTCCTATCCAGCCTTCATACAGTTGAATTGCTGACGTTTTTAGTAAATCGCGTTCGCGTTTTGCAGCATGGCAGCAGTCCACGACACTAAGGGCCAGTTTCACCACTTGCTGATAAGTTCCAGATAATAGCTGATAGCTGTCAAAAAAGTGCCAGATAGGTTATCTGGAACTTATCAGCAAGTGGTGAAAATGGCCCTAAACTTCCTTTGTTCACAAAAAATGATAATTTGTCGCTTTCGATAAGTTTGACTAAAACTACCCACAAATAAAGAGCTAATTAATTAATTTTAAACACCAAGAAAGGCTTTAAGTGTGAGTAGTTTAATCATTTTTAAGCTTCTCCAAAATGTTGCCAATTGTATTATTTCAGTTTAAAATAAAATTTAAAGGTATCCTTCAAGTACAGCAAAGTGAGAAATAGTGTATAATGAATCGAAAAAAGCATAAGGTTTAATATAAATAGCAGCTAATGTTAATGATATTCTATTGTTTTGTAGTGGATGTTTTATTCTCGATATAATAGCGATAATGCGTAACACGCGTCAACGACAGGAGACGTAGGAACCACTCGGTGGTCGCCCGCGACGTAGCAGTCGTGCGTCGCGCCTCGGGAACGCATCGAACGACGAGCGTCGGGCCTTAGCCACCTAAGCCGGCGTCACTTACAGTAGGGCGTGTTTAAACTAAGGGACAAACAAATTATAGTATAAAATTGTTTACCAGACGCCCGGCGGGCGTTAGACGAAAATATTATTTTTCTTAGATCACATTATATTGTAATAAAAGGTAATATAGAGGCGGCGCGAGGCGGGGCGGCGACACAAGATCGTTATTTTTTTATGAAGCCCTCCGCGCCGCGCCGCCGCGTATTTGTTATGTTTAAGAGGAAATATCTATTGTCTATTCCAGGGGTTGAATAACTACCAACACTTTTTTATATTACAATAATTATAGAAATTATTATTGACCTCGTTGTTTTCTTTACCCTAGCCAAATCAGTGCCTCAGGTTTTTTTTATATTTAACTGAATCAAACTACAGACAGCAGCTCGTCAACCTACCACAAAACGTCATATTTTCTTAATTGATATTGATCTCTACCTGTTGGACTTAAAGTTGAAAATCGGTTGAATGACCTTCAACTTTTTCGGTAGGTTGACCGGCCGTGGTTATGTAAGTAGTTCCTAAATGGTAGAGACTGGTAGAGAATGTTGTATAGCATTAAGTCCGCCAATTGTACTTACTTGTGCAATAAAGTTTAAATAAATAAAAATAAATGCCAAATGTAAGGATCAAGTAAGTATCGTCGGTTTGTTATTAGTTAGCGAATAATGTGAACAAACAATCAATTTTGGCGTAACTCACGTTATTCACTTATTCACTTCAGATATTCATTTCTCTATCTAGTGACTGAAACTCCTGAAACTGAAAATCCTCATGAATTTTGAAAAATACTTGACAAAAGTTTTGAGATACCTAGTTTACCTAAATTTATTTTGATAGAACATCTTTATCTTATCCATATTTTAATAAGCCACTTTATTTTTATTTCAAATTGGTAATTCAGTTAGAAATGACATTTTTTTGGGTAAAGTTAAACTCAAATGTTTTATATTGTTTGTCAGCTAACAAAAATCTAACTTTTAATAGATAATTTTACGATGAAATATGTTCGTTATACAGGATGTAACTTAAATAACGCACTCACTTAAGGAAACGCTTTTTTCAAGATTTTAATGTTGATCGCATACAAAATGTTGTTGCATTCATCATTCAGCATCAGAATCAATTTTAAGCGTTATAAAAATTACAGTTTTTACAACAAGAGCATGAAATCTTAATTAAATGGTAATTAAAGATAAAATGAAAGGCACCTTTAAATAGGAACACGTTTATTAGTTCCTAGAATGCTTTTTCTTCTTTTTAGCTTTGTTGTTGCGCGCTTCTATGAGGTCGTCAATCTCTTTGCTGTCATCGCCCAGCCTCTTCTCTCCACTAGAAATAATTAAAGTACGTAAGTATACAAAAAAGCAGATGTGAGAAACATGAGGTAGCCTGTTTCAATGGGGAAGCATTGGCAAAGCTAAACTCAGATGGCGCCAGTGTGTTTGGTCTAGTGCTAATGTCCAAAAAATTGTGCTAGTTAAATAAATACAAAATGTATTTGCTAATAATTATAACTTTGACTAGTACACAGAGGCATCCTTTAGAACAGATAGATATAATTATTGTGTTGGTTTACTTACTAATGTAATGTGTTTTACGTATGTTTGACACACGTTTTTTAACTAAAAAGAATCTACAACATATTGATTATTTGAGCAGTGGCAGAACCACTGAATTTAAGTGATCAAATAATCACTTCAAGCTAGACCAAACACAATGTGACACCTATCGGGATAAATATGCAGTGTGGTTCCCGATTAAAGCGCCAGGTAAGGAGAATGCACGTAAAAGAGGTGTTTTTGTACAAGTTTTCTGGCGAAAATACTGGATATAGGATGTGGAATTTAATTTATCATGTAACTTATATGTTGAAGTTTTTCCTGATGTATCTAAATACTAGTTATTAATACTTATAAACACTAAAAATATTTCAAAGTACCGCAAATATCGCGAGCTTGTACACATTTGTATTTTAAACGACGTTTTTGTTTAGCTTCAAAGTTGGTTTAGTTATTTATTACATTCATGCCTTTAGGGTAAAGTTTTTTTTTCAAATAGTCAATTAAGAATTATAAGGTTTTAAATGGATTTTACTCTTAGCGCCTACTGTTCCATGAGCGGATATTTTGCTTGCAATGATCTATTGAATTGAATCTATTTGCACAGAAGCGCAACGGTTGGATGTTTAGTCTGCGAGAAGCATTTGTATTATCTTAGGCACGTAATAAAAGTCGCATTAGTCGACGCTTAATGTTTAAGGCCACTTTAAGTTTAGTAAGTGTTAAAAAAACTTTCGGGAGTATAAATTGATAAACTCAACAACATTTTGCAGGGCTCGGTGACCTAAATCCAGAGCCAAGTTGAGCGCAAGTCATCAAACACATACTTAAGTTGGAAACATCGACTTATACTCAAGAAAGTATCGTCTAAAACAAGCAGGGTTGAGTTTGAATAAACATTGTCCACGAAATCGTCAGCGCAGAATTCGAATTGACACACACACATTGACAGACACCTGTGTAATCATAAGACACCACACAAAACTATACTACAGTTTACTCAAGCGTGACTCGTTACATAAATAGTCTCGAGTGCAATGTTACTGATTTGTTCGTAGTCTTGAAATAAGTAATTAAAACCAATTTCATTTTCTGAGCAGGCATTTACTTTTTGACGTCAAGTAGATACCAAAAATAAAACAATATAAAAAATAATCCAAAGAAAATTAAAGTAAAAAATACAAAAAAAAATATTACCACAATACAATCGATATCAATCGAAACTCTGTAATGTAATAAATCGTAAAACGTAGAGATTCTATCTTTATGAGTCGGGTCTTGTGATTAGAGTCGAGTTCTAAAATGTACTTCCGGACTGAAGTTTTTTACAACACTAAGAGTGTCTTTCACCACTAGTTGATAAGTTCCAGATAACCTATCTGGCACTTTTTTGACAGCTAATTGTATGGGTTATCTGTCAAAACAAGTGTCAGATAGGTTATCCGGAACTTATCAGCAAGTGGTGAAAGTGGCCCTAAAATTGGTAAATTTGAATACGAGAATATTGAGTCCATTTATTTTTGCTTAGTGAATATTGTAAACAATTTTGCCATTTAAATAATATATTTTACGAGTTGTCTAACTTTGGGGTAACTTGCAATAATAATTGTAAGTTTGTTTACAATATTAGCTAACCAAAGATGAGGACTTTACTTACCTCTTGACGGAGACGAGGTGCTTTTGTTTGGAGGTGGCGAGCGACTGCTGCCAGTCGAGGTCGCTGCCCCTGATGCGGTACTGCGCCAGGTCCTCGCCCATCAGCTTTGACAGCTCTTTGCGCTGCTTACGCTCCAATTCCTAAGCACAAACGGGAAATACGAAAATAATATTAGTTGACAGTAAAATTTTCAATTATGGTGACTAGATAACGTACAATGCTGACATGTAGGTACAATGCTCATCATACAAACACTTGCCCCTTGCGGAATTCGAATCCGCAACCTCTGGTTTCGTAGTCCGGTTCGCACACCACTGGACCTACTGTATTGGATGTCTGGAATCGCACCACCAGATGTCAATAGATAAGTAGCCAGCTTCGTGGGAAGGAGCAAAGCGAAGTATGATTCCCGCTACCCAATGTTCCGGTGCTCCACAGTGCCGTGAAGACTAGTTTTTTGGCACAGACTTGCTGCATCACGGATAATGATCCCTAATCCAGGGTCACAAGGTGGAAAGAAAAGTATTCCGCACCGTTGCTCCTACCGTTAGAGAGCCTCCCACCAGGCAAAGACCTTCCATGGCCGACCTCGAAAGCCTTAAACAGGTCGCGAAGACAGGTCGGCTATTGTAAAGAAAACCTAATAAAGTGGGGCTACATTAACGGCACCAACGGCAAGTGAGTTTGCGTTGCTTCCCCCTAAACCATGGGCCACCTTCTATCATATCCCGCGGCTACAGACAGCTACGCGAAGACCTGGAGGCCTACTACGAAAATGTTACGTTCGTTCGAATTTATTTAATAAATTAGAATAACCATTCTCCTGTGTCAATCCTTTAACAAAACATGAACATCTGAAATTAGCCGGGTAAAAAACACGACCGTTTTCAATTGTTAATAAATTGTCAAAGGTTTCACACACGTACATGATATTTTAATTTGTTAGGTTTATACGTCCGAACGAACGAAACATTTTCGTAGTAGGCCTCCTGTTACGCACCACTGATAGTGCGGGTAGTGTGACGGATTACTGGTCACCCAAAATTTGACAGAATTTCCATCGACAAAAGAAGAAGAAGACCACTGGACCAGATTGTCGTCAAATTGTTGATATTCTAATCGATTGTAATTCTACACGATGATTACATTAGGTCAGACTCATTGACTGCTACCACAATTACAGCTTGTACCACAGTGTAAAAACCATAGTGGTGTATTGACTTCACTTGCCCCGAACGACATACAGCGGTCGTATGCGGATTGGGCCGGCAATTCTGTCGTATTATTTTATTTATTCTTATTAAATTGGCTTTATTGAATGCGGATGCGTAACAGAATATGGTGAGGCCAAGATGATTGGTTTTGTTAAATAACTTTTACAGGACAGGCTCTCTCTCTCACTCTTAAGATGTTAAAACTAATATTATTCCAAAGGTGACAAAGTGGTGACCAGAAAAACACGAATAAAAAAATATCAACATTTATTTCGCTTCCACAACGCAAAACTAGCGTATAAGACTAAACATCCAAAAATTACCTTAGCTGCCTTCGACAATTCGTCCTGCAGACTCTGTTTCACCGGTCCGCCAATGTTTGCGTCTTCTGCGCTCTTCTCTTCTATGCCTATTTCTTTAGCCACTGTGTTTTCTAGAACAGTGTTGATGGAGGAGTTAATCTTCTTGCAGGCTTCGTAGAACTTGGCCAGGATCTGAGAGCCAGGGAGACCCAGCTCGGCCGCTATGTCATCGACGTCTTTCATTTGGAAACCCATTGCTATGAGTATGACCTGTGAAGATAATGTGGTTTGAGTATTGGTGTTTAATTTTGCGTGAATTGAAACAACAATCACACCAATAGGCTAGTTTCCTAAAAAAATCCAATTAGTCCGTCAGTTGGATTAACAGAAAATCTTGGGCACGTATTTCTTCTTTTCTTAATCAATCAAAAAATGATGAAGATATAGCCCGTTAAAGTACCGCCTTGCTAAAAAGTGTCGCAAGGCGTGACGTCATTCCCAAACTTTGATGCGTTCCCAAACTTTGTCATTATTTGTTTGATTATCAAAAGACAAAATATGGGTCCAATATTTTTTGATAATCTGACGGACTAAATAGAATAAAAATTTTTTGACCCAGGAGACTAGCCTAGATTATCTAGCTGGTTGTAGCCCCAAATTTAATAAAGCTAATACTATGGTCACTAAATAAGCACAAATGCGCAAGCGCTTTCCTATCTATGATTTCGTCCGGTCAAGGTTAGGCCCCTGTAGCTTAATTGGTTAAAGCACTTGTGCGATATGCAGTATGCAGTTCCCGCTCCGAACTACAAAGCCAGGCGGTTGCGGGTTCGAATCCCATAAGGGGCAAATGTTTGTGTGATGAGCACTACCATCTGAATCTGAGTCATGGATGTTTATAAATGTAAGTAAAAAAATTTAAGTACGTTTATTCGTTATCTAGACACCATAGCACAACTAGTGCTTAGCTTGAGGCTAGATAATTGGTGTTATATTTTTTATTTTTTTATTTTTATTTTTTTATTGAGAAAACCAACAGCGTTACAATAGTACTTACATTCTACATAAATATTTTTGGTAAGGCCAATTACAGGTTTTCCTTAAATTATGTGTGTGTGTGTGTGTGTGTGTGTGTGTGTGTGTGAAAAAGAAAAACGAGTGGTCGTTGCAGAATTTTCAAAAATAGTGTATTTAGGAATTAGCATGCGAATTTTGCGATTTCGTGTTCAGATTGGAATTTGCATGATTCAAAATACGTCTCCTGGTCCTTTAAGGCTTGCGTGGATAGAGATCCTTTATTCATCATCATCATTTCAAACATAGGCCTCCCCCAGTGACGTCCAGATTGGCCGGTCGGAAGCTGCCTGCATCCAGCGGCTTCCTGCAACCATTACCAGGTCGTCTGTCCGCCTTGTGGATGGACGTCTAACGCTGCGCTCGCCGGTACGTGCCTCTACACGCGTTTAATGAAACCTGAAAGTGGTAATCAGTTAGGCACCTGTTGCACCGCGTCCAGTTTGACGTTGAGCTTGGAGTGGAAGACGAGCTCGGCCACGGGCTGCAGCAGGTCGGTGATGAGCCGGTAGTCGGCCTGCTGCCGGCAGTACGCCTCCAGGCGGCCCGCGTCGTGCGCCGTAAGGTACTGGCTGATCCTCTGCTTTGTTACCACTGCCACAGACGGATACACGCATTGGTTTAAGGGGAAAGCTTAGCGCACAATTTCAAGTGTTTCGTACCGAAATAGATTATTTTGGTACGCGAGCTGACATGTCATGACTAATGCTGAGCGGGGGACCTTTTTGGCACAAACTTTGGTCTCAGATTTTTTTTATATTGTTTTTTTTTAGTTTTGTGCGAAATAAATCAATTCTTTTATTATTTTTTGATTAATTCTCGTGTAGGATAAAACAACACAACTTGGAAGGATTTGCCTTTTTTTAACTTGTATTATTTATGGAAACTAGAAACAACGCCATCTGATCTGAAGCTGCTGCGCTTGCAAGTGCAGTTTATTAGTGTGAATTTTGATACATCGTATCATTTTGTATAGAAATCGCGCGCAAACGGTTTTCCAGTTACTCTAATTATCTATTCTAATGAAGATTAAAGGATTCAGCGACGGTTCTATATTGTGAAACAATGTCCAAGATTACGGAATTTACAATACGCCGATCCCGGTAAAGTACGCGGCGCAGCACTTTAATCTATATAACAAATATTCCAAACAGCGATGATTACTCTAAGTCACACGATTGATGATAAATGAATTTCATTTCAACAGTACCAGCCTATTCCCTCGCCCCCCTCCCCGTTCGGGAGAGGCCTATGTTCAGCAGTGGATGTCCTATAGCTCAAATGATGATGATGAAAACACAAAACAAGAGACAACATCGTTTAAGACACTTAATCGTAAGTACTAACCCGGTTTATCAACAGCGACGTTCTCGTTGAGCATAGCGGCGAGCGCGAGCGCGGCGGGCAGCGGGCGCAGCGCGCGCGCCAGCAGCCGCGCCAGGCGGCGCCGGAAGTCGCCGCTGTAGGCCGCCAGCCACGGGCCCTCTCGCAGCGAGCGGACCATTATGCACGAATGCTCGCCCGTTAGATCGTTCGCTTTTTGGCTGAGAACAAACGAACGTCACGACTGGCGGCACGGATCTTGAGCGCTGCGCGGAAGACGCGCAGAAGACCATTAGAAAGCAAGAACAAACATTTATTATTCTTTGGACATCACACACATATAGTACAAAAGACACAAATGACCTACTTAGATTTAAATGAAAACCTCCTCAATAAGCTTGAGCGTCTACAGAACTTCTGTATACGAATAGTTTTTCGTTTACGGAAGTATGATCATATTACCGAATACCGGACTCTGCTTAAATGGCTTCCAATCCGTCGTAGGCGTGACTTGCATATTCTTTCGCAATTATTTAACATATTGTTCAGTCCGAAATCACCGCCCTATTTAAAAAAGCGCTTTCAATTTTTCCGATCATCCAAAAAACTACATCTTCAATTTCCTCCCCATTCTAATTACTAACACAGTCGTTTACTGTCCAGTCCATTCGCCTCTGGAATTCCTTACCATTAACAATCAGAAAATCCGAATCGATTGCTATTTTTAAAAATCGGCTTAAAGCAGCTCTTTCTTCTTGACACAAACTGCCTTTATATCTTAGAATATTACTGGTCACTGTTAGTCTCGACATCTCCTCGCATATATCAAGTAGTATTAAGTATGTTTATGGTATGTATGTATAATTATTGTTATGTATTTATTTTATTTTTATTTATTTATTACTGTATGTATACGTCTATACCATAAATTTATGCAATCCTATTTATATCAGGTAAGAATTTTAAGAACTCTGCAACACCTTCCCCTTTCTTTAATGGTTGTCCTCTACCTAAACGTTGTCTGGAAGAGATCGCTATTAGCGATAAGACCGCCTAAATTGTACATCTTTCTGTAAAAATCATGTGTATTTTACTTGTATGGTGTGCATTAAAGAGTATCTATCTAAAATCAATTTATTTCTGCAAATAGACCTAAATTAAACTCTTTTACACGTCTCAATTATTATTTTTACCCTACCACTGCTTCGGAACAAAATTGTGAGCTAACGCCGAGAAGAAGCCGCGCCAGAAACTAGGTCATTATTGTCAGGCTTTTTAAATAGTGTGTTTACCTTACAAGTAAAATGTACCTGTGCGAGCATGGCAGTATTTAATTCCATACATTTTTATCATTTGAATAGTCATTTATAGTATAATAACTTTTTTTATTACACAAAAAACATTATTTAAAATTACAACAAAAAAAACAACAAACAAGATGTTAATAAACCAGAATAAAAAATCAAGCAGGCCACTAACTGCCTGTGATGTCCAGAATAATGGGAACTCACACAGCTAGAGCCACGGCCGGTATAGATCACGACGCTGGATTTCAGTAGTAGTGGTTGTGGTCGGGTTCTTATATGTTCTTGTATGTATTCCATCGCTCAGATAACTTTAATACGCCAGTTTAGTTCATGTGGCGAGATAGATGTCGCTACAGTAGTTTTGGAAATGACCTATGTCCAACAGTGGAGTTCCAAAGGCTGCCGATGATACTCATTATAATTGAAATAACCCACTACCACCATCTTAGGGTGGGAATTGAGCCTACAACCTTTTCGTTTCAGGCAACTGAACATTCAGATTCAAGCATTTAACAGCACGAAACTTACCTTAGATATACTGGTACATATTTCTGAGATTTCCAAAACTTGAGCAGTTCTTCTGTCAAACCGAAACTTGTGCCGAGGTAGTCCAGATGTTCTGCCCTGATCTCCGATAGCCGCTTCAGCAATGTTGGTGGCTTGGCTCTGCGTAACAATTATATATATTGATAACACATACAACATCCAAAAACTGACTTATGTTACAAATGATTTTATTCCTTTATGGTTGCAAAACAGTATAAATAATAATATCGGTTTTATTTTTTTTAATAAAATTTACTTATTTCATCTATTTTTAGTGATAAATCCTAATCTAACTGCTGAACACCGATTTCATCCCCTATTTTCCTACCCTTAGGGGTGATTTTTATTTTGCAAACTTTTATCATAGCATCTTTGAAGTATAAGCTATTCAACAAAACAAAAATCATCAAAATCGGCCCATATTTGTCGAAGATAGGTAACAAGAACCACAACCAAAATATTATCTGGGTATATATTTGTTGATTTTCTCAAAAAGTTCTTAATCAATTTCGATAAAATTTATATGGGACCACCTCTGAAGTATGACCTACCAAACAAAAAAAGAATCATTAAAATCGATTCATAATTGGCGGAGTAATCGCGTAACCTACGTACAAAAAAAAAACATGCAGTCGAATTGAGAACCTCCTCCTTTTTTGAAGTCGGTTGAAAAAAGACCCGTGGAGACTAGTGCGAGTTATATTTCTAGTTTTTATTTTATTATATATCTTGAGACGCTCACAACAAGCCCATTTATTCAATATGTTACTCATCACAGTTTGTGAAAAAAAAAAACAATAATTTGCGTTACACGTCCTTGTTTATGTCACTGAATTTTATATTTGTAACTGAAATCGGTCGAGTAGATTCAGAGCACATTGACTGCACTTGCACTGTGATAGACGGACAGACATACAGACACACAAATGATCGTAACGGTTCACTTTTCCAATCGGTATTCGAAACCCTAAAAAGATTCAGAATATAAATAGTAGTCTATGCTCACCTAGGCACTATGGTCTCAGTGTGTAGCGTATCGCCGCGACCATTAGTACGTGCATCCTCGTCGTCGGAGGGCGGCTCGTCGAGGCACGGGATGTCCCCGCCGTAGTACGCCGCCAGCTGTTGCAGCGCGCGTTTGCCGTACCCCATCTATGAGTATGACACTGGACTCCATTTTCCGCACTTAAGACTCAAATTCGGTCCTTTGTGCGTGGGGGTGTGATGGTTACGTATGTAACCAGCCTAGCACCGCCCAGATATATCTACAGGGTTACATTACAAATGGGTGCTAAATTTAAAAAAAAAACGGGAAAAATATAAAGAAGCGTCTTAATCGTTATTATTTTCAATAATCGTATGTTACGAAAAAAAAAAATACTTTTAAATATCCGAAAATAAAGTCAGTGGACAGACTACGAAAGCCGCGCGGTCATTCATCAGAGACGTAGGTACGGCAAGCCAACAAGGACCTTACGCAGTGCACATACAGTGCATTTTTTTCAAAAATCAGTTAAATTGATCACGCGTACGGTTTTAACAGCGGATAGAAATAATTAAATGTGAATTTCTTGTTCTTTGCCTAGTTCGATTAAGTTACTGATTCTGAGCCAAGATTTGGCACCCCTTTGCAATGTAACCCTGTATACAACACAAATTTAGCGTCGGTGTCACCACTGTTGGGTTCGCGTTCTTGAATAGAGAGATGATGAATACAGATTCAGTCCAGATTTGTTGTTTTATTTTACAAACTTACAACTATTTATATAAAAATTACGTAACTAATCATTGGCTATAATTTCATTATCAAATCGAAGCGCCGAGGCTATAAATATAACCCGCGGGCAGTTTGCGCCACAACAACAACAACTACCTGATCGACTCAGAAATGAAGACATCCGTAAACGAACAAAGTCGCTGACATAGCCCAACGGATTAGCAACGCTGAAGCAGTGGGCCGGGCCCATAGCACGTAGCACGTAGTTTTAGAATGGAGGCCACGTATCCGCAAACGCAGCGTGTGACGTCCACCCACAAGGTGGACAGACGACCTGGTAAAGGTAGCAGGAAGACGCTGGATGCAGGCCGCTTCTAACCGGTCAATCTGGAAGTCAATGGGGGAGGCCTATGTTCAGCAGTGGACGTCTTATGGCTGAAATGATGATGATGAACGACTACTCACCCGTTGGTACGACGGATGCGTGGCTATCCTCACTATCCTAGCTCCCGAAAGCTTAGGGAAGTCTTTGTCCCCGAACTGCTCGCAAATGTTCCACGGGATCAGATCCCCAGCCGCCTTACGGCCGCGACCTAGGCTGTCTTTTACGGACCTGGTAAATAAAAATAAAAACGTGAACTAACAATTAAATCCTGGTTGTATCTTATTAACTAATTTAACTATACACGAAATGAAAGGACGTCCATGAAATACGAGGTGTTTTAATTTGGACATCCTTACTGATTTACCCTTAAATAAAATAAAAAATTATATTCCCAAGTCGGTATTATGACATATACTCTATTGTTTAGTTAACGCGTCAACTGTAATAAAAAAAAATAAAAAAAAACCTCTTTTTATCAAAACAGAGAATGTTGACGTAACTAAAAAATATATAACTTCTCGGCATATTCTGCTCGAGGCACATCTGTATACACACAACACCTGGCATGGCACAGTCATGGAAGTGGTGTCACGTAAGGTCTAGCTAAAGCACGAAGAGAAAGCGCAGGCGCATCATCCAGCATATTAACATATTGATAGCACAGTCGCACAGTTCTTAAGTAGGAACACTACAAGGCACTTACTTCTCGGAAATGTTCCCTTCAAAGCACATCTGTATGACGCACAACACCTCTGGCATGGCGGTAGCGTAGGGCGGGGTCGGCGCTAAAAGCACGAAGAGACAGTGCGCGGGCGCATCGGCAAGTAGCTGTATGTCGTTCGGACTGTTCTGAAACATTTAATAGGGTTCAGGGGCGTGCATCCCATATAGGCTATTATGCAGAGCCTACCTTCATAAAAAACCGACAGAACAGCTGACCATAATTATTAATTACGTATTCAACAATAAACAATAAATATTCTGTAACCATTGTGTCGTCTACCTGTACTTATTCCTTACTAAAGCGCGCAACTTAGATCGTTACTGTGCAATTTAACCAATGTTAGGCTGCCGCGAGATCGCCTACTGTTTCACGCAAACTTACTCAATTTTCACTTACAGCCTACCCCCATCTGAAACCAATGCACGCCCCTGATAGGGTTTTAACAGTGAAACTAGCTTTTGAGCAGCTTACATAAATTTTATTCAAATGCCAGTTTTATCAAAAGCTGTTTAGTTTTGAAGATGAACCGAGACACATCTTTGGAGTTAACTAAAAAAAAAAACAACCATCGGAGGACCTTTTTCTGTACTTTTATTTACAAATTTATTTAAAGCATAAAATATTAGTACAAATTAAGAAAAAATAATTAGACCTCACTCTTACCCTTTTACTTGATATGTGACACAGTACAGTTTGCAGAACTTTCTTTATAATATTTATCTGCCTCCCATATTTATTTATGGACGTTACACGTATTTTTGTTTGAGTCACAGGAATTCATTAAACTTATTTTGTCCAGTACCTAATATAAAAAAGTAAATATATACTTTTTGTCGGGCCCCAGCACGAAACACTTATGAACTATTAACATAACTAACCTTATAGTGACTGGCAACATAGATGGCGACCAGTCTGTGCAGGAACGCCTCGGCGGCGCGGTGGTAGCAGAACAGAGCATCCCTGTTCACCCGGTAGAGGTCGCAGGCGGCGGGGGGCGGCGCGCCCACCCCCACGGAGGGGGCGGGGGCCTCGAGGCACAGGAGGGAGTTGAGCCACGCCTCTATCGGGTCCCCGGCGCGGTATCTGATTGGCTCTTCGAGTTTGATCTAGATGAATAGAACTGGTTAGTACAGAAACATTATACATGGGCGCTGGCAGCGTTATTAACGGGGACTGTAACTATGAACTATTATCGGAATTGCAGAAAAAATAACTTTTACATTAAATTCCCATACTAAATAGGCAATCAATTATTCCAGCGGTTGTTTGGGAAAATAATACATTTTTTATTCATTTATATTGTTGTTCCCATAATACAAAAAGTTGTTGTAGAAATTAGCATTCGTTTGTATTCGGAAATGCAATGATTGCCAAAGAGCAATATTTACTTCTGGGAACTGTAAATAATATATAGTTTTCAACCGACTTCAAAAAAGGAGCAGGTTCTCAATTCAATTGTGTTTTTTTTTTTTTTTTTTGTATGTTTGTTACGCGATTACTCCGCCAATTATGAATCGATTTTAATGATTCTTTTTTTGTTTGGTAGATCATACTTCAGAGGTGGTCCCATATAAATTTTATCGAAATTAATTTAGAACTTTTTGAGAAAATCAACAAATATATACCCAGATAATATTTTGGTTGTGGTTCTTGTTACCTATCTTCGACAAATATGAGCCGATTTTGATGATTTTTGTTTTATTGAATAGCTTATACTTCAAAGATGCTATGATAAAAGTTTGAAAAATAAAAATCACCCCTAAGGGTAGGAAAATAGGGGATGAAATCGGTGTTCAGCAGTTAGATTAGGATTTATCACTAAAAATAGATGAAATAAGTAAATTTTATTTAAAAAAAATAAAACCGACTTCAAAACACTGAAATGCTAAAAATAATCCTAACACTTAAGTACCTAATCAGTTACTTTTGGAGTCGGTGCAAACAAAAACATTGAATCTCTCATCGGCTGGCACCGACTCCAAAAGTATCTGATTAGGTACTTAAGTGTTAGGATTATTTTTAGCATTTCAGTGTTTTGAAGTCGGTTTTATTTTTTTTAAATAAAATTTATATAAAAATTTAAATATTAAAATACCGACTTAAAAAAAACTTAAAGGGAAAAAGTTTTATACAAAACTACCGGTGTTTGTGTGCTGGGACGACGTCTTTGGTAAATTCATCGTCTGGAATCTCGTAACAAAGATGCTAATTCCTTATTTTGAGATCATGCCAGTTTGTGTTGTTTGACACATATTTATTTATTCATGTTAGTTTTATGATAAAACTTGTTACATGGAATGAATGAATGTTATATGGAAGCACATACCCTATAGAGTAGAAATGACATTTATTTTGTGCGAAATAATTTTCTGCCATTTTATAATCTGTATCTATACTGTTTTAGTATGGGCGAGAGCAATTAAGACTTGTCAGTTCATACTAATTGTATGTAAAAAATCACAAAACCAGTTTTGGAGAAAGATGGTCCGTATATGGTATTTGCTCGATAGTACAGACTGATTTTAAAAAAAACGTACAACCGAACTGAGAACCTGCTTTTATTTAAGTTGGTTAAAAATAACTCACCGGCGGGGGCGCGTTATGTTTGGTCTGCAGTTGCGCGAACAGCTTCAGCGACAGCGCCCGGCCGGTGCCCTCGTACCCCGCCACGGTGGACGACAGCAGGGCGAGGGGCGCCTTCTGGGCCGCAGCGGTTACGTGCGCCAGGGGGATGGCGGCCGCTTCGTCCACCAGGACCAGGTCCGCGGCCGACAGGAGAGAATGGTCGTCCGGGGTGATGTACTGAGGAACCAGTCACTTGGGGTTTTAAGTGTACTCGGATTATAGAGTTACATTTGAAACAGTTGACAGAAGACTTCGAACTTTTTTGTATGGAGCCTGGCATACCTAAAGTTGCAAGTACCTATAATTACGTTATTTTGGTGTACACCTACGAAACATACGTCAATCGACAGAGAAAATAATTACAAACCACAAATACTCTTTGACAGAATGTAGTAAAAGATATACTATGTTCAGAATTTCAGTTTGAATATATTCAAACGACTTTTTGTCAAAGATTGATTTAATTGATAAAAGTTATTGGAAATCAAATTAAATATAAAACTATTCGCTGTGTGCGCGATGACAGCGCCCCTAGTAACCAAAATTATTGTGGACTAAAGATCTTTCAAATTATGGCAACTGGATGGTTTGAGAATGATTTTCGGATTGTTTTTCTTCAAAATTAGATGAAAAAAGAAAAATATCTTAAAAGTTTGTGCATATTATAATAAGTGATTTTATTGCTTGAACTAAATATGAATGTTGTAATACGTACGGGATTTGGAGCAATACAACATGATATAACTTTCCAACCTCAAACTGTGCAAAAAGGGAAAAATTGGGCAAAAATTGTATTAGCACACCATGTGAGAGACGTTGAAGAGCTTAGAACAAACGGACAAATCTACTTAATAAGAGCTGTGAACATAAGACAAACGTCTGTGACTCAAACTCCCTACAATTTTTTTTTCTCTTCACAACAGCTATGCATTTATGTCTTTGCTCCAATTTCCATCTTGATATTGGAAACGAATAAAACATGCACGAACTCTTTTTCCTATTGTTTCTACACTTTATAACACAACACGTACTGTGAATCATATCGCGAATTTTAACTTTTTACTTAAAAATACGTAATAATGTTAGTATGGAATTCAATTAAAATATACCAATTTGACACTAACAGTCCAGAGTTTTTTCACATTTCTGCCACATTGCGTGCTGCGATCGATTTGACGGCCCCACCACTCACTTTGGACATAGCGAATAATAATGTCTTAAATAATATTTTAACAAATAGACAACCATGAAATTATGAATATAAAGGTAAGCAAACCAATTATAAAATTACTATCATCGCTAACTATCAGATAGATTTGAGTGCGGTTTAAAAAGGAAGCCATTGTAAGGTTCTACTATCCTACTGCTAGCTTCATCAAATTGTTTTATTGTCATCCGAATTTCACATACTTTTTAAATCATGACAGTTAAAATTAGCTTTAAAACAACTTCCAATATTTGGTTACATAATTAGATAACTGTTGTTCAAGTAAACTAATTAAAGTGTGTTGTAAATCATTACTCCGCCGCAATGTGTCGTGTGGCGACAGAAGGCGTGTCGTAAGAGGCGACTAATTCCTGTAGCACGAGACGGGCAGCAGCGTCTGCGTGCGAAATCTTATAAAAAACTGCGCCCAACAACCCGCCTGCTAAGCGTGGCCAGTATTGGCAATCCCCCTCAATGACTTCCATTGACCATTGATGATCTGTGTTCAGATATGGACGTCCTATGGCTGAAGTGATGAAAAAACCATTCTCACCTGCACAGTCTGTCTCGAATTCCTAGCGACATTGATTCTAACTATCGCCTTCTTGAAATCCGGGTTCGTTGACCTCACGATGTTGTAGTCTATGTGCTCCTGGTACAAGCAAGCGTCCAGTCCCTTTAGAACGAACTCGAAGAGCGTGATCAAGTTCTCCGGGTGAGGCGAAGTGACGTAGATGTTGACGTAGCCCAGAGCCACAGCGGCCGAGACGGCTAGGCCGAGGCAGGCGGACTTGCCGCGACCACGGGACGCGGTGAGGCAGTGAGGGGGTCTACAATGGAAGATAAGTTTAATTCCTTAGCCCAGGAAAACAAGACAGAATAGAAATTATAAGAATAAGAACATATTAATTGAGACAATATCGATAAAAAATCGTAACTCGAATACTACGAAAAATCGTAGAACATACATAGGGGTGATTCAGATACCTCTCAACACGAGGCACCTAAAAACAATTTTTGGACGTCACTTTTCTGGCCACCTGTATAAAAAAAACAGACATACTCGCCTAACGAGGATTCCGATCAAATTTGTAGGAACATATTATAAATAGTTCAAGAATCGAGTCTCGCAGTTTATTACAAATGTATAGTTTTCAGATTTTTCCTTGTTCTTGTAGTATATGAATCCATTTCAAATGCAAAATTATTTAATAAATACTTTAGAAGTGTAACTGTGTGTGTAACCAAAGATTCTGATTGCCGTGACAGAAACATTTGCACAACATGACATACATTAAAATTTATACACATTATTGTGTAAGTAAACATAATTTGCATCATAAACAAAAACTTTTACTTTAAGTAATAACATTTTAACATTTATTTTAATTTTGATGATGGTCACAAACATCAAAATCAAGAAAGACGTTTTATGCAGGCTGTCAGTCGAGTGTTTGCAGGACCCCACACAGGAAACCGTAGGACCACTGCGTTAGAAAAAATATGTCAACTACAAACATCAGTGTGCATTCCTAACGCACTGCTGACGTCATGTTCGAAACATCTTATTCAAAACAGCCTTAAAAGTAAGTTATCTTAAAAAGGGCCTTAGTGCTTTAGTAGCCAATATGTTTCAGTACCTGGACTGCTTGTCAGCCAATGTGTTGATCAGCGCAACTAGCGCTGTCGCTTGGTCGTACGTGCGACAGAGAGCCACGAGCGGGCCCGCGGGCGGCGAGTCGGACAGAGACGACACTAGCTCTGTCAGCTTTGGATTCACGCGCTAAAATACGAGTACATTTTAAGTTAGTAAGTTTATACTAGTAAAAAATCTGTACTAATATCTATAAGGGCCTTACTTTGAGATATTTTGACACATAAGCCATACAATTAGCTGTCAAAAAAGTGCCAGATAGGTTATCTGGAACTTATCAGCAAGTGGTGTAAGAGGCCCTAAAACTTGCAAAGAAGTTATCTACCAACTTTTTTTTACACAAATGCTAATATAGCATATAGTGAGTGAGTATGATGTTACCTAACTTATTTTTAAGTATTGAAAGCCAACTCGCCCATGCTGGAAATTGAACCCTTAACTCCTGCATAGCTCGCATTAAGCTACAGGTACATCATCAGTCATTCAGAACTTTTTTTGTTTTAGATTGCAATTTGTCTCTTTCAGACAGAACAAAAAAACATAATAATTACCTCGGCTGTCGCATCAACTGGTTCCACTTGCGCTGTCTTAGAAGATATAGGTAGGACAGTCAGACTGTCGTCTAGTATCAGGCAGCGCGGGTTATCCGCCAGAGACAGTAAGAAACGCTCATTGAATCGGTTCACTACTGTGTCGTGCGCTTCTGTTTTAAATCTGAAAATTTTATTTTACAATAGGCTAGTTTCCGAGGTCAAAAAAAGATTATTCTATTTAGTCCGTCAGTTAGATTATCAAAAAATATTGGACCCATTTTTTTTTTAATGGGCTGTATCTTCATAATTTTTTGTTTGATTGAGAAAAGAAAAAATACGTGTCCAATATTTTCTGTTAATCCAACTGACGGACTAATTCGATTTTTTTAGGAAACTAGCCCATTCTGTGTAGTGTCAGTCAGGACCAAACCGATTTCTTGGTTTATTTTTTAAGTAAAATACATACCTACCTACCTTACTTAACCAAATAAATAGTTTTTTTAGGGTAATGTTACTATAAATTTATCAAACAACTGCTTCTCTGAACTCAAACATAGTTGCAACTAGTTAAAATAAACAGGACCCTAAAATAAAACTAATTTCATAGATAGATCATGCAATTTTTTCTTCTTTTCAACCGAATTCAAAAAAGGAGGTTCTCAATTCGACTGTTTGTTTTTTTTTTGTATGTATGTTACGCGATTACTCCGCCAATTATGATTCGATTTTAATGATTCTTTTTTGTTTGGTAGATCATACTTCAGAGGTGGTCCCATATAAATTTTATCGAAATTTATTTAGAACTTTTTGAGAAAATCAACAAATATATACCCAGATCATATTTTGGTTGTGGTTCTTGTTACCTATCTTCGACAAATATGAGCCAATTATGATGATTTTTGTTTTATTGAATAGCTTATACTTCAAAGATGCTATGATAAAAGTTTGCAAAATAAAAATCACCCCTAAGGGTAGGAAAATAGGGGATGAAATCGGTGTTCAGCAGTTAGATTAGGATTTATCACTAAAAATAGATGAAATAAGTAAATTTTATTTAAAAAAATAAAACCGACTTCAAAACACTAAAATGCTAAAAATAATCCTAACAGTTAAGTACCTAAACAGTTACTTTTGGATTGGTGCCAGCCGATGAGAGATTTAATGTTTTTGTTTGCACCGACTCCAAAATTAACTGATTAGGTACTTAAGTGTTAGGATTATTTTTAGCATTTTAGTGTTTTGAAGTCGGTTTTTTTTAAAAATAAAAATTTACTTATGAAACCATACAATGCAGAAAGGGACTGTGAGTCCATACATTATTTTAAACTTGACGATCGTCTGGTGTAGTGTTTCGCGCTCTGGACTACAAAGCCAGCGGTTGCGGGTTCGAATCCCGCAAGGGGCAAATGTTTGTGTGATGGACGGATGAGCATGAGCATTTGTACCTAAGTCATTGATGTTTATAAACGTATTCAAGTATCTTAATCCGTTATATAGTACAAGCTATGCTTAGTTTAGGGCTAGATAATTGATGTGATTGTGGAATTTATTACCTATTTATTAACTTAGTGAAATATTTACTTGTTATACTCTGAGAAATATACTCAAAAAATATTTGAGTAGCCTGTTTAAGGGTTAAATTAGAAAGCAAGTTTTACTCCTGCCACTAGACTTTATTAAATAAATTAAAAAATTTGCTCTTTAGTGTTTTTTAAGTCGGTATTTGTAAAATAAAAATTTGTTTTATTTGTCTATTTTTTAGTGTTTTTCCACTCTAAATGGCGATCTGTGTTGTAATTGTTACTAAATTGCTTTTCAAGACAATTTAAAAGTCCTAACACGGCTATGATACATTGTTTTATCACAAAGTTCCGGTACCATCAAACTGATTCCGTCCTTCCGTCTTCGTCATCAGATCAGTTTGATGGTACTATTTTCACCAGAATCATTTAATTTGTCGACTATGGCGAGGCTTAACTGTCTTAATGAAGATATCTTATCGCTACTCGTGGAAGACTATTGTGGCCAATTATGGTCTTCTTCATCAGTTCCACCTCAGAAAATGGTACTTTCTGAATGCAAATGCTTGACTTGTTTATAATCGATATAGGTATATCTGTAATATTTTAGGAGTTTCCTCAATTCCTCATGGATCCCATAATCAGAATTGAATTTTGAAAAAAATGGGACCAATCTGGTGGTACACCCTTACAATTGAAAAAAATATTTTTCAAATCGGTTTATTAATGGCAGAGTTCAGAGGTAACAAACATTTAAAAAAAAACAACCGAATTGAGAACCACCTCTTCCTTCTCCATCCTTTTTTTGAAGTCGGTTAATAAATAAACGTTTGACATCATCACATACATTTTTCTGATCCTAAGGTAAGTAGCTAAAGCTCTTGTGTTATAGAAATCAGAAACGATACTACAATGTCAAGCCCGGTGTACTCAGCACTCGCCGCTCGGCTACGGATGTCATTGAAAATGACAGCAAAACATTTATTTTAATAAAAAGCAATCGTAAATTAATAAAATTCTAACATTTTTATTCTTACCTAGAATGAACATCCATAGAAATAGAATGCAGTTGACGCAAAGAGTCCATGGTTTTAAGTAGGAAGATTATAAGACCACCACCTTCAACTGTTTCTATTGTCCGAGCTATTAAATTGGGAGTTAGGGCTTCAAAATCCTAAAAAAAGTAATAATAGCATTAATAAACTAACAAGTTAAACTAACAATTTATAATTTAAATTTATTTATTAAATACAAAATTACTTCATATGGAGCTATGGAATTTATCTGTGCGGCACCACTTTTCATTTAAATACCTTTTTAAATTCAAAAGAGAACAACCTCCTGAAGTTGATAACTTACGCCCCTTGGTTCATAATGCACTCAGAAGTCCATGAAAACCTTAAAATGTCTACAGTAAAGGCATTCTCTAACAAATATACATCCAGACTGGTGAATCACCCAAATCAGCAGGTGAATGACCTGCTGATTGGGTGGACTCAAACTGACTGCCCAAGCAGTGACTAGAGATGAAAAATTCTACATGCCTATTGGCAAATTGTTTTCTAGAGATAAAATTCATGCAATATTCTCATAGTTAACTTGAATGAGTCCAAGATTTAGAAGATTTAAAAAACTTTTGGACACATTTCGGTTAATTGCATCTTTTCAATGTAATCATCAAACACTTGGTTTCATTTATTTAGCTATTGGTTCTGTAATAAACATTATTTAAAATTATGAGTAGAACAGCACATAAAATCACTATTTTTGTTATAGAGGAGTACTTTGGTAAAATAGAAACATTAAGTATCTTTGAGCAACTTTCTATTGTTGCTTTGTTTTCAACGTTGCCCAGTTACACCTGAAAACTTTTCTCGACTTATAGTGTAGACACACTACAGGTAAATCTCACAAATTCACAATACACACCTGTAGAACACAGACTCCATATGTTTGACCCAACATTGCATGACTTTCTGAGTAATATCGCCCATGGATTGTGGTTGCTACTCTGAATGCATCAAACAGGGATTCTTCAGATACTTCTAGCTTTCCTGCTGCTATTTTCTTAGCTCGTTTACGACCGTGGCTATAATATAGTTAAACAGAATGGTATTAAATGAAAAAAAAATGACAATGAGAACGGAAAAGTAGTAAAATTCCATGTAGTTTACTGCATTATTTTTGGTAGACATACCAGAATGATATCAAAATAGTATAGAAATGTTGATGCATTTATTTTATACGGTAAAAATAAGACTTACTTGCTAATAGCTTCATCTTTATTTTTATAACACCAAAGGACTGTAGGTCTTGCTTTTACAGTGGATTTCACTAACATATCGTACAATATTGGTACCTAGAACAGAGACATGTTAATAAAAAATAGAAGCCAGGTAAAAACAAGAGAATTTACATAAGAAATACATACTTGATCCCTACTTTTATCACCAACGAGAAGAAACATAGTTCTGTGTCCTAATTTAACTCCATTCTCAATCATAACCCTTATGCGGTTATCTATCTTCTTTTTTACCATTTTTAGTAATTCTAAAGTGTTAACTTTCTTGATATAATAAATTTAACGTGTGTTATTTATCTCTTTTATAACCTAAAAGTACACATGTTATTTGTTTTGACAGCACTCTGTACAGTGCCACAGATTAATATATGTCAGTACAGTGTCTGTGCCCTCTATCTAATCTGTGGACCAGTGCTGCCAACTCCAGACCAGTCCAATTCGCCAGAAATTTGGCGCCAAGTAGCCTAAATTCGCCGTTTTCTATTTTTCTCTGAAGTAGTCTAAAATCGCCTAATTTAAACACAAATAGCCTAAAATGCTACTTTTTTAGTGTTTTTTATGCAGTTACCTTCTTTGAAAATTCCAACTAACATAAAACGAACGAAATCTACTAAAGCATTTATATATTATTTTTTTAAATGGTGTATCCACCTTTAGTTTGTTCTAAATACTAAAAAATCTTCGTTTAACTACTTCTAAATGGTGTCGCCCCTTTATTTTCTCAAAGTAGCCTAAACGGCGACCAGTCGCCGATCTCAATTTTTGGTCGCCCCGACACCCTTCGAGATAAACTATCCTTCCAGTAAATTTCTTTTCTTTTTCTTTTATTAGCCGTTTCTGTTCTACTGCTGGGCAAAGACCTCCCCCAAACCTCTCCACTTATCCCTGTCGGTGGTTAGGGCCTGCCAATCTTGGAGAAAATTGTCTAAGTCATCGCGCCATCGCTTTCTAGGTCTACCTCTCGAACGATGTCCATCAGTAGGCAGCCAGTGCGTGACGACTTTTGTCCACCTTTTAGAATCCATCCTATGGACATGACCCGCCCACTCCCACTTCAACCCTGCAGCCTTTTCTCCCACGTCTGTGATCCCAGTTCTTGAGCGGATGATAGAGTTGCGGATCCGATCTGTCCTTCTTATACCCAGGATATTCCTCTCCATAGCTCTTTGGCATATCCCAAGCCTGGACCTCTGACTTTCGGTCAATGACCAAGTCTGTGCACCATAGCATGTGCACCAGTAAATTTATTCAACTTTAAATATAATTTTATACAAGTGTATATAATTTACTTGTACATATAAAAATAGTATGTAAAACTAAGTTGTAGTACTACACTGTACGGTTTTTTTGTAAATTGTTACAGAATTATTGTTATAATTACTATAGACTAAGTAACTTTCTCTATGTAATTACTTTCATAAAATGTATATTTGCTGCACCCTAACAGGGTTTTGTACTGTATTCAATTGTATTGATGATGTACATTATTGCACTAAATAAATAAATAAATAAAAGGCGAAAATTCGCCTAAGTTGGCAGCACTGCTGTGGACAGACAGCAACGTAAAACAGAACGTCATGGATTTAACATTCTTTCTAACTGGATTGAGCAGTATGCGAAAAAAACGTGCCAACAGAGACAACCAACTGCTGGATTGTGTCCCTTTCTAAACCAAAGGGTGTCTTGTCCCTAGGCCCCTAGGGTGACCAAATTGTAAGTCTAGGCGGGATGAAATGAGTAATTTTAATGATCGTTAACTGAAAGGGTCGCTTATAAGTTACAACTATTCAAAATAGAGGAGGTATGAAAAAAATATTTGATAAAAGTAGGTATCAAGGGCTCCATTTTACTGAATTCTAGTTATATATATTGAATTTCTTAGAATGTGTAGGTCATCGAGCACATACCTTATAAAGCAGCTATATGAACCATCTTTTTCCGAAACTAGTAAGTGATTTTTCATTTACATTTAGTAATAAAATGACAAGATCTGTCAACTTCTACCCATACAAAAACAGATTTAAAAATGGCAAAAAAATTTATCAAATAAATCATACGACATTTCTATTTTATAGGGTGTGTGCTCCATGGTGTAGGTATTTGGGTGTGTCTAAGCTCACGTCTGATCTAATGATCTTAACACCTATGATTTAACCATTTCCTCTAACTCAAGTCAACACTCACAGGATTTTCTAGTGCAGGTCCTCCAAATCTCGAGATACGTAGACAGACGTCAAATTACCTTAATGTTAAGTGTAAGGTAATTTTGCGATAAATACAATTATTATTTTTGTAAAGTAAGCCTTAGGTATTAGTGTTACCTCTTTCTTGAAGGTTCGAGTTAGAATACTAACATCGAATCATGTGTAATAAATATAATTATATGTCTAAAACGAAATAATCAAAAATATAGGTTAGTAAGAGGTGGTAAGAGGGTAAAAAAAAATGTACGTACTTATTTATGATTTAATAATCTAAAAAATAGACTTTAGATATTGTGTGTTGGATACTTTTTATTACACCTGCTAATCTAGGCAAGATTGTAGGTTTAAAATCCTCTTTTTTGAAATGTCGGCTGCATGGTATCGGATTTTTCAAAATACTGCCGCCCAATGGGCCCAACCACTTCGCACTTTAATTTTTTTGAAATCTAAAAAGGAATACCATAAACCTTTTAACAAATTTTAAATTACATGTAAGATGTATCTTATGAACCATATAGCTACACAGTTAAAAATTTCACAGATGATGTCTTTTTATTGCCGCTACAACAACAAATACTAAAAACAGAATAAAATAAATATTTGAGGCGGGCTTCCATACAATACACGTGTTTTTTTGTTATTTTTTGCTTGATATTAATAACGGCAACAGGCAGACGCCTAAAATATTCACAGAATATTTAATTGTTTATTCACCTTAAAAATAAATAATTAAATTAAAATAAAATAACTATGTATTTCATATTTAAATATATAAAAACGTGTTGGTCAGAGTACCTATAGGAAACGGGGCGCTATGACGACAATTTTTTTTACTGATTTTATATGGAATCATTGAGTACATACCTTATAGAGCAGCAATACGAACCATCTTTCTCCGAAACTAGTAAGTGATTTTCCACTTACATTCAGTATGAAATGACAAGTCCTGTCAACTCTCGCCCATATAAAAAAAAAAAGATACAGACTAAGAAACGGCGGAAAATTTCGTCGAACCAATTATATGACATTTCTACTCTATATGGTATGTGCTCCATGTATGGAATATTGACATAACCGAATTTTCGATCGTTTTTTGTATGGAGCTAGGACTAATTTTTTTTTGCAATTTTACTTAAAAATTTAAAAACTCGCACTTGACCGTTTTAAAGATCAAAATATTATGGGCCGGGTATAAATTTGTAGGTACTTATGTCTAATCTATAAGACAATACAATAATTTGATACAATTCGGGTTATTTTGATGATGAAGCCAAGAGGTACCAAGTGAAACTTTTCAATAGCTAGTTACGTAATTACTAGTGAAAATTTCTCGGGCTCATTTCTGTGTATTTTAAAGCGTTATAAACGATATTATAAAAATGTTATAATGGAAAAGTATTGTTGCTTAATACAACAAAGTTATCATAATCAGCCCATAAGTCCATTACTGCATATAGGCCTCTCCCAAGTACCAATGCAAGTCACTGAGCCCGAACCGCGGCGTGTCTTTTCCGTCCACTGCCAGTAGATTTGCGTATATCATTGCTCCATTTCAGTTGAAGGACGCCCAGCGCTGCTTTTCTGAAGTCGTGGTCTTAACTCAAAAACGCGTTTACCCCATCGATTATCGGGTCTACCTGAGACTAGGGTGTACCTGAGATGGCAAGCTAGTCTCCTTCTCTGAAAAGTTTAATGTGGTCCGACTCTCAGGTAACGGTGTCCTCAACCTCACTTTGGACTTCACATAACCTAAATATGTTCCATTTTGTGATTTTCAGTTCCTCTTCCAGCTGAATTAGAAGTTCGTTGAGCCCTAGCTTTTTCAACTTCCATAGCCTGAGGATTCTTAACACCCTCTGCCCTGCCTTAACTATGACCACCGCTGTGACCAGGAATAGCGATGAGGCTGGAAACTAGGAGACTTTTTTGCCTTGACTTTGACTTTTTCTTAAAGGCTTGCCATAGGGGAAATATGCCTACTTTTTCTCTATATTGATAAACACAAATTCCATCCAAGTAAAAAAAAACTTTAAAATGTCACTTTAAAACTAAATAAGGAATCAAATAGCAATGCCAATTCAATAGAATGTGCCCTGGTCCCCCACTTTACCTGGAAGCTTCACGGGTAACAAGGACGTGATAAAGTTAGAAAATACACACAACATCGAACCTTATTGCTATGAAATAAGGTTGCAAAGTCAACCTTCATTCTTAGGACTTGACATGACATTTCAGGCAAAAAGGATAAAAAACATTTGCCAATAATTATAAAACTGGTTTAAGTGTTATCGCGTTATGATTAAAGAAGCTTAAGAAATTGCTTTCATATACTCGCGTGTGTGTTGTACTAGTAGTAAGCAAATAAGATTTTCTTCGAATGTAGAATAAAATACGAATAACTAAATCTTTTCTTCTTCATCTATACTAAATTATACTAATACTAAATCATTAAAGTAAATAATCTAGATCTAACATTTTCTTTGCCAATGAATGAATGAATCTGCCATACATTAAATGTTATTCATGAAACAACAATTTATTCTGTATTTTTTGTAAAAAAAACTAATTTATAACTTTTACCCGGTATAAATTATAAAACGGAATTAATTGAGATTTTCCCAAAGTCGTATTTTTACCGGGTTTAGCCCCCATCCCATCTCTAGTGATGACTCATTCATGATGAAGGGATGAAGGGAAGGCCTTTCAATTTCACAACCACTGACTGAATTAAAAATTATTTGAATGTTCATTCAATATAATTCATTATTATTCTTGTAAAATTATTGAATTAAATTAACATTCATTACATTATTTCATAAAATATCAATTAATACATTTTTTCAAGTTTTTGTACGGTTGTTAATAAATTATTAGTTTATTTTATGGCAACAAGCATCTTCGCGTCCGCCGGCGTGCTGTCAATGTCAATATTAATAAAAAATAAATTTGTAATTTTTGCGATTTTTCAATTAATTCTGGCAAATATTTCCATACAAAAATGATTATGTGATTATTTATTTTCTATGTACTAACTTTCAACGCTCTACACTAGGCTATAGCGTTGCATTTCACTGCTAAAGCTTCTTGGTGGATTCGGTCGGAAGACGCGTGAAAATGGCAAAATCTCAAATAAATACCAAATCTAGCAGCTATATAAAAGATAAGGAAGCATTTCTTAAGGATCTGAAACAGTTCAATGAGTCTAAAAAGTGAGTATTGACAATATTATGACCTCGCCTCGGTTGTATGCCTTCTGAAGGTACCAAGTTGAATTTCTGTCCCACGTATCGTAGAGGCAATAGAACGCTAAATAAACGTTTTATAAAGTATGCCAAAACAAATACAATAGAGTTTTTCATACATAAACCATTGTCTAATTTCTAAGCACGAATTCTTATGAAAGAGGGTGATTTATCTTGTGTTTACTACAGAATGGTATTGATAATAAATATTTGAACTTTTAAATAAATAATAAAAGGAAAAAGTGCTGTGTACATGTATTTGTCTAGTATTAACTCGTAAACATCTAAGCGGCAAGCATCACATCTGCTCATAGAAAGACTGATCGCATGATATGCTTTAGAAAAAAAAAAAACTAATAAGCTGTCTTAAATGCGACTGCATAACAATGACAAGTTAATTAATACGAGAGTGGAAAAAGTTGTAGTGCTTACTGATTTGTTTAAATTTCTGTTTATTATACTTCACACTGTAATTTTGTATTTCCAGTATACCATTCAAGGTGCCAATAGTGAATGGAATCGAAATAGACCTGTTCCACTTATATTCACTGGTTCAACAGCGAGGTGGACTTGGCAAGGTGAGTTTTTTTAAGATAAAGTGTAGGCTTTTTATGAAGCTAATATGTAAATTGTAACTTCCTCAAATTGTTGATATTTCTAACATGGACTACTAGACTGACAGTTGGTTGCATCCAAAGCCATTGCTTTGGAGCCCAAGGTCCGCTACTTAGTCTTACATTAGTAGTTACAGAACTTAGTCACAACTATGGGTAATATTCCCACTCGCTTTCATGGAGTACAAAATAGTGATGAAGTCTTTAGTTGCTCAAGGAATATTTTTGATAATGTCGTGTTATGGTGCAGGTTAATCAGAATGACACGTGGGAATCATTCCTGAGGCCATTGAGACTGCCACATCCATGTGTCAATGGATCTACCTTACTGAGGAGACTTTATGGGACGTATTTAGAAAAGTAAGTACATATTTTATTATTTATTTTTAAAAGCAACTGCATGTATGGATTAAAAAAAAACAATAAACAAAAGTATAAAAATCAAAAAAGTCGATATTTGGCATGGATGTAATATATGGACGGACGTCCTATGCTGGCTTGCCGGTATGTGGCCTCCATTTTAGAACCCTTTTGCCCCATTGGCCATTAGTTCTGTGTGCTTCAGAATAAGGTGAAGAGACGACCTGGTAAAGGTTGAAGGAAGACACTAGATGTAGGCCGCTTCCAACTGGCCAATCTGGAAGTCACTGGGGGAGGCCTATATTAAGCAGTGGCTGCCTAAAATTATAATGAATTATGGATGTCCCCTAATCTCTGGAACTACGTGGCATAGATGCTCAAGTGTCAAAAAATGTTGAATGTGCAAACATAAATACTATTTACCACCGAAGCAGCGGGCAAAAAGCATAGCTATTATAAATATGATAATAACTAGTGACACTAGAAAAGCAACAATGTAGTTTGTAATAGCGATTTAAATTTACATTATTTAATGTTAGGTATGAACGAGCTAAAGGCCCTCCAGGCAGAGACGACGACAATGACCTGGACGAGGACCCACGGAGAGGGAGAGGTGGAGGGATGCCCCGGATCTCCTTTGGTGGAGGCAGTGTTTACATTTCAGGTAGCTTGTTTGTTTTTCCATGCATTTGACAGTTAATAGTTTTATTTTTAAAGGATTGGCATCATACATTGTGTACTTTGTAGCTGCTGATCATGTTTTTTCAAGAATTTACATGGTTTCATTTCATTTTTATTTATTCATTCATTTTTTTTGTTACATAAAAATATTTTTATTTTCATTTTCATTTCATTTTTATATTTGGAATTAAAAAAGGTGTGAAAAAATACAGCTTGAGTGATTATTAATAATTAATTAATTATTAGCTAATTAATGAAATTTGCCATTCAAACCATTCAAATTCTATCCTGATTTTACTGTAAAACACTGAAGTTGAGGTGATAAGCATAATATTGTTTTGTCGGAGTTAAAATCGTAAGTTATCTATGATTTCCTTAGTAATATGTATGTTCTATATAGATAGAAAAGCAATAGTGCTTTTTTACGTTACTTCTTTAACTTAGTTACTGTTTTAGCACTCACAGCACTCATAGAATAATCTTAGGAAAGTGGACCTTAGTTGTTTTATGTAGAGCTTTATTGGGCACCAATAATAATAACTGCTTCCGCATAGTAGCGCAAAGAGACGTAACAAGTCGCTTCATGTAAATGCGTATAAAAGTGTTAGGTACATAGGCCATTCGCGTGGTGACACTTTAGCGACACAATGCTTTTAGGGCCGCGTTCCTACTCGTGTCGTAACGATTAGTTGCTGTCGTAGATTATACAAGGTGTCCTGTAAATAGAGTGCCAAATTACAGCAAAAAACGCTTTATCTCACGTCCGATATTAGACTTATAAAAGTCGTACTATTTTTTGCACAAATTGTAATTTTAAGTTGTTCTCCTTAGCATTTTTTTAAAAATCTTGATATGCCCAAAAACGATGCGACTTTTATTAGGACTATTTTTAGACAGGAGATAGGGCTTTTTGTGCTTTACATTCAGTTTTCGTTTGGCACGCTCAATATGGGACACCCTATATATTTATAAAGTTTTTCACATACAGCACGGTACGATTAACTGTCGTAGTTTTAGACGTACTGTCATTTCAATGGAAATACCTAGAAAGGACGTCACAGTGGAAACGCAGCCTAATAGAAATAATCTCACGCGATTACCATGATCTAATCTTGGCTGAGAAAGTTTCTTTTAACACATTTGTTGCGACTTTCTGTAGAGCTACTACACTTCTAATTACAAATCGCCGGCACTCGTTGCTCAATACGGAATATGCATATATTTTTGTTAGGTCTTAAAATAAAATAGTACTTAATTTTAATTAATAAAACTTTTAAAAAAATTATAAAGGCCTAACCCATTAAAGTGGTATGCTAGACAAGGAGATCCGATATGTACCGTGACGTCACAGTACACGACCGCCATACAGTTTTCATAGTAAAAGTTGTTTTAGCAAGAGACAGGTAGTAGACAGCAACAGACAGGACCTCAATTTCTAATTACTGTATTACGGTAATTTTTTAAATAAATTTTGTGTTTACTATTAGCACTATATTATTTTTTATAAATATAGTAAAAACAATATAATTTTTTTCCCACATATTCCCTATTAAGCCACAAAACGCCCAAACCCGCCAAGTCACTAAACGCGGTCACCACAAGACGGTGCGTTACTGAAAGCGTTCTTTCGAACGCCTAGTGTAAGTTTGTATAAAATGTATAAAACAAATATTAACGCTTACAACTTATGGCCGCGATTAGTCCAAGTTTTTTAACTTTTAAATCGCGTAAAATGAACGTAAATTGGTACAGGGGTGGCAACGCCTGGTGGCACGTCAGTGTGGTAGCATATCAGCGTGACTTACTCCATCGAAAAGTTAGAAAAAAAACACGCTAGGCACTAATGTGCGCTGAATCGTAGTGTTTTTAACATAGCTACCCTGCATTCTGTGCCTTCACATGTTCTAGATTAGATAACACATATTTGAGAAGCATATAAACTTATATATAAATTCATGACTGTCTTACGTTTCTTTCTTAACATTTGCCTTTGTTATTCAATACAACGCTATGAGTGCGGTTATTAAAGCGCGTGGTTTCTTTTTGCAACATTCGCTGCGGTTAACGCATTGCCTTTAGCTCTTACCGTATTTTATTTTAGAGCTTCACACATCTTGTAACGAAAGCAATCGCTGCGCCTAACGCATAAACGAACCTAGCGCTTACAATTGCGTTAACATTCCTGATTGGTGGTAGCCTATCCCTTTTCCCCCTAGAGTACCTTCTCTTTACCTAGTTTGTGTTAATCGCACCGTCAGCGTCAGGTAAGCTTATCCCTTTTCTGCCTCCTTCCCTTCTTTCCCCAGAGTGGGTCCTAGTTTGTGTTAATCGCACCGTCAGCGTCAGGTGAGGCGATCCGCACCGGGTCCCGCGTGGCCGGCCCGTCGGAGCGGCTGGCGCTGTCGCTGCTGTCCCCGATGCCCAACGAGCAAGACTTCGCAGTGAACGTGTGCACGGTGCTGGCAGCGGACCACTCGAACCGACTGCCGCTGGCGACCACGCCGCATATTCTAGACTTTTTGCTGGCGCATGCTGGGGTCTATAATCATTGTACGTATTTTTTTTAACTCACATATTCGCTTCACTTGTAACAACAACTTGGTACAATAATAGTAAAGTAAAGTACGCCTATACAGTTACATTGCAAAGGGGTGCCAAATCTTTAGAAGTAGCTCAGAATTAGTAACTTAATCGAACTATGCAAAGAACAAAACATTTTTTTTTACGTTTAGTTATTGCTATCCGCCGTTGGAAATCGTACTCGTAGATAATTTTACTCATTCATGAAAAATTGCACCGTATGTGCACTGCGTAAGGTCCTTGTTGGCTCGCCGTACCTAAGCCTCTATTGAATGACCGCGCGGCTTTCGTAGTCTCTCTGTTTGTTAGATTCTTCGAGGTTGTGGATTGTTTTAGGTCGGTTTACAAATAAGTAGTCCAGCCTTGGCACAGTCAAAACTATTTATTGATTACTTTTATTACGGACACATTGTTTAATCTATCACAGGGTCTGGGGAAGAGAGTTATTGAACGATACAGAGACAAAAAGAGCTGTTCAATACAGACTATGTATATAATATCATAGACAACTTGTGTTGCTAGCAACACTGTTGACTTTATTTTCGGATATTTTAAAGTATTTTTTTCGAAAATACGATTATTAAAAATAATAACGATTAAGACGCTTCTTTATATTGTTCCCTACATCTTATTTTTAAATTTGGCACCCCTTTGCAATGTAACCCTGTATACGTCCAACTGCAGGGCACAGACATTACCTCAACTATGAGGTAGTTGGAGCCATACTCCTCCACGCGGGCCCAGTGCGGTGCGGGAGAGGGTGTTGTAAGGCCAGTGACTTAACCTTACTGTCAGATGTTTTTATGCCGCCCTAAGGCCTCTGACTAGGCTTCACGACTGGTATCAAGCGATATTATGTGGAACCAACTTTTAGCGTGCCTTCCGAAGCACGGAGATTTTAATAAATGTCACTAAATATGGTTTGAATGGTTACCCACACAAATTACAACCGAGGCGTAGGTGGCTTAACTTTGGTAATCACTACCAAAGCGCTGACGCCACTGAGCCACAAGCTCCACATTTATTAATTAGTGCAATAATATTGTTTTGATTTGATCAAAATGAAATGAAAAATGAAGTCACATTTTCTTATAAATTCTTAGTAAGTCTCCGTGACACGATCGGCCGTTCGTACTACGAAGCGCGCGGGCGGTACCCGGACGAGTTCTGGAAGATGCGGGCCGGAGGTGGGGGGGCCAAGGAGTTGGCTGACGAGACCAAGTTCATGCAGCCGGGCCTGGAACAGCCCGAGCTGATGGTGCAAGCGCTGGCGGCACACAACACTCTGACGGACTGCCTCATGCAGGATGACGGAGATATAGATACGCTGGAGAAGATGGTCGAGGACGTGAGTACACGAATAGTTTACGACCGTTTTATTTTTAAACAAGAAATCGATAGGATTCTTTGTGTTCATGGTGAAATCTCGCTACTATACCGATCGGGCAAGCGCAGCGTAAGACGTCCACCCACAAGGTGGACAGACGACATGGTTAAGGTTGCAGGAAGCCGCTCGATGCAGGCCGCTTCCAACCGTCAAATCTGGAAGTGGGGGTACTGGGAGTACTGGGGAGGCCTATGTTCAGTAGTGGACGTCCTATGGCTGAAACGATGATGATGATACCGATCGGATCGTCGTCTTATGATAATTTCCTTAAAAAATCAGACTTATACTCTACAGAATGTTGTTATAGGCATCATTCCAGGACGTGCTGGAAGACTGGGTGACAGAGCCGTCGGAGGAGAAGCAGCTGTTCGCGCCCGTACTGCCGGGCGGGGCCATGTGCGTGTACACGCAGCGCGTGCTGCAGATCGCCTCCATCGTGCGCTCGCTCTCCTTCCACGAGGAGAACGTGCAGTACTTGGCGAGGAATACTACTCTGATTAGGTAAACGTAATATTGCACAAACTGGAGATTCAACTAGAGAACAATATGTAAATGCCAATGTCAAACTATAGTTGTTGTCGGATTACGTCAGCCTTTCGGGCCCTGGTGTCTCCTCGGGGTGTCGACTGTCACCTTAGGTAATGTAATTGCGGCTGCTTCATAGCACTGCTCGGTTTTTTTTTTTAAAAAGGGCACAGTTGTTACAAGGGTGTCCCTTTGAAGATCTCCTGGCATACAGCTGCGCTGTTCCCGGCCACGGTGATTGAAATCCGCTTCTTTCGTTATGATCCAAAGCCCGTGAGCTGCCGCAAGCGGCTAGAGGCTTATGGTGCTTAAGCTCGGAGGGTGGCGGGAAAGACGAGGGGAGATGGCAATTATGCGAGGTTACAACCTATGTGGGGAGGAGCTACCATGGCAATTATTATTAGTTACACCATTTATCAGTCAAGAACGGCTGTACAGATTTTTATGATCTGTGATTTTTTGGATTCGTATCTGCCCCGAATAGCGGAATTATATTAAAACATCGGAAAAATTCACGAAAAATGAAGAGGCGGTAGGAAGTTCGCCGGTACAGCTAGTATTCCCTATAATTAGAAATGTTTGGTTTTATCAACTATTTCAATGAAACTAGTTACTTAGAAATGTTTAAGCTGTAGATATTACATGACAGAATACATCGGTTATCCAAATTTGAAAATAAATCACTGAATGATTGGCTTTCAAAGAATTTATCGGAAATATTTAATAAATTCCACACCCTATTCAGTGCGCTGTCTAATCGCGCCATATTGCCGCAGACGACAGGGTTTGCGATTCGCGCCCGCTTTCCCATATCAAAGGTTAAAATGAAATTGCCATCG
Organism: Anania hortulata; assembly: GCA_963576865.1. Taxonomy (NCBI): domain Eukaryota; kingdom Metazoa; phylum Arthropoda; class Insecta; order Lepidoptera; family Crambidae; genus Anania; species Anania hortulata. Next base: position 14,129,133 of record OY756405.1, on the reverse strand, counting down.
AACAATTTATTTTATTTATATATTTTTTTACAGATTTCTGCTACTCTGTGCAAACTGCTGGGTAGGCTCTCTAAGGCAGTCGGGCCTTGATACCCTTGGGAATGTCTCAACAGAGCTCGTGATAAAGGTATGAGTATAATATGTTAAAAAACCTTGTGCTTTCATACAGTAACTGTTTTTTACAATCTATACAGGGTGGTAGAAAATACTTGTGAAATCTTAGGGGGTCAAATCAAATCAAGAAAATCCATCCAAAAACAAGAAAAATATAACTATAAAAAATCCACTGCTTAAAAAAAAAAACAAATCTACTTGAAGACAAGACAAGATAGGAGAGTGTAGTGCTAAAGAGCATGAGGGAGTCAGAGGTTTCCGAAGACGATGTCAGGGACAGAGCGAAGTGGAGAAGAAAGACACGGAAGGCTGACCCCACCACCATATGGGATATATAGCTAGGAAGAGAGAGAGAGAGAGAGAGAGAGAGAGAGAGAGAGAGAGAGAGAGAGAGAGAGAGAGAGAGAGAGAGAGAGAGAGAGAGAGAGAGAGAGAGAGAGATAGACTCGAAGTAACTAATTTAACCCTCGTAACAGTGATGTACAGCCCTTAGTTTGATAACCACGCTTGCACTGAGATTCGTACCCAGAACCCGAGTGATGAATCGGTATTTTGAATATTGCATCACCATTGGTATAACTAACAATGGATTATTATAAAAAAAACTGAATACTAGACTTGATAAGTTTCTCTCTGATAAAAATTGGCTGGTCCTTTGTTAAATCTATCTATATTTTTGTGATTTATCTCCAGGAGCCAGCGACTTGTCTGATATCCCGGCACGTGCTGTCCACCATCCAGTCCGCGCTGGTGTCGCCGGACCGCGCGCGCGTGCTCGCGGCCTTGGAACTCTTGAACAAGCTGGCGCAGAACGAGGTCAATGAAGACGCTCTGCTCAAGGCTTTGGAGGCTAAGGTGACACTATTATTTATATTACGAATTGACTTGTGAAAAAATATGCATGTTTGTCTCACAATATGCTCATAAAAGTTATAGAAGACCCGGCGAAAAAGTATTAGGATAGCTCTCTTGTTTTTTGTCTAATTTTGGACACATCAGGGAAACTATTTGAATGAAAACACATAAGAGACATTCAGGTAGTTGCACTAAAATAATAATAAAATGCTGACAGGACCTACAAATCGTCTCAAATGATTAAAATTATGGAAGTAAAATCCTAAATAAACCAGTTGCTCTAAAGATACCTATTCTTAATATTAGGTTAGGTCGCTTTGTCAATAATACTAATTGTCAAAAGCCATTGAGAAGCTTATTTTAGCGCCTCGTGACAGGGTTCATAGTATATTTCTTTTGGTACTTTAAATGTTCACAGTAGGTACGGTCAGCATCAAAAGTCGAAGACCACATTTAAATTTTCAAAATCGCTTTCACGATTTGAACCCGCAACTGCCAGGCGTTCTAGTCCGGAGCGTGAACCACTACACCAATTGCTGTTACTCAAATACGCTTAAGGAACGGAAGAACGGGGATAACAAAATTTTGGTGTACAGTGATTACCTATATCACTCAACATGACAAGCGTCAGAATTACCCTTATATTATAATCATCCAATAGGGATGACGACCGAGTGAAGAAAATGAAATTCTATTTGGTCCGTCAGTTAGATTATCAAAAAATAATGGACTCTTATTTTTAATTTTGTCAATCAACCAAAAAATTACAAAGATAAAGCGCGTAAAATTTCGGGAGTGGGGCTCGTAGCGTCACTTTTAAGTAAAAATTGTACCTAGGCGTGACGTCATGCGAAATTTTAATTCAATATATCTCTGTAATATTTTGATTATTTGAAAAAAGATAAATTACGTTTCCAATACTTTTTGATAATCTACTTGATAGACGAAGAAAAAAAGTTAGTCATCATCCCTATTCTGGCGCGTTATGTTGAGCGATTTAAGTCTAATATGGTGTACAGCGATTTAGAAAATCTGAATGTGGTCATCGACTTTCGATGCTGACCGTACCAGTTAAAAATAGTATTATACAATGTATGTGTGCATTTGAATGTCAATGCCTATTTTCCCTTCAGGTGTACAGTGACGTGTGTTCACTGCTGACGCTGCGGGACATAATGGTGTTGGTGTGTACGCTGGAGTGCGTGTACGCACTGACCTCGCTCGGCGACCGGGCCAGCGAGGCCGTGGCCAGGGTGCCGGGCCTCGTGCACACACTCGTGTCTTTGGTTACTGTCGAGGTTCGTATGAATCTATATTAGAGGTACACACGAAGGTAAGTTGAAATCTGTACACCACGCTGAGCATCTAACTAGTCTGTAGTCAAAACAGAACTCTTATAGTTTTACCATGTCCGTCTATCTGTCTGTCCGCGGTTAAGCTGTGTAAGCACGCCGTCACAGTGAAAATATTTTTTAACCTCCAAGGATGTGTTATAAAGTTTTGATAAATATAGTCACCCAATAGGGAATATGGATATATTTTTATTTGGTCTTAATATAAATAGTACTTATTTAACATTCGTCATCATCATCATAATTTCAGCCATATGACGTCCACTGCTGATCATAGGCCTCCCCCATTTAACATTAATAAAACTTAAAGAATTTTTGAAAATTTTTGATGAATGCCTGACTTACAACTAGAGTTCTAAATTGACGGTCATATGCTATAAGCGTCCGTCATTTATGATAAATGCTTGGTCATGTTGGACATTTATTGTCATGATGGTCACATATTTTTCTTAGTATACATTTAAAAAAAGAAGAATTTCTCTAAAGTAAGTCACAAATGTTAAGTATTTGACAATAAAAACATACAATAAAACATGTACATAATTGGATCTGGATGGAACTAAAAAAAAAAACTCACGCATAACGATACGACGCATTTTAGCTTGTTCGTGTAGAAAGATAAAATAATTTGAAAAATTTCATTTCGTTATAGATCGTCACTTCTAAAGCCTGTCTTTCTTATAATAATGCACTTATTTGCGACCAATTTTTTTTTTCATAGTTTGTCAATAGAATTGATTGTGACGTTAGTGACAATAAATGTCCAAAATGTCCGGTCAAATTGAGAAAATGTCCAATTTGCTCGGTCATATTGGTCAGACATTTATAATGTAACGGACACTTTGCAACTCTAGTTACAACCCATTAAAGTCGCGTGCTAGATAAGGAGATCCGACATGTACCGTGACGTCACAGTACACGTCCGCCATACATTTTTCATAGTGAAAGTTGTTTTAGAAAGATGCAGGTTATTTTTTACCTACAATCAATTTTGTTTTCAATATTGGCACTATAATTTAATTGTAAGAACAATATATTCTTTTCGTGCTTATTCCCTATTTTGATTACTGATCATAATACTGGAAGGAGAATTAGCTTTGTTTTTGTAAATTTTTTCGATAATTTCATTTTTTTTTTCTCCTGAAGTATAAGTACTAGAAAGAAACAAACGCTATGCTTAGATTTATATTTATATTTAGAATATTTTTCTGACAAACTGGGTTTGTGTAGTAAGTTTTTGAAGATACATACTATAGTCCTTTCAAGATAAGCGATTTGTAACACTTCGGAGTTTCCGTTTCACCCTTACTACTTAAGATAATATAAAATATATATATATATATTATTGCAAAAACACAATAATCTTTGCCTCAAAAAATTTAAGCAAATATTGCAAACCAATAATATATCTTAATGATATAATAATATATCTTAATGATATAACAAATAAATTAATAGGATTTCCTTCAAATACTTGATGCGTAAAACGGAACGTTTACTTATAGGGATTGACAATACATAATCGGAACTAAATTGATGGTCATCTTGTGAAAACCTATGCGTTGACGTCAGTAGTACGAGAGCGTCTGCCTTGTATGCGATTTGTGTTATCGTTATTTTTCGCAAAGTTCCTATTTTTGTTACTGTTTTTGTAAAGTTTTCGTTACTGTTGCTTTTATTTGGTAAAATGTCAAAAAAGGGAAAAAATACTTGTCAAAAAGCTGCATACGGCACTCTGGCAGTAGAACTTTGCAGTATATCTCTTATTATAAGTTCATTTGAATAAAAATCGATTAAACTTTCTTGATTTTTCAAAATGAATCGGTTGGGTTCCGTTAGGGCACATTTTCACACTATTTGTGTCAACAGGGAAGTCACGTGATGTGTCATAAGTTTCTTCTTATCTTTAAAATGGTATAGTTAACATTCGACGAGTATACTCGCCTCAATCTAAGGTTACGCGTGTACCTGCGCAGGCCCAGAGCTACGGCCCCCGCGCGTGCATCCTGATGCGCGTGGTGGAGACGGTGAGCGGCCCCAGCGCCCTCGCCGCCGCCGAGCGCGAGGGCGAGCGGCACCCGCACCCGCACCCCCACCCCCACCCCCACCCTCACCCCCACCCGCAGCAGGTAATACATACTAATATAGTAACCCTATGTGCTTTGTGTTGAGTTCATCATCGTCATCATTTCAGCCGTAGGACGCCCACAACTGAACATAGGATTGCCGATACTCGCTTGGCAGGCGGGTTGGCGAGCGCAGTGTTTAATAACATTTCTCACGCAGACGCTTCTGCCCGTCTCGTGGTACAGGAATTAGTCGCCTCTTACGACGCGCCTCTTGGCGGCGGGGAAGTGTATTCTTTATGGTCGTTCCCACACAGCACGGCTACGTATATTCTACGGCAGCAGCATACGGATATTATAAACGCGAAAGTAGCTCTTGTCAGTCTAGACTAGTCTTATTCAAAGGGGGGGATAACGCCCCCTTGTGGGCGCTCAAGGCCTAAGTCCCGGTAAGGGGACCAAAAAAATTGGACTGTTGTAGTCGTTTGAGGGCGTAACATTGGGGGGCGTTGAAAAATAAATGATTTTCAAAGTGGGCGGTAGGTAAATAATTTTGAGAACCCCTGGTCTAGACAGACAGATAAACATTTGTAACGTTTTCGAGCCTAAACCGCTTAACCAATTTTGATGAATTTTAGGCAGAATAATCATAAAAAACATGGAATATTTCACAAAAAAAGAATGAATGAAGAGGCGGTGCGAAGTTCGCCGGGACAGCTAGTTACTATCTAAAACTGTATTCTCGTAAACCCAAAAAAGCAGTTATAGTTCGTAATGTGACAAAATGGAAGAAACCAAAATAATTTTTTTTTATTATTTTTTTAGTCGCATTGGGGTAGTTTTGATAATTTTACATGAAATTAAAAGTTTACTAGAATACCGTTTTTGATAGTAATGTTACTGGGACCGGATCGTCACTGGATGTGGCTATTGTTAAATTACAGGAATTGGGCTTCAGCTGTCTTTTTATTTTGCTTTCCCATCTAGTGTAGTCTTTGACGACCTCCATATTTGTTCAGTGATATTGATCAATTTTGTGAGTAGTGTTGCGCAACAAACTCAGCCACCTTTGTACTCCAGAGTCAACCCCAGCAGAAGCCGGCGGAGGCTGCGGCCCCCGCGCCCGCGCCCGCGCCCGCCGCCCCCTCCCCCACCCCCGTGCCCGTCAATTCGCTACAACAGTCGCACATGCAACAGCGAACTGTGCAGGTAATATCAGAAATGAAGTACAGTCGAACGGCAGGTCAACGTCAACCTTTCCGAAAAGTTAAAGGTCATTGAATCGAATTTCAACTTTATGACCGACACGTAGAGATCAATATCAATTGAGAAAATTTGACGTTTTGTGGTAGTTTGACGAACTGTTGTCTGTACTTTTTTAATGAAAAATATGCTGAACAATATACTTAATGGTCTCGAAGTATTTTTTTCTAGCCGACAAAACCCTAAACATTAGAAATAAGCATGTTGGTCAGTTACTCTATTCTTTCTGCTATATTGTTTTTTTTTCGTGTTTCTACGACACGTGAAACTTTGGTTATTGTCTAAATTGTAAAGCGAAAAAAATGGCCGCTATTTAGATGTTGCACTTAGCTTTAACGGATTAGAAGTACCGCTCATATTTTTTGTGGCTTAAGAAGTATTAAAATAAATCTTTTTTTTGCAGGAAAACGAACACTTTGTCCAAGCGTGGCTGCGTTCGTCTTACGAACCGCTACCGCCGAACGACAACAGTGCGTGCGACGCGGCCGACGTGTACCGCCAGTACTTGGCTTGCTGCACCAAGTTGAACAGGAAAGGGGTCATTGCACCCGCACACTTCCCCAGATTAGTCAGGTCAGTTAATTGAAAATGTCATCGTTCATCATCATTTCAGCCATAGGACGTCCACTGCTGAAGATAGATAGATACTCTTTATGGCACACCATACAAGTAAATTACACATAATTTTTACAGGAAGACGTACAATTTAGGCGGTCTTATCGCTAATAGCGATCTCTTCCAGACAACCTTCGGTAGAAGACAACCATTAGATAGGCCCCCAGTGACTTCCAAATTGGCCGGTTGGAAGCTGCCTGCATCCAGCGGCTTTCTGCAACCTTTACCAGGTCGTCTGCCCATCTTGTGGGTATTGTATGCTCTATGTACGGTTCAATACTCACTCTCTTGTGAGGTGGACGTCCTACGCTGCGCTTGCCGGTACGTGGACTCCATTCTAGAACATTTCTGCCCCATCGGCCGTCAGTTCTACCTGCTATGTGCCCCGCCCACTGCCACTTCAGCTTGCTAATCCGTTGCGCGAACTGCAAATGTGATTTCTAATTATTTCGCTTGGATTGTGTAAATGTAGGTCTGAATTTTTTGGCTTGCTATGTTGGCGATAGTGTCCGATAATACAAAAACTTTCTTTCAAAGTAATTTCATTTTAATTTGTTGTAATCATCATTTTGATAGTTGTAACAACTGATGAGATAAATATTATTTTTTTTGCACAAATAAAACGTTCTGCAGATTTTTTTTTGATAAATCCACCATTTTTTTTTATACCATTCGCTACCAAAGGAAATATAAAAATCTCACGAACATAGTTTTGGTTTTGATCGTAGACGGATTTTCTGCCAAAACCTATAAACCTGCCTAAAACATTTCTACCCGAAAACATTGGGTACTTTGACCCTAAACTTATGTATTATCTTATCTAATAATTATATCTTATTCTTAGAGATACTAAAAAGTTGGTCCAAATTCAGTATAGATAAAATACCAATCACATGGCTTTTATTTCTTTCTCACTAAGTAGGGCTAAGCTAGGTCATTATAGCTAGTTTTGCCGAACTATCGATAGTTTTACTATTAATAGTTTTACCAACCATTTGAAAGACTATCGATTGGCCTATCGATACTATCGGTAGCTCAGAACCAAGCAATACTATAGAATGTGTGCATTACTATCGATAGTATTGTTGCTTCTAAATAAAAAACTAACAATAGTATAATATTATTATTTTTTAATTTACGAGCGACAATAATATCGATAGTATTGATATTAACGATAGACCTATCCATAGTCTTTCGATTAGTTGGCTATCGATAGGATATAGATTGTTTGACTATCGATAGACTATCGATTGACTATCGATTGAGAATCGATAGTCGGATTGACAAAACTAAATATCTTGTCAAGTTCATGCGATAATCGTCGACGGGGTCGAGGTGCGCTAGGTATCCGCAGCGGTGGAGTTTGCAGTCGGGAAATTAGGCACGCCCCTACTTACTAATACCTAAAACCTAGCAAACCTAACGATAATACCTAGCGAATGTCGTCCCAGCCAACTCAGTATTATTTAAGAACTTGACAGGCTAAAGCAGTCTCCCATAGTAGGCGATAACGCCCCCTTGAGGGCCTAAAAGGTAAGGTAACCCAGAAAAATTGGAGGTGTTGTCGTTAAAAGGGGCGTGAAATTGGGGAGAAAAATATTTTTCCAAAGTAGGCGTTAGAAAAAATAGGTTTGAAAACCTCTGGGTAGTAGTAACAAAGAAACTTTTCTATTATATTCTAGGGTAAATTTAAATACCTTTTTTCTTATATAGAACCGTGTTTGGAGGTACAGTCGGTCCGAATAATGCGACTACATCATCAGGAGAAACCCAGCAAGTGTACGTCGGAATTAGGTCAAAAAACCAACCCACCCGAGCGAACCCACCTGCAGGTGAGATCATTTTCATTAAAGATGCCCAACGGCTCGTTAAATGTCTGATACCTAAGGTAAGTACCTTAGGATCAGAGCAATGTATTGTATGTGATGTTGTCCAATATTTATTTATTTATTTTTATTACTGATAGAAGTTGCTGGCGGTAGCTGGATGCGTTCTTTGTGCCAATGTCTGAGTAAAAAAGCGTGCTTAGGAGAAGGTCTAGTAGGCAAAAAGGGTGGATTATGATGTTGCTATTCATTAAATACAACACTAAAAGGGTCTTAATTAATCTAATCTGATCTTTGCATATTAATAACAAAATCGAGTAATATATGCCTCAGGTAACCGAAGCACATAATATGTGCTTTAGCGCTTAACGAGTTATGCACCGATTTACGTTCTGCATACGGTTAAGAACTTCTATCTGTGCCACGCAATTATGAGGCAATTATGTTATATTTTGAGACAGCAAAAGAACATTATTGGCTCATTCTGATATTGTGTGACTCACGTTTGATATATTGACAGGGCCAGCGTCGCCAATACTCAAAGCGCAGCTTACAAACAAACCAGGAGGGGCTGTTGAAGTCAAGCAAATACCTACGACACCACAGGTATGCTAAAAACTGTATTTGTGTTATCGATAAACTAAAGTAATTTGTAGTGTTACGCCAAAAATGATATATCTGTAATCTGTCTAAGCATGGGCTGAAAGGGTCGACAAAAAAAGATTTTCCACAAACAAATAAGATTGTATATTTCTTAAACTTACATTTCGGTACTATACTTCCAGACATAGCGCCGTAATCATTATCATTTACGATTGTTTGTTGTGATTTGTCGATACTAATAGTGCGAAAAGTAGAAGTTGTTGCATAATAATAAATATCTTTCTCTTTATTTTCGAATAGATAAGAGAAATCTATGCCTGCACGAATTTGTATATTTGATAAACTGATAAAGTCTGATTTATAACAGTCCAGAGTTCTTGTTTTTTTCACAAGTGGACAGCGTTTTTTAATGTATTTTTTACTAGAGCGCTCGTGGTCCGCGTCTTATCACAAAAATAAGTAATCGCCATTCTTCGGGAACGGAGTATTCTCACGTAATAAAAAATGTTGTTGCATATTTCATAATTGCATCGTAATTTGTTCAGCCTTTCAACAAAATGTATCTTCTGCGTAGCCACAAACCCAGCAGCCACCAGGGCACCCGCACCTCTCACAGGCCCTAGAGGCCAACCCGTCCAACACAACGTTGATCAAGCATCTGCTAGCACACAAAGTAAGCCCCGCACCGCAAACGCAAGTAAGTGCTCACTAACAACACTAACAGCTATGGAATTGGTGAATGAGTTGTAACGTTATTATTTTGTTAAAAAACCAAAGTGTCCCGCAGGGATGTGTACTAGGTCCATTGTGTTATTTAGTTGGAATATGTGATGTCTTTCCCTTGCAAAGTGTTATTTCAGGTCCAGTCAAGATTTGTAAAAGTGTAGTTGTCTAACAAAGCTGAGTTTTATGGTTCATCACAAAATTGTGGGTTGGCTTTAGTCGATAAAAACTTATTGGTGACTATATATTTATTTACTTGTATAATATCTTTATTACATAACATAATAACGTTACATCTTATTTACGTATGTTGTTGTTTGATTGCTATTTAGAGAACGGTACCACCGTCAGACATAAGGTAAGGTGGGGTAAATAAAAGATTAGACTACACTCTCCTGGCTCGAAAGTCGAAACACAAGAGTCGCTACTGCGGGTTAATGTCACTGAAATATCGAATTGATTATAATAAATGAACGTTACAGCAAAGAGCATTTACAATTGTCGAGTTATAACGTTTAAGATTTTTATTAAGGAATTGTCCATTTCATTTAAAAATACGTTAGTCCCGGTCTAACCCGGTTTGGCGACTGAAGAATAAGTTTAACGTGTCATACATTTTATTAAAAATCTTTGTTTTGTGAGTAATAGTAACGGAAATATATTCATGATTTTATAAATATCGTTTCTTAGTGGCAGGCATTATTATTTTAAAGTTAAGACGAACAAATAAGTCATCAAAGCCGATAACATTAACTGGCAGTATTTTGTGTTAGTTTGACCCCACCTGACCTCAAATAAAATAGAATATGTTGTAAATTATTTTCAACTACATTATTTTAAAATGCAATCCCAAAAGGGGTAACACTAGACCAAATTTATCGATAAAAAATATACTTATTATTTTAATGAATTGGATTTTTTATTTCTTAATATTGAAGTACTACATGCGTACATTAATTACTAAAATATATTGATTAATCGATAAAATATTATTTTCGTTATTTTATTGTTTACATTTTTAATGACATATTGTACAGTATGTCGATAGGTTTTGACACTAAAACTAAGCTTCAGAAGCTAAATTTAAACTGTGATCGAGTTCAATGGAGTTTTCGAATTCTCGATAATTTGTCACAGTCCTGCGTTCGAGTACTAATTTGTTTTTTTAACGTGTACTAAAATATGGTACTTCATTAGTTACTTTACCGTAGGAGTACTGCGTTGTTGTTTAAACAACATGTAAGGGCATCGTTATTTTTGTTCCGATTTAGTAATTGAGTTATATTATAATTTTATTATTTTAGATGATTATTTCGAAGGAGATCTTACGGTAATACATAGGTTTTTTTTTGAAAAAATATGCATGTACTTGTAACCAGTATTCTTGTAAAGAGTGTTTTTTTTTGTAGTGGCAGCATTACGCAATAAAGATAGCATGTCCAAGTTAAATTAAACTAACATAGTAGGAAATAACAGAATACACGGCATGTATAGTGGCATAAGCTTATTTGTAAGCATGTGGAAATAATTAAACAGTAAAAAATACAGTGCTTGAAAGATGAATGTACAATATACTTCGAAAGTCAAAATTACTTTACCCTGTAAATAAAGGGACTGTACTTTGGCGGTGATGTGGATTATTAATAACTACTTATAATCTTAATCTAAAGCAGTTACGTTTTTGTTCAATTAGTGCAAATATTTAAAAAAAAACTTTCGGACATGTTTATTATATCATTTAAACTTTACTAAGTTTCAAAAACAAATATTACTTTAGAATTCTTACTGTGCTTACTGAGAGTAAGTACTTTGCAGACTGCCTAGTCTATATACATCACAATACAAAATCCTTGTATAAATTATCGCCATTCCTAAGGTCCCGGGTTCGATTCCCGGTCGGATCTATGTAGAAAACGAACTTTTATATATTGACTCTGATCTTGGTGTTGTGGTACCGTCATTATTTTGGATTTCTATAAAACAGGTGCTTTGGATCAGACCAATAATGTTGTCCAATAAAGGCAGCTTTTTTCTTAGCTGGCGAATAATGTAAATAAACTACATATTAATTTCAATTAGGTCATTTTCCCAACGTTAGGTAACAAAAAATTCCCATTTATCTTGAGAAATACATAAAATCCCCGGTACAAATCTTGAGGGCTCCAATTACGAGTGAGGATCGCTTTGCGCATCGTACGATACGATAATCATTAGATGAAGGAGACACGATCGATGTTTCATCAGTTTGATTCACCTATCTGGTATGATTGACACCAGATTAATAAATGTAATCTATTCAGGTTAGTGACTAACTCGTACAGTATTTAGCAATATTTGTGGCGCAGTTTGTTTACATTATCCGCTTGTATGAAAAAACAGAGATTAGTTGCATTCGGAAAACTGAACGACAAATCATTTCCCGCACTTCAATATTATATTTTGTAAATAGGTTGCGCAGAGACAGCAAAGTCAACAGAGAGTGGGGCCCGCAACTAACACGGTTGTCGTCCAAAATAATCAGGTTTGTATGACTTAAGCTTGTTAAAACTGTTTAAAAATTATTTTAAGGATATCAATTTACCCAGTCACATGTTAGATGGTTCAAACATTACAATATCGGTTAGTTTATTGTGAAACCAACACCGTTATACACAAATGATATAGCCTTAAAAGTCGATATAAAGCGAGTTAAGAATGATAATAAATTATAGGTAAAATGTTATACAACGAGTGACAAGTCAAGTACGAAATTAGCTCGAAAGAATCGCTCACTAAACAGTGATTTCTATTCAGGTATTAGATGTAGACCCGGAGGCTCTGATCAAGTGCACTACAATAACTCCAGGTGGCGTTGCTAGCAGCACTCCGGTTGGTGAAAAGGTAGCTCTTTAGAATAGATGAATTAGAGACCGATCCTTAATATTATTAAATAATATAGCGGTTTTTAACCATTTGGTAACGATGTAAAACATTGATTTTAGGGCAACTAGTAAACATGTAACGTGTCGAGTGATTTTTTATTTATCTCATAATGTGGGGTATCGTTAAATAGGTCTTATTAAAACATTATAGATTGCATTTAACCATTTACGCTAGGGAAACTTTTAGTAATTATTAATGGATTTGGTTATAGTAATTTCAGTTCAGAACTCTTAACTTTTGTTCTTTATTTTTGTGATTTTGCAATGTTACCGTTGCAGATATATTCAACTAATTATTTTACAATGAAATGTCAGTTTGACAGTAACAATTTAATTAATTAATTTCGATATAACAATTCGACTTTGATATTAATATAATTAACGAGTTATGTATATTCCAGGTTTACATAAACACCGCAGATGAATCTTTAGGTAAATATTACTCTCCTTTTTTCTCTTTAACAAAGCAGAAAGAAATAATATAAATAGTGAACGTGTAAAAGATAATTTAAATCTTACAATGTTTTTCAGTTATAAAAGATGAACCAGTTCAGATTCAAATAGATGAACAAGCGCAGCTGACCATCGTAAGTATAGTGGACTATAGTTTGATCACAAGCGCTGTAGCGCTGCTTGGGCAGCTGCGCGGCAAGATGTGGGGGTAGGGTAACTCGAATTACTCTGTCTTTTTGCCGTCGACGCTCGCGGTAATAAACCACGAGGGCCCAGTGCCGTGCGGTGGAGGGGCGTCGGGACAGTGATTAAACCTTACTGTCAGATGTAATCAAGCCGCCTTAAGACCTCTGACTAGGCTTCACAACTATCAAGCGATATTAGCCGAGACCAACTTTTATCGTACCTTCCGAAGTACGGAGATGATTGTGATAATTGTCATTAAATATGGTTGGAACGGTCACCCATCCAATCACAACCGCCAGCGTAGATGTCTTCTCTTTGGTGACTACTACGAAAGCGCTGCTGCCACTGAGCTACAAACACCTCTCCTCATATTTATATGAGATAAAAAATTCAAGAGGATAGAAACTCCTAAGGCGCGATACAGTGCCTGTGGTCATACTAAGTGCCTGAGGTTCGTCTAACTTCATGTCAAACCTGGTTTTGTTATTAATAATATACTGTGAATTTTCGTCTACAGGCATTTCGTCCAAAGAAAGACCTTTGGTCGACGTCTTTGGTTTTTGTTGATATTTTACCTTTCCACAGAAAACGGCTCAGAACAAGATGCTAGCCGATTTGCTAGAGAAGAAATCTAACCCTCCCGTGCAAGTAGTACAAATGGGCGCCCAATTGAACGCTCCAACCATTCAAATAACCGAGACGGGTCAAATCGTTCAAGTCAAGGCCGAGAACGAACCAGTTTTACAAATAAACGACCCTATGGTCTCACAGACCAACCAGTTCTTCCAAATAAAGAACGAGCAAGGTCAATTCATTCAAATCAAAAATGACCAAGGTCAGATTATCCAGTTAAAAAGTGACCAATTGCCGGCGTCGATGTTGCAGTTCAAGAATGACCAAGGTCACATTATTCAGGTCAAGAATGAGGGTCAGCAGATCAGCCTGCAAAGCGGTCAGATTATACAGCAAGCGGTGATGCAAGCTCTGAAGACTGAGAAGGAACAGATTGTGGATACTGTCATCACTGACCACTCATACACGGAGCCACCGACCAAAAAAATTAAAATTGAAGATAAAAAGGATGTAAGTATCTTAAAACCTTTTTAAGGTTCCGTAGTCAAAACGGAACCCTTATTGTTTCGCCATGTCTGTCCGTCCGTCTGTCTATCCGCGGTCTAGCTCAGAAACTCTTAGTACTAGAAACCGTAATTTCGCAAGGGTATACATATTAATCACACAATGAAGTGGTAGATAAAATTTTTATAAAAAAATTTTTTAGGATACCTTCTCTGCACATCGTTATTTTTTTCTCGTAATCGCATGCATAAAAAATTATAATAGTTTATTTTGGGATAAGGTGATAAGATAAAATTAGTTGGAAATAGTCCCGTCTATATCCCCTAAACAGGAATAGGTGAAATTACTAGTCACCCTATGTATAGTAAAAAGTTAAAAGCAAAACTATCAATATACTTAGAGAACAAAGTTACTTAAACGATGTTCTTAATTATGTAAATCAGGTCGCAAATACCGCATATTGTGACTGAAAACTACAGAACCCTACATTACGCGTAGCCCGACATGCACTTCATCATCATTATTTCAGCCACAGGTCGTCCACTGCTGAACATATTCCTCGAATGACCTCCAGACTGGTGGGCTGGAAGCGGCCTCCATCCAGCGTCTTCCTGCAACCTTTACCAGGTTTTTATTTAATCGACTAAACGTAATTTTAAGCCCATAGCCCCTCATACTGTAAAACGAGGCACAACAGACAGTTAATTGTCTCTCGGTCTTGTGCGACTGCTCGGCAGTCAAAGTTTTTAAGAGGTATTGCGTAAAAAAATAACGTTGTCCTTCAGAGTAACACCGAGAGCGTATCTAAGACAGCTGCTAATCTTTATGCTGCGCTCGCGGCGTCTGCGTTGGAAGATGAAGATTTAGTAAGTTTCTTTAAATTTTAATACTTTTATAAACTTCTTAGGTCCACTTGCGCATCTCTGGATTAGCGTAGTTTATCCCAAACTATCCACAATCACGGTTTTAAATATCGTATTAAACTAATTCTGCGGTGCGTAAGTAGACCTTACAGTACCCGGCGGTAAATATTGCACATCGGCACTCATCGCATTTCCGAATACAAACGAATGCTAATTTCCATGTCCACCAATTTTAGATTTATCGTTTATCCAAATTTGAATTGAAAACTAAGTACTAATGGCCTTACTACAAAAAAGATTGACTAGGTTTAAACCATGTCTAAAAAATAGCCATACAATTTAAAATATTGACACATCACACATGTCTCGGTTATGTTACCATACTTTTTAATTGGTTGGCTAATCTTTAGGCAGTGTTTAAACCGAGTCTATCTTTTTTGTAGTAAGGCCCTAAGTGTTTTTTTGTTTTGTTTTAATTCCCGCGTGAACTGTAAAGAGCTGTAAAACTAAACATTATGTATATACCAACGAAATTAATAAAAATATAAAAAAAGTAAATCATATAGTTTTGGGGTTTTAATAACTCTTTTAATAGTATTATGAACTGAAAAGCACGATCAACAAAACAAACGTCACGCTAGTGTGCGACACTGATATAGCTATACGAAGCCGAAATTAGTCTATTGTCTCTTCCCAAAGGTCGATATTTACCGCCGGGTGTGATTCGAATTTAATCCTGGCTTAAAACTTCAGTCTACATGTTTCAGTTTCCTTGAAATAATTAATTGAATGAATTTAATATTTATTTATTAAACTGTGATGTTTCTTTCATGTCTGTACTTAAAGCGGTCTACAGGACTTATGATAGCCCGAGCTTTGCGTGGCAAGGTCATTTTTGTGAAAACTATTTACCTCACACATAGTTCTTTTTCATTTATTTATTGCACGAGAAAGAGTACAAATAGTAGACTTCATCCCAAAAAGGGGAGCGCCTCGTGTGGCTGATAAACGTTAAATGACAATCCTACAACGTTTTCGATCGTAAAGCTATCTAGCGATCGTAGTTAATATTTCATATAGTTTTGATAAAAATCGTACTGGTATCGTAATAAAGCAGTAACCGGAAACAAGGAAAGGATTTAGACAAAGTATTAAGTATCATGATACATTCGCTAACTAAAACAATCAAGCAGTTCAATATATTGTACAATTAGCAACTCATAAATACAAAGGATTGATTAAAGTCTATCTGTTAAACGGTGCGCATCCTCCTTAGTATAAAGTTTGCTAAGTATTTCGTCACTTAGTTTTTTAGTTTGCGTTTTTAGAATTTCGTTATTTGGGCTCGTCATTCATAACTCAATCAATTTACATAACAGCCGTGCTTGGTTCGTCAACACATCTTCAGGTAACCATTCAACCAGTCCCAGCAGTCGTTGATTCATTGCAGGTTGCTTAGATTTAAGTAAATTAGGCTATTGGTAAAGTATAAAACAGTTGTAGCCAAAATTTGTTACTTTATGTAAGTGCAAATGCTAAGGTTAGGCAGTGACAAAGAGGAATTAATTAATAAATCTAAATAAAGAAATTGATGGTGTTGAAAAAAATCAGTTGAAATACGCTTTAAATGTGAAAACTTCGTAATTTATCCAACAGATACTCCCAAAAACTGAACCGGAATCAATCCCACAATCTGTTTTAGTAGCTGGCAGTGGAGGTAATGGCCCTGTCTTTATCCAGGAACCAATTTTACAGGTAGGCTGACAATATAAAGAACATAAAAAACAAATTTAAACTTTCTGCATTGTTGCATTTTTATGGCAAATACTATTCAAAACACTGAAGTTCAAGCAATACCTATTTAACCACAGGCCACACTGGACGTGGAGCTAAACGAAGATGAGTTCGTTTCGCTTCGCTCATGTTCCTACCGCATCTTTTCACACTTGTGTTCTCACCGCGAAAACAGGGCTAAACTGCGATGTAAACTTGCGAGCTCTTATGATTGGCCGACATAAGCGAAGTGAAACTAACTTGTCGTAGTTTTGCTTCGCTTTTAGTGTGGCCTGCGCTTTATTTATACGCTGGACGCTTTAATCCCATTTGCATGAGTTATTACGAAAACGAGATGCTAAAAATCTTTATATAAATTAGTTAATAAGTAGTGCGTGTAAAGAAATAAATCGGCATAAAATGTATTGTATGAATTACCATGCATAAAAATATTGATTTAGAAATATAAAAAAAAAAAATGTAACTTAAATGTTTAACTAACCTGTTTTTATAATAAAATTTGTAGATATATATTTAGTAACATGTTTGTTAATGAAATTTGTATTTTAGTTTAAAACGAACGTACATGTCACGTGAGATGCGGCAGGAGTTATGCGGGAGGGGATTTTATTGTCAAGACGCATACACAAATTGGTGGAAGATTGACATTAACAACCCCCTCCCTCTGCTCCAATGCCTCAGGAGATGACTGGCACGCGCGCACAGACTATAAGAAACGTATTGTTGCACAAATTAAATTTTAAAGTGTAAATGTAGGTACAGCAGCCGTCACTGCAAGTGCAGCAACCAACAATGCAGGTGCAGCAACCTACAATGCAAGTGCAACAGCCCACCATGCAAGTCCAAGCGCCGACTTTACAGGTACCTAAGAAAACTCTTAATCCATTAACCCTCTATATAGGGCTCAGTATGATTTTTTTTTTGTTTCCGACCTTATATAATGTAAATAAGGTTCAAAATATGGTGTCCAATATAAAGCAGTCTTTCCTAACCTTTTTGAAGAGTGGACCTCTATAATCCGTAAATCTCTAAACACTCGGCCGCGGGCCGCATTAATACGCTCTTCTTATTCACTTCTTCCTTTTTGCATTACCATACTAAGTTATGATGAGACTATTAATTTTTGTTTAATGTATTTGCCAAAGGAGTAATCGTTATTAACTACTCCGCCTCTTAAAAATCTCGGCGACATGTGAAGTGACGTGAGTCTAGTTCTACGAATAAACAAAATTCCGGCGTCTTGCTTTATGAACGAAGCCCCATACAGATGTAATGTGATAGTCACCAAGATACTAAAATCGTCAAGAAATTTCCATTACTTCATAACTTCACACTCCACTCGACTACTAGACCTTGTTCACATAGTCTAACTAATCGATAAAAAGTTGGGTAACGTATGGTTAACAGCTTATCAGCCTACTACATCAACAATTTGCAACGATCAAATTGATCATGCAGCCAAAATGTGCTGTGATTGGGCTCTGATGTGTTAGAGTCGGGAGGTGGAAAGTGGAACTCATCTTCTTTGTTATTATAAAGTTGTAAATGTGTGGTTTGTTTTAGGTGCAGCAACCGACTATGCAAGTGCAGCAACCAATGCTGCAGGTCCAACCGATGGATGTACAAAACATCATCGCATCTCAATCTGGACAGATTATTCTTCAAGGTGACGTTTTTTATATTTTACAACTCTACAAGAAATACATGTGACCCTCCACCATATTTTGTTAATTTGACAAACTTTTGTCTTTTAATGAGATCACCAATCCATGAGGGCTTATCAATAGTAACCCTGGTTATTTTGCTTGTTAATGTCACTAGGTACGATCATGTTGCTATATGAGTATCAACAATCAATGAGCTAAATAGGGCAAAAAATTACAACATGAAAAATTGCAGCATGTATTTACAACATGAAAAAATAATGACAGAAGTCCCTTCAGCATGTTAACATGAACAACAAATAGGGATGTGGTATATAATCGCAGATTTTTATCGATATCGACAGCATAACATATAGAATAGCAACTGTCATGCCAGGTACTAGAGTAGTTGTGCCAGAGAAGCTGATGTTTGACCAGGCCATAGCCATCATCTTAGTTACAATGACGAAAATATGTAGATAAAATTAATATTTTTTTCAATTCCCTTAAATAGCTACTTGTAGCCTCATGCTTTGCATATATTTTGTTTGACCTGTTGTTCTTATTAGGTGACTTAAAATGAAACTAAAATGCAACGCTCCACTGGAAAATAATAGAGCTATGCTTTTCTTTTAAAATATATATTATTCGTAATAAATTCTGGAAGTGGCAAATACTCATGTTTTGTGTGTAAAAAGAGCTGTCAGCAATGACACCAGCGAAAGATTTCTCTATGTATTCCATTTTTATCCCAAAAGTAAAAAAAAAATAGTTTTAATGTTTTTTTTGCTTCCAACCAGCCAATCTGGAAGTCAATGAGGGAGGCCTGTGATCAGGAGTGGACGCCCTACGACTGATATGATGAATATTAATTCTAATTTAACGCTTTATTTTAACAGAGAAGACCATTTCATCCCAACCGACGCAGTTCGTCCAACAACCGATGCAGATCATCGCCACACCAAGTAGCTCACAAGGTAATATGGCTGATCAAGTCGTAGTAGACGTACAGATTTGCTCTCAATCGGATTAGCTTAGTATGATTTGATTTGAACATCATTCTGTCTCTGTCAACGTCATACTAACTGACAGCTATATAATGATGTCTAATACCGTGTTAGTGTATAGTGCGGGATTAAATTTGCAAATCCTGAAAGGAGTAAATAGGACATAGAGATTCTTTTAGTTAGGACTTAAGGATCCTTTAGCGTAAAAAGCAAAATTCACTGTCAAGTTGACAGAGGCTTGTATAAGAAAGTTTCAGCTTTAAAAAAAACTTATTGGCAATATATTAGCTCCATCTAATAGGTACATATTTTTTGATGAACTTTGGGAATATATGCTTTATTAAGTGGCAATCTTTATGATGATCGAGACTTTTGCGCGGTAATTCGTAGTGTTCGTAATATCTAAGTTATTAATTTGAAATAACGTTTTTTTACTGTAAAGTTCTCTACTTTAGACATTATAATTGGCCCTTTTTAAAGGTGCCAATACCTTTTGTACGCTATACAGAGTCGTTTTTAAATATGTTTTTTCTTTATTACCAAGGCTGTTGGCCGCAGACGTCAACCACTTACAGCACAGCGGTAGGAACAGGCTAGTATAGAAAGTGATTGAATGTCTACAGTACGGTACAGTACGACTCGGTTGATATGGCTTGCTATGTATAGTTGCGCAGGAGACGTATTTGAAAATTATACGCAAAAACATAATCATTTGACGACTTCCGTAGCAGAAAGGACATACCGGACTTGGTGTCGCTATCTCTGAGGTCCCGGATTCGTTCCCGGTCAGTCAATGTAGAAAAATAACTTTTCTATATTGTCTCGTGTCTGGGTGTTGTGGTACCGTCGTTGTTTCTGATTTCTGTAATACAAGTGCTTAGGTTACTTACCATAGGATCAGAGTAATGTATGTGATAATTTATCCCTATATTTATTAATTAATTCGGACCGTTGCATGTCATATGGCTAGCTTTTATTGGCCAATAGTGTATTGGACTGCTGAATGAGATTGCGCCACATTTGCACTTTCCACAGGGTGTCCATAAAATCGTGTAGTTCCCTAAATGTACATAGTCAGCTGCTGATTTGCAATAACATGGCACTAAATTTAGATTTGCGTAAAACGTGTTGTATTTCCAAACCAAAATATCATCTACATTGATCAAAATGTTTGGACGGATATTTTTCGCGATTCTAGAGATGGTCCAATGGTAAAAACTTTTATTAACTGATTATGTACTTTCAAAGAAATATACGACTTCATATTCACCCTATATTCTAATTGCTTTAAGGTTGGTTGACGCTTAGCTCCTTTAAGTATTCTGACATTTATACCATCGACGACGCGCCATATCTTTTGTGTCGACCTGTATATCGTAATTTAGCTTAGACCGATAAACACACTGTTCACCCATAGTATGCGTCAAGTTTAGTGTATTTTATGCCTTCTTGAAGGTGCATGTAAAGGTGAATGAACACTTATCCGCGCCGTACGCGCCGAATTTTGAATTCCTTAATCAAATAAAACAGCGTCCACCTCGGCGCGGAGAGTTGTCCGTTCACCAAAGACTAGCAACATTTGAATAATTACAATAATGAGTTGCTGACAATATCCGCTACAAGGGCAAAATTAGCGTCATAAAGATACCAATCGTTTGCAGCACGCCAATAAGTTGAATGTTGTATTTCCGATTATACGAATAAATTGTCGTTTGACAACTATCGTAGCGGCACGGTAATGCAAAGGGGCTACGATATCCGGTTTGGGTCACTTTTAAAACCGAAATACTAATTTGACTGGTTTCTGTGTGAGCTGGGAGATGCCTGACAAAGTTAAATATTGGCACCTCCAAACAAAAGATTATTAATTAATTACTTATTTCGAAACCATGACAATAAGGATGACGACTGGGTTAAAAAAAAAAATCTATTTAGTCCGTCAGTTAGATTATCAAAAAATAATGGACACCTATTTTTTCTTTTGTCAATCAACCAAAAAATGAGAAAGATACAAAGATAAAGCGCGTCAAAGTTCGGGACGTCTCACGTCGTCACTCCCGTACTTTGACGCGCTTTATCTGTGGCATTTTTTGGTAAGTTCTAAATAAAATGGTACCAAGACGTGACTTCATGCGACATTTCAAATTAATATATCTCTGTAATATTTTGGTTATGTGAAAAATGAAAAAATACGTGTCCAATACTTTTTGATAATCTACCTGATAGACGAAGAAAAGGCTGACTCTTTGGAAGGCTGCTGGACTTAGGCCTCCCCTATATAACGCTACAGCGAGTGGCTCTGGGCTGTTTGCATCCAACGGCTGCCCGCAACTTTGACTAGGTCGTCAGTTCACCGGGTGGGGCCTACACACGCTGCGTCTTCCAGTTCGTGGTCGTCAGATCGAGAACCTTTATTCCCCAACGGTTGTCAGTTCTGCGAGCGATGCGGCCTGCCTATTGCCAATTTAGCATTGTAATTCGAACCTAATGCTTCGAACCTAAGAGACCCGTATTGTAGTTTGAAGTCCGGGTAGACATGCCTGACTTGTGACCAGGACTTATGACTCACCCCCAATTTTATTTATCGTCGTATGAAAATTCGAAATACGTACGAGCCATTTCAGCGATGAATTAGTAAAAATAATTATGGTTTTATTTTCAGGAGGACTGAGTTACATTACTCAAAATTTACCAGGCAACATACAGATGCAGAAAACTATAATCATAGTACAGGGCACTGGTGGTGGCCCTCTTACTTTGACGGTATGTATTATTGTATTTTCTTCTAGATGAAATATTTTTTAATTGTATTTATAGCCTCAAAGTTACCATATCATCAAAAGGGATAAACTTTTTATATGACAAAGTTCAACCTAGTACCTAGATTATAAATTATGTTAGAGGCATTTCGTAATTATAGTTACATTTTTGTAAAATTTTAACAAGCTAGTAAAGTTTAATTAGAAATAGAAAATAAAAAGTCTTAAACATTTAGAAATAAATATAAACTTTGCAAAGGTGAACAACCCCGGTGGCTTGGATGAGGCAACGCTAAACAGCCTTATTGCCCAGGCGACAGAGGCCATAACGCAACAGCAAATCATACAGGTTCAACAATAAATAGTGCTTCAATCACGCTTCCATTCACTCATTCATATTATTTTCTTTGGGTTCTTTTCACCACTTCGTTTACTTTTAGCTTAACTGCTGTACGCTATTAACAATGGTAAAGTGTCAATATCCGCCTTTGGCACTGTCACAACTTTTTAGCTCGCCCTAAGTATTAAAAAAAACACCGTTTTCTATAATGCAATATCAAAACTACTAACATCGTAAAACTCTAGTCACACTTTCCACTTCTCCAGTTAAAATCTGGAGCTACGAGTTCTTACTAAAATAAACTGGTAGAAAATATTCTAATACAGTAAAGCGGTTAGTAGATGAAGTCGTTCTAACAACAATTAAACAAAAAAATAACAACATTGTACCATATTGTACAACATTTCTAAGTAAGAAGCTTTGAATAAATTACGTAAAAGATTGTTTACGTGCGCATTGTTGCTGCACTATGAAGAAAATCTCGCCTTTATCGTTCTGTGGCGCCATCTGTGTAAATTTTGTTAACAAATTTCTGTGTTGCTATGTCCGTTTAGCATAATATTTTCTACCGAAACACCACTGTTTGCTACTAACCAAACTTATTATTTCAAACATAATTTGGGAAATGGGAGTAGCTGAATTGGGAGAATTTTCTTTCATCTTGAACATTGGGTTTGATTTCAGAAACCTCTTCTTAACTTAATCTAGTATTAGATATTTATTTCTATTGACTGTACAACTTTCATTTTAACTGCTAATAAAATTGTCTATAAATGATAGGTAGACAGCTACATGTGGTCTTTTTCTTAGTAGAAAAACGAATTTACTGAATTTTTGTCATAGAGATAGTAACAGTCTTGGAATCGCGCCCAATGTATAATAGAATTCACCTTTCGTTCTAACACCCACATCGTTGCACTTTTCTATTTCTTTGCGCAATGGCCTTCGATTCTTATTGGATCACTAATGCTTGAATAATTTTCTGTCAGTGTATAAAATACTATGATATTTTTTTCTATAACTTCTATGTATGTTGACATTTTAGTGGTTCTAGAAAAAAAACGCTATTTCTGAATTATAAATATATTTTTTTAGTGCCTTGATAAGTTTAACATTGATAATAATATGTTAACCTATCACCCCCTGTGTTTAACATTAAGAAATAGACGGTTAACACTTTATTAACCTGCTGTTTGTTATTGCATAATATGCAAATATATTTAAAAAATGAACCATCAAAGTGCCAACAAAAAACAACTTATCACCATAAAATCTACAATCGGATTTCGACCTTTATTAAGTTCTAAAAATTAAAGTTGATTATTGCACGCACAGAACTCGGGCGTGATACAATCCACCCAGAGGGTGATTGTCAGCCAGCCGACGCTAGTGAGCACGGCACAGCCGATCACAGTGGTCAAAACGGCCATAGCTCAGGTTCAATGAACATGATACTAGTGTTGTGCTTGGTAGATGTTGGCCGGTTAATGTTTATAGCATGGTTGTATGAGGTTACTTCAAATTGGTTAACTATTTTTGAGATGTCTGTTTTTGGTATTCCTATTTTCCGTAAAAATATATAAAATAAACAAATCGTCTTTTAAATAAAATAGACCTTAAAAAGGAAATTACTTAATATTTGTTACTGACTAAATATTCACAATAAACTTAATAATAAGAAACAAATTAATGATACGGAAGTATCTAATTTGAAGAAACCATTTTAATCGATGTAAAATTAATATTTGTTTTGGATCGCCTATTTATTATTTTCGTAAAGAGTTATAGTAGTTTTTATTTTATTTGTGATATTATTTTACTAGTAATTATGGTTAAGGGCTCCAAATATATTTAAATTTTAGCTTCTTAGGTTGATTGTTATTAAATTGCACAGTAATTATTATTATGTTCGTGTTATTATAGTTATTATAAATTCATAAAATATATTTAGTAGTTTTGTTAATACGATTCTGAAAAACATTTTATATTTGCAATATTAGTGTCATTAATTTTTTTAACCACATTTCTACAGAACGCCCCACAAATAACCCCAAGTCAGCAACCAATAATAACCTCACAACCGCAACCACACAAAGCTCAAATCGTCAACCAATCTCAAGGCCAGCAAATCGTGGTTACTCAAAAGCAACCACCCGCGTTAATCAGTACCACATCCAACAACCACATGGTGACCAGTAACCAACAGATCAATCAAGGCCAGCAAGTCATTCAAAGCAACCAGCAACTGATACAAGGCGGTCAACAAATGATGGGGGGCAACCAGCAAATTATACAGGGAAATCAGCAGTTATTACAGGTAAGACGTGTATCTATATTAATATTTTAAGCTGAAGAGTTGGTTTGTTTGGTTAGTTGAACGCGCTAATCTCAGAAACTGCTAGTTCGAATTGAAAAATTGTTTGTGTTAGATAGTTAATTTATCGAGGAAGGTTTTAGGCTATATTCCATCACGCTACGACTGGAGTTGTAAAGTGTCCGTCACGTTATAAATGTCTGACCAATATGACCGAGCAAATTGGACATTTCCTCAATGTGACCGGACATTTTGGACATTTATTGTCACTAGCGTCACAATCAATTCTATTGACAAACTATGAAAAAAAAATTTTGTCACAAATAAGTGCATTTTTATAAGAAAGAGGCTAAAGGCTTTAATAGTGATGATCTATAACGAAATGAAATTTCTAAAATTAATTTATCTTTCTGCCCGAACCAGCTAAAAAGCATCGTATCTTTACGCGCGAGTTTTTTTTTAGTTCAATCCAGATCCAATTACATGTTTTATTGTATGTTTTTATTGTCAAATACTTAACATTTAAGACTTACTTTAGAGGAATTCTTGTTTTTTAAATTTATACAAAAAAAAAAATATGACCATCGTGACAATAAATGCCCAATGTGACCAAGCATTTATCATAAATGACGGACGCTTATAGCATATGACCGTCAATTTACAACTCAAGCTACGACCAATAAGAGCGGAGGGTCAATGAAAAATGTTGCAAAAACGGGGAAAAATTTGGTGCGCGAACCACTAGACCTAGGTCGTTGAAACTAACTCAAATGTTCTTAATTATCGGGTATATCTTTACACAATAGTAACATCTTTTGCAATAGTGCCAACCTTGCAAAAAATCAAAACAAACTGGCAGTTTGACATTAATGATTATTTTTTTTACATTTCGAATTAAAAATCTTTTTCAAGATAATATTTTTACTTAATTTCAGGGTAACCAACAGATCATAGCAGTATCAAACAACCAGCAGATCATAATGAACACCCCGATGAAGTCGGGCGTCCACAGGGTGGTCCAGCAACCGCAGAGGAGCCAAGTGGTCACGAATGTACAACCGAGTATAGGGCAGACGTCGGTCGTGCAGAGCGACAGTAAAACTAGCGTTATACAGTCAAGTGGGGTAAGTTCATATTATTTTTTCAACCGACTTAAAAAGGAGGTTTGCAATTCGATTGTAAGTTTTTTGTGTGTATGTTATGAGTAATCTTCGTCAAATGTCAACCGATTTTAATGATTAAAAGAGAGTAAGTACGTATCATAAAAATTTGAAGAAACATTTTCACACTTATTTACTTATACAGACTGACTGGTAATTGAATTCAAGTTCAACTAGAGTCTGTGGTCGTGTGGTGGTTATTGAAAAATTTATTACATTTCCCCAAGAATCCCCCAAAAAATTCCCCAAAAATGAACAAACTTTGTATAGTCTGAAACTCGAAACAGCATGTTTTTTTTACTTCGAGTATTATTATGATGAAAATCAAGTTTTAAACTTAGATGTTTTAGAACGCACATAATATTTTTTAAAAGGTAAGACGAGATAATCGATTTATCAGTATTTTCTGCTCACTAAGGTAAACAGATTTTACTGTGGGGCCAAAGACGCAACACAAAAAAACAACTGATGTGCATGTGATACATTAGCGTCGAGATAAATGTCAATTTTGTATGAAAAGGTGTTATTTTTCCGATTTCGATATTGCTGCCATAGTAAACGTTGTTCATTTTAATGGGTTAAATATTTCCTCATCTTACTAGTCACCCTGTATTTTTTTTCGATTTTGTCTTCAGTTCACGTTTGATTTTAGCAGAAACCACAAACAGTGATGAGGCAAGTGATCACCAGGCAGCCAGTCATGGTTGGCAATACCAAGATTGGCGAGAAGGAAATGGTGGTTACACAGCCGGTTACTGAGGTAAGTTTGTGTTTTTACGTCGCGGGTTCGAATCCCTCATTGAATTAAGATTGTGTGATCAGAACAAGTATTTGTTATACGATACTCTGCAGGTAAGGGTCATATGTTTATTGCCGGGTTTTTAACGTGTAACATGAAAGTTCAGCTATATTTCAGTTTATGGTTGTAATGTCACTTTAAAAGCGATCAAGTTTGCTAAAGAAACAATGTACAAAAATATGTTGGTCGTCTCATTCAAGTTGCCCGGTCAATAGGCTAGTTTCCTGTGTCAAAAAAATTTATTCTATTTAGTCCGTCAGTTAGATTATCAAAAAATATTGCACCCATATTTTGTCTTTCGTCAATCAAACAAAAAATTACAAAGATAAAGCGCATTAAAGTTTGGAAATGGGAGCACGTGACGTCACGCCTTGCGACACTTTTTAGCAAGCAAGTTACGCGGAACTTTAACGGGCTATATCTTCATCATTTTTTGTTTGATTGAAGAAAGAAAACACGTGTCCAATATTTTCTGTTATTCCAACTGACAGAATAATTAGGTTTTTTTAGGAAACTATATATTCTACTTTCTTAGGCTATCATCACAACGGCCGACCTATGTTCGTAGCCCGTTCAAGACTTTCCAAGTCGGCCATGGCAGGTCTTTCCCTAGTAGTAGGCTCTCTGACGGTGGAAGCAAAGGTGCGAAGTACCTCTCCTTCCACCTCGTGACCTTAAATTGGGGAGGATACTAAGAGAAGGAAAAGTCGTGGGTTTGAATCCCACCAGAGGCAGTTGAAAAAATTTATTTCACATATTATCCTTGATAATAAACTAGCATATGTGAATACAAAAAATTAAAAATCCTAAATTGATTTAGCTGTTTCATCTTAACTGATTGTTAAATATTTGCTATAATATTTCTTTTGAATGTCTGTGGGTATAAAATCCAAGACATTAATGAAACAATGTTGGCTTGCTAACTATAAACACTTAATAAATTCGCCAAAATTACTATGTCCTCCGTAGCTCAGTTGGAAGAGCCGTCGCCCGGATAGCGAAAGGACGTAGGTCAAATCCAACTAAAGCAGTTGAAAAATTTGTTTTCAAGTGAACATATTATCTAATGCTAAAACTTGATACGTTATTGTAGATACCGAAACCTCCAACGCCGAAACCGACAGCAACGCCGCCGCCGCAACTGCAAACATTGCCGCCGCCTCTGCAACCCAACCCGCAGGACGACACGCCCTGGATCTGTCACTGGAGGGGGTGTGGCAAGTGAGTGCATTTATTCCCACATGGAAAGAATGGCACATGATCGGGCGGTGAAGCAAGCTTTGAAAGATCGAGCGGCCGATGACCGGTCGCTAGTCCCAAAAAGTCTACTCATTAATACTCATTTATTCAGTATATAGGCCCTCTTCCGGGCACTTATATACGTCCTAAAATATAGCTTTACCCTACCACCGCTTCGGGACTATATATCGGCTGGTGATGAGAAGAAACGGTGCAACAAACTCAGTCACCTTTGTCAGCCTTTTTTACAGGAAATACAGTTACAAGACATGAATTAAGTGCGAGCTAAGCAGGTTAAGTCCTTGCACTCTTGTCGTTCAAATAATCGTCTACCTTATAATACCCTTTTTTCATAAGGTTTTTTTAAATGTGAATTTTGAACTCATGTACAGGTAGTTCAACAAGAGTCTGTGGAACTTTATTAAAAAAATTAATACATTTCCCCAAGAATGAATTACCAACTTTGTGTAGTCTGAAGCTCGGAACGGCAAGTTTATTTTTATTACGAGTATTATAATGATGAAAATCACTTTTTAAGCTAAACAAACATAGATTTTTTAGAACGTACATAATATTTTCAAAAATGTGTTGAGAGGCTACTGTTAATATGTTAATATCTCTAAAAATCTCCCTCAGAGTGTCACGAGGTCCAAGACAGTATATTGCACGTACGGCTCTTTTCTGGAACACAAAGATTGATTCAATGTCAGCAGCAGAGCCCCATAGCAGTAAACCATACGACAACAAACTATGAAAATAACTAAAGTCTAGTATACTTTAGTCTTGCCGTTAAGACATCAGTTAAAAGCCTTATTTTCCTCACTGCATAAGCCGCTGAACTGAACCTTCCTGACAGGGCAACTATATGGGGGGACCCCATTTGGAGCCGGGAGTCTAATGTAATTCTCAAAAAAATTTGTGGAATCGACTGCATATATATGATCGTCTGACATATTAATATGCGTACTGACCTGCATTACATTGGGCATAGTGAATTTAATGCATTTAGTTTTATTTGCATTTAGCAACAGGTTGTCAGCTGTAAACCAGCGTACTACTTGAGAGAGAGCACTATTTACATCGTCAAAGGCAGCTTTACCTCTGTCAGTTTTAAAAATCAATGGTGTATCATCTGCAAATAATACTATCTCACAAAGATCTTTAGTGAAGTAAGGAAGGTCATTTATATAGATTAGGAATAATAGAGGTCCCAATATAGAGCCCTGGGGCACACCCATTGACATTAACTTTTTGAATTCTATCTGTGAGGTACGACTAACAATTTACCTGAACCAATTTACCAGAAACCTATGAAAATGTTTCGTTCGTTAAACCTAACAAATTGAAATACGAAAATTATCAAACCTTTGCCAATTTATAAATAACTAGCTGTTGCTCACGACTCCTTAGTCTAAACTAAAAATCACGCAAAAAAAGTCGTCGGCAACAGTTAGTGTTACCTACTTTTTTTTTCACATAATTTTTTTTTGCCAACTAAACAGCGACATCTAACAGTAAGAAGCGCCATCTATAATTATAGTTATCTTGAACCCTCAGAAACCGTACTATTTTCCGGGATAAAAAGTATCCTATCTTTTATTTCAGACTAATATCTGACTAGCCGTTCTGGCGTTATTGAGTAACAAACATCTATCCATCCAATCTTTCGCAATATATAGGACCAGTACAATCACCCCCTAAAAGGTTTTGCGTCATTTCAATTACAGCATGTATAGGCTTGCTTTACTAGTATCACGTGGCACGTACCTAATACTCACTTGTTCCAGAACGTTCTCGAACGCGTCGGAAGTGTTCACCCACGCGGCGCGAGTGCACTGCCCGACGGGCGCGGCGGGCGAGGCGCCCTGCCTGTGGCTGGACTGCGACCGCGTGCCGAGGAAGACCTTCGCACTGCTCAACCATTTGACCGACAAGCACTGCAGCGAACACGTAAGTTATTACAGGACCGCCCGAAAATAAATCTAATGATTTTAGGGTCCATGTATCGACCTACGTAGAGAGCGGCGAGAGTCGATATCTCTGAGGTCCCGAGTCCGATTTCCAGAAAACGGTCGGTCAATGTAGATTACTATCTTTTCTATATTGTATCTGTTCAGGGTGTTGTGGTGCCGTCGTTGTGTCTGATTTTTTACCACGTCTTTGGCTACTTACTCACTTAATGTATGTGATGTTGTCCAATATTTATTTGTTTATTATTTATGTATGTGTGTGTTTCGTTATTCTACCTTATCGACTCAACGCTTTAACCGATTTTGATGTATTACTGTATCATTAGAATCCTTACATTATCCCGGGTGTCATAAGCTATGTGATGGCCTAATAAAATCAATATGGCAAATTGCATCCTACCTACACAATAATGTGCGGTCTGAAGAAAAAAAATCTTCCAAACTCCCAAGTTTTGTTAGTGATAACTTACGGCACTGTGAAGTGGTCATTGACTATTGGCTTTCTAAACAAGCTCAAAGTCACCCAACGTGCTGTGGATAGAGTGCTTGGCGTTTCTTTGCGAGATAAGATCCGAAATGTTTTTAAAATATGTTGTAAATATTTTATTTTAGGTTTACTGCGTACCAGTGCTGTTGCAAGATATATGCAAATGACAACTTTAAAATTCTTTATTAAATCTTTACTAAAATCAAAACCGAGAAAAACTAACGTCACCCAAATATTCCGGTGCCCCACGGTCGGTGAGGCGATGGCTTAAAGCCGCCGGAGCTTCATTCTTCAGCTTCAAATACCTGCTACCAAAAATTCTCCATCTAGGGTCACGAGTTAAAAGGAGAGGCACTCCACTGCTTCACCTTCAGAGAGCCTACCAGGCAAAGATGTCATGTGCAATTACGGTGGCTTCCCCAACCATGGGCCACCTTTCTTCAAGTCGAACAGTACGTGTACGGACAGCTACACACTTGAAGATCTGTTACGCGCCACCGATATTCCTTTGTCATCAAAAATTTCATAGAATTGCTATCGATACGGAAAGAAACGAAGAAAATATTTACCATTCCTTACAAAACTGACAAAAAACATCGACGATTCTGCACGGAGCATTAGAAATGTTTTACCGCTTTCGTCTTTGGCTATGGTGATGAATATTTTAGTCGATGTTCATTACTCTTTACATAATTTTTCTCGCAGGCTCTGAAAGCGATATTCAACGCGAGACGCCACACGGCCGCCGAGGCGGACAGTGGCAAGCCAGTGACTCTCGGCTACCCGCCTAACGCGGCGTTGGCTGCCCTCAACAAGCACGCTACTGAAATGAACCCGAGGGAACTCATGGTAAGAGAAGCCAGCTTGCTATACCGTTAGCAAATTAATATTGTGAATTTAGAACTTTAGGTCTGATCGAAGATTGTTTAAAATTTAAAAAAAAACCTGATGACTTTGTGTCATGCCATAAATTAGCTTTTTGAGAGGACCGTACTCTAATGGTGCCATCAGAACCATATTAAGGTGATATCCACCTACCATACCATAAAAAAGAGCGGGAAATAAGGAAAGAGAGAGAGTTTCCTTTGGTGTTTTTTGTTTTGTCTATTGTAAAAGCTTTACCCGTTTATTCTTTTTGTTTTAATTCGACAAAGTGTCCTTGGTGCGCGAGGCAGACTCCCACTTGGACGGTTTTTTCACATCTACGACTTATAAAAAGTAATTTAGGGCATGACACGCGTTGAAAAATGGCGATTGGAAAATTCGGTTATGTTGTCAGCTGGAAAACTACCTATTCAATTTAGAGACTGCGTCTTATCCGTTGTAATATTGTTTAAAATTACAAAAGATTACTTTAAGATCTTAAATATAGTGGGTTTTATAAAACAAACACTAAAAGTTACTTAAAAATGAAAATCACAAAAACTTATTAAGTTAACGCACGGCTACAAGTCAAAGTATACGTGTTCATTATAAGCTGAACTCTTATTAAAAGTACCGCCTGTACAATGAAAATTATTGGAAATGAATTGGTTGACTTGTCGCCTTGTGTACAGTCTTAGTGGAAGAAACAATAATAACGAGCAAACAGCTTTGAGGTTAGCTTAGCTGCAATATGGCGTAAAACATAATAAATATGAGCCAGATCCTGTACTTGATAATAGACCTGCCGTCACTATCTAATCCTAATTTAAGTTGAGATATCTCTTTCTCTGCCTAATGACTGAAAAGAGACACTATACATTTAAGAACTACCATACAACTACTATTGTCGGCCCAATGTGAACTCAGACGGCATTTTTCATCCGCACTATGATGACAGTACGCTGTAGCGTACGATGCGTAATCAGTGTCCACGGTGCGTAGTGGCGTAGTACAACAATCAACCGCCAAGAGTCCTTGACAGACAACGCATAACGTAAGAAACGAATATGTATGTAAAGCTGTTAACTACGTAGGTTACAGTCATTTGCCTTTAATTCCGCCATATCGTGTGGGTTATTAATATCCATTTTACAATGGCTATGGATGCTATGTTTGACATATTTCTATTTTGACATATTACGTTTCTTAATATTTATAGCCTGTCTCTTTTCTTTCGTTATTGTTCTTTCTACTATGCACATTATTGTTGGCGCGTGAAAAAAATACCTTACCATTTATATTTAGAGCATTATTTTTTACCCGGTCGCCTACTAAAATGACGGGTACTGAGTAAAGTTTGACATATCTGACAGTCAGTTTAGGTTAAATTTCATTTTTACCCTAAAAGAAATACGCACAATTAAGCGACATGGCTAACGGTTTTCTTTATCAGTATTTGAATGAAACAAAAGCCTGGCTGTTATGTAGCTTGTAGCATTTTGGCTACACTTTGTGAACTTCCCATTAGCGCTAATTCTCCTGACTGCCATCTGAATGTTTGTTACACCTGTCATAAAATAATACATCGATCTTTAGAGAGTCTATTTTGCAGAGAATTGTCTCTGTCATTCGTGTTAAAACTCGTGGCTATTATTAGTTGGTAATACTAATGACAGAACCGAAACTCAAGCGACCCTAAGAATGAACCGATATAACTTAATTTTGTTGTTCGTGTCTTAAGCTGTTGACTGTACTCAGTGGTACACAACTTGTCAAAATTCGTAGAAAAATGGCAAACTCTAGCCCTCGTGGCCGCAGTACGCTATGGGAATCCGTCTGATGGCGCTTGTCCACCTCAGCCGACTGAGCGAACGAGTTAGCATTATGGCTTCGTTTCTATTGCAATGCCGTCGCGGTTTATATATTTATTCCACAATACTAGCAAAATTGGCTGAAAGTAACTAATACTGTTGACGCTTCCAAGCCCTGCAGAATATTCTATGTGTAAAGTCTACGTCTTATGTATAATTTCTTTAGCCTACGGCCTTACTAATACCCTAACAAATACAAAATAAAAATATGCCACATCAAGTCTAACATGGTGCAGAGAACTTCAAAACAAATTAATAATGTGTTTAGCATATAATTATGAGTTGGCGGTAATGTATGGTTCATCATCATCATAATCATTTTAACCATCGGACGTTTACTGCTGAACATAGGCCAGAGACTTCCAGATTGGAAGCGGCCTGCATCCAGCGTCTTCCTGCTACCTTTACCAGGTCGTCGGACCACCTTGTGGGTGGATGCCCTACGCTACGCTTGCCGGTACGCGGCAAGCATGTATGGTTAAAAAGTTAAAAATCCAATTTCATCGTGTTAGGCAAGCTAAGTTGGTAAAAGGCCTGTGTGCTTAACTGGAGTTCTAAGTTCGAGTTTAGGCTTAAGCAATCAAAAAAAAATTATTGCTTGTTAATGACTTCATATAGCTCTGGGGTGTCGGCTGCGGTGGACAGCGCCGTAACAGTATTCACACACTAAAGATCGATAATTATTTCCCCTTTCATAGTAGTAGCTTTTAGCCATGTCGCTTATGTGAGCGTTAACTGTTGTACTATAATCATGGCACATGTCACGTGTGACGTCACTAATGCGTGTGTGTTCGCGAGCAGCACAGGGCCGATCTCAGACGCACGTGGGACCAGATGGTGAGACACTAACGCATTGCCACGCTTGTATTTTGTGTAAAGTGGATTCAGGGGTAGAAACATTTGGTATAAACTTGATTCTAATATAATAGGAATGTTGACACTAACCACAAACAATTGAAAGATAAGATATTTAAGCAATCACCATTTACATTTGTAAATAAATTAGTTTTTTAATTGAAATTATCAACACTAGAGTATACGCGCCTTAAAAAGGTACATAAGTGCTCGCGTGGGCATGTAGCCCAATTTTGATTCAGTTTTGTAAACTTGGAATAGTTTAATGGAATAAAAACGTTTAAATAAACCTAAATAGACTTTAATTAACAAAAATAATCACTTCTTTAAAAAGTAATGAAGATCAACAATACTTAGTAGCGTTAATTAAATCAACCAATGTTTACCTGCTGTGTGCATTTAATAAACTTTGCTTACAATGATTTTTTAAAAAGAACATCAGTAAATTTCGTCACATTCTAGAAGTATTATAACCTGGTGATCAGTTCGTATCCACTTTGTATCATTTTATACCACCAATAACTTTAGGCCTTATTTACTCACATATCCGCGTGTTTCCAGCCCTCGCTGAGGGTCTGAAGCAATAGCCAATCTGAGCTTAGTTAGAGCCATAATAATAAATCGGAAGATTCTGCGATGTTATGACGACAAAAAATTACCTGGGCTACTTGTGTAGCTCGCGCGTGTACTCTAGTGTTACATAGTCAGTTGACTATGCAGCTATGGTATGACTTGACGTCATGGCTTGCTAGATTATGGAAGAATTGTGTTTTGATAGCTTGTAAAACTTATGCCAATTTTTTTATTGTGTCTACTATCCTGTGTAAATTGACATTAAAAGTAAGTCTCTTTTGGACTCTACACTCCCTGTATTCACTCTGCTAGTTTTTTGTTGTGTTTGTTTCATTATTTTGTTTCGTATTAGTTGCGCTTCGCAAACGGTTATGGCAATTTTTGTAAAGTTATTGTTTCTATGAATTAAAATGTTTATACTTCATGCTCTAAGGGTTTGCGTGATGTGTGTAGGTAGATAGTATATTTTAGTCCGAATTAAATTAGAGAAAGTCACTATAAATTAGACTACAGTGTAAATATGTGGATGTCAGTCAACAGCTTATCAACCAACCACAGAATGTAAAATTAAAGTTGGACAGGTAGAGTTTAATATCGGAGAAACACAGGCAAAGCTAGTCTCAAATGGCGCCACCGTGCTTGGTCTTGTTAAACAACCTCAACGTAAATGTTAATGTTTTGCGCCATCAATCAAAACAAGAAAAAGAGGAAGATATTTTGTGCCTAAACAATTCTGTGACTCAAAATACACAAAACTGTATTCGCACTACAAACAGGCATTGTTTCGAACAGACATACTAATAAATGTTTCATTGGATGTGTTTGACGCAAGATTGACAATATTTTAACGTAGTGTTCAGTGACAACATAGTAGAACCAATAATCAAATAATTACTATAAGCAGACCAAACTCAATGCGACACCTGTCGAGAAAAATGGGCAGTGTGCTTCCCCATTGGGAAAAATTGTTGTAGGTTGATGAGCGGTTGACTGTACCATAAGACTGCGTCATGGAGCACATACCGTATAAAGTATAAACGTCATATGATTTGTTCGACAAAATTTTCCGCCATTTTTTAAATCTGTATCTGTTCTGTGTTTGTATGCGCGGGAGTTGACAGTTGTCATATCATACTAAATGTAAGTGAAAATCACTTTTTATTACTCATACTCGGAAATTAGGTCCGAAGTTGCCTGAGGAGCGGAAAGTAATACTTTTCAGCCCTAGGGAGAATCATTTTCAACTGAGAGCTGTCAAATTTAAAAAAAACTACATAGTTCTATTTTTACATTTCTATTAAACCCTGTTCTAACTTTCTATGCAGCCTAGTTTAATTTAGTCCCTCGAACTTTTGGCGCCCTCGTGTTACTTTCACCCCTAGGGAAACAATGTACTATACTAGTTTCGGAGAAAGATGTTTCGTATTGCTGCTCTATAGGGTATGTGCTCGATGGAGCGTTCATTGGTGCATGTTGATGTTGTGATGTTTTGTACTGTACATCTGTAATTTTTTTAAATTAGTTGTGGCGTTGCATTAGCGTATTAGTGTATCTTATGAATCATACACATTGTAATGGTAGTACTAGTGAAAAAATATTTTAGATTATCTCTAATCAGTAGCTAGTAATTTTAGACAGTAATCGTAGTTCAAGATATCCTTTTTGCTTTTAACCTGGCAGTAATTGGACCCAGGACATTGTTTTTTCTGCGCCAGTAACTGGACGGGATCGACCCAGTATGTCAGCTGTCTGTATTTAGTATACTTTCTTTATAATTTTACTGATGTAAATTCTATATATTTTGTATACTTGTGTGTTGTCATACAATGCCAATCTCGTAGGACTGACTTACTGGTGCCAAAAATAGAACGATCCTCGTTTCAAAACCGTTCGTCAATAAATTGTCGACCGGTAAACTAAGTGTCACTATAGGATTTAAAATTACTGTCACGTGATTTATCGGTTGTCAATTCTTTAACAAAGGGTTCTGAATCAGGGGATGGGTGGCAATGGATGGGGTTACGAAGTCTACACTAGGCCTATGGACAATTGTCTCCACGCTATAGATAACATTGATAAAATATGGAGTCAAAATAAGATGTCATATTAAATTGCGAGTTCTTTTTCATAACTTATTATAATAAATTATTAAAAAGGTCACTTGAAGATCACGTTTGTCGACTTGATTGGCGTAGTAAGTTAAAGTAATTGGCCTGGAACTCAAAAGATCCCGAATTCTATTTCCGTTTCGGGTCAATACAGATACCTTTTTTTTAAATAAATGGGATCGGGTCTGATTAGGAGACGCCCCTGGCTAAATACATAGTCTAGTACGCCATGACACAAGGATGGTAATTCCTTACTTCGAGATCTTGACCATAATTCCATATAATACGAGTATATTCAACTCAGTGTTGTCCAGTCACTTGTTTATGGGCCTTGGACTGGCTTCGTCTCCACTCTACCCGATTCAAAATTACCTAACGTAAAATCCCACCTCTACCCGATATGATTAAAAGTACAGTCAAAATTAAAAACATTTAAAACGATATAAATAAAATTAAAAATATTTTTATCACCAATAACAACAATCGCCATTTAAAATATTATAATAAAAAACCTTTCTAATCAAAAATCTCTCTGTTTTATTGTTTTGTGTTTTTGTTGTTACTAATATAGCTTAAAAGATTTTACCATTAAAATGGACCTGCGTCGTCCGATTTGATAAAAAAACAAGTAAATAGGAAATTGTAAAAATTTACTAATCATGCAAAATCACAGATTGTTTTAGGAACATAGTTTTTTATCTTCAATATTTATTTTAGGAAATATGTTATTGCTAATAGTTGAGCTAATTACGAAGGCCACAGCCGGAGGATGCAAAAAAATACAAAATTTAATTAAACTAATTTATTTTATAATAAAATTACAATAATTAATTACTAATTATTAGAGATGACGATTGATCGAAGAATGATCGAAAAGTGAGGGAATTTGGTGTTGCGTTGGGCACGTCGAATTATGCTGCGTTAGCGCTTCGTGCTTGGCCGTTTCCGTTCGGTGTTGTAACTGGGTCATTGCGTCAATGCTGGCTGCAGTTCCTATAGTACATCAATATGTTGCAATTGCTGGTCAGCAGTATCTAGGATCTATCCACATGTAACAAGCTAATTTCTCTCAAAAAGTCGTCATCCTAATCATATTAGGTATCATGAAACATTTTTCCATAACTATTTTTTTTTTAATGTTTTGTTTCAACTGTACTCTTAATTTTTCTATAAGCAAGAATGAAATCGGGTAGAGTTAGGATTTTTGGTTAGGTAATTTTAAATCTGGTATTGATGGAAACGGGTACAGTGGGGACGAAGCCCTTGGACTGGGGTGTAACTAGTGTTGACCAACTACTGACATGGGGTCAGCAGCTGGAAAATGTTAGTACGACTTCAAATCGGGTGGCGTAACGAAACGCCACATTCGCGCACCTGACGCGAATGATAGTACGCCAACTGCGTCTAAAATATTTGTAATTCTATTAATAACTAATTTTGTTTTAACCAGGATGAGAACGAAGGACCAGTGACGAAGAGTATACGGTTGACTGCGGCACTCATATTGCGGAATATCGTTATCTACTCCAATACTGGCAGACGGTGAGTTTTAGTTTAGTGGCACAAATTGATTTACAAAAAAAAAAAACAAATTGACTAAGATTGTCTTTAAAAATTACACCGTTTAGTTAAAGAGAAAATAATTTAAAACCGAAAGATGGGATTTTTTTAAATAGTTTACATTTTTTTTTTTTCAATTTTTTAACAATATTTTTTTATCTAATATCCCCACATTTCGTTTGATCAAGTGTAAAATTAACACATTGTATGTGTGTAATAAGTATTTGGTAAAGGTAGCAGAAAGCCGCTGTATGCAGGCCGCTTCCAACCGGCCAATCTGGAAGTCAATGGGGGAGGCCTTTGTTCAGCAGTGGACGGCTTATGGCTAAAATGATGACGATGATGATGTAGGGGCGCGCCTAACTCCCCCATCGCACCTAGCGCCCTTTCGCCACACATGAGTAGCGAAATTGACGGGCTATGCAATTTACGATTTTACAATTGCTTTCTCCTCTCCCTGACAAAAAATTTACGTGGCCCTGTAAATGTGTTACTAGATCGTCTGTCCACCTTGTGGGTCGACGTCAGACGCTGCGCTTGCCGGTACGTGGCATCCATTCTAGAACCTTTCTGCCCCATCCGCCGTCAGTTCTACGTGCTATGTGCCCCACCCACTGCCACTTCAGCTTGACAATCCGTTGGGCCATGTCAGCGACTTTTGATCGTTTATGAATTTTCTCATTCCTGTTTCGATCTCGCAAAAAAAAAACACCGAGTAAAGCCCCTTCCATAGCACGCTGTGTATCCTTGAGCTTTCTTATGAGGCCCACAGTGAGGGGCTACGTTTCAGTTCCATGTGTCATTACCAGTGATCGGAATAGGTAGATTGATTTGATGTACTTTGATAGTGCTAGCATATTATGGATATGCCTTTTTTTCAAAAACTAATACAAAGAAATTCCGAAATCCCGGAGGCACATCTATATTAACATCAATGTTTGAGATCGTTGACAACAAATCAATGTACGTACTCCGATCACTGGTCATCACTGGTAACACACACTGGTTGTAGACTTTCGTCTTTAGGCACTTTCGTCTGTAGATGTGTTACCAGCGCTTAAGAAAACATGTTTTATTACAGTCAGCTACGCTCCTACGAGGCTCACCTAGCATCCATCGCGCTAAGCAGCGTGGAAGCGTCGCGGACGATTGCACAAGTCCTATACGACATGAACAACATCTGAGAAACAAGTCACGGGCCGCGGGCCCAGTACTAATGTACAGTCGACAGGCATCGTACTTCATGACCGTTATCAAATGTGACATTCAAGTAAAGTGTGACATTAGTGTAAAGAATAACTGTGAATTTTTTTGTTTTGTGTAATAGAGACAACGCTACGAACTGAAAGTTTAATATAGCTTTGTCCCGCACTAACGGGCATTGTACTAACATGTATGTGTGGCAGCAACGCGTACGATATGTAGTATTAAGTAGGCTTTATATTAAATTATTCATGCCCACTAACTAGCGAATATAGACTTTATAAATTATCGCCCTAAAAAGTAAGTATAACGTGAACAGGTAGGTCTTATTTAAGTATACAAAGTCCAAGGAATGATCGTTGAATGCGACAGCAAACTAATTTTAAAATATTTGTATCTTCAGATACTGGGGTACCCTTAATTATATTTAAATTACAATAGCTTCGCTGTTCTAATAATGATATCATTATTTGACAGACATTTATTTACTATTTTAAATATAGTAAATGTCCACCAGATCTTATAACTAGTGTAATGTAAAGTAAAGTACTTTACAAAAGAAGTGTAGGTTGTAGGAGAAATTTTGTAACTATTTTGATTGATGATACTAAAATCTATCCTAGATTCACCTACGCTAATTCAAAGGCTCTCGGGGTAGATTCTCGCATTGATTATTAACATATAAATAGTTTTGAAATCTGGTACTATGGTCACTAAATAACGAATAAGTCTCAAAATAATTAAGTAATTGACTGTCTTGAAACCAGATTCAATAGAAAGTCTGTTGTTTGATACCGGCATCCCCATTCAAGGTGTTAAGTAGATTCATAAACATACATTATGTGCTCATCACAGTTATATTTGCCCTCTTTAGTTCGTTTAACACGCAATTTTAATGCGTTTATTCTAAGATACTTTATGGCGTATGTCAGCTTAACCGTTGTAATTGATTATTTTCTTCTGTTCACTTAGCGAGGTATACAAAGTTGAAGTCGCGGCCTTGAGAGCGCGTATGAGAAACCGATGTTTGTTGTTATAAAACTACAGGGTTACATTGCAAAGGGGTGCCAAATCTTTAGGAGTGGCTCAGAATCAGTAACTTAATCGAACTATGCAAAGAACATATATTTTTTTACATTTAATGATTCCTATCCGCTGTTAAAAATCGTACGCGTGGATAATTTAACTTATTAATAAAAAAATGCACCGTATGTGCACTGCGTAAGGTCCTTGTTGGCTCGCCGTACGTAGCGCCTCTGATGAATAACCGCGCGGCTTTCGTAGTCTCTCTATTGACTTTATTTTCTGATATTTTGAAGTTTTTTTTTTGGAAACATACGATTATTAAAAATAATAACGATTAAGACGCTTCTTTATATTGTTACCTAGATCTTATTTTTAATTTGGCACCCCTTTGCAATGTAACCCTGTATAACAAACAATTTAAACTTT
Organism: Anania hortulata; assembly: GCA_963576865.1. Lineage (NCBI taxonomy): Eukaryota > Metazoa > Arthropoda > Insecta > Lepidoptera > Crambidae > Anania > Anania hortulata. The sequence goes on along the minus strand of OY756405.1, from coordinate 14,088,218 downwards.
TTTATTTTTTGCAATAGTATTTTCTCTTTATTTTATTTTTTAACTGCCTCTGGTGGGCTTCAAATTCATGAACTTTCGCTATCCGGGCGACGGCTCTTACCAACTGAGCTACGGAGGACATAGTTATGTTAGCGAATTTCTTCAAGTGTTTAAAGCTGTGATCGTGGGTTCGAATCCCACCAGAGGCAGGCAAACAAACAAAGAAAATTGTGTGTTTGCGTAACCATTTACATTGTATAAAATCTCATTAATATTTATACTGTAGTTATAACAGTAAATGCAGAACTATACACATGTCCAATGCATTTTTGAACTTTATATTCATAAGTTTAATTTAATCTCAAGATAAGGTGAAAGGTTTGTGAAATATTGAACTAAAATGTTCTCACAGATGATTTGTAACTTTTCTACACTTATAAAATTCCATTCATATTTTGACTTTCTATTTGAGTCATAAGTAACATAACTGCCTATAATGTCTGCACTGTGTCTATAAAAAAACAAAATTTGTCCTATTGTGTTATAATGGCGTGTTTACACGACACGAATTTGTTCGCAATGACCCGAAGATTTTTACAAACAAATTAATTAATTAATGTAACAAACTACATTTATATTTATGTGTATGTTAAGGAGACGCGAGACGCGTTGCAATAAGTGTATTACAACCTTTATCATGAGTATTTTAAATAAATACAGTAGAAAAGACTTGAACTTTTTTGTATGGAGCCTGGCATACCAAAAGTTGCAAAAAACCTAAAATAAGGTTAATTTGGTGTACACATATAAAACATATGTTAGTCGACAGAGAAAATAATTACAAACAACAAATACTCTTTGAGAAAATATCGCAAATAATATACTTTGTTCATAATTTCAATTTGAATATGTAAATAAAAATAAATATTACATGTTCAAACTGAAATTCTGAACAAAGTATATCATTTACGACATTTTGTCAAAGAGTATTTGTTGTTTGTAAGTATATTCTCTACCGATTGGCCTATGTTTCATAGGTGTACACCGAAATAACGTAAATTTAGGTTAAAATAAACTTTAAAATTTAGCTATTCCAATTTGGTTTGATGCCTTTTTTTATCTATCTAACCCAGTATAAAATTATCTTTGTAATTTAATTGCTCTGTGAGAGTAAAAATATAATGATAGCACTGAATACGAACGATAGTATATTTTTTGTATCAATGTGATGTCCAGTAAATTACTCTAAGGTGCGATTGACGGCAGATGTTGAATCTAAGTTGTATGTAAGCGAAGACAAAGTAGCGTAAGTATTAAACCTGAAATTAAACAAAGTAGTTATGTATCTTGGTGTTTTTGTTCATACCTTTTTCCGCAATACACAAATCTTAATCTCTTCTCTATCAAAATCTCGTGTCATTATGTTTGTGGTCGCACCCCTTCGAAACGGCTCGACCGATTTTTATGAAATTTTTTATGCATATTTGGTAGATACGAAAATAAAAGTCGTTAAGTATATTTCATACCGTAAAGTGATTAGGATGTCCCTGATAGTTAGTCTAAACTAATGACCACGCGAAAGAAGTAGCCATAACCATATGTTGTAGTATTCCTTTGTATAAATACACACTTGTCGATTTTTCAATCGTCAGATAAGTTTTATTCAACGAATAAAATTAACAGTTTGGCACATTTTCTAAAAAAAAAGAAAAAGTTATCTAGCTTTTAAAAATCTGCCTAAAGCGTTTATAAGTCTGTTATTATTAAGTGCTGCTTTGTAGCAATATTATGACTAGAGATGTGCCGTTCCCGGTTGCTACTATTAGTAATTGTTAGTAAAATAACTAGCCTAATATGTTTATTAGGTTAGGTTAACCTGTTGGTTAAGTTTAAAACAATACATATGCGCCGGACAACAATTCAAGCCAACGACAGAATACAGAAGGAATGTGACGTCTATTATTTATCTTGTTTGCATATTTCCTCTTATTGCCATGTCATAAGGTTGATTTTCATTAAATCTAATTCATCGTAGTATGCTGGAAGTGGCCGGACGCATATAGTTCTTATAATCATACTTTTTACACTACCAAATGCATTATATAATTTTAATAAAAGGTTTCACTATAAAATGACACCCGAAATTCCCCAAAGAAACCAAATTCAAACTCATAACAATTTGATGTGCACCCAAGTTGGTGTTCGCCGGCGGCAAGGCCATTATCCGTTTCTCATTTGAACCCGCGATATGAAAATCAGGAGAAGGATCAAAGTTCGGAGAGAAAATTGGGTATTCAAGTGAATAATAAATTAAGCAAGAATTTTATCTTGAATTTTGCCGAGTGAAAAGCTACTTCGGAGTTTACGCCTTGCATTATGTATGGACTTCGTTTCATTATGTAATTAAAGCTATGTAGGCGCCTTTCTAGTTAAAGTAAGTAAGAATTTGGTTGCCATTTTGTAAATACAGGGTGTCTGGTTGGACGAGGAAATCACCTTATGAATTAGACCTAATACCTACCCATTAAACCTGAATAACTTTCACAAATAGTAAGTTTCACTATAGCAATATCTAAATCTGGAGAAAAAGATCGCCTTTCCATACAAAATAGTTTTACTCGACGATGTGTAGGTATAGTGTCTACCCTTTTTTTACGTGTTGTCAAAAAAATCCGTAAATGCCGATTAACTATTAAGTACTTACTTAGTGGGAAGTATGTTATTTACATAGATTTTTTTATTTAGTCAATGTAGTTTTATTTGTCTGTACTTTAGTCGTAAATACCTACATACCAAGGCGAACGATAAAAGAGTAAACATAGTAGGTATAATATCCGCTGTAACTCAGATTTCATTTTTCCTTCTCTGAATGGCGATTTTTGTGATGTAAATTTCGTATAGGTAAATAATTATAGCTAAAGTAAAGCATCTCTCATAACGATTCCAATAAGTCCAAACACGGCTCTGATACATTGTTTCATTACGAAGTTCCAGTGCCTCCTACCTACCGCCTGCGTCATACGGTTAATTTCTATGGTATTTACAATAGAATCATTCCTTTAAATTTTATTTGTCGACTATGACGAAGCTTATCTATCATAATTATTCAAGATATCTTATCGCTACTGGTGAAATACTATTGGGGCCATCTGTCTTATATATCAGTTCCAACTCACCAAGTGTTACTTTCTAAATGCAAATGCTTGACTTGTTGTTCAATATAGATAGATAGATAGATACTCTTTATTGTACACCACACAAAACAAACAAATCACAGGAAAGTAAATACTTAGTGAATAGCACAATTTAGGCGGTCTTATCGCTGGAAGCGATCTCTTCCAGACAACCTTCAGGTAGAGGAAAGTTGAATTAATATTGAGAGAACTAACTCGCTATAATATTTTAGGAGTTGACTCAATTCCTCATGGATGTCATCATTGGAATTGAATCTGTGGGTATACCCTTCCAATTAAAAAAAGATTTTCAAATCGGTTCATTAATGGCGGAGTTCTGAGATAAAAATCATAAAACAACACATCCCAATTTAAAAACCTCCTCCTTTTTTGAAGTCGGTTTAAAAAGGTGTAGGATATAAAAGTAGGATTACCCCTCAAAGTTCCAATGCAATGGAGCTAAGTAACTCAATCTAGACTCCATTGGAAATCGCTAAACCTTTTACGTAGAAAACAAACCAGGCTACGTTTTCACAAATTTAGTAAAAATGCATGTGTATAAATAAAAAGTTTCAGAAAATAATGCATCTAACTAAAACCACACTGAAGTTGGTAAACCTAATTAGTAGCCGTTCAGCGAAAAGTTGCCGATTTAAATCCCGGCTTATTTCGGACTACAAATAGTGATTTGCGAATTGTCCCTACATAAATACCATAGGGCTGTCAGGTTACAAACATTTTACTAAAACAAGGTCACGTGGACATCAATATTACCTACTAAATACTTTAAATAGGAGTCCACCTACAGGTTAATACATTAAAGGATATTGTATTCTCGAAATAAGGTGCCTAATATTTTTTCGGGTTTGTACTGTTTAAAAAAAGGAAGTCTTCGTGTTGCATAATTGGTACCTAGTGGCTTATAGTTAGTTCAAAATACTAAAGTAATTTAAGTAACTAGACAGCAAATCATTTCGTATCTTCTCTATTCTTCGGTTCGCGCCCCGGACTACAAAGCCAGCGGTTGCGGGTTCGAATCCCGCTAGGGGCAAATGTTGCTGTGATGAGCACGAGCATTTGTACTTAAGTCATGGATGTTTATAAAAGTATTTAGGTATTTTTATCCGTTGTTAGTCGCCATAGTACAAGCTTTGCTTAGATTGGGGCTAGATGATTGGTGTGATTGTGAAAGACTATTTATTTATTTATTTATAGGTTTGTCTCTTTTACTTATTTATTACAAATATAATAAAAATTAAAAAATAGTTCTGATTACATTGTACCTACTTAATTATATAAATAATTACTATTACATAGTTAATATCAACAATAAAGTTTCTAGAGGGATCGTCCTGCCTCCGTCAAAAGTTACTGTGCCCTACTGGGTCCATATTATGTAACTGCCAAGATTGTAAGACCTAACTGCTAATATGGTAAAGAAATAAATGATTGAGTATATATAAATATTAAATAAATATCCTGATAAAACACCAAAACTATTAAAACATGAATAACATCATATTTAGTGACAGCGATTTTTTACAATTAAGTAGGTACTTACATACATTTTTTCGATGTTTTTGACTCAATTTTAGTACCTAGTCCATTGACTTATATATTACTTACCTAGTCACAACTTAGCCTACCAGCCTGCCGCCTCCCCTATTTATCTTATCGGCGGCTTCTGACACTAGCACGCGGGGGCTGTAGGTATGTGAATGCAGCAGTTTTAATTTGACACATGACATTCTGTTTCTGTAAATTATTTGCGCTAAACTATCTGCAGGTCAGTCTGTTCAGACATCACATAGTTACAGCTTTTTCATACAATGCACGCTAAACGCATACCTATTATGCACACATAGACCTCGCTCGCGGACACAAAACCTCGGCACCTCAGGCTGGATTTATTCCAGCATGTTCGGAGTCATGAAAATAATTGATCAATTTTATCAATGTTGAATTTGGAGTCGCAATTTTCATACTCTTTTGCTCAATTTCGATTACGATTTGCGATTTCAATGTTGGTCCCATAGTAAAAGTTGTTGTAGACCATTTGAGCCGCAGAATGTGACTATTGCGGCTCCAAAACCTAAGATTAATCGTTTATAAAAATTAAAGTCGTCTGACTTAATCATGTACTATGAAGTCTAGTGTTATAAAACGCTCATCGTATGCATCGTAACAACTTGCGGCTGGTGGCAGTAATGGAAATTGAAGCTATTTTTTGTTAATTTAATTACCTCGGGTGCGAAATTTCATGCGTTAGCACGCTATGTGCTATTGCTATGCTAATTTGAAATTTAATTAAGTGAAATATTATATGAAATTGCTAAATCGTAAATGTTTTGCGAAAGTTTTAAGCTCCCTCTTTCATTTATTCTTGTCTCACTCGGGTGCAAGCCGATCGCCCGACAGCACGGTAAGTAGCACGCCTGCTAAATAGCAGTGTGTGTCAATCTATGAAAGCGATTGCATGTCTCTACGCACCACTTACAGCAGCGGCAACGCGCTATGCAAAAAATTGCATTTACTAAATTTGGCATCTTCAAATAATTCAATTACTGCTTTTTATGATTTAGCATGCTAATGATTTAATTATTGCTATTGCTAATTAATTCATTACTAGTTGGTGGTAGCCCTGAGCCAGGGAGCACCGCAGCTGCATAGTTGAATTGCAAGCGAAGCACGGTTGTAGAATTAACCCGCTTTCATTGAACAAATTCAATTTAATATAAAATGAGTTATTCTTGTATTTGTATACATAGTTTTAGCATTTAATTATATAAATGAAAATAAATATTGGACAACATCACATACATTGCTCTGATCCTGTGGTAAGTAGCCAAAGCACTTGTGTCACAGAAATCAGAAACAACGACGGCACCACAACACCCAGACCCGCGACAATATAGAAAAGTTATTTTTCTTCATGGACCCGGTCGGGAATCGAAACCGGAACCTCAGAGATAGCGACACCAAGTCCGGTATGCTCGCCTCTCGGCTACGGAGGTCGTCAAAATTTGGACATTTTATTTTATTTATTAAAAAAAAAATACAAGTTGTAATTAAAATAAGGCAAAATCTTTGAGGTGATTCTACTGCTCCAATAGAGCAACTTCTATGGGGCCAACATCGAAGTATATAAAAAATAACTTTTGCATACTAAACCGCACATCACACATACATCAATTAAATTGTAGTTATAGAAACATATATTTTTTTGAGTATTTGATATTGGTTATGTCGAAAAAGTTTTTCTATTTGAGCACCAATGGCTCATATTCATCAATCAAACTTTTTTGACATTAACTACAAGGATTTGCGTTATTTCATTAACACCTTGTTATAGGAAATATTATAATTGTGAAAGTTTGTATGTTTGTAATACAATTCCGATTTATCAAACGACTGAACGGAGTTAGTTGAAATTTGGTAAACATAAACTTAGATATTGCCTGATCTAGCCTAGGCTGACCTAGGATAGTTCTTGTCCCGTTTTGTGGTTCCGTAGGATCTTAGGATTTATTACTCTTTCGCTTAATTATGTAGTCTACGCAGACGAAGTCGCAGACAGAAGCTAGTTATCATATGATTAACTAGCGGAAGCGGCGGTCGTTAACTTACTACAAAAAAACCTGTAATCCAATTGTAGCGTCACCTATCAAGTACGCTGAGTATTCATTGATCTGGTCAGACCACATCATGATATAGGCAGCGTGTTCTGCTCTATATCATAAAATACCACCATTTTATGAAATAATCGATCACTTCATGAATTGGTCAATTTTACGATCTGGCTACGACACATACACAAAAATAGACATCACAATTAGTTCAGCCGTTTAGGAGTAAATTGAGCTACATACAAACGTATCTACAGAGCCTTGGAATATTTACTATTGTAAATTTAATAGTGGTGAAATAGTAACATATCCTTAGGGTTCTAGCTTTTTCCGCACCTTTTTTTTTAAAATCGGTTCAGTTTTCAGGACTAAAAGTAGTCTTTGTCCTTTCCCAAGGTGACATCTTTCTCTATATTAAAATTAATCAAAATTGGTTAAGCGGTTTAGGCTTAAAAAACGTAACAGACAGACAGACAAAGTTACTTTTATAATATAAGCATGGATTAAAGAAAGTGAGTTTTAAGCGGCTAGATTATGGTTCAAAAGATAGGTACAGCTTTTGGCAACTGACAACATCAACTATATTATGGGCTTAGATAGAATCCCGCTGGTACCCTTCGGGTGCTGAACTTAAAAAGGGGTTAAAAAGCCATTAATTATGAAGCGTCGATGGCCCGAAGGCAACATCATGTTTAATAATTTGCATTGAAACGAATGAGCGCTCTAAACAAAATTTTATAAAAAAAAAAAAAACAGACTTTAAAACACTAAAATGCTAAAAATAATCCTAACACTTAAGTACCTAATCAGTTACCTTTGGAGTCGGTGCCAGCATTTTAGTGTTTTGAAGTCGGTTTTATTTTTTTTAATAAAATTTACTTATTTCATCTATTTTTAGTGATAAATCCTAATCTAACTGCTGAACACCGATTTCATCCCCTATTTTCCTACCCTTAGGGGTGATTTTTATTATGCAAACTTTTATCATAGCATCTTTGAAGTATAAGCTATTCAATAAAACAAAAATCATCAAAATCGGCTCATATTTGTCGAAGATAGGTAACAAGAACCACAACCAAAATATTATCTGGGTATATATTTGTTGATTTTCTCAAAAAGTTCTAAATCAATTTCGATAAAATTTATATGGAACCACCTCTGAAGTATGATCTACCAAACAAAAAAAGAATCATTAAAATCGATTCATAATTGGCGGAGTAATCGCGTAACAAACATACAAAAAAAAAAAACATACAGTTGAATTGAGAACCTCCTCCTTTTTTGAAGTCGGTTGAAAATGATATATTCGACTGTGGTACTCATACCTTGTAATCATAACCGAAACGATATATTTTCCGTTGAATAATGTTTGATGTTGTGTAATACATGAAACGAGACTGCTAGCAAAATTTTCTGTGAAGTACAAGAGAAGAAAACAGAGAAATTGTTTTTAATATGGAAACATTTTTCCTTAAGTGCGCAACTCCTCAGAGTTTACCAACTTGTTATTGATGGAGTAGGTACTTAACTTAGCTCTATGTTACGCTTCACGCTTCTTTTTAAAAGAATAGTATGTAATAATATGTTTATTTGTCAATTCTGATGAGTTTTTTTTTCAAGGAATAATATGTTTATTTGTTACTTTAAATATCATCATCATCATTTCAGCCATAGGAGGTCCACTGCTGAACAAAGGCCTCCCCCAATGTCTGATCATCGGGGGGATTGCTCTTGCTGCCAATACTCACCACGCTTGGCAGGCTGGTTGGCGAGCGCAGTTTTTTTATAAGATTTCGCACGAAGACGCTGCTGCCCGTCTCGTGGTACAGGAATTAGTCGACTCTTACGACACGCCTCCTGTTGGCAGTGGGGAAGTGTATTCTTTACGGCCGTCCCCACACGGCACACGGTTACTTTAAATAAAGTGGCAGTAAAAATATAAGTACCTACTAGTTTTTATGCCGTTGTTCTCTTGTGGGATTTTGTTTGTCATAGACATTTAGAAGACTACCCAAAAAAGGAATGTTTTCAGGGTCACATAGCACGCTGTGCAACCTTGAGCTTTTATGAGGCCCATAGTGAGATACCACGTTTTTGTTCCGTATGTCATCACTGGTAAAACACATTGGTTGTAGACTTGCGTCTTTAGGCACTGAGATATTTTCTACCTTTAGCTTCAGTCTCTATCAATGAACTACCCTTAGGTAGTTGGATTAGGAAGGGTATCTTAACACCTCCCTGTATATTTCTGTTCTTTAAATTGCGGCTTGCAGATACTTATGTAAAAGAAGTCCTGACACAAAGTTCAGCAGTAGGAATGAAACTTTCATTCTTAGCCTTCTGTACACAACAATCTTATTTCAAAAGTCATAAAGTCTAAAATCCAACAGACCTGTCCAGATTGGGGACGTAGCGAGTTGTAAGATTTTATCTTGAGACGCCGTATAATGTGTGGTTTTACAAACAGCGGATATAAATGACTAGGAGAAATGAAGGAAGTCGATTAAAACTGTCTAATACCAGTAGCTCTATGAATTGCAAAGCTAAAGTTCAAGTTTCTTTAATAGTTGTCCTCTACCTAAAGGTTGCCTGGAAGAGATCGCTATTAGCGATAAGACCGCCTAAATTGTACATCTTTCTGTAAAAATCATGTGTATTTTACTTGTATGGTGTGCAATAAAGAGTATCTATCTATCTAAAGTGGCAATAGGCAGGCCGCTTGCAGAGGTGATAACTATTGGGGGACAAATGTTCCCGAGTCGCGACCACGAACTAGAGACGCTGTCTGGGCGTCCTACCCGGTGGACTGACGATCTAGTTAAGGTTGCGAGAAGCTGCTGGCTGCAAACGGTCTAAGGCTAATTGTTGTGGCGTTGCTTGGCGATTATGTTGTTACTTAAATAAGAAGTTCTCTAAATAAATATTAAAACGCTGTCACTGAAGCCGCAACTTATTTTCAAGGAAATCGTAGCACGTCTCGTAGCATGGACTGCTACGACGCCGTAGAGCAATACGCAAGTACTTCTCCCAGTATTAAACAAGTAGGTATGTTGTTGCCTGTTCCTTTTATTCACAACTTGCAAAACCTTAAATCGAAATTAAAACTAAACCTGGTTTAAAATAACACGGGGTATTTAACACTTTGGAGTTGACAGAGACAGAATAATATTTTAAACTAAGTTTAGGTATACAATTTTGCGTAATAATAAGCCTAATAAGTTTATAAAGCGTTTCGAAATTATAATTTCTGAAGGCATTTACTCCAAGGTTGCACAGTCCAGTTCGAAAAACGACGCAAAAGTATTCTATTTGCGTTAATACATTTTAAACTCTATGTGACAAACTTTGAACTTACTCCTAACTGATATTTGATTTTATTTATTTGTATCTTACGGGCTCCAAGACAGATAAGCATATATCTTGTGTTTTTTTTCTCGTATCGTATATCGGACCCTAAATTCACACACGTCCTTCACAAGGTTACAGAAGACATTTTATCATTTATTTCGGGATTCTCAGTGTGACCCCGACTTTCACTGAACTGTTTTAGTCATACCATTCGCTGGTTGGCCTTGTATTAAAACTAACAACTTTAATCTTCTTTAATATTAGGGATAAAAAAATTTAGTCTACTCGATGAGACCGGGACAATGATAGGGTTGGGGTAAAAAAAGTTAAATTCTTGTGTAAAATAAATAAATTACACAAAACAAATTAAATTGGAATCGCTTATCGTTGTGAATTATTCAGCCTCTACTACTAAAATGTTTCGTTCATTCGGAGATAAAAACCTAATAAATTAAAATAACCATTTACTTGTGTCAATCCTTTGACAAAATATGAACATCTGAATTTAGCCGGGTCAAAAACATGACCGTTTTCAATGGGCTAGTTTCCTGGGTCAAAAAAATATATTCTACTTAGTCCGTCAGTTAGATTTAAAAAAAATTTTGGCCCTTAAATTTTGTCTTTTGTCAATCAAATAAAAAATGACGAAGATAAAGCGCAACAAAGTTTAGGAATGGGAGCACGTGACGTCACGCCGTGCTAAAAGTTTCGCAAGGCGTGACGTTACGCGGAACTTTAACGGGCTATATCTTCATCATTTTTAGTTTGATTGAGAAAAGTAAAAATACTTGTCCCATATTTTCTGTTAATCCAACTGACGGACTAATTAGATTTTTTTAGGAAACTAACCCATTGTTCATAAATGTCAAAGGTTTCACACGTATTCGTTGTAGGCCTTCTGAACCATTCGATAACGAATTGACAACCGACAAATTATGTGACACTATGGTAAATCCCTATGGTAAATATGGTATAGTACCACATGGTGTTTCAGGCGATAATTTGCTATCAAACGGTTCTAAATCGGGGTCTGTTTGTTACTCATTCCGGTTACGAGTATTTAAAAACAACTGACATATGGATAAACAGACAAACCGTCAAGTGTTTCCAAGTGGTTTCCATCATTTTCTTTATCTGCAAAATGAAATCAATTTTCCAAATATCTTTATTTTATATCATTTGATTACCGTCCATCGGCTAGTGCACACACTTCTCATCTGTATTCCGAAATCTCTTTCCAGCTAAGAACCAATTGTCTGAGAGCAAATACATCACAGATTACCGTCACCAGTCAGCCAGCAGAGTGGAAAGCGTGGTTCGCTCTTCGCTCGCCGGCGTCAGTCGAGAGAAATGTCCGCCATTCGTTAGGACAGTACTGCATGTGTCCGTTGCGTTCGTAATATGTCCATTCCATTCCATTGTATAGATGGCTAGTGTTAGTGCTACTTTTTATTCAAGAAGAGTATAATATCAAGCAAAGGTTGCCTAGAAGCGAGACCGCTTGGTTAAACTAAATTAATGTATGGCTAGTTTGTAATAACTTTCGTTATTTTGTGTAATGAAATGTCTGTCGATCTATGCATATTGCTGATTTTATAAAGAGATAAAGTTTGTATGGATCTAGGTCTGCATGTCTACATAAACCCATTAGAAAAATTATTTCACCAATGTTTATATGTAGTTGACTTATTATTGTTAATATCCCGAAAAAAGATTACATTTACCTACCGAGGAATAGGAGATAGAGTTTAATATTAGTGGCAGAAATTATCGCTGTTCAGTTCTTCGTCAAACCAAATACACGCGGGTAAAGTAAAAGCTAAAAATAATATTTTAGTTTTTACAATGCCAGTTATCGAAGATGATGTTCATTTTATAAAATAGATTGATGGAGGTGGGAAATAAGTCCTTTCGCTAATCGAGTGACCGTCTTGTAGTTTGGTTCCCTCTTGTCATGTGGCTATTTTTTTTTTGGTGTAATGTCAAAGTATATTTTTTTGTTTATAAAAGGTCTTAAAAAAAATGAAAAATGAAAAATGAAAAATGTTTATTTCTTCAACAATAATCTTAAATACAGCTATGCAGAGGTGGACTCTTTCTTATAAGTGCTATGGCACCTGTGGCAGAAGGAGTCACTCTTCCTTAACAAAAGGTACATTTATATATGTAAAAGCAAGTTTCATGGTACTTTTTAACTTACAAAACAAAACGTTTGTGTGTGTGTGTGTGTGTGTGTGTGTGTGTGAGTGTGTGTGTGTGCGCGTGCGCGTATGTGAATGTTAATGCGTGTGTGTGTATGTGTAAATGTGTGTGCGCTTGGAAAACATGTTTGGCATTGTGTTATGTATCATATTTAAGTAGGCTTTCAGTTTCTTCGTAGTTTAATGATTTTAACCAGTTTGTCACTGTAATTTTGCACTCCCGATATGTTAGGGGGTATATTTCTAGCTTTTTATTGACAAGGTTGTACACATGAGAGGATAGGTTCTGAAATTGGTTTTGGGCAAAAGCTGTGCGAGAGCATTGAATTTCGATTATCTTGTGCTTTCTTCGTTTTTGAGTGATATTTTGATTGTAAACCAAGGTCTTATGCCTTCTAAGTACAGCAAGTAAGACATATAGTTTCCTGATAGTAAGTAAATCTGCTAAATCATAGAGCAAGTCAGTTGAAAATGTTTTCTTCTTAAAGTACATAACTTTTAGCAAACCTCTCTGAGCTCGTTCAACATCTAAGAATTTTGTTTTTAGTGCCCCGCCCCACACTGTTATGCAGTAAGTTATAATAGATTGAACTAAAGAAATATAAACCTGATTTAGTAATCTCTGGGTAGCAACATGCCTGAGTGTTTTAAAAATCCATACCATTTTTCTTGTCCTGCTTGCTACCAGTTCAATGTGCGATTGCCACGTGAGTCTCTGGTCCATCATCTGGTCCGTCTTAAGCTGGTGAGAAACGGCAATAGACGCCTCTTGACATTGTGAGGTCAATCGCTGCCATTGGTCGATCCTTTCGTCAACTTCGCCAGCCCGTCAGCAAGACTCCACGCCTTGCTGTTCCAAAACTGGCGTCCAGCTGCCGTGTGTCACCGGTCGATAGAATATAAAGTAATGGACTTAGTCCTAAAATGTTGCAAGCTAAAGTGACAGTGGGCCGGCCACTTCTGTTGCAGAACCGATGAAAGGTGGAGTAAACGGGTTCTTAGAGAGAGAGAGAGAGAACTTTTAAAATCATAAAAAATCATCGCTCTAAAATCTTTTCGACTGAATTCCATTTTCGTTGCGTACGTAGAACTTTGATGTGTGATAAAAAACAATTGACAAATCATTTCCCGCCAATTATTTTTTTTTATTACTAAGAAGGTTGCAACGTTAAAAAAAATATAACATTCGAAATTCAAATATTCCGATTAGCTAGAAGTGCAAAACTTTTAGTGTGCCCCATGTAGTATACATACTATAGCCATGTGCAAGCGCCGATCCATCAACAGAGTCATTCATCTTCCTCTCGTGAGTGAGCCGTCCAAAATTTCACAACTTTTTCTCGGTGAAAAACGTTGGTTGAAACTTTTCACACATGCCATTAGCAAAACAGATGTTATACAATTTTTAATACTTAACAAAATGTCACATGTGTTGAGATAACTTCGCATATGTAAATTTTGCGTAGGTATAGAATAGGTATACTTTCAAGATTATTTGTGCCTTCATTTAATTTTGTTATTTGAATTTGTATTTTAAAAGATGGCTGCATCAGGCTAAAATAAAATACTTAAATTGATTATAGGCAAACTAATATATTTTGTGGCAGGGGTCACTTAGTGTATAAATAAGTATTAGAATTTGTAAGAACTTACCACGAAAAAACGTTACTTTAGACAACTACCTCCAAAATTGTGTTAGCCCTTAAATCATTAAATATTTTACACGAATACAAATTTACCATTTAAATTTCTAATTGAAAGGCACAGGCTTCACTACTACCCCGTGAGCCCTGTGCTGGAGACGTATTTTTGAAGCATTAGAAATGAATCTTGAATTCGAACACGAAAACAATTCGTCTATGAAAATGGTTTCTATTGCTTCCGATTTTACGCATTTCTGAATCACTTGAAAAAAGTGTTGCTATTAAATTGAAATCTTGTAACTATTTTTGTTTCACGCAGAAAATGTTATGAACCATACAGCAAAAACTCATTAACGAACGTCAATAAAAAGATTTAAAAGTGTCAAATCTATGTCAACCAATGTTGTTTGTCAATGTCAATGTCATTTTTCCGTCCTTTCTACTAGTAGAAATCGAAAAGTGTGTGGTAGGACGACTCGTAGTAGAATTCACGGAATGAATTGTCAAAAATAGTGATTTTAGGAATTCGCATGCGAATCTTGCGATTTTGTGTTCGGATTGGAATTCGCATGATTCAAAAATACGTCTTCTGATTAGTGAAGGTGAAGGTGTTGTAACGCTGGTGGACTAAACCAGGTGTAAGATGTAAACAAGGCCTATGATTAGGCTTCACGATTAGAGCTATTAATGGGACCATCTTTTAACGTGCCTTTTAAAGTACGGAAATTGTCGCAGATACTTGTGATAAAAGTTACTAAATATTGACGACCTCCGTAGCCGAGAGGCGAGCATACCGGACTTAGTGTCGCTATCTCTGAGGTCCAGGGTTCAATTCCCGGTCGGTCAATGTAGGAAAATAACTTTTCTATATTGTCTCGGGTCTGGGTGTTGTGGTACCGTCGTTGTTTCTTATTTCTGTAACACAAGTGCTTAAGCTACTTATCATAGGATCAGAGCAATGTATGTGATGTTGTCTAATATTTATACATATTTAAATATTCATATGATAATAGTATCATTATATTTAATATTAATATAATGTTAGTAAGATTATTAATGGGAAATGTCCTTACTTATATTGTAGAAATGGTCAGATCACCCTCTTACAACTGCGGCGTGGGTTGCAAACTTTAGTGTTCACTACCAAAACGCTGCAACCACTGAGCTACGAGCTCCTTAAGCCTGTAATACAAATAGTTTTTTTTTTACAGAACAATACTAAAGCCACAGAAGATTACACGAAGACAGGGCTGCCCCAAACAGAATGTCCCTAAATCCGTGTGATCGATGCGCCGTCTAGGCATCTGTCCCCTATCAGTCTTCATTGTCTTCGCCGTTTGTCCCGTCCCAATTACGAGACCGCAGAAAAAGTATTACTTAATACATCTGTATCGCATTTCTTACGGCTTCCCGCTAGATAATTAGGGACGATAATGATGTACAATGCGACTATTACTTAATGAATGTGCTGAGAAATGAGCCGGGAGGATTATTGGAAAGATAATGGTTTATGGGAGATTTTCTATAGCAGCATATCTGCAAGGTTTGGCTTTTACTATAGTAAAATCTAAAACGTAAAATACTTTATTAAAATATTATAGTAATAAAATATTTGTATATACAAATTATAGTAAAAGTTGAAACTTATCATTGCAGAAATAAAGGAAAAATTGCATGTTTGATTCAGTCAACAGTTAATGCAGATTAGTGCGAGCTATGTTGGGAAGCGAGAGGGCATGGGAGGGTATGGTCTCCTTTTGCGAGGACGTGATGTCGCAAAAGGAGGCTGCGGAGCGGGTCAGGGAGGACGATCCTCATACTGACCCGATCCGTAGAAGAAGGAGGGGGAGAAGGCGGAGGCATTACGCCCTCCGTCATCTCAACCCTCTAGCAGGCTAGTGAGTGAAGTCAAGGGGGCCTCGCATTGCACAGCCTGCCAGCCTTGGGGTGATCCTGTGTCTACTGGATCACCTAATTCCATATGCCTGAGGCCCGGCATAGCCGTACGTAGGTGATGCATGGAAGTCATACATTGGGTCCCCATGCATCATCAACATACGTTGAGGTGTACACTTTTTTTTTTGCTTAATGCAGATAATGTAGTCAGTGGCGGAGTATAAAGTATCCGACATAATAAAAAACAAGTAAATAAATACACATAACGACAATAGTTCGGACTTGGCCCTGATTAAGACAGCAGTAGATACAAGTATCAGATTACCATGATGATCGCCAATCCTGGCCAGAGAACGGTACCCTAAAAAAAGAAGTCGTATCTGTACGAAACTACGAAGGTCTATAACAAAACTGACCTGATTTTGCCCGACCCCTAAACTGTAAAGTATTGGCCAGGAACACAGGACTGGGGGCAGCGGAAACTAATCGCAGCTTAACAAAATCGTTACCGGGATTGCGAGATACAACTTAAAACCGGCAACTAATTTGTCTGGCGTGTAATAATTACTGAGGCCCAGTTAAATAACAGATAAGTCAGCCAGTTTAACGACAAACAACAGAAATAAATAAATAAATTTTTGACATTACATACACTGCTCTGATTCTATGGCAAGTAGCCAAAGCACTTGTGTTACAGAAATCAGAAACAACGACGGTAGTTGTGGTACCGTCGTTGTTTCTGATCTGACCCAGACCCGAGACAATGTAGAAAATGTCAGCACCATCACAAAATTAGCTCTCAATATAAAATAATAATATTAAGGGCTGATTTTTCAATAGCCAGATGAATTTTATCAGACGAAAAAAATTTACATTTATCAAAATGTAAATTTCACATTTTCAATACGAAAACTGTCAACATGTTAAATAAAAGTTTTCTGGATATTGAAAAACCGGCCCTAAAATAGTTTAATTTGTTGTCTATTTCGATTTTGTTCAAAAAGTACTTAGTCAGTCAGCACCATCACAGTAGCTCTAAATATCATCTGTCGAGAGCAGGGAGGGGTTGAAAATCAGTGCGGCCCGAGACCTAGTTTCGTGTCAGCGTGGGCTGAACTTCTTTTCTCTTTGTCTTTTCTTGTATATTTTTTTTTTGAGCGATCATAACCAAAAAAACTTGTAAAATGTTTCTGGAGAATACAATTAATGTTTATTTTTATTTTTAAAGTTATAGAAATAGAATTAGACTCGCCTCTCAGCTACGGAGGTCGTCGTATGGACGGTCGTACGGATATTTTACAATTTAGACGTGTTCTTGAGTGCAGACTGCGACTAGGCAAGCGCAGTGTGGGGCGCCCTCCGACAAGGTGGAGCGACGATATACGCAAGGCTGCTGGCAGTGGATGGAAAAGAAAGACGACGATCGGACGCAGTGGCGTGCATTGGGAGAGGCTTATGGCTAGCAGTGGACTGTCCAGGGGCGTGCATCTCATATAGGCTATTATGCAGAGCCTACCTTCATAAAAAACTGAAGAACAGCTGACCATAATTATTAATTACGTATTCAACAATAAACAATAAATATTCTGTAACAATTTTTCGTCTACCTATACTTATTCCTTACTAAAGCACGCAACTTAGATCGTTCCTGTGCAATTAACCAATGTTAGGCTGCCGCGAGATCGCCTACTGTTTCACGCAAACTTACTCAATTTTCACTCACAGCCTACTCCCCTCTGAAACCAATGCACGCCCCTGGGACTGTCGTGGTTATGATGATGAATATTTTACTTTTGTGATGTAATAAAAAGTCGTTCATCATACAAGGTGGACATCTTTTGCTCTTAACTTCCTTCTAGCTCTCTGTCCCATTCGTCGTCAGGATAAGCTGGACCGTGATCCTAGATCCTATCGCTTTAAATGTATCAATAAGTAGGAAACTAACTTGAATTAACTACCGATATTCTAGTACTACCTACTGGTATTACTACTCTTTTTACTATATTGCCTCGGGTCTGGGTGTTGTGGTATCGTCGTTGTTTCTGATTTCTGTAACACAAGTGCTTTGGCTACTTACCACAGGATCAGAGCAATGTATGTGATGTTGTCTAATATTTATTTATTTATTTACATTTGGAGCGATTTAATTGGATACCTCTGAGACACTATGCGACTCTTGGCAACAGACTATCTGAGGCTAAGGTAAAGTAACGCCATTGAAAACGTCAGTATACAAGATGATCTTTAAATGTTGAAAAAATATGATGGATAGGATAAGCTAATGATATGGGCCTTTACAAAGCAAGAGTGAATACATTCTAAGGCAAGAGTAAGTTACACTCTCGCTAGACTACATATCCAAACATTAGCACTATGAATACTTGTAAGTAAGGCGCCTAAGTATGGCGGACGTGTACCGTGACGTCACGGTACATATCGGATCTCATTGTCTAGTATGCGACTTTAATGGCTTGTAAGTCAGGTATTTATCAATATTGTACAAATTTATTTAAGTTTTATTAATTTTAATTAAGTATTATTTATTTTAAGACCAAATAAAAATATATGCATAATATTACCTATTGGACTCTGTGTAATGATATGGCTGTTTAATTTGCGATTTATCCCAGACCTCTACCTTGCGGCAGGTTAACTCGGGATTAATTACGGGGCTAACTGTTCATAAATCATTCCAACCTACCCCAGCAGATTTAATTTTAGTTACTCACACTAATGTTCTTTGGGAGTTGCTGATTTCTTTTTCTTTTAGTTAGGCGATTAAGGGAATGCCTTGAGTTATTTATTTGGAAGTAATTCGATTTGTTAAAAGAAATTAGGGATAGAAGTTTTGGCTTTAGGTTTCTATTTTTTAATGAAGTGTTCGACGTTTGTTGAATTGGATTTAGTTTTCTTTAGTATATTAAAACTTTAAGGAACAAAGAACATACAATCTAAATAACTTGATAGTGCATTATTATAAGAAAGACAGGCTTTAGTAGTGATGATCTATAACGAAATGTAATTTCTAAAATTAATTTATCTTTCTGCACGAACAAGCTAAAAAGCGTCACGCGCAAGTTTTTGTTTTTGTTCAATCCAGATCAAATTACATGTTTTGTTGTATGTTTTTATTGTCAAATACATAACATTAAGGACTTATTTTAGAGGAATTCTTCTTTTTTTTTAGTTTATACTAAAAAAAATATGTGACTATCGTGACAATAAATGTCCAATGTGACCGAGCATTTATCATAAATGACGGACGCTTATAGCATATGACCGTCAAGTTACAACTCTACTTGTGTGTCTATGATGCGGGATAAAGCGTCAACAATGTTGATCCTTTACAAGATAATATTGATAATTTATTAGGTAGTGGACGTCCTACGTAGGTTTGAAAAACGATCGGTTTTGCGCGCTTGATTTCATAGTTAATTTTGACTTAGGTTTACTACTAAAATTTTGGTTTTTTACATAAAATAAAAATTATATTATTTTGAAAGTACTCGTATACCTGAAAATTATTGTGTAGTGTTTAAATCTTATAATAGTTGTTCACAACGATAGAAAAATAAATGATAATTGAATGGAAATTTCTAAAATGTTATGTTATTTCAGCATTTTTTTTCTGCTATATTTTGTAAGAAAGTAAAAAAAGTATTCAACCTATGTGCAAGTAGACCATATCTTGAATTAAATATTAAAATTGAATTGTCAGGATAACTTGTAGTCTCTTGTAAACCGATGTTCAAACGTAAATCGAACGTCATTTTTCTGATATAAGGGTAGTTCTTTTGGTGATTTACCTTTATTTTTGAAATGATATGAAAAATCCATTCGCGCAGCATGCAACAATAAGTATAAATAAACTAATCTTTTAAAATCACGTGCTATTTTGTTTCAATTATCATTCACGTCTTTACAATCAGAGAACAAAATGTACGAAAATACGACGATTTCTAGGACAGCCTCTTAACAGATTGTTTGTTAAAATATAAAGTAACTTATATTGGGGCCCATTTTTTCTCAATATTATATAAGACGTTTTCAAAGCTACAAAAAGTTACGTAGTACGCAAAATAAATTCAAAGGAACCTTTGAAGCAATCTCGCCTCTACACAAATTATGCTGTTCAGTTTGTAGATATTAGCCCTCGCCCCAAATCATTTTGCGAACAAATAACAAGCGAAAAATAGTAGGCAAGCCTAGATACAACGCACATTGGCGCCTTACACCACAGTGTAAAGAAATCAGCCAGTATTCAAATATTTTGATAGTATTTCCAAGCCTCTCTGGTTTGAATATGTCACACATACCTACAATGAGTTGCTCGCAGTTGCAGACATTCATATGTTTACCGGAGATTAGACAAGACAGCTCGAAAAATTATTTTTTTTACGTTTTTTTACTAAAAGCTACTGAGTAAAATGTGCTTCGCCGCTGCAGTAAATATATTTCAACAAAACAATAATCGTTTTTATTTTAACAAGTCGAATTCGATGAATCAGACATGTTTATGACCAAAATATGTAAGTCAATGAGGAATATAAGTAATGGGCTAGTTTCCTAAAAAATCTAATTAGTCCGTCAGTTGGATTAACAGAAAATATTGGACACGTATTTTTTCTTTTCTGAATCGAACAAAAAATTATGAAGATATAGCCCGTTAAAGTTCCGCGTAACGTCACGCCTTGCGACACTTTTTAGCAAGACGTTACGTCACGTGCTCACTTTGATGCGCTTTATCTTCGTCATTTTTTGTTTGATTGACAAAAGACAAAATATGGGTCCAATATTTTTTGATAATCTAACTGACGGAATAAATAGAATAATCATTTTTTGACCCAGGAAACTAGCCCATTGTTTTTAGTAAAACTATTATAAAGACAGCCGCGAATTACATTTTAGCAAGTATAGTATAGTATAGTATCAGTATTTTTTTTTAAAACGTAATAAAATTTTATTTTTGCGGGCTACACTAAGCGATCTTCCTTAATTATTGAATTTCCTCAGTCCAAAAAAACCGTATCAGATAATGTTACTCAGTTTTTTGCTTAACTTCATCATTCATCATCATCATTACAGCCACAGAACGTCCACTGCTGAACATAGGCCTCCCCCATTGACTTTCATTGGGGGGGATTGCCAATACTCACCACGCTTGGCAGGCGGGTTGGCGAGCCCAGTTTTTTATAAGATTTCGCATTCAGACGCTGCTGCCCGTCTCGTGCTACAGGAATTAGTCGCCTCTTACGACACTTGCTTGCTTAACTTATTGCCGTCTAAATTACAAGCGAAGTTATTTTACTGCTTTTCCTTGCGCTTTTTCTCGTTGGGGCTTGTTTGGAAATAAGTAATCCTAGATTAGACAAAATAGTTATTAATACCCAGACAATGCTTTTCAAATTTAAAAAAATATATTGTATTGGTACTGATACCCGTATAGATAAGCAGTTGATTTAATTCGAGTTGTTTTTTATTTTTGCACTATGCCCTTATCAAAACGCCTAAGTGCGAATGTAGGCGAAAATTTTCCCTTATTTTGTCGTCAACGCTATGACAAACTGCCTCATGTTTATATTCATTTTCTGGGGTTATGCACATTTCTCACGCGGCCTCGAAGCGATGGTGCCCTCAACTGTCATATTTGGAAAATATTAGCGTCATCAAAATGTCTTGTGTGCTAAAAATATTTCATAAATTATAACTACGTTACAGTGTTATTCAAAATATATAACTTCTAGAGGATTCAAAAATGTATTGAAACTCATTTTCACTCCATGATGTATTAGTAAACTAAATACTTAAGCCCTTCGCGTGCCACAAAAAAAAATCCCTGTTGTTTTACATTGTTTTTCCAGTCTACCGTAGGTAAGTGGAATACTTACCTACAGTAGATTGGAAAAATACGAAAAAAAGGTTAGCTTTTTACTTTTAAAAAGACATTTAAATACACTGCCCTGTTTCCATAGAGATATCTTACATTGAGAAGTAGGCTTTCCAGTAAGACAATACCTACTACATACTTAAAAACATTATAACACGACTGTTTTTATTGAATGTTATATCCAGTAATAGTGATAAAAATAGATAATGACATTCCATATTCAGGTATTTTACTTAATAGTAAAGTAATTTTTAATTGATATTAGCGAATCCGCCTAAAGACAAATGCGTTGATTAAAAACACGGCTAACCAATCAAAATCGTTCATTTGTTGATTGCCTCACAAATGGACGTTGTAACACATTGCACGCAGAATCGCGAATGGCTATAATTAAATTATTTCATCAAATTAATTAATTTCGCGAACGTTTTATTACAAGTCGTACGTTTAAAATTACGCGTGCGATGGTTTCAGAAATGTTGCAAATTAAACCGCACAGAACAGAATTGCGGAATGTGATTTATTTCCGATAAATATTTTCAGAAATATAATTTTTCATTTCCACTTAAATTGCTACGTGACGTTTTTTACTTCATCACGTATTAACGGCTAAACGGATTAGGGCCCAGATTAATAACCCTTTGATAGCGAATTGACAACCGGTAAATCACGTGACACTAACGGTAAGTCATATCGTATAGTGGTCGAAAATTTACTATCGAACGGTTATGAATCGGGGGCTAGATACGACAAGTAGTCTAGTTGGCGCCCCGGACTACAAATCGTTGCAGGTTCAAATCGCGCAAAGGAAAAATGTTTGTGAGGGTTGTAAGTAAATGTTTTATAAATGTACGTGTAAAACGTTCTTGTCACTATAGTACTAGATTTGTTTGACTTTGTTGTATGATAGTTGAAAGAATAGTTAAAACTTGACCATTGACCAAATACAATAACTAAACAACAAAATATAGCACAAACTTTATATCTAATGCAAATAGTATTTTGTTCTCTATATTGTTTGAAGACTACAGACTACTGTGCAACCACCGCTTTTTAATAACGAGGTGTAACAGCAAATCTGTTACGAGAAAACTTCTTTAGCAAATTTCTTGCAATGTATCTCATCAGGGCTTTTAATCTGATTAGGACGCAACTTCTTGCATGCTACCCGCGTAGTGGTAGACCGCGATGGGGTGGTTTCAAGCACTCCATTAATTCTGCTAACTCTTGCGCTGGAGGGTGCAATGATTAACGTTTAATTAAATTATATCGTAAATTAAGTAACGGTACACAGATAACCATTGGACTAGAGTGAATTATCATGTTTTTTTAAAGCTTACTCTGACTAAATAAAAAAATTAGGACATCATCCACATATTGGGGCCAAATGTCTACAATAAAACGCGTCTAATAATCTTAAATAGCGTTTTATTGGACAGTTCTGGATACAGATCTAGGTGTCGGTGATAGTCTATTTGGGTTTGATGAGGGTCGCGTTATTGATAGTACTGCGCCAGTTCGGATAAATAAGAAGGAATGACCAATACATTACGTGATTTTATGTTTTAGGGGATTGTGTCTTTCCTTAGTGACAAAATAATTATTCAGCAGTATTGTTTAAAAACTATAAAATACGCTTTTTGTTTGAAACTCGTTCAACAAATCAAATAAGCTCAAACGCAAACGGTTTTACCAAAGAAAATATACTAGACCTATATATAAAAGGATCTTTGTGGTGTCACTAACCATTGAAGAATTTTACCTTCTACATTTTGGCAAGTTTCATATTATTGTATTGTCATATGAATGTCCCTTACAAAGTTTTTAATCAATGCCACAGTTAGAAGATGTCCGTGAACTTAGCAGAGCATTGTCTGGCAGATCAACAAAAACCACGAGTACCCTTCGCATGCAGATGAGTTCTGTAGTTCCTGATAGTTTATAAGAATAGTTCTGGTGATTTAACCAGTAAAAAGTTAATCGACCAAATGCTCTGCTAACTTCCCGTAGCAGAGCATTATCAGCAAAATAACAAACTTAAGCATTATTATAACTCTAACAGACGAGGTAAACCGTTCCTGATACATATAAATAATAGTTCTGGCATATTTAACCCTAAAATGTACAATGGAAAAGTAAAAAAATAAAAATAATTAAGAGTTATTTTGAAAAAGCAGAAAGGTAAGTAAAAGTACAGTAAAACCTATAACAATATAAATAACGGAGCAGATCTAGAACTACTCTATAGCTCACGTAGCAAAGTTGACCTAGAAATCGCACTTAGACCCCAGCAGAGCATAGTTGAAAACTTAAAATATCATATTTTGCTTTATTTATTTTTACCAAGTGCAATAATCCAGGAAGTCAGAACTCCTCGGTTCTAGATAAACCTAGAACTATTCCAGCCGCCCTCTCTTAGCACCTGAGAACTGTGCCACAGGTCTTTGACGATAAGCCTGCTTAGTGCGTGAACTTCAGGGATAAGCAGTGAGTACACTCGAGTCAAGCCCCAGAATAGGTAATACAACCTTATGCAGAAACGACACTATTCAAAAGCATAAGTTAGAGGCGAAAATATATAACCCCGTACACTTCCGTGCCCACTTACATTTAATAATCTATATATGCCGTGTGGGGACGGCCGTAAAGAATACACTTCCCCACCGCCAACAGGAGGCGTGTTGTAAAAGGCGACTAATTCCTGCAGCACGAGACGGGCAGCAGCATCTGCGTGCGTGCACTTAGACATTAGTGTAGTTGTAACATGTGACTTAAATTTATTAATAGGAAGTTCGATAACATTGTGAGGTTAAAAAAAAAAAAAAATTTCCCGAGAATGAATTACTTGTTTTGGCCAATCTAAAGTTTGGGACTACAAGTTTGTTTTTGTTTCTTGTGTTATATAAATTAATATCACTTTTTTATAGAAAGATCTAAATTTTTTCGTATGTACATGATATTATCAAATATGTATTGAGAGGCCACAGTATGTCGATTTCTTTAAAGAAATCTCTCAGGGATTCGTGCGGACTAAGTTTGTAATAGCACGAATGGCTCTTTTCTGTAAAATAAAGATGGTATCGAAGTCCGCAGCAGAACTTCACAAGAGAAAATCATAATGGCACAAAAAAACACTCAGCGGCATGCCCAGTGAAGCAGGGGGTTCCGCAAGGCTCCATATTAGGTCCTATACTCTTCATCCTCTACACTGCCGAGCTGCCTCACTGTATTTCTAACTGTAACTATCACTTATATGCTGATGACTTGCAGGTTTATAAAAGTTTCAAGCCTAACGAAACTAAGGCAGCTACTACTAAAATTAATAATGATCTAGCATCAGTATCCGAGTGGTCTGAGAAAAATGGCCTTGTTTTGAATCCGACAAAGACAAAGTTCTTGATGATAGGTACAAAGACGCAAATAAACCGAATAAAATCATGCCAACCAGAGATAAAGATTAGAGATCATAAGATTGAACAAGTACATGAAGCTAGGAATTTAGGTGTTTTGTTCGATGGTAATTTAAGGTTTGAAAATCACATACTTGGCATAGCCAGGCAGTGCTACTACAGATTGAAAGTGCTCTATCATATTAGACAATACCTTAGTACAAAACTGAGAATTATTCTGTGCGAGTCATTAATTTTATCAAAACTTAATTATGCAGATACTGTCATCAGTGGACATCTCTTGGTGCGGACTCAAAAGCTTATACAGAGAGTCCAAAATTCGTGCGCTAGATACTGTTTTTACCATTTTACCTGTTTTTACCACGTCAAGAGCATGTGACTTCATATTTAAATAAAAGTAATCTCATCAGCATGGAGTCACGACGTGCATTGCATTTTGCTGGCTTGCTTTTTAAAAGTTAACCTTTTGTAAACGCAATTTTAGCGTTCCTGATCGACTATTATTTTCAAGACATCGCACTGCAGCATTCCGGGGTAGTTTCAGATACTGTGCAACGAAGTGCTGGAACAATATTCCCCCATTTTCGTTGACGTTCTTTGACTGTTTGCACTTTTTTTAAGTTGAAGTATAAGCAGTATTTACTGAACCTCTAGAAGCAAATGTGACTGACTACCCATACATCTATGATCCATATCTATGTATCAACCCTTAATAGATTTGAATTTGAGCAATTCATAATTACCTTTTTCTTTTGTGCAGTAACTTAATTTTTACATTTTATTGTAGTATTTTTGTCTTGTCGGCCGTAGGCTTGGCGAACGCTGGGGCCTCTGTTAATGGTTTGCGCATAATACCAGTGGCTGTGTCGTGCTCGTTGCGTCACCGTGTTGGCTTGTTTCACGTTAGGCATAGTCAATTTAATATATTTGGTTTTTGTATTAAGAAGTAAGTGGTTACTTGTGAACCAATTTAATACCTTAGAGAGAGCACCGTTTACATCGTCAAATATTTCTTCGCCTTTTTTTGATTTGAAGATTAAAGAAGTATCATCAGCAAACAGAACTATCTCACAGGAGTCTTTCTAATAGAAAGGGAGATCGTTAATATAGATCAAAAATAGAAACGGTCTCAATATTAAGCCCTGGGGCACTCTCATTTGAAGCGAGGCGCCAGAGGAGTTAATACCATTAATGTTTACTGTTTGTAATCTGCCAAAGAGGTACGAATTAAAAAAAAATGATGCGTTATTAGATACACCGTAATGTTTTAGCTTAATAATAAGTGTTTGGTGATTGACACAATGAAACGCCTTCGATAAATCATAGAACACACCTATCACATCATGTTTATCTTCATACGCATCCAAAATGGGTTTGACAAGTTCCACGCCAGCATCTGTTCTATTTCTACCTTTAGAAAAACCAAACTGTTTCTCGTGCAGTAAATTGTTAAGTTTGCTGAATTTCCATAGACATATTATTTTAAAAATAGATGCAACAACAACTTTGGAAACGTTCAAATATCAATGTAGCTGAGGCTGTCTTCTTCTTTTATAATTTGATTTGGTAACGATAGTAGGTTGAAAAAAGTGTATTATTATTAGTATCTAGTTGAATTACTCAGCGATCTATATATGTACGTAAGTACTACAATAAATTTTACTTTGCGATTAACGAGAGGTTTGGTCGCATCACTAGTACTACTATTATACTAAAAATACGTCAATGTCAGTTGGCCATTTGCTTTGGCATAATTGATGATTTCTATAGAATTTGACTGTATGAGCCAAATTAAAATATTAAATCGGTAAGTGTAAATTTTTTTAAGCAGTTATCTATCCACAACTTTAGAAAATTAAGACAATATACTGTTGTCCGTAAAAAATCGACGGGGAAATCCTCGTTCCGTTTGATAGTGATGCATACCGGGAGTTCAGGGTTGCCAACCCGTAGGCGGCCATTACACATTCAATCTAGATCACGATCCGTTACATTCCTCCAAAACTCTATTTCTTTCTATCCTACAAGTTATAAATAACTAAAAAAACTACTTAGATGAAAAAGATAAATAACGGTACTTATAAATAATTCTAGCAAGATAGAAAGAGACAGAGTCTGAACGAGAAACAGCGGAGCACGATTGAGATGAATTTGTAATGGCAGCCGAACATTTGAACTGTCAGTTCGAAGCCGAACCTGAACCTAGACTTGAATTAAATGAATTGAATAGGTTTGATTAATCGTAGGATTCGCAGGGCTGCAAACCATACGATCTGTATAAATGTATAAATTTAATAAAATTATGGATTGTTTTGCATTATCGTCTATTTTTGACTTTGACTTGACTTAGCTGGGGGCCCCCCTTGAGTCCACGGGGCCCTGGGCTGAAGCCCAAAAAGCCATATGGTAGATCCGGCCCTGGGTAGTCCGTCAAATGAAGTAATTATCTTTTAGTTACTAACAAAGATCGATGTCAATCGATCTTTATTTTTTTTTGTTTTCTTTGAAGGACACTGTGATTTTTGTGCGACGTTAGGTACAATATATATAAGTTCGTGGTACCTCCAAGAGATGGCAACGTACAGACATTCGATCGCGGTGACGAGTCACGTCATAATCATCGTAAAGTCTATTTTTCGTTACTTGTCGTATATTGTAAACAATCTTAACATGTATATTTATTTATTTACAAATAATAATGAAAAATGTAAATGTATAAAATCAACGAACTGTTAGAATAAATAGGAATTTGTGTTAAATGATTTATTACAGTAGTAGGTTATCATTATTGTTTTTATTATTTTTAGGCCCGATTTTTCAATAGTCAGATAACATTTTTGTTAATTTATTGGTCGGATAAAAGTTAGCATTTGAAAAATCGGCCCTTAAATAAATAATTTTGACAAAAAATAATGTCAAGATTGTTAAGAAAAACGATCTGTAAAGAGAATCCTGTCGACCATTTGTACCATTAAAGCGGGATTTTCTGCTATTGCACATGTTTTCTTCATCAGCCTTTATAACTCCACTGTTGGACATAGGCCTTTCCCATAGAGCCACAATGCGCTCATTGTGGCCTAAGCCACAATATATCCTGAGCCGTTTGCTTCCAGCGGCTTCCCACTTGCTATATAAGTTTTATATTAGCTTTTATGAATCGCAAACGCTGTAACCTAACTCTGAATCGCCTGAAACTGAATCTGTGTAAATCCGCACTCATCAGTCAGCGGCGCGCCATTAATCACATTCCTGATGAATTGATTCGACGTGACGGGACAAACTTTCTACTAAACTACCCCCAGTGTTACCTGCCAACCCATTTCAATCTTTATCCTAAAGACACAGCACCCATTTTGGAATAAAAACGAGTCGTGTGACAATATTTCTTAAGGCGCATCGGTTTTTTTTCCGCAAAAGAATTTGAACGTTATCCTCAGTAGAGAAAAGTCGCAATTGGGTTATGAGACACGAGATGTGACAACACTTTTTAAGGCCACCCGGACAAGGCCGACAAATTGGGCGGACAATCAGTTAGTTCGTCGGTCTAGTGAGTTATCATTGATGTATTTTTAGATCGACTTAGATTTATAGAGGGTGCTTAAGAAAATTAAGATTATCTAGGAACAGTACTCTAAATACAAAGAGTTTTTTTCTGTTCCTGTAATTTAGTCGCCAAGGCCTAAGCGGAGAAGTGCGGCCTTAAGCCTCGAAGCGTTTGAATGTGAAAATAGATTACTTAAATGAAACTAAGGGATACAGATTAAATGTTATCAAAACAAATGCTCACTCAGTCTTCAAACTAAGGGATTTTGGTACCAAACACAAAGCCTTCATTAGGGTACGTTAATCAAACAAGAAACCCTCGTAAAATGTCATGTCTGTCCATCCGACCGAGCAGCCGACCGCCCCCATCCATCACTGCTTTACAGTTTTTGACCAACATAGATTCGTATTAACGCATGAAACACCATAATATACTGGTGGTAAAGTACGCACTATAAGTTTATTTTTAATATAATATAGTAAACTTCTTGTTAGAGGGTGATTCTACAGCTTATATACGACAAATGTTTTAATAAAAATAATTTCTTTCGTCAATTACACCAACCAATTATCCAGCCCAAAACTAAGCAAAGCAAGTAAAATATTAAAATATATTTACAAACATCAATGATGACACAGGTATAGAATAGAATAGAATAGAATATTTATTTATTTGCTTAAGACACAGTATAAAAGCTGTTACAGAGTTAGAGCGGATTGTGCACATGTCTTGCTTCATTAAGATAGCATGCAAATATAAATTAATTAAATTTAACACTGAGTTTAGAAAGTCATAATAAAATTGAATACTAGTTAATTATAAATTAATGGAATTAATGGCACAATAAAATAAATAATACAACATTCAAAACTATTAATTAATTCATTTCAATGTCAAAAAATCTCGGATGTCATAGAAGCTGTGTTTATTCAGCCATTTAAACAGTCTATTTTTAAACAAATTAATAGTGAGTCCCTTCATTTCATTAGGTATTTTATTGTATATATGAACACACATGCAAATACAGCTTTTTTTGTATTTACTTGATTTTGGTATATCGCTAAGTATCAGTCTTTGAGGATATCTTAGTCTGGTATTACCAGCTCTCTCGAAAAGCGTTGGGTTTTTGTGAACGAATATTGCCACTTCATAAATGTAAAGTGATGGAAGCGGCAATAAACCCATGCTTGTAAATAGTGGTCTACACGATTCAGAAGGAGGGATACCACATATAGCCCTAATGCATCGTTTTTGCGCAATAAATACCCGATTTTTTAATGTGCTATTGCCCCAAAGTAAAATTCCATACCTAAGAATTGATTCTATGTAAGCGTGATAAGCTAAGACGGCTGTTTGTCTACATGTTACGTTTTTAACTTGTCTTAAGGCATGTACAAATTTATTGATTCTTGTGCAAACGTTATCTAAATGTATTTTCCAGTTTAAGTCTTCGTCGATTTCTACACCAAGAAACTTAAGGTTTGATGTTTCCTTTAGGTTTGAGATATTTAAATTAAAATTGTATTTGTCCTGTTTACATTTATTAAATTGTATGAAATTCGATTTATTAAGATTAATTTTTAAATTATTTGCATTTATCCATTCAATTATTTTGTCAATCGTATTATCTGTCTATTTTATGATTTTTAATGTGTTTTTTATCCTCGGATGTCACAATGATGGATATGTCGTCAGCGAATAGAATGCATTTGTGGTTAGTAACATGCGTTATGTCATTTACATAGAGCAAAAATAGGATTGGTCCCATCACACTCCCCTGAGGGACGCCACAGGAGTTGTCCCTAAATTTCGATGAGAATGTTTTAACTTCGCTTCCTTCAATATTTTTTATTGTTACACATTGTTGCCGATCATTGAGGTAGGATGTAATCCATTGCAGTGGGAGACCTCTGATACCGATTTTTTCTAGCTTGTATAACAAAAGTTTGTGATCGACATAATCAAATGCCTTCGACAAATCGAAAAACAGTCCAGTGGTTAGACGTTTCTTGTTAAGGCTTGTTAATATTGTTTTTATCAGATCAAACATGGCATAGGTAGTGGACTTATCTTTTTGAAAGCCGTACTGTCCACTGTCTATGATGTTGTGTCTACTACAGAAATCACTAAGTCTTTTGAGCATGCACTTCTCAAAAATTTTCGAAATGATTGGTATTAGAGTGATGGGCCTATAGTTTTGAGTGTCATTCCTATCCCCTTTTTTGTATAACGGTTTGACTACAGATATTTTTAGGCTATTATTATTATTATTATATTATATTATTTTAGGTATGCCTGTAATGTTCATTTTTATCACATAAACTTATGTTTTATTGTTATTATTATTAATAATTCTAGAAACTCCAGCTACCAAAGTAGAGGCTGAGGCTGAGATACAAAAGTAGTAAAAAAAAATATCTCCTTAAATGCGGGATTAGAACCCGCAATGGCATATATGCCTTTGTAGTCCGGATCGCCTCCCAATCTACAACACCTGATGGGTTATTTAGATAGATAGATAAATAAATACTGTACTTTCTTTGGCTGGCACATCCGTTGACTGATAGAAAATGCTTTTGGCATTAAGTCCGCCATTTGTCTACCTATTTTTGTGTGTGCAATAAAGTATCAATAAATAAGTGAATAAAATACTGTTTATTGCACACCATACAAATAAGTTACAGTACAGTACAGTATTTAGTACTTTTTAATTATTTAGGACGTATAAAGTTATTTTAAATTAAAAAAAGAGAATTTTAAAATTAAAATTAACATTAAATAAATAATATAAATATTGGACAAAATCACATATATTGCTCTGATCCGATGGTAAATAGCCAAAGCAGAAATCAGAAACAACGAAGGTACTACAACACCCAGACCCGTGACGATTTAGAAAATACGTTTATTCTACATCGACCGACCGGGAATTGAACTCGGGACCTCAAAGATAGGGACTCAAGTCCGTTATGCTCGCCTCTCGGCTATAGGGGTCGTCAAAAACTAGTTACTTCTACTACTAATGATCACTGTAGATTTCCCAGCACATATGATCCAATTCTGATTCTCTACATGTCGCTAAATAAACGACGTGAACGCGTCGCGGTAATAACGCACTGAGGCCTCTTTGTAAACGACCTCGCTTTGTCACTGTGTCGACGGGTCTTTGCGCGTTTTCTCTATTCCATATTTATTTGTTGTACAATTTTCTAGTTATTCCTATTGTATTTTGTCCTCATAATGAGAAAGAAAATGCTTTTCTTCAGTTGGCTAAATTCATGAGAATGGAGTACAATTAATCATCATAACCAGACCATGTCCACTGGTCGAAAGACGGTCCTCCCAATGGACGCTGCTGAGCCCGATTCTCGGTTTTTCTTTTCCTCCCTATGTCAGCAGCATTGCGTTAGTACGTAAATAAATATAAGTAAATATTAGACAACATCACATACTCTGATCCTAAGGAAAGTAAATAAAGCACTTGTGTTATAGAAATCGGAAACACCTATGTTACCACAACACACAGACCCGTGACAGCATAGAAAAGTTCGTTTTTTACATTGACCCGACCGAGAATCGAACCCGAAACCTCTAAGATCGCTACGCCAAGTCCAGTAGTCCGGTATTCGCCTCTCGGCTAAAGAGGTCGTCAATAATATAATCGCTTCACCTTGACGTAGGGCGCTCTACGTTGGGTTTGCAAAACTCGCGTTCTCCACTCAAGAACACATCTACCTCATTGGTTTTGTTTCTACGGCAAATGTGATCAGCCCACTCTGCCACTTTAGCTTGC
This sequence comes from Anania hortulata, assembly GCA_963576865.1. Classification (NCBI taxonomy): domain Eukaryota; kingdom Metazoa; phylum Arthropoda; class Insecta; order Lepidoptera; family Crambidae; genus Anania; species Anania hortulata. The sequence goes on along the minus strand of OY756405.1, from coordinate 14,055,718 downwards.
TTATTTTGAGCTATTGATTACTTTTGTTCTCTGTCTGACGAGAAATGTATTGGTATGTCATCATCATAATTTCAGCCATAGGACGTCCACTGCTAAACATAGGCCAATGATCTCCAAATTGGCTGGTTGGAAGTGGCCTGCGTCCAGTGGCTTTCTGCAACCTTACCAGGTCGTTTCTCCACCTTCGCTGCCCTTGCCGATACGTGGCCTTCATTCTAGAACCTTTTTGTTTCATCGGCCGTCAGTTCTACGTGCCCACTGCCACTTTATGTCACAATTATCCATTACTCTAATATCGTTTTGCAGTTGACATATTAGATCCAGTTGTGTCATATTCAAAGTAACCAATCCAATGAATAGTCAATCACCTCAAACATCAATATTAACCCATTCGATGCGATATTAGGTCGCATCGACCGATCCCTTTTTATTGCGTACAGGAACTTATCGTTTTTGTTTGCTCTTCTGAAATGGGTTAAGTGTTTGCACTAGCGGCTACTGTCAACGGAAAATGTTGACACAATTATGGACTTTATTACCCAAGTAATTAAGGCCACAATTCATGCCTAAGCAGCGGCACGTCGGACCACTTTCATGTTTCTTAATTAATTGAGTCCCGGAACGAAATGTGCCAAGGTCTGTGTATGCTACGGAATTATTTATGGGTGGTTTGACCGTTGAGGTGGAATGGAATAATGAAAAGTACCTTTGGTGCATGCCAAAATAAATAATTGAATATAGGTAGAATTTATGACATGAGTGCCGTGTAGGGACGGCCGTACAGAATACACTTCCCCACCGCCAACAGGAGGCAATCCCCCCCGATGAAAGTCATTGGAGGAGGTCTGTGTTCAGCAGTGGACGTCTTATAGCTGAAATGATGATGATGATGATGAGAGCTTTTGAGATGGGACTGGATAGCCGAATCCGTAACTACGAGATATAGAGAACATACCGGCCAAATGCGCACACGAAGGGTTCCGTGCATACAAGATTTACCTCTACCTACTTTTAAAATATTAAAAAACTGTAAAAAACAGGTAAAAAACAAAAGTTTTTTTAAGTTTGTTATTATTTTTTACTATAGCGGCTGTAACGTAGGTTCCATTATTGAACTTAAGCTTTTATAATTAAAAATATATTTAAACTAAAACTACAAAATACAATTAACTTATAGACAAGAATACAAATAAAAATATAAATAAGCTTAAAATAATTTCTAATAGAAAGTGTTAAAGGAAACTTAATCATTTATTCAAACTCCGCGATTCGGTTTGTTATTATTAGTTAAGATTTTAACAGCGCGCGCGCGCAACCCATTGAAACCGGTCTCGCGGTCGCGGTAGTAAGTCGAGCGTAGGTGGGAGGTATATGGGCCTAAGTGATCGGTCGCAAGAAGCCACTATTTTGGCAATCAACGATTACTTTTGTTCTGATATATGCGGTCTGATATATGACAGTGCGACATTTGCGTACTGTTCTCTCTAAGCTAAATCTTATTCATTTAAGTTAAAATACTTCGTGTTTATTGTCAGTTAAATTAAGTGACTATTTATATTCCCGTACTGGGTAAGTTGTGCACAATTTCAGCTTTACGCATTTAGATTGTAAGCTAATTATAATGATAGCCTACCCACGAAGGCAATAGGAATATATATTATCTTTCATTATACTTTAACTTCTAAAATTAAATAAATAAAACGAGTGTAATTATAATAAATAATATATAATAATAATATAATAAGTGTTTAACTCGTTGTGTTAAGAAACATACTAATGAAATAAATTATTATTTGCACTACCTTATGTTGCCTTCGTGCGTAATTTCTAGCCTAGACTAATGAAGTATGGTTTTGTTGTTTTCTTGATAGACAAAATTAAAGTAATATAGCCACTAGCTAAATTGTTTCCCGTTTCTGCTTTAAATAGTTAATAAATGTAAATGCCATAATATATCTCCTTAGATTAACGTAGGGAGTAAAATAAACTCCTTCTTTGGTTCACTAGTGTCGTTTAGTGTAGTGGTAGTTGCAATCAACTAGCTTCGTTTTTTTTACGCATTACGCCGATTATCAACAACACTATATTCGTGGTTGTCCTTGGCTGTACCTGTGCACTGACTTCAAACCTTGTATGTCTACATCGACAGGATCACCCTGCGGGTTGTAATCGGCGCCAAACCCATACGACGTGCAGAGGAGAATTGGGCATTCTAGCACAACCAGCAGCTGCACTAGACTGGATAACTGAGGGGAGTACTGGGCGTTTAAAGTGACTTGGAAAACTGAATCAAGACCAGACCTACCCCTGAGACCTTGACTATTTAATTTTATTGGCATAGATTTAAAATAAATAAAAATAAATCTATTTTTTTTTCTCTAAATCTAAGTTGTTAGCGTTTTATTAATTCCTTGCCTAAATAAAACGTGACACGGCCATACTGGCACATTTTAACCTATTACGTTTAAATAAATACAGCCCCGTGACTGACAGACGGAAGGATAGACGGACTGACAGACGTTTTAATAGGGATCCGTTAGTAACTTTTGGGTACGGAACCCTATGTTTCGTTGTTCGATTTTGGCTTCATGACCAATTAATTTTGACGTTCATAAGTGGCAGTTTTCTGTCCTAAACTGAATAAATGATTTTCGACTTTGACTTCGACCATGGCAGTTGGTGAACTGTTCTGGCATACATTGATTTAAATTCTCTAGAAGACTTTCTGTGTTATCTAATACTTCATTTGAAAACGGTGTTTCGCCATAAACGGAAAGAGTCCAAGTTCTATTCCCGGTTCGAGTCACTGAATTTGGCTTAGTCTTAGGTATGGCACATACTCGTACATGTTTTATCGTTATCTCGATATGCAAATGTTTATATCGTCATGAATTTAACACTATTTTAATATTAATCATGATTTAGGATAAATTAGTACAATTAAATTAAATTTCAAATTTAAATATTTATACAAGTAAAGTTAGTATGTCAAAAATCGTAACGTTACCAGAAGATTAAAATATAATAAAAATGTGAAAATAATAATATTATCAATTATCAATGACAATAATTTCATGTCAATAATGCAAATGTCACGCAATAAATTAGTTCAGTCAATATTCATAATATTGGCTATATAAAACAAAATATCTGATCCTCGCAGTAAATTACGCCCGCATGGCATGTCGGGCAAATGTGAAAAGGTCCGATCACATATTTGCACGGGACAATTTTATTAACTAGATGGGCCCGCTATTGTCCATGATTCATATAATTGAAATTCCATAATTGGAAATCAGTTTTGTTTCATTGTTATTAAACTTGATGCTTCTTTATTATGCCGTAATTATTGTATGCATATCATCATTATCATCATCATCATCAGATTTTGAAAGTCCACTGCTGGACAAGCGATTTAGAACGCCACATCAAACAGCTCTGGGCCGTTTGCTGCGGCTTCCTGCAACCTTAATTAAGTCGTCAGTTCACAGGGTGAGAGACCTATCCATGCTACGTCTCTTTTCGTGGTGGCCACTTGAGAACCTTTTTCCTCAACGGCTGTCAGTTATTCGAGAATGTGGGCTGGCCATTGCCTTGTGCTTTGCAATTTGAAATGCTAATAGGTGAATTTGGTTCTTATACGGATTTTAACTCAACATTAGTAAACTAGTGATATTTCTAATACTGCATTCTTCTCTTCTTCTTCATCAACCTGTCTCCAACTAATGCTGAGTGTAGGTATTTCACAGCATGCCATTACGGTCTTGAGTCTTCTCCTCGCCGTTTTGACTAGGTCGTCGGTCTATCTAACGCTTGGTCTGCTTACGCTCCTACGTCCAGTTCCAAAGCCTCCGCTCCAACACATTCCTGCTCTATCTACTGTCGGTGCTTCGGCAAATATAGCCCAATTACTTGCACTTCTTTCTCTCTGTTTCTAGACATATGTTAGTCTGCTCCTGTTTCTTTTGATCTCTGTTTTATTTATGTAAGTTACAAGATAGAGAACAGATTGGAACAGATTGCAGTAGTTGCATCATTTAATAAAATGAATAAGACATTTAAAGAGATGAAATCTAAGACAACCAAAATGATCGTATATAGGTTTACCACAGGGAAGTACTAGACCGGTACGCGGCCTCCATCCTAGAACCTTTCTGCCCCATCGGCCATCAGTTTTACGTGCTATGTGCCCCGCGCACTGCCACTTCAGCTTGCTAATCCGTTGGGCTATGTCAGCGACTTTTGTAACGAATTTTGTAAACAATACTAATCGATCTTTAAAAAGTGTGGCTTAAACAAATTAATTTAAACGTACCTAAATCGTATCAAAACCAATGCAATTAAAAAATGATCAAACAAAGTCATAAGTTAATTTACTGAAAGCTGCTCAAAAATAAAAGAAGTCCACAGAAACTTTTTAGTTGCCAAATTCGATATCAAATTTGAGTGATTTAACCTAAAAGTCAACCAGAAGATATTTGGCTATTTTTAGGGTGTAGATAAATAGATACTCTTTATTGTACACCATACAAGTAAAATACACATGTTTTTTACAGAAAGATGTACAATTTAGGTGTACTGTTAACACCATTAATTTTTTCATTGTCATCTGCACATTTTATGAAACAGTTTAAGCAATGAACATTAATCATCATCGTCATACTTTCTGATTCTATAATGTGATACCTAACTACTGAATGACTTCGTTTAAATAAAGTCACAGATGTTACCAAACGGATTGCAACGTTAAAATGGCAGTAGGACACTTTGCTAGACGTTGCAGGTAGAGCATGTCACTGACTGAATTGTGGTTGCGACGAGGAAAAGAAGTCAAAAGTGTGGTCTTGCTAGATGGGTGCGCAATATCGCAACAACGCGAACGGCAAGAATTAACAAGATATGATGTCAAGATGAATCTCTGTAGAAATTTCCTTCAAATCCTGAAAAGGCCCAATTTATATCTTTTGTCGAGTTACTTATGTTTTCTTTAATCTAAAATGTAAGTAAAACAAAACTGTTTTCAAGTATCTGTTCAAAAACAAGTAAACAATTGTTTAAACAATCTTAAATTGAACAAAACATTTTATTGATACCGAGAAGCCAGTCCCCTTTTCGGAACGGAAAAGTTAAATTACTTTACAAATGAATGCTTTTAATTAATTCGGGATAATATTTACGTAACAGAGTAAATTCAATACTTAACAGTCAAAATTTCATAACTTGTTTTGTTATAAATAGAATGGGAATAAAATTATCAAGCCTTTCTTAATTTATAGTCGTCAAATAGTAGTAGAACTTAGGTACAGTCAACCTACCCAAAAAGTTAAAGGTTGATTGAACCGATTTTCGACTTTACGTCTTACATGTCATAGATATAAATCAATATAAATTGATAAAAAAAATTCGTGGGAGGTTGATGAGCTGTTGATTAAATTAGCATGGTGCTCTTGTCTCATCCATCACTATTTATTAAACAGAGAGAAGCTGACTGCTTCTTAGTACTACATACTTAGCCTTCAATCATTTTCCCGCGCGCCAGTGCGAATGAAATGAACACCAAACCATTAGTTTGAATATTACACTAACACTAATTACTCTTCCTTTGTAAATAGTAGCAATAAATCGAAATTTCTCCTTACAAACCAGGAGCGTCGTTGAGGTGTTATAAACTAACTGGAAGACATCTCGGAAAAATGGATGCTCGCCTAAGAATAATCTGCATCTCTCTTGAACTGTGAATTACGAAATAGTGGACAATGCCTTGCAAAATTGAAATCATAATAGTGTAGGAGAGGGGTTGAGTTATTACAATAAATAAATATGCGCCGTGGTTCAGATAGTGAATTTTTCCAGTGCATGGCCTCTCCCAGCGTTTTTCCGAAATTTTGTACTATTGCATCAAGCATACATTTATTTTATAACATAACAAGTTAACCCAAAACTGTAGCAGCCTTACTTCTTTCTAAGTTTGTTCATGTGATCAGCTATAAGCTTTAGAAGTCCACTGCTGAACATAAGCATTCACTTAGAACGCCACAGTCAATGGCTCTGTGCCGTTTCTATTCAGAGGCCTCCCGCAACCTTGACTAAGTCTTCAGTCCACTTAAGTGCACTTAAGTGGAAAACAATCTTTCAGCATTATTTATTTGTATTGGTATTTTAATAAATTAAATATATATTTAATGTGACCAGGTGACTGCTCACACTGGCCTCATGGTGGCAACTGCGCTAAGAGAAGCTCAGAACCAGACAAGATGGCTGGAAATTTTGAGAAAATCTGCGAAGGCCTTTCAGGGGCGCGACCTTCAGAAATGAAGAAAACGACTTAGAAGAAGAAATATTAACAAATAAGTCAACCTCCAATTCATCTGACATCTTAGATGTCGACAGCATTCAGTAATAGAAACATGCTTTATACTGCTACAACATCAACAAGGAGTAATGAAACTGAAAAATGAATTAATTCTTTGTAAATGCAGTAGTCTGTGATTTGTTGTTTGCATTCCATTGTTAAGTAAGAAATAGGAAGAAAAGTCTGTTTTTATTTTGTATCTCGTAATTGAACATTCAAATTGGAATGTAATTGTAATCTTCATCTAAATAAAATCTACGGTATCTAGTGTTGTATTGTTTTGACGAGCATACTCAAAAGTTTTAATATATTTTGGCGTCGCTTTCGGATTTAATTCGGAACTCGCACACACGGCGATTCAAAAACAACACAGCCAAACAAATCTCGTTTAAAATTTAAAAGTTCAGTGTGTCTGCCAAAAACTGTGACACACACGGCCTGACAGGTTAGAGAAACTGTATTTTAAAATATAACAATGGCGGTGATGGAACTGATGGAGTACTGTTTTTTAATATTTGATATTTAGAATTGATAAGCTTAGACTTCAAGGTGGAGTTATTTGATTACAATTTATCGACCACCAACAGGAGGCGTGTCGTAAAAGGCGAATAATTCCTGCAACACGAGACGGGCAGCAGCGTCTGTGTGCGAAATCCTGTTAAAAACTGCGCTTGCCAACCCGCCTACCAAGTGTGGCAAGTATTGGCAATTCCTCCCAATGATAGAAGTCGTTGAGGTAGGCCTTTGTTCAGCAATGGATTTCCATGGTTGTAATAATGATGATGATGATGAATTAATCCACCTACATTAGTTAACTAGTTGCCAATATGGGTAATATAAAATACAAGGTGTTAATGAAATAACGCAAAATCTTTTAGGGGTGATTCTACTGCTAAAATACAGCAACTGTTTTTATAGGACCAACATCAAAAAACAAATTTCTTAAGAATTTGAAGATTGTCCCATACTAAATGTTGTATTTGAGCACCAGAATCAGCCCCTAAGAGATTTTGGGTTATTAATACGTTCGCTAAATATCTTCGTTCGTGTGGTCACAGTATAAGATAACTGCAGCTGCATTTGAAGTTAAAACAGGAATTTGCACTTCTGAGTTTTAAAACTGGCACACGTTAGTATTTTTGTTCGCTGAGCTTAAAGACTGTGTGTATCGCTAGCGCGCGTCAAACGGTAACCGCCCCCACCGCAAATATAATTTCAAACGGAAGGATTTTCATATCGCACACCTCAAATGCAAAATTCCACGAGTAATTCATATTCATCGAAGAATTATATTCGCACGGGAGCGTTTGTGTCGCTTTGCTAAAGTCATACGGTTTGCAGATATTAGTCTAAATTATTTTTGGAGTGCAGAGAATAGAATAATCTTGAACAACGTGAGATCGTCTATCCTCTACTTCTTCATGTATTTAATACGCATACTGTTAGAATAAAAATGACGTTAATGAGACGTTTATAAGTACCCGGGATAGAGCCTATTCATAATATACTGAATGAATGACTGTTATTAACTGTTATTTTGATATAGGTTGAATATAATTATGTATAGGTTAAATCGTGCAATTCAATGGCTACTGGTTAAACCTTCCTGTTTAAGCTCATTTGATTCGTTTTGACAAGCCCCATACATATAAAATTATGTTTAATAATATTTAAAACTATAAATTTATATTTGCATTTCTAGCTTGATATGAGCGAAAAGTGAGCAACATTAAAGTAAAGAAGTTGTTACACTGTATAGTTTTCATACTGTGGCCTTACTAAAGTCGCAGCATCTACCAAAAAATAGTTGTTTTGTACAACGTGTCCTTTGTGTGCAAAGCAGGCATTATAGGTAATACAATAGGTCCAATTTTTCCGTAAAAGAAAATGATTTCCAACTTTGTTAACGACCTAACATTTTGTTTACGACAAAAGCAGTTCAACATAAACCTTGTTTTGATCATAATAAACACCGTAGTAATTTCACACAATTTGTTTACCGTGATTTCAAAGAAAAACCATTAATAGTAAGATGTGTGCAGTAAATGGGAAATGCTCAATCACACACACACAGATAAACAACATAAAAAGTAATATCTCACTGGGAAGCCATACATGGCAAAGCGTTACGCTGCCACACGTTTTTTTTTATTAAAAAAAAACGGATTTGAATAATTTTATAGTTAAGTATGGAAGTTGTTTTAAAGTTTTTATTGCTGTTCATATATTATTTGAGGGGCATTAAGAGTAATGAAGAATGTATGTTTCATGCATTATAACTTTAACAATAAATGTTTACTTTGTTTATTTTAAGGACAAATCTTAATAAGGATGAGACAAATGGATAAAGATAAATTATTATTAATTGTTTTGTACGTACAATATGTTACAGTGAAGTAATTACCGTTCGACGTTTGTTCAGAGTAGTGACTAACAAGCGGAACCTTTCCATTCCCCTCTTATCTTATCTGTCACTTAGTAATATTTATTTAATAAATAAATAAATATTGGACATCATCACATACATTGCTCTGATCCTATGGTAAGTAGCCAAATCACTTGTGTTACAGAAATCAGAAACAACTACAGTACCACAACACCCAGACCCAAGACTACATAGAAAAGTTATTTATCGACATACCGACCGGGAATCGAGCCCGGGACCTCAGACATAGCGACACCAAGTTCAGCATGCTCGCCTCTCGGCTACGGAGGTTGTCAAATTGCTATAATTATTATTGCTATAATTCTGGCCTAACTGATAGAGAATGTGTGGCCAAATCATCTCAGAGAAAAGTACAGCAATACTCCTTTACGATGACAAAAGACTAGCAACAAAAACCATTATTATCATGGTAAAGTTAAGGCGCAGAGTACGTAAAAGAGGTGTTTCTGCACAAGTTTTCTGGCGATAATACTGGATATAGGATGTGGAAATTAATATATCATGTAACTTATATGTTAAAGTTTTTCTCGTTGTATCTAAACACTACGAGTAGTTATTATTTCTTATAAACACTAGAAATATTTCAAATTACCGCGAGTACCGCGATCTTCTACAGACGTCACAACAGCACGTCAACCTAGCACAAAAGGTAAAATTTTCTCAATTGATATTGATCTCTATGTGTCAGACTTAAAGTTGAAAATCAATTCTAGGACCATTATCTTTTTGTATAGGTTGACCTGCCGTTGTCTGTACACATTTATATTTTAAAACGACGTTTTTGTTTAGTTTCAAAGGTGGTTTAGTAATTTATAACATTTAGGTGTGCGTGCCTTTAGGTTGAATTTTTTTTTTCTTCAAATAGTCAACAAATTAATAATTATGAGGATTTTTAATGGATTTCAGTCTTAGCGCCGACTTTTTCATGAGCTGATATTTTGCTCGCAAAGATAATTATTTGCACAGGAGCGCAACGGATGGATGTTTTGTCTGCGAGAAGCATTTGTATTGTCTTAGGCACGTAATAGATGTCGCGCGAGTCGACGCTAAATGCTCAAGGTCACTTGCCTTAATAAAAATGAGTAGCCATAATAGTTGGCGACTTGGCGAAGCAGTCATGGCATCCTAGTGAGGTACACCCAACTTGGTAATAGTGAGACGCACGCAAACAACGCATCACGTTTTCTGTGTAACTTGCAAATAGACCTAAAATGGTAATTAGGTACATAAATAACGCAGATTTGGATTAAAGTAATACGATAAATGTTTTGTTTTAATGAATCGCATTTTTTTTTTCTTTTCTTAACCGACTTTAAAAAAGGAGGAGGTTCTCAATTCGTCGGAATCTTTTTTTAAATTTTATTTGTATGTATGTTCAGCGATCATTCGTCACTACGTTGACCGATTTTGATAATTTTTTTTTGTTTGAAAGATAATACTTTCGGAATGATCCCATATAAATTTGGTTAAATTCTGATGATGAGATCTATAAGAAAATCATCAAAGATTGCATTAACTCCGTACCACGCCAAACTGATTTTAGTATCTATCTTACCTGATTTTAGTATCTATCTTTGCCAAATGTGAACAACAAACAAATGTGAACCGATTTTGATGATTATTTTTTTAATGAATAGCTTATACTTCAAAGATACTATAATAAAATTTTGCGAGAAAAAAAAATACCCCTAAGGGTGGAAAAATAGGAAATGATATCGGTGTTCAGCAGTTAAATTATATTTGCACTCGTAAGATTTGTTTTAGGATTTATCACTAAAAGAAAATAGACGAAATAAGTAAAATTTATAGAAAAAATAAAAACGGTGCCAGTCGATGAGAGATTCTATGTTTTCGTTTGCACCGACTCCAAAAGTAACTGATTAGGTACTTAAGTGTTAAGATTATTTTTAGCGTTTTAGTTTTTTAAAGTCGGTTTAATTTCTTTTTAAATTGTTACTATTATGTGACCTATATACCATGGGATATAATGCACCATTGGATCAAAACGAACAGCTTATATTTATTTCTTGATTTTACTATAGATCCCATAGTAAAAGTTGTTGATAATTATAATTAGAGTAACACATTAAAATTGGCATAAGTACCATGACGACCTCCGAAGCCAAGAGTCGAGCATACATGAGTCGATTTTCGGTCGGTCAATGTCGAAAAATAACTTGTCTATATCGTCTTGGGTCTGGGTGTTGTGGTACCGTGTTTGTTTCTAATTTCTGTAACAAGTGCTTAAGCTACTTACCATAGGATCAGAGCAATGTATGTTGTCCAATGTTTATTTATTTAGTACTAGCTGACGCAGCGAACTTCGTTCCGCCAATTCGTTTGACAGGTACGAACAGTTTGTATAGGAAAATAAAATATTTGGTTTACTACTTTCCTTGCATTTATTTTTATTTTCTGACCTTTTAAACCTTCCCTGAACTTCCACCAATATTTCAAGATCAAAATAAGCCAAATCGGTCCAGCCATTCTTTTTTTTTTTTAATTTATTGGAAAACACAACAGACATCAGTTATACAAGAAACGGTATAAATGTATAAAGGTATTGGACCAAACTAATATCCGAAAGGTGTTTACACTGCTGCTTAAATCAATTCGTTAACTAATAATAATTTTATAATATAAAAATACTAATTATAAATATCTTAAATTATTTTCCACTTAAGATTAACGAACACCATTGTGTTCGTCAAAAATGGACCTTGCTGCCGTTTTGAACCTCGCAAACCCTGAGTGAAATATGTCCAACTTGGAGTCACTTTGCAGGAGATTATATTTACGACACATTCTGGCGATAGGATTGTGGCGCGACACGTTGTTCTTAAATGTAGGAAGTACAAAGGTAGGTAAGGAGCGCCTCTTGTTCACCTTGCAGTTTATTGTTATTCTCGAGTTTTAGCGAGACAAACGAACAGCAATTCATTTTTATATATATAGAAGATATATTAAAAAGTGCTGTTAAAAAAGTCACCTTGTAAAATGCAAATACATAAATGCTACTTGCTTTTAAATTTTACTTTATAAAATAGTAAACCCGTCTGTTTAAAATACAAAACTAAAACCAGCTCTTTAATAAAAGATCAAAACTTGGGCATAAGTTACATTAAGGTTTAAAACAAACATTTGTAGGAGAGGTTTAGCCTATGTTAGTTTAGGACCGTTCACACTTAGCCGGACTGCGAAAATAATGATAAGAACACTTGCATTTTTAGTTGACGGCTTTACGAAAAATATGAAACTGACACGTACTGGTAATACTTAAAGTGGTAGAACTTAAAGTCTACGAAAGAGAATAAAATATAATCATGGTACCTACAGAGAGTTGGGGACTTACTAAGCTCTTAAAACAGGACTGCTATTAATTAATCTGGTTTTGTGACTATTACCATTTTATTAGTATGCTTGTGGCAGCCCTGTTTAGTTTGGCGTATAGTATAAAAACAAATTTTTTACTTAAAAAAGAAAGTGAAAAATGTTGGATGCTGCTTTTGCATAGTAATTATTATTTTATATTGGACAGACGACCTGGTAAAGGTTGCAGGAAGGCGCTGGATGCGGTTCGCTTCCAACCGGCAAATCTGGAAGTCACTGGGGGCGGCAAAATATGTTCAGCAGTGGACGTCCTTTGGCTGAAATAATGATGATGGTGATGAAAATATTTAATGGATTCGTATACATATTTGAACGTTCTCAAACACAAGATAAAAGACTACATAAAGTTTAACCGGTCACATTGAGGCTTAACGATGCAGTAATCGTTTTTTCCGGCGGTCATTGTACAAGCTACAGTCTGCAGAAACCCTTCTTCTGGAAAATTGATTGGCTTCCTTGTAGCCCAGTATAAATAAATAATAAATATCGGACAACATCACATACATTGCTCTAATCCTATGTTAAGTAGCTTAAGCACTTGTTTTACAGAAACCAGAAACAGCGACGGTACCACAACACCCAGACCCGAGACAATATGAAAAAGTTATTTTTCTACATTGATCGAACGGGAATCGAACCCGAGACCTCAGAGATAGCGACATCCGGTATGCTCGCCTCTCGGCTACGGAGGTCGAAGTATGGTAAGGGCCAAGTCACAGTATATAAATAAGCTGAAGCAGTACCAAAACTAGGCGTATTTGTTGTCATACCTATTCTCCAATGGGTCGCTAGGGTTGGCCTCTTAGTTTTTTGTGATTTTTATTAATTTAGGCATTCTATTGAGATAATTGAAAAGTGTAACAACTGACAACTCGTCTCGGTTCGGCAGTACTCGGCACCCGTGACTAACAGCACAGCGACATAGTACTGTTTTTACATAAAACTTTATACAGAATAAACAAAACAAGGTCTATGTAATACTGTTCTAAGAGCTCATGTAGTGGCCCCTAATCGAAAACTTTCTGCATAAAATAGCTGTCAAATAAAACAGTCCCAATAAGCGAGCCGACGGCGCGACTCTATTGTGTCATGTCCGCCATAATAATACCTTTTTTCCGTCCGCATAGACGTTCTTTTGTTTGTAGCTTGTCTCGGATTTTATTATGATGTGTGCCTTAAAGAAATGAGAATGGCGTGAGTAATTTTTCATTTTGTCTAAAACACTTTTAAGATAGACAAAGCCACATTTTTATTCTGAATTTGGGTAGTCTTTGATAGACCATTTTATAATTGACCATTTTTTAACGTCTAAGAATGTAACGTAATATGTGGTAAAGTGAGAGAGAGAGAGTAGGAGAGAGAAAAGTAAAGTATAAATATACACTTGTTTTTTTAGTATAAATTTATTTACGTAAACAAAAGTCCGTAATATGTTTATTCTAAATATGCAATGTAATTAATATAATTGCTGGTGAACTTTATAAATAATAAGTAAAAAGAACTAAAATAAATTACGCATATTTTAGACATAATGTTAATCATACGAGTATAAAACTTAGAGATACGCTTAGACTTTAAATATGCTGTAAAATACTATGTTTCATATCATAAAAGAAAGAGACAATCAAATAAACTTACTTCTTTGACATTAAATTGTAAAAAGGTTGGTTGTGTCATTTCGCACTGTGGAATGCGTACAACGCATTTTCCTGACCATAAAAAATGCCTAAAACCTTAGGGGTGTAACACTTTAGAAGGCGCGGGGTGGACCTTACTTTGGGTCGTCGTCCGAGGGGCGGACAGGTAAAAAGGTAACAGGATACGTCAGGTATAGACGAAATTAACGAGGTAGACATAATTAGGCAGAATAAAAAAAATTGGTCATAATATGCACTCAAATGGATGCCACTCATCATCATCATCATAGAAATCAGCCATAGAAAGTCCACTGCTGAACACAGGCCTCCCCCAATGATCCAACATCGGGGGGGATTGCCAATACTCGCCACGCTTGGCAGGCGGGTTGCCGAGCGCAGTTTTTATAAGATTTCACACGCAGACGCTGCTCTCGGATGCCACTCAGCTAGTATGCAATGGCGAAGATAGCCATGACGCTGGTTTTCTGTAAATAAAAAATAAGGAAAAGATATGTTCATTGAATAGAAACCGCTCTCAGCCTACTCCTTGGGCCAGGAATTAAGTAAGTCACGTTTATGATTGCATCAGGAGAGTCTGCAACCCTGTGCCAGATGCACCGCGCTCATATCGAACTACTGTCCGGGTCTGGAATGTTACCGCGATACACTTGCTAGCTGAATATTTTTACCCGACTGCCAAAAGAGGGTAATTTTTTTGATATACAAGGTTATTTGTAAAACATCAACAACCTCCTAGGGACTGATTCTGGTGCTCAAATACAACAACTTTTGCTATGGGACGAACATTGAAATCGCAAAAAAAAATTCACTTGCCCATACTAAGCCGCCACCAGCTGACATCATTTTTTTTTTAGATTTCAATGATGGCCCATAAAAGAAGAAGTTGTTCACCAAGTGAGCACCATTGTTGATGTTTTACAATAATCCTGTATATTAGTAGTTATGAAATTATAAAGCCATATTTTGTCTTAATTTATTAGATAACAAACATGTTACTAGCAATGAGATTGTTTCATCGACTGCCAGCAATAATGGCAGGGCAATGATAATTAATTCCCATAAATTACATGCGAGTGACGTACAGAATTAATATCCTTCTTAACAAGAGTGCGAGGGCGTCATTCCCTGCCGCATTCCTGGCAATGACATATTGCCGGGAATGACACACTTTGTTTGAAGATAGTTTTTGTAGGGAACGTATTATTTCTTGTAAGATATTTTCTGTTAATAAGGTGCCTGCATATTTGCTCGATTTTTACTATTGTTATTGTCGCTCGATATGGTGTATTGTGTGGACTGAAAATTGGTCCGTTAATAACAAATTTGCTTAATTTTTGTTAGGGTTTTTGTCTGCTGCTGCTCCCGATTTATGCTGTTTTGTCGATCAATTAAATCTTTCAGATAATTCTACATAACGAACTTACATAACACAATGTTTCCTTGCTACCTATATTATTATATACTTTATATCTTTGTAGGATCTTACTATACAGGGTGTAACGAAAAGGTTAAATAAAACTTTAAGGGGTTATTCTACGGCAAAATTACATCAACTTTTTCTATGGGACCAACATCGAAATCTCAAAAAAAAAATTGACGTTTCCATACAAACTGATGCCAGCTGGTCGCGTTTTAGTATGGGAAAGTGTCTTTTTTTTGCGATTTCGATGTTGGTCCCGTAGAAAAAGTTGATGTAATTTAGCCGTAGAATAACCCCTTATTAAGTTTTATTTCACCTTTTCGTTACACCCTGTATTGTTTCGGGTCTGAGTGTTGTGGTACCGTCGTTGTGTCTGATTTTAAAACACAAATGATTTACCTTAGGATCAGAGCAATGAATATGATGTTGTCCAATATTTATTTATTTATTCAAAATACCAATCAAATTAAAATCAAAATCATTTATTTTTGCAAATATGCCAGCACTTTTACACGTCCCAATTTTTTTTTGCACTACCACTGCTTCGGAAATAGACTACCTAAATAGTACTGAGTATCTACCATTGTAGTCAAATGATATTCTACGATCCATTATATGAGCGCTGCAAGCTGTCGGATTCAATCGAATAAAGAGACCGGTATACTGCGTCTGGAAGTGACTAAACTTGTTACTATAAAATAGTATTTTTTTTGTTATTCATAGCGACAGCAAAATATAAATATTTTTACGAAAGCTTCATCATCATCATGATCATCATTTCAGCCATAGGACGTCCACTGCTGAACATAGGCCTCCCCCAGTGACTTCCAGATTGGCCGGTTGAAAGCGGCCCGGATCCAGCGACTTCCCGCAACCTTTATCAGGTCGTCTGTCCACCTTGTAGGTGGACGTCCTACGCTGCGCTTGCCGGTACGTGGCCTCCATTCCAGAACCTTTCTGCCCCATCGGCCGTCAGTTCTACGTGCTATGTGCCCCGCCTGCTGCCACTTCAGCTTGCTTATCCGTTGGGCTATGTCATTCCTTCCGAAACGAACGAAGATTCATTCCTTACGAAAGCTTACGGACACGAAATGTCAAAACACGCTGGAACAATTCGAGCCCTAACGTTTTGAGAATTCGTGTTTGTGAGTAGCGTTAAAAAAAGTGTATTTCTTTTTTTC
This sequence comes from Anania hortulata, assembly GCA_963576865.1. NCBI lineage: Eukaryota > Metazoa > Arthropoda > Insecta > Lepidoptera > Crambidae > Anania > Anania hortulata. The sequence continues at coordinate 14,039,271 of OY756405.1, read as the reverse complement.
ATATTTCTTTTTTTCCATGTTTTTTATAAAAATTTCAAAGAATATTGTTCGGAAAACTTTTGTTTTCTTTCGGATAAAATAAAAAAAGAACGAAATACTGAATACGTGACGTGAATTTTATTAGTTTAGGGTAACGTTTATTTCAACTAATTATAGCAAACAACTTTGCTCAAGAAATGAATTACCTATCTGGACTTAATTTCGTGTGCGTTCTTGTTATTAAATAATTTTCATAGGTAAGGTAAGAAAATTAAGTTGACATAGACAAGTAGTTTCGTTGTTTGTTTTCATGAATATACAGGGTTATTTTTAACCCCTAGGGTCTCGACTCTGGTGCTCAAATACAATTATTTTTTGCTATAACCAACAAAGACAAAAATAAATAAATATAAAAATGAATCTCTATTTCCCTTGGTCATCGCATCACGCGTGAACGGGTGGAACAATTTCGCTTATTCTTTTTTTTTGTTATGTTAATTATAGACAGGAGAAGGTTCTTTTAATAGAAAAAATATGAAGGTTGCGCAGATGCATCACGCAAACGAAGTCGCGGGCAATAGCTAGTAATAAATAAATAAGAGCCCAACAACACAACAATTGTCATGGTCTCCAGACAGGAATTAACATCCTTGTGTTACGATAAATCAGACAATGATATTCCCAGTACGCCAAGAATCCAGCTAATTTAGAAAATATTATTTCTGAATTTTTGTCTAACCGATAATTAAACCTGGAACAATTGACGTTTAAACCGCCGCACTACACCTATCGTGTCATCAAAATATGCGGTGCATGGCTCAGAATTTAAGGTCCACTTCTTCTTAATAAAATTCTTAAAAAGTAATTTAAAAACCAATTTAACAAAAGAAGAAAAAATACACCATAAATAATAAAATACTGGGCTTGTTTCTTTTTAGTTTTTATTTTAAGGTCATTTTTTAAGTGTTTTTTTCTTAATAAATCTGAATTAAAAGGTTAATTTAGAAGGCGTATCTATAACGTTTTAATTCTTCGGTTAAGTGCACCACAAGGGTCGTTAGCTATAAAGCACAAGTTATTTATGACTAGAGCATTAGCAGAACTAAATAGCCCAGCAGGATGACAAATTGGACTCGCCTAACCGACCATAAAATATTCCGGTCAACATTAATTTAGCTCGCTAATGCTGTATCTGATGAGACTGTTCAATCAATAGTAAAAACGAGTAACAAAATCTATTCTCTTATCCACTGGGCATGATAATAAATGAAATCCAATCAGAATATGTGTTATTTGTTTGAATAAATAAATAGCAACTATTATTATTAAAGATTACGCATTATTAAACGTAAGTTAAAGCATTCAGTTATAGAAATCAGAAACAACGACGGTACCACAACACCTAGACCCAAAACAACATAGAAAAGTTTGTTTTCGTCATTGACCCGACCGAGGAATCGAACCCGGGAAGTCAGAGATGGCGACGACAAATTAAATGAATATTTATTTGATTAAGTTCGGCGTACTCGTCCAATACTTTATAATGGGTACTTTACTTTAAAAAAGTATATTTTAAAAGGTTCTTATGGGTTCAAGAAAAACAAATGAACGGTAAGAACTTAACATAACTTACCAACCAACGTATTATTTATTTATTTTGCGAAACATGAAAGTTCTAATTGTATGCTTTTAGGACCTATTACCATGTTTTTTGCAAATCAAATTTTTTATTCTTATTCTCAGATTTTATTTTCAGATTTCTGTACCTCATAGAAAGAAGGATCACTTCGTTGTCCGTCTGTCTGTCTTTATATGTCTGCATCAATTATTTCGTAATGAATACATTGTTTTAGAGCGTCATTAAATAATACCCCAGCAAACATGAGAGAAAAAATGTTTCGCAAACAATTTCAAAAGTGTAACCGAATAAAAAAAAGCAGCGGACCCTGACGTTACCGCGAGAATATTAAAACAGGAACTTCATTTCACTTTGAAAACGGGAATATTTTAGTTCATTTAGAGAAAAAAATATCTCTGTTTACGTTACCTTGTTTGCTCGGCCTAGTCATTACGCTGTACAAAGGGTTTTGCACCACAATGTAGGGATATATAGTAGGTATGCACGAAACCAATTTATGGCTCTATACCTTTAAAAAGCAAAAGTTTTTCTGGATTTTTTACAATCTATGTACGGATTCATACCATTGAATTCATACAATTGTTCAGCGGTTAGGGAGAACGTCGTAAAAAAGTCTGTACTTAATAAATTGAATCGAATTGTATTAAAAATCACACCAGTTATCTAGCCCCAAACTAAGCAAAGCTTGTACTGTGGCGACTAGGTAACGGATAAACATACTCAAATACTTTTAAACATCCACGCCTTAGGTACAAATACTCGTGCTCATCACACAAACATTTTCCCCTTACGGGATTCGAACCCACAACCGCTGGTTTTGTAGTCCGGAGCGCGAACCACTGCACCAGACGGTCGTCTAAGCACTGAACTCTTAACTTCAAATTAACACTGGGTGTGTTGCCATAATCAAAAATTGATTTGGTTTTTCTGTCTAAGGGTTATTTAACTGAATTTGTTTTTTTACTTAATTTATTAATTTAACTAGATTTGTCGCATCTAATATAATTGTTGTCATGTACTATTTACATGGACATTACTGCCGCGGTCTGTAATAACTGCGTTGCTCGTAGCCCTGATGATGGACGAAAGAGCGGCATGGCGCAGCTCTAGGCCAACATTGCGATAGCGCTAATATTTTTGTCCGAACTTTATGATTATACCATCTAATGTACCATTTTTAAAACAACTGAATAAATTAGAATTTGTCGAAGAAAGATACGATTGAACATTGAATTGTTTTTGTAATGTGATAGTATTTTTACTAGTCTACGAGAGGAATAAACCTACTGGAACAGTTTTTACTGTGGTAGCACTAACGACTGCCGGCAAAAATGCAAAACTCGTAGAAAGGAAATGACTGCTCTAATTTAGTGGACTCCTTTGCAGTAATTTAGTTGACTCAAACCGACTTATGCAAAACTTCGGCCAGGGTACTGATTAGGCAACATTTGCTTGGACGCAGTCATCCTAAAGTTATGACGACTCAAATGGCACAGTGGCGTGTTGATTGGCTTTAAGTGCAATGGTCCCGAGTTCAGTTAGCCTGGTAATTTTTTAAAACGAATTATTCGCCTAGATTTTTTGAAAAGCGTCACTAAAAAAAAAATTCTGATACCTCTTAACGCAAGGATGTTAATTTCTTACACTATGGTCTATGACGATGGTGCGTGGTGTGGCGAACGTTTATAATTCAACCTTCCTTCTTCCACTTACGTGTATTATTATTACCAATGGTAAATAATTTAAAATTATGATCGAAAACAACTAACTAATAGAAAATTAAAAAATCTGGTAACCAACTTTTTGATTATTAAATAATTATGTTCAAGTTTCTAGACTTCATAATTGCATCTTAGAATATTTTCATGGCTAGAAAATTAATTACTCATGAACGTTTTACCAATTTACTTCTCTGGCTCTCATATCCGAATGTAATTTTTCTATTCTGACTTCTGATATGGCTACGCTAAATTAAAATAATATTATCCCACAAAACACGACCCACAAACGCAACTTGAACCGTAACACTGGGCGTGTGTTTAAGGCGAGTAGTGCCTCTAAATTAGCGTCTTGATTAATGTTAGCACGAATATAGCACGAAAACTCATTAAAATACGGTTCATAATAGCGTGCAATGAAACGTGGCTGTTAAGACAGTCGCGGCGTGTTTAGGTCGCGAAAATTGAGGAAAATAATACTTTTCGCATGGACGCCATTGTTCGAATTAAAAATCCTATGTTCAGTTTCTAGCTATTATGTTGGTCTATCAATCGACGTATAAAAAAATTTAATCGGTCAAGCGGTTTAAAAGAAGAGTCAAAAGTCAAAAGTCAAAAGTCAAAAATCATTTATTCAGTTTAGGGCAGAAAACTGCCACTTATGAACGTCAATAATAACATTATTGGCCCATATGGGGCAGAACATGTCTCCTTATTTTTTGGGCCCTACTAGAAGGAGAATTAGCATCTTTTTTGCTAGTTTTTTCAATGATTTTAATATTTTTTTTCTTTTGACGTATAAGTGCTAGAAACAAATGCCATGCTCAGAATGATGTGTAGGTTTTGATAATTCTTGGTATATGTTTAAAATATTTTTCTGACAAACGGGGCTTAAGTAGTAGGCTTTTGAAACCACGTGCTAGTTTACATTTGGCGACTACACGGGCCTTAACAGGGCCTACGCGGGCCTCAAATACGGATTATCTATCCCTTTCCTATGAATTGGCTCTAGTCTTCAAGTGCTGGAACGTGTTCTCCTGAAGTTACATGATTGTAGACTTAGCCGAGTTAAATATTTAGTCTGGATACATAGAACTAGTTCCATTTTATTCTGAAAGGTACAATTTCTTTCTTTCTTGCAATTTTGTACATTATCAATGATGAATACACTACAAAACCCACATTTGGTATACAGGGTCATTTGTAAAACATCAACAACTTTCTTCTTGTGCTCAAAAACAACAACTTTTTGTATGGAACCAACATCGAAATCGCAAAAAAAAATTCACTGCCCCATACTAAGCCGCTAACCAGCGGACATAAGTTTGTATAGAGTTGAGCGCCAGAATCAGCCCCTAGTAATAAAATGGTTGTAAAGGTCCTACCGCAAACAATTCCTACTATATTCATAATTTATTTGTAACTTTTTAGTTAGGTTTTATTAATAAAAGTCGTGTATTTTTATATTTTCATTGAACATTTTGCTCAATATTGCTTTTCTACTTGTCAATCGTCAAAAAAAATTAAATTCCAACCTGTTTCACTGTGGTCACTGTTAGTCTCGACATCTCCTCGCATATATCAAGTAGTATATATATTATGTTTTAGTATATATATATATATATTATGTTTATTGTATGTATGTATAATTATTGTTATGTATTTATTTTAGTTTCAGTATCAGTTATAGTATATATATATATATATTATGTTTATTGTATGTATGTATAATTATTGTTATGTATTTATTTTAGTTTATTTTTATTTATTTATTACTGTATGTATACGTCTATGCCATAAATTTATGCAATCCTATTTGTATCAGGTAAGAATTTTAAGAACTCTTCAACACCTTCCCCTTTCTTTAATGGTTATCCTCTACCTAAAGGTTGTCTGGAAGAGATCGCTATTAGCGATAAGACCGCCTAAATTGTACATCTTTCTGTAAAAATCATGTGTATTTTACTTGTGTGGTGTGCAATAAAGAGTATCTATCTATCTATTTATCTGTTTCCGATAATACGAAACGTGAATTTATTTAAATAACATACATACTAACATGTCTCGTACAAATTTTTGTGACATACATTTTTTTTTCAAACTTTTTTAACAAATCGTAATCGAAAAGTTCATTTAAGGATATATATTTGTTAACACCTTACAAAACCCTTTGTTTTGATACTCCACTCAATAAGTTTGTAAGAACTTTTTTCATCAGGCCGCACATTATTGTGTATAATATAACTCGTCATATTGTGTTTATTGTGACGTTACACATAGCATAAAGCGTCAAGTCGTTATAAAGAATAATGAAACTCACACACATACATACCCTCATACTTACATAGTATTCATGAACCCTGAAAACATTACACTCCTTCTTGGGCAGTCGTGTAAAAAATCACTTCCCCTTACTAAACTGCCGACCTGACTTCAGCATAATTCATATGGAAAAGTGTTTTTAGGGTTCCGTAGCCAAATGGCAAAAAACGGAACCCTCATGGATTCGTCATGTCTGTCTGTCTGTCTGTCCGTCCGTATGTCACAGTCACTTTTTTCCGAAACTATAAGAACTATACTGTTGAAACATGGTAAGTAGATGTATTCTGTGAACCGCATTAAGATTTTCATACAAAATTTAAAAAAAAAACAATAAATTTTGAGGGTTCCCCATACTTAGAACAGAAACCCAAAAATTTTTTTTTTCATTAAACCCATACGTGTGGAGCATGAGAGTTAGTTTCTAATATATTTTTTTCTTACGCGAGAGACACTTCCAAAGTGGTAGAATGTGTGTGTAACTTCTAAAATAAAAGAATGATAAAAGTAATAAAAATATATGATGTACATGACCATGCAAACTACTACCAAAAATTTGTTTAAACGAGATCTAGTAAGTAGTTTTTTTTTAATACGTCATAAATCGTAAACCGCAATTTACCTTACGTAATGTTAATGTTATGAATTTCATTTTGCAATAAAAATACTATAACTATGACGCGATTGTCGTGATGGGTGAACTTTTACTTATACAGGAACAAGAAATACTGTACGGAACCCTCGGTGCGCTAGTTCGATTCGCACTTGGCCGGTTTTTTTGTACAGCAGCGGACTGCAATAGGCTAACATGATGAGGAGAGATCTTACTTCTTACTAATCTTATTAAATCAAATATAAATGTATTATTAATTACAATTAGTTATTCATACGAAATGATGGATGTTTGTTACTCAATCACGCCAGAACGGCTAAACGGAACTTGATAAAATTTGGTACAGAAACCGATAATAGCCTGGAATAGCAGATAGGTTACTTTTTATCCCGGAAAAATTTATAGTTGGGGATGTAAGATAACTGTCATAATAAATGGCGCTTCTTACCGTTAGATGTCGTTGTTCAGTTTGCGAAAAAAATAGAATTTAAGAAAACATATAACCCGCGAATTCGTTCGCGGGGTCTTGGTAAAACCATAGTTAGTCTAAAGTAATAACTACGCGAACAAAATCGCAGGCAACAGCTAGTTTGATATACCTTACTAGAGCTATAAATATTCAGGATAAAATCCACATATATATTATAAAGATAGATCTCTTTGTTACACACTATTCAAAGCATAATGGACAAATAATTCAGTCTTATCGGTGTAAGCAGACAACATTCAGGTAGAGAACAATTATAGAGAAAGAAAATCTTTTGGGGGAATTAACTTATACAGTGGTCATTGAACATCTCCTGTAAATCCTTGTTTTCATCACATCCCTCCCTCATAAAGATAAGTAACAACAATAGTCCCGTATTAGTTGAGCAATACAAAGATTGCTACGCCGCTACGAATAAACGTTATTATGCTACATGCCCGCTACGTGCTACGAAGTCTGCTACGAGATCATGTTCCGTTTACTGATTGACTTAATAATAAATTTGCATCTACGGTATGAAGAGATGTATTTAAGAGGTAAACGCACAAAGTCTAATTGTTTTTTTCGCCTTAAACGGTCGTATTAGTAGTGTACCTATTTCATGGTTTTTTACTGTTTGTCTTTGCGTCTGCTTTTCTTTGTTTTTGTCGTCATAATCAGTCGTTGTAACAAGTCGCAGTCTCCAGTTAAGAATTATACTATCTATTCCATCGGTTATCGGATCTACGGCAAATTTGGCTAGCTTTCTGCCTTGCTTATCCTTTCATATAATTTATGACTTAACTTTCTGTCGAATGAACTCGTTTTTCGTGTGCACACACGTTTTTCGCACTCGTGTGCTTTTGACTTTTGAATGACTAAGTTTTTTTTCTGTGTTGTGGAACAACAAGTTCCCACTCATCAGATAATCACCCAGTCTAATTTCGTCCCCATACAAATCAAAACAGCTGATCGGACATTACATTAAATCTTAAATATTGGACAACATCACATACAATGTTTTGTTCCTAAGGTAGCTAAAGCACTTGTGCTATAGAAATCATAAACAACGGCGGTACCACAACACCCAGACCCGAGACAATATAGAAAAGTTTATTTTCTATTCATATAGAAAACGAATCCGGGTTCGATTCATAAACTTCAGAAATTCAACTTCAGAGATGGAGACGCCAATTTCGGTGTGCCCGCCTCTCGGCTACGGATGTCGTCATTCATTTAGTATCATTTCAGCCATGGACGTCCATTGCTGAACACAGGCCTCCCCCAATGACTTTCATCGGGGGGGATTGCCAATACTCGCCACGCTTGGCAGGCGGGCGAGCGCAGTTTTTATAACATTTCGCACGCAGACGCTGCTGCCCGTTTCGTGCTACAGGAATTAGTCGCCTCTTACGACACGCCTCCTGTTGGCGGTGGGGAAGTGTATTCTTTACGGCCGTCCCCACACGGCACTTCATTTAGTATGGAGATGTTTTGTCTTTTACATTTTGATGTTGGTTTCTTACAAGATTACAAGTTATTGTTATCTATGAGCACCAGAATCAGCCCTGAAGAGGGTGTGTGATATTTACTATAACCCTGTATACTTTTATAACCAGCCCCACTAGCATGAGCACCAAAACACGATATGATATGATATGATATAGCGATATATCGACACCAACTGTGTAAATATGATAGATATAGCCGCCATGTTAAATCGTCGTGCCGGTGACGTCAAATATTATTTTATTTTATTTTCTTTATTAAGGAAACAAACAGCTATGAATATTACATTTGGCTTAAAAATTATGGATAGTATTTAAGCACTAAAGTTTCAACTGCTAGGTAATACAAGTAATTGTTGAAGAGACAAAATGCGGAACAAAAAAAAGGGATACAAGAATATTAGTTAGATAGAAATAGATGTATTATTCACTAGCTAAGCTAAGCTAAGCTAAAACCAATCAGGCGGCCTTCTTTAACAAGCATCGAAAGTGTGCCATTCTTTCATGGAATATGTCCATGGATTATGATCCCTGTTTCATTATAAATTCAAAATATATGCTATATCTATCATATTTTTACTGTCGGTGTCGATATATCGCTATATCAAATCATAACATATCGTGTATTGGTGCTCATGTTAGGAAGGCAGGCTTGTATAACATATCTTTATAAACTCCAGCGCAATGTAATTTTAATAAGAGCGTTGTTGTGTTCATTAGAAAGCGAACAAGTCTTGCTAATTAGTTGATTAATTACTTTACGATAGTATAAACACAAAGTTCCTAACTTTAGTCTGTCGGGAATAGTTCTAATACATTAATTACCCTTTCAGTCATGTATTGAATTATTAGAACGGTGAAAACAGCCAGTCCAAATACTTGTCGATATGAAGTTAATTTTAAACTAAATAAAAATCATATAATATATTAATAAAAATAATTATGTTTTGTGAAATTTCTATCTACTCGATTTTTGAACTCGGTTTCACTTATGGAAACCTTAAGAAAAAGGTTGCTCGGTCTTCTCCTCCTTCTAAAGTTTACTTGCTCCCCCCCGAATGAAAACTAACTGTACCGAAACTGTAACGAAAAAAAACTGTATCCCCAAGAACTTTACTAATAGTTGTTACTGTGTGTATGGCTGCCTCTTTTTGAATGATGTGAATATTAATGTGTGAGTCTAATTTATCGCATATCTATGCAGGGTTTTAGCTATAAGCTGTGTGCTCTCATCTTAGGTCATACATAACCTATGTCCACCATCCAATGCCCTAATAATATATATATATTTATGTACCTATATATTATAAATATTTTAAGCTTTGGTAGTAATTACTAAAGTTAAGCAAACTTCGACTCGCCTGTGATTGGATGCGTGACCATTCCAACCATACTAAGAAGCTATAATAAATGGAGTATGGCCCAAACCACCCCATAGTTGTGGTGAGGCCGGTGCACCGCAGTGGGACGTATAATGGCATACTTTATGTTACAAAATATCTTGAAGTTTAATGGTTAACACTCCGACCGAACTTCAAAACCATGGTTGTGGATTCGTATCTCGAAAGTTTTTGTGATTTTGTGCAGAAGTCATGTAGGTAGGTTCATACAAAGTAATAAATAATCTCTTCGTAATCTAGTTGCAATATATTGACTTTGCTTAGTTTGGGGCAATATAATTAGTGTTGTTAGAAATTCTTAAAAAAACACCCAAAAAAACTATTTTAATTGTTATATAAATAGTAACTATTTAGAGGGAGACATCCTAATTTCCCCTAAATCATTTTTACTATGCTTAGGATCAACATCCCTATCCACATTCGTTTATTGTTATGCCGAACTAAGTGATCTGTTTAATGTACCTATCTATAACACTTGTGTAATTATAGAAAACAATAAATATATTAAATGAACTGGCTTGGCTGTTATTGTTCAGCTATGTAGTAAACATGGAGTTGTTAACCTACCGTCAAATATTAACTGTACTTCATTGAGGTTGATGCAGTAGTCACACTTCTTCCGAGGCGCGAAACTAAGATAGGAGTGTAAAACCGGCCAGGTGTAAGTCGGGTTACGCGCAATGTAGGGTTCCGTAGTAGCCTGTCATTTTATACAGTATTTTTTACCTGTTTCACATAATGGGGAATATGCATGTTTTTTTATTTGGTCCTAAAATAAATAGTACTTAATTATAAATAATAAAGCTTTAAGAGTTTTCGAAAAATATTGATAAATAATATAAAATAAAACTTACAGCCCATTAAAGTCGCGTGTTAGTCAAGAAGGTCCGATATGTATTTTTCATAGTAAAAGTTGTTTTAGAAAGAGATAGGTATACCTTAATTTATAATTACTATATTACGGCTATTTTTTAACTAAAATCAATTTTGTTTTCACTCTTAGCACTATAATTTCATATACTCGTATTTTCTTATTTATATAGTAAAAACAATATATTTTTTCATGCATATTCCGTATTAACAACTTATTTAAGTAGTTTTTTCGAATTACTAAAACGTGTTACTGTTAATCTGTAGTAGTAGACCCAAGAAATGCTGGCTTGACGTCGTGAGAGCTGACATGCGTGCCGATGATCTCACAACTAGAGACGCTCAAGACCGCGCGAAGTGGAGGAGTAAATCGTGAAAAGCGGACCCTGGGCTCCAACGCAAACGGGATTGACCGTATAGATGAAGAAGACTGTTAAACTAACTTGTAAAAGTTAACTCGGTAGCTTGTAAAGCCTACCTAGCTGTCATAGTTTTTTTTGACATCGGTACTATTGTCAGACCGACAAGTAGACGGACGTAGGTACATGACGCAACTATAAGTGGTCAATTCACATGTATTTAGCACATAAAAAATGAGGTTATCCGTCAGTGACGACCTCCGTAGCCGAGAGGTGAGCATACCGGACTTGGTGTCGGTATCTCTGAGGTCCCGGGTTCGATTCCCGGTCGGTCAATGTAGAAAAAATACTTTTCTATATTGTCTCGGGTCTGGGTGTGGTGGTACCGTCGTTGTTTCTGATTTCTGTAACACAAGTGCTTAAGCTACTTACCATAGGATCAGAGCAATGTACGTGATGTTATTCAATATTTATTTTTATTTATTTAGTGAAGTAAAGTAATATTGTGCGTACAAACCAAATTACATTTGCAGTTGGAATGTATTTAGCTATGAAAGGACATGTTTTTTTACTACAATGTTGTTTATTTTTGGATACATTTTTGGTACATGTTCTAGTAACTCGCTCTTGTTCGACATAATACGTAAGTCTACTACATTAACCTCTATTGCGGGTAATTAGAAAGCTTATTAGTCATCAGAGGTTATTACCGTGTGTTTAAGCGGGTTTGACATTGAATGTTTAATTGAATCAATCATCATTATAACCAGGTGAAAAGACAGGCTTTGCTGTGTCAATTAAATAATAATGCTTTAAGAATGATTCATAGAAGAGGCATCAATTATAAGATCATCAACACCTTAATTAGACAGTCATAGTAAGAGGCTTGTTATGTGTATGATGAATACAAGTTTGGATAGTGTCAAGTGGGAGTTAAGAAGCCTATTTCCTGTAATTTAAAAGTAGTTGCAATCCAGTTTCGATCCGGTCCCAGTAAATAAAAAATATTGGACAACATCACATAACATTGCTCTGATCCTATGGTACCAAGTAGCCAAAGCACTTGTGTTACAGAAATCAGAAACAACGACGGCACTACAACACCCAGACCCGAGACAAAATAGAAAAGTTTTTTTATAGATTGACCGACTGGGTATCGAACCTCAGAGATAGCGACATCAAGTCCGGTATGCTCGCCTTTCGGATACGGAGATCGTCAATAGTCAGTCAGTAACAATAAAACTGGCCAAGTGCGTGACGGGCCACACGTAATGTAGGGTTCCCGAGTTGCCTGTAATATTAAGCAGTATTTTCTACCTGTTTTACATAATTAACAACTTCATCTAAGTAATTTTCTGCTCCAAGTACATTTTATAAGTTAACTCGGTAACTTGTAAAGCTGTGATAGTTGTTGCTGTGATTGTTAACGGTACCTGTAGGTACCGTTATGAGTAAAAGTTCACCCATCACGACAATCGAGTCATAGTTATGGTATTTTTATTGCAAAATGAAATCCATAAAATTACGAAAGTTAAATTGCGGCTTACGATTTATGACGTATTAAAAAAAAACTAACTACTTGATCTCGTTCAAACCAATTTTCGCTGGTAGTTTTTATGGTAATGTACATTATATATTTTTTTTATATTTATCATTCTCTTATTTTAGAAGTTACAGGGGGGGGCGGGGGACACATATTTTACCACTTTGGAAGCGTCTCACACGCAAACTATTCAGTTTAGAAAAAAATGATATTAGAAACCTCAATATCATTTTTAAAAATAAAACCCACACATATGGGTTTGACGAAAAAAAAAATGTCGAGTTTTAGTTCTAAGTATGGAGAGCCCCCAAAATTTATTATTATTTTTCTATTTTTTTGTGAAAATCTTAATGCGGTTCACAGAATGCATCTACTTACCAAGTTTCAACAGTATAGTTCTTATAGTTTCGGAAAAAAGTGGCTGTGACATACGGACGGACGGACAGACGGACAGACAGACATGACGAATCTATAAGGGTTCCGTTTTTTGCCATTTGGCTACGGAACCCTAAAAAGTGTACTTTCAAACGGAACCCTAAATCTTAAAATGATGTGCTCACTCCCACCATATTTTTAACGACCTATTTAACTATACCCCACCCTAATTGGGATCATCATATTGTCAGCCTACTGCAGTCCATAGCTAGACGTAAGACTTCCCCAAAGAGCGCCTGACAAGAGCGGGAGATCGTGTTTTTTACCACGATCTCCACGAGCTTTTTTCATCCATCCACCTTCCTAAGGTCGTCGATCCATCGTGATTTGGGGCGTCCTACACTACGTTTGCCAGAAACTGTCCACTCAAGAACCCATTAACTCCAATTTTCATCGGTTCTGCGACAGATGAGGTCGGCCTACTGCCACTTGCTCCATTTTAGAACTATGTCCATTACTTTGTTTTAAAAAATCACGGGGATGACGTATCTACGCCCTGTCATAAACTTAAAGATTTGGTCTACGTAGCAGGGGACCATATTAGTGTTAATGATTCTATTCGTGCCAGTTTGTTTGTAACAAACCTGTGAAATTATTTAGATACCACATCGTTTAATTACCAGAAGGCTCAACGTGTTCATTTCGCAAATTAAATCACAGCGTGGAGTTCGCCATGTTTATGATTCCGAACGAGTTCGGAGTTCGTAACGAAGCCGATCCTTGCGAGAACTTTTCTGAGTCTGGGAATGATGGAGGGTTTTCATAACTACGATTTTGGATTACAAATAGGTATACAGGCTGAGTCAATATTGATTTGAGTAAATTTATGAAAAAAAGAATAGGTAGATTTTAGTCTTAGGTTAGTTCATTATTGTATTAGATGCACTAGTATAATAGTGAAAAATTAGGTGTAATTATATAGGTAGCTGTTCTTAATTTTGTATTTTAATGGATATAAATATAAAAACATAATTTCCGTAAAACACAGTAGGTATACATACCATTCCCTCCCCCCATAAACATATTTACAGCGAATTTTACTTCAAAGAAACTATGCTTTATTTTTTGTAGATTATTGAAACTGTCACCATCAGCCTTTAAAAGTCCACAGCTGGCCATGGGCCATAAATAAAACGCCACTGAGCCATTTGCATCCAGCGGCTCCCCACAACCTTGTTTAGGGGGCCAGTTCAACGCGTGGGAGGAATGCCCACGCCGCGTCTTCTAGTTAACGGTCAAAACTGTATTCGAATATTTTTTTAAGTAGTTTGCTAGCTCGAAATAGAACCGACACTAATCTATAATATAAAATAATAATAAAATAATCCCAATTTCCCTTGGTCATCGCATCACACGTGAACGGATGGAACAATTTCGCTAATATTTTTTTTGTTGTGTTATTTTTTATCAGGAGAAGATTCTTTTGAACGAACGAAGTCGCGGGCAACAGTTAGTTTGAAATATGTTCCAAACTGTATTTGAATTTTTCAAGTCTCTGAAAATTCCAGTGGCAAATCGATAGAGTCCACTAAAGGTTATTTTTAAAATCAACACAATAGCTTAACAAATTCTCATAAAATACTTTTCAATCCAACTTCGATTCAACTGTCTCCTACCAAAAGATTTTCTAAAGAAGATCGCTTCTAGCGTTAAGAACGTCTAAATTATGCAGCTCTGTTTGTATATCCATTACCTTATTTACATTCTGTGGGTGTGCAATAAGGGTATATTCTATGTATAACTATCAAATTGTTGTATTTTGTCCATTAGAAAAATATAAAAAGGAACAACTTTTGTTAAAATATCTATCAGAGCATCAGCAGCAATCTATCACTTATTACCAATAATAATTAAATGAATAAATACAGAAATTGTGATGTGTCATCAAGATTTTAGGTATTTACCACGGCAATACGACACTGTATACTGTGCCTACGATTTAACTAATCTATGTACTCCGGTCGTCCTGTCACTAATAATAAGCAAAACAGATAAATGAGTTAACTGTTTTTAATTATCCATTACCAACTTCAATTTTTATTCGTTTTGACCAATATCAACATTATTATACATGTTTGATTAATCGTATCTCAATAGATGTAAGCCATGTTGTACATTCAACTGATATATCTTACAAAATTGTACTGTATGCTCCTGGTAATAGAGTTCATGTACGGTTGATACTGAAGTCAGCATATCAAGATGTCCAGCTTAAACTGAACTAGCATTATTGAGACATTCCATGCTAAGAAGCAATCAGTTTATACTAGGTATGTTTAAGTCGATGTAAACAATCATAAAAGTATCTATTTGATATTCTGGATTCGTTCGTCTTCATTCATTAGGCAAACAATTAGGTATATTGAACATACAATGCATCAAATTTATTGAAATTCTGAATAATGAGAATAAACTTGTTTATTTCTACATTTATTTATACTTTTATGCAGGACTATCAACTCATGTATTTGTTTAAAATTAGGTACTTAAATAACCATACAATAGCAACAATCGACGACCTCCGTAGTAGAGAGGCGAGCATACCGGACTTGGTGTCGCTATCGCTGAGGTCCCGGGTTCGATTCCCGGTCGGGTCAATGTAGAAAAATTACTTTTCTATATTGACTCGGGTCTGGGTGTTGTGGTACCGTCGTTGTTTCTGATTTCAGTAACACAAGTGCTTCAGCTACTTATCATAGGATCAGAGCAATGTATGTGATGTTGTCCAATATTTACTTATTTATTTATAACATCAGAAGGCCTACTACGAAAATGTGCTGTTGTTCGGATGTATACATTAAATTAACTACTAACTACTTGTGTCAAACCTTTGTCAATTTATGAATAATAGAAAACAGTCGTATTTTTGACACGGCTAGTTTCAATTGTTTTTGGTTAAGGTTTGATTTTGGTTAGTTTTAATTTATTAGGTTATTTTCGTAGTAGGCCTACAGAACACGAACATATTTTTATAAATTACTAGCTTCCGCCCGCGGCTTTGCCCGCAATTAGTTCAGTCACTCTTTATCAACGACCATATAATGCATTATTGTATAACAAATTTGATTACCCTAAAAAAGGTTATAGTGAGTCAACTTAAAAGATATACCTTTATAACAACTCATAAAGGGCAACAGTTCCATCATACATGATTTTTGGGTAACTTTAACAATTTACGCAGCGACGAACACATAAACAAACAAACAAACTCTTCAGCTTTAAAATATAATATTAGTACACTTAAGTATAGATTAGTTTGGAAGTTTGGATTGGGTTTGCCTACTCTCTAGCGCAGGGCGCTATCTGGCAAGGTACAGCGATGATATACTATACAGTGCTGCTGGTAGCAAAAGGAAAAGAATGACCGAAGTAGATCAAGGAGCAGATGAAAAAGAATGGCTGAAGTAGGTCGAAGAGCAGATGAAAAAGAATGGCCGAAGTAGGTCGAGGAGCAGATGAAGATGAATGGCCGAAGTAGGCCGAGGAGCAGATGAAAAAGAATGGCCGAAGTAGGTCGAGGAGCAGATGAAAAAGAATGGCCGAAGTAGGTCGAGGAGCAGATGAAAAAGAATGGCCGAAGTAGGTCGAGGAGCAGATGAAAAAGAATGGCCGAAGTAGGTCGAGGAGCAGATGAAAATGAATGGCCAAAGTAGGTCGAGGAGCAGATGAAAAAGAATGGCCGAAGATCGGGCTCAGTGACATTAGGAGCATTAGGAGAGGCCTATGTCTAGCAGACCCACGTAAGCTGATTATGATGATGATGACACTAACCTAAATAAAATGGGTATTGTGTAGAAAAGTGAAGTATGCCTATATGTCACACTGCACACAGGCCTCACTTCAACCACAGAATAAATAATATAGCAGAAGCGAAAATTAAAGACATTTGCTAAAATAGATTATCTACTCTCAATGTGCAGCAACAAAGAGCAAATTAGCTTGCACCGGGCAATGTACTCTCATTTTATAATAGCTTACAAAGCGTTACTGCAAGCGATTATCCACCAAAACGCCACAAGTGAGAGCTCTTTTTACTTTGTCCTGTCAGCTACCGCTCTCTCGCAAGGGCTGCGACTTGTGTTTGTGAATTTGGTCGATACCTACCTACGCATGAAATAGCGTGTAGATAATTAGTAATCATTTCAATGAAAATATTACTTTCCATTCCGGTATATCGATACAATTAATTTATGAAAACACCCTGATCGTAATATTAGTGTTAAAGAGCCCTGTATAAAAATGTCGTAACGTAGTAAGTACCTACCTAATGAGGACTTAAAATATTATAGAAGTGGTTTATGGATTTATTATAATATTGTGGTAGGTCTGCTGGAAATCGAGACGCTAGTATTTTCAATCACAACGGAGCGGTCGCGTCGCTGCTACTAATGCTACCGAGCGACCCGGTGGCAAAAAATATAACTCAAATGCTGCGAAATATTTTCGATTTCTTTTAATTTTCTTATTCACAGTGAATAAACTCTGAATAAAGTCGGAAGTGTAACGCGTAAAAAACTACTTTTAATAATAAGAACGTGTAACAGCGCAGCGTAACTGATTTTAGCCTCTTCGAAGGTGTTTATCGAAGAGGCCAAAATGTGTGTCGTGTCGCGTCGTAGTGTCGCGTAGGTATTTATCTCGACCGAAACGCGAAGTGTTATAGGCCTGCCTCAACTATGAGGTGGTTTGAGCCATAATCCACCACGCGGGCCCAGTGCGGATTGGTGGAAGGGTGTTGTAAAGCCCGTGACTTAACCTTACTGTCAGATATGTCCTCTGACTAGGCTTTACGACTAGTATTCAGCGATATTAGCCAGGAATTTTTTTTAACGTGTCTTTCGAAGCTCGGAGATGCTTGTGAGAAATGTCAATAAATATGATTGGAATGGTCACCCAACCAACCACAACCGCGGCGTGTGTGGCTTAACTTGAGCTACAAGCGCCTTAGTTATTGTGTATACTTTTAGTTTTGTTTCATTTGATTTCGTGACACAATGTGAGTTGATGTAAATTACATAATTTCTGTAGTTACTTCGTAAATAAATAAATATCTCTTGTAATGCCTTCTAAAATAACAATAATATTTTGTGTAATGTAATATTATATCTAGACTTTAATTAATTTATCAGTTAGTTATTAAGCAGTTATCAAACTGATTACTTCATACTGATGAAATTAGTTTCGGCAAACTTGTTCCATTATTTCAGCCCACATGCCATTCATTATGCGAAATTCCGAATCCACTTATGAACATCAACTATATAAAGTCAATAGGGGATGGGATTTATACCGAGCGACTGCCTGTTGAAACCACTACGAAATACAGGGTAAATATGACATTTAGTATGATTTTTTAAATTAAAGGAATAAGTAATTATTTGCCAGACAACACAGCTTTATATGTTATAAGGAGAAATTTTAAGGAATTAATATCCTTTTTTTTTTTTTTTTTTTTAAACTTTATTGCACAAACTTAAAATGTACAACAGGTGGACTTAATGCCAAGGGCATTCTCTACCAGCCAACCTTTGGGTCATGCAGAAAGCAGGTAATGGGTGCGGTAAAGGTCCAAAATAAATTTTAATTTGTACTAAACAATGATAATGCAAATTCAATTTAATAAAATACACATATATATATCCTTGTGTTACACAAGGTACTAGACAGTTACCTAATTATGTCAGGGTCACCTCTCAGCACACCCAGACCCAAGCCAATATAAAATATATGTTTTTTAAATCGATCTAAACTAGGCATCAAGCCCGGAACCATTTGTGTTCGAGATGAAACTATCACGCCACTACGTGTATCGGGAGTTCGGGACATTAATGTATGTTGGTGAGAGTAATTAACCATTTCCCAGTATAAGAGTAGGAATTCAGTGGAGAAAGGCGTTGTTACTATACTGTATATACAAGGTGCAGCTTGTTTTATCTATTATTACTCCGAAAAACAACGAAAAAGAATATAATTGATTTCATAGTTAAAAAAACTATAAAACACACTTATTTATGTACTGTACTGGACCCGTCCTAACTGTTTTTTTGTTTGTTTTTACAATCACACCAATTAACTAACTCCAAACTAAGCAAAGCTTGTACTATAGCGACTAGATAATGGATAAACATACTTAAATACTTTTATAAACATCCATGATATAGGTACAAACACTCGTCCTCATCACACAAACATTTGCCCCTTGCGGGACTCGAACCCGCAACCGCTGGCTTTGTAGTCCGGAGCTCGAACCACTACAACAGACGGTCGTCAAAACTTTAGGTATTCCAGGCTCCATACAAAAAAGTTCGATGTCTTTTGTGGCAGTTTAAAAAGTGCGTGCAATCACAAGTGGTTGCATATTAAAATGGAAAAACTATATCTTAATTGGAATCAGTGAAAAAAGACTCATCCAGTATTTTTCTAATGTGATTTTTGTAATGTCAGCCTGCCTAGCATGAGCACTAAAACACGATATGATATGATATAGCGAAATATCGACACCAACTGTAAAAATATGCTAGATATAGCCGCCATGTTGAATCGCCGTCACATAATAAGATAGCCATTTCGATAAAAAATCAAAATGGCGGCTATATCTATCATATTTTAAAAGTTGGTGACGATATATCGCTATATCATATCATATCGTGTTATGGTAGACATGCTAGGGGGGCATATACGTCTTTTCTCCATATGACGGCAGTATTATAGCTAGCTAACCGCGTGGCCAGCCCCGCTAGTGCGTAAGAGCGCGTATAGTATGACCACACGTGCTGTACTGCTCTAGTGGTTTTTTATATGCAATTCATATATTATGTGCATATATTACATGGTCCGGTGCAAGTTAAGTCTCACCGCGCCGCAAACATCGACGGCTATGTGACAAAATAATGGTACCGGTATTAAATTTGTGGTCAAACTGTAATACAATTATTATATTCTATACGAAATACTTCGGGATTATAATATTGTTTTGGGGCTTATTATATTTATATGTAGTAAAAACATTATTCTGTATTCCAAGGATTAGTAATTCCATTAATCGTATAATGTGAATCGCACTTAATATATAAATAACTTACTCATACTCATCAATCATGGCTTTTCAGACTAGGAGTCCTCTCCCCTTTGACAAAATTGGGTACCAACGTCACCGCGTACGAATTAACTTTGACTCCTATCGCGATTGAAATAAAAGCGATGTTGGTTTAACAGGCATCGTCACGATATTTATCGGTCCTCAATTTCATTTCAGCAACTTTGTAAGTGATTACAACCGCGCATTTTACATGCTAAAGGAATGAGCCGTTTATTTTTATGGAGTGGAAAATTCGTGAATAAATATACTTTTCAGTTTACTAGTAGGAACTTAAATTACACAATTTACTTCATCATTGCATTCATATGAACTACACATATTAAATGATAGAATTAATAAAATAAAATAAATACTTTAAATAAACTAACTTAACCTAAACTAAAAACTACCTACTTGGAGGTAGGTACATACATATTTCTAGAGAATTTATTAAGTTTGAAATTTAAGAAAAAACGACATAGTAAAGAAAGTAATTTAAAGTTTTAACGGTAATTTTTATCCATAATCAAAAGAAGAAGTCATTGATCAATTAAGAGGCTGCATTTAGCCAAATTGTGCTAACAAAAGATCAATTGTGATCGTATCTCTGATCTAATGCTCATTTCCAAAATACGATTCCACAAATTTCACTCGGTGAAAAACATAATTGCCTACCTAAATTCAAATTTTTCCTACTTATACTTAAAATAATGTTGATGATCTTAGGCAAAATTATGGCTTTTATACTAATAAAGCTATTGGCTACTTTTGATTTTCAATAAAGTGGTTATTTTCATTTAAATCGTACTTTGTGGTTCGGCACTTAGGCCCTTTCATTCCAAGCAGCACCTTCTCAGTAACTCTTACTGAGTTTGACATACGTGGCTCTCATTAAATGGGCATTTCTATTGCTCAAGGTCATTGGCTCTAGTCAGCGTCTTAATAGCTGAGGAACCACCACAAATAGGTATATCTAAAACTTCATGGGAACCACACTGCTTATTTATCCCGATAGGTGTCGCATTGTGTTTGGTCTTTCGCGTTGTGATTATTTGATCAATGATTAAGTGATTCTGCCACTGATCAAATAACTTACAACTTCATGTCAATTAATTACTACGCTATTGGTTCTGTTAAGATGTCAAACGTGGGTTAAACTTGCGTCAAACCTGCGTCAAAGTAAATAAACACAATAATTGTATATCTGTTTAAAACGATTCTGTAGAATACAGTCATTAGGAAATACATTTTGTGTTTATTTAACGAGCACAAAAAAACAGAAATTGATGTTAACGTGAACTTTAGTTGTTAATGTGTTGTTAATGTTGACAAAACCAAACACACTGAAATCAGTTTTGCCTGTGCTGTCCTTCGTGAAATAAAATAAATAACCATTGATACAAATAGTAAAGATACGGCTTACAGCCTTACGTTTACCATACATGACACACTAACGCCATCTATTAGAACTACCCTAAACTGTGTCGTAAACGATTAAACAGCAACACACCATACGTTGCTTTCTATTATGCCAAACGTTGAGATTATGGAAACAAAATTTCTAAAACAATGTTTCCTAATTAACATATTTTCGACTTAACTGACATAATAAATATCTTACTTTTTATTAGTTGTGCTTTTGTCGTAGTGAACACGACTAATCTTATCATTTTCGTAATTTTAACGTACCTTCGCTTTCGACGACAGCCGACAGCCGACTACGTCACTTCGGTCTAAAGAGGATCACTTTAGGGCCACGTTAGTGTCAACAGTTTAACATGCGGTCCGCCCTGTCCTTACGAAGTACTAAATAAGTCAATGTAAATAACATTAATTTCTACACTCTAGGGTATGAGCTACATGCTCCCGAATCACCAAGATGTAACGCAAACATCTAGCAGTTCAAAGTAAACGAAAACAACGCTGAAGGGTAGGTCCAAAGCGAATTCTATTTGGTTTGCCTCAGTTAGTTTTCCGGCTAAATATCACAGGTGCCCATCAAGGTGTTGCATTTGATGAGGGTAGGGACTACACACTGATGTGAAGATCATCAAGCAACATTATAATAGGTTTATTCGTTCACTTTCTTAGACTGCTCAAATTCACGACAACTTTCAGAAGAATCACTCATAAAAAAATAAATAGGATCTATGTAGTAAATACTAGAGAGGTACCAACTAATCGCAGACATTTCCGCTTCGGTAAATGCAGTGTATGTGAATGTATGCCCAGTGAAAATACCTTAAACTCAAGGTACTCCCTTTTTTCCTTTTTTTTTCCAATTACATGTAGCTATTATTCGTTTAGTTTATTGTTATAGTACATTGCTTAATGGTCACTGCAATAACAGTATTACGCTCCTCGGACATTATAAACTAAGTCGGTACTAACTATAAATAATTTATGAGATTAAAAAACGCCTGATGTATATCATAAAATGGATAAGCATCAACAATACAACAACAAACAATGTCTGTGCTCCAATTTCAGCCGAGTACAACTTTTACATAAAAAAGAAACAATAATCAAAGCAAACAATTTATCTTTCACCATTTCGGTACAAACTCGCATAAATAAAACAAGAAAGAGTTTGATCGAAAACTGGTCCTGACTAAAACTATTGTAGGATCTGCACATGCAATAGACCGGGTCATTAAATGTTACGTTATTAGTATGGTGTTTGAAATGACAGTGTGTAGTGTATAAAGATAATACGGTGTGATGAGATAGAGCCGACTGGCTGTTTGTGAATAAACCATTCGCGGCGTTGATTACCGGGCTAATTACTGAGTTTGTGTCTGAACAGGAGCCCTTTGGATCTCAGGAATGTTTAGTTCACCTGCATTAATATTACTGTGTGGTTTTTGTCAGATTCTTGCGAATTAAAAACTTTTCAACGGTGATTAAACATTCTTTCTTGCTAATTTTGCTTATTATTCTATAAAATCTTTAATGGATTCTACCTACGATATTTCCTAAAGTTGGATTATTATAAGACTATTTCTTGGTTTTGTAGGTAATTGTTATAAATTTTATAAACGCTTGCTCAAACTCAGTTATAGTCTCTATACTCAAAATATGGACTTGATTACGCGCGAGGCCAAATAAATAAAATAGAAAAAATATTTATGGTCGAAGATTTGGTAGGATACACCAAAAACTTAGTAAAACAACTGAAACCACATAAAACTACATAAATTTGACGTTTCATGCGTCAATTGACATCACACTAATACACCTACATTCTTCATGCCAATGCCACAGTATATTTATATTTAAACTCATGCCAATAATAGCAGCAGCACCTAATCTAGCACACCAGCAGCGCATAGATTTAGAAGTGTTTTCTAAGTCTGTGGTTCAGCGTGAAATCTTGCGTGAAATGGAGTAAATACCATAGTTTTTATACAAGCATATTACAAACTTTTTTAATTCATACATATTTATGCTCGATACAAAACGAAAAAAAATATTGACAACTAAATCTGACAATAATATGTCTTGAGCCGTCTCGATTTTTACAAAAGTCACAAATAGAATAATCGGTGTTTTGATGATAACTTTTAACAGTTCAATATTATATTATTATGTTTAATTAATTTCATTATACATTATGATAAGAATCTACGCGAAACTAAATCTGCATAAAACAAGAGATTTATTTATAATTAAGCGCACTTTTGCAGCTAAGAAAGACAGTAAAGAGACAACGAAAAAAACCGCTCCTGCTGCACCTCAGAAACCTGTCGATCCTCGGAGAGTGTTCAGAGTATACCGATACGGTGGAGTATTATCTAACGAAAAACCAAAACTGCAAAGTTTTGAGCTAGATGTTAGCAAGTGCGGCAAAATGGTTCTCGATGCCCTAATCAAACTAAAAGACATGGATCCCTCTGTCACCTTCAGAAGATCCTGCCGCGAAGGTATCTGTGGTTCATGCGCCGTCAACTTGCAGGGCATGAACAGACTAGCTTGTATTACAGAGATACCTCCTGACAAGACAATAACCATCTACCCTATACCGCACATGTACGTTCTTAGAGATCTAGTCGTGGATATGTCACATTTCTTCAACGGTTATAATAGTATACGGCCGTTTTTGGTCAGGAAGAATGAATTGCCACTCGGGCAGACCCAGTACGCTCAGAGCATTAATGACAATGTGAAGATGAATGGGCTGTACGAGTGCGTTTTATGCGCTTGCTGCTCGACTTCTTGCCCGAGTTACTGGTGGAATGGGAGACGATTCCTTGGACCAGCAACGTTGCTGCATGCATACCGATGGGTCATTGACTCGAGAGATGAGGATACGGAACAGAGACTGTACGATTTGCGAGACGATTTTAAAGCGTTTAGATGCCATACTATCATGAATTGCAACTTAGCGTGCCCGAAAGGCCTTGCACCTGCTTTCGCTATAGCAAAACTTAAAAGACTTATAACTGGTCTGGAGAAGAAACCTCGTCCTGAACTCGATCCTCTGAAACTATCTTCTGGGATTGGCAGTGGGTGTAAATAGTGGTACTATTATGTCTTATCATTTTTGTTAGTAAAATATTATATGTACAAGCCTCTTTGATTTCATCATCATCATCTGAGCCTATTGCAGTCAACTGCTGAACGTCAGCCAACAAAAAGCGCCAAATAAAATGATCTCCCGCCTTGCATCCAGCAACTGCCAGCTATCTTCCTAAGGTCGTCCAACAAGCTGGGGAGCGTCCTACAGTACGTTTGCCCTTTTTCAAGACGTGGTCCCCACTCGAGAACCCGTTTACCACCTTTCATCGGTTCTGCAACAGATGTGGCGGGCCCACTGCCACTTAGCTTGCTACATTTTTGGGCTTCGGCCCCACTCTAACCGATCGATCCCATCTCTACCCGATTTAAAATTACCTAACAAAAAATCCCAACAAGAAAAAAAAAAGTAAGAGTACAGTTAAAACAAAAAAAAAAAAATTGTAATTGTAAAAATGTTTTAATTATAATAAGTACCTATTATGATTCGGGTGAAGACTTTTGAAGAGAAATTAGCTCGGCTATTACTAACTCAATTATTTCTTAAAGTAAATATTGAAGATATAAAACTATGTTCCTAACACAATCTGTGATTTTTCACGATTAGTTGTTATTGGTGATAACAATTGATGATTAAAACATTTTTATATCGTTGAAATGTTTTTCATTTTGACTGTACTTTTAATCATATCGGGTAGAGTTGTCATTTTTTGTTACGTAATTTTAAATCTAAATTGTAAATTTAAATTGGGTAGAGATGGGAACGGGTAGAGTCAGGACGAAACCCATTTTTTGGATTATGTCCATTAATTTGACTTATTATTTTGTCACCTTGCATTTAAAATATGGCGTAAAAGAGACATTGTTTTTGCGCGATTAAAAATGCAGATACATCTTATTTTTGTTTTTACATAAATATGCAAGTTTGTATGTCTGTTTGCTTAATCGACAACCGATTGGCATAGTGGCATGGTAGTTTGCCGTTGCCGCGGTTCCCTGGTTCGATTCCCGGTTTGGATCAATTTAGAAAAGGACCTTTATTATCATGAGTAAGTATAAACAAAAACTCAAGTATTTTACACTCATCATCATCGTCATTACAGCCACAAAGCGTCCACTGCTGAACAAAGGCCTCCCCCAATGACTTCAACCATTGGGGGGGATTGCCAATACTCGCCACGCTTGGCAGGCGGGTTGGCGAGCGCAGTTTTTTATAAGATTTCGCACGCAGACGCTGCTGCCCGCCTCGTGCTACAGGAATTAGTCGCCTCTTACGACCCGCCTCCTGTTGGCAGTGGGGAAGTGTATTCTTTACGGCCGTCCCCACACGGCACCTTTTACACTAATAAAAACTAACCATGTATCTTGAGTAAATTACTATTATGATGACTATTATTATGGACCGGACTTGCCAAAAGTTGTCGTGTTGTTGTTCAGATGAGGACGTATTCCGGAGTTTGATGACAATTTAGCTAGACGGTTATCGGTGTAACTTTTATTTTACGTCCTGCTAATATAAAAGTAAGTAGTAAGATAAATAATACGGAAGTAGTTTTGTTTGCACAGAACTTATCTCACTTTATAGAACTTACTGTGCTTTACTTGCTGTGCCCGATGGCTTCGCCCGCATGGAATAAGACCTGCCACCCTCTATTTTACTACCTTAGGTAGGAGGTGAACAAAATATAGTACCCTATGTCATTATCTGACCCTGAACTACCATTATAAAATATGTGGATCCCGTGCTCTGTGTAAAACAAAAACAAATCTATCCCACGAGAATCGTACATTTTTCCGAAATAAAAGTAACCTACGTGCTATTTTAGACTATAATCTAACTCTGTGTTAAATTTCATCCAGATCCGTTCATCCGTTCTGGCGTGATTGAGTAACAAACTTCTGCGGTGGAGTATGGCCCAAACATCGAGTGCATACCCTATAGATCAGCAATACAAACCATCTTTCTCCGAAACTAGTAAGTGATTTTCCACTTACATTTAGTATGAAATGACAGCTTCTGTCAACCCTCGCCCATACAAAAACAGCATAGGTACAGATTAAAAAATGGCGGAAAATTTTGTAGTACAAATCTTAAGACATTTCTACTCTATAGGGTATGTGCTCCATGGGCCCAAACCACCCTAAAAGTGGACGTCAGTATATAGGCTATATTTAAGGGTAGTTTTTTGTCATCTGCATTCATGTTAAGTTCTTGGGCAAAGTAGTTAACACTAATAAAAATTTACCCTATACAGGGTTATTTGTAAAACATCAACAACCTCCTAGGGGCTGATTCTGGTGCTGAAATACAACAATCTTTTCCATGGGACCAACATTGAAATTTAAAAAAAAAATACTTCTCCATACAAACTGATGTCAGCTGGTGACGGCTTAGTATGGGGATGTGTTTTTTTTGCGATTTCAATGTTGGTCTCATAGAAAAAGTTGTTGTATTTGAGCACTAGAATCAGCCCCTAGGAGGTTATTGATGTTTTACAAATAACCCTGTATAGCTGTATAGTTCAATGGCACCCATAATCTCAATAAATCCGACCAGCTTTAAGATTTTTTTGTAAATTGTAATTTACGTTTTAGTTACATTAATATATACGTGTCCTGCCCACTCCCACTTTAGCTTTGCAGTTTTCTCGCCTACATCTGCGACACCGGTTTTGGAGCGGATGGCGGTGCGATGTGCAGAATGCATCCGGACAGGTGCGCCCAAATCGTCACCCGATGGGTACCTATAGACGGCGGTCGCCGAAGAGGTAGACCCAAAAAAAGATGGTGTGACGACTTGGTTGGCTTAACGAGGGATTGGGAGTCATTGGCGATAGATAGAGATCGATGGAAGAGTCTGGGGGAGACCTTTGCCCAGCAGTGGGATTGAACAGGTTGAAGGAAAAAAAAATATATACGAGTATTTTAAAGTATATGTTAATGTAACTATATATACATACTTACATACTATAAAGTAGTATTTTTTTCTTCCAATAGTAAAAAGTTTTCTAAAAAGCACGCATTCCAATCGTATAAAGTTGAATAAATAAAAGATTTTCTTCTGGAACACTAACTACTTTTCCACCTGTCTAACTAATCGAAAAACTAAGTTTATTTCTAAAGAAAGCAGGAACTCGCGTATGTTCCTATCATTTGAAGATTCCAGTTAGACTAGAATAAAAATGTACAGGGTGAGTTTCCATTGGTTTTGGAATCGCAAGTCACATTCTGCTTCTCAAAAACAATTTTGTTTTCCATGGAACCAACATTGAAATATTTAAAAAAAAATTCACTACACCTCAAAAAAGTCAAATCTAAAATACAGGGTTATTTGTAAAACATCAAAAACTTCCTAGGGGCTGGTTCTGGTGATCAAATACAACAATTTTCTCTATGGGACCAATATTGAAATCTAAAAAAAAATTTTTTTTCTCCATACACACCGATGACAGCTGGTGGCGCCTTAGTATGGGGAAGTGTTTTTTTTTTGCGATTTCAAAGTTGGTCCTATAGAAAAAGTTGTTGTATTTGAGCACCAGAATTAATCCCTAGGAGGTTGTTGATGGTTTACAAATAACCCTGTATATAATAAAATAAATTAATAAATATATAATAAATATTTTGTAGAAAACTTTGGACCTTGAAAGTATGTAAAACAATCTTACTTTAGATCGTTAAAAAAAACATTAGGGGAGGCCTGTGGTCAGCAGTGGACGTCCTATGGCTAAAATGATGATGATGTTGATGATGTCAGCCGCTAATAACATACTTTTACTTAAAAAAAATAACACATTTTTACCTTTCCAATGCCGTCTTTTCTATCAACATGTTAACCCCAAAACACGTATATTGAAACTGCTTATAGTCGAAATTGTAATAGATTACATAGACCCCTGCGAGCCATCAGTCACTCGGCCACGCTCGTCGATTACTCTGTAACTAACCACAGTGCAGGAGGAGCAAACAGCTCTCTCTTCAATGGGCTAGTTTCCTAAAAAAACTAATTAGTCCGTCAGTTGGATAAACAGAAAATATTGGACACGTATTTATTCTTTTCTCAATCAAACAAAAAATAATGAAGTCACGCGTAACGTCACGCCTTGCGACACTTTTTAGCAAGGCGTGACGTCACGTGCTCACTTTGATGCGCTATATCTTCGTCATTTTTTGTTTGATTGACAAAAGACAAAATATGGGTCTAATATTTTTTGATAATATAACTGACAGACTAAATAGAATAATCTTTTTTTGACCCAGGAAACTAACCTATTACGATGAAGTTAGCGTTGATATCACCAGGTGAGATTAATATCACCAGGAGGTGGTGGTAACGAAATCAAGTGCAGTACTAAGTGAAGTATGCCTAAATGCGTCCCACTGCAGGGCACAGGCCTCACCTCAACTATGAGGTGGTTTTTACTATCTACCACGCGGGCCCAGTGTGGATTAGTAGAAGGATGTTAAAAAGCCAGTGACTAAACTTGTCAAATGTAATCAAGCCGCCTTAAGACCTCTGACTAGACTTCACGAATAGCAATGGTCATAACAATAGTCATTTATTCAGTCGGAAATATTCCGAAACTCTCATGACCTGGAATTTTCCAGAATTACTGATAACGTTTTTATTGGATTCCACAGAGCAATAATTTGAGGTTGTATTGATGTGGCTAGTTTATGCTCACTGTGGTATCTAGCAAAAAGGCCCAACGCCAATACTCTATTCAATTTGCATTCGCAACTGCAGGGTTCACGCTTACATTGAATTCTGCTGAATAGCCGACTTTCTATGTGTGGAACCGTTTATTCTATTTAAAGTGGAAAAACAATAAAAACAGAGATAGCAGGCTCATTCTATTTTGCGTCTTAACTTTTAATGAGATAAATGAAGCGGCGCTAGGAGTGGGAACTACCCCCTCCCCTTTAACGAGTCCAACCATTGACACCTTATCGTTCACGAGATATCATCATCATCAGCTTTTGGAAGCCCACAGCTGAACAAAGGCCTCCCCCATTGAATGCTTTAGCTAGCAGCTCTGGGCTGAGGCTTGCTCACGCTGCGTCTTCCAGTTCTTGGTTTCAAGAATCTTTCTTTCCCAAAGTTTGTCAGCTTTGCAAGCCATGTGGCTTGCCTATTTTTGGCTTAACAGTTCGAAGAGCTATCTCAGTTACTTCGGTTCTTTTACAGATAACCTCATTGCGAATCTTATCTCGCAAAGAAAAGCCACGTATATCTCTCTCTTTAGCATGCTATAAATCCCCCCTAACTTCTACAAATGGTCAAAACAACACATAATGCAATGCGTATAACACGCTTTGTGCGCAGAGCGAGGCTACTGTGTATTTCACATCATTTGTGTAAAGTGAGCGGTGCAAGAGAAAATAAACATAGTAAAAAGTTACTTTGTTATTTTTCATTCTAGCGCTCTGTAAAATATCGAGAATTTCTTGAAATACTTACAACTTTGTTAATTTAAACATTTTTATTTTATGAATTTACAATAATGCTAGTTCATTTATGCCAAGGATGATATTTTTTCTGCCACCAGAGGCAGTTGAAAAAATTTTCAAGTGAAATTATTTTAATTCTGTTTTTAAAGATAGTAAAAACGCTCTAAACCAATATTTGAGAAGAAAGATACTTACATGATTAAAAAGTGAGAATGGGTACATATTTATTGTTCACTTCTTCTTCGTGGCAAAGTTACCTGCTTCGTTGGGGATGGATTTGATCAATGAATAATGGACTTTGTATTATGAATTAATGAGCATAGGTACCTTTTATATTTACTTATACCTACTGGGTTTCCCAAAACAAGTCTCAATCGGAAGGGTCAAAACCCAAATTATCCTGTGAGAGTTCTGCGATTTTTTGTAGTTTTCAAGTCTTGTATTTTTTAAAATCTTGACTTGTCATAAAAGACATATCTTGGTCACAAAGATATGAAAAATTGAGGTAAATGCTTGATTTATCCGAAATGGGTGAATAGTGTGCCATAAACTAGCGTTTGACTATGTAGACCATAACATCTTAATCAGCAAACTCCAGGCGTATGGCATTAGAGGCAATGTATTGAGTTTGGTCCAGTCTTATCTAAGTAATCGTTGACAAAAAACGGAAATATGTAGGATAAATCTAAATACCAAATCTGAGGACATAAGGTCATCAACAGAGCGCTTGGTGAGATACGGTGTCCCACAGGGCAGTGTATTAGGACCTCTCTTATTTATAATATACATAAATGACCTACCAAATACCACAAAGCAACCTATGACCTTTTTCGCTGACGATAGTACTATAACTATAAACTGTAATGACATAAATTCTTATAAAAATGACATAAATCAATCATTGGCATCGATAATTACATGGATGAATAACAATAACTTGAAAATTAACCTAAATAAGACATACGTTATGCATTTTAACCAAAGGCCAATTACCCCATCCAACATTGAAGTAAATTATAACGATACTGTCATTACTGAAGTAGATACGACCCGATTTCTCGGCTTATAAATTGACCAAAAACTAAATTGGAAAGCCCATATTCAAGAATAGAAGACCCATAGAAGACCCCAAGAAGAGTAGTACTATCCCACAGTGCCAGAGATGCCAGCAATACGGTCATTCTAAAAACTACTGTATGAGGCCGTATCGCTGTGTCAAATGCGCACAAGACCATAAAACTTCGGACTGCCCTAAAAAAGACCGGAAAACACCTGCACAATGCGCTCTTTGTCAAGGCGCTCATCCGGAAAATTTCAAAGGATGCGAGGTCTACAAGGAAATATTGGCCCGCAAAAAGCCAAGAACAACCCGATCTAATCCGAGACCACTTGAAATAATCGAGACCAAAGCTAAGACAAATACACTAGTACCTCCCAAAACAGTCCAACCAAAAAATGATTTATACTCCGATGTCCTAAAGAATAAAACTGAGAAGATTACATCCTACAACAAAATAGAAGAGCTATTAATTAAGCAATCAGAAAAGTTCGAAACCATCTTACAACAGATGAGTACTCTCTTGAGTCTCATAAGCACGCTCGTAAATAAGCTCTCTAAATAGGTCTTAGATTAGCGACATGGAACATTAATGGCTTGGCTCCAAATAAGTACGAACTGGAACTGTTGATCGCGGAACACAAACTTGACGCTGTGCTCATTTCTGAAGCACATTGTACGCAGCGAAGCAAAATCCAAATCAGGGGATTTAACATCTACGTTACTCATCATCCCGATGGAACTGGTCACGCGGGGACTGCTATAGTGATAAGAAATACTATTAAACACCATCTTTTGCCTGAGTACAAAACACACCAAATCCAGGCAACTACTGTAGCAGTGGAAGACAAATGCGGTTGCCTTAACCTGTCATCAGCCTACTGTCCTCCAAAACATTCTACTGACTGCGACGCTTTTGCCCAGTACTTTTCAACACTGGGAGGAAAATTCATTGCGGGAGGTGACTGGAATGCCAAGCACACTTACTGGGGCTCAAGAGTTATAACAACCCGGGGTAGACAGCTGAAACTATGCATTGACAACAATAATCTTGTCTCGATCTCGACTGGAAAACCTACCTATTGGCCCTCAGACCCAAAGAAGAAACCAGATCTGCTTGACTTTTTCGTGACAAAGGGGCTGTCAAAGCACTATCTCAAACCGGAATCCTGCAACGACAGTAGCTCAGATCACACTCCGGCGCTCCTGACAATTAGCACAACCATAATATCCTATGAAAAGCCCGATACATTGTATAATAAACACACGGATTGGTACGGCTTCAGAGAATATCTGGATGAAAACCTAAACCTACACACTGCCTTAAAAACTCCAGAAGAGATTGAAGACGCTACGAGGTATATAACAAACACAATACAACTTGCATGCTGGATGAACACTCCCGTAGAAGAAAACAATTACACAACTATCAACTTACCACTTGAAATCAAACAAAAAGTACAGGAAAAAAGAAGACTTCGACGGGTATGGCAGCAAACCAGGCATGGGAGTGATAAAACAGCCCTGAACAGAGCCATTAAAGAACTCAGGGACCTCGTGAGGAATGTAAGGAATGCTACAATGCAGAGCAGATTGGAAAACCTTACAGCCACTGCCTCAACAAACTACTCGCTCTGGAAAATCACAAGATCCCTTAATAGACCCCAAGAGCTCAAATACCCAATAAGGACTAACTCTGACTGGGCAAGAACTGGAAAATCGAAAGCTGACGCTTTTGCTAAACACTTAGCTGATGTATTTAAACCAAATGAAAGCAGCAGTGCCGAGGGTGAAAAAGAAATTTATGAAATGCTTAGCCAAGATCTTCAATTGTCTCTTCCCCCAAAGCCTGTGACTGTTAAGGAGGTTAAGGCAACAATCAAAAGCTTGCAGAATAATAAAGCACCAGGCTTTGACTTGATTACAAAGGAAGTGCTGGAACAACTCCCACACAGGGCGCTAGTATACCTTACAACACTCTTCAACGGAATCCTTAGAGTCCAATATTTTCCCAGGTTATGGAAAGTGTCACTAATAACTATGATCCACAAACCAGGAAAGCCTCCGGATAGTGTCACGTCTTACAGGCCAATAAGTCTGCTGGTGACCATGGCTAAGGTGTTTGAAAAAACTATCCTCCATAGAATAACTCCTATACTGATGGAAAACAAAACTATACCCGAACACCAGTTTGGTTTTAGACAACACCACTCGACAATAGAGCAGGTACACAGGGTCTGTGAAAAAATCCGAAAATCACTGGAGAGCAAGGAGTACTGCTCGGCTGCGTTCCTGGACATCCAGCAGGCTTTTGATAAGGTTTGGCTCAAGGGCCTTTTCTGCAAGGTTAAAAGGTCTCTGCCACATAGTTATTTCCTTTTAATGGAATCATACCTCTCTGATCGGATATTCCAAGTTCGTGAAGATGGGGACACATCGGAATTCTATAACATAATGGCGGGAGTGCCACAGGGTTCCGTGCTCGGACCCATCCTTTACACGTTGTACATATCAGACCTCCCAGCAGCTAGGGATACTACAACAGCAACCTTTGCCGATGATACTGCGGTACTGGCAAGCAGCACAAACCCTGCAGTAGCTTCAAATACGTTGCAGAGGAGCCTATACCAAATTGATGACTGGCTAAACAAATGGCGAATTAAGGCAAGCGCATCCAAGTCAGTTCACATAACCTTCACACTGAGAAAAGGACACTGCCCGGCAGTGACACTGGGGGGCAACGTTCTGCCTCAAAATGACTCGGTAAAATATCTCGGCATTCATCTTGATAGGAGGCTGACCTGGCAAAAGCACATAAAAACCAAAAGAGAAGAGCTGAATATGCGATACAGGAACATGTACTGGTTGATGGCTCGCAACTCTGTACTGTCTACTGACAACAAACTGCTTATATATAAAACCATCCTTAAACCTGTATGGATGTATGGAATCCAACTATGGGGGAGCGCATGTAACTCCAGCATAAACATCATCCAACGCTTACAGAATGGCATACTCCGAAATATTGCCAATGTACCGTGGTTCATAACCAACACAGAAATACATGATGCTCTAAGAATCAACACAGTTAAGAGGGAGATTGGACTAGTAGCTGAAAGATACAAAGGTCGTCTTACAAGGCATCCAAACAGACTGGCTGGTCAGCTGCCCAATATAAGCTACTGCAAACGCCTGAAACGGCATGACATCCAGAATCTAGATGCTAGGTTCCCAAATGAGTGAACGCTCCCGCTGGGGAGTTCTCACGGCACGTCAAATACACGCAACAGACCTGCTTATAGTCAAGACGACTGATTGCAGATAAAAATTAAATAAAAAAAACAGTCGGTCGGCTTATGCTTTGTATAGACTCTCTCTTAGAGTTAATATTGACGCACTTCTAATAACTAGTCGAATCAGTTCTTAGATATGGAATTATTTTTTGGGGTAACTCAACTGACAAAGAAGTTGCGTTTAAAAATCAGAAACGATGTATCCGCGCCATGTTCGGTCTTCAAACCACCGATAGTTACATGCCATATTTTATCAAACACAGAATTCTCACACTTCCGTCCTTATATATAATGGAGGTGGCTCTCTTTGTCAGAGCTAATCCTAACCTATTTCCTCGGTTATCTGATAAGGTTATACGCAACCGTCGAGACGGAAGCAAACTGTGCTTGCAATCATCAAAAACAGCTCTGCTAAGAAAGAGTGTAGTATGCATGGCTCCTAAAATTTATAATAAAATTCCTCAGGTATATAAATCTTTAAACAACAATCTTTTTAAAAATAAATTTAAAAACCTAATTGAAAAATGCTACTACACTGTGACTGACTTTCTTAATGACAAATTTTGACATGAAAATAATGTAATAATTAATAATAATTTCCTTATATAATATATTTCAATTGTTGATTGTTTGAGTAATAATTTTATAGACTTTGTATATTGATGGACATTGCTAATGTTAACTGAGAACTAACGAACTAACGCTATAAATTTTACACGCCGTATATCGGTAAGACATGTTGATACTAATAATGACACTAACACCAATTAAATATGTCGGCCAATGCTTTGTATATCTCACACATATTTACGTAAATAAAAATTATCTTATCTTATCTTATCTTAAAAAAGTGAGTCGCTCAGATACATCCACAATTATAATAGTTAAATCACAAAGTTAGACTTTTGCTTGATACATTTTTTGGGAGGCTTGTATACATTAGAAATTGTTTGAATAAAGGAGGTAATCGGAGAGCAACATTTTTAATAGATTACGATGGGTTGTTAATGTTTCAAAAATAACCCTGTATATTTGCAGAATCCGGCTGACCCTGGGCTCCAAAGCAATGGCTTTGGACGCAACCGGGATTGACCGTATAGATAAATAAAGAAGAGAAAAGATTCGCAGAATCCGCCTCGTTGTTCGCTGGTCGCCGTACTGACTGCGCGAATGTTTACTTTGTAACATGTTATATTCGCCCCAAAACGCCAGTCAATACCCACTTTCACACTCCATTTAGCCCTCAATCCCGTCTCTAGCCAATATCAATTTGAACCTGACATTTAAAAATATATTCAGCTAGTTTGTCGTAGATTCCACATAAGAATAAGTGATATGCTGTTGAGGAAGCACTTTATATGGAACGCATCGCATCCACAGAGGAAAAGGCAGGTAACTCGATCGAGCGCCTTTACAGCGCTGCGCTCAAGCGGAAACTTATAGGCACTATGCACACGGGTCAACTTTCAGTTTCCGGGTGCAACAAACAGCATTTCGCAAGTAGCATTTTTATTTTTATAAAATTTTGAAACTCTGTGCAATTGTAGAATCCCCCGTTGCAAGTTTCGGCAATCGCAACTGTTTCCGATTACTGTAATTAGTGATTTAAATTGCTCAAACTAGCTACTGAAAAATTCGTACCAAAATACCAGTTATGATGAGTTACTGATTTTCGCGACCGGCATCATTTAGGCAATAGAGAAGAGAATATAAACACAGTTAAAGTGGGGTACAAGAAATTTCCTTTATTGTCTCTATGTCTGTGCAGTTGAAAATTTAAAAAACAGTTGCCGATTGACGCAACAGTAAACATACCTAGTGTTTGGTGTTTATGGCACTTAGTTAGTTAAACTTAAAGCCGGCAAGATAGTTGCGTCATCTAAAGTTGCTCTGTGTGCATAGCTCCTTAGAGCTCGCTACTACAATTTCAAATCGTTTATGATATTCGATGAAACGCATCACTATAGCTACCCTAGTGTTTGTCATTCCACGAAGGAGTATATTTGACGATCGTCTTGGTCTAGAGGTTCTCGCTCCAGGCAGTTGCGGATTCGTATCCCACAAGGGGCAAAGGTGTGTGTGATAAGCACGAGCATTAAACCTAAATCATGGTATTTATGTGTTTAAGTAAGTTTAACCGTTATCTAAGAAGATTGGGCAATTAAACTAAATTTTATGTTTTTAAGATCGTAAAAGAGATGAGAAATATACTGCAGACCAAAAGATACTGCAATGGACCTTATTAAAGATGACCATTGAGGATAAGGTAAAAGAGATAAGGAACAAACGAAGACCTAGGTCATTTATGGAGCAAGTGAAGGAAAAGATGAGTGTTGAGTCAAATCAGGTCAAGGAGAAGGCATGGAATAGAAAATTATTTTTATAGTAAAGTAAGCATAGACAAGTGTTCCGTAGCTCAAAGATAACCTTGTAGCACATATTCTATACATCATGGTTTTGTTCTATGACTTTCGAAATATTTCTGCGATTCCAACTATGCAGTATTTAATTAAACATTTAGTAAAAATCTGAGATACATTTTATTTCCAGCGGGGACTGGTTTTTTTTTGGCCATTGTCCTTTACATGAAAATTTAATGACTTCCGATGCAAAGTTACCAAACAGCCGATTGAATTTGTATAGAAAGACAAAAAAAGCATATTTATAAAAATCATGTGTAATTTGCTTGTATGGTGTGCAATAAAGAGTATCTATCTATCTATCTAAACATATTATTTATAAACAAAAGTTGTGCAGTACGATGTATAAAATATATGTGGTTACAAGGTTATTATTAAATTACAGGACACCCTGTATACGTTCTACTGCAAGGCACAGGCTTCACCTCAGACACAGAATAAATAATAGTTATGGGTATCAGAAGTTGAGCATCATACAATGCGCGCTAGTGAAACGCACACATCGACATCGCAAATCTCGGACTACTGTCCTTCAAGATTTCGTTTTCGAGAGCGATGGTTCTGTGTGCGTTCCCCTTGATCAACCACAGAATATAATATAAATATCGGTATCAGAAGTTATACAATGCGCGCTCGAGCAACTCACACATAGATATTGCAAATCTCAGACTACTATCCTTTAAGATTACGTGTCCATGAGCGATGGTTATGTGTGCATTACTCGAGCACGCGTTGTAAATTTCTGATACCTATCATTTATTTTGTGCCACAACTATGAGATGGTTTTGGCAATACTCCACGACGTGGGCTCAGTACGGATTGATAAAATAAAATAAAAATTGAAAAGACTCCATCAATGAAAGCATAGCTCTCATGCGAAGATAAGTAAACTTTAATTAAAAAATACATCTATAAAATATCTTATCTACATTTTTCTTTTTCAATGTGTCAGCCAATAAGCGAGTAAACGCTTCTATACATGAGCAATCTCGTAGAATGGAACGAAAACACTCCCGTCAGACAAACGCTGCGCCAAACTACTCCATTATCTTTCAATCTACTACAAGTAGCAGTACATAACACCTTGTTATCTCCTTTTAAAAGCATTGAAAACCATTCTTCTCTTATACGGACTGGAAAATTCCACCATACCTATAGTTTGTTGGCAAATGACACACATTTTAATATACAAGATTAGGTACAATAAAACTCATTTATTTAGTATACAAGGTGTTAAGTTATGAATTATCCTTTATACCCAAAAAGGTACGTGCTAACATTATATGCATTAATCAGTATTTAAAGTCAGTAATTGGATCCTATTTAAAAATAACATACCAAACGGTTCCTATGTGATTATCTTTTGTCACAGAATATACAATTTCAAACTGTAATAGAGCTAGCTGGCTCGATAAGCTGCCACACAGATATACGAGGTTAGGCGTTTTTAACTGGGGCTTCCTTAGGCTCATGTCTGCGACAATAGTGGC
This sequence comes from Anania hortulata, assembly GCA_963576865.1. NCBI lineage: Eukaryota > Metazoa > Arthropoda > Insecta > Lepidoptera > Crambidae > Anania > Anania hortulata. The sequence goes on along the minus strand of OY756405.1, from coordinate 14,001,121 downwards.
GACCTCGTTCTCTCTCTCGACACCGAGTCACCAAGGGCTGCTAGCTTACCCGCCACCTTTTCTCTGACTTCCGTGTTAGGTATATGTGTGAATAGGTCCCGCCACCTTTTCTCGGACTTCTGTGTTATATATGTCAATAGGTAGTATCTGATTGTAGGGTAGAAGGTGTCGGTAAGGGTTACGCCGATGCCGCGAGTGGCAATGTCTGTCCAGATAGCTGTTTCTCCTCTTTTAAGACCTGTTTAGAACACTTATTTATTACATACGAGTACTTTATTCTTGAAAAGGTTTTTAAAACTTTTTCATGGAATAAACTAAGAATCATCATCATCATCTATACGGTCAATCCCGGTTGCGTCCAAAGCCATCGCTTTGAAGCCCCATTCCTTAAGGGTCCGCTTAAGGAATGAACTAAGAATATTATGAATTAAACTAGTAACCCGGCATTCGGTGTTTAAGAACCAGTTTTACGAGGATTTTTCTAATAAATCACTAATGTATGGTAAGGTAAACCATTTTCCCATTAGATAAAATTTTGCTGAATGTAACTTTTCGGGGCTACCCGTTTGATCTGACCGAACCAGTTGGAGAACCGATGAGACAGAGTAATGGAATGTAATAAGAAAAATGTTTTACGCCTACTTTGTGGAAAGTTGCAAACAAGAGCAATATCAGAACACGCAATCACGTAATTAAGATCTTCGCTTCAGTAATCAAATTACTAAAACTTATTAAGAAATTCCTGAAATAAAAGCTAGCGCTTCAGGTTGGAAACTAGAAATACAAAGGCAAGAAAATAAATAAACACAAAGACAATTCCTTTTATCTCTCTCTCTTATAGTGCCTCTCCAATTACTGAAAGTTGGCTACCAGCTCCCGGAATCTACCATTTATTTATTAGCGAAAAAAGAGGATATTCAAGGAATTTTGCTAGGCCGGTTTCCCAGCACATTAAGACTAGCTTTTATCCTTTGCGTTCAAGGCAAACCACCGCGCCACGGAGCTAAATGGGTCGTAATACATGTATATATAGTCGTTCATTTTTCTAAAAGATCATCAAGCTTAAACAGCCTCTTGTTTTGTGGTACTTGTCTCATTGTATCCCAAAAATATCATTTAAATAGTAATATGTATTTGCACGCACTTTACCAAGAACTGTAAGAAGAACTTTAAATTGTTTTACAACATTCGCAACCTTATATTAAATTCTGAACTTTATACTTGATACCAAAGTATAGAAGTACCACCACTTAGCAGTACACTTATAAATGTTACATGAAAAGAGTGTAAAGTAATTTTATTATTACATATTACACATTTTTCTATTACATTTAAAGTTTCAAATCAATACGTTAGATAGAAGTAGGTAAAAAAACAACTTCTTGGATTTGATTACATAGCTAGCTATTAGTTAGGTAGTTACAAAGGAAGCTAAAGGTAGACTTCTTAGCATTCGCAACCGATCGCAGCTGCTCGCGACCGATCGCTTGCGACCACTTGGCCGCGAAGCATGGAAGTCTACCCTAAGCCTTGAGAATACTCGCAAACAGTATTCGAAGTATGAAAGTGTATAGCGCCGCTTCCGGAGGTGCGACAGCACGGCTGACGACTGAAGCGTCACGCCACGGTAGACATTTTCAAACCGATTGTATTATCGCATCGATGCGTGCGTTAGTCTAGTCAGTCACAAGTAATCGATCTACGATCGGCCGCGATATACGGAGGTCTCGTGATGGCTAACTAAAACTACCTTTAATAAAAGTGAGTTAATAAAAACTCGTTTTCATGAACTCCTTTACACAAGTTCGACACATTAACCCAACGCAGTAAACTTGGCATATCATTATTCGGTAAATGAGGTCCAGCATGAACATCGTTTCCTCTTTCATGTTTGTTTGTTTACTCAATGGCCGGCGGTAGTGTTGGGGAGCTATCGATAGTTAGGCTATCGAAATTTCATTTAAAACCTGGAAATCAGTTATAATTTTAATCGTAGGTATCAAGGCGATATCTAGTATCCTCTCTTAAAATGGCCTCTAACGTCATTGTTTCAATATAAGACAAACGATAACAATCTTACATAGTTCAACAGACTGATAATACATGGCACTTCCATGTAGTATATAACTATACGATTGTCAGGCAATTAAAGCTCTATCTATACGAGTATGCATCACATAAGCCGATCACTGAACAAACCTGAAGTCGCAAGTCACAGCGCCGCGTATTATTTGAACCAAACAGTAGGTAATGTGATGCTATACAATGAAAGAGAGAATAAATCTCTATCTCTATCTCTGACATTGACATTGACCGACCGGTAATCGAACCTTTTAAAAATAACTTTTCTATGTTGTCTCGGGTCTGAGTGTTGTGGTACCGTCGTTGTTTCTGATTCGTGTTACACAAGTGCTTTAGTTACTTACCCTAAGATCAGAGCAATGTATGTGATGTTATTTATAAACAAAATAACGTAATAAGATTAAATGGGAGAGGCCTATCTTCAGCAGTGGACGTCCTATGGCTGATATGATGATGATGATGAAGATTAAATAATGCTAACATATTATAAAGCACAGGTATGAGGTTTAACAATTAAAAAAATGTTTGATGAAGGTATAGGCACGTATTAAGACGCCGGCCCAGATATTTTTGCTACATTCGATTAATTTCTGTTGAAATCCAAATTTCAATCGATAAACCGTTACCTTTTATAGTCACAGCAAAAAACAGGTCCCTATCGATAGTCTATTTGTCTTTTTCCCATCACTAACCCGTTTCATAGTTCCAGTTTAAGTGGGTTAGTGTGTGTTTAACTGGCTTTAGTTGGGTACAAATGTTAATTGAACCTTTTGTATGAAGGGTTGAACCCATGGATCAATTAATTTAGAGAACGGTTGACGTTACTAATCGTGGAGAATACACCTTGTAACTTAAATACGTCCTACCTATGTAAATACATTTACAATTACAAATTAAAAAAATAAAATTAAAAAATAAAATCAATACTCAAACCATAATTCAAACAAAGACAACACTTTCTTCTATCCATTAACTTGTTTCGTTTCTAGTTGGGCTAGGCTTGATTATGCGACAAGTCAGCAGGCCTACTACGAAAATATTTCGTTCGTTTGGACGTATTAACCTCACAAATTTACATACCTACTATCTACTTGTGTCAAACCTTTGACAAAATCTGCCGCGATTTTTTTCCTTGCTCCTTCCTTGGTACAAATAGGTCCCTAAGCCGACTACCTAAAAAAAATTATATCCATCTGGCCTGGACCACCCTGTATAATATAATCATGATTTAATTTAATTTAAGTAAACACAAAAAGAACCATTGCTAAAAAGCTCTCTTGTTTCACAAGATTATCAGTCTTAAACATATTTTAGAGATTTCTAACCAGTTACCTAATAAGTTAGTATATAGGTAAAATAAGCGGACGTACGGGCTGATAGGGGAAAGCCTAAAAGCCTTTATTCATCTCATTATCTTCTGTCGTACATTTGAATGCATTTGCACTGTCACTATACTGCGATAAAAATGTGCTCCCCGAACGAAATGCAAAACCTATTATTAGAACATTGGCTTTGCGAGTAGTTCGATAATTTTTAATTTTCCAGTGGACGACCAGCAATGGAAATTGTATTGGAAATTTCAATCTTCATTATACGCTAATGTTATTATGTTCAAAGTTGAAATTTATTACGTAAACAACGTTTTATGCTTCGCCCGTTAGACCAGCGGTTGCTTTTGCTTTTTGCTATTTTCACCGTCAATATTGCCTGCTTTTCCCTTTGAATAATAAGGATTATTTTAATTAATTTCCAACGGGAGGTTTTCAAGCGGAAAATAGAGTGAGTTTTACAAATAGCAAATGACTTGGAAAACTAGAATTTTAATTTGAGTTTTTATTTACTCTTAATTAATTAGAAAAGTAAGTCAATCTAAAAACCTGTTTTAAAAAACTAAAAATTTAGATGGAACCGCGCATTTAAATGGTTGTTTAATAGATATGAACCTTAGTAAATGTAAAACATTAGCAAAAGGGCTGTTTTTAAATAAAAAAATATATCCTAATTATGTTATAGGAAAACCCTTTTACCTGTCAAAATTGGTTTTGGTTGGTTGCTGTCATTTATATCGACGATTATAAGCAGTGATCGGAGTAGGTAGATTGACTTGATGTACTTTGGTAGTGCTAGCATAATATGGATATGCCTTTTTTTCCAAAAATTGATACTAAGAAATTCCGGATCCCGGAGGCATGTCCTATATTAACATAAATGTTTGAGATCATTGACCCCAAATCAATCTACCTACTCCGACCACAGTTAAGTTTTTTCAGGTATTTTTTTTTGATGCGACTGCGTTGCGCGTTTGGCCAAACGGTAAAAGATGTTTCCTTTTATTTCCATATTCAACCTGTTATTTTGTAAAAAAAAGGTATCAATACATTCAACCACCACTGGTTTGTCTGAAACAATAAGGTTGAGGTGGCAGTACATTTATATTTTACTCATTAACCGCCAATGAAGTTTGTATTCGTCTTTTTAATGGTATTGTGCGCATGCCGTCCACATGTTAAAGGTTAAGAATTTAATGGTCAATGTATTACAATTGTTTTCTACAAAAAGTTTCGATTAGATGCTGCAGAAAAAACCTATCTATTTTCCCATTTAAGGATAAAAACAGATAAATACTTATCTTAAGTCATAAATATAATCGTTATCTAAGTTGGATAAGTTCGACGTGGCGATGGTGAAGGAACTAATATGTTAGGGGAGGTAAGAGGGATCGAAAAACAACTTTTGCAGTAAAAAAACTCGTAGTAAAAGTCCAAGCCGAAGGCTTAGGCAATAGTCGTGACGGTTTGCAGTAATGCGCGACCAGTTTGTACCAGGTAATATATATTACATATTTAATTTTCACTACTAGACAGCTAATACGATGTAGAATAATTTTGAGCTATAAAAAATGCAGGTAAAGAATTGGTTTTATTCAGAAATTGTAAATGTATTGAAAAACATGTTTAAAAAGTTACAAGTTTTTGTTAAAAAATACATTTCTATTTTCGATTGAGGCCAGTTTTTACATGTATTTTAATTTTAACAGGACGCCTACTCAGTTTCAGTCTTAATAAGTTAGTTTCATTGTTACAAATTAATTAGTTAAAAGAATACACCGTCTTGTTTACGGTATGGAATAAAAACTTTAATAAATCCATTTAAAAAAAAAAAAAAAAAACGTTTTCCATCGATAAAATTAAGCATATAATTCTTTATTTTAATATGTTCACTTTATGAAAACTCACACTGTATTTATTTAAACTATAAGCATAAATTAGAATCGTGCTAAAAGTGGACTTAATGCCATTTGAAATATTCTGGCAACTAATTCTTCTTTCAAGTGCTTTGTTCTATATTTATTCGGGGTGTACGCTTAGCCATGATCCTTATTGCGTCTTGTGATTACATTACTAGCAATTGCCATTACATCGTAACCCATACAACATTATTGATACATAAACGTAAATTAATTTTTAGAAAGCCTTTCAATAATGCGCCATAAAATTTTGTATTCATGAACTCTTTTTAGCTCGATCTTGGCCGGTTTTTTTTAATTAATAAGGGCTAGAGTCTAGACTCTACCTAGTTGGACAAAGTTGTCTGTACCTCACGCTCCCCCAGTTAAGGGTGAACCGGTATCTCTTATTACAGCATTTTCATTAAAACTTTCCGTTGACGTAATTGAATCATTTTTTCAAGAGTTGCTTTTAAAGTTCAATTGATTAAATTTCCAATAAGTCTCTGAAGTCTATTACTTCTCTTATTCCAAGGCATTTTCAATATTGATGGCGATATTCATAAATTTAATTTTTAAAGGACTGTATATTGTAAATGTCGTCGATTTGTTCCGCTTAAATATAATTTATTCCCAAGAGAAAAATAAAATAACATAAAATGATATTTTCCCTGTTTGTAAAACCTCGATTTTTAAAACTATAACGGAAAAATACTATTGCTACATATTGTGTCCGTTTACATAAATGTACAGACAACAGCTGTTCAACCAACCATAAAACGTCAAATTTTGTCAATTGATATTGTCTTCTGATAGCACCATGATACTCCAATGCATCCTACCCATTTCTTCTTCCAGCTCAAATATCTTCTCGTCGGTCCTCAATGTGCGTACTTTGTATGTTACCAGGGCCAGTCGTCATTGGTGGTGGTGGTAACCGAACCTCTTCCGGGGATTCTTAGCACCCCCTGCCCCGCTGTCACCATGACCGCTACCGTAGCCAGGAACAGCGGGACCATCGGAGACTGGGGGCCTGGTCTTTTTGAGCCACTCATTAGGGGGGGGGGGGGATTGCTAATACTCGCTACGCTTGGAAGACGGGTTGGCGAGTCGATCTATGCTCGGAGGAAGGGCTATGCTCGGTGTTTCTTTGCGAGATCGAATCAGGAATGAGGAGATTCGTAAACGAACAAAAGTCGCTGACATAGCCCAACGGATTAGCAAGCTGAAGTGGCAGTGGGTGGGGCACATAGCACGTAAAACTGACGGCCGATGGGGCAGAAAGGTTCTGGAAGTCCAGAACCTTTCTGCCCCATCGGCCGAGGCAAGAAGCAGCGTAAGACGTCCGCCTACAAGGTGGACAGACGACCTGGTGAAGGTTGCAGGAAGCCGCTGGATACGGGCCGCTTCCAACCGGCCAATCTGGAAGTCACTGGGGGAGGCCTATGTTCAGCAGTGGACGTCCTATGGCTGAAATGATGATGATGAATGATGATATTGATATCTACGTGTTGGACTTAAAGTTGAAAATTGGTTCAATGACTTTTAACTTTTTGGGTAGGTTCACCTGCCGTTGTCTGTTACCACACTCACATAATAGTCAGGCAGTCTCATGTACAAATTACTTAACGTTACAAGGAAGTAGGGAGCACATATACTGGGGGTACAAAAATTGGACACTTATTACAGCCACGTAATCAGCTACTCATTGTATAATGTTTGTTAATACTATACTATACTCTGTAGGTCATCACTGGTAGGACGCACTGATCGAATTTTGATACACCACAAAAACAAATAATGACATTAATTAACATATCAAACCTAGTCAAAGTATGAAACATTATCGCGTTAATTTAAATAGAGCATCTGAATAGTTTTTTACCATGACGTTAAAAGTATATCACATGCTTATTGTATGTACCTTTATTTGTTAGGAGCCATTTTTACATTTTCAGCGTGTTAACTAATATTTCCAGCGCTGAAATTGCGACTGAAAAAGGAAAGATTTTAACTGTTAAATACGTTTTTACGTTTAATGTTTTACATTTGCAAATAAAACATTTTTCATTTATAAAATTTAAATCCCGCCGCCTCGATAAACGAAAAGCGTTTACCTTATCAACTTCAAACAACTAAATCTTTAATTTAAATTGATAATAATTGCTGAAAAACAAGCCAAAATATCAGACATATTATAAGTACCTAATTTGGTTTAAGTAAATGATTAAAGAATATGGATTTCTTAATCACAATAATCCTAAAAAAATTTTTTTTTTCCGAGTAATAAAGCAATTTTGCTACGGATTTTTGTTTTAAATTAAGCTTATTTACAATCAAAATTCAATATCAAAATACCATTGTTTTTTAATTATTTTAAATATATTTTTTTTATTGTCGATCTAAGGTAAATAAACCCTAAAATCCAAAATCCTAATTTTACCATTCATGGTAACGGCGCAATTTTGTGAAATTGCTCCTAAAATCACGCGATCACTCTTACTATTAATTTGCACGCCCTGTATATGCGTGACGTTAATAATACACCACTATGTCAACAGAAATGCGTATTAGGTATGGTAAACATCATACGTATTGTGTCAAGTATTTACACTATACGGCACATTTACTGACTGACCTAGTTCGACTGGCGACGCGGTCTCCCCCTCTCAATAATATTTACTTTACACTGACACCCAATATTCTGTGCACTTTGGTATACACACCATATAAGTATTAAAGAAAATAATCGATCAGACCACTATACGGGGTGTCAGGTAATGAGGGTCATATTTCTACAGGTTCTACTCAGTAATACCTACTCATTTCATCATAAGACGTCCACTGCTGAACAAAGGCTCAAAGTCGGGGGAGCACATTGACTTCCAGAAGGGGCCGGTTGGAAACTGCATCCAGCGGCTTCCTGCAACCTTTACCAGGTCGTCTGTCCACCTTGTAGGTGGACGTTCTTCGCAGCTATGTTTCTATTCCAGAACCTTTCTGTCCCATCGGCCGTCAGTTCTACGTGCTATGTACCCCGATCACTGCCACTTTATCTTGCTAATCCGTTGGTCCCTTTGCAAGCCACTGAAATTTTTCCCTATTGTTTTCCATTTTCCGGTCTACCACGGGTAAGTGGAACGCGAAGGCTTAATAAATCATATTCATTTTTCAGTACTTATTTAGGCCCTTTTCATGGCATATACACGTTCCAAAAAATTTAATATCTGTATGAAACCAATGACTCTTATTTCTCGATGTCTTTGTTGCTCCTATAATATACGTTGCTAAAACAGGGTGATTCTTTATTAGTATAAAATACTTGAGGGTTTGTATAATTCACTTCCCCATACTAAGCCGCCGACCAGCTAACATCAGTTTGTATCGAGCAGTAAAATTTTTTTTAGATTTCAATGTTGTTGTTTTTGACTGTGATATGGCTCGTGCACAGACACAATGATATAATACACCTTTTTATATAGCCACATACCTAGGTAACTTATAAAGAATTTAATCATAAACGGTACAAAATTCCGCTCTATCGAGTTACCTACCGTTTCTGCACCCGACGCGATGTGCTCCATACATACAAAGTGCTCAGTAACAAAGCATTTATATTGACACTGCAGAGTGAGGCTAGAAGGTTCTTTATATAGTTCTAGCATTATATTTACATGTTGAACGATAAATTAACGCATACAATTTGTGCAATAAAAAAAGTAAATGTTTATTTATCGGACAACATAGATCCATAAGTGTTAGTAACATTAAAACTAATAACAAGTGTTAGTACTTAATAACTAAAAGGGATCGAGTAAGCCTGCATATGTGCTCGACTAGTGGACAGTCCCCACTGCCGGCGATGGTTTTAAGTGATTAAAAATATCACAAATATTCAGTGTTTGAATTTCATTAATTTTTTAAAGGATAATGCGGAGTTTTGTACGGACTCTCACCTTCCTACAGATTTAACCACGGCCACGGAAACCGGACACAATGGAAATTTTATTAGATAAATCGTAACACGCGTTTAAAAAGTGTGGTGCTTGTAGATCAGCGCTTTGTTAATGCAAAGTTAAGCCACCTACCCTGCGGTTGGATGGTCACTATTCCATTTTTTTATTCATATTTATTTAGTGACATTTATCACAACCATCTCCGTGCTTCGGAAGGCACGTCAAAAGTTGGTCCCGGCTAATATCGCTTGATACTAGTCGAGAAGCCTAGTCAGAGGCCTTAAGGTGACTTAATAACATCTGACAGTAAGGTAAAGTTACTGGCCTTACAACATCCCTCCTCCACCAATCCACACTAATAGTTGAGGTAAAGCCTGTTCCCTGCATGGGACGTGTATGCATACTTTACCTACTTTACGCATTTAAAGACAGTTAGATCATAATTTTCACTAAGAAAACAATGTGTTATAACAATGTGTTATACCCGATATTTTTCTAGAACAATAAAAATATATTTCGCCGAAATGAGTTTTGTTCCAAATCTCTTTGAGGGTTGGAAGTCCTTTCCAGTCCTTTTCAGTCAGTGTTTTGACTTCTTATAAAAAAAAACAACATAAAACAACTGGCTCTAATAAAAGCACATGAAATAAAAGATAAATGCTATACGTTTGTTTGTTCATAACACTTTTGAAAAAAAAAAAAAAACATATTGAATTTCGTAACTCGGAAACCGAAATTCAGGCAACATTCACACATAGTCATTTCCATACCAAATTCCTGGCCAGGTGCATAGGAACTGCGTTCCACTTTGTCTGCCAAATTCTTACCAAGTCGTGCAAATACATGCAGCCCATTTCATCCGGTCGGGAGATTTGTCATTTCACTAGTGCTCAACACGAATGTTGCAGCACATACCTTAACTATCTAATATTGCTTTATTTATGGTATATACAGCAGCCCCCAGGGCCGTCTTAACATAATTGGGGGGGCCCTATTGCAAAGTCAAAGTGAAATATTGTTGGTATGAATTCATGACTTCCAAAAAATAATTTCATATCTCCGTTAAAAGTATAATTTTACATTTTTCCTTCTTTTTCTAGGCTTCGACCTTCTTTTCTTTCTTTTCAGGTAACAGTGTTTCTTAGTTTACAAACATTTTTTAGAGCTCTGAGGCCCCGTGTGCCTCGTGAGGCCGGGGGCCCTGGGCACAGGCTGACCGTGTGCCCTTATGGTATAGACGGAACTGACAGCATCAGAACACAATATGGTATACCGATTCATTGATTCCTCTCTGCCCACAATACCTATCTTATTGTTGTGCCCTACAGGGTCTATAATGATCTGTTTTATGTATCTATTTATAACACCTGTGTAACATTATAGAATGCAATAAATATATTGAATTGAATTGTAATTTTTTTTTAAATATAATAGATTTAACAGCTAAATCATTGTTCTAAACATGATTTCTAAAAACTACTTCTCAATATTTTTATGGTTTTCAAATTACAGTTATTCAACGCTTAATACATTATTGACCAAGTTCAAGTTGTTAGAATCAACGATAAGATACTCGAGTGACCACTAACTTGTAGCCGCAGCGTGGGTTCTCCCGGTGGACTGACGACCTAGTCAAGGTTACGGAAACCCAACGGCTCAGAGCGGCTCCCTAGAACGCTACAGTGAGCCGCTCTGAGCCGTAATAAAAGCCTGTGTCCTATCTTCCAAAGGCTGATGAATGAATCAACGATCATTACAGCCGTCGGACGTCCGCTGCTGAACATAGGCCTCCCCCAATGACTTCCATCATCGGGGGATTGCCAATACTCGCCACGCTTGGCAGACGGGTTGGCGAGCGCTTTTTTATAACATTTCGCACGTAGACGCTGCTGCCCGTCTCGTGCTTCAGGAATTAGTTGCCTCTTACGACATGCCTACTGTTGGCGTTGGCGATCAATAGTTATAGGCATAGATTGATTTAGTTGATATAAACATAGAAAAAAATATATATAGCTAACCATTACATAACTGTTGCATATTAGTACTCTTGTCCAATTCTTACAAAATTACAACATAAATTATATTTCAAAACTTAATGTTAACAGCATGATACAACTTTCTAAAACACTAAGTAATATTTTTAACAAATCGGCTCAAATAATAATGATACCTATTCATTATACTTGTTATACCATTTTTGATGTATTTTTTCTCTGTACTGTTGGTTTTGTGTGGTGTGCAATAGTTACTATAAGTATCTATTTCATCATCATCATCATTTCAGCCATAGGATATCTACTGCTAAACATAATCCCCCAGTGATTTCCAGATTAGCCGCTTGGATGCAGTCTGCATCCAGTATCTATCTACCTATATCTTGGCCATGTTTAGTCAAATAGACTACAAAATTTTTGCCATTTTTTGAGGCGATTTTGCTGCTCAGATATATGTTTAAAAGGTTTTTCACAAAATGTTTTTCATTACACTGTAACTATCTTGTTTGCTTCTTTAAAGTAATCATTTATTAATAAATAAAAGCTATTTTAGGACGTATTAGTTAATACAAGATACAAGCAAAGCCACTCATTGCATTTCACCAAAACTGTTACCTCGGTATGCAAAATGCATAGCAGGACTCTGTTGGGGGATTTGTCACCTACACAGTGGTACATTAAACTCTTCGTAAATCACAGACAACTAACAGGTTTTTGGGGTGAATTTAAAAGCAAACTGACTAAGTTTTTATCTGATTTTTTGGGTTCAATACCTCAAAAAGAATAAATAAAACCCTTACAGGATACTTTGTTGTCCTTTTGCCTGTCTGTCCGTCGGTCTGTCAAGACTCTTTGTCTCGGTGCTTAGAGGCATCGAGTTGAAATTAAAACCATGTTCTCAGGACTATAGTCCCTTGAATAAATCAAACTTCTAAGTTAACGTAAAGACCGGCTTGTTTAATGGTTCGCGCTCCGGAATACAAACAGGCAGTTGCGGGTACAAGTTCCGTACGGCGCAAATGTTTTTGTGATTAGCACGAGCATTTATAGGTACCTGTACCTAATGGTTGCTTAAAAATATATTTATGTATATTTATTCGTTATCTAGTTACCATAGTTTAGGCTTTATTTAGTTTTGGGCTAGGTGTAATAGACATGATTGTTTGATTGAAGCCGATGACGTCGCTACGTCACTTCCTGTCATGCCGAAACACGCTCCCTTTTACATCCGGCCGGTTGTAGTGAGTGTATGGTTTAGTAGCCAGCCAGCCTATCGAATGAATAACAGTGTTCATTTGATTAGTTATTTTGTAAAGGGTAACTCTGCCCTAGTAATTGTAGAACGAAAATAAAAAGTTTATTTCTAAAAAACAAGTCATACTTAGGCGGCTACCACTCCTAGGCTATAACTTATCAGATTAATTACTTAACAGTTAACACAAATGAGTACTGACTTAAATGAGTATTGCCTAATAAATAAATACTTACTTACTTACTTAATAATGTAATGTAGGGCATTATATGTTGCGCAAAAACCGTTTTTAAGGAGGAGCGTCTATAAGCTAGGTTGTCTATGCTAAGTTAAGCCTTGCCTAATTTTCGGTGTAGTTACAAACATGTGAATAATTTACCTACGTTTTTGGACTATAATGAAGTCTCTTTGCGCTGGCAAAAAGGGTTATTCGTGGACACTAAGTGTATACATTGACTTGGAAAGTAACTTGTCAAGTATCACGCTTTTTATGAAACTTACCATTATTGTTACGATGAGATAACCATCTATATTATTTTTACTTTCAACAATAACACCAATTATCTATACGAATATTACGATGCTATAAGAATGTGATTGTCGAAAGAATAAAATGTCTCAGTCGCATTGTGTTGGAGATACAAGTTATATATACAATTGTATCGAGTTTTTGCTAGCATGACAGATAGCGCCATAAATGTTACGCACATATTTGCCTTGGTCAATCTAAGTGGTAAAAACATTAGAAGTTGCTACTTGTCATAAGACATCAAGTGAATATAATAGTTTTACGAAATAAAATAAAAGTGATCATTTCGAAAAAATCTTTCAACATGTCGTTCCTGGAGGAGGTCTTACTTATCTCCTCAATTTATAGGAAACCAAAAGAAGCACTTTGTATATTTCAAAACATTACAAGTATGACATTCATGATTCAGGTGCAAATGCTCGTGCTCGTCAGTCAAACACTTGCCCCTAGCGAGATTCGAACCCGCAACCGCTGGTTTTGTAGTCCGGAGTGCGAACTACTATCGAATTATCGAAGTGCCCATAGTCGATAGTTATTAATTAGCGATTTACTGATAGTATCACGTGGTATCTAACTCAATTTATCGACCGGCTAATGTTGGCCTCTAGAAATATTTACACAATCGCACGAGCCACACACAATCACAGCATTAAAGGTAATTAAGGCAATTTCCATTAAAAGCGAAATTATCGCCGCTAGAGACACCATAACTTTGGGTGACGGTGGAAATCCTGTTTTGGGTGCCGACTTTTATATTTGTTTTCGTTCGTGAAATTTGATTTTTTTGAAAAAAAATGATTCGTGCATACATCTCCGTGCGATCCAGATCTCTCAACTATTATGGGAGCGCGCACACTAGCTGCATATGCGGTTTCTTTATATTTTTGCTTTTTTACAAATACTGATACGAAATCCAACGTTTACTCTGCTATCGTCCATCACATCACGACAAAACATTTAATGTAGTAGAAAAAATAACCGACTTCAATTATATATTAAACAACTAAAACTAACATTTACACAAACAAGCTGATCTAACTCCAAAAATAACTTATTATGTAGTTTGTATTAATGTCAGTTTTTATTATTTTTAAAGTAGCTTATTTTTTTAATTAATAAAATACTTTATTTATCTATTTTTAGTGATAAAATCTCATCAAGACTGATGATACTAGTGTAAACACATTATATTCGCCGTACGCCGATTTCAACATCTATTTTTCGACACTAATATGAGATTTTTTTAGTTAGGTATGGGGTGGAGCCTCCATATCATTAACGACTATAATGTCAAAAGTGTGAATATTAATGAGCCTAACAGTAGCAACTTTAAATTCAATTATCTATTTTCTCTCTTTAGTATACTATACCATAACTAAAGCAAATAAAGATTTCTTATATTTTTTAAAGCGTAAGAAGCGTCCCAATATCAACCGATAATATGGTAACCCCAACGCGTTATATTATTGTCCACTCACGTTATTGAATTAATTTCCATCAAGGGCGCACCCTGTACGTTGGAATGAATTCAAGTTTGTGTTTTTGTCCGTCAATATCGCGTGCTGGGCTTTGTTGAGTAAATTAGACCACTCCAGTGCTTTGAATGTTGTGTTAATGTTGATGGAGCCATACAAAAGCAGATTACGGCTTATCTGTTACAGTTCACTGTTAAGTACTACAACTGTTAATAATATTGTGAGTGAATATGACCTAGTTAACATATATTTTGAGTATCTCGATACTGGTATGCATAGGCAAAGTTGTCTCTAATAACAATTAATAGTAAATAAATAAAAATTGTTGCCTTGTGCTATTGTTGTGTGCTGTGTGGGGACGGCCATACAGAATACACCTCCCCACTGCCGCCAAGCCTCTTGGGCTTGTCGTAAGAGGCGACTAATTCTTGTAGCACGAGACGGGCAGCAGCGTTTGCGTGCGAAATATTATAAAAAAAAACTGCGCACGCCAACCCACCTGCCAAGCGTGGCGAGTATTAGCAATCCCCCCGATGATAGTTCATTGGGGGAGGCCTATGTTCAGCAGTGGACGTCCTACGGCTGAAATGATGATGATGATGATGAAATAAAGATGCTCCAGTGTTACTATTACTTTGAACCCAAATTTTACTCATTTGAGATGGGGCAAGGGTAAGAAGAGGGATCATGAAATTGACAATACACAATGTCATGTAATGTCGTTAAAATTAAAATACTTCCAATCACACGAATATACTATCCCCAAACTGAGTAGAGCTATGGCGGCTAGTTAACGAATAAACATACGAGTATTTAACGCTTCAGCGTGCAAGGCTAAAACCGTGATAACTACAACATCTTTTGTGTCTGTAATACTGTCTGCGAATTTTGTAAAATACACCTATAATCCATAACTTAGGCACAAACACACCCTAAACACCAAACCTCTGCAGG
The DNA here is from genome assembly GCA_963576865.1 of Anania hortulata. Classification (NCBI taxonomy): domain Eukaryota; kingdom Metazoa; phylum Arthropoda; class Insecta; order Lepidoptera; family Crambidae; genus Anania; species Anania hortulata. The sequence goes on along the minus strand of OY756405.1, from coordinate 13,985,653 downwards.
GTTTGAACCCGCGCAATCATGTGGCTTTGTATTCCGGAGCGCGAACTACTAGACCAGACCAGATGATCTTCCGAAGCAAGTTATATATCACAAATTTTCTGTTTATTTATTTTTATTTAAACTTTATTGCACAGGTAAGTACAATTGGCGGACTTAATGCTATACAACATTCTCTACCAGTCATCTTTGAGGTAATGCAGATAATGTAGTCAGTGGCGGAGTATAAAGTATCCGACATATTTTTTAAGACGAGTAAAATACATACACATACATATCAATGTTCATAACTTAACTTATTAACTGTTCATAACTTTTAAAAATTATTAAAGTCTGACCTAATTTTTAAAAGATATAACAAATGCTAGGTTATCACTATTTATATGGCTCAACTGACTAAAGTTTTATTGATTTCGAAGCAATCAAAATTCAATGAAATAAATAGTTATGTACCAGGTTATCCGGCCTTAAATAAGGTAAATGATGTATTTTTTTTAATGGTGTCAACATCCCAGTTGCGTACATAATATTTATTATTAAATATTAATATTGCGAGTAGGCAAGCGCAACGCGGGGCGCCCTCAGCAAGGTGGAGCGACGTTATACGCAAGGCTGCTGGCAGTGGATGGAAAAGAATAGCCGAGGATCGGGCGCAGTGGCGTGCATCGTGCATTGGGACAGGCCTATGTCAAGCAGTGGACTGACCTAGGCTGTTTATGAAAATTGATATGGCGTGACTGTGCCGTAGACCCTCAGGTTATGAATCACCTCCTCGATTGGTCTCGTGCCCTTCACAGGTCGCACAGGGGTGGACCTAAATATGGCGACAAATAACGCAGTCGAGGTGGCTAAGTTTTGGTCGGGTTAATTGGATTCCATTGACACAACAGAAGAAGAATTCATATTATTAATTGACATACAATGTTTTTTTAGTACAATTGTTTATTTGTACGTTATCTCGTAGCTAGCAATTGCATACGACCGAATGATAACCGGCACGCTAAAACAATATACTGGATTATCAGACTCATCAACAACTCTGTACTCAAATTTGACCACGATATTCTGAAACAAATGTAACCATGTGATTAATTAGAATTTCATCATGAATACAGTTCGTCGGCATTGGTTTTTTATTAGGTCCTTACATATGAAATTGTTGATACTCAATACTGGCAACTTTAACATCAAATATCTTGCGGTTTATTAGGAATTCCAAATTCAAATTTATTTCGAAATAATGCAAGAAAAATATTGTTTTAAAATTCCTATTTCATTTGTTGTCACATCATTTGTTTGAGCTTCAACATTGCTATAACAATAACTATGGACAAATTGAAAATTCGCGGTATTTACGAATACAAGTTCCACCGTGGGACCAGTGCTGCAGAAACGACTCGAAGAATTAACGACGTGTACGGACCAGGTACCGCTAACGAACGAACGGTGCGTTTTTGGTTTCAACGTTTCCGTTCTGGAAATTTCGATTGACACAATGAGCCTCGTGGACGACCTCAAGATACTCAAGTGAATAATGAAGAATTTAAGGCGACGACATTTCGACTTCCGACACTGGCAGTCGTCGTCCGAATCCTACCTGTCTATATCGGTATCTGAAAAATAGAAACTAAATAAATCAAAGATACAATTAGTTCCTATTCACGATGTCCTTGCCCTCGACTGTCATCATAAACTAGCTGACGCCAATGGTTAGATTAACTAGGTAGTATAAAAATTACACACCACTGGTACATACTCTTCAATGTAAATACTTGTACTGTGTTCCAGGACCCAACCCGCTTCAACAGGGCATTCGGCATTGTCTAAGTAATTGCAGGTAGTTTCTACGTTATACAGATTATATGGTTTCGGTACTGTCCTGTTATTAACACGCATTAATAAAGTCGCTAGTGTACGCATGGTTTTCATTCGCCGAGCTGAAAGACGATAAATAATTTATATAGCTTACATTACATAGTTCTGATATTTTTTTGGTATGTAAATGCTTTACGCGTACCACACTAGCTGAGACCCACCCGGGGGCTATGTGGGAATCCAGACCCCAGAGTAAGAGACCATCATACCCACTGAAAACCTGACACTGTCCATAAGACCACCCGGTTTCTCCACTCGGGGAGAGGAACCTCCAACACGTGCCAGCCTCACGGAGATGCATCCACAAGCGGGTGGCCTAGGCCCGCTGGATGCGCCTCACACCGTGGGTTCCTCTTAGCTTCCCGCGACTACTAACCCATCGTGACAAGATAGGAACCCGTCAGAGGGGTTCTAACCTAACCCAGGTGAGATTTTGTCAAGTTTTCCAATTCTATTTTGGCAGTTTTAGGCCTATGTCCGGCAGTGGACAATAAAAGGCTAGTTAGAGTTTACGGGTCCTGGTCAGTACTATCTCTAACAATAAACGGTTTGTATTTACGTGCTTCGAAAATCACAAAGAGGTCGGTGCCTTGAAGTTGCTGCATCTCGCATGGTGGTATATTGCAGCCTTTGATGATATTGACTTTAGGCAAGTCTCCTGCATTGTGTTTACCTGTAAGTTTAATTAATTCGAAGAAGGTAAAAGAACAACAAGCCGTTGACAGATCAGAAGCTTGATGGGTTGATCAATACAGGGTATAATATAAAATGATTAGAAGCATAGAAGCAATCAGCAGAGCAGTAAACAAGAGAGAGAATGCAGCAGTAAGTTGATTTAAAGAAGCAGTGGATGGTGCGTTACGTCAACAGATAAAAAAAACAACACATTTTTTTAGGACCTTTGATGAAGGCCTCATCTAGTTTTACCGGGCAGTTTTGGCGAGCGCTGATGGCGCTCGGCTTAGGTCCGGCCTACTAGCGGTTGCCGCGACCCGGCCGAGTGTGAGGCTTCAGGCTCGTACGTGTCGGGCCCTATAGTAGCGGACTTGATCGGGCGAGTGTCAAATGCGTAAGAAACTCTACCAAGTGGCAAACCTGCAAGTGGTGGCACCGACGGGACCGCAATTACCGAACAGGCCGTACCGCTGTCCTTTCTAGCGGATACGACCTTGGAAATCGGATTCGTCTGACACAAGGACTTGATAATTAATATAGCAAGCGGCCAGAGCGCGCTTTAGGGGAGCTGTAGGACGAAATGTATGGCGCTCTAGAATGCGTTGCGGGCGCTTATTATATTTCGTGCCATAGAGCGCAATTACATTATTTTCTCACAGCGCTCCGAAAGCGCGTCCTCGCCGCTTTATATTGTAAATACATTACTTACATTTATTTACTTTAGTACATCCCGCCTGATTGGCAAAGAAAGCTCCAAATAAAACGATCAACCAGTACATTTCAAACGTTTGCTGTTAAACGTGTATTTTTATCAAAATACAAATCCATTATCGGTTCAGCGTGATAACTGCTGCTAATTTGAATGTGTGTTTCAATACGTTGAAGGAAATAAGTTAATTATTAGTAAATAATTTTCGTTGATCTGATTGGCTCAGTGGCGCAGCGATTCGTCTTGAATGCAAAGGTTCGATTTTTAGTTAGAGTCATTAAGGTCAATTAATTAGGTCAAAGTAGTTTTGGGAATCGGTCAAGGAAACTGTCAAAATGCCGTGTCTTTTTCTTAGCAAAACAATTTTTTCTTTTTGTCTCTGTAACTGTGGTAAATTATTATTAGTGTGATGATAACAAACACCTTTGCTCAACAAACTTATATACTTAACTTAATTTTGTTAGTGAACGAAAACTATTTCTTCATTATTCAATTTTGCCATGACAGACTTTCAATCTGTTAGATGCTATATTTTTTTTGTGCATCGGACGGAAATAAACGCATCACATGCAAAAAGTATGGTATATAAGTATATGTATTTTCCACAATTTTCGCTACCTAAAGATGCGATATTTGTAATATTTGTAGTAACAAGTGTCAAATCGCTAATTTACGGGCACTACTCGCCCCTATTATGCTATACTGAGTATTCAAAATATAGTAATATTATTTATGCGAGTATGTGTGCCTATCGTTTGTTACGAGAGAAAACACTCGTGATCGACACAAATCTTGGTTTCAAAATCATTTATTTAACATCATAAATCTTTACGGTTTTGTGTCACGTGCACGTGCATGCGTATTACATACTAGTTGTTGCCTGTGATTTCTAGTGTTGCCGAAAAATCGATAGTTTTGCAATCGATAGTTGAACGCCAAATTCATCTATACGATCGATAGGACAATCGATAGTAGGTATCGATATCTCTTTTACTGCAATACTATCGGTAAACAGCAATACTATCGATAGTATCGATAGTTTCGATCGGTGCCAACTAATGAACTATCACTTATATAACAACTTTTCTGTAGGGTCAACATCAAAATCGTAAAATATAAATTCACTTTCCCATACTAAGCTGCCGACCAGCTGACATCAGTTTGTATGAAGCAGTGAAATTGATTTTCCCATGGTTTTTTTTTTGTATTTGAGCACCAGAATCAGCCCCTAGCGGTTGTTTTTGTTTTTAAATAACCCTATTTATTTATCTCGAGTCCCTTACATAACTTTGAAAATGACATATCGTCATATAAATCGCTAACAACTCTCAGTCATTCGTGCTGTATACATTTGCCTTTGTGACAGGGCTCTAAAAAAGGCTATATTTTTGCCTACTTTTTTGCACTAACAGTCCATTAAAAACAGTGTTCTTACATCATTCTTTTGAAGCACATACTTTCATCACCAAGTCTCGTTTATCATTTCTAACGCATGTCTGGAGGGTAGTATTCACACCGCCCTCGCAAAACACCAAGACGCAATACAAAAAACGTCCCAGTTTCCATACAAAACAACAGGGCTACACGCTAGTCATTGTGGGGTGACCTCGTACATAGCCAAGCAGAAGCAGCCAGCTAAACATTATAAGCGAGAAAACTGAAAACATATTTTTGAACCATTAGAATCCCCGTTCGCGTATGAAATCGCAATTGTATGTTATGCGTATCACAGCGTAAGGTAGTTACCGTGTGTTTTAATAAATCAATTGTGATTGTATGTGGTAGGTGTGGAATGGAACTTAAGAAGTGTGAAAGGGAAGGAAGACTAGTAAGTGAGAAGGAAATACAAGTGCGGATTTGAATGTGGGACGAACGACTGCCATTGGTGGTGAAGATGCATTAAATAGAATTACCAAGAAATCCAGCACTTCACTCAACAGTTACTTACGGGCTGCTTGATGAAGCTAACTCCAGTAAACATGCTGTATTCCCTATCTGGAATCGCGCCAGCAGAAGTCCGTAGAGAAGTAGCTGGTTACGTGGTAAGAACCAAGGCAAAGTATGATTCCTTAAAAAGCTTGAAAGTCGTCGAAAAATCACGTCAGCTATTTGATGCATCACCGAGAATTCTTTCTAATCCAAGGTCACAAGGTGGAGAGAGAAGTACCTCGCACCGTTAGAGAGTCTTCCATCAGGCAAAGACCTTCCGTGGCTGACCTAGAAAGCATTACCCTTTTACAGCGACCGATCGTTATAAAGATTTTAAAAAAAAAAAATTTTTTTTCATGTTCATTATATCAAGGTAACAATATTAAAAAATTACAGTGATACGCGACAAAAATAATTTCAGTAACATCTGGGTTAAACAGACTGCGAACACTGGTCGGCCGTTGTAAGGAAAATCTAATAAAGTGGGGCTACACTGACGGGACTAACGGCAACTGTGTATGCGGTGCTTCTCCCCAACCATGGGCCACCTTATATCATGCCCCACGTGTACGGCCAACTACAAACACGAAGACCTGTTACGCGCCACACGCGGAATAGTAGTAATAGAATAGTGGTCAACAAAAATTTGAGAGAATTGCTATCGACACAAGAAGATGAAGAAGTTGCCCCAATAGATAGAGATCAAACAGCTCACCTTACTCAAAAGTGAAGTAAACTGTTTGATCGCTCTGTGCTATGTTTAGATTTCTGAGTGACTCAGAGACAATGGCATAACGCATTAACGCCCTATCTTGAATGCTTTGTTGGCTCCGCAATTACGAGAGCGAATTGATGCTTTGTTGGATGCATAACCATTGTGATTGTTTAGTCGTTATTTTTTAGGAAAATAGCCGTGTATAATATAAAAAAAACAGTCAAGTGCGAGTTGGCCTCGCGTACCTAGTACAAACTTTAAGGTAGGTATGTAAATAAGTATAATGTAGGTATGTCGTTCATAATTAGATCTGATTCTCGAAGATTATTACCGTGTTTTTCAATTTGTTATTTTTTTATATATATGAGCAAAAACCCGTCCTACTCGTACACCCTTAGCAAAGACCCTACCCTTGTGGACTTTTAATATGTTCATGTATATACCTCAAGGTATAACTGTACCAATTTTCAAAATTGCGCGAAATATTTCCCCTAAGCTGATTGCCTATTTTCGTCTTAATTTGATGTGGCTATGACTAATTAATTAAGTAATCAAATCTTGGTAGACGATTTTAATCTGCTTTTCATCGTCGTATTGATTTAAAGTTTTATACCTATGTCTTCCGGATGTCAATACAATAATGTAATTCTATCGAACTGATCTGATGATGGAGTCAGTAGGTAGATATATCAATGACTGCTACTAAAATCTTCGAAGTTGGGCTCATTTGGATTTGTATTAACGAGTCAGAGTATGGTAAGACTTATTTTTTAACTGTAATAATTATTAAAATTATATTATCACTACAGTTTGGAAATAAATTATAACTGTAGGCGCATGGTAGAACCTATTAGGGTCAAGAAGCCATACAAAGTTTACATGCTTATAGTTATAGTTTCGCCATGTTCGTCCGTCTGTCAGTCTGTCTTTCCTCGGCCTAGCTTAGAGTCTCTTATCAATAGAATGCCATGATTTTCCAAGCTTAAACATAATATTGATCACGGCGTCCAAATGATAGAAAAAAATCTATTTTTTATAGTTACACTACTTACAATGGGGATGTTTTTTGTCCATACCGTGGTTTGGGGTATTTTTGAATAGGTCGTTTAAAAATATTGTGGGTTTGCAATCACCATTTTTCGATTCAGGGTTCCGTTTCTGTGAATCCGTTATCGAGACCATTAAAATTCCATTTGAATGCGGTCTCATGACACTACTTGGATTTTGTTTGACTGTTTTGTTAGAGTCAAGGTGTCTGACCAGCTAAATGTTTGCTTATAAATGTAGAAAAATTCACGACAGCAGTATATTAACGAAGTTAAAAGGAATGCTAGCTTAGTTTAGGCTTTACAAGTTTCCGAGTTAACTTATAAAATGTACTGGAGAAGAAAATTACTTAGATGAAATTGTTAATTATGTAAAACGCGTAGAAAATACCGTAGATTCTGAAGGGCAACTACAGAACCCTCCATTGTGCGTGACGACACACACTTGACCGGTTTTTCGGCATATGATTTAAAGATTTGTAAAATTTTTATAATTGGAACAGCTTTACGCATTTTTATACCTGAATTTCGAATGGAATTTATTAAAATTTAATATCACCTAAATAAACTTGAAAAGAATAGACTGAACAGAGAACTCGGAACCCAGTTTAATAACACCTTAATACATTCTTTAAAGACAAAAGATCAAATAAGTTCCGAAGAGATTTAATAAATCAATGCTCAATTAATTCTGGTTGACCGAAGCTTTTGATCGAGTCTGAATAAAGTTAATTGTGTTCTTTTTAAGATTTTCCTCTTCTTTGAACTTGTAAGACTTCTTTCTTTGTTGATAAGTTACGTCAACATAGGTACCTATGAGACAATTACATATATAAAGATAAAGATAAATAAATATGGTAACTTTTTTTCTTCGTCTATCAGTTAGGTTATCAAAAAGTATTGGACACGTATTTTATCTTATTTCACTTATTCAATATATTACACAGATATATTGATTGAAATGTTGCATGACGTCACGCCTAAGTACATTTTTTACTTAGAAGTAACATCACGAGCGGACTCGCGAACTTTGACGCGCTTTATCTTTGTAATTTTTTGGTTAGTTTCTTGGGTCAAAAAAGATTATTCTACTTAGTCCGTCAGTTAGATTATCAAAAAATATTGGATACATTTTTTGTCATTTGTCAATGAAACAAAAAATTAAGAAGATAAAGCACATCAAAGTTTGGAAATGGGAGCACGTGACGTCACACCGTGCTAAAAAGTGTCGTAACTATAACGGCCTATATCCTCATCAGTTTTTATTTAATAGAGAAAAGAAAAAATACTTTGTCAAAAGACAAAATATGGGTCCAATATTTTCTGTTAATCCAACTGACGGATTAATTAGTTTTTTTTAGGAAACTAGCCCATTGACAAAAGAAAAAAATTGTGTCCAATAAGAGGTGCTTCTAGCTCAGTGAGGTGCTTGTAGCTCAGCGGCGGCAGCGCTTCGGTAGTGATTACCAAAGTTAAGCCACCTACGCCGCGGTTGTGAGTGAATGGGTGACCATTCTAGAGAATTACTTAGATGAAATTGATAATTTTGTAAAACGTGTAGAAAATACCGTAGATTCTGAAGGGCAACTACAGAACCCTTCATTGCGCGTGACGACACACACTTGACCGGTTTTTTGGCATATGATTTAAAGATTTGTAAAAATTTTAGAATTGGATAGCTTAATAATATCTGACAATAAGGTTACATCACTGACCTTACAACACCCCTCTACCAATCACCACGCTCGCGTGTTGGAGTATGGCCCAAACCACCTCATAGTTGAGGTGAGGCCTGTGCCCTGAAGTGGGACGTATATGTATACGTTTCTACTTTACTTTTTATGTTACGAGGTACCAAACAAAGAATTGAACGGAACAAGAAATCAAATCCGGAACCTTTTGCGATCAAAGCAAGCAAATCATCGCATCACTACGCCAATGGAGTCGTCTTAACTAAGTAACTTTTTACCACAAAATTTTATTATTTTAGTAAGTTAAAATCCCTAGACTGATTTATTAAGCCCTTACGAATTTTATGTACAAAGTTGCCAGCATCAATCACTTCGGCAAATTAACAATCCAAAATTGAAAAACAATACATCGACACTAAAATTAAATATTTACACACCGTGAGCACAATAGGCGAATAAATAGTAATGTCACTGGGTTACACTGGTAGAAATTATCATTTCCTTACCTCTTTCTGATGTTACGGCACGATAGGATAGAGAGATAAGATAAGATTTAAGATTTTACTGTAACAATAGGCTAGTTCCCTGGGTCAAAAAAATATTATTCTTTTAGTCCGTCAGTTGGATTATCAAAAAATATTGGACCCATATTTTGTCTTTTGACAATCAAACAAAAAATGACGAAGATAATGCGCATCAAAGTTTGGGAGTTACGTCACACCTTGTTAAAGTATCGCAAGGCGTGACGTTACGCGGAACTGTAACGGGCTATATCGTCATCATTTTTTGTTTGATTGATAAAAGAAAAAATACGTGTCCAATATTTTATGTTAATCAAACTGACAGACTAATTAGATTTTTTTAGGAAACTAACCTATTGTAGTACATAAAGATTAAAAACTAGTCGCTTCACACAGTTAAGCTATTAATAGGCATACAATATTTTAAGAGAGGTGTACAATTCATAGTTTTGCCAAAGTACTTTAGTGTATTCACAGTATACAGGTTTTCCATCACGAGTTCAGTGTTATTTGTGGATGATACTTCATTGATTTTTAAAATCAAGAGAGGTAAAGATTTATTTGACGATGTAAATACTGCTCTCTCGCAAATATTGCACTGGTTCACTACTAATAATCTTATGCTTAATGCAAATAAAACAAAGTATTAAATTCACAATGCCGAACGTAAAACTGGTCCCAACACATATAACTGTAAAAGATGAACGGCTAGATACATCTAGTTCCACTACATTTTTAGGAATCACTTTAGATTCTCGTTTGCAATGTGGTGCTCATATTGAGACTCTGTCAGGAAGACTTAGTTCAGCTGCTTATGCCGTGAGAAAAATAAGACAATTGACTGATGTAGGAACGGCAAGATTGGTGTGTTTTAGCTATTTTCACAGTATAATGTCACATGGAATATTGTTATGGGGCTCAGCAGCAGATATTGAATCTATCTTTGTACTACAAAAGAGAGCTGTACGGGCATTTTACGACCTCAGACCCCGAGACTCGTTGTAAGAACTGTTCAAGGAAATTAATATACTAACAGTGGCTTCTCAATTCATTTATGAAAATATTATGTATGTTCGCAAAAACCTGCATCTATTTCCTAAAAAGAGTGACTTGCATAATATTAATACTCGGCATAAAGAGTAAGCTTGCCGTTCCAAATTTCAGACTGCATAAAGTGGGTAATTCGTTCATGGGAAAATGTATTTGCTTTTTTAACAAATTACCACAGTCAATTGCTAAACTGCCTATGTATGAATTTAAATCGCATGTCAAGATGATTTTAATGAAAACAGGTTATTACTCTGTAAATGACTATATAAATGATAAAAATGTATGGAATTAAATACTGCCATGCTCGCACAGGTTCATTTTATCTTGTAATGTAAACACACTATTTAAAAAGAGGCTGACAAAAGTGACCGAGTTTCTTGCGCTGCTTCTTTTCGGCACTAACCCACAATATTGTCCCGAAGCAGTGGTAGGGTAAAAAATATATATTGGGACGTGTAAAAGAGCTTAATTTAGGCCCATTTACAGAATTAAATTGGTTGTATTATTTTAGTTCACCTTCATCTCCCTGAAGGGATTCTAAGGTCCCTGCTTATATTTATATTTTATATTGCAATCAGAATGTTACACTCAGTGATGCCTGTAGCTCCTTGGTAGCATCGCTTTGGTAGTGATTATAAAAGTTACAAGTTATCTGATATGTAAAACTTTGGACAGCATCACATACATAGCTCTGATCCTTAGGTAAGTAGCCAAAGCACTTGTGTTATAAAAATAAAAAATAACGCCGATATCATAACACCCAACCCGGGACAATATAGAAAAGTTCGGTTTAACATTGACCCGGGCCGACCGGGAACTGAACCTGGGACCTCAGAGATGGCGATGTCAAGTCCGGCGTGTTTTAGTTCAGTTCACTTAGATAGTTTTAGTTCAGTGTCAGTATTAGAATGTATATGATAAAGAATTAGTAGGTACTGAATATTTTTCAATTGTACTACGAAAGCATTCTTATTGTTTCATTTGGCACGAATTAAATTTGGAATGAAATTAATTAAAGCTGCCTTAAATTTATTGATTGTCAGAGTAGTCTTAGACTGTAGTCTAAGTGAGTTTGACCTTTAGTAAATGTAATTGTTTTGTTACGAGTATTGGTATTGCGTTTTATAAAATAATTACTTTTTTGCAAAGTAATTTTTTATCACTATCCCAAATGCTTGTAGTATGTGTAGCATCAATATAAGTACCTTTTATTATTGAACCAATAATAAATAAAAAAATTTTTTTTTAAAAAGTAAACTTGGCCTCTTGGCCAAAATGTATTTCGAAAGACTTAAATAAGTTTTTATGCTTTACATAGTTACTCGTATCTTTACATATTGCATGACCAAAGCGTCAACATCAAATACTTAAAAAAAATATGCAAATGAAGGTTTCATAAAAAAAAAAGTTTTAATAAACATTAGCTTTAAGGCTCGATTCGACTAAACACAAAATTAAACCAGTTTATCTATACCAGGAATAAATTTACTTCTTGAATTTACTTTTTGATAACTTCGTTTGCGTTTTTCCAACTTACTTCAGGAATACACCATACTGAATGAATACTTGAATGATACTTGAATGATGAACGAATGGATACTACAATCCATGTAATCTATTTCTTCTAGGTTGTCATCAATTGCCACAACTATTTTGTAGGATAACAGAATGCCAATGGTAGACTATACAACTTGACAGTGTCTAGGTGACAAGAGTGGATTTGACAAGTGACAACTTTGACACTTACTTATTCTCAGTATAATTTATACACTGTCAAAATCGACCGTTTAAAGATTTTTCATAGATTAGTGGTTGGTAGAATGAAAAAATAAAAACCGACTTCAAAAAACTAAAACGCTAAAAATAATCTTAACACTTAAGTACCTAATCAGTTACTTTTGGAGTCGGTGCAAACGAAAACATAGAATCTCTCATCGACTGGCACCGACTCCAAAAGTAACTGATTAGGCACTTAAGTGTTATGATTATTTTTAGCGTATTAGTTTTTTGAAGTCGGTTTTTATTTTTTTTATAAAATTAACTTATTTCATCTATTTTAGTGATAAATCAAAACAAACCTTACGAGTACAAACATAATTTAACTGCTGAACACCGATTTCATTTCCTATTTTTCAACCCTTAGGGTTAAATTTTTTTCCGCAAATTTTGATTATAGTATCTTTAAAGTAAATGCTATTCATTAAAAAAAGAATCATCAAAATGGGTTCACATTTGGGACATTATATGGGACCATTCTGAAAGTATTACTTTTCAAACAAAAAAATAATTATCGAAATCGGTCAACGTAGTAACGAATGATCGCTGAACATACATAAAAAAAAAGATTCCGACGAATTGAGAACCTCCTCCTTTTTTGAAGTCGGTTAAAATCATCTTACTCTAGATTAAGCAGTGCTATACCACTAGAGTAGGCTGATACTTGAGAGTATACTCTCAAGTTAAAACTTACACCAGCTTGGCCGAATCCGGTCTTAGTCTTATAAAAATTTTGAAAATTGCGTGGTCCTTATGAGGTTTAATGGTATATCCTTCGTGTACTCACAAAATTAAATTCCACAATATATTTGAGAGGGATTCACAGTTTATGTCTTCCCTTAAACCTTTCGTTATGTTATCAACGGTTATTTACAAACGGTTCCCAAGTCGCAACGTCCCCACAAACATACTGAATGATACTTATTTTGCTCAAAGTCCTTTTGCTGGTCCTTTACGGAGAAAAGGGGCAATTGATAGAAACCATAAAAGAGGACCGCACAAAGGCGCTCGATCGCGTGCGAAATGGGCTTACACTTACGTGTAGAACACTGGTTCTCAATCTTTAGGGAGCAGAAACCTCAATTAATTCACTGTATGTAACTATTAAGAGAACATTACAAACTGACGACACCATCGAGGTGTCGGGGGCGTGTAAAAGCTTAAATTTGGATTTTTTAAAATTCAAGTGTCAACATAGTTTTTAATGAAAATATCATACCCTCTATGAGATAAGTAAGATTTTTATTTTAGTAAGATTTACGAGCAAGCAAAGCAAGCATGCATGCATTAGGATTTCCTCTTCTCCGGCGCTGCGGTAAGTGTTACTCTGTAAGTGTAACTCTCTCTCCGAACCTTCGGCTTTTGAATATTCTTCTTCTTCTCGTGTCGATGGCAAGGCAATAGTCTCAAATTTTTAATGACCAGTATTCCGCCACACGAACAGAACTATCAGTGGCGGGTAACAGGTCTTCAAGTATGCAGCTGTCCGAACACGCGGGACATGATAGAAGGTGGCCCATGGTTTGGGGGGGAAGCACCGCAGACACACTTGCTGTTGGTGCCGGCAATGTAGCCCCCACTTTATCCAATTTTCCTTACAACGGCCGACCTGTGTCCGCAGCCTGTTCAAGGCAGGTCGGTCACGGAAGGTCTTTGCTTTGTGGGAGGTTCTCTGACGGTGGGAGTAGGGTGCGGGGTATCTCTCTGCACCTTGTGATTCTGGATAGGGGAGCATTCCTGGCGATGCAACAAGCCTCTGACACAAAGTTTCGACGATACTGTCTTCATAATACTATAGCAAAATTACACTATATTAAAAAAGTAGGATGCTTTGAAAACATAGAAACAAACTAACGATGTATCGGTCAGATGCGCTGAGTTCCCCTTAATCTAAATATTTACCTTCTGTTTACTCAAATTAAATTTGAGAACCACTGGCTTTAGTTAGACTTTACACACACAATCAGGTGTGAAGGTTCTGTTGATTTCTTTCAGGGTTCAAGTGTCGAGAAAAGACTAGCTTTGCTCAAACAAATATGCTTTTATAAAATTTCAAATGATTATTTTTCTATAAAGTGGAACTATAGTTTCTAAATATAAAGACACAGCTATGGCTTTTTACGGTGGGTTTGCTCATTGCAAATCCAGTCACAGAAAACCTAATAACCGAAAAGAGATAATCGCTACTGTTATGGAATACCTAATACATTTTCATCATCATCATCATCATCATCATCATTTCAGCTTAAAGGATAATACCAAAGCAATAATAGAAGTTGTGAAAATAAATTGTTATCCCATACAAGACATTCGCTTACATGGACTGTAATATCGACACTCATATAAACACATACTATGTGTTTATACATAAGAATGTGTTTTTGTCGCCGTTTTAATGTTGTATTCAGCAGATGAATTAATTAATTACCCAGCTTTGAGAGTACTCCGATGTTTTTATCAGAGCGGAATCATACTCGTTAAATACATTATGAAATACTTTCCACAACCTTTTATCTTTACCGTTTTTTTGTAGAAACCATCATAACAGCATTTGCAAATGGATCTGAGACTACATTAATAACTGTCATGGCGATTCCATCGAATGCATAACAAAGCTGTTGTTCGATCGAGTGCGTTTCACAGATGTGAGTAATTTTCATTCTATTTTATTAATATTAATTTATACAAAACTTTTGTAATTTTGAATAGTATTATAAAAAATCTTTATCTTAATTAGTGTCTGCCTTTCTTATGTCACAAATAAATTCGCTACAAGTCCATTTAGCTGACGACGTGATTTGTTTAATAAACCTTTTTTAATGTATAAGCAGCGCTGACAAGTTTTCCGTTATATTATAACCCAAAATAATAGATAGTAGGTAACAGTTAATATGTAGAAAAAGAGAATAGCTTTAAAAATCTCTATTAGGTCCCCTGTCTTGTATACAAAATGAGGGTTGTGCTAACTAAATTACCGAACACACCCTTTATAAAACTCGACGTGTACAAATCCATTATAAGCACCGAGCAGGTGTAAGGACGTGTACACATCAAGAGCATTCTCGTGTTAGGCTGTTAAGCTGTACCTAATAATAAATGGTCAATGGCATCGATCAAGAGACAAGTCTTCAAATTAAAACTACCACAATGCCTAAACCAAGGCCAGTAACCATATTGTCACCATAATCACATACGATGCGGAAAAATGGATTTTAATTCGCATAGAGCTAAAAATTGGTAAGAATGTTAGGAACATCATTACAAATGAATTGTCAAAAGTCCCTATCGATCCGACGTATGCAAAAAATATTCAAGTCAAATGTTCCAAAATTCGGATTGTTGCACTTTGCAGTTGAACGGTATGTTTTGTCGTAAAAATAGGTGAGACATACATTATTAATCATGCAATTATCACACGTTAAATAAAAATGAGCCAATACACTACCTAACGGGTGGTGCGGAAACGTTCATATTATGAAGAACACAACTTTTAATAAAAAATGCGTCTCCATATCTCCGAAATTGTGATTCTAAGGAAAAGAGCGTAAGAACAATTTTGTAGAAAATTGCATAATTAACAAATTTTGTGTCACCTGTTTTTATGATAAAAACCTATTATTATTTTTATAATAATTTAGTTGGAAAATTAAAAAAAAACTATTTTTGCAATATTTGACATAAATAATAATTTTTGCACACGTCGGAAAAATTGTTTGTAATAGTGTTTCAAGGATTCATGCCAATTTGCAGCTTTTTGAGAATTAATGTAACCTTGAATGTCTATTTTGGCCGGGTAACTTGTGTTTCGAAGTCCCAGATAATAAGTAGGGCGCACTTCGACAAAGTGGAAGATGATAAACGCTGCTACTGTTAGCCCCCTGCAACCCCCGTGTTTGTGCCGTGTGGGAACGGCCGTAAAGAATACACTTCCCCACCGCCAACAGGCGTGTCGTGAGAAGCGACTAATTCCTGTAGCACGAGACGGGCAGCAGCGTCTGCGTGCGAAATCAACCAACCCGCCTGCCAAGCGTGGCGAGTATTGGCAATCCCCCCCGATGAAAGTCATTAGGTGAGGCCTGTGTTTAGCAGTGGACGTCCATTGCTGAAATGATGATGATGATGATGACTGTTGGCAGCGGGTGGAACAGAATGGCCGGGAATGGACTTGGTAGTATGAATTGGGAGCATGCGCAGCAGTGGAGTGACGAGGGCTGATTATGGTGATGTGATAATAAATTAATCAGGGGATTCTCTCAGCACAACCTTATTTTGATTTATACACGAGCATTTTTTGTTGGTGCATTCTCATCATCATCATTAATTCAGCTATAGGATGTCCACTGCTGAACTTAGGCTTCCCCCAGTGACCTTTTATCGGGGGGGGGGGGGGGATTGCCAATACTCGCTACGCTTGGCAGGCCAGTTAGCGAGCGCAGTTTTTATTTATAAGATTTCACACAAAGACGCTGCTGCCAGTCTCGTGCTACAGGAATTAGTCGCCTCTTACGACACGCCTCCGATTAGCGGTGGGGATGTGTATTCTTCACGGCCGTCCCCACACGGCACTGTGGGGTTGGGGTTGGTTGATATTTTGCTGTAGCGTTGGAGTTAGCGAACTACGAGAGATAGCATCTCAAAACATATTATAATTAAGTATTATATTAATTTAACAAATGTTATATTATGTTTATATTTTGTTAGGTAATGTTGTTTTTAGTTTTTGCATAGGATTCAATTTTTTTTAGTTTATGACTAGCATCCAGCCACCTATTCCTGTAAATTATTAAAACATACTTTAAACGCCTAAAATTTAACGACTTTTTGGAAAGTAAACCTGTTTTAAATATTCTATTTGCATCGAACATTTTAATTTTCCACCTATTAAACTAGTTCGTTCGAAGACAGCCACAGATTTCCCTAGGGAGGATCGTCAAAGGCCTCCGAAGGGCGGTGTGGTAATACTAGAGTTTGTATGCTAAGCGCCTGTGGCCTTCGGTGTACAAGGACTTTTCAATAGATGGCTCTTGTGATATAGGTACTATATCTGATTTCAATGCGTGATCAGGATACATAATTTTGTAAATGAAAATGATTTGAACAATTTTGTAAATAAATAATTATAAATATGCGGAAGACATTACACCAATACTCGTAGTCACAAAGTAAGGAATTCATAGCGAAGTTAATGCTTGTGTAATAATTGTATACTTTTTATATCGTATTGTAAACTGAAATGTGGCCTCTCACTATGTGCCTCATAAGAAAGCTCAAGGTTGCACAGGGTGCTATGGAAAGGGCCATGCTCGGTGTTTCTTTGCGAGATCGAATCAGGAATGAGGAGATTCGTGAACAAACAAAAGTCGCTGACATAGCCCAACAGATTAGCAAGCTGAAGCGGCAGTGGGCGGGGCACATAGCACTTAGAACTGACGGCCGATGGGGCAGGAGAGACATATGTCCAGCAGTGGACGTCTTATCGCTGAAATGATTTTCTTTTACTATCTTACTTTGCTTTTAAAAAAATTACAAAAGTAATTGTGTTTATCTTCTCGAATGTATGTAAATGCTACATATTTTCGTAATGTAGCATACATACGTTTCCATAATTGTTTCTTGTTTACAAGGCTTTCATTCAACGACAAGGCAAACAGTGGATACGTTCAGTCCATTAGCGAAATGGCAATTATACTAATAATATGAACGTATTTGTGCGTTGTAAAGGCCTTACCACACTAACGATCTTAACATCGTTATTAAAGTAAGTTTTTATTTTGTCCATCCAAACTTTATCTGATCAAGCATATGCAATCGAGACACAATAGATATTCTATTTCCATGCAGTCTCATGAGACCGTTTGGATGTTAACGGGTTAAACAACATAGGCTATAGGGTCAAACAACAAAATTCCACTGTATCTTGTTTCCGTGGCATTTCTTTTATTTATTTCTATAACAAAACAAATGAACGCTCTACTATAGTTTTTATAAAAATTTTGATGTTTGATCCTTTATTCAAAGTTGTTTGTATTGATCAACACATTTAAACCTGTTTATTTTAGTCTAGGTTTTCGAAATATCATTTCCTTTGCCATTCACCTTCGTTGTCATAATCATCCCACGTCAGTCTACTGCTGCTGTGCAATGCATGCTGATCTCTTTCCTCGTCTATTTGTTTCTATCCGCTTCACTGCTTACAGCTTCTGCGTAAATCATCGCTCCACCTTCCTACACTGCGTTTTTCAAGTCACAGTGTCTATTTAACACGTCCGTTCCTTTACCGTTAGTGATCGATATCTATTAGAAACTCAACAAAATAATTTAAAAACAAATGGTAACATTTAATCGTAATTTTAAGCTTGTTAAATAATATATGCTTCTTTTAGTGATAGTAACGGTTGCTACGAGGCTACGAAGCGCTACGAGAGGCTATGACTACTGGTTTTGATGGCTTGGTGCACAGTTGTGGCGACACATAAAGTGTGCGTTTAAACAATTTCATAGTTTTCACATATTTATTGGTAGTTTATTTTCATTGCTTGCCATTTTTATGGGTCATGGTGCACTTTAAATAGTTTTTATTAGAAATGCAAATTAAATAACTATAATACACCGAATTGATTATACAGGGTGTAACGAAAAGGTGAAATAAAACTTTAAGGGGTTATTCTACGGCTAAATTACATCAACTTTCTCATACTAAAACGCGACCAGCTGGCATCAGTTTGTATGGAAACGTCAATTTTTTTTTTGAGATTCCATGTTGGTCCTATAGAAAAAGTTGATGTAATTTAGCCGTAGAATACCCCCTTGTTTTATTTCACCTTTTCGTTACACTCTGTATACATTACCATGAAGTTATTTAGTCTCTGACATTTGGGTGAAGATGATGAAGCATGCGCTTTATTGTTAATTTATTTTATTTATTCAACAAAATCCACAGCTATTAATTAATATATTTTGGGTATTACATGATGTCCTTACAGCCAATAAAGGTTTCACATTATTTAAGTTAATTATCAATAAACGGTCTACAGGAACATTGCACTAAAAAAAACATTAGAAATACTGTCGAGTTAAACTTCTAATGGGTTCTAAAAACTTCTAATTCTCATTCTGGTGCCTAAATTCATTAACTGCTTTACTGTTCAAATAGCGGTTACATTTTGTATTATTGTTATTTTTGTTTGTTAAAAAAAAGTATTTGCGCAACAGAATTAACCATTGTAGGGTATTGCGTAAATAATTAAAAAAGTATTGTATTATTTTAAGTTTAATAAAAATACCCCAATCAAAAAAAATATCGACAAATAGCTCTGCAATATAGATGTATAACTTAACTTAAAATTTAAGTCACGTTTTAGGTTTAAACTATTCAAACCGAGCGTAGAAAAGTTGAAAACTGCCTCATAGAAAGACGAGACTAAAGCCGGATACACACTTTGCTATGCCTCGCCATACGCATCTTCATATTCATTGTGATAGGATACGCAAATGCGTGGGTGAGTCAGAGTACATCGGTAAACGCTCCTAGATCAAAGCGTCTTAGAGCGAGTAGTGCGTTACGTGCACATCACGAGGCATGAATTCTGCACACAATGCCTCATTCCGAGCATGCGCCGGCTGTTATATTTCACCAATGCACGTGGCGCACGCCTCGCAAAGTGTGTATCCAGCTTTATGTGATTTACATTTAAAGTGAACATTAAATTAGTTAAATAATAAATAAATTTATTATGTTCAACTACCTGCAGCAGCAGTAAAAATACTTTTCACTAAATTATATTTCACAAACGAGATAATGTCTTCAGGAAGCAAATCATTAAGTTTCTGCTTGTTACTCGAGAAGCACGTACAGAGTAAGTATGCTTAGCTTATCAAGTTGCCGCCTGACCGGAATAGCAATTTCAAAGCTATCACGAGCACAGCCTTAACAAAACGGCTAGTTCAATCCGATCGACAGCAAATTTAACAAATTTGCTGTCATCAATACACATAAAACGGAAATCAACGTGATCATTCCCGTTTTAGTGTGTATTCATCATGCAACGCGAAAGTTCAAAAGTAATTATAGCGAACTTATTTTATATAACTTGGCTACAGATACATAATAATGATTATACTTTCAAATAGTAGTGTTCTTTGCCTTCTATAAAGTCCACGAGAGATTAGCGATAATCCTTTACGGGCCATTATAGAATCACTATCTTAAGATAACTTTTGCCGGCTTTGTTATTTTTAATCATTTTAAAAAATCCGACAAGGCTTTGTTTTTAGGATTCCGTACATCAAGAGGAAATAACGGAACCCTTATAGGATCACTTTGTTGTCCGTCCATCCGTCTGTCTGTCTGTTAAGACCCTCTATCTCGGGAACGCGTGGAGGTATCGAGTTGAAATTAAAACGATATACTCAGTCTCTTGAAGCTATGAACAAATCAAACTTTTAAGTTAACGTAAAAAAAAGATACTGTTGTTGTTCGATACTCTCAAGGGACTTAAAATTAATAGGATCATCATCATATCGTATGGCATTTAGCTGCTTTAATTCTAATTTTAATATCGAGGTCTAGTTGGCGTAACCAGTCCTCAGCAGCTGGTAAAAAGATTATTTAATGAGATACTTCCTGTTGACCTAAAATCATGAAATTTGGCAAGAAGTAATGTCTTAAAGCACAAGTAAAGGCAAGAGTCCAAAAACCGTAAATTTGTAGTTACATAAAATAAAAATTAAAAAAAAAACTCAGAATAAAGGTAAATCTATCTAAGGTAATCTTCGAAACTCGATTTCGAAACCCTCGGTGCGCGAGTTAGAATCGGACTTGGACGGTTTTTATTAAATATTCAATACGTGTGTGATCTCACCAAATGTTTTGATTTTTATTCTTGAGGTACCTATTCATCTAAAAGACCACAATACATTGTTGTTGTAACCCTGCACTCGCTTTTTTACAACGAAATTATCATAGTAAATTTTATCTCAATAGAGGGAGGGAGGTATCGAGGGAGAGAGATAGATACATATTTCAGAGGAGATACTAGTGTAAAAATCTGGAAAAGTGCGAGTTGGACTCACCCACCAAGGGTTTCATATAAATTTGTAGGTCCATATAAAAATTGTTCAGGAATCGAGTCTCGCAGTTTAGTTACAAATTGATTCCAAATTTAATTAATAATGTATATTTTAGATGTTTTCCTGTACATGGAGTATGTCACGATGCTACTTGCCAAATTTCATAGTTCTAGGATAACGAAAAGTTACTAACCTATAAATTATTCCCCTGAGACTATTAAAATATAAGTTTTTTGTTGTATAAACGGCAGTATCTTTTATTTACGTTGATTTAGAAATTTTCTATTACACAGCTTCAAGGGTCTGTAGTCCTGAGTATTATGGTTTTAATTGCAAATCGATACCTCCACGCGTTCCCAACATAAAAGGTCATGACAGTCGGACAGACAGACAGACGGACAAAAAAGTGATCCTATAAGGGTTCCGTTTTTTCCTTTACGGAAACCCTAAAAATAAAAAGCTTACTAAGCTTACAGTGGAGCCTGCGCTGTTCTTAGAATGTGCGGGCTGTTCTATTTGATCACTTTCTGGAGTTAAATGCACTAATATGATTATACAAGATGCACCAGGACGCGTTAGAATTGGCACTAACAGCACTTACGGGTAACGGAGATAATTGCCTGAGTGGATTCTTTCGACTGAGGATTGTATTGTACAATCTGAAGCGAGTTAAGGATTTTAACGGTAACGAGATTTTAACTACAATTCTAACAAACTACTAACTAACTAACTAATAAACGACTAATAAACTAACTTTTTGTTTACGAAGTACATTTTTAGAATGGCTACATTTCCTAGCAATTTGTCCTATTTCTGGCTGAAGTTCGCATGATAAGGCGGGTGATTCGCCATGAACGAAAAATGTCCCGAGTTCAAGGCCAGTTTGGGTCAATTCAGAGAATAGAACTTTTTTGAATCTGGGTGTGCTGGGTGACGCCTTTGGCAAAAAATATTGTCTGGTACATAATTAAACCGTAACACAAGGATGCTTCGAAACTGTGACTGCAAATTAAATAAATCTCAAAAAAGTGAGTGAAATTTTAGAAATTCTTCCTTTATATTTTTCAGCTTTACTTCTTGCAAATTTCATGATTCTAGATTAACGGCAGTTCACTTGCCTCAGTCTCACTCAGAAACGCTCTTAACAAAACGTGTATAGAAATATATGTTTATACAAATATGGCAACATCTTTTTATCACCTTGATTTAGCTTGCTAGCTTGAGTTTTTACCAACTCCAAACGGCTGCAGATGTACTGATTTAATCATCATCATCATCATCAACATGTTGCCTATTACAGTCCACTGCTGGACGTAAGCCTCCCCCAAACAGCGCAAAAGAGCACGATCTCCCGCTGTTTTCATCTAGCCACTGCCAGCCATCTTGATTCCTTAATATGACCGCGTCTCTCAATTTCGCACTCAGCTGGGCTGGCTTCCCATCAGACAGCGCAGAGAGGTTCGGGCACTTTGCGTTCTCTTTTCTATTCTTTATGATCTCAACGCTCCTTCTTACCTAAAAGAAAAGTTTAGGTTTCTTCACAACGGTCACAACAGAAATCTTCGTACTGGTAATAACCTTCAACTACTTACCCCACTTCACACTTCTGGCTTTATGTCCAACTCTTTCACCCTCACAGCTATACGACTCTGGAATCGACTTCCCACCAATATTAGGAAATCCAAGTCCAAATTTACTTTTAAGAAAGCTCTACGCATTTACATCAAAAATCGCTGACCTAATAATTTATCTTTCATTTGCTCTGTGTACTATACTATGTATGTGTATGTATATGTATATAATTTATATGATCGGACTAACTTACCTAGTGACGTCCGATCCTCAATTATGTGAAGTAATCTCGTCCTCATTGTGTACAATGTAGTACGCACTTTTTGCTACTGCACTGATTACAATCTTCAAAGTTAGGCGCGTGCATGAACGCGTCAATAAACTAAAAAATAAATAACCGGAACGTGCCCGCACCGTCACCTATCAATGTCATCTGTCACCTGTCAATGTCATTATTTCAAAGGATAAAACTGGACACAACTTTCAAAAAGAAGGGAAACTAAGTAGTATGTAGGTATTTATAGCATATAATCTTTTTTGTACTTTAAGGATTGATAAATACATACTAACTGGGTCGGGCTGGGGATAGGATGAGGACGAGATTACTTCACATAATTGAGGATCGGACGTCACTAGGTAAGTTAGTCCGATCATATAAATTATGTTCCATAATCTCGTCCTCATTGTGTACAATGTAGATGTTCAAAGAGGAAAGTTGTGTCGACAAAGCAATATAAACATTTATTATGATCATTTATATGATTTGCTAAAGTCTTCGCACATGATAAAACTTTATTTTATTAACTATCTATTGGTAGATGCTTAATTCAAGTTTTATCTAACAAGGATATAGTTGTTTGATTAATTCATTGGAATTAATCAACCAACCCTGTATATCGATACAACCCTGTATATCGATACAACCCTGTATATCGATACAACCCTGTATATCGATACAATCCTGTATGATGATACACCTTGTGTGATGATACACCCTGTATGATGATACACCCTGTATGATAATACAACCCTGTATGATGATATAACCCCGTATGCTAATACAACCATGTATATTGATACAGTCCCATCCCATTTGATGACACAAACCTGTACCTATTTTATACCATACAGGTGGGCCAAAAAATGTGTAGGAATTCTATAAAATCGAAAATAGCAAATTTTACTTTAATTGCAATACTCTTTTATTTTTGTTAAAACTGTAAGTCTTTATGAATTTATAGATTTGCTGGGACTGAGACTGATAATCCACCTGTTGTACACTTTTAAGTTTGTGCAATAAAGTTTTAAATAAATACCCCGCGCTATTAAGTAGGTATATTCTTTACGAATAAACTAGAGATCACGCAAACGAAATCGCGGGGCAACAGCTAGTTTAATAAGTTGTCATGGAAATGGAGCCAATGCTTTGAACTATTAATATCCGTCTCATTTATCCAGTAGTATGTAGTACATACTTAGTATATGGTTACCTAACAAGGTAAATTTATCGATGTGCAAGTAGGTAGTTAAGCTAGTATTTCTTCTGAAAAGACTTATTTTATTTTATATAATAAGAAAATCTAGTAACCTTTTAAGTTATCATTGTCTGTAATACAATTTTTTATGCAAATAAATTAGTCTTAGGTATTCTTAATAACTCCTGTTCAAGGTGTAGTTCCAAAGTAAAGGAAACTAAAAAAAATAATATGGATGTTTACTATCGCAAATTTTTCATTAATTATATGTTATAAATAAGGAAATTATATACAAATACTACTAGTATTGTTCCAGTAGGGATCCTATTTTGTTGACAATAGTTTCAACATTATTTTACTGAGAAAGATTGATTTTTACTCATCTTCTTAGAAAATCGTTATATGTGTTACACTTGTATGGCTGGAAATCAGTATGAGACTTCCTGCACTTTATGTGTGGATCCCTGCTAGGGGATATTAATAAGTTAATGAAAGTCTGAATACTTATTTATAAAAAGATTCAATGACTGGTCAATTCTTGTAAGCTAATAAAAAATAATAATTAAATAAGTAATAATTTACCAATACATCACATCGGATAAGATAGAAAGTTTACTCCGGCTCAAAATACTTGTAGCAGCCTTACAGCCTTAGTCCAATAACAAAGTAAGGCAACATTGATTGCCTGCATTGCCTTAATTATTGCCACTGATCAATGCCTCTATCGTCTCATCCATTTTTTTTTTTTTCATTTTTTTTTTTTCATTTAAGTTAAGTTAGAAATTTTCTGTCATTATTTATCATCTCCATTTTTGCTTTACATGGTAATTTAATATCTAATAAAATTATTTATACATAGACTTACATAGGTACTTGACAATCTTCAATTATAATTGTAAGATTCATGCCTTAATTTAAATAATAATTTTAAGTCAGTAGTATATTTTTTATGAAGTTTATAGTTTCATGGATACAATTTTAATTTTTTAATTATGTTTTAATAAATCATATTTTATTATAATCATCTATTTAAATATGAACCTTTGTTATCCACCTGGGATAATTCAGTTTATTTACTATCTTTAGTATCTTGATAATTTAATGATTGGATGATTATTTATCTTTGTCTTAAATTTTTGGTATCAAACATTTTCACAAATAATAAAATGTCTAGAAATATATGGTTTATAACAAAAATATATTAAAAATATATTTAGGTCAGATTTAAAATTCAAGTTATCATTGGAATTTTGTGTCTAGTTTTGAATTTCTCTTACTTTTCCAAAGGTAGCAGGTACCTACTTAAAAATTAAAATAATTGGTTTTCGACCTTATGACAAGTACATAAGGATCATTTATGGTACGACATTTTTGCCTGTAAATAAAGCTGCATAAATCTTTCCATGGGTTTTTACTGACTGAAAATATTGGAATATAACATACAGTTACAGTTAAAAAAGTTTTTAATTATGGTAATTTTTATCTTGTTGATAACAAGGAGAATTAATTTTCCATTTCTGTAACAGTGACCTTCACTCACATTATTTGTAAGTAACACTCATCTTGAGTGTGTCTTTATTTCACTTGATGAAGACTAGAAATAATCTAACTAGCCATGGCGATCAGCTAGAATAATAACCTTAAGTCAGTAACAGTGTTAAATTTTAATTGCTTTCATAGATTATTATAGAATCTTGAGAATTAAGCTTGATACTATGAGAATTTAAGGTTTACCCGGTTGTAACCAGATCTAATATTATAAGTTACACAAATGGGATACCATATCAGTTGTATAGGAACATACAAACATGCACCAGCCAACATCAATTTGTCATGGTCTCCAAACAGGGAGTCAACTTCCCTGTATTATGAGGTACAAGACAATGTATCTCGCCAGGGTCATTCGACCAGAGTATCGAACCTGGGACCTTTTACGTTAAGGCACTTCACGAATCAAGTGGACTAATGATCTTTAAGTCACAGATATCAATTAGCAATGTCAAGTAATGTTTATTTATTTATTTAAGCTTTTTAGTAAAATATGAAAAAAAAAAAAAACTTAATATGGTCATAACTACATGAACTATTGGAGTAAACAGGTTGTTTTCTATGGTATGCTTTATAAAGTCTTGCCCTCTTGGGCCAACATCAAGAAGTATCTCAATTACTTGTGGTAAAAAACTTGTGGAAATCCACACCGAGATAAACCATAATTTGTAAAAGCGCTATTTATCATTGACTTGTATGTATATAAATGGGGCAGAATAAGACAAGCAGATCTGAGACCAACAGATTGTCTTGGTACCATTAATGGTTGCCAAAGGCCCAATTTGATAGTAACAACTGATGAAATTATTAAAAACTTAAAATCTTTATAAACAGACTGAAATTGTCTAGGTAAGTATATGACTTGTTTATACAAGACTCAGAATTCCTTAAGCCTTCAATATCAGCAGGCAAAGGAGCTTCTTTCATAGCCTCCTTAGAGTCAAAGTGTTAAGTTGAAAAAATTACTAAGACGGAGAGCATTACCTCATGGTCTCGGTACCCATATTCTCCCTCCTCTCTTTTTTTCTTCAGTGGCATTCGAAGATATGTATCGTCTTGATACTTTTGTGTTCGACTATATTTTCAACTTCAATTAATGAAGTCGGTCTCTGGTCAACCTTATAAGATTTGCAGACCCGCAATATTATAACAAAAATTTTAAGCCACAGGCTAACCCCTCGTGAAAGCAAGTGGAAGTGTTATAATTCTGCTGCGAGACAGAAAAGAGGAATAATTGTTCTCTCGGTACATATGATGCGCTAGAAGAATTTTATAATATTAATAACTTACCTTATGCTATTACAGATCCTTTGTAGTATATTTCTGGTGCAACATTGTATCGGTCTCATGGTCAACTCTTCATGAAGATTAGAGCCATAATGTTACGTCTCAGGAGGAATCCCTCGAGGAGACGCTTCAGACTGAACAAAAACCCACTGGCCACTCCATCGTAAAGGCCAGTGCTTCTGTACAGAGCAGTTTCTGTGGAGTCATTCGGAGACATGACAGACAACTAGAATGAACATATTGATCACCAACGGCCAACCTCCCGTGAAGGCTCTGATGTCATTCATTCTGAGACATGAGAGACAACTAGAATGAACTTAATGATCACCACGGCCAACCTCCCGTGAAAGCTCCGATGTCATTCATTCTGTCTCGTTTGCGGGCTGAAGAATAACGCAACTCTGTCACACACACTCCTTGTTTTCATGATTAATTTCTGGCTGATTATGTTGTTGGAGTGGAGGCCACGTCTCGGCGAACGTAGTGTAGGACGCTTCTCAACTCGATGGGCCGACGAACTCGGGAATATGGCTAGATACATTTGTATCAAAGCAGGAGATCGTACTCCTTGGCGCTCTTTGCGTCCTTCCCGTACGTCCAGCAGTGGGCTGTAATAGGCTGAGATGATGGTGATGGTGATGATATTATAAATATAATAACACTAAAGTTAGTGTGCTGTGGTGGTGATAGAAATCGTAGTAATCGTAATAATTGAGCCGAGGTATCGGTCCAACAATTTCACAAATTCAACTGACAAGTTTTGTTTTCCAGCCACCATACTTTTACACAAACATCACCGTATTTTCTTCTTGGTTTTTTGCATTTGTATGTAAGCTGTAAATCACTAATTAGTATAAAAACTAATTTATTCTAAATATTTATGTCTTCAGTGCTGTGTACAAAAAAGTACAATGACATTGACAGGTGACAGATGACATTGATAGGTGACGGTGCGGGCACGTTCCGGTTATTTATTTTTTAGTTTATTGACGCGTTCATGCACGCGCCTAACTTTGAAGATTGTAATCAGTGCAGTAGCAAAAAGTGCGTACTACATTGTACACAATGAGGACGAGATTATGGAACATAATTGATAATCATATAGGTATATTTATACCTATTTACTAAGTATGTAATGTTGGTGTGTATATATATATATGTTTTTTTTTTCTTGCTGATCCGCCTGTATTTCTCTGTTTGATCACTGGTTGACTGGTAGAGAATGCTTCTTGGCATTAAGTCCGCCATTTGTACAATTATTTTTAAATATGCAATAAAGTATAAATAAATAAATAAAAATTCCTAAGGTCGTTGGTCCATCGAGCTGTAGATTTAGTATTTCATATTAATTTCTACTTGATACCTCAACCCATCATCATCAGCATTCAAAAGTCTACTTGCCTCCCCCCATAGAACGCCACAGCTATTCTCGCAAACTTAACTAGGTCGTCAGTCCACCGAGTTCCACACTGGTTCTTTCAATTCCTGATCGCCACTCTAGAACCCTTTAGTTGTAACTCTGCGACCGATTTGGCCGCCTATTTTTTTACATTAATTATGACGGTTATGTGTTAATTGGTGTAATTACATTATTGTAAAGGCACAGTCAGTACTACGTTATTGGACTTGATTAATAAAGGTATATTACACACAGTTGTTGATGCATTACATCAATTAGGTACATAAGTAATATGCTGACTATGGAAGTCTACCCGTTCTATGAGAAAAAGGGTCTCATTAGACGTACAGATGGATAACAAGACTTGATCGAAGTTCTGCTCTTTGTTTTAGGGTTCGAAATCCCAAATAGAATAATCAATGGTAAAAGTTCAATGTGTATGAATCTCAGATTAAAAAGCATCAAAATATGAGATGTAAACTATATACCATATTTGTCGACATCAATCTAAATATAGGAACTTCAACTCGAATGCGGATGCCAGTTACCTCGAAATATCTTATCGATTTTCCTATCTGATTATAGTGTTGTCCAATGGTAGTAAATTCCATCGATAGTATTATGACGTTTGAACCGTCTACGTCACTACAAATAACAAGACATTAAAATTTTGTCGCAAGCTTTGTATACTCTGTTGAAATCAGGAACCGACTAAAAGGATTCCGACCTAATGATTATCGAAATTAAGGTCTGAAAGTTTTGATACGGGGTATATAAATGGGTAAAAACGGGTAAGTAACACGTTTCCGAGGTCACAACGGAATAAATGTTTTTAAATTTATTCGTATCCATGCATTTATGCTAACGTAGAGTATTTTGAGATATAAATACATATATATAAATAATAAATTTAAAAACATTTATTCCGTTTTCCAAAACGAACAATTTTCCAAAACGAATTTACGAATTATTTTGAGATATAAATAATTCGTAAATTCGTTTTGGAAAATTTTTGTGCGCCCCACGTCTAAATTTAGAAGGGAATGCTTGAAAAATAAGATGAAAGAGAAAAAGTGATGAGTCTTTTTCTTAAGGCGTTAGACTTATATTAGTGTTTGGGCTCATTCAAATTGTTTTATCAAGTGTTTTATAGTTTTTAAAACTATGATACAATTATTGCTTCCATAAATCAAAAGATAATATTTTAGTATTGTCAAAATTCGTTTTATGCCGTATCTTTTCACGATATTTTAATCAAGATGGGTTGACATTTCTTAAGAAAAGGTCTGGGGATGCTACGTTTGACCGATTTTTAAACCGATAACTGTAAGTTGTCTGTTTTTAACCTGAAAAAGTAAGAGACTGCAGAGATTAGCAGAACCGAATCACCATTTTTATCGATATTGTTATAAATCATCATTATTGTGACCACTTTTTTCGATATCGATACAGTTTAACAACACTATACAAAAAACGGGGCCCCGATCCTTTTGAAGTGGGAGCCTTTTAATTAACGTAGCTCTTAATACCGATGTAATTATTTTGAGAGATACAAGAACTTCGTCGTTGGGTTTTTTAATATTTGGAAATACGAGAAGGGAAGGGTTGAAAAATAATACGAAAGGGAATAAGTGATGGGTCTGTTTCAAGGAGCTGCATTTATTTTGCTTAGTTTGAAAAGGACGTGGTATTAATCGCCTTTTTTTATAAGAAAAACCTTTGGCACACGGAAAATTAAGTAAAATAGAAATTAGGTACAAGAATTAATTATAATTATCTCATTAAGTTCGACATTTAGAAAATGCTGTAAAATGTAAAACATGAATAGTCAATTGTATTAAATCAATAAATAAAAAAATAAAAATGTGACTACTACTCGACTTATATATTATTGAATAGGTATAAAGAAAATGAAAAGATAAATAAAGTACCTAATACCTACACTACTTGTAAGAAGGTAGGTAACCTAATTAGGTACCTAAACAGACCGTTTTAAGTGTTTAGTAAATGAATATAGAGGTAGACTCAGTTTACAAATTAATTGATTCCTTGTAATAACCCTTGTCTAAATATTTTGACCCCAAATACTGTTCCCTAATTCGTTATTTCTCAAAACTTCACTAAGCTTTGAACTTGCCACTTGGATTTAGCTCTAGATCAAGTACTGTGATGTCTATGTTGCTATCGACCCTTAGCTTTGAAAGAATCTTACCTGAAGATAAGATCTTATCTCTTACACCTAGATATTCTAGGCTCCTATGGCAGAATGGCAAGCGTGGTCATTTCTTATCGTAAAAAGTCTGGAGTTGAATGTCAGTAGATTGCGCATTGAACAAAGTGGCGATGTTTTATATTTTTAAAGTATGTAATAAATATACACAGAAAATAATAATTATAAAATACAAAATTATGTAATGCATTTATTAATTAAGCATGTAAATGTTATGTAACACCGGACCACTACTTAGGATCATAAACATTTAAAAAAACACTTTTTATATGGTTTTTGGTATAGGATCCCTTTTGGTACCTACATCTGCCATTAGACACAAATTCTATAAACAATTTAACCTTACGGTTCAAAAGCTATTGATATGACGGACCTTAGGCACAAAATACCGAGTTACAGAAGTTACGCTTTATGTAATGCGCGCTAGGGCAACGCACACAGTAATATCGCACACAGATACGAAATCCCGGATCGCTCGGGCTTGAACTAAATTTCGTGTTCGTGACCGATGTCTATGAATGTGTGCGTTGCTCGAGGCTCGAGCGCGCATTGTATGAAACTTAACTTTTGATATGCATAACTGTTATTTAATTATGTGCTTTATGCCTGAATTCCTCTGACGCGGGCGTCTGTCACGTACGAATAAACATTGTGCGCTATGATGCTCCATCTTTCTGTAGCCCCACACTACGCCGCTGGTGTTGATGTCAGTGGCGTTAGATTGAGAAGAATTTAGGCCTTAAGCTAAGTAAGCACACTTTTGCATACAAACCTTAAACGGATAATGATTTCTCGTCTCCATTAAGAACTTTCACCAAGACCATAAAATCTGCTATTTCAATCGAAATGACGTGTTTGGCCCGTGGAACAAAATACTACTCTGCGACCTTCACTAATATTAACTGAGTCTGTCTGTGTGTGTGTGTGTGTTGTGTGAGTGATTTGAATGAGTCTGTCTGTATAAACAAATAAACATGTGCCAGACATATTAGTATGTATAATAGTCATAATCCTTCCTTAATAATCCTAAATAATCCTTGGTAATACTAAGGATGTTAAATAATTCTTTATTATTACCAAGTTGGTACCAGATAATGATGGCAGCTGATTTTGTTAGAAGCATTTTCTCTGACCGGAACCGGGAATTTAGACACAACAGAATGTACAATAAAATGCTAAGTTTTGTGTATTTATTTTTTTCTCTTGTGTGTCTAATAAACGTTTCTTTCTTTCTTTCTTAAAGGTTTTGGAATAGTATCACAACAGAAAATACAACCCTACGCAGACGAAGCCACGGGTGGCTTCTTGTCTTTAATATTCCTCACGGTTTCATTATCTCAGTGTCTTCGGGAGATAAATTGTGGATGCTGTAAGCCTGACAAAGCGAGTGGCAACTGAGGTTCCGACTAAGTATGGCAGAGCTGCGCTGCTTTTTTATTTTCAGATCGTTCTTTCGTTTAATAATACGATGTTATTATATTTTTGGTAAGTGATGCCACAGATTACCACTTCTTAAATTTCTTAAGAAGTATAGGTACCGAATAAAGTGGCGGGTCAGATGATAATAGACCGTTACAGCATTGACATTATACATAGAATACATAATTGCATTGGAATGTCAATTCTCATACGAAGTTTTAAGAATCGCACACAATTTCTATGAAATTTGTATGCGATACTTGCGATTTCGTACACGAATTCGAATTTCAATGCTTAAAATCAATCTCGTGGCTTACTCGTATTATTATTCTCCAAAACACTTCCAGACATGTGTATGGCTGGTTTTACAGTCACGCTGACCATCGGCGCCGACTGCTGAAATGTATGGAAATCGCTGTCAGCGCTGACCGCCGTCAGCGCTCAAGTTCATACATTTTGACAGTCAGCGCCGATGACCAGCGTGACTGTAAAACCAGTCTATAATTCAAGATCATTTGTATATGTTAGCCCAAAGACTTTGGTGACACTCCTGAGAAATACGTTACACTTACCGAAGTAGGATTTATCAGTTATCCAGTCGCCATCGCCCCGCTAACTTTGAGGCTTAGTCAGCTTTTCCAACTTTTCAACCAAAGGGCCCAAGGGCTAAATACCAAATACATACTATAATCTGCAGAACCCTAAAAAGTCAAGTGCGAGTCAAACTCGCGCACCGAGGGTTCCGTACCAACTTATAGCTATGTAAATAATTCGGCTATAACGGAAATTAAGCCTCGAAGATATTAACCGATTTTCCGAGTTTGTTAAAATATCATTTTATGTATGTGACTACAAATTTACAGTTTTTGGACTTTTGCCTATATTTGTGTTATAAGACATTGCTTCTTGCCAAATTTCATGATTCTAGATCAACGGGTAGTACCCTATTAATTTCGATTCCCTTGAGAGTGTCAAAGTATACGTATTTTGCGGCATAAACGGCCGTATCTTTTTTTTTTACGTTAACTTATAAGTTTTTTTTACGTTAACAAGTTTTTTTTTACGTTAACTTACAAGTTTGATTTTTACAGCTTCAAGAAATACAGTTTCTTATGACTTATGTATATCGTATTAATTTCCACGCGATACCTCCACGCGTTCCCGAAATAAAGGGTCTTGACAGACAGACGGACGGACAACAAAGTGATCCTTTAAGGGTTCCGTTTTTTTCCTTTTGAGGTACGGAACCCTAAAACGCTCAGCAGCGTACGTTCTAACATTTTTTTTGTCTGTGGAGCTCTTGTCATAGATCCCCTAAGTTAGTTAACACTGGTTGTGTGATTGTTGGAAGTGATCGGAAAGAGAAATGCCGTGTACGTGAACGGCCGTAAAGAATACACTTCCCCACCGCCGAAGGGAGGCGTGTCGTTAGAGGCGACTAATTCCTGTAGCACGAGACGGGCAGCAGCGACTACGTGCGAAATCTTATAAAAAACTGCGCTCGTCAACTCGCCTACCAAGCCTGGCGAGTATTGGCAATCCCCTGATGGCCCCGGCCTATGTTCAGTAGTGGACGTCCTATAGCTAAAATGATGAATGATGATGATGATCGGATATAAGAACAGTTTATTAGTAAAGTCCAAAATAGTTTCATATTTTCACTCCTATATTTAGAACAAGGCCACTGGTCCACTACATTACTCAATAAATAGAAGATTTCTGAACACCTACACTAAATAACTAAGCAACAGTGGTACAAGACTAGAATAAAGAATTGAGTTTAAACTTGCAACACCAAAATACTTTAGAACCAAAGAGAATTTGTTCTAGGTTTTCGTTTGCGGTTTTAAAAATTTAAATATACCAGCAAGCGGAATATCAGTGTACAAGTTTATTTTTAAAAAAACTACCTTTCAAGGTAGCAATAACACATTTTAAACAGATACCTCTTACTTTCATTTACTATGAGACCAATCCCAAAAAAACAGGCTATGAGTATGAGTATGAGAATGGACTCCCTTTTCCGCACTTAGACTCAAATTCGGTCCTTTGTGCGTAGGGGTATGATGGTTACGGATATAACCAGCCTAGCTCCGCCCAGAAGCGCAGAAGTTTCCTGGGTTTTTCACAGGCTTCGCGGAGCGACCTTGGGTTGTCAAGGATTTCATTACGTTGTGACGCAACCGCCTCACATTCCAGGACTACGTGGTTGGCAGTTTCGTCTGTAGTGAGACATGCCCTACAGAGAGGGCTGTCTGTGTTACCTATAGTGTAGAGGTGTTTGTTTAGGAGACAGTGACCGGTCACTGTGCCCACGATTATTCGCAGGTTTTGTCTTTCGAGGCTGAGTATACGTCGAGTCAATCTGGGCGTGACCTCTGGAAGAGTTAGTTTTGATTGCCTGCATGCAGTACTCAGTGCCCATCGTTTGTTTTGTTGTGATAGTGTGCGGTTTCTGATCCAGGTGCGCAGTTGGGAGTATGGTAGAGGGAGAATTGGGAGTGGCCCTTCAGTGACCATGTCCGAACCTCTCCTCGCCAACTCATCTGCGGCGTCGTTGCCTAAGGATTTACTATGACCTTTTATCCACTGCAGTGTTACCTTGTTGGCTGTTGCAATCTTTTGCAGGGATAGGTAGCATTCGTAAACGAGTTTTGAGTTGCTGGTGTAGCTGTCAAGGGCTTTTAGCACTGCCATGCTGTCAGAGAGTATCCGAATGTTAAGGTCGGTAATTTCTCGTCTGGCTATGGCGTTGGCAGCTTCGTTGATAGCTACACATTCGCATTGAAAGATGGAGCTTTGTGGGCCTAGTGTCATGCTTATGTTAATGTTGAGATCTAAAGAGTGTACTCCTGCGCCTGTGCCCTTCTCAGTTTTCGAGCCGTCAGTGTAAACACGGACTTCCGCGATGCCTGAGTGGTCCTTCTCAGTCTCAAATGGTTGTATCTTGTATAGTTTTTGTGTTAAGTATTTGCTAGGAGTCCTGTCGGTTGGTGCCATCAATAGTGGCTGGTCCGTTATTGCTTGGCTCAGGATAGATGTATGGTGGCTCCTGCAATTGCCCCATAGGCCTAGGTTTTGCAGCCTGATTGCACTCATTGCCGCTTCCTGCTGAATTAGAAGGTCGAGTGTCTCCAGGGCGTCTGTGGGTGTACTTTTCATGCAGCCTGTGATTGCAGAGCAAGCCAGTCTTTGAAATCGTTGTAATTTGGTTTTTGTTGTTGTTAGTGTTGTTCTTGTCCACCATACGAGAGCTCCGTAGGTTAGTGTTGGTCTGATTACCGTTGTGTAGAGCCATCTAATGATTTTCGGGGAGAGGCCCCATGTTTTACCTAACATTTTCTTGCACTGAAAGAATGCTGTGCAAGTTCTTTCTAGTTTATGGTCCAGGTGTTTATTCCATAAAAGTTTGCTGTCAAGTATTACACCTAGATACTTAACTTCCGTTGTGAGTGAGATGTCAGTATCAAACAACCTAGGCAGCGTTAGGTTGCTGATATTTCGTTTGTGTGTAAACATTATTAGTTCCGTTTTTGCTGGGTTAACCGAGAGACCGTGGTTGCTGCACCAGGACTCTATTGTTTTGAAAGCAGTTCTCATGAGGTCACACAGTGTGCTGTCCGAACATCCTGTGGCTAAAATAGCCAAGTCATCCGCGTAACCCACGGTGTGTAGGCCGCGCCCGTTGAGCCTGCGGATGAGTTCGTCTACCACGATGTTCCATAAAAGGGGTGATAGGACGCCGCCTTGAGGACAGCCTCTGGCAACGATACCTCTGGTCATGGTGTTGACGGTAAACCGGATTGCTCTCTGTGTTAGTATGTTGTTGATAGTTTCAGCGAGTGTGGGATTAACTCAGAAGTTCACCAGCGCCTGATTTATGCTGATGAAGTTGGTTTTATCGAAGGCACCTTCAATGTCAATGAAAGCGCCTAGTGTAGATTGTTTGTTAGTCAGTCCTTCGCCTATACGTGCTACAACGCTGTGAAGGGCTGATTCTGTGGATTTGCCTTGGCTGTAGGCATGTTGTTGTGGGTGTAGTGGTCTATGTGGAATAACGTTTTCACGAATTTCACGATCGCAAAGTCTTTTCAGTGTTTTGAGTAGGAAGGAAGTTAAACTTATGGGCCGAAATGACTTGGCACTGGTGTAGTCACTTCTTCCTGGTTTTGGTATAAATATTACTTTGACTTCCCTCCAGGCTTTGGGTATGTATCTGTGGGCGATGCATGATCTAAAGATGGTAACTAAATGGTCAACCAACAGATCCGCGCTCCACCTCAACAGGCCCGGGAAGATCCCATCTATACCTGGAGATTTATACGGTAGGAAGCTGTTAATTGCCCAGAGTACTTTGTCGTGATCAACAATGGACTTTGCTGTGAAAACAGGCTAAAATTTTAACGTTAGTGTCACAGTAATATTTATTATATACTAGCTGTCCCGGCGAACTTCGTACTGCCGCTTCATACATTTTTTTTCGTGAATATTACCTTTTTTTATAATTATTCTGTTATTCGGGGCGAAGACAAATTCAAAGAATCAAAGATCATAAAAATCGGTCCAGCCGTTCTTGACTTATAAATGATGTAACCCTTCTTCCTCTTATTCTTCTCGAGTCGAATCAGCTAATTAGATTTTATATGCCACCACGCGTTTTCAGTAGCGCAAGCAGGTGTGCGGGCATGCTGAACACGAAACGATATGGGCCATTTGTTTAGTTGTTGTTCAAGTTTTTAGTTTAACCCCCTGAAAAAGTAATCCTTGCACCGACCGTCGTGAGCCAGTTGAAGGTTAGGTCGGCCAAATCTTTGCCATGTGAAGACTTTCTGATGGCAGATATAAAAAGTCTGGATTTTCGTGAGACCCTAGACTCAGATGGATCCATATAATTAGCACGGGTTTTACCAATAAATCCGGCTGCATTTAAGTGAGGTACGGTGGAAAAACCGAAGTAACGTACATTGGTTGACGGGAATCATTTTCTGCGTTGGCCTTTTTTAATGGAGCTTGCAACTTTTTTACAAGCATCCGAGGGCGCAATTCCAGACCGAGAATACAACATGTTTACCGGGGTCAGCCTGAGGCAGCGTGTGATTATCCGGCAAGGTTTATGTTATGCTATTTACTTATTACTAACAATTTATAAATTTACTGTATGCCTAACTTACTGGGGATTATAAAATTATTATCATTATTGGACGAATATCACAAGCAAGTCATCATCTTAGCCTACTCTCAAAAAAGTTTTAGTCTATAATTAGAAGCAGGTAGGCCGAAACTAAGTCAGACCATTACAAAGCGGTGGAGTAATTCCCGCTATTAGTGGGCTCCTCCGCAACCGGGCTTTAATCACCTACTTTAAAAGGATGGCTTAAACTGTAATTGGGATTGCTGGCACGCCCTTCGGAAATCGATCGGAATGTACTTTGAAAAGTTCTCATTTGTCATGTCTAACCTTTTTTTTATACACGCGCTCAAAAAAGTTCCACGTCGCCGCGGATTGTGGGCAACAAAAGTTAGGGTCACTATTTGTTACTTTAAATGGAAATATTATTAAAATTAGCTTCTTAGAGTTTAGGTGGTAAATTTGGAAGGACCATCATTAATGGTCGATATATCTTAAACTGCCTATGCAAGAGCCAAATAAATTTGATTTTTAAAGGTCGATTTAAGGTATTGTAATACTAAATAGGTAGGATACTCCTATGAGCAGACTATCAACCTGGTCCCTCCATTTTGACGTGAATATGGAGGGACCAAGGATTTTGTTAAATCGTAATGTATTTATTGAGGTAGCTAAAATTATTGTTTAGGTATCAAATAGTAAATTATTAGTATTAGGCCTTTATGTATGTGAATTGGAAATCCAAGACTTGGTCCCTCCATTTAAACGGTCACAGAGAATGATGTAATAAATAATGTGAAATTGTAAACAGGTAGGGAATTTGGTGATAATTGACTGATGATTACTAAAGTTTAATTTTTTGAATGGTTTGCATTATTGAACTAAGTGCGT
The DNA here is from genome assembly GCA_963576865.1 of Anania hortulata. Lineage (NCBI taxonomy): Eukaryota > Metazoa > Arthropoda > Insecta > Lepidoptera > Crambidae > Anania > Anania hortulata. The sequence goes on along the minus strand of OY756405.1, from coordinate 13,947,651 downwards.
AAAACTATTTCCTCTCTCCGCTCAGTCACCGCCATCCGGCATTGCGTTTCTTGCGCTTAGTTGAATGATACAACACTGTCACATAAGTTTAGTTTTTGACAGTTAGTCAATCTACTTTATAGTCAATTATCCTCGGTCTCTATTTGTTGGATTAAAATTTAGTTTTATGTTTTTTTATTTTATTAAAAAGGTCCACCAACACCTTTTACATAAAAAAATACAATAAACTTAAATCTATTTGCTATGCTAAATGTAGTCTCTTAAAGGTGAACACAGACTGCATTGTTTACATTCAATCGAGATTAATACACAAAACAACAAACAATTTATAAAAGGGACAACACTACAACAGAGTTACTCTTTTTTATTTATTATTGACCTTTTAAATTTACCTAATGACATGGAGCTCTTCAGACATTGACAGACGTCAACAAATAGCGATTATATTTGTTGTAAAGCTTAATTACTCTTGAGATAGGAGAGTTTGCACCCAGTACAGTTCTTCGGAACGGGACTTTGAATGTTTCTATGGGATGACGGGGCAAGCGGAAGGGAACTCGAAACGATATTCTTTGTAACAATTTTGGACAGAATAGATAATTGTTAATAATTTTGTACAAGAACCTAAACATTTGATTCATTCGATTATTCGTTTTCGACGATTTCATTCAAACATATAAACAAAACATAGAATACACTAATTCACGTTTAAAAGTTCAAAACAATTATTATTTTTAGTCTGTTTTAAAATAATATGAGTTTTTTTTTGTTGCTTCCACAATAAATCTTACTAAATACAGTATCTATGTCTTTTTTTCAGACAATACATTATCAAAACTGCGGGTACCTGCACAAAGCCTTCCTACAGTTCCAGGAACTAGTTTCAGTGCTCAAAGTATGAGTAAGTATAATTGGCCCCTCGTGTGGAATAACTCCTATTCAGTATATTCTACTCGACACCAACTTTCTCATATGAAACTAAGTGCTTTTAGAATAGAGAAACTTTAAAAATTTCGAGAGATTTTAATGTACATAAAAATACTCCGTGCCTTTTGTGACGGAAGTAAAGAATACACCTACCCACCGCCAACAGGAGGCGTGTCGTAAGAGGCGACTAATTCCTGCAGCCCGCACGCAGACGGGCAGCAGCGTCTGCGTGCGAAATCCTATTAAAACTGCGCTCGCCAACCCGCCTGCCAAGTGTGGCGAGTATTGGCAATCCCCCCCAATGAAAATCATTGGGGGAGGCCTATGTTTATCATTGGACGTCCTATGGCTGACATGATGATGACGATGAAAAATACTCCTAGTAACTGCTTAGGTAGTTAAATATTCAGTTGTTCATTATGCATAATAAATATTTCCGTTATATCCTTGCAATATAACGGAGCGATGGTGGTCTCACATAGCGTTGTCAATCTCTCTACAGTCAAACTATCGATAGGAACTATCAAAAATAGCTACTCTACTATTACAGGGCTCGATATAACCATCAAATATTCTTACTTCCGTTACGTCTTAATTAGCAATAAATAGAGATAATCGCAAATCGTGACCACTTAAAACTCGTCTCGGGTCGGCAGGTACTCGGCACCCGCGACTGACAGCACTGCAACGACTGCTTTGAGCTCTTGTTGAGACGTGCGTCTGTATGAGTCCGTCATTTCGAACGTTTATAGGTAGTTATTATAATGTATACAATATATATATCGTGGTTATAGGGTTAAAAAAAATTGAGACGCGGAAAAGGATTTAATTTAAGCATAATACAGAAATTATTTGGTAACCAATTATACAATTCTCACGATAGCTCAATTTAGAAATTGTAAAAAAATCCTTCAACAAATCTTCGATAAAATCATATGCATTTTAAAAGTTATTGACTTAAGGCTATATTATTATCCGTAGCTTATTATTAAATGTAGCAAAAACATTCACTTCGAATAAGTAAGCCTACGATTTAAATTTTAATTGGCAACAGAATTTCGAATATTCGACAAAACTCCGCGCCCACACACCAATCGAAACCGAGACCACGGAAAATTATAATATTATTCCTGCCACAGATAACCAAATAATATTTGACCTTTTTTATTTACAGAAAGAGAATTTGTTGTGCATTCGTGGAAATTTCGTTGTTAATACGACTTATCTTGACATAAAAATACTTTACATTTACAAAATACAGTTTATAAGGGTATATAAAGAAAGGTTGAAATGAAATGAAAAATGAAATGAAAAAAATTATTTGCTTGTAACATGGTAATACATTGATGTTTACAAAATGGTTTGAGCTCATGTTTGACAAATTTTTGTCATGCAAATATTAAAATTTTAAACTCTAGGTAACACATTCAAATTTCATTACATTCAAACCTCTAGTACACATGTCAATTAATTACTAGAAAAGAAAATTAGATTAGAAAAAAATAGTTAGAAAAGAAAATTTCCCATTCTGCCAAACAAAAGAATCCTGAGATGGACAACAATTAATTTTACGCCAAGAAATCCACTACAATTTAAATAATTACCTAAAAACTACAAAAAACTTGTTTTAACATGCTTACTGAAAGGGTTCAAGTCCGTGTAACCCAAATAATCGTGTCAGACGAGTCCAATTAAGGCCGTTTTCAAAAATAGGAAATGGCATACGCAGTGAACGTAATTATCTTTAAAATATAGGTAAACAAAGTTAAAGGTTATTGTTGGGCAATGTTTTGACATTGACACTGTCTTGAACTGTCAATTGACATGCTAAACTATCAGACTTGTAAAAGATACAGGTTAAACATTAATGGTTTAATTACTAATTAGATACTATCTATTTAGATTGTTTGGTGATTGTTTGATTGATCTACGTCGAATAATATCTGTCGCCAGGAAGTCATGTGACATGTCTAATATAAATTTTATAAGAATCAATCGCCATAAACACGGCAATCAAAATAAATACAATAAAATGCGTGTCATTTCCCTACGAGTTCTACAAACTTGAAAATAATTTGAAAATTCATATCTTATTTTATATAATTTAGGACTAGCCAGTTATTTTTTGGTCATTCTCCTTTCTGGAAAATGTATTATCATTTTATACTTATCACTTCAGTCTATTCCTAAACTACCTGTAAGTTAATATGATCTGATATTTTTTTAAATAAAAAATGGCTATTAAACCGTTACTATTAAAACGATATTATTAATCTTAGATTACTTTTTCTCGGCACTATCCCACAATTGTCCCCAAGCAGTACACAATTAAAACGTAAAACGTGTATAGAACCTCATACTATTAGTATAATTAAATTGTTTTTATGGTACTAACATAACATTATAAATATCTTGCGCAACAAACACTAAAAAGCCGAAATTAAACAGTAGTAGATAAAGATAACGACTTACAAGATTTAAGGGCCTATATCGGCTAATTTACTATGATGCCCTGAACATCTGCCTGGAATAGCTTGTAATTACTCAGTTTACGGCGTTCGTTCACCATAGCAATTAGTTCCTTAATCTTTAGATAAGTTTCTACAGAATGGGCAGTTTTTACATGCAAATTATTAACATGTGACATAAATCTTTGCGAAATATCTAGGTCCTGAGCATCACGATTGATTGGAATCAAGGTTCATTCATTGGATTCATTATTTGGGTATTTCGCATATTGACTCTTAGATACAAAATTACATAAATAAACAAATGAATGACATAGAAAATTTAAATGCTAAAAGAACTTGTTTACAGCCAGTGCTTTGCTTTTATTTTTTAAATTAATGCCTAAAACTATTCTTTAAGCTATAAATAAATCGTTTCCACAAGCACACCAATTGTCTAGCCCCAAACTAAGCAAAGCTTGTACTATGGCGACTAGATAACGGATGAACATACTTAAATACTTTTATAAACATCCATGATTAAGGTTTAAATGCTCGTGCTCATCACACAAACATTTGTGCCTTGCGGGATTCGAACCCGCAACCGCTGGCTTTGTAGTCCGGAGCACGAACCACTACACCAGACGGTAGTCGAATATTCTAATAGGTAACGCAAGAAAGACTCTTTACTTCGCGTCTTTTCGTCATTTACTCTGCTCCTTCCATAGGCTTTTAAAACAGTATTACTTCAACCTTGATTTGTTTCAACTATACAGACTTTGATGTATTTACAACACATACTACTTAGGTACTTTTTGAAGTTCTTGGTTAGACCCCAGTTACTGCTACGTGTCTATCTTGAACAGTAGTTTAAAAAAAACGATACTGTCATCTTCATAATTAAATTAAAGTACAGGTAAGGTACCTGCTGTACAGTACAAAATGTTTAGACGTAAGTCAAACAAATAAAATTTCATTTCAAATTTAATCCAAATCATTGATAAATGTATTTTTCTAATACTACGTCAAGATACATTTTATGAAATTGTACAAATTGAATAACAAAAACATACCCTAAAAAGAAAAAAGGAAAATATTTACAAGTTATAATCCAAATAATTTTAATGGAAAATGAAACTACGTATTGTCGAAAACGCTACTTTATTTCTGTGATTACAAAGCTTAAAATAGCGCAGTATCAACGCTTCATAGTGTGTTTTACCGGTTCTGTGGTATCTATGCCTCTTAGAAAAAACATATCAAACATAATAATTATGTTCCTTAAACCTTAGGTTATGCTGAATCATCAATCTAACGCGTCATTTTCACATTAAAAATATCTCTTAATGGATAAAATCCGAATTAAAATTGATTTCACTTATTATTCTAATTTTAACCAAAACGTTTGGGTGCCTAATACTAAGTAAACCGGGGTAAACCTACGTTTACTGCATCTTCTAGCATTACGCGTAACATATATATATATATATAAGTTTTGACGAATAAATAAATTGACGAATTGCGAAAATGACAAATGAAGCTTTTGACTTGCGTAGGATATGACCAAACAAGTATTTGACGTGCCAGTGCCGTGTGGGGACGGCTGTAAAGAATACACTTCCCCATCGCCAACAGGAAGCGTGTCGTAAGAGGCGACTAATCCCTGCAGCAAGAGACGCTCGCCAACCCGCCTGCCAAGCGTCGCGAGTATTGGCAATCCTCCCCCAATTATAGGTCATTGAGGGAGGCCATTGTTCAGCAGTAGACGTCCTATGGCTAAAATGATGATGATGATGAAGTATTTGACAAGTGTCTGCGAAATCCTAAAAAGTGGTTAACCACTTTTGTAGCCCACTATTAGATACAAGCGTGTTCTAGCGCCGTTTCTGTAATCGACCATGAGTACACAGATTGGGCGGTAATCCACGCGAGTTACGTACTCTACCAGTACGAATACCGCTGACCCCGGGCGCCTAACTAGAGCACACAAGATATTGCAAGATCACGGAAACGCTGACTCTGCGCTCGTGCGCCGCTAACGTGACCAAGGCGCCGGACATCAGGCCAGCGCCATCATCCTCACTTCGTATCTAACATCGATCGAGTCAATTAGTATTAGGAACTAGTTTTATTGTAATTTTAATTTTTAATTAAATTAGATTTTAAGTAATTTCGTTTTTTTTCGATCCTCCGGCTGTCGCTTCGTAATTGGCGCAGTCGGTAGGATCCTCGCGGTCGGTTTCGCGTCGCGTTTCATCACGAAGATTTCCGTCGTCACGAGCCGCCCGTGTGGCTATCAAGTCACGTTCGAGGATCCTGAATCTGAAGCCAGCCAGAGGGTATCCAGACATCGATACACGAAAAAAAAAGCCGAAAAAATGTTCATGTAAGTGCACTTGAATCGTTCTCGTGTTCCTTATCCTGTCCTATTTTATAATCCTTTACCTTAATTAGTTAAAGTTTTGACCCGAGAAACTCTGGGTCCTGCGGGTCTGCATCACGCAGCCTCGTAGGCAATTTTTAGATTTAATTAGTCTAGAAAATAGTTATATCAGCATTTACCCGTGCATCGTGCACACGTTCAATGCTAAGAATAGATCTAATATGCTATTAAAATTAAGAAATATCTTTGTCAAAAATAGCATATTGGATTTAGAGTTATAAGGGAATTTTATGATTAAATAAAACCCGTTTACTATTTTATAGATAGAGACATAGTGTTAGTCTTAACTTTCCTAATAGTTACTAAATTATCTTATGACCTGTTCAAATTATCTATAGTACCTAATAAATACCACCAAGCCCTTATTCATTTTTATCCTTTCATTGCCACCAACGAGAATGCTTTCGTGTACATAGAGGCAGAATGCCCGAAGTTATCTCACGGCTATCTCTGTGAAGAAGACGTCTATACCATCATATTCGCACTGTACCCGACTGAATCCAGCATCACATCTCGTGACAATCTCTACTACAACCAACCATAACGACGAGATAAAAGGATTTAAGATAATGAAGATCCCGAATATTGAAATGCAAGCTACAAATTCATCTCACATCAATTTACAGTTTTCACAGCATCCAAGACTAAAATAGCGCTACAGATACCAGTGCAAATCCGAGAACCTTCAACTGAGACGTTATGTCATACGACGATACCTTTCTACGGCGTACTAATAATGTGCAACTAAACTCATCCTCGTAGTCATGCTACGTCGCTATGAGAAACTTACCTCTAATCGTATCCGTGACGCAGATCACTGGAGACAGAAACCCACCAGCAACAGTTTCGCTGAACGTTCTCAAATGGTTGCTGATCTGAGGGTGGAGGAGTTACGTACTCTACCAGTACGAATACCGCTGACCCCGGGCGCCTAACTAGAGCACACAAGATATTGCAAGATCACGGAAACGCTGACTCTGCGCTCGTGCGCCGCTAACGTGACCAAGCCGCCGGACATCAGGCCAGCGCCATCATCCTCACTTCGTATCTAACATCGATCGAGTCAATTAGTATTAGGAACTAGTTTTATTGTAACTTTAATTTTTAATTAAATTAGATTTTAAGTAATTTCGTTTTTTTTCGATCCTCCGGCTGTCGCTTCGTAATTCGCGTGACTATGTAAATCAACAAACACAGCTCATTCAGAGCGACATATTCACTAAGTTACAGATCTATTCACGCATTCTCAGTGAAATAACTTAAACCCATAGTTTATTGTTTAGCCAAACTTGGGTAACATAGGCAGACTAAATGTTAGGTTGAAACACAGATCCAAAGCTGTTGTACGTATATCATACAGGTTGTCACAGAAAGTTATGTCCTGTGGAAGTCCAGAGATAGACAAACCTATCATCATCATCATCATCAGCCTGTTTTCAGTCCACTTCCAGAGTGGCTTCCTCCATGCCTCTTTACGTCCAGACGTAAGGAGGCTTGGAGGCAATAAGCGCCAAAGAGCAAAATTTCCCGCTTTTTTCATCCAGCCACTGCTAATTTTTCTAAGGTCGTCGGTCCATCGAGCTGAGGGGTAAATGTTACAGATGAGCAACCAATAGAGGTACCAGAATTATCGAGTAAGTATTTTTATTTTTTTACCATTTTTTTTTCAAATTTTTAAAGTAACTTCTTTGTATGGTGTACAATAAAGAGTATCTATCTATCTATCTTGACTCGCCTCACAATTTATTACTGGTTACAGATCACAGACATGAACTTTAAGATACAAGCTTGATTTTTAACACAGTAACAGCAAGTAAAAAACAATGTTTACTAAATTCAACTTTCTTAAGTACTTTCTTAGTTAATTCTCAATTATTGAATAATCATGTTGTGAAAATAATTTACTTATGCATCCAAAAAGAGTTCAGGTATGTTGTCAGGTATATCATATAATTTTTGTAGATATAATTTCGACATCGACAAGTACAAGGTTGATTTTTCGATAAAAATATCTAATCTGATATAATCGACTTCCGTTCCAGTTCAGTTTCTATCATTATGGGGTTTTGATATTAGTCAAAACATTTATGAAATATTTACATTAGGTGATGTGATGAAAACCGCATGATAATATAAAGATGGCTACCGACTTAGGGCAATCGCTCGTAACGCATATTTTATTTGCTGTTTGGGACCCCGAATCACATTAGTGCATCATCATCACTGTCAAAGGATTTTAAGTATTTTTCAAATAGACTCTGTTTCACTGTGTATATTTATCAAAATGTGATTTCGCGACTGTAGTAGACAATAATAGTTTTACAGAAAAACAATAAATTTACCTCAAATTAGTCATATTTGTTATGAACAATAAATATGACTGATTTATCAAAACATGTAATTTTCGTCCAAACAAGACTCAATGAGGTAAATTAATTTTGCAAGTGATAATTATTTAGTAAACATATCATTACTATAGTAGGAATTACATGTTGATCAGCACATATTGTAAATCAGAGTAAAAGTAAAGTATGTTTGTAAAAACGAAGAAGTTTTGTACGTAACACATTTTCAAAGATTCAAATCACTACCAAAATTTTAAGTAAATTAAAATCGATTTCAATGATTTGATTACTTACAAATTAGTTAGTTGCCTATAAGTGTAAAGTAAAATCGTGTCGAATGCTCAAAAAGCACTGAATTCTATCACTCGCCACTGCTGCTCATGCTCCCAGTGAGTGCTCGCCCTAATATTTAGTACGTATAAACAGGCCTATAAATATCGCATCGGTGTGATAAATCATGTTTGTGGTATTTTTGAGGAAGAAGATGAAGTATGGGTGACGTGAGTTATGAATATTGTATCAGCACAAACAATATGGTGGATTTTTGTTTAGTTTCCTATACAGGCTGGCGATGAGGAAATCGCTTTAACAAGAATCAGATGATTAACCCATTTAAATGAACAACTTTCACTGTGGCTTTAATATTGAAGTGAAAAAAGCCTTACCACGTAATGTGTCATTGGCCAAATTACAAATGTTTGCCCTTTGTTATTTATAATAATTTATAATTTAAATATAATATATATTTTAATCAAGTTAGATGCCTTCTTAACTTGCAATTAATAATTAGAAGTAGCCGTTAATCTTAGTTCTAAATAGCACATACATTAAACTTGGTAAAAAATGTTGGTGTGTTGGTTCTTAGGCGAATTTTAGTATTGTTCCTTTTTGTTTATTTGCACAGATAGTTAAATGGAAATAAGAAACAATTACAGCAAATATCAGTAGATTATCAAACAAAATATTAAGTTTTAAATCCGGTTATAACCAGTCAACAAATCTAGCCTCGCAAGTTGGTGGATAGAGACTTCTAAAATTCCCAACTTTTAACACTGAAGAATCAAAACAAAGCTACAAAGTTTTGCTGAACCTTCGAAATGATCGCCAACTCCAACAAAGGATTCCCAAAGTAACTATTGCTTTGTCATTAAAATCCAAAGTAAATTCCAGTTCCATTTATTATACAGACAGCTTACAGGATTAAAGAAACTTACCGTTCATCCACAGATCACTTAACTTATAGACGCCGTATAGATAGATAGATAGATACTCTCTATGTGATGAGAAGGGAAGAGAAACACGTAACGAGGAGAGTGATGGGTAAGAATATTGATTAGTGGAGAATTATAGGACTACTTAAGAAGAGATGTATGGATTGTGTGAGGAGTGATATGACTGAGAAGGGAGTGAATGACTCGGTCACTGGATTGCATAAAAGAGACAATATACTGGGCCACCGACCAATAACCCGAGAACAGGGCAGACATGATGATGATGATGATGATGATGATACAATGTATTGATACATGTTTTTACAGAAAGACCTACATTTTATATATACGTCAATTCTAGTAAGAATACTAGTGTAGGGTGTAGGGATTCGAGCCTTCGATTTTGTAGCCACCGGTCACGAGTTTGAATTCCGCAAGTGGCTAATCTTTGTGTGATGAGCATAAACATTGGTTTTCAAGTCATGGTCATATAGTGTATACAAAGTATCCCAAAAACGAGGCGACACATTAACAATATACGTGAGATTGCCAAATTTCCACCATGTGACATGCAACAAAGATATTTAATTAAATTAATAACATGTAAACATATTTAATATATTTGTTAACATCTATGACTAATGCTAATCATTACACAACTATTTTCCGCAACATTGTCGCAATTCGAACTGGCAGCCAGGCTTCGTAGTCCGGAGTGCGACTCATTAGACCAAATGGCCGTCGAACGGCTTATAAGACTAGACCATGTTATTATTGAACTTTTCTGTTTTATAATGATTGAACTTTGGTGTTATCGAATGCACACGTATCCATTTATCTCTAACTTTAACTTTTGAAATGAAATTTATGTTTTGAGGCATCTCTTGGGTAAGTTGTCTATACCCTCATCTCATGGGATACTTGATGGAGCAGACGCGGTAGACAGTGAGCTAGTTTTTATTTCTTTTGAAAAACAACTGTGTTCTTTACTGAACTTCCTGCAGTACTTCAATTATAAGCAGAACTCGTTTTCAGGGTTCAGTACCTCAAAATATAAAAGAAACCGTTAAATTTAGGTAAATTAGAAAGAAAAAATGCTACGTGTAGTCTAGTCAGAGGCGTTAAGGCTGCTTTATCACATCTGACAGTAAGGTTACACCCCTCCATCAATCCTCACTGGGCCCGCGTGGTGAAATATGGCCCAAACCACCTCATAGATAAGTTGAGGTATGTGCCCTGCAGAGGGACGTATATAGGTATTTATTTATTTAGACTTTATTGCACAGATTAAAAATCATACAAAAGATGGACTTAATAGGTATAATTTTCTTTACTTTTTTACTTTTACTGTCCAGTATTACGATGCGTAAAAATAATTGTAATCAACCCAGTTTACTGCTGGACAAAGGCCGCTCTCAAATGCACGCCACTGAGCCCGATCCTCGGCTATTCTTTTCCATCCACTGCCAGCAGCTTTGCGTATATCGTCGCTCTACCTTGTCGGAGGGCGCCCCACGCCACGCTTGTAGTAAATAATGTAGTATAAATATAAATCCACGAAGTTATACATTATACAGGGTACTTCATAGGCTTCTTAGGCTATTTAAAAAAAAAACGTAACTCGAAAACTACGAAAAATCGTAGAACATACATAGGGGTGATTCAGATACCTCTCAAAACGAGGCACCTAAAAAAAATTTTTGGACCATCTTTTCTGGCCACCCTGTATAAATGACATATTCTGTATATCGTATTACTTATCGTATTACAATATAACGCGTTGTTTAGGAGTTATTAAACGTTCTGTCTGAATGCAAATACGTTTATTGTATACCGAATGAGGGTGTGAATACGCGTAACGGTCTATCCGAAGACATAGCTCGAAAAGATCAGACAGTTTGACAACAAACGCTCTACTGTTTTTTTAGGTAGCTGCGTGGTCAGACGCGGCGGAGGTGGTAGCTTGTATTATTCTGTCACTTTGCCGTTGATGTTCACGGCAGTAGGGCAGGTTACTTGCACTGGACTGTGTACGTCAATGCATAGGATATAATAAGTTCACAATATAAATTATCCTAGGGCGTAGCGCCTGTGGTCATACTGGAATTCACAAGCGTCACGTATTATAGTACGTACGTATATTATAAAGTAAAGCATTTGCAGTCCAATACCTTGTTGCAACGTGCTACAAATAAATAGGATCCAGGACTATTCTCGATTCATATAAACCTAAAGTTTGATGCAGAAGTATTTTAATTTAAATTTGGATGCCGCACAGGCAATCTAATTTGTGAAAAAAGTGATGGTGATTGAGAGAGATTTGTCATATTACACACAAAATTGTTTTACGTTATGATGGGACTGGCTATAAGGTCAATTTTATTCGTTCACTTTCTTTTTTGGGATAACAGATTTTCTACAGCTGCAGTACAAACTTAATGCTTTTTTAGTATTTTTATATAACTACCTATTTTTGTAATTCCAAAATTGGCCTCAGAGAATTTTGTTGTATTTTAAAAGTAGAAATACCCCCTAACATGAAACTTAAATAAAAAAGGGATTTATTTTATTTTATTTATTAGAATAGAAACTCAACAGCTTTATTTACAATGTACATATTAGCCTTGTTTAACAAAAGTGACACTTAGCCAATAACAGAGTTTCATAACATGCTTAATTTGTATTCTTACAAAGTTTCTCATTATAAGTAACAACAAAGCAACAAAGTTAAACATTCATCCAGATGTGGTAAAAGATGATAGTTCTAACCAAGTAAGAGTACTGAATTTTTAAATATTTTTTTTTATTAATGTAAGTAAATGTATTTGATTTGAGTATTTGAGTTAGTGCCGGTTGTCGCAAGCACCCGTCAAAATAGAAAAAGAAAAGTCGCCCATTGGCTCATGGCACCTTACGCCAATAATAGGCGACAGTGAAAACCTGACAGGTGCCTGCAGGCAACCGGCACCATCACAATAAGTATAGGTATAAGGTTTTTTTTTTCTTTTTCCTTTGTTTGAATACCTAGGTCAAAAAGTAAATACATTTTTACCATATATTTTTAACGACAACAAATAGTACAATCTATTAGCCTGTTCTATTTGAGCTGTGTACAAACGATGTTTTAAGAGACATGAAAATAGCAATCTAAGGATTGGTACGCGAAGTAGTGTTTATAAGTTTGTGGTACTTACTTTGACTGGAAATTTACCCAAGATGGGGGGTTTTCAAGATACAGTGGCAATAAAAGCTTATTACAACTATAATTTACGGGTTATTGGACAGTTTTCTTTAGTAATTTCAGTAGCATTTGTTATTTCTTTCAACAAATGGCTTTGCAAGTACTGTGTTGTGTGTCTGTGCTGGATGCAGGCCGCTTACAACGGACAAATCTAAACGTCATTGGGGGGTCTATGTTCAGCAGTGGACGTCCTATGGCTGAAATGATGATTATGATGACGGTGTTGTGTGATGAATATGAGCAATTCAGGGATCGGAAACCGGTTATTTTACTATGGAACCTTAACCGGAATAATAAAGGTTTTCGCTAAATTAACTATTACATACTCCAAATACCGACTTAAAACTATGGCAAATTTAGTTTTATTGTCAAATCTTTACAACTACTTTCAAATAGTAGAAATGGGTCTCATACATTCTAAAATAAATATTAACCGGTTTCGATCCTTGGAGCAATTTGGACCTAAGTCATGGATTTGTCTAAATGTATGTGTTCGATATCTAGTCGCGATAATACAAGCTATGCTTAGTTTGGAGCCCCCGGATAATATATGTCTGGTATCTCGTAGCACAAGGATGGTAAATTCCTTACTTCGAGACCTTATGGGCTGGTCAGAATATGTCATCAGTTGGTTAGATTTTTTATATTTAAATTTACTACATTTTAAACGTCAATTAATTAATAAATAACGATTGTGATATAGGCTCTTGCTATTTGTTATTCATTATCATGATTATTTCAGCTATGGGTCCTCTGCTGAACATAGACATCTCCCAATGACTTCCAGATTAACCGGTTAGAAGATGCTGTCCAAAGGCTTCCTACAACCTTTATCAGGTCGTCTGTTCACCTTGTAGGTGAACCTCCTACGCTGCGCTTGCGATATCCATGCTAGAACCCATCGAGTACAATATAGAGCAGCAATACAAACCATCTTTCTCCAAAACTAGTAAGTGATTTTTGACTTACATTTTGTATGAAATGACATGCTCATACAAAAACAGCACAGATACATATTAAAAATAGCGGAAAATTTTGTCGAACAAATAATGTGACATTTCTACTCTATGGGGTATATACTCCATGCTAGAACCTTACTGCCCATCGACCCTCAGTTCTACGTGCTATGTGCCCCAAATATTTATACTTGGTTCTAACACTTTACACTAATATTTGTAATTGGTTTTAACGTTGTTGTACAACAAACAAAAAATATTTCCCTCAATCATTCCCCAAATCGATTCGGTAACTTAGTGTAAACTGTATAAAAATATTTTCCTCTCAGACTTAACTTTCCTCGTTAAAGAATTTAATATTTTTCCCAGTAAGCAATACCCGAGAGTTTCGGGAACATCAAGTTATTCAACAACTTTGATTAATAGATGTATCTTATTCTAGAGATGTCCAAAATCATCCTTTTTATCGATAAATTGTTAACATCAATGGCACATTGACACAATAAATATTCCAAGTTTTTTGTTATATCTTATCTTATTTTTTACTCATATTCATCATCATCATCATTTTAGCCATAGGAGGTCCACTGCTGAACAAAGGCCTCACCCAATGACTGATCATCAGGGGGGATTGCCAATACTCGCCACGCTTGGCAGGCGGGTTGGCGAGCGCAGTTTTTTTATAAGATTTCGCACGAAGACGCTGCTGCCCGTCTCGTGTTTTACTCATATTATAAATAATAAAATAATAAATAAATAACAAAGTTTGGATGGATGGATGTTTCATTCACAATCACGCCAGAACGGATTCGGACTGACGAACGGAACGGACGGATCTAGATGAAATTTGGCACAGAAATAGATTATTGCCTGGAACAGCAGATATGTTACTTTTTAATCAGGAAAAATTTACGGTTCCCAAGGGATGCAAAGCAACTGTCACTATAGGGTGTGACACTACTTACAGTTAAATGTCACTGTTAAGTGGGAAAACATTTTTGAAAGTAAAAAAAATATTGTAATCCGACTTCATTTGCATGGTCTTAAGTTTATTCTAACTGTTTTACAACAGTCAGACATGTGCTTTCTGGCGCAGATAGCATACCAATGGGCTAGTTTCCTTAAAAAAATCTAATTAGTCCGTCAGTTGGATTAACAGAAAATATTGGACACGTATTTTTTCTTTTCTCAATCAAACAAAAAATTGTAAAGATATAGCCCGTTATAGTTCCGCGTAACGTCACGCATTGCGACACTTTTTAGCAAGGCGTGACGTCACGTGCTCACTTTGATGCGCTTTATCTTCGTCATTTTTTGTTTGATTGACAAAAGACAAAATATGGGTCCAATATTTTCTGATAATCTAACTGACGGACTAAATAGAATAATATTTTTTTGACCCAGGAAACTAGCCTATTGTCTTGGTTTTGAAGTTAGGAAGAAACATCCTTATGTTACAAGATATCGGGCCACCAGACACCGCTCTCAGCACACCCAGAGCCAAGTCAATTTAGAGAAGTTCGTTTTATATGACCCAAACCGGAAATTGAACGCGGGTCTATTTGCGATCAAGGCGTCGTCGTCAAAAGCGTATTGAAATATCGATTGTATCAAAATATCGACTATGCTAAATCTCTATTGTAAGTTGGCGCCAAACATAATACTTGGTTATCCAATTTGATGGTTCTGTAAACTTCTGTAAGACAAAATACTCTTGTGTATTGTCTTAGGTATGATTTTAGAGGTAGTGCAATTGTAAACTGCGAATTTGATTACAGTTAAGACAGTTTGATAACTTGATAGTGATGTGTTATATAACTTGATAACTGCCTGAAACGAAATACTTGGAGTACTTACCTAAATACATTAGAACCATTGTAAAAGTATTTGAATCAGTCTGCCTTCACTATCCTATTCCTGTTTTTTTTTTAAACGATTTTCCAATATTGTGCTTTATTTTAGTCTGACCATAAATCTAAGGGATTATTATAATCAATATAAAATAATAAATTGTTAAGAAAATACCGAGGGCCGTATAAATTCGAATTTCTAAGTTTTGATTGGTATCATTTGTAATCTAAATGTTCTTTGCCAAAATAAAAAAACTAAAATGATGCACACAAAGAAATGTAAGTAGTGCTCAACAGAGTCAAAATTTTGGCTAATAATGTAAAGGATTTCACGAAGAAACAGAAATCATTGATGTAATGTAGATAATATATTTAGTACAGATGTTATGAAACTTATGTATCTAAGGGCTGATTTACAGTAGGTTAATTTTAGTCAGAAACAGCTGTCGTACTTGCGATGTAGCCGCAAACGCCGCGTTCTCACCTAGTTAGCGATTTGTTACTTACCTACACAATCGATAAGTGATTTGGAAAAAAATACGTATTAACGCAAACTGTGTCGTTTTATAGGGGAGGTCTTGTCCAGCAGTGGACTTCCTTAAGATGATGATAAACCTATAAAGGAGGGTGACCAAAATCATCTGGCCTGATTTAATCATACTTTGTTTCTTTTTTTAAAGCAATAGGTACTGGTAAACATTTAAAAGTTAAAAGTAAAACACTCATTACGAAAGAAACGTTTTATTTCATAGTTTTTCACTAAAAGTGCATTCACAGTTGCAGTTTCTTTGCGGCAAGAAACTATAATTAAAAGGATACATACATGTCAGAAACAGCGTGAAATACAAACATTAGCTTACATTGATAGTGAAATATGTATATTTCTCTAATTACACCTTATTCTGTTCTATTTATAACTACGCAAGTAAGAAGGCCGTGGTCATGCTTTAGATTTACAAAACGACAAAATTTTGCGCACAAGTATTTACATTACATGCAATAAAACATTCATTGGTTCCTATAATATAGGTACGCTTCAAGGATTGACCAAAATTACTTTTCTGTTCAGAGTAAATCATAAATACTTGGAACGTTTTCTGAATTGGTTTGGTATGGGTGTACTGGGAGATGCCTTTGACAAAAACAAATTGAACATAACAGCTAAGTATTTTGTTAAAACACAATAACATTTCTTGGGACCAAATACCGACTCAAAAAAATTACAATGTTTTTCGATAATAATGTTCTATAATCGCAGCAAAATCAACCACAAAAAGAACAAAATGGTTTTTATTTAAAAAAAAAAATTTATTAGGTACTACGGATTGTTGACTGACAACTAAAATTAATGCTTCCTGATTGCAATATTTATATGCAATATAGTCTAAAAAAATATAAAAATAATACATATTATTAAAATGGAAAATAACTAAATGTGGTCAAACCTTGACAAGATAGAAGAGACTACACTACACTATAATAATAAATACCTAATTTTAAGTAATACATTTATAAGATACATTACATTATATTAAAACAACAGAAAGATATATTCTTATTACACTTCACTAAAAAAATTATAACTAATTAGTTACAACAGATCCATCAAAATTTCTCTCATTTTCACATAAATTTATTTTTAATTTACTTAAGATTCAAACTTGACAAAAATATTTAAGCACGTTACTTACTAGGGTTACACTTAACTGTTAGTACAAGATCATGTAAAGAGGTAGTTACAATTAGGGAAATACATTAGTCCAATAAATGACCGGTAGTAAAGTTTAGGAGTTTTCAATTCCAATAAGTTATTTTCTATTTTTACTAGTTGGCCGATAGATATTCCTAAAGAGACAAAGTTCACACCCGTAAATCAGACTCAGCCGAAACAGCATCATAAAGGTTAGATATTAACTATAATTAATCAAAAGTCAAAAGTGACGTTTATCAAATTTGAATAGCCAAAAGTTATTACTTTCAGCATTTCTTATTTGACGTCACTTTTGAATACGAATGCGGCCATATTGTGTTTAAAATGAGAGAATGGTAGAAGTGAATATGCATTGATAACAGTCAATTCAGAAGCATTTAGCATTTAGGAACTGTGGATTTCACACTTTATACCTACAACTAAGAAAATAGTCAGCACATACATATATGAACGTCAGTACAAAAGAGTGAAACCCAAAGTAGAAGAAATGCTAAATTTCGTATCTTGGAACTCACAGATAGTAAATATTAAAGTGTAATCTATCCCTTATTATGCTATTAAACCCCGATCGTGAAAATAAAATATTTTTTGATGTGTTAACTGCCCAAAATGTAATAGCAGATTTATGGCAGTTTTAGAGCAAGTCATAACTATTTTTATTGTTACCTACCCTATTTCAATAAAATGTCACTTATATTTACGGCTACATAGCATGGTTGAAATAAAAAAAAATCAAGACAAAATTAATCAAAGCGTTTAAAACTGAACCATGTATATTTTTTCTGTTATGAAAAGCATAGTGCTTTTTTTAAAATTATTGATGATTAAAAATTGAAAATCTAAAGCTATGTTTTTTTATTATCGAATGACTAAGTAGTCCGGTCAGAGAGAAGTACACGTTAATGCCAACTACATTTTCTTCGCTGGTTTCATATCAATAAGTCTATCATTTTATTGTTTAGTGACCAGAATTAGATACATTTTATTGTCTAATGATAAATAAATTACACAACTATGTCCTATAACCTTATTAATAGTCTGACTTAAAAGCATTATCTTGAACTATTTATTATTTGACTGATTATAAGCTTTTCTTAATCTAATGACTAGATGGATCTTTTAATTAGAGTAATCTATGCGATATGTGCCATAAACGCTTAAAGCATAGCATTACGAACTTTATTACAATATACATTAGCCCTAGATTACAATACATCTTTATAACTCTAAGTCACAACACTGCAAAATTTAAACAGGTTGGTCTTGGAATGGAATGTTTGTTAGGCCACTGGTAAATACGTAATTTGGTTGGGTATGATTAAGGCTAGGTGTGAAAGTAAAATAAATACATTGACTAGAACATGTTTCTAGGATTTCATAAAAGGGAAACTTAATTAATTAAGATGAAACGTGTGTCATTAATTTATATTATAAAAAAAAAGATTTTATTATTTTCTTAAAATAATTTAGTTCTGAGTGCATATTAAAACTACAGGTTTTGACAAGCAAAATATTATAGACGAAAGAGTTAGATTACACAAATTATTTAAAAAAGAAACATCTCTTCATTGAGGAAGTACTCGTACTTAAGTATTTTGTCTATGTAAATAAAGCTACGTATTTTAGGCTGAGAGGGTGTCACCTGAAGATTGAGAACCAATGACTCAGGCCTACCTACCTCAAAGTTTTAATTACTTCTAAATAACTTTAGCTACAACGTAACTCATGCTAACATCTGAAACACAAAATACAGTTCCCAGTTTATCTTAAACACTTTGTATTTAATTTACTTGCTAATTTATTATAATGACTTTCTTTTTGAAGGAAAAATTACACAGACTTTCAACAAAAACAAATTATGAGAGAATTCTGCATCTGCAGTAATTTAAATGTGGTTTTAGTTGATCTTGTCTGATGTTAATTAGCTCTTGTATCCTCAAAACTTGAAGCAGTGATTGTAAACTATTCGGCTTTAGAGGATCTGTCTTTAATGTGACTCTTTGTGACCAGTTTTTTTTTCAAATAGATTCAAAAGTACATCATTTGTTTTACGCCGTGTAAAATTATGTTACAGTTGTTGAATATAAATCTACAAAATTTTGGACCCCATCGATCGATGGTGTCATGGTAGCCTTGCTGACTTGTCGCTATCGGCATGCACATAATCAATATGGTATAAAACTGTCGTCGTTTTAGGCAGAGTAGATGTGTATTCTTCTTTGCCTTATTAAACTTGTTTTTCAGTGATACTTTGTTTTGGTAATTGTTGGAAAAAAAATGCACATAGGTATTTTTTTTCTAAATGGTACATTTATGTAATTTTGCTTGAAATATACATCATTTACACTTATCATATTTTTCTCAAAATGATAAGCAAAGTGCATGAGCAGAGAAAAGATTGGTCGATTTTTCTTTTAAGCTGTTTTCTATTAAATTAGTTGGTAATAATTACTCTAAATAGGTATTAAAGTTTGCTGTAAGCATATTAACTACTTTAGAACGTACGCTTTTTCGTATGTATATCGTTCAGAACCTTATACCTAGGATGCACTTATAAAATGAGTTCGGGCGTCTTTTGCCATTGTCAATCAAAAAAATATTGACGATTTTAGCATTATCACGTGACTTTAGCACGCCATCTTCTATTTTCTTAGGTGTTTTTATTTCGTACAATATCAGATGTATTATACTTAAATCGTCAATTTATCCCTAATTCATGACGGAGAGATAGCTTAATGTTGAATAAATATAATACTATTTTAGTTATTATGAAATAAAACCAATTTGTACAAATTCTGTCCCTCTACATAATAGGCTATTTGCCTTGTACTAAAATTTACATAATTAATAATTTAGTTTGATAGTTTTCACCATATGGAACCGAAATAATGACAGGCACGTCACCATTGAGTAACTTTGTTCTAGAACTGACATCCCAAAGCAAGATTTGCGCTACGCTCGCACAAAGTATGAGTAGAGTAACAGAGAGCGACTGTCGACGAAGATTTTTTAACATACCCGTTCTAGTACTTTATAACTCAATGGATATTTAAGGGTTCGTGACGTCACAAACAAGTACATCATGGCCAACGGCGTTTTCGCAGGCTTTTAAAAACGTAAAGAATGAATTACTATTTTTGATTATATTCAAAGGTTTAAAATTGAAATAAAATTGTTGACGCTTTATTTGAATATAATACCAACCATAATAACTCTATTTCAGAAAACAGTCAAATAGCCTATTACATCAAAAAACCATTCTTTTTTTTGCTTTTTAATTTTCCGTTTCATGTTGTAATGAAAGGTTTAGTAATATAAAAAGATTATAGTTAATCAACATTTATTAGAGGGGATACAAATAAATCAGATTTCTGCAAAGTTTTTGATAATAAGAAGTAAGATATAGTTGAAAAAATGAATACACTATAGGAATGTCTGAAAACTGAGTGAAATTGAATAATTTCGTGTCTTTACTATAATTTAATATTATTTATTATTATAAGCTATGACAGTGGCAATTTTGAGAGAGTTACTTTGGAAAAATAAAGCAATTGGGAATTTAAACATCAGAATAACTTTAAAATTAATCTCATTCATAATTTCAGTTTATTATATCAAAGATTTAAAAACAAAGCAAACATAATTTATTTATTTATTGTAAATTTATCATTATGAAGTGTTTTCTGGTGATTTAAATCAGCGAATTTAAAATTTAAATTTAAAAAATAATATATTAACGGGTCTCGGAACCTACCCGGGCATGTCTCTCACAAAATGGCAAATGAATGAATATGTAACTGTTTTTGGTAGAAAACTATTTTAATAAAATTTTATATTTTTGTCAAAATACAACTTTTGTTTTGCATAGTTATTACTTGTTATTAAAGTTCCAATAATAGATTAGCTTTATTCTTTCCAAAAAGTAAATTTCTTTAAAGTTGCCACTTTATTATTAATTTTAACTACGGCATTTTGCGTTATAGCTATGTAAGTCGTAATTATCCCGGATTCAACGATATATACATTTCCTTAAAACGACGTTGTAAAGCTTCACATAGATCACTATAAAATTATCTAATAGAGTTTTATATCAGATTTGGTACGTTTATGTACATTTGTAGTTTAAATACACGAATCACATTTACTACGAAGAACAGTTTATAGTGTCCACAATAAGTTATAATAAGATTCTTATAATTAGAAGACTTTTGAAGATTTTTGTCAGTGTGTAAACCTGTGTTAGATGTACAATTCATAGATCTATCGTTTGAAGTCCAAACAGTTAGGCCATCTACTGTTTTAAGCTTGTACTCGCGTACATGTCTAGCCATAGCTATGTACTATGAGTACACGACCAGACCAGTTCATAATCATCATCATTTCAGCCACAGGACGTCCACTGCTGAACATAGGCCTCCCCCAATGACTTTGGGGGATTACCAATACTCGCCACACTTGGCAGGCGGATTGGCGAGCGCAGTTTTTTTTATAAGATTTCGCACGCATACGCTGCTGCCCGTGCTACAGGAATAAGTCGCCTTTTACGACACGCCTTCTGTTGGCGGACAATTAAATAAATGTAATAAATAATAATCCACCAGATGACACACTATTTGCCATGGTATCTAAGTAAGGAAATCATCAGGAATGCTTGACGTCACGCGTCGCTAAAATATAAAGAGGAGAGCTGTGTTTTTATAAAAATGAACACGAGAAGAGTCCGCGCCCCGCTATCTAGTGTTGCCATACGAGTTACACACTATGAAGTATTACAATACACATGGTTGACATAGTATATTTTGTAGCAGCCTGTTTTTAACGAAGTTAATCAATTAAACTAACTTCTCGCACTTAGGATTTTTTACGAACCCACTCCCAGAATTTTCTTAGATTTACTCTCGGTCTACAAAGACATATTGGCTGTTCATTTGTACCCTACCCATTTTATAACTGCAATCTTCGACAACGGTAAAGCTAACGCCTGGATGCCTGATTGCTGAAACGTATGTAAATGCAGTGCAAGTTTTGGAATGAACACATACCCTAAGTGTTGCATAATTATTTCTTTAAACAACATTTTAAAAGAGTGTGCAAGATTTAAAGAGAGGTAAGTAACCGCGCGAATCCACGCTTAAAACACCGGATAGCCTTATTCGACAACAATAATAATGGTAACAAATTCCCTTAGGTTTTATTCAAATGATGTTTACAAAGGAAAGCGGCTCTCAACTCTTAAGAGTATTACTCGTAAACTTCAAAAAACATTTTTACATCGAATATTTTGATGAACAAAGTTTTTAAATCAACAGTTTAGAAAGCAATTAAGATAAGTATTTACAATGTTAACAGTGTTTCCCTTAAGTGGGGAATTCCGAGTTGTTTTAGATTGTTATTTATTGTATTACTAAGTCGGTTCTTCACTATCCACTTCTGTCAATGGTTTTTCTTGTCCAATCCCGAAATCTCTGAGCGCATCTTCAATGTGTTTCACCTGTCAATAAGAATATATTACTTTACTTGGAACTCGTTTCGATTCCAAACTTTGCATCCCTGGGAATTTATTTCGAATAAACTTTTTAGCTTTCAGAATTTGGCTGGCTTACAAAAATTGTGCATGTAAGTTTGTTCAGAAAATGATTTATAGATAGACAATCTAGAAAGTCCTACATACCTATTATATAGTTTAGTATATAGTTTTACGTGTTCTTGAAAAGTTACATTACGATGCATGGCAATGAATATTTAATGTGGGGTTCCCTTAATGGATCCACATTCAATGTTCTGGTTAAGTTTTGGAAACGTATTTTAGAATCATTCGAATTATAATCCGCATACGAAATCGCTAGAATAAAATTCCTAAATACATAATTTTTGAAAAATCATTACCTGAATTCTACTAAAAGTGATTCTACCCCCTCGTTTTTTGATTTCTAATACTCGTAGTAGAAAGTACGGAAGAATGACATTGACAAGTAAACATACGGTTGACGAAGATTAAATAGAATATGACACTGACACTGCCATATAACTTTTTATTAATATTCCGTATGCGATTCATTACCATTTTTTAAACCAATGGGTTTTTGCATTTCGGTTTTTATTATTTTCGTGTGAAACGAATATAGTTATAACAAGATTATTTCGAGTTATTCAAAAAAGCATAAAATCGTGAAGAATAGTGATAAATTTCATGCAAGAATAGTTTTTGTGTTCGAATTCAAGATTAATTTCTAATGTTTTAAAAATACGTCTCCTGCACATTTAACACTAATGTTGTAATAATAATAGTAAAACTATTCTTGGTTTCATTTCTAAGACAAATAACTTATGTAGGTACATTATTTAACTAATTGTAAGTTTGATAAATTAGAAACAAATTTTAGCTTAAACTCAAATGTGTGTTTAAACTTTGTTATAAAATTGTATGTATGTTTTAACTGTTTTTCTGTATTATACTAGAACATGTTCAAAGGTAACCTTGCACCTTAAAACTATTTAGTGAAAATACTCAATAATACTAATTTATTTTGTACATAGGCCCTCTTCCGGGCATTTATACACGTCCAAAAATATTGCTTAGTCCTACCAAACCAACTCACCTGTGGTGCGGATGTGTCGGTGCCTGGGTGTGTGTACTTGTGTAGAAAATAGCATGTTCCCGGGATATCCTTCGGGAACGAGTTGGGGAGGCACGAGCGGTCCCTCGGCTCCATCTCGAAACCGGGGAATTTTATGAGCCACCTGCAAAAGTTGCCGTTGTAACACACAAACTGGGGGGCACGCTTTTTTGGGGTACCGCGAAAAGAGGAAAAAATGTATGTTGTAACGACCAAACATAGCAGGAATATTCCTTTTTCCTAAAGTTCTGTTATGCCTATATAGGGTGTGTAGTTTTTAACAGTAGCCAAATTTAAGAAGGCGAATTATTTATGAATACAAACTACTTCTTCTATGGGTTCAACATGGTAATCGCATTTTTTAAATCACCTTTCTATACAAACTAACGCTCTACCTCTATTATGATGTATGGCGCAGAAAAAATGATTTTATGATTTCGATGTTAGTCCCATAGTAAAAATGGTTTTTATTGATAAACTCAAGGTTGTAAACACTCTGTATATGAGTATATAATAATACTTTTTGTAATTTCTATTGGCTCAAACAATCATTAAATAAACAGTGTCGTTTACAAACAGTAATTATATAGAACGACAAAACAGTGCCGAAACTTATAAGTAATACTTTAATACAGGTCTTTCGTTAGAGCAGTTATTACATACACATCATAAAATATAGCTTTGCCACACTACCGCTTCAAGAACTACATATTGGCTGGTGATGCGAAGAAACGACGTAAAGAACTAAGCCTCGCTGCACACGGGCTACAGTTGCTGCCACGAGTAGCGACAACGGTGGACGCAGCACTTTAAGCAGTTCCAGCTTCAAGTGGCGGCGAGGCTTAACGTAAAGACAACTCACTATAGTTTCATCACAATCTGATTAATGATTTAGAAATGTATACGAGACAAACAAATAAGACAAACATAGATTCCTTGATGGAATTTAATAAGCCTGTACTATTTTGGCCTCTGTCAAATCATGTGCCACATCAAATCACTTAGGTAGCCAGGTTTCAAAGAAAATTGCACCACTGGCTCAGACGCTCTATTGTAAATATACAAATAAGTTTTTTTTTATTATAAAACGTATTATTATGGGATAGTATGTTACTTACAGTGAGGCTTGGCCGGGCCGGTCAAAAATCAGAACTAATGTCAGCTTAAAACTACAGAACCCGATTTTAAATTAGCTTTCAACTTGACAGGGTTAGATACACAGTTTATTGCGACAGTTGAGTTGAGCTGACGTCAGCCGATGTCTTCACGGCTCGCCGGCGCCTGATAAAAGGTTATTTGGTGTTCAAAATAACGCTATCGGGAATTGGGTTTATTTGACGCCTCGACGCCAGAGCACAAAAGATTTGTTCGGGAAAGTTCGATATTGATATGCCTTTGTTTTAATAAACCGAACTTAATTAAAATTGGATCGCTTGTCATGAATGGCTTAGAGATAGTTGGATAGGGGAGACCGGGGATAGTTGACTAAAGGGGTAGGTTAGGTAACTATAAAAAGTGACCTTTTTGGAAATGTAGCACTATTTAACCGGTTTCGAAAAGCTGTTTCTTTTCCCCACTCAGTCTCCGGACGCTGCATTGCATGTTTCACGCTTAGTTGAATGACGCAAGACTGTCAAATAGTCTAGTTTTTGAGAGTTGGTCAACCTATACCTATAGTCAACATCCCCGGTCCCCCCTACCTATCTCGCGATCATGATTGGTGATCAATAAAAGTCACAACGTCGTCAAAACCTTATGTATAATAATCATCATCCATCGTGTCAGCTTATTGCACTGCTGGACGTAAGCCTCGGATATAAGAGCGTCAAAGAGCACGATTTTCCGCTTTTTTCATCCAGCCACTGCCAGCCATCTTCCTAGAGTCGCCGGTCCATAGATCTGAGGGCGTCCTACAGTAACGTAGTGTACGTTTCCTGAGGCGTTTCATCGGTTCTGCGACAGATGTGGCCGGCCCACTGCCACTTTAGTTCGCTACATATTAGGACTATGTCCATTATTGTATGTACAAACATTTATATTTATAGTTATATTTTTTATATGCAACGTGGTGTTTCAATTTTTATTAGTTTATGCTAAATGCAAATAAATATTTATTTTTATTACTTAAGTTAGCCTTTGCGACAGATAGTATTATAGAACTCAACTTTGCTTACAGTTCATTCATTCATTCAGACTGGGGTAGGAAAATAGTACACTACTATTTGCTGTTGGGACAAACATACACAAGGATTAAGAGAGCTAAGCTTCTTCTGTAGAGTATTTGCTGTGCTAATATTTACTTGTTAAACATTTTGTGAAAATACTCTCACTTAAGAGAATTGTACTACTTGGATTACCTTTTCTGACTAGCAGATTAGTCTGCTAAAAATGACTAGCAGATAAGTCTGCTCCTCAAAGAACCTAAATTCACGAATTAAATGTAATTTATAGTATGTGGTTCAGAATCCGTTAAATAGATTTAGGATTCTATTGTAAGTCGATGTCCCGTTGCGTTGCTGTATGATGTTTGTCACTCACAGCGATGCATCGGGGTCTCCTCCAATAATCAGTTTCGAGCACAGAATAAATAATAGTTTTGGGAATCAGAAGTCAAGCTTTATACAATGCACGCACACATAGGAATCGCTCACGGACCGATTCAATCGAGCCCGAGCATTTCGATTCCGAGTTATATCAGTCTCTGGCTAGCACGACTAATGTTGAGCTCCCAAATTTTTGGACACATCTGTTTTATCAATTAATGTAAGTACACAATATTGATATTGATCATTTATTATGTATGTTTTTTTTTTCATAATATTTGTTAAATATTTCTTTCTTTTAAAAAAGCGCCAATTACAGGCTTAGTCGATCGTTTTGCCAAGGTAAAACCAACGCCAATTACTGTACAGTTTATAGTACGAGTGACAGCACTATACGTATAGTCACTGTGCTGCAGTGGGCTCAGTGGCATTATTGGGAGCGGCTTAGCATAGATTTCTGAGTTCATCGGTCTGTTTAGCAGTGGACTGACCTGGTCTGATAATAATGTATATACATATTGATTTGACAGATGGTATTAGGAGTGTATTGTTACTGTCTTTCAGTTTGTCGTAAATGTTCTCGATCGTTGTAGTATGCTTATTTACTACCCTAATATACTTATTTACTATTTCTAGTGTTTTCTTAAACACACACTTACTCGTAAGTGGTAGGACTGACGTTGATCTTCAAAGGCTCCGACCCAGACTCGAACTTGTTAGCGAGGGTCACGTTGTGTCCAAACAGACAGTATTTGAGCATGGTCTTACCAACCACTCCTGCCAGCACCGTGCCCGTGTGAAGCCCAATTCGCATCTGTTTTGGGAAAAGAAAGAACAGTGAGTACTTTTTTTATATCAAACGTGAGAGAGAAAAAAATCCGTATTGAACAGTTACCAATACCTCCTATCTTAACTAACAACATTGTTTAAAGAAGTTTTATTTTTATGAATTAGATCAATTAAAAAAGGACTGGGAAACACTAGCACGAAATAGGGATCAGTAGGGAGGAAAGGATGAGGTCTTTGCGCAACAGTGTGATAGGCCTAAAAAAAGTAAAACACAACTGATTTTGAACTTACTACGCGATATTGCGACAAATACTGCAATAGAGGTGGCCAAGTTCTGATCGCGGTCCACTTAGTCAATGACACGGAAATTAAAAAACTTATTGAAGTAGATAAAAAAATATGCTAAAATTCTTCGACTGATTGTTAAATCAATGAGCAAATCATACATTTATTATTACCGATCAACCTTCTAACCTAATTTTTCCCAATAAAATACCGATGATTTTTCAGCACTTCCTTCTAAATTCGTCAAATATGTACATATTTTGTTGAAACGTCTCTCCTCTGTAAATAGGATTACGATTTGCTTCGCCCGGGGATGAAAAGCAGAGAATGAATTTGGCCCTCATCCAAATACCACAATGAAGAGATTGGGGAGGCTCGCCATTAGTGCTTTACCTGTCTTGTTTTTATTTCGCCATTTGAGGGATGACGAGAGGGATACGCTGATACCTATTAGTATTACGTCAATATCGGAATCTGGCTAGTTTTTCTGCTGATGCTGCATGTACAGTCAACAGCAGGTCAACCTACCCGAAAAGTTAAAAGTAATGAATCGATTTTCAACTCGACGATGCGAGTTAAAGCGACGACCTCTGTAGCCGAGAGGCTAGCATACCGGACTTGGTGTCGCTATTTCTGAGGTCCCGGTTTCGATTCCCGGTCGGTCAATGTAGAAAAATAACTTTTCTATACTGTCTCGATCTGGGTGTTGTGGTACCGTCGTTGTGTCTGATTTCTGTAACAAATGTGCTTAAGCTACTTATCATAGGATCCGAGCAATGTATGTGATGTTGTCCAATATTTATAACAAAAAAAAACTTTAAGTCCGACTTGTAGAGATCAATACCAATTGAATACTTATCAGCGTAGCTTACTTAGCTGAACAGAGCAAATAAATTTGGACGGTAGAATGACACATTTTACGGTCCTGATAATCCTACTTCATAGCTTATCCAGCTCCTAATAGCTTAAATTAATAAATTAGTAAAATATGGAGAACTGATTATAATTGTTTCATTGTAATAAAAAAAAACATTGTTTGTAAAGTTATTTCATTTAGCCTGGGTAATAAGACCCTCATTAGTAGTGACTTACGTCAACTACCTTTGGATATAAAATATTTTACTTGATTAGAGTAAGTAAGTAAGTAGTAAGTCTTCGACTGGTGGTCATTAAGTTGAAGACTTATTCTACTTACATACATGGAGTATACACTCGAACTCTAAAATTTTCGTCAAAGAGACATACGAACCCACTGGGATAGCTTTTTTTCGGACAGACCTATCGATGACGACATTTGAAGATTTCTAAAGTCTACACCCGGCAGTTGCAGCGAACGCTAAAGGCATTCAGCCTAGGTCTACCCCTCTAGCGGTTGCCGCGACCCGGCTAGAGGTTTAATATATACGCATCTTCACTGCAATGACGACTGCGTGACGCGAGGTGGCGATGCGCGTAACTTTGTATGCCTAGTAGTTTACTACCACGTCGCTTACTCTAATCATAAAAATAATGGGCTAGTTTCATAAAAAAATCTAATTAGTCCGTCAGATGGATTAACAGAAAATATTGGATACGTATTTTTTCTTTACTCAAAGAAAATATTATGAAGATATAGCCCGTTAAAGTTCCGCGTAACGTCACGCCTTGCGACACTTTTTAGCAAGGCGTGACGTCACGTGCTCTCATTCCCAAATTTTGATGCGCATTATCTTCGTCATTTTTTGTTTGATTGACAAGACA
The DNA here is from genome assembly GCA_963576865.1 of Anania hortulata. Lineage (NCBI taxonomy): Eukaryota > Metazoa > Arthropoda > Insecta > Lepidoptera > Crambidae > Anania > Anania hortulata. The sequence goes on along the minus strand of OY756405.1, from coordinate 13,918,546 downwards.
AAATATGGGTCCAATATTTTTCGATAATCTAACTGACGGACTAAATATAATAAAAAAAATTGACTCAGGAAACTAGCCTATTGCAGCAGCGTAAGTGTGGACCGTCTTTAACAGTTACCTTGATAGGATTTCCTTCATGCGTCAAATGCTGCGCGCAGGTCTCAACCATGCGCAGTGCCATCCAAGCAATCTGTGGAGCATGTGTGTCGATCTTGCGATGTAGCCCGCTGGCCACGCAGTATGCGTCGCCTATCGTTTCTACCTGTGTGAAGAAATACATAACTAGATGGCGTTGGTCGCATTTACATATTTACATCGCATTAGTAGTATACTTTAGTAAAATGGTTTGGCATTGAACTTTTAGGTACTTAAACGAATTAAGAATTTACACAAGTAGTCACATGGTGTCCCTGATTATACAGGGTTACATTGCAAAGGGGTGCCAAATCTTATGGAGTGGCTCAGAATCAGTAACTTAATCGAACCATGCAAAAAGCAAAAAAAAATTATTTCACAATTAATTATTCCTATCCGCTGTTAAAAATCGTACGCGTGTATAACTTTACTCATTCATGTAAGGTCCTTATAGGCTCGCCTGATGAATGACCGGCGCGGCTTTCGTAGTCTCTTGACTTTATTTTCGAATATTTTAAAGATTTTTTTTGTAACATACAATTATTAAAAATAATAACGATTAAGACGCTTCTTTATATTGTTCCTTAGATCTTATTTGTTAAATTTGGCACCCCTTTGCAATGTAACCCTGTAGAGGGTTACTTTTGTATATTTAGAAAATTTTGTTTGATGTTAGAATATAAAATAATATGCTTACTTTATAGTGTAAACTTTTTTATTTTTTTTTTATTTTTTTTTTATCATCCGCAGGGCTCTTGCTAGCGCTTCGATACCGGCTATTCTTGAACCGAATGGCCTGGTGCGGAGTGATGGCAGGAGGCCTGATGGTATGACCTTGGTTCCGTGGAAGATGGGTCGGCCCCTAGTGTGGGACGCAACCTGTGTTGACACACTGGCTCCGACTCATCTTCCACAAACCTCGTCAGGGGTAGGCACTGCTGCTGCATCAGCGGAGTCCCTCAAAAGTCGCAAATATGCAGATATTAGTAATACCTGCATATTTGAACCTTTTGGGGTTGAGACGCTCGGGCCTTGGGGACCTAGCGCACATCGGCTGTACAGTCAGTTAGCCAAGCGGCTGATTGATTGTACGGGCGATCGGAGGGCTGGCGCATTTCTAGGCCAACGTATCAGTTTGGCTATACAGCGTGGAAATGCGGCTAGCGTTCTGGGGACTATGTCACTGTGTTCGGACGGCGATCTGGGACCCGTTTTTTATTTGTGATTTATTTTGTAAATATTTATTTGGTAAGTTTTAGTTTTAAGTTTTATTTTAGTTTTCTTTGTATATAACCTAGTACTAATTAATTAATTAAAATTTACTTACGAATAATAAAAAAAAAAAAAAAAAAAAGTTTACACTATAAAATATAACATGCTAGCTAAGACAAAAATATGCTTACTTCAAATAAAGTTTTGATTGCTATTACTACTAAGTAACTGTTAAGTTAAGTTAAGTGTTTTTTAGTCGAGCCGAAAGCTAATGTAGAAAAAACAGAGAAACCTTTTCTCTTAACTAACTAACATGACGTAATCAAATTTTGGAAAGTCGATGTGATTGTCGTATTATGTGAATGTATGTATAATCTGAATGTAAACTTCTACAATATTTTTCTGCGAAAATATGTGAATGGTGTACAAAAAATTAATTAAAAAATACTATCGAGCTTATCTAATGATGAAAGGAAAACTTTAATAGATCATAAAACCTTGTAATTTGCTCTAACGAGTTCCCTTTCTCATGCATAATTATAATTAAACATGTTTTATAGTTTTTTAAACTATGAAGTTTTAATTATGCAAATTCGCGTCACCTTATTGATCGCGTTAAAGTAAAAAACTCGGAATAGACCTATTGATAAAGATCATTTTGTTGTTAGCCATTGTGTCAGAGAGAAAGAAAAATTTTATTGTCATTGAACCGGGGTTTTTATAGCTAAGGGCAATGGCGTTTCACTCCATTGAATCTACCCATGGTAGGACCTTCCTATATTTTCAATCCACATAATGTACCTACACTAAATATATCCTTATCGGACTATTTTCACGAAATAAATTTGCATATTTATGATAGAGGATAATTTTGACAATGAAAGAACTAGTAGTTTTTCAGTTTATTCTTTTTCTTAATATTATCTTTTCTGTCTTAAAAATCCTTAAATTTTCACATCGGTCAGTCACCGCACTCTTCCTACGTAACTTTGACCATCGATTATTTTATTTTAACATATAGTTTACTAGCTTTCGCCCGCAGCTTAGCCCGCGTAGAGTTCAGCCTGTCACTTAAAGTCTTTAACAACGACCAAATAATGTATTATTTTAGAACAAATTTGCCATAAAAGAGGTTATAGTGAAACCTTAGTCAATTTCAAAAGATAGGCATATGCTGTCACGGAAATTTTAAAGAACTTTTTAAAGAACACATCTACTTATCATACCATGTTTTTTGTGTAACTTTAACCGTCTACGCAGCGCACGCAACGGAAGGTCTCAAAAGGAATATTGTTTACCGTTTTTGCAACATTTTTCATTGATGCTCCGCTCCTATTGGTCGTAGCGTGATGTTATACAGGGTGGTCCAGGCCAGATGGATATAACATTTTTTTTAGGTAGTCGGCTTAGGGACCTATTTGTATCCGCCAGGAAAAAAAAACACTTGTCAGCCGCTTACAAGATATGTTTTTTTTTAATTTTGGAAATATTACCACTTTTAATGTTGTAATATTTTTTTATTTACTTTTAAAATAAAAAAATATTTAATTTTTTTATTTTAGGTGCTTACTTAGATTACATTGCACTCTTTCAGAAAAAAAATTGAGACTGATCTGCAAATTTGAAGTGCATTTAATTTCATATCAATGCAAGAATAATTACTTTCCTTGAAATCCACATATTTCTCGTAAACTCCAATTCAAAATTAAAAAAGCGGTTCAAAACAATCATGATTTTTTTTAAACCGTAGAAACTTATGCTCTTTCAATTGCCAAAAAAAAGTCTCATGTTAACGAACCAGAAAAAAAGGTACGATTTTTTCAAAAATCTAACTACAAAGAAAAATAAATACAGGCTTATAAACTCATCAGTTTTATAATATTAGTATAGATCAATCCATAAACCACGACTTCGTGTTTATAGAACTTGTCAAATCATAACAAATGAGCCTAAACTCAAAACTTTTACACTAGTAAGACCTTAAACCTTTGTTCCATTAAGGTGATCTGATGATGAAGGCAGGAGTGTGGACAATGGAACTTACTGATTACCATAATGGTCACAAATCATTGCAGTGTCATACAAATGTTTCCCACTTACAAAGTTTCAAATAGATGCGATACTTAGACATAGGTTAAAAAGACTTCCAAGAATTAATTACATGGTATTTTTAGTCACAAGTAAATCTAGTATTAAATAATAATATGGAATAGTATATGCTTAAAAGACGTGTCATCATAGAGCACACACCTTAAAGAGTAGAAATATCGTTATTATTTGTTCGATAAAATTTTCCGCTATTTTATAAACTGCGTTTGTACAGTTTTTGTAAGGGCGTGAGTTGACAGGTAAATCACAAACTAGATTCGAAGAAAGATGGATCGTATTGCAGCTCTTGGGTTCTAGGGTTATACTTAGTCCAATTATACATACACACACATTTTTTTTTGTGTACACAAATGAGTGTGTTGAGGAAGAGTGACCTCTTATGGTACAGGTGCTCTTTGCACTTAATAGAAAAAGTCAACCCTTGTTGTTGATAAAATAAATTATTATGATTTTTCTTTTGCTCTATAGGGTTTGTGCTCGATGCGTGTCTCTTACACATAATTTCCAGTTTCTATTCAATTATCTCTTACCTTATAAACATCCAGCAGTTCACAGAATACATCAAACACGCTGTACAAGTCTTCTAACATGGCGATGACCATCATGGGAGTAGCGGTTGCACAGATGGAAGTGAACCCGACGATATCGCTGAACAGCATAGTTACATCGTCGTGGCTCTTTGCTTCTATCTTCTCACCTTTAGAAAAAAAGAAATGTAGTCGTATCTATTTTAATTCAACTGTTTGTTACTGAAGGTTGTCTTATCGCTTCTAGCAATAAGAATGCCTAAATTGTGCTATTCTGAATTTTATTTTAGGATCACTACGTCATCCATCTGTCTGTCTGTCAAGCCTCTTTATTATCAGAAACGCGTGGAGTTTTTAAATTGAAGTTAATATCAAATACTCGGGTCTACAATTCCTTGAAGTTGTATAAGAAAACATTTACGTCAACGCAATCAAATGATATGGCTACATATCAAAAAGGGTACTTCCCGTTGAACTAAAATCATGTAATTTGGTAATAATTTAATCAATGTAAATTAATCAATAAATCAATGTAATCAAGTAACGGAAAAATTTGACAAAAACATTACAAAAAAAAAAACGGGAAACGCGGTAATAATCTTTGAGAATCGCAATTGCAATAAAGAGTAATATCTAGAGTATTAATAGGTGGGTTAGAAACCTAATCAGACGAACATAGTTTATTTAAAACTAGGTGTCCTGGCGAACTTCGTACCGCCTTCATTTTTTAATGTTTTAATAGTTATTCTGCTATTCGGAACAAAGACAAATTTTACTAAGCAAATCAAAGATCATAAAAATCGGCCCAGCCGTTCCCGCATTATATCACATGTAACATTTTTATATTATAGATTATTAAGTTATTACATTTCTTATTTTTTAAAAGGTTTTATTTAGCTTATCGTGTTGGTGTCTTGTTTATTTGAATGATCAAATTTTATTGTGCAGATTAAAAGATAAATGCGAAAGTTTGTGACGATGTATGGATCTTTGTTACCCTTTCACGCATAAACCACTGAATGGATTTTGATGAAGTTTGGCATTCTGTTAGACCATGGCCTGGATTAACACATAGGATACTTTTTATCAGAGTAAGGTCAATGCAGACAAAGTCGCGAGCAAAATCTAATAATCATTATGTAGGAAAGTTGGACCTAATGCTAATAAATATTGTTTGACTACCTGAACTGCAGAAACTTTAGGAACTTTTTATTTTTTTTATTTATTAGGTTCTCCAACAGTTACAACACTATACATTAAAATAAAATACAAATTCCAACATGTTTTTGACTAAGTGCATAACTAATTATAGGGAAACACATCATGCTTCTTATTATAATTACTTATCTGCTACGGAAGAGAAAAACCATAAGTAAGTACTATTGAGATTCTTTTTTTTTTGTACAGAATTATAGTAAATATTTTTTTGTGATAAAGTCTGTGATTTGCTGACGAAATTGTTTTAAAGACTCCGAATGAAGATCTACCGATGTGCTGCATTCATTGTAAAGTCTACTCAATCTGGGAACAGGAGAGTAACGACCAAGTTTAGTCCTACGCATTGGTAGATTGATAGGATGAAGACGCTTTCACGGTAGTCGAGAAGGTATTTTGTAGCAAAAGGAACTTAGTAAATGGGGACAGTCTATTTTATTTTGGAAAAGCTTGTATACGAACATCAGATCGGAAATATCTGTCTTTGCTTCGAGAGGTAGTAATTTAAAATTAAGAAGTCTACTTTTGTACGATTTTAGCGATCGAGCTTTGCCTACCGAATATGCTAAGTGCCACAAAAACCTTTTCTGAACCCTTTCCAAGCGTAATGAATGTGTTGAGAAATGGGGTCTCCAAACAACACTGCAGTATTCCAGGATACTACGCACTAAACTATTATAAAGAATCATTTTTGTCTTAACGGTCTTCAAATTCTTACTACTGCGTAAAACGAAACCGAGCATTTTAGAAGCTCTTTTTATAATATGGTCGAAATGTGATATAAAAGTAAGTTTGCTATCCAGCAGTACGCCCAAATCACGAACATTGTTAACTTCTCGTAACTTAATACTATTAATTTGGTATGATGAATTTGTCACATTATGTTTGCGCGTAAATTTTATATGTGTACGCTTTTTCGCGTTCAGGACCATATTATTTTCATGACATCACCGCGCTAACTTATCTAAATCCGCTCGTAGGAGAGTCACATCGTCAATGGATTCGATTTCTTGCAATATTTTAAGATCATCCTCATATAAAAAAGAATTAGTATTAACAAGGTTAATGAAGATGTTATTGATAAAAATGTTAAATAAAACTGGGCCCAGGTGCAAACCCTGTGGCACTCCAGATGCTATTTGGTGAGCTTTAGAAGAATAACCATTAACCACGACGAAGAAAGTCCTATCAGTTAGGTACAAACTGAACCATTTCAGCAATGTACCGTGCACGCCATAAGCAGAGAGCTTCTAAGGAAGAAGGCTATGAGAAACCCTATCAAACGCCTTGCCAAAATCCGTGTAGATAACATCAATCTGTTTGTTGATGTTGTCATCAATGTCTATTGATTTAATCAGTTCTTCGGTGAAGCAAACTGAGTTAGTAGAGGTCGATCTGCCTCTTGTAAATCCGTGTTGTTGCTCTGCTAAAAACAGTTTGAAATAGTTCTGAATGAAGGGTGTAATAAGTGACTCCACATACCCTTAATAAACTTAATCGGGGGATAGAAGAGAATCAAATAATGATAAAACAGGGCCTATATAGCAAGTGTAGATGTATATTAATTTAAAGTTTATTTCACTAGCTTCACTTCAAAGAAGCTTAAAACAGAGAGAAATTGTGTTTGCTTTTGCAACACAAAACGGCCGGGCGAACATTAACGAGATTGATCGGTGGTACCTTTCATGGACAAAGTAAGAGTATTTGCGCGCAATCAGTATTGCAACGAGAGCTTTGCACGCTCGCTTCGCTTAATTCTGAATGACAATTACTTAGGCGCTGCAATTGGGCTAGAACACCTGCTTCGCAAACTTTAATCCGCAACCAGTCGGGAACAAATGGGAAGCGGTGATTAGGATGCCAGGAATATGGATAATGCATCAGACAGTTATATACAGGGTGACTGGAAATGAGTGAACATCCTTGAAAGGGGATAGTACAGGTCATTTTCAAAGTATTTATTTATGTATATGCGCATGCTAAAGTCAACCATTTATGAGATATACTCATGATAACAAACAATTTTGTACAAAAAACTAGTAACCTGTGTGAACCTAATTTCGTTAGTGTACGGAAACAAGTTCTCGACATGAACATAAGCAAACGTAAGTAAACAAAATTAAGTTGGTTACTAGTTTTTTGGACAAAGTTGTTCGTTATCATGAGTAACCTATAAACAAACTCTTAAGCATTTTCCACTAATAAAAATTCATCTGAATAATATAAAAAATTGTTTGTTTCCACTAGAATACTACACGTTTCGCTAAACTAGACTTAATTATGTGATTCTAAACAAAGTTAAACAAAGATAAATGACATATGAAATTTAAAAAAGAAAGATACTACTAGTTGTTGTATTTATATAATACTACTAGTTGTGCCCGCAGCTTTACCTGCGTAGAATACCGCTTGTGATCCCCTATTCTAAGGTAGGTACCACTATGCAAAAAGACCCCAATACTAACCATCGAATAACAACTGAAATTCAAGTTAAATTCGCGTTCTACCTCTCAGCTGCGTTAAACCTATTCTGCCAATTATTAGGATTGCGTCTGGTCGAAACTTTAATCCGACGTTCCACCGTTACTCTCTATTAAGCAATTTCCGGCCACAGATACCAGCATTAGACCCGGTGCTTGTATAATCTGTTGTGTTCTATAACTAATAGCTAATTAGTATATGTACATACCTATATATTGTTTGAGTTTACCTATTCTTTTTTTAATTTAGAAACTGCTAGTATATTAAGGAATATATTTTCATATAATTAAAATAGTTAAAATTGATAAAGCTGTTTTATTTTAATTGATTGTTAAATATTTTCAAGTAGCTGTTGCCCGCGTCATTCGCGTGGTCTTAAGTTTGTTAAAGGATTTTCTTTTAAAGAGTACTAGCTGTTCGTTCGCGTGGTATTTAATTTATTCTTATAGGAATCTCTGGGCAACTTTCTTAATATTTTCTTTCAAAAGAACCTTCTCCTGACAATAATTAACACAACAAAAAAGAATTAGCGAAATTGTTCCATCAGTTCTCGCGTGATGCGATGACCAAGGGAAATAGAGATTAATTTTTATGAAAGCTTAAAAAAAATATATGAAATCGGTAAACTCGTTCTCAAGATATAAAGGGAAATAGGAATTCATTTTTATATGTATAGATAATATTTATTTTGGATTTTTGTAAGTATAGTGTGAAATATAAGATATTTTGTTAAAGACGAATAAACATAAATCAATTCGGTTGTCTAGTAGGTATTACCTAGGCAATTATTATTTACATTTGACTTTTGATATTAAATTATGTAATTTATATTCTATTGCTTCGCAAAGAACTACACATTATGCAGTTTTCAGATAAACCATGAAAAATATTTGACATGATAGTGTAATAATAAGACGGTTTTATGGCTAAATAGCCCTTCTAGCAAATTTTAGGTATCATTTTTGTTGAGTATTACTAAAACGGTAAAAACTGTAGTACCTACCTAACTTTTATCGTACAATGTTCTATATTTTATTATAATGCCTATTTGCTGAACTGCACTCAATTAAGATCTGGAGCTATAGTTATTAGATGCCACTGTATTCAGATTCAACACAAGTGTTCTAGACTGAATATTATTTGCAAGTGGTGCATGACAGATGAAGTTAACCGATGGCACTTAGACACCCAGATAGTAACTAATCGATGGATATTATTACAACTACACAAAGGTATACGTTTATGTGTGGAGTTTCTCGTATCTATTTTAGGGTTGTTTGAGTGATGTCACACTTAGTGAATTGCCAGCGGAATTTCGCAAGGTGAATGTGTTGTTCACAGAAATTTTATCATGATAGCGGCGTGAATTGCAGTGTGGTTTACGCAGGGTTTCTAAGTTCAAATCGTGCAGACAAGTCGCTTAATTTAAAAAGGTTATTCGCAGCGTAATTTTAACGCGGAAACCGCGCGGAAAATCTGTTAACTTTGACATCGTAAGTTTCGCACGCTTGCGGATTTGATACTTGGGTCAATTTCAACAAGTCCATTTTTTTTGTCATTACGGTGAACTTTTTTATTTATAACTTTTTTTAAAATAAAACCATGTAGTATTGTTATTTATGATATTGTTATGATTAATCTTTACTCGAAATCAAATTGAGTTCATATACTTAGGAGATATAGTACTTTAAAATTTTGGTGTCACCGAAATTATAGAATAGTTCACCGAAATGAAACTTCTTATCACCGAAATGAAAAACGCGAGTCACCGCAATGAAATTACTTATGCAGTCACCGAAAAAAACAACTGTTACCACGCAACGCACCTAAAATGCTGCTATCCTAGTTCCATAATTACTTACCTACGTTTTGAAGAGTGCTCTCACACAGTACAGGTTATCCTTTTCTGACTATACTATAATGGGTATTGAAAGTATTCATTAAAATGTACCATACATGGATATTAACTTATTTAAACTTAAATTCATTTAGGAACGTGTGAGAATAAAACAGCAAAAATAACAAATATATTGTAATAATCAACCATAAAAACTGAAAAAGATAAAAATAATATCAACACATAAGTACCTAATCAGTTACTTTTGGAGTCGGTGCTATCCGATGAGAGTTTGAATGTTTTCGTTTGCACCGACTCCAAAAGTAACTGACTAGGTACTTATGTGTTGATATTATTTTTATCTTTTCAGTTTTTTGAAGTCGGTTTACTTTTTTTTATAAAATGTACTTATTTCATCTATTTTTAGTGATACATACAGTGATAATCCTCAACAATACGAATCTTTTCAGTGCAAACATAAGTTAACGGCTGAACACCGATTTCATCCCTTATTTACCCACCTAAGAGGTGAAATTTTTCCAATAAAATTTCAATATACCATCTTTAAAGTATAAGCTATTCGATAAAGAAAGAATCATCAAAATCGGTTGGATGGAGTTCATGCAAAGTTTGATGATTTTCTTATAGATCCCATCATCAGAACTTGATCAAATTTATATGGGACCATTCCGAAAGGATTCCCTTTCGAACAAAAAAAGAAGTATCGAAATCGGTTAACCTGGTAACGAATGATCGCTGAACATACATAAAAAAAAAAAAACAGATACTGACGAATTGAGAACCTCCTCCTTTTTTGAAGTCGGTTAAAAATATACAGGTTGCACCCTTTCCATGTTCAAAGGGTCCAAACTCTACAGCCTGCTGACTATCCGCGCAGGATTGCATTCTGCAGAATCATGTTAAATAAAATAAGGGAGGACCTGCAATTTTTCAATAAAATGTTGTGAACGGATGAATCCTCATGCCGGAAAGATGGATATCTCAACATCCACAATCTACATAGCTAGCAAGTAGAAAACCCACATTTGATGAGGGAAGATCGGTCCCAAGTTCAATTTAAAGTTAACTTGTGGACTGGGATTATTGGCGGACAGGTGATCGGGCTATATGAACATCCAGCTACACTGAATAGTGAAATTTACCTTAATTTTTTACAAAATGATTTACTCGGCATGCTAGGAGATATCAGTTTAGAAGTGAGGCGGAGAATGTGGCTTAAAAATGATGGGTGCCCAGCTCACTACGCAATAGTAGTAAGAAATTATTTGAATCAACACTACCCACAGAGGTGGATAGAGGCCGGCTCGGCCCTATTTTATGGCCACCCAGATCGCCGGATCTAAATCCCTTGATTTTGTTTTAATTGCGGATGTCTGAAAGACCTTGTCTACGCGAGACCAGTATCCTCAATAACAGAGTTGCGGACTCGCATACAAAATGCAGCTGCATACATAAAAACGTCTGGTTACGCGAGCCGCATCAAACATCTATATATATAAAAGAAGAAACTGACTGACTGACTGACATATCAACGCACAGCCCAAACCGCTGGTGCTAGAGATTCCAAATTTGGCATGTAGGTTTCTTATAAGGTCTAGGGGTGCACTAAGAAAGGGTTTTTCAAAATTCACCCTCTAAAGGGGTGAAATGGGGGCCCAAAGTTTGTATGGGGAAACAAGATTAGTTAGACTATTTTATTCGAAACTTCACAGGAGTATTCCTAACAATAAATGATTAAACACGTGTTTCAGGTTTTTTGCGAAATCTACCCCTAAAGGGTGTAAAAGGGGTGACAAAATCTGAAAATCAACATGAGTATTGTTTCTATGGTTTATCGGGTCACTGATTACGAAAACAACAACAATTTTAAAATACAACTTTGCGGACCTAAAATATCATCCCCCTATTGGGGTGCGATGGGGTTGAAATGTCTAAATATCAATATGGGTGTCGATTTTATGGTTTTTTGGGATGTTAATTACGAAAATGACATTGATTTGGAAATTTAATATTGTGGACATAAAAAATTCTTGAATTCAACCCTTAAGTAGGTGAAAAGGGGAAAGAAACTTTGTATTTCAGTTATCTATTTATATAAAATGGTAAACTGACTAATTGTTGATATATCAACGCACAGCCTTACCTTATACAGTGTAGACATCCATTAAGAAAGGGTGTTTTTGGAAATTATAGCCCTAAGGGGGTAAAATAGGGGATGAAAATTTAATGAAAGCATATCAGTTTCAAATAATAATTTTCTAATTTTGTATTATGGTGACGATTGAAAATAAATTTATGTATTACAGCGTTCTTGATGATTATTCAACCCCTGAAGGGGTGAAAAAGGATATTAAGTTGTGTCTTGAAAGTCCTTCATTTTTAAAGTTATAATCACTAAACTTATGTTTATAGTAAACTTACTCAATACATTGTTATTTTCACTCGGCTGCCGTAGGAGGGTTATGTTTTTCGAGCGTATGTATGTGTGTTTATAAGTTTTTGGCACGCTCTACAGCCTAAGCCGTTAGAGATGTATTTCATCATATGAGATTCTTCTCAGTTGTGGAAGTTACATAAAGCATATCGTTTTCCGGAATTCCTATGGGATATAGGAATTACGCGGGGAACTCTGATCTCTAATGCTACTTACATAATTTCAACCCTCGATGAAGGTCTGCTTTTAGATTAGTTTAAATGCTGTTGAAGTGTTCCAGAGACGTCGCCTGGGGTCTACGGGGGCCAAAATTTTGTTTATTTCGAGCTAGGACGCACCGTTTTCGAGATATCAAGGCGCTGCGTACACGACGTAGCAGGGCGGGCCGGACAATTTTGCCGCGAACAATAGACGAAAGGGAATCGTATACTGCAACGCACACGGCGGTCAATAAGACTGCGCCGCCCTTGCCCGCCCCGCACCGCGGCATGTCCGTGGCTGCCCGCCGTGGATCGCACAAACCAGTTTGTATACACTAACGCAGACGGCGGCGCGGGCGACTAGCTTAGTCTGCGTCGCGCGCTCTACTAGAATGGTTGTCCTGAACTGACCGTCGTGCACGTTGAGTACAAGGCGCGGGCAGCCGCGGGCATCGATGAGCAGACGCGGTCTTTATTGCTTCACGGTCAAAAAGGCCGCACCACTGCGGTGTATGCGCAGCACCTTATGCCATTCTATATTAATTAATCTATATACATATATAAAAGGCAAAAGTGATTGACTGATGTATCAACGCACAGCCTAAACCGCGGGTTCTAAAGATTCCAAATTTGACACGTAGATTTCTTATAAAATCTAGGGGTCACTAAGAAAGGATTTTTCAAAATTCATCCCCTAAAAGGGTGAAATGGGGATCCAAAGTTTGTATGGGTAAACAAGATTAGTCAGACTCTTTTATTAAAAACTTCACAGGAGTAAGTTCTCCTTACGATAAATGAGTAAACATGTGTTTCAGATTTTTTGAAAAGTCAACTCCTAAAAAGGGGAAGGGGGCTGACAAAGTCTAAAAATCAACATGGGTATTGTTTCTATGGTTTATCGGGTCGCTGATTACGAAAACAACAACGATTTTAAAATGTAACGTTGCGGACGTGAAATTCCATCTCCCTTGTTGGGATGCGATGGGGTTGAAATGTCTATCAATATGGGTGTAGATTTTATGGTTTTTTGGAACTTTGATTTTAATATGAATATTGTGAACATGAAAATTCTTGAAATTATTTGTGCCAAATTGCAATCCAATTGGGCCAGTAATTTCGGAGCTAATCGGTTGTAACAGATGGACTGACAGACAGCCATACGTGATCCCAACACAAAGGTTCTATTTTTGCATTTGATGTATACCCGCGTTATCCTAAAATTGATAAATCGCTATATTATATCATATCATATGGTGTTTTGATAGTCATGCTAAAATATTGTCTAGAAGTTTTGTAGTTTTTTAAATTACTGAGTTTGACATTCATACTTTACTTAAAATCAAATCTAACGCGAGTGAAGCCGCGGGCAAAAGCTAGTTCTTTTATAAAAAGATGCTGGGCGTTTATCAGAGCGCAAGGACGCCAATTCGAACATTTATTGTAATTTTAATAAAAAAATAATAAAAACCAGACATAAAGTTTAAGAGATACAGAAAAACTAAAACGCTAAAAATAATCTTAACACTTAAGTACCTAATCAGTTACTTTTGGAGTCGGTGCAAACGAAAACATTGGTCTCTCATTGACTGGCACCGACTCCAAAAGTAACTGATTAGGTACTTAAGTGTTAAGATTATTTTTAGCGTTTTAGTTTTTTGAAGTCGGTTTTTTTTTTTTTTTTTTATAAAATTAACTTATTTCATCCATTTTAGTGATAAATCCTAATCAAAACAAATCTTACGAGTGCAAACATAATTTAACTGCTGAACACCGATTTCATTTCCTATTTTTCCACCCTTAGGGGTGAAATTTTTTCCAATAATTTTTGTTATAGTATCTTTGAAGTATAAGCTATTCATTAAAAAAAGAATCATCAAAATCGGTCTACATTTGGCAGAGATATAGGTAAGATAGATACTAAAATCAGTTGGCGTGGTACGGAGTTCATGCAATGTTTGATGATTTTCTTATAGATCCCATCATCAGAATTTAACCAAATTTATATGGGACCATTTTGAAAGTATTACCTTTTAAACAAAAAAATAATTATCGAAATCGGTCAACGCAGTAACGAATGATCGCTGAACATACATAAAAAAATAAATAAAAAAAAAGATACCGACGAATTGAGAACCTCCTCCTTTTTTGAAGTCGGTTGATAAGCTTATTATACCTTTTCGGAAAATAGAATAACTAAGAATTTTTTTAAGTTAATGGGCACGATGAGCGCCATACATTTTTTTAACATGGTAGTTGGTAACCAAACATGAGGAAAAATAATTTTATGTTTTTTTTGGAACATTGTTTTTTGAAGCACTTCGTGTTTAGCTAGCTCAATTTTAACCATTGTTATTGATAGCTAAACTATTCTTTTAGAAATAAAAAAACTGAATTAGAAAAAGTCCGTATTTGTAAAAATGGCACATTAAAAACTAACCGAAAGTGGCATTTAAAAAAAAAACTAACTCAATTATCTTGAAAACCGAGATATTTTTACTAAGGTCAAAATTTGAGATTAGAGAGGTCTTGACGAAACCTATCGACAGTTAAAGGTTTATCCATTGTTTCTGGGACACCCTGTATATCTTTACAACTTTTTCAGATTCTTATTTTAAAAGATTTTAATTATTAGTTTTGATAACACAAAGATACTGTAATATACAGGGTGTAACGAGAAGGTGAAATAAAACTTTAAGGGGTTATTCTACGGCTAAATTACATCAACTTTTTCTATGGGACCAACATCGAAATCGCAAAAAGAAAAACACTTTCCCATACTAAAACGCGACCAGCTGGCATCAGTTTGTATGAAAACGTCAATTTTTTTTTTGAGATTTTGATGTTTGTCCCATAGAAAAAGTTGATGTAATTTAGCCGTAGAATAACCCCTTAAAGTTTTATTTCACCTTTTCGTTACACACTGTATAATGTAAAATAAAACAAACGTAATCTCTTGTTATTTGTCTTCACAAAATCTTATTATTACACTTAGTCATTAATAAATCAGGTAGCACAAAAATCTATCTTTTGGATGGGGACACGACTCTAGCAAAAATATTTCGGAATTTAAACAACAAAACCGATCACTATATCGAAAAATGGTCTTCACAACCTCGCAATATATTTGAAAGACCCATCCAACGATACCCCAAACGATGGGGTAGACTAAAAATAAATAATTCATCCCTTCTTTACGTGTAGGGGAGATACCCTAGAATTTTTGTTTTCAAGATATTATTGTACTATTCTGTTGGCGTGTTTAATGTTTATACTCGTGCAAAATTACAGCTTACTAGTACAAACAGTATCTGTGCTAGGCCGTGGACTGACAGACGGACATGGCGAAAGTATAAGGGTTCCTTTCGTACCATTTTGGTACGGAACCTAAAAAAGCACGTGTTCAATATTTTTGAATTACGTTTAATGTGGACTAATTATCATAATTTAGTCAAATAGCCTATTGCCCACGCGAGCAACAACTGAGGTTATTCTTTTAACTAGTAGCTACATTTTAGTCCCCAAAACAAATATATTCCTTGTGAAACTAAAATGTAACAAAAGAAATTATGGTCTGTTTTTCACCGAAGTGAAATAATTTGTCACCGGAATGAAAAAAAAAACCACCGAGATGAAGATAAAAATCATCGAAATGAACAACTTCTCACCGAAATGAAAAAAAATCACCGAAATGATATTTTTTCTCATTTCGGTGTCAATTTAGGTCACCGAATTCACCGGAATGAGATCACCGTCATGAAAAACAGCCAATAGAAGTTAACACTACAAGCACAGTATTTATGATAGAAAAAAATTGATACTACCTACTTGATCGGGCGACATTAAGTAAAAGTACATATATTTAATAAACATATCGGATCATTGGATCACAACTTTTATCCACTCACGTGAATGAAAAAAAAAGCGGTCCCAAGTCACCGGAACCCACTACTTACGTTTTTGGTGGGAACACCAGACAAGCAACACGCGTCCTCTCACATCAAGCGCTTAGGCATCCCTGGTGCGCAAGTTTACTGCGCAGTAGCGAGAAGCTAGTGTTGTTGGATGCCTAGATATTCGCGTACAACGAAAATTCACCGCGGTGAAAAATCTAATTTGGACACGTGAATTTGTACTTACCATTCATTAAATACAACAGATTTTGTAATGAAGTTTCCGCAATAAAGTACTGCCACTATTTAGGATTAAAATAAAAAAAAGGAAATCCCTAAAAAATCAATTGTTTTTATTATATGATTAAAAGTATACTGAAAAACAAATTGTGCCGCTTCACCGGTATGAAAAACTTAGGTGTTTATATATTTTTTTTCCTTATTAGCGACAATCATAATGGAAAAATATTTGTAGGCTGCTGTAGGAGACAACACTTTTCATCTAAAAAAAAATTTTACAAGTTAAAAGTGCCATCCTGCACTAGCAGTTTCAGCCATGCCGTTTACGATTTGGTGCTGGGAAAATCACCCACTTACGTTGTATTTTTTGAAAGATTACACAGAGTATTTATTGAATATTTATGGCAGGCATATTTCTAACATAGCTTCATTTTAATTGAATTGAAAAATGAACCATCGAATACTAAAATGTTCGAATACTTGCACACCAAAGTATACAATTTTTTTTTAAAGATTTCTTCCTAAGTCTCTGTCCGTTTACATTCGTTATATGTTTACTTTTATCGATACGTTTACCCCTTAAAAGATTAGTATTTATTAAAAAATTGATGAGTATTTTGTATATGCTCCATGTAGCGACGGATTATTACCCATGTTAGGTAAATTGCTATCGCTAGCCATTGTACACTTTGTGTCAAAAATATCCCACAAAATTTTAATATTCACAGCCATGCTTGATGCATGAAATATTATATGGCCGCCATAAAACATAGTGAAGGGTTGGGATAAAAGCACCCAAGGTTTATTTACACCTGGTGCGACCAAGGATCTCGGGCTATACGACAGGTTGACATAAACTAACTAGGATTTACTATTTCTAGCACGAAATTGCGTACTTAAAAGGGTTATCATCTATTTTAGGCTTACTTTTATGGTTTGGTCAGCATTTAACACTTTGTAAGTGGTGTGACGTAACAAAGAGTTGTCCTTCTAAAGGTGATGAATAACTTATGGAGAATCATTTAATAATAATTAATATATTCATTACTTATAGTCTGTGATCGTCGTCGTCGTCATAAAGTAATGTCCTTACCTAACCACAGCCTCTTTGCGATGTGTGGCGGGAATATCAAATGGAGAAGACTGACATTCTTCTCGCGCTCTTTATCCACTGCTTTACTTGCTTCTTCTATTGAGTTCTTCAGTTTGTCCATTCTTCTTCGTAACCCATCCTGTTCAAAACATATATTTTATATTAAACACAGATAATAAAATTACTGAATTTGAAATAATTACTACACAAAATATAATTTAGAATTTTAAACTTATAAAAGAGAGCAATAAGGACATAGCTTATCTTTTGACTACAGCGAAACAGTAAATGTTACACAGGATGAATCTAAAATTTTACGTTGTCTTGTAAATAAACACATAATCAGGTGATGACATGTAAAATCCTTTATAAAGCTCACATCCGTGATGACTAAAAGTTTTCATTATCAACTCAAAAAAGTGTATTTTGAGTTGTGTAGATACATTAAAAAGTACCTAACTATCCTTATGAACGAGTCCTAACGAACTGGAAGACTTAGCGTGGGCATAGGAGGCCTCCCATCCAGTGGACCGACTACCTCTGAGACAGGAGTCATAAGCCATGAGCCGTGAGCCATGCGCCGTGAGCCATGCACCGTGAGCAATGAGCCATAAGCTTTGAGCTGTGAGACATGAGCAATGAGCCATTAACCATGTGTCATGAGTCATGAGTTTTGAGCTTTGGGTATGAGACATGAGTCATGATCCATGAGCAATAAGCCATGAACCATTAGCCATGAGTAATGAGCTATCCAGCAGTAGTTTTTCATGCCAGTATTATAATTAAAATACAAACCTGAGCCCTCGCCTGTTCTCCAACCAAGATGACATCTCTCGTTGCATCATGAAGAGGTATATCGGAGATGAATAACCCTCGTCCAGTGAGGCCTTCCAGACCATCCAGGAACGGTGAACCCACGAAGAGTAGTGAGTCTGATTCCGCGCAGAACACCATCTGGCCTTTAATCTCCAAACCCTGAGGACAAAAGTATCAGTTAGAGCGGTGATACACTTAAAGTATCTTTACAATTTTAATCAGCCCACCTCAAAAACATGCAAACACTTTTGAAAAACGTTGACACTTAATGCAAGGTGAAAAATATTGTCATTTTGGCCCCCTCTCTGCCCACACACTTTTTGTGTCTCTTTAACACGCACAGTTACCTTTAGTATGACCGTCCCATGACCATGACCGTGATGTAATATGTGGATATCGAGCCCATACCCAATAGAGCAGCATTACGAACCATGTTTCTGAGAAACTACTAAGTGATTTTTCACTTACATTCAGTATGAAATGACAACTCCTGTCAGCGATCGCCCTTATAAAAACAGTACAGATACAGATTAAAAAATGGCGAAAAATTTTGTCGAACAAATCATATTATGACATTTCTACTCTTTAAGGTATGTGATCCGTGTATGTGGATGACCCCTAATAAGGTTAAATTGATAAAACGTCTAAAGTTATAAACTTTATGGGGCTGACTGTACTCCTGGACAAGGGTCTAAAGCGCACAACCCACTAAGGCGGTACCGGTAGCTTTCTGGAACAGGATTTTTGTTAATGTTCGTGTTGCTATGTACTATGTCACACAGAAATCGTCTGCGATACCTTACAATCGCTTCCCGCAGGTCCGCTACCTCAGTGGTTGAGTCGAGTCCAAGCCTTGACTATTTTTTCCAGTTATATTTTATCGTCAAGTCTGTTTTGTGTAGGTACCGGACAATCTAAACAACCCATTGATCTCAGCACAATGACATTATCGAAACACTTAACCTACAAAAGAAAACGATTTTACTATTATTCATTACATAATACTAATGTCATTATACCTACATAGTATAAGTTTGTAAGATTGAGTTCATTTTCCGCAATTACTAAAACAAATTGTCTAAAACATTTTTTTTTCTTATGCTACATTTCTAAGTGGTAGTCTTAATTTTATAACACGACCACCTGCAGATTATGTTCCATAATCTCGTCCTCATTGTGTACAATGTAGTACGCACTTTTTGCTACTGCACTGATTACAATCTTCAAAGTTAGGCGCGTGCTTGAACGCGTCAATAAACTAAAAAATAAATAACCGGAACGTGCCCGCACCGTCACCGTCACCTATCAATGTCATCTGTCACCTGTCAATGTCATTTGTACTTTTTTGTACACAGCACTGAAGACATAATTAATTAGAATAAATTAGTTTTTTAACTAATTAGTGATTTACAGCTTACATACAAATGCAAAAAACCAAGAAGAAAATACGGTGATGTTTGTGTAAAAGTATGGTGGCTGGAAAACAAAACTTGTCAGTTGAATTTGTGAAATTGTTGGACCGATACCTCGGCTCAATTATTACGATTATTACGATTTCTATCACCACCACAACACACTAAAATATAATATCATCACCATCACCATCATCTCAGCCTATTACAGCCCACTGCTGGATGTAAGGGAAGGACGCAAAGAGCGCCAAGGAGTACGATCTCCTGTTTTGATACAAATGTATCCAGCCATATTCCTGAGTTCGTCGGCCCATCGAATTGAGAAGCGTCCTACACTACGTTCGCCGAGACGTGGCCTCCACTCCAACAACATAATCAGCCAGAAATTAATCATGAAAACAAGGAGTGTGTGTGACAGAGTGGCGTTATTCTTCAGCCCGCAAACGAGACAGAATGAATGACATCGGAGCTTTCACGGGAGGTTGGCCGTGGTGATCATTAAGTTCATTCTAGTTGTCTCTCATGTCTCAGAATGAATGACATCGGAGCCTTCACGGGAGGTTGGCCGTTGGTGATCATTATGTTCATTCTAGTTGTCTGTCATGTCTCCGAATGACTCCACAGAAACTGCTCTGTACAGAAGCACTGGCCTTTACGATGGAGTGGCCAGTGGGTTTTTGTTCAGTCTGAAGCGTCTCCTCGAGGGATTCCTCCTGAGACGTAACATTATGGCTCTAGTCTTCATGAAGAGTTGACCATGAGACCGATATAATGTTGCACCAGAAATATACTACAAAGGATCTGTAATAGCATAAGGTAAGTTATTAATATTATAAATTTATTCTAGCGCATCATATGTACCGAGAGAACAATTATTCCTCTTGTCTGTCTCGCAGCAGAATTATAACACTTCCACTTGCTTTCACGAGGGGTTAGCCTGTGGCTTAAAATTTTTGTTATAATATTGCGGGTCTGCAAATCATCTTATAAGGTTGACCAGAGACCGACTTCATCAATTGAAGTTGAAAATATAGTCGAACACAAAGGTATCAAGGCGATACATATCTTCGAATGCCACTGAAGAAAAAAAGAGAGGAGGGAAAATATGGTTACCGAGACCATGAGGTAATGCCCTCCGTCTTAGTAATTTTTTCAACTTAACACTTTGACTCTAAGGAGGCTATAAAAGAAGCTCCTTTGCCTGCTGATATTGAAGGCTTAAGGAATTCTGAGTACTTGTGTAAACAAGTCACATACTTACCTAGACAATTTCAGTCTGTTTATAAAGATTTTAAGTTTTTATTAATTTCATCAGTTGTTACTATGAAATTGGGCCTTTGGCAACCATTAATGGTACCAAGACAATCTGTTGGTCTCAGATCTGCTTGTCTTATTCTGCTCCATTTATATACATACAAGTCAATGATAAATAGCGCTTTTACAAATTATGGTTTATCTCAGTGTGGATTTCCACAAGTATATAATTGATGTACTTCTTGATGTTGGCCCAAGAGGGCAAGACTTTATAAAGCTTACCATAGAAAACAACCTGTTTACTCCAATAGTTCATGTAGCTATGACCATATTAAGTTTTTTTTTTTTTCTCTTATATTTTACTAAAATGCTTAAATAAATAAATAAACATTACTTGAAATTGCTAATTGATATCTGTGACTTAAAGATCATTAGTCCACTTGATTCGTGAAGTGCCTTAACGTAAAAGGTCCCAGGTTCGATACTCTGTTCGAATGACCCTGGCGAGATACATTGTCTTGTACCTCGTAGTACAGGGAAGTTGACTCCTTGTTTGGAGACCATGACAAATTGATGTTGGCTGGTGCATGTTTGTATGTTCCTATACAACTGATATGGTATCCCATTTGTGTAACTTATAATATTAGATCTGGTCACAACCGGGTAAACCTTAAATTCTCATAGTATCAAGCTTAATTCTCAAGATTCTATAATAATCTATGAAAGCAATTAAAATTTAACACTGTTACTGACTTAAGGTTATTATTCTAGCTGATCGCCATGGCTAGTTAAATTATTTCTAGTCTTCATCAAGTGTGAATAATTTCTCAGAAAATTTATAAATAAAGACACACTCAAGATGAGTGTTACTTACAAATAATGTGAGTGAAGATCACTGTTACAGATATGGAAAAATAATTCTCCTTGTTATCAACAAGATAAAAATTACCAAAATTAAAAACTTTTTTAACTGTAACTGTATGTTATATTCCAATATTTTCAGTCAGTAAAAACCCATGGAAAGATTTATGCAGCTTTATTTACAGGCAAAAATGTCGCAACATAATTGATCCTTATGTACTTGTCATAAGGTCGAAAACCAATTATTTTAATTTTAAAGTAGGTACCTGCTACCTTTGGAAAAGTAAGAGAAATTCAAAACTAGACACAAAGTTCCAATGATAACATGAATTTTCAAATCTGACCTAAATATATTTTTAATATATTTTTGTTATAAACCATATATTTCTAGACATTTTATCATTTGTGAAAATGTTTGATACCTAAAATTGAAGACAAAGATAAATAATCATCCAATCATTAAATTATCAAGATACTAAAGATAATAAATAAACTGAATTATCCCAGGTGGATAACAAAGGTTCATATTTAAATAGATGATTATAATAAAATATGATTTATAAAAACATAATTAGAAAATTCAAATTGTATCCATGAAACTATAAACTTCATAAAAAATATACTTACTACTGACTTAAAATTATTATTTAAATTAAGGCATGAATCTTACAATTATAATTGAAGATTGTCAAGTACGTAGTTAAGGCAATGCAGGCAATAAATGTTGCCTTACCTTGTTATTGGACTAAGGCTGTAAGGCTGCTACAAGTATTTTGAGCCGGAGTAAACTTTCTATATTATCCAATGTGATGTATTGGTAAATTATTACTTATTTTTTTATTTTTTTTATTAGCTTTACAAGAATTGACCAGTCATTGAATCTTTTTCTAAATAAGTAGGTATTCAGACTGTTTTATTAACTTATTAATATACCCTACCAGGGATCCACACATAAAGTGCAGGAGTCTCATACTGATTTCCTGCCATATAAGTGTAACACATATAATGGTTTTCTATGAAGATGAGTAAAAATCAATCTTTCTCAGTAAAATAATGTTGAATCTATTGTCAACAATATAGGATCCCTACTGAAACACTACTGGTAGTATTTGTATATAATTTCCTTATTTATAACATATAATTAATGAAAGATTTGCCATAGTAAACATCCATATTATTTATTTTAGTTTCCTTTACTTTGGAACTACACCTTGAACAGGAGTTATTAAGAATAAGACTAATTTATTTGCATAAAAAATTGTATTACAGACAATGCTAACTTAAAAAGTTACTAGATTTTCTTATTATATAAAATAAAATAAATCTTTTCAGAATAAATACTAGCTTAACTACCTACTTGCACATCGATAAATTTACCTTGTTAGGTAACCATGTACTAAGTATGTACTACATACTACTGGATAAATGAGACGGATATTAATAGTTCAAAGCATTGGCTCCATTTCCATGACAACTTATTAAACTAGCTGTTGCCCCGCGATTTCGTTTGCGTGATCTCTAGTTTATTCGTAAAGAATATACCTACTTAATAGCGAGGGGTAATTATTTAAAACTTTATTGCACAAACTTAAAAGTGTACAACAGGTGGATTATCAGTCTCAGTCCCAGCAAATCTATAAATTCATAAAGACTTACAGTTTTAACAAAAATAAAAGAGTATTGCAATTAAAGTAAAATTTGCTATTTTCGATTTTATAGAATTCCTACACATTTTTTGGTCCACCTGTATGGTATAAAATTGGTACAGGTTTGTGTCATCAAATGGGATGTGACTGTATCAATATACATGGTTGTATTAGCATACGGGGTTATATCATCATACAGGGTTGTATTATCATACAGGGTGTATCATCATACAGGGTGTATCATCACACAGGATGTATCATCATACAGGATTGTATCGATATACAGGGTTGTATCGATATACAGGGTTGTATCGATATACAGGGTTGTATCGATATACAGGGTTGTATCGATATACAGGGTTGTATCGGTATACAGGGTTAGTTGATTAATTCTAATGAATTAATCAAACAACTATATCCTTGTTAGATAAAACTTGAATTAAGCATCTACCAATAGATAGTTAATAAAATAAAGTTTTATCATGTACTAAGACTTTAGTAAATCATATAAATGATCATAATAAATGTTTATATTGTTTTGTTGACACAACTTTCCTCTTTGAACATCTACATTGTACACAATGAGGACGAGATTATGGAACATAATTTATATGATCGGACTAACTTACCTAGTGACGTCCGATCCTCAATTATGTGAAGTAATCTCGTCCTCATCCTATCCCCAGCCCGACCCAGTTAGTATGTATTTATCAATCCTTAAAGTACAAAAAAGATTATATGCTATAAATACCTACCTACTACTTAGTTTCCCTTCTTTTTGAAAGTTGTGTCCAGTTTTATCCTTTGAAATAATGACATTGACAGGTGACAGATGACATTGATAGGTGACGGT
Source organism: Anania hortulata (assembly GCA_963576865.1). Classification (NCBI taxonomy): domain Eukaryota; kingdom Metazoa; phylum Arthropoda; class Insecta; order Lepidoptera; family Crambidae; genus Anania; species Anania hortulata. Next base: position 13,894,310 of record OY756405.1, on the reverse strand, counting down.
GCGGGCACGTTCCGGTTATTTATTTTTTAGTTTATTGACGCGTTCAAGCACGCGCCTAACTTTGAAGATTGTAATCAGTGCAGTAGCAAAAAGTGCGTACTACATTGTACACAATGAGGACGAGATTACTTCACATAATTGAGGATCGGACGTCACTAGGTAAGTTAGTCCGATCATATAAATTATTCTTAAGTCAAAGCAGATTGATTAATCACTCAACATAATACTGCTCAGCAGTTTCTAACTATACGGTCGGAACTGGTAGTTAGTGGTATTTGGGACTAAATTATCGTGTTTAAGGCCTAACTACACACTATTCGGCCAACCGCAATAATGCGGGAGGTCGTAGTGTGTTGTAGACCTTAAAATCACGGTCTAAACATTTAATGAGTACGTCTGGTCTATCAGTTATTCGGACTACAAAACCAGTTTAGTTTAGGGCTAGATAATCTGTGCAAGTAAAGATTTACGATTATGATTATGCATTTATTTAATACAACAATTCTAAAAACACTTTTTTTGTTCTCTACAGGTCATAGAGAAAGCCTGGAAACATTTTTTGAATTTTTTCTAGTCAATGTACAGGAATCGACTTTTTATAGTTTTATTATACAGGGTGGCCAGTAAAGTGATGTCCAAAAAATTTTTTTAGGTTCCTCGTGTTGAGAGGTATTTGAATCACCCCGTATGTTCTAAAATTTTTCGTAGTTTTCCAGTTACGATTTTTTAAAATAAATTTTTGCAACCGGATCTGTTTGAAAATTTTCTAAAAAAAGTAGAAGGTTTCTTCGAATATTTTTTTTGCACCTAAATCTCTATGAACTGTGTGTTTATTTTATGCATAAAATAAACAGCCTCATAACTTTAATGGAAGTTACTACAAAATTTACCTAAAGTTGAGAATTTATGTTGTGTGTTATCATTGAAATTTTCAACTTAAAATAAAAAATCTAAACTGATAATTTCTTAGTTTCTAAGTAGCTTCAGAGAATGCGTCATAATAAGTGTTAAAATAAAGTATTAAAATAAGTCATAATAATATTAAAAAATTAGTACTTCGCTTCATATGATATTTAAAAAAAATCGTAACTCGAAAACTACGAAAAATCGTAGTCGTGGGGTGATTCAGATACCTCTTAACACGAGGCACCTAAAAAAATATTTGGACGTCACTTTTCTGGCCACCTTGTATGTATAGATGAAGAAAAATTGATCGATGTATTAAGGGCTAAGATGAGAAAATGGATGCAAAAACTCATAGACAGCTTACAAAGAAACTAAGGCGTACATTTTAAACGAACGTAGCGTTTCTCAGTTTAATTATTTCGAAGTTATCCTAGCACAAAGGCTCTTCACTTTTTACCAGACAACTTCACTTAACAAGACTGAAGTGAATAAAGAATAGAGAAAAATGTACTAGTTTCTGTAGTGGCTTTGTAAGCGTAAAACGATAAAATTTAAATTTTCAGTGTAGCGTTACTTTGCAACGTATTTTCCGAAGAATTTAACCTAAAATAATAATTGCCGAGCTTTTAGTACAAGGTTATCTTTGAAATTACTTTACAGACTAGGTTTTCTACATTCGTAATAACGAGTAGGTATACCGGTACTTCTTCTCCTTCGTCAATCCCGGTTGCGTCCAAAGCCATTGCTTTGGAGCCCAGGTTCCGCTTTCCTTGATTTACTCCTCCACTTATCGCGCGGTCTTGAGCGTCTCTAGTTGTGAGATCATTGGCACGCATGTCAGCCATAGGTATACCGGTACTATACAGTGTGTAACGAAAAGGTGAAATAAAACTTTAAGGGGTTATTCTACGGCTAAATTACATCAACTTTTTCTATGGGACCAACATCAAAATCTCAAAAAAAAATTGACGTTTCCATACAAACTGATGCCAGCTGGTCGCGTTTTTGTATGGGAAAGTGTCTTTTTTTTTGCGATTTCGATGTTGGTCCTATAGAAAAAGTTGATGTAATTTAGCCATAGAACAACCCCTTAAAGTTTTATTTCACCTTTTTGTTACAAACTGTATAATAGTGCTCTAAATTCGTACCTTTGGGCGGATTCCTAGTTGTTTTTTTATTATTAAAGCCTTCGTTGCTAACAATTGGTGTTGGTGTGTCTATGAGGCACAAAAGCCTTCTCTAGCTTTTCCACTGTTAGACTTAGTTAGTTATTAATATTATATAAATTATTATATAAATTATTAATATTAAATTCTAACAATCACACAAGTTCTAGCTAGACCGAAAAAATTACTTATTTATTTTTTTTGTACTCCTTGATGGCCATACATTCAAAATTGGCACACATAATTCTACTCGTCTCATCCCTACTCCTATTTTTTTTTAAAAAACTTGAATTCTTGTAAAATATTTTAGTAATATAATTCAATAATTCATGTAACCTATAATGTCTTATCAAGGTTCTAGAAAAAAGAGGAAAACTACAAAAAGCCGCAGACTAACATGGTTGTGATTTCGATACCTCTTGGGGTGCGCTATATCTCTGGACATCCATCAGACACAATTTTTGGAGACACTTCTTTGGTTTAAGGCCCGTGTAGCCGCCAAATGTAAACTAGCATGTAGTTTCAAAAGAATTAAGTAGTATTTTTTAGTAGTAAGTAGCGCCGTTTGTCAGAAAAATATTGAAAAAATATGCTAAGAATTGTCAAAAGCTACACAACATTCTGAGCATAGCATTTGTTTCTAGTATATTATATATACAATTAGTTATACTTTAGGACAGAAAAAAAATTCAAAACATTGGAAAAAACAACAAATAAGGTGCTAATTCTCTTTCTTCTTTTGAACCGCTTGACTGATTTAATTCGTTTATACGTCGATTGATAGACCAACATAATAGCTACAAACTAAGTACTCATGCAAAAAATATTATTGTCCTCAATTTTCGCTACGTAAAAACATATCATTACGCGCTGCTATGAACGTATTTTAATCAGTTTTCGGGCGATAATCGTACTAATTCGTCGAGTCTAATCGCCTTAAAGTACTAAGTTAGGCAGTTGTTATAGTCTATTGACGCCCATGACTCAATCAGATCAATAAACGACCCAAAAAGATGAAAACGCCTTCTACCAATCATCGTCTACTAAAAAATGACACATTTCCGCAACCAATTTTTCACCTAATGTCAAATTGAGTTCAATATTGCTTAAAAAGGGACATGACCACTTTTTTTACGGACCTAATAGGTATTTTATTCTAATTGCTTTATAGTGATTTAAAATATTTGTCAGCATTAAATTATACTTTTCAAATGTTATTGAAATAAGTCACTTAAAACAACCGGAATATTGGATAATTATCATATAAGGTCAATTCGGCTTGTCATGTTCAGCGTTTTAGGTATGTGATAGCGATTTTGAAAATCTGAACGTGGGCATCGACTTTTGATGCAGACCGTACAATCCAGCTGTTCTCATTATCTGACCGCTAACCGACCGAATCGCTGATTCGGACCGATAGACCGCAGACTTCAAATAACAAAGTTACAATTTTAGCGAGTTTGTGCGTTTCGCTTTGTATTGACAGAATTAGGTTTTATGTGGTTATCAATATTAAAGAGAATTTTGGGTGTAATTTTAAACAGTGCATTGTTTTCTTTTATTAGCTTTACTCGTAACTAATTAACAAATAACTATAATCACCAATAATAATAAAAACCTACTTTTAGCTGTTGTAGTAATTTGAAGCTTTGTAAGTATTTTTTGTCCTAACAAATTATTGGTTCTCTAAATTATTTATAAATAATTTTAAAATAATGTGATTAAATACTTAAAACGCTTACCCTTAAAACTACTTAGCTTAAATTTCTAAATAAACCCAGAAAATAGTTATTTATAAGTACATATAGACAACAACAAGGTGAAAGTGGACATTTAGGAAATGCACATTTCAGACGATAATCAATATTGGGAATTGTGGGAATGTGGCGAAGACCGAGTACCTGGCCTGTAACTGTACAGATCTAACGTCCGTCCGCATAGGTGGAGACAAGGTCCAGCGCACGGACCAGTGTAAATACCTTGGATCAGTACTTCACGCGTCGGGAGACATCAATTGCGACGTCAAAGCACGCATTGCTGCTGCGTCGGCCAAATGAGAGGTGACTGGTGTTATCTGTGACCCCATAATGCCGGTTTAGCATCATATCTGTAAGTCCATCATTAGGCCTGTCCTTTTATATGGCAGTGAAGCGTGGCCGCTACTTGAGCGACACAAGCATGAGCTGCGTGTCAGCACGGAGATGAATATGCTGCGGTGGATGTGCGGAGTCACGCGGAAGGACGGCATGAGGAACTCGCGCATCCGCGGTGGCCTTCGTGTCCGTGATATTGCAGACAAACAGCAGGAGAGTCGCCTACGCTGGTACGGCCATGTTTTGCGGAAACCGGCAAACGACGTGGGAAACAAATGTCTGGCCATGCCGCCATCGCCGGGTCCTGGCAAAAGGGATCTTCTTCTTCTTCATCTATACGGTCAATCCCGGTTGCGTCCAAGGCCATTGCTTTGGAGCCCAGGGACCGCTTTCCTTGATTTACTTTTCCACTTCGCGCTGTTTTGAGCGTCACTAGTTGTGAGATCATTGGCACGCATGTCAGGCCTCACGACGTCAAGCCAGCATTTCTTGGGTCTACCCCTTTTGGCAGGACCTGGCGGTGGCGCGGTTATACCGCGGTAGTTGCCGCTCTATTGCACCGATCCCTTGCCATTGAAGACTCTCAACTAAACGAATTATACTTTGTCCCGAGAGACCAGCGCCTGATATTTCACTTAATGTCATCTTTGTTTTCAACAAAAAGCCAGCTTCTATAAATAAACCTGCCACGAAATATTCCTATATTCAAATTCAATTTAAAATATTGTTGGAGAAAAAACTGAAAGTCCAAAAATATTACGAGCAAACTAGAATGTTTGCCAGCGAAAAACAAATTGAATATGCAGCAGTGAATCTGCTATGTTGACTTATAGGCGCGGTCGACAGCGCCTTCCATATACATACTAGTAGTATGAGACTTAGCTACTATCACTCAGTATTTAGTCAGCTTAAATTTTTTGATTGTTTGTAAGCTAGTATTATACCACCAGGTTTATACTACTTGCTCGGAGAAAAGAGAAAACATCGTGAGAAAATGCACGCACGTAAGCGTTCTCCTTTGTATAGATTACATTACGAGTACAACAAATATTTCTGTGACATTGATCGTTCCTCAAGCCTATTTATTACTCCAAGAAAAATATCTGTAAGATTATTTACGAATGATGTACGCATTCGGGTGCAAATAGTTTATTTAATAAATTTTATAAAATTTTGCGACGCTCCACCGTTTCATTTTATTAATCCTAATTGTGGACAACGGTGTTGGTAAGATTATTAGTAATTTATTTAGTATGATCAAAATATAATCCAATAATATTATTGTTTGTTTATTACAACAACAAACTAGCTATTCTAACATTCAAATCACTTTGGATGTTAACCAAGCAGGCTAAAGGCACCTTTAAAAGTTATTATCAATAGTGTAAGTTGAATTTTTTAGTGACGGGTTACAGGTTTAATGCAATGGCTAAACCATTGACTTCTAAAAACTTTTAAAAAGAAGACTAAAACCTATTATGTGTAGTACTAATAATATTACTTTGGAAGTAAGCCAAAGAGGATTATGTAGTATGCCGTCACAATATGCGGTATTTGCAACCTGTTTTACTTAATTAACAACATCATCTAAATAGTTTTCTTCTCCAAATACATTTTACTAGTTAAGTCCGTAGCCGAGAGGCGAGCATACCGGACTTGGTGTCGCTATCTCTGTGGTCCCGGGTTCGATTCCCGGTCGGTCAATGTAGTAAAATAACTTTTCTATATTGCCTCGGGTCTGGGTGTTGTGGTGCCGTCGTTGTTTCTGATTTCTTTAACACAAATACTTTGCCTACTTACCATAAAATCAGAGCAATGTATGTGATGTTGCCCAATAATATATTTTATACATTATTATTAATATAACTCGGTAACTTTTAGCCTACTTAGCTGTAATAGTTTTTTGAACTTCGTTATACATTATACTATAACTGTCGCGAAGTTTTTTATATTTCTTATAGTAACCATTTCGCATACCCATTCGAAATTACGGGTTATTAGTACTAATAGTCTCTGAACTTAAGGGTTCCGTTTTGACTACGAAACCATAAACAGGCTGATTTTGTTCAGCTGTTTTTAAGCATAATTAAACATAATGCAAAATCTATTAGATCTAACGGCCAAAAGAGATTTTAAATCTTACGTACCGATAAACTTTTTAGTTAACTTAGTAGGACAGCACTCGTAGAACAAAACATTCTTACCGAGTTTACTTTTCCACGAGCAGCGAAGTTCAACTTAGTGCCCGCAAACTTAAGCTTCGGTTGCTTTCTTAGTGCTAAGTTTAAGCTTTCAAACGTCATCGTTCTTTGGCTTGACTAAGGAAATCTTCTTACTATGTGCAATAAGATGTTACTTTGCAGTCGCATACGAAAACTTTGGTGAGAATTACCAGTTTCTAGACGCCTTGGGGAAAACAATTCCCCAGACGCAAATGCAGGCTCACTTTTGTTTGATGCAAGCAACCACTCAGTCAGTAGCAGTGAATATTATATTCTCATACTAATTTTCCGCCTTACGACTCTTTTTGTTTCAGTTTCTCTGCAGTTAAGGCGCGAGGTAAGGTAACATATAAAAGAGGTGTTTGAGGACAAGTTTTCTGGCGAAAATTCTGGATATAGGATGTGTAAATCAATATGTCATGTAACTTATATGTTGAAGTTTTTCCTGTTGTATCTAAATACTAGTTATTATTTCTTATAAACACTAAAAAAAAAACAAAGTACAAACTTGTACATATTTATATTTTAAACGACGTTTTTGTTTAGCTTCAAAGTTGGTTTAGTTATTTATAATATTCGTGCCTTTAGGATGAAGTTTTTTTTTTTAATTTGTCGACAAATTAAGAATTATAGGAATTTTTAATGGATTTTACTCTTAGCTCCTACTTTTCCATGAGCGGATATTTTGCTCGCAACGATGATCTATTTGCACAGGAGCGCAGCGGATGGATGTTTAGTCTGCCAGAAGCATTTGTATTATCTTAGGCACATTATAGAAGTCGCATTAGTCGACGCTAAATGCTCAAGGTCACTTGCCTTACCCGTCGCCTTAAGTAGGTACGGTACGGTAGGTCTATCTACCCAAAAAGTTAAAGGTCATTGAATCGATTTCGAAGGTCCAACACCTAGAGATCAATATTAATTGAGAAAATTTGACGTTTTGTGGTAGATTGACGAGCTGTTGTCTGTACTTACTTCTAACTCCAATAAGTACAATGTTTAAAATACTCAACAGGGTCTATAATTAATTATTTTATTTATAACTCCTGTGCAGCATTATAGAACGGAATAAAATATTGAATTGAATTAATTAATCCTTGCAATAATAGGGTCATCAAATTGTGTTTTAGTGCGCATGCTAGCCAGGCTGGTCGTCAGTTTACCTTGTGTGTTGATGTCCTACGCTACGCTTGCCGGCTACGGTTATTTTGGACCCCTACCGGAAGATTATTTTTAAGAAATTGCTTCAAGCGATAAGACTGCTAAATTTTTACAATTCTTGGACTTGGATTTGATAGGTGGACCACCTGTTGTACATTTTTAAGTTTGTGCAATAAAGTTTTAAATAAATAAATGTCTGGGCCAACAACCCGACTGGTGTAGACGTGCAGTAATTCGCCTTCAACGGCAAGGGCAAGGGTTCTATGGCCTGTTCGGGTCAATTCTAAAAACTCTATTCTCTAAGTTGGCTCAAGTCTGAGTGCTGGGAAATAATATTGTACATACGCCCCTGGCATAATACATTGTATGGTACCTCGTAACAAAATAATGTTATTTCCTTACTTCGACACCATGTCAATAATTAGTTAAAAATGGGGATTGATATTTCCAGCACTGAACATCTGATAACGATGATGATAAAAAATTTCTTGTACTTTGTTTCTTTGTGTGATTTGCAATAAACAGTTTCTTTTCTATCTAATTAATCTCTTATACTTATTTATATTCATCTTTTTGCAAAAGGTATGTATTCTCTAAACATATTCCTCCAAATACATATATATCCTCCCAGACAGCACTCACTGCTCGTTTGTCACACATAGCTACAATCCCAGGTGAGGTGGAGTGCCGGGTCACTCAGTTATTTGCAATGTAAACAACACCTCTCAGCTCACTTCTGGGTCAACAACTGTGCTATATGTATAGCTAGGCTATGTTACACAAGGAAATATGGTTGTCTTATGTTAAACTTGTCTGGTTTTAAATTATTTATGAGTAACTACCTAGCTTCTGCCTGCGATTTCGTCTGTGAAGATTTCAGAATGAAGTTAAAATGGAATGAAAAATCATTGCAGGAGAACATAAAAACAGGACAGAAAATTGTATCCTATGACTATGCTAGATAGATATGCTAGATAATATCTGTATTATATTTACCAAAGAGCATTGCCCATCTGTTATCCAAAAAATGCTTAAGATGGACAACAATGAAAGGCCAAACAATATTTTTAAATCCATTACAATTTAGTAATCAGCTAAAAAGTAGGAAAATGGTATATGCTGTGAACTTCAATATGCTTTAAAAATAAATAGAGTCGTCGTTATATTAACATAAATTAAACCACAAACGCGAAACAATGAATCGAGCGAACGGATGGCAAGAGCAGCTTCATAGTTCTATTACAAAATAATTGAAGAAAAAAAACAATAAAATGAATATTTAACAATTATTTATTACATACAAACTCTACATCACAAAGTTAGCATTATTTAAAGTTAAATACAAGAAAGTTATTAGAATGACCAACATTTACAAAATCATAACACCTGATGATGGTCATAGACATAGATAGATGATGGGGCATAGAGAAGTTCTCTGTGGTCACATAGAAAAAGTTGTTGTATTGGTGCACCAGATTCGAGTCAGCCCTTCATCATCATCATCATCATCATTTCAGCCATAGGACGTCCACTGCTGAACATAGGCCTCCCCCAGTGACTTCGGTTTGGCCGGTTGAAAGCGGCTCGTATCCAGCGGCTTCCTGCAACCTTTACCAGGTCGTCTGTCTACCTTGTAGGTGGACGTCCTACGCTGCGCTTGCCGGTACGTGGCGTCAATTCCAGAACCTTTCTGCCCCATCGGCCGTCAGTTCTACGTGCTATGTGCCCCGCCCACTGCCACTTCAGCTTGCTTATCCGTTGGGCTATGTCAGCAACTTTTGTTCGTTTACGAATCTCCTCATTCCTGATTCGATCCCGTAAAGAAACGCCGAGCATAGCTCTTTCCATAGCACGCTGTGCAACCTTGAGCTTTCTTATGAGGCCCATAGTGAGAGGCCACGTTTCAGTTCCATATGTCATCACTGGTAACACACACTGGTTGTAGACTTTCGTCTTTAGGCACTGAGGTATTTTGGACGAGAAGACGTTACGTAGTTTTCCGAACGCTGCCCAGCCGAGTTGGATTCGACGATTGACCTCCTTCACAAAATTTGACCTACCCAACTGGATCACTTGTCCCAGGTAGACATATTTGTTAACAATTTCGAGAGTAGAGCTCCCAATAATAATAATAATAGAGTCAGCCCTTAAGTAAAAGTAAAAACAGCTCGTATCATCGTCACATTATCGTGAAACGACTTCAGATAACTACTAAGCTACATTAAGTCTTGCCTGATTCGGTAACTTGATGAAAAAACCTAATCCGAGAGGGGAGTACACGCATTGACAGAATGATTAGTGCCGAATGCCGAACTATCGATACTTCCGTTATCGATAGTTGAACTCGAAGTAAGATAAAATACGTGCAGAATCGTAGCTTTTAATTTTGACCCAACGATACTATTACTACAGTTTGTTGGTACTAGTAAAGTTTTTTTTCCTGGTATCGTTTTGACGACCTCGGTAGCGGAGAGGCGAGCATACCGAGTCCGGTATGATCGAACCCGAAAATCGATCGAACCCGGGGCCACACCAGGTCTGGTGTCGCTATCTCCAAGGTCCCGAGTTTTAAGTCTGTAGTCCTTGCTTTAAGTCTGTACATTATTTCGTATTATTTTTTGTGATAGTTATATGTAATGTACTGTGTATATGTGACTGTTAGGTATTGTAGTTATCTATGATGTAAGTAGTTTTGTTGTGTTTATCTAGTGGAATGGTGTCTGGTTTATTGAAATGTATGGTTTTGTCTGTAAGGATTGGTCTATCAAAGTACATCTTGTAGTTGCTACTCTCTAGAACTGGTTTATTATCGTCAGTTTTAAGTATCGATAGTAAATACTACCGATATGACAAACCGATTGGCGCAGCGGCGAGATGATGCGCGTTGAGTGCAAAGATCTCTGGTTTGATTTGAACAAGTTTTAAGTAAACTTTTCTAACAATTTAGATTGGGAGGTGCCCCGGCAACTAATTGAACAAAAACGTCTTGTACTTCGTGTTACAAGAATGATGTTAATGTCGTACTAAGAGTTGACAAATTGGTGTTTTGTCTGGCTCATATACATTTATTTATATTAATCGATTATGTCAACAAATTTTATACTATGGATAATACTATAATACTATCCTATTCACAAGCGTACTATTGCTTAAAATCGATAAGCCATTTTTGAAAGACAATCAACAGTCTATCGATAATGACCACTCGATCTGCATCACTACGATTAACCTTACGTTACAATATATTGGGAACATACAAATTGATTTCGAGGTTAGCACAACCAAGAATTTAGATCTTCTAGACGTGCCCATATTTTTTACAAACAATCAATTAGGTAGGCACTGATTTGGCTGTAATTGTGATGTGATGTACTTTTAAGCATAGATTACTTACTTATCCTTTAAGGATTTGTTTTTTGACAGATCACTAAATCTGTCAAACAAAGATTACCTGTCAAGTGCTTTTAAATTCCTCTTAAAAATAAAATGATCTGTTTTTGAAAAAAAAAAAAAATTAAACATGATTTACTGGATTGCTTTGTATAATTTATGATTTTTGGCCTATTATAACGAAAATAAGAACGGGCAACAAAAATAACGCAGTTGTGAAAACTACGATACAAACTCAACCTAGAAAAACACAAGCATGTTTAAACGGATTTCTAAAAGAGTTTGCAACCCCACAAATCTCAGGCCAACACACTGAAAACAATCCATTCTAGGTCACTTTCATACACTATGAACTGACCAACATATATTGTAGGCACTACTACCAGGGTACACTATTGTTGTTTCACAGAAGATTGATCGCCTAACAAACGTTTCTAAAACAAACCGGTTTTATGTTTCATACATGTAGGAAAAGCTATATGACTGATAATGGTTGGAAGGAAAGATAAACATTTGGATTATTACAGTGGCCATTGGGAAATTGATGTGAGTATATTTTTTGAGCACTACGAGTAATAAAAATTTATCACAGTTTTAAAAAAAATGGCTTTGGACGCACCGGGATTGACCGTATAGATGAAGAAGAAGAGTTTAAAAACTATTTAAACACTTTCAAGTTTTTTGGGGAGACCTTTGCTTAGCAGTGGAATAAAAGAATATTTACGAAACATCTATTAAAATAATAAAGTTATTTAACTAACATTGGCTTTATTAAAAAAAAAAAAAAAAACTCAACTCAAATAACGTTTTTATGCCGCAAAAAGCCATCATAAAAGAGTTAAAAGTATCAAAGTTTTCTACTAAAATTAAAAATGCAAGTAAAAGGGTTTTAATTGAATCATCCCACACCATTTCAGTTTAAAAATACACCGAATAGATACTGTCTTCAAACTTTTAATTAATAGAGCGTGACCTAATTGAATCAAAACTCTTTTGTCACGAATAACAAAAGAACTACTAATGAGCCTGAAAAATGGAGTGGGTCCCACGAGAATTCTAATTTATTGAGGTCACTAGTCTTCGCTCGTGTCTTCGTCCGCATGGACGATGTCTTGGGAAAGGAGGCCTAGACATACGACCGAATTTAGTCCAAATTGATTGATATGTTGGACTTTCTGGAGACTAGGGATGTGGAACTATTCATTAGGAGTTACCGCTACCGATAGTTGGCCTTAAGAAATAAAACTTAGCTTCTTCAAATAAAAAGAGGTTAATTTTTATTTTTTATTTGGCCGTCAAGTATGATGGTTGGCCTAAGATTACAATTTTATTTTTCATGGGTTTATGTATTTCTGGGAATGCTTACTAAATTAATAATTTAAAAAAAATAAAAGTATTTTGTTTATTTTGTATTTATCTCCGACTTCAAAAAAATATTTTCTTTTTTTATTTGAAGTTGGTTGTTTTTTTTTTTCCTTTTTTTTCGTTCAATCGAAGTGTATTTTGTGTAAGGGGCTCAAAATCATCGTTTTAAAACAGAACTGCTAGTTTGCTGGATACAATTTTAATAAGACCAACTTAGAAATAAATTTCCTATCAATCAAAAAGGATTATCAAGATTGGTCGTATTAGTAAAAATGTATGCAAAAAATCATATCATATTTTTGATGTTTTTTGGAGTCGGTTTAAGATCAGACATTGACCGCCTTTTTAATGAAAGTTCGCCATATAATAGAAATGCTTGACTTTTAGTCGTGTACGTCAAATCTTTTTAAACATATTTTTTTCTGTTTAAGGGGGATTCTATAAGGCAGCCGTTGAAACCTTTTTTTTTCAAATAACGACTGCTTTTGTAAAAAACGACAGAAATTATATAATTTGTAGGCGATCCTTTAATGTTGTTAAAGTACTTTTAACTACTACTTTACTTCGACATAATTTTATAGATACCAGAAAGATAGATTTGCATACCAATACAACTTTTTATAGGATTTACGAGAACCTCATATAAATTTATAGCATGGAAATTCATCTCCAGGCTATAAATTGTGCCCTAATACCTTGGATCGTAATAAGATAACACGAAATTTCAATTTTACAGGTATGGAACTGAAACGGTGAAAGGAAAATGCAAAAAAGTGTACCCAACACAAAAAATATTTAAAAATCGGCCACGTGAATGCTATTTATAAAGTTTTATGACTAATAAAATATTTTTAAATCATATCAAATCATTTATTTTCCAGAATACATAATATGATTTCAGTTGAAATTCTATTCTATTCTATTTTAAATTTCTACTGTAGTCTTAACAAAAATGTTTGGAACAACTGTTTTTTTTAAACCTTGATATTTATTTTATTCAAAAATCAACCAATCGAATGTTACTCTCAACCAACTCAATCAAATTATTCCTGATTTCACTATTTGTTTCTCACAATATAGGTTGTAGATTGTTTTTAATGAGAAGAATAACTTAAAGAAGATTACATTCTTTTAACTCTGTATCAAAAGCTGATTCTGTGCTTTCTTCCTTAGTCGAACTGAAATAAAATTTTATTGCTTTTCCCATCTAAAGGTGGATGAAGAAATGGCTTTGTACTTAGTTGAAGAACTCATTGAAGGTATTAACGGCGGTATCAGCCTAATGCAACTCCATTTTACAAAATACTCTTCTGTTTTATGACCCTATATTTCTTAAATGGCCCTAACGTAAATATAGGATGATTAAAGTAAGTTAAGAGTATCAATTACAAATAAATACAACACCTTTAATTTGAAAATAACGAACATTTCCTTTTTTTTGTCTTTAACCGACCAGAATAAGTTTATAACAGACATCAAGAACAAACGTATATGCATAATGTATGTAATGATGTTATGTCAACATTTGTGGTCTGTAAAAACCGCAATATTTGATTCTATTTTGAATTCAACATATTTTTTATTGACACAAACATTGTAGTCAATTAACGTAGTTTTAAGTAAATTATTATAAACCAAATGGGTTAATTTGCCTGAAATAAAAGATTTTTAATTTTTAAATATTTTTTTCTATAATATAAGGTACTATAGTACGTTACTACATGTTGACACACGTAATTTTGTAGCACAATAGGTTTTTTTTAAAATATTGGAATATTACAGGGCAGACTTGTAGGGGGTGGCAAAGAATAAAATCCTTGAAGTGGTTTGCACAAAATTGTTTAACACTGCCACATCCAGGAAAATATAATTCCGCCTTTAAACCCCGAGCGCGGGCGGCTCGATTCTTACTCAAACATAGTTAAGGGACGGACACACAGCGAGTATTTACATTGCAAGCAAATCCAGTGTAACGAGCTCATTCTGATCCCAACCTTATTTTCTATTGTCATTTCTATACCCTTATCGTTTGATAGAACTTGATTAACAACCTTTAGACCCTTATCGATTATTATCGATATTTATTAACAGATGATTAAATTATTAACAGACTTCAAGTAACTCCCCTAACTTACTAAAGGCCAGTTTCACCACTTGCTGATAAGTTCCAGATAACCTATCTGACACTTTTTTACAGCTAAGTGTATGGGTTATCTGTCAAAACAAGTGCCAGATAGGTTATCCGGAACTTATCAGCAAGTGGTGAAAGTGGCCCTTAGTCTGTTAATAATTAACCGGGTATAGTTAACCCATCGAACACTTACCATTTAAAGCAGCAATTTCGTATTAGTGCTTTAAACCTTTCTTTCATCTTTCTCCGAAACGCGTTAGTGATTTTTCATTCACATTTAGTATGAACTGACAAGTCCTGTCAACTCTAGCCAATACAAAACAGTACAGCTACAGAAGAAATATTGACGGAATTTTCGTGGAACAAAATAAATGACATTTCTACTTTATGTTGACTATTCGCTGTGTGCGCGATGACAGCGCCCCTAGTGACCAAAATTATTGTGGACTTAAGATCTTTCAAATTATGGCAACTAGATGGTTTGAGAATGATTTTCGGATTGTTTTTCTTTGAAATTAGATGAAAATATCTTAAAAGTTTGTGCATATTATAATAAGTGATTTTCTTACTTGAACTAAATTGAATGTTAATACGTACGGGATTTGGAGCAATACAACATGATATAACTTTCCAACCTCAAACTGTGCAAAAAGGAAAAATATATATTAGCACAGCATGTGAGAGGCGTTGAAAAGCTTAGAGCCAACGGACAAAGCTACTTAATAAGAACTGTGATTATAAGACAAACGTCTGTGACACAAACTCCCTACAAACTTTTTTCTTTTCACTACAGCTATGCATTTAGGTCTTTGCTCCAATTTCCATCTTGATATTGGAAACGAATAAAACATGCACGAACTGTCTTTCCCATTTCCATCCCGTTTCTACACTTTATAACACAACACGTACTGTGACCTATATCGCGAATTTTAACGTTTTTACTTAAAAATACTTAATAATGTTAGTATGGAATTCTAGGAAAATATAGCAATTTGACACTGACAGTCCAGAGTTTTTTTACATTTCTGCCACATTGCGTGCTGCGATCGATTTGACGGCCCCCACCATCCACTTTGCACATAGCGAATAAATAGGTAGGTAACTGTCACAAAGTTGACATTTTACAAAGTGTTGCATTATTCAACTGACATTTGTCGCGCTTAGTTGAACGACGCAAGACAGTCTAATAACTCTAGTTTTTGACAGTTAGTTAACCTACCCCCGTACCTATAGTGAACTATCCTCGGTATCCTACCACTGGTAGTCTGTCAAAATAACTAAGCCCCCATATACCGCCCCGCACCTTCGAAATTGTAAAAAAATATATTTGATGCTCTTTAAATTATCATCGAGGTAGCGCGCTAGTTTGTACATACAGAGCTTTAATTTTTTTAACGAATTCGATGTTGCTCTCATTATGAAAATTGTTGTATTTGTTGTTAAACTATTCTTTTGTACACCCGTTATAAATATTATAATTGTCAAATAGTTTTTAAATAAGTAAATTGGAGGAAGATGGTGATGTATGGAATAAAAAAAACATAATTCGTCTGAATAAAGAATGGCATTTACGAATATTGCCAAGAAAATAAATGATTTTTTTTTAAAATAAAATTAGACCCATAACAGATCATTGCTACTTATTTGATTGTCAATTAATTTAAGTTACACGATGTATGCTGTATCGACACCAAATAGTTTACTAGTTGGTCGAGCTAGACATACTATCAGAGTAAACTATCCGCAACGTTTAAACAATGTAGTAAGTAGTTGTCTTGACAGCGATATGATATCGTAATATACATCTAACATTACGGCAATTGCTTGGTTTCAAACTAGGGCATACCCCATTGCAGCGCAAAACAACAGCCCGGTTCTCACTAAGAAGGCTGTAACAGCACTTTTTCAAAACGGCTTGTATTGTTGTACTAAATAGAGATGAGCGACTATCGACAATTTTCTTTAACTATTCACAATATTATCGATAATGCTTGAACTTTACTATCGAAAAATTTAGTTTTATAACACACGCTTTACAGCAGTACCAAATAATAATAAAAGATTCAAGTTTAAGTGTTTGTGGTTTTCTTTAATTCATAATATTAACTTCTAATATGTTATTTTAGCTTTTGCCTGTGACTTCGTCTGTGTTGAAATGACCCGGATAATAAGTAGGTATGGCCGGCCATGGTCTATCGGTCGGTATGCCAAATTTCAATAAAATCCATTTGGTAGTTTTCGCGTAAAAGAGTAAGAAAGATCCACACATCCTCACAATCTTTTGCATTTATAATATAAGGGTGTTTTAAATGAATCTTTAATGTTATTACAGTCAATGACCACAACCTGTTTTTGTAGTGTTGTAAGTATGAATTCAACTTGTATGAAATGAGTACACTTTTGGCTGCTGATGATATTTATAACTTTGACTTATTGGATGACAAAAAGACGGATGAGACCACATAACAAAAATAACTTTTTTTTTGTTTTTCGGGGCCGAGGAGTTAACAGGCAGAGTAGTGAGAGAAGAAGTCACTTTGCTAAAGAAGCTAGCCTGTACTAGTTGGAACTATTGCTGATATTACGACTTTCGATGTCTTGAATTCACAGCACTCTTCATGTATTGGGTAAATTTTTATTAGTGTAAATTACTAAAGGGTTTGGATATACTCATGACAGAAAACAACTCTGCCTCTCTGCCTAGCATGGGCACTAAAACACGATATGATATGATATGATATAGCGATATATTGACACCGACTGTAAAAATATGATAGTTAAAGCCGCCGTGTAGAATCGCCGTGCCGGTTACGGTACATATTATGGTCGCTGTTTCGATAAAAAATCTAAATGGCGGCTATATTCATCATATTTTTACAGTTGGTGTCGATATATCGCTATATCATATCATATCATATCGTGTTTTAGTAGTCATGCTAGGCAGGCTGAGCCTATCTCAAATTTATTATCAGTATTATTAGTATTATTTGTGTTCGTCGTACGTACGTACGTGCTGTCCGCGATCATGTTAAGAAATAGTTCTCATAAGTACTAAAAAAAATTAAGTTAAGATAGATAACTAGTTTCTTGGGAAAAAAATGCTTGATATTATGAGCGTATGTCAATTGCTGAACATAGGCCTCCCATAGTGACTTCTAGATTGGCCGGTTGGAAGCAACCTGCATCCAGCGGCTTACTTCAATCTTTCCAACCAGGTCGTCTGTCCATCGTGTAAGTGGACGTTCTACGCTGCGCTTGCCGGTACGTGGCCTCTATTCTAGAACCTTTTTGTCCCATTGACCGAGTGCATATAAACCTTTAAGCATTTTACACTAACAAAAATGTACCTAATAGTATGTTATATAAGTACTATTGATAATGTTATTAATAACGTAGCGCAAATATTAATAAAACAATAGAATTATCAGGTATTATTTGTACACTAAAGCGTATATATGCTATTAATTTCTTATTATTGGACAAAATAGGATAGCATTGTGAGGAATCTCGTTAAATAAAATACATTAGATTGAGATGTTACTGGGATTGAACAAAACTTTTTTTTATGCTAACACAAAAAAGAGCCGTAAATATAATGTATTTTCTAATCTAAAATACAATTTCATCTGATAGCATATATATTCATCTGATGCAAGCTCTTAATATGACAAGGCATTTAATTTAGTATCGAGTTAGTAAATTGAAGTAAACATCAGTTGAATATTATTATTCTTGTATAATAAGTACAAGAAATAAAAACATTGTAGTACTTAAATGTCGTGTTGGGGACGGCCATAAAGAATACACTTCCCCATCGCCAACAGGAGGCGTGTCGTAAGAGGTGACTAATTCCTGTAGCAAGAGACGGGCAGCAGCGTCTGCGTGCGAAACCTTATAAAAGACTGCGCTCGCCAACCCGCCTGCAAAGCGTGGTGAGTATTGGCAATCCCCCAATGAAAATCATTGGTGGAGGTATGTGTTCAGCAGTGGACGTCCTGGAAATGATGATGATGATGACTTAAGTACCTACTTAATGTGTATTAAGTTTAAACCTTTTTTACCTGAATGTGTATAATGCAAAAACGAAGTACACGAATGAAGAAATACACGTACATACATCACGTAACAGTCATATTCAGAGATGTAATTTTAATCATGACAAAGAATCCTACATTTCTATTTATTACATGCTTTATTTTTCTTTAAGAGCTTATTTCATTACCACACGACTGCATGTATTCTCTGTGGCGGTCTCTGGGGATGTCCAGTATGGTATTTTTAGAGGCTTAAACCGAAAGGTTGAATCTATTCACACAGACAATGTAGAAAAATAATTAAAATTCATAATATATATGCCGAACTAATTTTCAATTCTCCGAAATTATAAAAAGATTGACGTGTCCTCACATTTACTGAGCGATGGAAGAAATCTGACTTCTGACACTCCATTTTCTTTATCTTTCTTACAGAGAAAGGTGCGTCACCTCTTTCCAATTGAAAACACTAGTATTTATAGTGTAACACAAATAACGTCCGTCCCGACGCCTTAATATTGTTGGACAAACACGGCAAAGTGCCTCACTACAAAGGAATGTCTCCCAGATGGGAGTGTTTTGAGCCCACTCGCGACCGCAGGCAACAAAGGAAAGGGTACGATGTACGCACATATTATAGACATAGTACACGTATGTGTACTATTTAGTACCAACGCTGCTGTAAATCACGCAATCTTTGTCTTCTATTTCGCTATTGTTATTGTCTGCTATTTAAATAAACGCTATTTAGAGGTAATCAAGAGGTTTAAAGCTGTTATTTATATTACATGTAAAATAAAACAACTTCTGCGTCTTTCTTTTAGGGCAGATTTTTCAATAGCCCAAAAACTTTTATGTGAAGAATAACTTTGACATGTTGACAGTTTTCGTATAGAAAATGTGTCAAACCGTAAATTTTATTCGTTGAATAAAAGTTATCTGGCGATTGAAAAATCGGACCCTAATCAACAAAATGGCGTTCATCAAATAGCTGACATTTGATTCTGAGTTTTATTCTATTAAAACGTGAATTTCTCTAATTTTATAAAGCGACTATTTAACTAGCAGAGGAGGAGGACACACACACACACACATGATAAAATGGTGTTTAACCTACAATATTTCTAAACGAACTATCCAACGACCATGCGAAAAATAAAATAATTTTTTTTTACTGCAGGTAATTCATCTTGGATAAATTATCTTGTGCCGTGTGGGGACGGCCGTACAGAATACACTTCCCCACCGCAATCACGAGGCGTGTCGTAAGAGGCGACTAATGCCTGTAGCACGAGACGGGCAGCAGCGTCTTGTTACGAAATATTATAAAAAAAATGCGCTCGCCAACCCGCCTGCCAAGCGTGGCGAGTATTGGCAATCCCCCCCAATGATAAGGGAGGCCATTGTTCAGCAGTGGATGTCTTATGGCTGAAATGATGATGATGAATGATGCATTCATCTTAGGTATTTTTCAAATAACTACACAAAGTAATTAACTTATAACTAGTTTTTTTCTCAAATATCTTCTAAAAATCTGTGCTAGGCTGGTCTCTTTTTGGCTTTTTGCACAAACATAATGTTAATCTAAATCTGTCTAAGTAGGTACTACGTTAAACAATACAAAAAGACTCAACTGTTTGCCAAAACAAAAATCTAGGTAAATTGGTTCCTAAATTGATTTCAGTAAAGATCAAAGCAATCAAACCTTCAATATTAGGTTTGTTACCGAAGGTATACGTACTTACATTCAATTTTGTGACATTGATTAAGGTACATTACGTTTGCTTACTCGAGTACAATAATCTTCGAGAATGACGCTCGTCCCTAATAACTCTGAAGAGCCAAAATGATTGGGTTATCCTATAGTTCTTATTTGCTCGTGATAAGATTCAAAATCGTTTAGCTTTTCCCGCATTTGTATAGGAAGGCAAAGCATAACGGATTATCTCGGATTAGGACATTTTTATTCAAAGATTACTTTTCTTTGACAAATGTACCGTATTGTTAAGTGAGAGTTGAGAAGCGCTCCAGGTGGATTCCAAAGGTTTTAAATTATCGAGATGGGTTTTCTTTTATATATTAATGTGGAAATTCAGTCTTAGAAAACTTTTTATTGTAATTAATGTAATCGTTCACGGACATGAAATCTCGGCATTCAGGGTCGAACCTGTGAGAGTGATACGAGATTGGATGCTTATCCAAGACGGGCAATTCTGGTGCTTGTCATGTATAGCGCTTTAGGTATAATATGGTGTAACTATAGCGATTTTGAAATCTGAATTCAAATTCAAATTGTTTATTTGCCATTAAGTAGGGTACAGTACATAAAATGTGATCTTAGGAATAAATAAATAGTGCGTTGACCTACTTAGCTATGTTAAACAGCATGCAAATATTTAATTACAAGATAATTTTTTTTTTCAAAGTTAACAGTAGTCAAATTAAATTATTTATGTCAGTAATTAATGGTTAACAATGTCAAAGAATACAATTGAAATATCACTTTAAGAACACTAAAATGTTTTTTTTTGTTCATAAAATAGTCAATCAAACTATGCATGTGGTCATCGACTTTTAATGCTCACTGTACAATGGCGATTTTCTCGTCTATTGCATGATGTGTGTCGTTGGATAGGTCGTTCAAAAATATTGTGGGTGTGCAAAAACCACTTTTAGATCCAGGGATCCACTTTCATAATATTAGGCTCATCATCATGTCAGCCATAGGATGGCCACTGCTGAACAAAGGCCTGCATCAATGACTTATAATTGAGGGGGATTGCCAATACTCACCACGCTTGGCAAGCGGGTTGGCGAGCGCAGTTTTTTATAAGATTTCGCACGCAGATGCTGCTGCCCGTCTTGTGCTACAGGAATTAATCGCCTCTTACGACACGTCTCCTGTTGACGGTGGGTCTTTACGGCCTTTACGGCCGTCCCAACACGGCACCAATATTAGGCTATAAAGCGCAATTATTTGTTAAAGTCAAGTGTCTTCTCTTTACGCCATGCGGCTCACCGGTGAGCCGCAAACAATAGATTTTCTATTGTGTCTAGTTTGTGGCAGTCAAAGTCTTAACAGCATAATTGTTATTAGAAACGTGAAAATTCTCGACAGTAGTAATACATACCGAAGTTATAAAGAAAACAATCACAGCTTAGTTGGCATTACAAGTTACCGAATTAACTTAAAACAATACATAGATGATGTAGTTAATGTTGTAAAACAGGTAGCAAATACCGCATATTGTGACGGGAAACTACGAAACCTTATACACGCGTGGCCGGACCCGCACTTCAGGTCAGTTTACATTGTTTTATCATCATCATCATCATTTCAGCCATAGGACTTCCACTGCTGAACAGCTGAACATAGGCCTCCCCCAGTGACATCCAGATTGGCCGGTTGGAAGCGGCCCGCATCCAGCGGCTTCCTGCAACCTTTACCAAGTCGTCTGTCCACCTTGTAGGTGGACAGACGCGTAACCCATGCGTGTAAAAAAAGTTTATTATTAACACTATTCACGTGTTCATTTTAACTCTTTCTACATCATCATAATCAGTCTTTAGAAGTCCACTGATGGGCATAGACTCCCCCATAGAACGCTATAGAAGATGAATGGGGAATATGCATGTTTTTTATTTGTCTTAAAATAAATAGTACTTAATTATAATTATTAAAACTTTAAGAATTTTCGAAAAATATTGTAAATATCTGACTTACTGCCTATTAAAGCCGTGTGTTAGACAAGGAGGTCCGATATGTACCGTGACGTCACATTACACGTCCGTCATACATTTATCATAGTAAAAGTTGTTTTAGAAAGAGATAGGTATACCTTAATTTCTAATTACTGTATTACGGTAATTTTTTACCTAAAATCAATTTTGTTATCACTATTACCACTATAATTTCATATATTTTCCCATAAATATAGTAAATACAATACTTTTTTTCATGTATTCCCTATTGCTAACCTATAAATTGGCCTCTACGCTTGCTCGGTTTCCGTACACTATTTCAAGCCAGTCACAAACGGTCTACGCAATTACTATCTACTGTCTCTAAATACTTGACCATCGCAGTGAACAGAGGCACCAAACTGGAGTCAGCAATTTCAAATGGCCTAGCCATTTAAGGTAGTGTCTACTAACTAATACAAAGGGACTACAAATGAACGCTTTGTTTTGTAGGAAGACTAGAATGGGTTGAGTTGAATGTATCACTGGTTTGTAATGGGTTGAAAATAGTTTCTTAACCTTTCACCCAACCAAACCGATGATATAATTGCAAGCTATTTAACCCCTAATTGCTATGATAACAAAAGTTAAATCTTTTTTTCGTTTCAGGATAAATTAACTTACCCTATTAGCCCAGGGAAACGAAACACAAATAAGTTTTATTGTTATTCGATCTTATACATTTTGTTGGTATTGTTACGAGTAGTTGCTAGTTGCTGTATTGAACAGCTCTTTTTTGTCTCTGTATCGTTTATTAGCTCTCTTCCCCAGACACTGTGATAGAATTAACAATGTGTCCGTAATAAAAAAAAAACAATAAATAGTTTTGACTGTGCCAAGCCTGGACTACTTATTTGTAAAACGACCTAAAACAATCCACATCATCAAAGAGTTTATCAGTTGGGGTTTGATAAGTTAAATAGTTATTATGCAAAAAAGAAATTGAAAACCAATGGATTGTTTTAAAGCTCTGGCTTACATTACGTTATAGCTTACATTATTGCCTAGTCTAGCCTAATGATTAATTAATCAATAAATAATTGTGGTCGTATTTGGGCAGCCAAAAATATGTAACACGCAATTCGTTTTCAGAGTTGCTATTTATGACTTACCATTGTTTGATTACAAACGTAGTGTAGGGATGCCCAGCTCGATGGGCTGATGACTTTAGGAAGATGGTTGGCAGTGGATGGGTAAAAAAAGCGGGAGATCGTGCTCTTTGGCGCTCTTTCGTTTAGGCTTACGTCCAGCTGTGGACTGCAATAGGCTGACATGATGATGATGATGATTATTTGATTAATAGGTAAGTGGTTGTTCATATTGTACTTCCACTGACAAAGGTCAAAATTACTGATTCCTTAAATGTTGACGACTAAAATAAAAACGTTTATTGAATTAGCATTTTTCCTTCGTGAGATTTATACCTCCGACCGCTATGTTCATTTTGTTTATCGGTATTTTTTTCACTCGTAGATGTATAAGGGCTCTCTCTTTACTTTTCACTTGACACTCTCATTTGGAAACCCTGTATAATGATACTGTACTATAAAAAACAAGCACTACATACCTCAGCTAGCGTTGACCCAGGTATTTTCAGGCAGAACATAAAAGGCGTGTTAACTCTCTTCAGGATTTCGCGAAAATCGAGCGGGACACCCCGGGGGCGCAGTAGTCTGAAGTACGTCCCTAGTGATGACCCGTGGGACGCTAGGTGTGTCCCGAAGAGACGCATGAAGCCGCCACCTGTAGAGTAATGAAGGGTTAACATTAGACATTCGAGATTTTGGGTATGGTTATGGGTAATTTGGATTGGATCACATTTTTTTTACAGGCCGTGGCTCAAGCTGAGTGGAATCCTTAAAAAAAACAAAAAAATCTTAATTTAGCATAAAAATAAAAACAAGATGAATTTTCTCTGTGTTAAGATATACACCGTTCTTTTTTAACCACCATAAAGACGTTTACAGGATATTTTTTCCATGAACATAAACTACTTTTTGCATGGGACCAATTTCTAAATTTAAAAACGACATTTTCTCATACTAAACCACAGACCAGACATTTGACATTACTGCAACTGACAAATTGAAGTGAATGGAATGAAGAATCAGTTACATGTTCAGTTCAATAAGTAAATAATCTATGGTTTTTGCTATCCAATTCTTAAATGTCTTAGGACGGTAAAAAAAGCACGGTCTATTATGTTGTCAATACTAATATTTGTAAAAAAATTACTAATTCCGTCCGGCTATTAAAGTGAGATTGAGTAGGTACAAATATCTAAACATAAAATATCTAAATAAACTAACTCATTTATGTGTAGTATCAGTAAGATGTACGTCGTTAATTTTAACGACCTCTATTGCACAATTAGCAAGTAATACAAAAATCTTACATGTATTTCTTGATGTGATAAATTATTCCTATCTCCTTACAAGTATGAAAACAATTATTTTAAGCCAGTAAAATAATTTATAATTTCAGACGAAGTCAAAAGCTCTAAGAGATCAGTGAATTTTCCAGACTTTTCGGAAAATTAGACACGTACCTAATTAAATTGTAATAACAATGAAAGCTTAGCAAACTCAGGTAAAGATTTCATAAAATCCCTATTGTAAGGCTTTTTGTATGAAAATCTATTATGTTCACATTCCTAGAGCATTCCATGTAATAAACGTATTTTCAGTATAAGGTAGTGTATTATACTTAATTACCAAGTAAAACCTTTAAAAATATATAGTTAAATTAATTCATTAATAAGACAATATAAAGGACAATGGTAAAATCGTGCCCTGTGCAGATCTTTATAGATAAATAGATACTCTTTATTGTACACCACACAAAAGAAACAAATCACAGGAAAGTAAATACATTAAGAATAGCAAAATTTAGGCGGTCTTATCGCTGGAAGCAATATCTTCCAGACAACTTTCAAGTTTTTCATTTTCTTTATTGTTTTATTGGTATGTCACAGGGCACCCAACATTTTTAAGGGAGCAAGATGGTGTTAATTAAAAAACTGGAACTTTTTTATTTGATAGTCTAAGAAGTTTAGAAACACAGTTGAACGTGCCTACTTACGGGATGATTTTGTATAACAACCTCATAAACTTTCACCTACGTAATTATTATACGCCATGATGTTAATATAGCAGACCATCCTTGTATGTTATAGGAAAAGCCTACAGGGTAAATAAAGTACAAAATACACAGACAGAGTTGCAAAACATAGAAACTCCGAAAAGCAAATTTTTGGTGGATTGGGATTACCTACAACAATCCCTCACACAATCACCATAACATGTATCTAAATATTTTGAGTAGAGGTTTGTGACAATTGAGGGGTTCCAATTTAATTGAATTAATAAAACTGTTCGGCCGCTTCGTAATTTTCGAATACATAGTTCATATTTTAATTTAAAACTTTTTTTTGCATTTACAATAATGCTAGTTTATTATAACAAGGATAATGTTTTGACTTAACTTTTTTTAACTCTCCTAATTTTGACTATTCTATTTTGAAAACCCGGCCAAGTGGGAATCGTTCTCAAATCGGGAATCGAATACGTACGACAGACTTTCAAACCGAGTTTACTTTAATTTAGTTCGGAATCCTTAGCATGGTCCAGACATACACTCGACTAGTTTTTATTTTAATTTGTAGTTTGCGCTATTATATTATCATGGCTAGTTTTACCGCTCATCTGATATACACTGTTATTTTATCATAGATGGAGCAAAAACAATAATTTTTAACTTTATCGCTAGAGTTTTACTTAGTAATATAAACACTGCTTGTCCATGCTAGTAATTATTATATTGCTTGAGTAAAGAAAGAAAGAAAGTAAATTATTTATTTGGTTCATATCACAGCTATGTACTTAATTACTTATAATAAATTAATAAAGGCAAAAAGAAACTGTAATACGAACCCAAATTGGTTGCCACTCAGTTATTTTGCACTAACAAAGATAGTAGTAGTACTGCCTTCGATTAAAAAACTTGACAAGAATATAAAATCACAATAATAATACTAAAAATAAAAGCTAAATAACTAAATGGAGAAACTGTGTTGTTATTCCCCCGGCAACGATCAATACACCTATATAAATAATGCATCACCCTGAATTGTACATCAGGTAAGTTATCAGGCACTCGTTCTTATTTATCCCTTGGAGTAGGTAATATCTAAAACACTGGGGGAGATATTTTTAAACAACGATCGAGTTACAAGTTACGAGCTAGAATTACGCGGTTTTAGGTTAGGTTTGAAACAAAGATAAGTACAAAAATTTTGGTTTTTAATTGAAGAATTAATATAAATTCTTATAAAATCATCACATACAAGAGAATGTTATCATAAGATGCAGTTTTCTTTAATTAGATATTTGCCTCCTGTGGTACATTAAAAAAAACTATCTTTCCAACTAAATGAAACCGAATGATTGTGTTGTCTAACTTAAACACTGACTGATCTGTCACTCTCTGCCAAACGTTCATCACGAAAAGAAGGAACAAGACAAATATGTCAAATGAGTGTCATATTGTTTTTGTGTAAAAAAATGAGTAAGTTTATATTCAGGTATAATTATTGGGAAAAATTCTAAATACACAACAGCATAACCATTTCAAAATACTCATAAGTACAGGCACTTGATGGTCATTACAAATAATAGCGGTATTCCAAGTGAAAATTAAGGTAAAAAGCAGGCCTGATAATCACCTACGGACGTTACCGTGAATTTAATGGCTACCCTGGATCATTAGGAGGAAGGCGGTAGTGTAAAAAAGCCTAAATTATAAGGGTCGGGAAAAAATCTGTATATTTAGCTGGGATTTTTTGCAGCGATTTCGGGTTGAGAGTTTTATACGAAGAATATATTAGGTACAAAGTTAACTCGTATATACAGGATGTAATAGAAAGGTACAGCGGAATTTGTTTGTTTTACTACTCAAACACAAAAACGGCTTCTATGGGACCAACATAAAAAAAATACAAATTAACACCAAAACTCAGTTCTTTCGCGTCTTGCTAACTCATATAATAAACAGTTTGGACACATCGATCTATTTGCTAAATCTAAGGCTACGTTTAAAAAAGAAATCACGCCAGCGCTTAGGAATCTCTAATTATTGTTCCTAGGTGTCTGAAGCAAAAATCACCTCGCCTATTTATCTCTTCATTCAATTATATATATATTTTATGTCTTTTGTAAAACAAATAAAATCACTTGCGCTAATTTTAATATGTTATGTATTATGATTACTATTATTTATTTTTTATGCTGTGCTTAAATTAATGAACTTATAAGTATGTTAAATGGTATGGTAGAAATATAAAACAATTACTCATATAATACTTGCACTTGGACTTAAAACACCCCAAAACGTAAGTGTTTTGGGGCTTGAAACTGAATTGCTTTCCATTGTTTGTTTGGTAGTTTTATTTTATTCTAAATTTCTAAATTGATGTACATTTGCTAAATATTTTTTTCTTCCAACAACACTTTTTACTTTTAAGTAATTAGGGAAACCTGTTATTGGCCATACTATTAGTCTAATAATTATTATTTATAAAGTACTTATTGTATACGCTGTTGGTTTTCTAAATAAATAGAATAAAAATAAAAAAAACATGTCCCCATACTACTAAACCACCGACCAGCTTGTCGGTTTTTTTTGTTTTAATTTCGATCTTGTTCCCAGGTTTTTTATTTGAGCAGTAGAATCATCCTCCTACCCCCTATGTATATTTCGAGTTAAATTAATTATACAACCTTATAGGAACAAAATTACCCATTAACCTTTGATTGAATTTAATACGGATTTCACTGAGTATAGACCTTAATAGTGATTTTGCCCTAAAGAGAGTTTACCAAGTCATCTAGACAAATAATAATAATTATCATGTGATGTAATATGTTAGGAAGTTCTACATAGAAGCGCTAATATGCGAAGGTAATTTTAAGAGGTACTTTTCCCTCTGTCTATCATAATCAGCCCACGTCAGTCCATATAGTTATATAGGTTTCTCCCAATGCACGCCACTGAGCCCGATCAACGGCTCATTTTCCATCCACTGCCAGCAGCTTTGCGTATATCCAAGGTATTCTGTGGTATATCATCGCTCCACCTTGTCGGAGAACGCATTACGCTACTCTTGCCAAGTTGTGGTACCTCTGTTCTCTGCCCAGCTAAGCTAATTAGATAGATAGATAAACACGTTTTTTAATCACAATAGGTATATTAAATAAATAAATAAATAATAAATATTGGACAACATCACATACATTGCTCTGAGAAGTGCTTTGGCTACTTACCACAGGGGTAAGTAGCCAAAGCACTTGTATTACAGAAATCAGAAACGACGGTACCACAACACCCACTACAGACACTTTATTGCACAAAAACATTAAAGGTATAGTTACTCTGACTTTAACAATGAATAATATTGCGAAAGTCGAATAGTTCCATTTTATTTTTTATTTTTAAAAATAAAAAATCCACAGCTCATAAAAATGTTACAAATCACTTTTATACTTAAACTTTAGTAATAGACAGTCGATGGGTGAAGGATTTTTGAAAGCAAAGATAAAGGAAGTTAATGGAACAAAGAGAATAGAATACATGCACGTGAGTATATGACTGAGAGCATACATAAATGAGTGTGTATCAGTATAAATTATATGTGGGAGTGTGAAATAAATTCATGAACCTGTTTATACCTACTTTGTTTGAGATACTAATTCAGAAGTTTATGTTTAGTAATTTTCTGAAAGTTACATGCCTTTATCAAGTTAAAAGTTTATTTATTTTATAGTATAACTTTTTTGACGCAACTTACTAAGGGTTAACGAGAATTTATGAATGTGTGTGTGCGCGTGTATGGTTGTCTTACCTAGTCAACAAATCACAAACCTCCTTCCTCGATCGTTCTTCTGATTCTAATGAGATGATTCTGAGCAAAGTTACCACTTACAAAATATACAATATAAAAGCCTATCGTAAAATATAACAAAAACAGAACGCTGTTTAAAATAGCTATAGTTTTTTTTAATTTTGGCAAAATACTTAACACTGTGGTGCCAACATTCTGGAAACAAACAAAACTGGAAATACATTGTAAGAAATAGGTTTGTGCACTAGTATTTTATATGAAATCGCCTACACTTGGCAGAGACGAGAAAGAAAGCTAGACTTTTAGGCATAGTATTCTACTGTAGGTCGTATTTATTAGGCTAAGACTACATTATTAGGATAAAATGAATAAATATACCAAATATGCTTCAGACAACACACTTGTCAAGATTACGAACTAAGGAATTAGTATCCTTTTCTTTACTCATTAATACTCATTTATTCAGTATATAGGCCCTCTTTCGGGCACTTATACGGGTTTGTTGTTTGTCGTGCCATGTGGGGGACGGCCGTAAAGAATGCACTTCCCCACTGCTCACTGCACCACGCTCGTCAACCTGCGTGCCAAGCGTGGCGAGTATTGGCAATCCCCCCCCCCCAGTGAAAGTCATTGGGGGAGGCTTTTGTTTAGCAGTGGACGTCCTATGGCTGAAATGATGATGATGATCCTTTTGTTACGAAGTACCAGACAGTAAACTTTAGAGAAGCGTCTTCCAGCACACCCAAAATAGAAGATAGAAGAAATAAATTTAGAAGAATTTGTTGATTTATTTTGTGTTTCTGTCCAATCACAAAAAGTTTACATGAACTATTAATATTCACATTTTATTAGCATTAACGCAACACAGAAGGCGTGAGCGCTGGCTGTCTGTGGGCGCCCATTTATACGTATGTTGCAAGACCCGCCGTACTCCCAACCCGACCCGTCACCGTCCCGCTCACTATTTCTGAGTGTGTTACGCTTTACATAACTCCGGAAACAACAGTCACATGAGACCAAGTAACAATAATTTTAATTGTGTTAAGTCGGTTAAGACGATTACACCTGACGACCTGATTGGCTTATAGTGGAGGGTGAGAGAAGTGCTTGTGCCTTAGCGGCGTCAGCAATTTGGTAGTGATTACCAAAGTTAAGCCACCTACGCCGCGGTTGTTGGATGGGTGACCATTCCTACCATATTTAGTGATATTGACAAAACCCGGACCCGGGACAATATAGAAAAGTTATTTTTCTACATTGACCGAACGGGAATCGAACCCGGGGCTTCAGAGAGCGACATCGTGTCCGGTATGCTTGCCTCTCGGCTACTGAGGTCGATTTGTGTGTTTGTCTGCACATATTTATTTATTTACCTTATTCAGCACTGATTTATCTAGTGTATGTTAGGCTTTACAGTTTTCTGGGTCAGAGCAAGTATACCAGAGTCGCAGACATTCTGTAGAATCTATTCGGAGGAATGTGTCAATACTGCATTCTATTTCGTGGTTCCATGATATATTTATCCACTTTTTCCTATGTCAACACCCCGCGAAATAGGTCGGTAGAAACAGAATTTTATTCCGTCAGAATTCGTTTGAAATAACATTCCAAATCAGGATAGATTTTCTGGATTTATCATATTTGCTCAAAACGGATTTGCGTTGAAGTTTGTTATTTGATATTGTCAGATATGGCATAACAATGTTTTAACTACTATTACCACATAATTTTTCCATATTCACACTGATAAGATTTATGTTTAAAGAATTTTAATCGTATGGAATTGAAAAGTAAAAGGTAGGTCTTTAGGAAGAAGAAAATTATACACCGTGTAACTCTAAATACGCAAAACCTCTTAGAGGCTGATTTTGGTGATCAAATACAGCAACTTTTTGTATGGGACCAACACTGAAATCTTAAAAAATTAACTTCATCTTCATACTAAATTTCCAATCAGCTGTTACGCTGTTACGCTTTGTATCATCATCATCATCATTTCAGCCATAGGACGTCCACTGCTGAACATAGGCCTCCCATTGACTTCCAGATTGGCCGGTTGGAAGCGGCCTGCATCCAGCGTCTTCCTGCGACCTTTACCAGGTCGTCTGACCACCTTGTGAGTGGACGTCCTACGCTGCGCTTGCCGGTACGCGGCCTCCATTCTAGATCCTTTTTGCCCCATCGGCCATCAGTTCTACGTGCTATGTGCCCCGCTCACTGCCACTTCAGCTTGCTAATCCGTTGGGCTATGTCAGCGACTTTTGTTCGTTTACGGATCTCTTCATTTCTGATTCGATCTCGCAAGGAAACACCTTAAGACGGAGGATGGCAGTATAACGTCGACAAAAGCCGAAGTTTTGGGGGAGATCGAGAAGTTCTATGGGCAGTTATATACATCGGTCACTAAACCTGTAAGTAGCTCAGCCGAAGATCCAAGAGCTAAGCTGACCCGACACTATACCGAAGATATCCCGGACATCAGCCTATACGAGATTAGGATGGCCCTCAAACAGCTTAGGAACAACAAGGCGCCGGGTGATGACGGAATCACATCAGAGCTTCTGAATGCGGGTGGAACACCGATACTGAAAGTCCTTCAGAGACTCTTCAACTCCGTCTTGCTCGAGGGAATAACGCCGGAGGCGTGGAACAGGGGTGTGGTGGTGCTCTTCTTCAAGAAAGGAGATAACACCTTATTGAAGAATTACAGACCCATCTCACTTCTAAGTCATGTCTACAAGCTGTTTTCGAGAATTATCACGAATCGTCTCGCGCGTAGGTTCGATGACTTCCAGCCTCCCGAACAAGCCGGTTTCCGAAAAGGCTTTAGTACCATAGACCACATCCATACGCTGCGGCAAATTATACAGAAGACCGAGGAGTATAACTTGCCACTATGCTTAGCGTTCGTGGACTATGAGAAGGCCTTTGATTCGATCGAGACCTGGGCAGTGCTACAGTCTCTCCAGCGGTGCCATATTGACTATCGGTACATCGAGGTGTTGAAGTGTTTATACAAAAACGCCACCATGTCGGTCCGAGTACAGGAGCAGAGCACGAAGGCGATTCCTCTGCAGCGAGGCGTAAGACAGGGAGATGTTATATCTCCGAAACTGTTCACCGCTGCATTGGAAGACGCTTTCAAGCTCCTGGAATGGATTTGGCATCAACATCAACGGCGAGTACATCACTCACCTTTGGTTTGCCGACGATATTGTGGTTATGGCAGAATCGCTTGAAGACCTCAGCACAATGCTCGATGACCTTACGCTTTGTATGGGTAGACGCAAAGATTTTTGACGCTGTGTAGACACCCAATACGCATGCAAAATTTGAAGCAACTAAATTGTAGCCGCAGCAGGCTCCAAATGCCTGACAACTCCGTAGTGTCAAATGTCAATCCGCTCGGAACGCGTCTATTGGAAAAAAAAAATTTTACGACATGTGCTATTAAATGGTGCCAATACACATTGGATAAATATAGAAACTGTGATAACTTCACTTTTTATTTACAAGCTATCAATATTATTTAGTATTTCGACCATAAAAGCTAATAAAATTAATCGCTATATTTTACATTTAGTAAAAGGTTAGTGTTGCTAGTTAAGGAAATTATTTTCCCATTTTATTTTTAAATTATTGTCCCTATTGATTAATTTTAAAAGTACTAACTGATATTTTTGTCTGTGATAAGTAGGTGCAGTGTAATTTAAATATTATACATACTTGAAAATATATTAGTTTAAAGTTGAAAAGCTTAAATGAACATCACTTGTTAAAATCAAAACATTCACATCTTTTTGTTTTTAGGATTCCACAACAGTAAAATAGTAAAAAAATATTTACGTCGTGCACATGAAAATCTAGATGTAGGCATTGTTTTTATTTAATTTTCCCCAAGTTTGGGGAGAACTACTGTTATGAGCAACCCTCTTTTATAGTGGTGTGCGTGTGTCTCTGTGTAAACGAACTGTTGAGTTGCTTCAAATTTGGAATCGCCATAGGTACCGAATTATCCTTTTATGATATTCTATAGGGTAAACGATGTTTTTTTAGCGATTTCGATGTTAGTCCCATAATAAAAGGTGTTGTGTTTGAGCACTATAATCGGCCCTTAAGAGGTTTTGCGTATTTACAGTTACACGGTGTATAAGAGAAAATACACACTTTCGCAAATAGAAATCGTAAATAAATCCAAACTATCTCACAATAGTACTAAATGAGGCAAAACTTTTGGAATTCATTAGTATTCTTGTTCAGTAGTTTTAATGGCATTATAGTTTGAATAGCAATCGTTACGATAAAAACAACCACGACGAAAACAAACAGTTAAAACTTTCAGTATTTTTTCTGGCGAATACTGCTAAAATACAATCATAAATTAAGAGTTAATGTAATTAAGGTACAGCCACCCGCTTATGAAACTACCATGAAATGTCAAATTCCATTGAACAATGTGTAAAGTATAATAAATTGTACATATTAGGAAATTTGTAGTAGGTTATTAAGTTGCTTATTAGGAAAATATCTAATAATAATATTTTTTAGGCACTTCACCGCCGCCTCCTCTCAACTTTTTTAAACTGTCCTCTACCTGAAGGCTGACTGGAAGATATTGCTTTTAGTGATAAGATTACGTAAATTGTACTATTCTAAATGTATTTAAGAGAAGAGAGAATTAAAGAGTGTCTATCTGTCTAGATCTGTTTAACTACATCCGTGAAAAGTCCGGTTATTTACCATAACAAATTGTCTGAAAACTACTAATCACCTCCTCTATATACAATATTGCTATGGCGGCTTTAGTTCCAATCATCCTGTATAATGCATACCAACTGGTACTAATGCAACTACGTAGCCTGTATTTGTCTTGCGCTTTTGTATACTTGAGCAAGTTATCAAATCTAGCACTCAGCACTGCACAAGTAATAATTTACTTGCCTATGTTATTATAATAACATTATTATGACTTACAAGCATACACCTTGCGAAGTAGGTAATTATAAGTTACTAGCTGTTGCCCGTGACCACAGAATACCTAATAGTACTACCGTACAGAAGACTCACTCCCTAACAAAAGTCAGGTTTAGGTATAAAAATATACCTAGACTCGTCAGAGCTACCCGCCTGCAAGCAAAATTGAAACATATAACCGCGCGCGAACCACGAATTTTCTTTGCGCGCTCCAGTTTTATGACCGAGCTGCGAACGACGGCACGGGGTTGTCACTTGAGAAGTTATTGTACCTAGTTGATTTATTAGTTTTACGATTAAAATAAGTAGATTAAGCATTACAAACGTTGATTCTGTAAACATATAAATTCCATCTGAATGTCGTGTGTTCGATTCCTATGGGTGTAGGTATTCCTTTGTAAACATTATCCTATCCTATTCTTAGTATTGTTTCTGGGCTTTAAGATTTTTATTTTAACTATTACTACTTATTATGGACATGGAATTAAAGAAGAAAAACTATTTCAATATGATGTGAAATTTAACAAAATGTTAACTCTGATTCACTAATCGTTTTATTCAGACAACCGGTAAACCAACAACATCTTTTATACGCATTATTATATTGACGTTTAGGCTAAGTAGAAGACATTGCGGGTCGATTTGCAAAAGCAAAAAAAAAATTATCAAGTATGCGCTCGCGCGACGTGACCGCGACTGTCGTGCGAGCCGAGCGACAGCCCACTGGCTTACACCGCTTCGGGCGGCGCGCTGCCCGAATATACCTAAACTGCGGAGTGACACCCCCCTGCCGTGACTACGTTCGCGTGGTCGTTCCTAAAAAAACTGCAACTTTCTTAATTTTTTCTTTCAAAAGAACCTTCTCCTGACAATAAATAACCAAAAAAATCATTAGAGAAATTGTTCCATCCGTTCACGCGTGATGCGATGACCAAGGGAAATAGGGATTTATTTTTATATATATAGATGTAACTACTAATTATAGTAAGCATATTAAGGTATTTTCCACCATTCTTAAATAATTCTAAGACAATATTTATTAAAACTGTCACCTTATTTTAGGCCTTATAACCGGCACATAGTAATTAATTTAGAAAATTAGATTTTTAATTGTTCTAAAATCAATAAAAAGTTAGTTCGTTGAGTTAGGTTAGGTTAAATAGTGACGTTATAGTTTGTTATCACTATACAAATTATATGGAAGAGTAGCGTTAAGACAGCTTTAAAAAATATGTCAATTGATTGAGAAGAATGAATAAAATACCGTATTGTGTAGTGTTATCAGAACATCTTTATTGTTTTTAAATATAATGTTTTTAAACAAATTTATTATTGTCAAAAGGATCATCCACCATCAAGGCTAGTCACATTTGCCGATACCAATATCCGATGGGGTAGAACACAGGGGTGGAAGTGTTTTTGAGTGGAGACCGCGACTAGGCAAGTGCAGTGTGGGGCGCCCTCCGATAAGGTGTAGCGACGACATACGCAAGGCTGCTGGCAGTGGATGGAAAAGAATAGCCGAGGATCTAGCGCAGTGGCTTGCATTTTGAAAAGCATAATATGTCCTGCAGTGAACTGGCGTGGGCTGTTTATGATGATCATCATCATTTCAGCCATAGGACGTCCACTGCTGAACATAGGCCTCCCCCAGTGACTTCCAGATTGGCCGGTTGAAAGCGGCCCGCATCCAGCGGCTTCCTGCAACCTTTACCAGTTGGGCAGCGTTCGGAAAACTACGTAACGTCTTCTCGTCCAAAATACCTCAGTGCCTAAAGACGAAAGTCTACAACCAGTGTGTGTTACCAGTGATGACATATGGAACTGAAACGTGGCCTCTTACTATGGGCCTCATAAGAAAGCTCAAGGTTGCACAGCGTGCTATGGAAATGGCTATGCTCGGCGTTTCGAATTTCGAATCAGGAATGAGGAGATTCGTAAACGAACAAATGTTTATGATGATACAAATGTATATTTATTATACTCGTAGTACCTGCAGAATGAACTTTTACTTTACTTTACCTTGACTGTAATCTTAGCAAAAATATATGTATCACTTACCCAATTGAACTAGTTCCAGTCTCTTATCAGTGACGAAATGCCAGGGGAACGCCTTGCAGAAACTTGCGACGCCAATTTTGAGATCAGCCGCCTTACTCGATGATGCAATCGTCACAGACTCTGCAATGGTCTCGCAATTTTCTTCTCTCGATTTTTGTTTTAGTGGAACTGCGTTTATTTCATACCTGAAAGAGAATTAATCTGTAACACAAGGCAGAGAAAGAGACAGACAGATTTTTATTAGACATACACATATACAGTACTATGCTAACACACATACAGGGCTACATTGCTAAGAGGTGCAAAATTTAAAAAATAAGATCTAAGGAACATTGTAAAGAAGCGTCTTAATTGTTATTATTTTTAATAATCGTAGATTAGGAAAAAAAATAAATTAATATCCGAAAATAGTCAATAAAGAGATTACGAAAGCCAAACGGTCATTCATCAGAGCCCTAGGTAGGTACGGCGAGCCAACAAGGACCTTACGCAGAGCACGTACGGTGCAATTTTGTCATGAATGAGTAAAATTATCCACGCGTACGATTTTTAACAGCGGATAGGAATTATTAAGGAAAAAAATAAGATTTTGTTCTTTGCATAGTTTGATTGAGTTACTTATTCTAAGATCACTTCTAAAGATCTTTGCGATGTACTCGACGGACTCCTTTGCAATGTAACCCTGTATACAATGCAATATAAAGATTGGAGAGTCGTAAAGTTGAGAAAATCAATTGCGTTATTCATGATCTGTTTCTTAACTTAAGGATAATCTTGTAACCACATATTCTATACATCATAGTTAATAACTATTGTTCTATTATGATTTTCAACAATATCTATTCATTTTTTAGTTTATCTATAAAAAATTATCGGCTGTTTGTTATATGGGAAGTTATCGACTTTTCACGCAAATTTGCAAGTCATATAACAAGTTTGTCACAAATATTGGACAGCATCACATACATTGCTTTGATAAGTAGCTTAAGCACTTGAGTTACAGAAATCAGTAACAACGACGGTACCACAAAACCCAGACCCGAGACAATATAGAAAAGTTAATTTTCTACATTGACCAATCGGGAATCGAACCCGGAACTATGACGTATAGAATATGTTATGAGCTCTTCATTGAGTTACGGGACACCCTGTATATTTTATTTATTATTAACGACCCGTTTGTTGTACCGGGTTCGATTATCGGTTCAGGTCAGTTCAGAAAACGATATTTTCTAAATTGACTCAAGTCTGGGTGTGCTGAGAGACGGCCCTGGCAAAATTATTGTCCGGTAACACAAGGATATTAATTCTTTACTTCAAGACCACGACAATTACTGTGTTGTCTGTTTGTCGCATATTTTATTTATAAAACTAAAAAAAGAAATACCGGTAGTTAATTTGTTTTCAACCGACTTCGAAATTGGGGGCGGTTCTCAATTCGAATGTATGTTTTTTTTTCAACCGACTTCAAAAAAGAAGAGGTTTCTCAATAATAATTCTTGTACGTATGTTACGCGATTACTTCGCCAATTAAGAATAAATTATGTTAATTTTTTTTTTGTTTTGTAGATCATACTTCAGAGGTTTGCGCATTTAAACATTAGTGTTTTGGTTCGTGGTTCTTGTATAAATGTTACCCAATATCTTCGACAAATGTAAACCGATTTTGAAGATTCTTTTTTATTGAATAGTAATACTTCAAAGATACTTTAATAAAAAAATGCGGAAAAAACCCTATGGGTGGAAAAATATCGGTTTTCAGCAGTTAACTTTTATTTGCTGGAGAAGCGTGTCAATAGCTTCACCATGAAGCGGTGCGGTTTTCAGAACCAAATTACGTTCTGATGGTTGCTCTGAATGGTGTATGATATTACAGGAAAATAAAACAATAGGAACCTAAATAGGGAAACAGACCTCCAAATCATGAACTTCTTCTACCGAATAGACATAAAATATCCCACCAACCTGCGGAAAGTCCTCGATGGCCTTCAGCACTTCATCATGGGTATGCTTCTTCTTAATTGCTTCTTAATTGATATGGCGTAATTCGTAATATCTTCACTGTTGGGCTTTGGGTATTAGTTTAGTCGCGGTATGAAATGAGTTATGAACGTTTTTATTATATTTTTATAGCAAAAGAAAAATACGTTGCGGGCGGCTTGACAAGCAAGAGACAAGAGAAGTTACATAATTTTTATTGGCTGTCAATCATGTGTGTAAGCATCTATTTCCCAATGGAATCGCTGCTAAAAGTGACATTCAGCGCCATCCTTATGGGCTTCTAGCCAATCATAGAGAGCCTGAACAACAAGTACGGCGGGAATCAAAATATATCTAATCAATAAAAGAAATCTAATTTTGGAAGTCAATAAACCACTATTTAGTTTAAGAAATTAAAATGAATATGCGCAACCATGCTTCCCGCCTTGAAGTTCGACAGAACTTCAAAGAAAACTAATGAAATTACTAAAGAAACATTTCAGATTGATACTAAATTATCAGATGAGAACATTGAAAACCTTATTCGATATATCCTATAAAGAATTCAAGTAATAATTTACATTATAAAATAGCTTTAATGAGTTAACAAATATTTACTCTAATCTAACATAAATAACTTTTATTTAATATAATAATATGATAGTAAAATAATGTATTTTTTATTATTATTTTTTACTGTGTAGGCAATGGGTACAATTTAGTAACCGGTCGCTTATAAATACCCGAATTGGTCTTAACAGAAGCGACTCGAACTACACCATCGGAACCGGGAAAAACTTTAACTATTACTCCAAGTTGCCAATGCAAAGGCGGTACGTTTTCATTGCCTACTAGAACAACAGTCCCAATCTCGACTGAACGTTCTGAAGTGCACCATTTTTGACGCACTTGCAGCGTATGCAAATATTCAAGGCGCCACTTATTCCAATAAGATAGAACAAGCTGGTCTAAAAGTTTCTTGCGGTTAGTCAGCGTAATTTTTTCATCTTTTAATTCAGATGAAGGCAAGTAACGCAACGGAGTGGACATCAGAAAATGCGCAGGTGTTAACACGTCCGGAAGAGGATCAGCTGATATCGCGACGAGCGGTCGGGAGTTTAAAATGCATTCAATTTGCACTAGTACAGTTAGAAGTTCTTCATAAGTTAGGAGTTGTTTTCCTACAACCCTGTACATATGAGTTTTTATACTTTTAATATTACTTTCCCATATACCACCGAAATGACTTCCCTTTGGCGGGTTTCTCTTCCATTCGATACGATATTTACTTAATTCTTGTTTAATGTTGTCTTCAAATTCTGAATTTAATAGAAACTTATATATTTCGTCTAATTGACCTTTGGCACCGACGAAATTGGTACCATTATCTGAATACATTACCGATACTGGACCGCGGCGGGATATGAACCTTTTAAAGGCAGATAGAAATGCGTCTGAAGAAAGACTTGAAACCAATTCAATATGAATTGCTTTCGTTACGAGGCAGATAAAAATACATATGTATGCCTTTTGAGAGTGTTGTCCTCTACGTCTAGTAGGAAGGAAGTTAATTGGGCCGGCAAAATCGGTACCCGTATGAACAAATGCCTTAGCATCACGGATGCGGCAGGCAGGCAAGTCTGCCATTTTGGGAGTTGGATGCTTGGGACTCAAGCGGAAACAAACGTTGCACTGTCGACAACGTGCGCGTATTGTTGATCTGGCATTTAGTATCCAATATCGTTGACGAATAATAGACATTAGCAGTCCAGGTCCTGTATGACAATTAGCGGTATGATAGTGATC
The DNA here is from genome assembly GCA_963576865.1 of Anania hortulata. Classification (NCBI taxonomy): domain Eukaryota; kingdom Metazoa; phylum Arthropoda; class Insecta; order Lepidoptera; family Crambidae; genus Anania; species Anania hortulata. The sequence goes on along the minus strand of OY756405.1, from coordinate 13,854,382 downwards.
AATAAGAAGGTCAACTATGCGGTCGCGTTTGGGAAGGAGCACGGGGTATTTAGCTTCATAAGGAAGGTCAGATTTAGAAAGTCTACCTCCTATGCGGATTACACCGTCTGAATCCAAGAAAGGTGACAAACTTCGCAAATATTTCGAAGGTAGCTCACCTGCTTTCAACAATTGAACTTCATTAGCAAAATGCATACTCTGAACGGCTTTGATTATAAAAATCTCGGAAGCATTCATATTAGGAACAAGATCATTACTTGGCAACCTTTTAGTAAACTTTAGAATGTACATAAATATGTTTACAAGTTTATTCCAAGAGTTGACTTTATTCGATATTTCATTGATTAGAGGAGGGGCGCCCTGAGCAGCAGTAATAAGTGTGTTACTTTTAGTCTTGAACTCAGGTAATTTTTCACAATCTAATGGAGAAAATGCATCAATTGGCCATTCATTAACTGGTTTATGAAGCCAAACTGGACCATCCCACCATAGTGAATGAGATGCCAGTTGAGAAGGTAACATTCCCCGGGATACACAGTCGCTGGGATTCTCCTTGCCTGACACATGATGAAAACAATTGGGTGGCAAATTTTCTTGGATCTTGGCTACGCGATTGCTAACAAAAATAGACCATCTATGGGGAGACGAATGTATCCAAGAAAGCGCCACTGTGGAATCAGAAAAGGCATAAATTCCTGCGATTGGAGTGCGGACAGATATTCTTTCTTTAACAACTCGCACAAGTTTGGAAAGAAGTAAGGCTGCTACCAGTTCTAAGCGAGCCAGCGTTTGTATTTTATTCGGTGATACCTTTGATTTAGCACATAAAAGCCTGACAGCAATATTACCTGCAGGATCTGTTATGTGTAAATAAATACAACACCCATAGCCACTGAAGCTAGCGTCGCAAAAAGCTACAATGTTTACCACGCAATCTAAGTGCACCCCTATATGACGTGGAATGCTCAAAGTCTTTAGTGTTGGGAAATCTATAGCAAAAGCAGCGAAACGTTTTCGTATAGACTCCGGCGGTACTTCATCCCAGTCTATTTTACTTAACCAAAGTTCTTTAACTAGAATTTTAGCAAGCAGTACGACAGGAGCGACTAAGCCAAGAACATCAAACAGGCGGGCAACCAGAGAGAGTATACTGCGTTTTGTACAATTGGTATCAACTTCGTGCGTAGTGAAGGAAAATGTGTCATCAGCAGGATCCCAAGACAATCCCAATATTTTATAATTATTATTGTCCGAATCTGAAAAACTAACAGGCGAACGGTGAGAATCGGGAAGTGCCTCCAGTAAAGAGGAAGAATTACTTGTCCACTTTATGAGATCAAATGATCCTATTTTGAATAATTCAATTAGATCGCGAGACAATTTAATAGCAGTTTGTTCATCGGGAACCGAATAAACAAAATCATCCATGAAAAATTGAGTATCTACCATATCAGCAGCCTCAGGGTAGCGGTCTTTATGGTCATGCGCTAATTTGCGTATCGTGCGCATAGCTATAAAGGGACTCGGCTTTAGTCCAAAAGGAACACTATTAAATTGATAAGTGCAGATAGGTTCGTTTGGATCAAAACGAAATAAAATTCGGAGATACTTGCGGTGGTGTTCATTTACACCAATGCGAAGAAACATTTGTTTCACATCTGCAGTCATTGCTATAGGGAATAGCCGAAAGTCTATCAGAAGTAAAAATAGATCTGACTGCAAATTCGGTCCGACGTACAAGACGTCATTAAGCGACAAACCCGATTGCGTTTTAGCACTGGCGTCTAAAACTGCGCGAGCGCTGTCCTTACCACGTTTGAAAACAGCATGGTGTGGTATATAGTAACCTTCGTCTGATAATTCAGATTTAGGCACTTCTGACAAATAACCTTGTTGCATATAATCATTCAATGTTTGGTTGTAATTTTGACGTAAGCCATCTACCTTGTCAAACTTTCGCTCCAACGCTAAAAAACGTCTATGAGCCATTGAACGAGAATCACCTAGTTCAGAAGGGTCTTTGCAAAACGGTAAATCAACACTATAATGATTATTCTGGTGCGTGAGTGAGGCGGTGAAAATATTTTCGCAATCGACTTCGTCTGGACTAAGGAATTTTTTTGTAGAAACCTCTTCTAATTCAAAGAATTTGTGTAAGTTCGACTCAATTTCGTTATTCGAAAAAGCAGTAAAGAAAACAGCTGACTGCGCTGGCAATGAATGAGAGTGACACAGTATATCACCCATCAGTATGTAACCAAATGTGGTAAGTATTGCGGGCGGAGCTCTAGAACCAGACTCTACTTTGTTTCCTAAGTAAATCTGAGGAAACAATTGAACGCCAAGTACTACATCGATCTCACCAGGTATATTCCAGGATAGATCTGCGAGCTGAATATTATTAAGGTAAGTCATGTCTTCTGACACCTCAATATAATTTGCGGGGAGCCGATCTGTGATGCAGTCAACCACAAGTGCGTGAATATAATATTTATTATTCGGATTAGTGCGGGATTCGATATCAAAATAAGTATAACCATGAACTGGTTGCGAGGTCATGCCAACACCTTGCAGAAATGAATTATGCATTTTACTAATAGGAAAGTTCAATCGATTACAACAGTCCAAAGTAATTAAGTTATTTTGTGATCCGTTGTCTATCAAGCAACGTATGATCTCTTTGTCTTTACTAGCGTGACGCATAGCATATACTTGAGCGGTGGATAATAAAATAGTACGACTCGGTTTCATTTCCGAAGTGAGCGTAATTGAAGTATCTTTATTAATTTGTTTCGGAGTAGTGCTACTGCATGTTGCTGTGCACTGTGGCGCGGTGTCCGCCGTCGAGCGCTGTATCTGCGGCTGCGCGGATGAGGATGAAACTTGTCTACGCGACGGAGGCGGAGCATCAAAATGTAGTAACGAGTGATGTTGCTTGTCACAATAGTTGCAAGTATGTTGTGAGTTACACTTACTGACAGTGTGCGTAACACTAAGACAGTTCACACAACCTCCTTTCGTTTTAATAAATTCAAAACGCTTCTGCGGGTTAAATGTATCTCGAAATTGCGTACAAGAATACAGTTTATGATCAGCTTTACATAATACACATCGATCACGAGAGCTTGACTCGTTACTAGAAACGAACGATTTATAAGTTTTATTTTGCGGAAACTCACGATTATTAATATTCTTACGCGGTTCGGAGAACGCGTTGCTTGAACTACTGTTGCGCGTTCTTTCTAGTATTTTCACGCGGTCTTGAATAAATGATATAAGTTGATCACATGTAGGTATGTCTTTATCTCCTACTGAAATCTCAAAACTTTGGAGCGTTTGCGGGTCTATTTTCCGCAGACTACATTGTAAGACAATAAAATCAGACAAATCTGCTATATTAAGCTGTTTAAGCGCTGCCATTGACGCGGAAAGCTTTTCAACAAACGCACTAAGACTCGAAGCGGTACCTACACAGCTCTTGATGTCTAAAATATTGTTGACGTAATGGACTCCTAGAGTACGTTTATCTTGATACTTCTTTATGAGACTATCCCACAAGATTTTATATGTATCGCCGGTAGGAACGATACCTGCAGTCATTTTAAGGGCACTATGAGTCAATTTACTCATTAAATATTGCACACGCTGCGAATCCGTCAGCTGTGCATTGGAATGCACGTTACTGCGAAAAATCTCGTAAAAGATAGGCCAATTTTCGGCTTTGCCATCAAAAGAGGGCAACTCGATAGGTGGAAGTTTAATATGAAATGACCCATTTTGTGAATTAGTATTAGAAGGCGGTGTCGAGTTTAACAGTTTATTTCGAACGTATTTAACGCTCGAATATAAATCCTCGAAGGTATTTAAACTACTATAATCCACTATATTCGATCGATTTCTAATTGTACCTCATTTATCTCATCAATAATCGACTCAAACTTTATATTTAACTCATTAATGCTTTCTGAGTCTTGCAAAAACCTTTGGTTAGATCGCGAATCAAATGTAGAGATATTTTTCGATGAATCAAATAATTTATTGATCCGAGCGAATATGGTTTCCTTTTTAGCATTAAGTACCTTTAACTTGGACTCTAATTTAGTATTTGCCATGGTTAAAGACTATCTATTTAACGAGAAAAATGAAAAGTTGTCACGAAAATTAAATTTACGGAGAAAATTTGAAAATTACAATATGGCGGTTGGATGCGGTTGCGTACTTACCAATGAATACGTAAGTACCGAAAAGATTAAAGAATATTTAGAGGAACGGATATTTATCCGGCTCGAAACTATGGAGAAGCGTGTCAATAGCTTCACCATGAAGCGGTGCGGATTTCAGAACCAAATTACGTTCTGATGGTTGCTCTGAATGGTGTATGATATTACAGGAAAATAAAACAATAGGAACCTAAATAGGGAAACAGACCTCCAAATCATGAACTTCTTCTACCGAATAGACATAAAATATCCCACCAACCTGCGGAAAGTCCTCGATGGCCTTCAGCACTTCATCATGGGTATGCTTCTTCTTAATTGCTTCTTAATTGATATGGCGTAATTCGTAATATCTTCACTGTTGGGCTTTGGGTATTAGTTTAGTCGCGGTATCAAATGAGTTATGAACGTTTTTATTATATTTTTATAGCAAAAGAAAAATACGTTGCGGGCGGCTTGACAAGCAAGAGACAAGAGAAGTTACATAATTTTTATTGGCTGTCAATCATGTGTGTAAGCATCTATTTCCCAATGGAATCGCTGCTAAAAGTGACATTCAGCGCCATCCTTATGGGCTTCTAGCCAATCATAGAGAGCCTGAACAACAAGTACGGCGGGAATCAAAATATATCTAATCAATAAAAGAAATCTAATTTTGGAAGTCAATAAACCACTATTTAGTTTAAGAAATTAAAATGAATATGCGCAACCATTTGCACTCTATATTTATTACTAAAATAGATGAAATAAGTGTTTATTGTTAAAAAACAAGTCGATCTGAGTTTGAATATTTTCGTTGCACCGACTCCAAAACTAACTGATTAGGTATTTATGTGTTACTATCATTTTTAGCTTTTTAGTGTTTTGAAGACGGTTTTATTTTTTAAATATAATTTATATTTTTAGCAGGTTTTAGTAACAACAATCAATTTAGTAGAAATTGTGTTGACCACAACAAAAAAATATCTTAAATTAGCAGAAACATTAAGTTCCCACAAATCCAGTTAAAAGTCATTAAGATCAAGATTGCTACAAGATGTATAAGAACATAAATAAAAAAACGTGTTGTCAACAAAGATAGATTGCTTTACTACATCATCAATCAAAGTTTAGGCCGCACTACGTCTAGGCACGTCTAGGGCTAGATTCAGACTAGAATTGTTTGTTTTTAATGAAAAGATCTTTCACCGGCTAACATTTTCTCAGCATTTCTATTCGATTTGTCGAAATGGCTTTTTTCTAGATAAAAAGAAAATATAAAAGGATTATCCGAAGATATGGCATTTTGTAAACAGATTGATTGTATTCTTTAGATTTGATAGTTTGTTTTTTTATCAAATATATTATAAGAAAAATAATATCAGAAGTAATATTGATAACTATTATTCAAGTTACAACAAATATAAAACATGTTTTTTTTTTGACGACCTCCGTAGCCGAGAGGCGAGCATCCCGGACTTGGAGTCGCTATCTCTGAGGATCCGGGTTCGATTCCCGGTCGGTCAATGTGGAAAAATAACTTTTCTATACTGTCTCGGGTCTGGGTATTGTGGTACCGTCGTTGTATCTGATTACTGTAACACAAGTGCTTAAGCTACTCATAATAGGATCAGAGCAATGTATGTGATGTTGTCCAATATTTATTTAATTATTTATTTGTCAAAATAATTCAAACACTCAAAAAAATACTAGTAGCCATCAAAGAATTTCTATCCACCTCTTAAGATTTATCATCACATCATTTCAATGTTAAATTTTTATCCGGTTGAACACGGAACAAAAATAAAGATTTGGCGCAACTGTAAACTTTTCCGTTTGAGGTGACTATTATAACCAACAATCACCATGACAACCTCGGTAGCCGAGACCTCAGAGATGGCAACGCCAAGTTCGGCGTACTCGCCGTACGCCGAACTTGGCGTTGCCATCTCTGAGGTCCCGGGTTCGATTCTCGGTCGGGTCAATATAGAAAACTATTTTTCCTTTGTTGTCTCGGGAATGGGTGTTGTGGTACCGTCGTTGTTTCTTTTTTCTGTATCACCATTGCTTTGGCTACTTACCATAGAAGAAGAACAATGAATGTGAGGTTGTCCAATATTTAATATGTATATAGTACATAGAATGGTATCTAATCAAAGCTGGACATAGAACTTAATATTAAATATAAAGTTATCAAATTAAAATTAAGCTAAACGATTAATTAAAAAGTAATGTTTATCATATATAGCATATAGCAATAAATAATTATCATAACATAAAATTATTAAGATAGATACGCTTTTTACAGAGCGAGTAATTTCATTGAAAGATTTTAGACTTCGATATAAGACGAACAATTAACTATTTATTCACAAATGTTTTTGTGTAGGCATTAATATTTTCTCTCATATTGCACAACCCTACATTGCAGTGTTGCCAAAAAATGAAAAACGTATAAACTACACAACGTATAACTATATTTGTATAAAATATCTGAATAATTCATTCCCACAGCCGAAAGTGCGATGAAAATTTAAAATTGTTCACTGTGATTTTACTTTCAACTGTAAATTTTGTACAATAGAATACCAAATTTGGACCTTTCTGACATTTTTAACAAGCAACGTTGTGGTATTGTAAAATCTTGTATTCTTCAGTAGCAGAATAAATATGTAAATGTCTTATTTCTGCATTCACTTCATTTCGAATTATTATTTCTGCTTGGTTTTATTCCCTCAAATTGTATGCTGTGAATATTTAACCATTTATTTTGAATTCTCAAGCTCAAAAGAATTTTTATTTACTTACTCAAGTTTTGTTATTACGATTGCTAAATAAATCTCAAGTTGTTTACAGACTCGATGAAAAACATCTTGCCAAAAAATAATGCGAAATTATTGTGAGATAAATATTACATACCCTTTGTTTTTGTTATTTGATTGATTGGAAAAAGTTCCAAATATTGAGTATATCAAAAAATTGCTACAAAATCTATTCAAAACGAGCCGGATTGACATAAATGTTGGCCTACGAAACATGCTCGCTGCGAATGTTACATAACACTCCTTATCTCCGGTTAGTATTAATCTTTAGGCTTACACTTACAAAATAATGCAACTTTAACTACAGTTGTTTCGACTTAAATCAGATAAAAACTCGAGTATTCAATCGAGTATTCAATTAAACTATACTTTAGTTCTCAAAATAACTAAAAGGGTAAGCAAGCTGAAGTGGCAATGTGACCAACATTTGCTGAATCACCGATAACCGATGGGATAGACGTATTCTTAAGTGGAGACACAACTTGGCAAGCACAGCGTAGGGCGTCCTCCAACAAGGTAGAGAGATGATATAAACTATGTTCAGCCTATGTCTAGCAGAAGACTGAATTGAGCTGATTATGAATGATGAAATGAGATCATTAAATCATGCGTTTCTACTAGACTTAGTACAGTAACGTAGGGTTCACGGTCCAGGCTTAACCCTGTTCGGGCCTGGGTTATTAACCTATGATTAAATAGTGATTGTTTGGATGCCCCTGAGACGGTTTGAATGCCTTTGACATGGGTAACATGTGTAAAATATAAATAAAAAATATGCGAATGACAACACACAAATTGTAATAGCTACGAAGTTAAGAATTGTAGGGTCGTCTGGTAATCACGTAAGGCTTGAAACAGGGGAAAAGGAGTACGGACAAAACCACAAAATATCACAAGGGGGTGTAGTGAGTTTTTATTTTTCGTTGAACGTGCGATTTCTAAACCGAAACAGAAATTGGCGCGTGACCTTGACTCGCCGTTACCCGGCAACGCGAAAAATGCTGTTGAACGGTGCTTTTATCCATAGTTGATTAAAGATTACGACCCTAACATCTCTTGGTTACAAGATACCAGACAATCAATAATTTTGCCAGAGGCGTCATTCAGCATACTCAGAACTGATCCAATTAAGACAAAAATGATTTCTGAATTAACCTGAACCTGGAAGAAAACCGGGACCTAATGCGTTCAAGGCGGATTACCGGGCCATTATCGTCTAAATAGTCTTTAAAAAATATGTGCAAGCAATGTTTTCCATAACACTGACGTGTCCTAGCCCAGACATGTAGTGAATGTCGCTTTACTTAGCCTCATCATCACTTCAGCCACAGAACGAACGTCCACTGCTGAACATAGGCTCTAGTGATTTCCAGATTAGCCGATTGGAAGCGACCTGCATCCAGCGGCTTCCTGCAACCTTTACCAGGTCGTCTGTTACTTAGCCTAATAGAACATTATTTTACTTACTTAAATCTCCTAGGGTCATTAGTGTAACTCTTCAGTCTTATGTCCGTCTGTGTGGCGTACAGTCGCCGTGCTATCATCCTTAGACTTCCGACCAGGATGTAAGCCACTGGTTCACTCTCTGTCGTGAGGTGGAGCTCGATCTTGCCCTCTTGTGACGTCGTACACACAAATGCCGCTTCGTACTCCACTGTCTCGTCCTTTAAGGAATCATCCTGCAGAAACAATAAAGTATTACAATAGTGTTTTAAAAAACTAAGACCGAGGGGACCAAAACCAAAACACTTTTTGGAAAAACCAAAAATAATTTCGATTTCGGAAAATTAAAAATCATTTGTCGCTTAGACTTAGTATAACCATTCGGCGAAAAATGCTGCAGACATCTTTGCCTCCATGTCTCATGGACATGATTATCATCATCATCATCATTTCAGCCATAGACGTCCACTGCTGAACAATGAACATAGGCCTCCCCCATTGACTTCCAGATTGGCCGGTTGGAAGCGGCCTGCATCCAGCTTTTTCTGCAACCTTTACCACGTCCTACGCTGCACTTGCCGGTACGTGGCCTCCATTCTAGAATCTTTCTACCCCATCGGCCATGATTATATTGTTGAGTAAGTAGGTTTTAATTTTAGATAAGTCTGTAGTATAAGTATTCTATCATTTCTAATAATTTATATTTAAAGCTTTATTGCAATAAAGTGCTTCTCATTCTACTCATCAGAATTATAAACCATTTTTTTAAATATAAATTCGTTAATAAACTGATCATCTTATAAAGTTACCTTTTTAAACTTTTTTTCATTTTTAAACTGATACAATTTGATAGACGGCGACCGAGACGTGACAATAATAAAAACTTTAGACGGCTATAAATTAGGACTTTTCTTCAAATTCATACAGCGTCAAAGAAATCCGACCGTTAATATAACTTTTTGTTTTTTAAATTAAAAATACAATTCTTGGTTACGTAACGTATACAATTTTACTTTTTGTTTGTCAATATCGTACCGCTTTAGGCTCCATTAGACTCTTTGTCTTGGACGCCCCCAATCGTGTCGGCATTTTACTGTGTTATCAAAATTGAAAAGACTTTTGACTAACATTATTCATGGCTGAGCTAAGATTTAAGCAATTTAATTAACAAAGGATCAAAAAACTTTCTCTCTTAGACTGGATTTAAAACGGCCTATAACTTAATTTACATAACTTTAAAGCCTTTCGAAGTCTATTTTCAGGATGATGCCTTGTGACAACACTATAATGAAGACAAAAAATTGTTGCGCTTCCCATAGTAACCCTTATACTATATACAGGGTGTCAGCTGTTATTTAACAACTACTTAGTAATGGGAAAAAAGTAAAAACAAATAAAACCAATTTTCTTCTGCGAATGGGCCCAAATTAAGTTCTTTTAGTTAAGCAAACTGAAATGGCAGTGGGCTGGCCAAATTTGCCGTTGGACCAATAACCAATGGGGTTGAAATGTTTATGGGTGTAGACCTCGACGTGGCAAATGCAGCGTAGGGCGCCCTCCAGTATGGTAAAGCGATGATATACGTAAAGCTACTAGCAGTGGTTGGAAAAGAATAGCCGAGCTCGAGCTAAGTGGTATGCATAGGAAGAGGCCTAAGTATGTCCAAAAGTGGACTGACGTAGACTGATTTTAATAAGTTTCTATAAACGCTAAGTATAAAAAGGTGTTTTATTTAAGAAATAGAATTAGTCCCTATGAAGTTCCGTTCCCTCTAGTTAATTAAATATCATATTCTGATGACGATGACATTTCATTTACTAGATACTTCTAAGATCTTCAAAGATAATGATTATCTTCAACCATGTTTAATCATCATCCTCATTTCAGCCACAAGACGTCCACTGCTGAATATAGGCCTCTCCACCAATGACTTCCATTGGAGGGGATTGCCAATACTCGCCACGCTTGGCAGTGGGTTGGCGAGCGCAGTTTTTTATAAGATTCGCACGCAGGGTGCCTTTTGCACTCCATATTGGCCCGATCACGCCTGCTAGTATGAGGCTCGACACGTACTGTGCGCCTTCAGCGCACGCCACAACTGCCCGGGTTAAGCTGAAGAATGTCTTCCTCAAAGGCGATAGGTCCGTCCATAATAAAAGCAGACGCTGCAGCCCGTCTCGTGCTACAGGACGTAGTCGCCCCGTATGACACGCCTCCAGTTGGCGGTGGGGAAGTGTATTTTTTAATGGCCGTCCCCACACGGCATATTTAACATATTGTTTAAATTCTTACCTGGTCATGTAACACATCGTGCACGCTGTCCAGGGTAGTTAAGAATTCAGTCAAATTGGTGCCTAAACATTTAAAAGCTCTCTCTAGTCGACAGTTGTGTGAGAAGGCTGTTAAAATTAAATATTCCCCTAATTTTGCCATAAAGTCCTTAGTGCTAACACCTGTAACAAAGAAAGGAATACATGTTAAAGTTCCGCGTTTAAAATATCATCAACGTATATGTATTTGGGCGATTTAAAGAAATAAAGGTAAAAATAATGACGTGTTTTTCTAAAATGATCACCTTAAATATGAATAGGTCAGCTAAAAAAACCAGGCCAAATGTAATAAAAATATTAACCAGAATTTTGAGAGCTAGGCTCGAACTTAGTTGGTTTTAATGTTTTTGTGTAGAGTTACATTTTATTAACACCAATTTTGTAGTCCTTAGTATAAAATTAGTTTTAAAATGACAACTGAATAGTGATCCACAAAAAGAACATTGATGTATGCTTATTGCCTCAGTAAAATTATGATAACAACAAATATACCTAAAATATTAAACTGTAAGTCGTGTTGTCATTAATATCTTATACAGAAAATATTCTTAAATTTAATAAAGATATTGCAAGAGGCATTGCCCATCTCAAAATTCAATTTAAGACCGCCTCGTCTGTGAAAATATATTTTTTCATTTTAAACTCCTGTCTAGTCTTGTTATAAAATTAAGTGAACTGAAATTTTGCTGCTATAACTCAATTTAATTTTTGTGATGATTCGTAGGAAAGTCTTTCTTAACCGTTTTCGACAAAGGTTAGTTAGTAAAGTGTTTTGTTTCAACATAGTAAGCCATGGTAACTTGAAAATATAATAATAATACAATTTACAATAAATACATATTGGACAACATTATGTACTTTGCTCTGATACTAAGTTAAGTAGGTAAAGCACTTGTGTTATAGAAATCAGAAAAAATTACGGTACCATAACACCCAGACCCGAGATAACATAGAAAAGTTCGTTTTCTATATTGACCCGACCGGGATAGGACGGGACCTCAAAGATGGCGACACTCGCCGGCGTGCTTGGCTCTCAGCTACAGAGGTCGTCAAAAATACACTACTCTTTTTATAAAAGGCGATACAAAAAGATGGAGTGGAACTTTAAGGACCAATAAAACATTTGCCTTGGGACCGAAATTGAATTCTCAAAAAAAAAAAACTGTTCTCCACACAAACTGAGGTCAGCTGGCCGGTGGCTTTGCTATTATGTTGGTCCCATAGAAATAGTTAACCCCTTAAAGGAAGTTCAGTAAATAATAATTAATAAGGAACCCCCCCCCCCCCCTCGCAGATTACCTGTGGCCCGTGGAATACTGTTTAAGAAGAACAATGTAAAGTGGTTTCGCCTTCATATATGCACCTGTCTGAGCAGGGAAAAATTAAGACTAAGTGGTGCAGGCATATTTTTCTATATTTTATTAAAATAAAAAGTAAAATACTACATGATTACCTATTGTCCAAGTGAAAGTAAAATACCTTGTCGGTGAATTTATGGGACATAAGTTGACTGGGATGGTAAAGCCACTTTTATTAAGTTTTCGCAACATCTCGAAGGTTTGTTTTACATTCTTGTCTAGCTATTCATGCAAAAAACTCGATCAAAAGATACTACTAACAAGTTTCATAATTTTAAAAAAAATTTGGCCATGATTTATTAGTATATTATTTGATAATTGTTGAGGACAAAACTACGGTTACCTATTTTAAATCCGAATTGCTTTAGTATGAATTTTATTTCTCCGAAAACGTTTTGTCCTTTTTTCATATTTTAATTATACCGAAAACACAATTGACATATTATTTTTGCTAATATTCCTATTTTCGAATGTTTTTTTTTAAAGTTTTGAAATCTTACTAATAAATAAATAATGTTTGATATATAGTTTCCAGAAAAATGCTTCCAATACTACTTATAATAATTAATCCTGCATCCTTATCCTTAGCTTTTAAGCGCTTGGCGGCCTGTCACTGTGTGTGGTCACTGTTCTAACCTAACCTAACCAATTAAGTCTTATTATATACGCAGTATTTACTAATCAGTTAGAAATAAAAAACATTGTAAGTAAAACAACGATAAATTAAAAAAATATTTTGATAATCGGGTATCTGTTTTTCTGGAAAATGAAACATCGGTAAAATTAATTTATTACTTACAATATTATATAAAAAACGTATGGTAATCAAAACTTCGTTAAACCGTTTCCGAACTATTGAAATTCGAACAGAAGAGTTTCGAAAGCAAGATATGTTACCCAAAACTACTGATCTAGTCATCTTTTATTCTTAGGTACTTTTGACATACTTAGGAAAATAGCATCAACGGTGCGCTAAGTACTTTCCAAGCTAAAACGGGTGTTTTCATTTCGAAGACTTTGGAGATTGTTCGTACTCATAAGACGCTCTCGACTGCGGCGGCAAGAGTAATCAACTTAAGAGAGCGTCTTCATCTTTACAGAACGACGTTGCACTCAGTTTAGTGTCTACTGACAATATTGCTACAAGTTTATGACATAAATGCTAACTCTATTTTAGTCTTTGCGCACTTGAATAAATTAGATTGGGTGCTCTTCAAAAATTGGATTGATACTTATATTGACTATGAATGACTTACTTTACTAAAACCGTGATAATATCAGCATTTTCGGATATCTTTGCCATTACTCTGTCATGAACAGGCTTCAACGACAATATAATGAGTTACAGAAGAAATCAAGTATAGATATATTTTCCAACACACTCCCCAAATTTAAAAAATTGGCTACAGAAGAACTAAGCATATAAATTCAAATTCAAATTCAAATCTTTGTTAGTGACAACAAGGCCCAATTTGTTAGTAACAATAACATAACCTATGTTAGTACTTAATTTCTAACAACGATTTGGTACGTTTGGCTAGAGCCCAGACAAATGGACTGTCTAGCCGATCGGCTATCGCGCGCAGAATGATGTTGGGGCTGCCGCGCAACCTGCGCAAGAGTGAACCAGATTTTTTTCGCCAAGTGGCGTCAAAAGCATCTGTCCGCGCCTCGGCGAACATTGAGGACGCGCTGCAAAAGCGCTCTATAACTCTTATCTGTAAATCTTGGCTATTGTTTAACTGAAATTAAGTCCTAAAAAAATATTATTCCATTTTTATTTTATAAGTAAGCTCTTGTTTTAAAAGTAAACTATAACTCACATTTGCAAGTCGTGGCAGCCTGTAACTGAATCTACACTTAGCTCATATTTTAAACTTGTTACTTGTTAATTTTATCAATGGTGTAGGATTTGTTGGTTGCTCCTATTAAATAAATAAATATCTTCAATAATGTGCTTCTTTAATGCTTCTTTGGCTTCTTTAATGTGTGAAATCTGATTCACAATAAACACTATTTGTAACTAGCTATCGCCCGCGACTTTGTTCGCGTGGGCTTTAGTTTATTCATAAAGGATTTTCTCGCACTTTCTCCTGACAATAATTGGCACAACAAAAAAATTATTAGCGAAATTGTTCCACCCGTTTACGCGTGATACGATGACCAAGGGAAATAGAGATTCATTTTTATATTAATATAGATAATAATAGTAATTTACAATTGGATGGTTGACGATTCCAACCATATTTAGTAACATTTATTACTAGCATCGTGCTTCGGAAGGCATGTTAAGGGGTTAAAAGTAATAATAATATTATTACAAGAGAAATAAATTTCATATACGAATTGTTTTCGAATTCGAATTCAAGATTCTAATGTTTCAAAAATACGTCTCAAGTATCGCGCGTAAACTTGACAGGCTATATCCATATGCCTCCCTCTTTCTAACGCTAAATGTGGGTATTCTATGAAACGGCACAAGCTCTGGGATGCTTGCATTCAACAGTGTTCTGCAACCACAACTAGGTCATCAATCCCAAGTCAGGGGACGTATTTTCAAAACATTAGAATTCCAAATTGCATACTTATTCCAAGATTTGCGATTTCGTAAAAAATATAAAATTAAAACGTCTCCTGGTCCAAAACACGGTGCATCTTATCCATAAATTATAACTCTGTCTGTTTGTCTGTTACGTTTTCACGCCTAAACCGCTAAACCAATGTTGATAAATTTTAGTTTGGAGATAGATGAAACCTTAGAAAAAAACATTGGCTACTTGTTGTCTTGAAAACTGAACTGATTTTAATAAAATGTTATGCGGCAAAAGCTTGAACCCTAAAGCAGGACAAGGCTACTATTTTTAATTCACTTCCTAAGCGACGAAAATACCGTATTCTATGCGGGAAAAGCCGCAGGCACATATAGTAAAGTTTATAAAATTCGGTACTTACTATCAGTCGCCCGTACCGCGTCGTATATTTCTTGTAAGTATGCGTAGTTTTTACACGATCGGACGTCGTCTGGTAGCCTCCGTCTGAAAGAAAATGATTTATTAGATTTATTAAGAACACTAAGCATCCGATCGAAAATAAAAACTGCCACTAACACTTCTCGGCGCTAGCCCACAAAATTCTCCCGAAGCAGTGATAGGGTAAAAAAATAACTGGGACGTGTAAGCCTCTTACGACACGCCTCCTGTTGGCGGGGAAGTGTATTCTTTACGGCCGTCCCCACACGGCCTAAATAATTGATATCGTAGTTAAAAAAACAAAAAAACACTTATATGCATTGAACTCGACAAAACGAATCAAATGAGCCCGAACACGAAGGGGGTTTACTAGTTGTTAAAGAGTTTCACGATCCTGACTCCATCACCAGATTAGTATGAAGGTGTCAAATTATTGTATTGTCATCCGAATGTCAAATACATACTTACAAAGTTTTAAATCGATAGGTCAGTTAGAAGTAAGTTAAAAATTACTTCCAAGATTTAATTACATAGTTAATTTGTTAATTACAAGTAAAGCTAATAAAAGTGTGTTAATAATAAGATTCATCATCATCATCATTTTAGCCATAGGACGTCCACTGCTGAACATAGGCCTCCCCCATTGACTTCCAGATTGGCCGGTTGGAAGCAACCTGCATCCAACGTCTTCCTGCGACCATTACCAGGTCCTCTTATATAAGATTATTAAATGCAAACTCAAAAGCTTAGGTCTGAAACTAACTAAAATAACTGCTTTCTTATGGATTCAATCTCGCTCTATATCAAAGCAGTGATTCTGCCAATGACGAGTGATTCTTGATTGATATAGTGTTCACAATAAATAACGGGTGTTTAATTTTTATTGATTTCTTGGATTCAGTGAAGGCTACTCTTGCCATAAAAGCAGGTTTCAAGACGCTATCGGGTCTAAAGCAGGTTGTCTTGAGACAAGTCACTTGACGTTCGATGCTGCTTTGAGTACAATGATATTTCAATAGTTTCATATCTTAATCATTTCACCAAACACAAACTACACCAAACTTGCACTCTAAAGCTCTTTAAATGTTAAATAAAAAACATTAAAATAGATCGACCATGATTTTCGTTCGGCTACCCCCACCGAATCCATAATTGCTTAAAATCTCTTGTATTTTTTGTCATTTAATTATTCAAATGACAAAAAAAAACGTCTTCAATATTCTTGGACCGAAATGTTCCTGACGTTAAATCTAACTGCCAGAAGCAATTAAGCTTGTTCCAGTGGCTATTATTTTTACAGCCAAGCCTAAAGGCAATTAAACATTAGAATGGTTCGGAACGTAAAAAGTCTGTTTAGCACTCCATACCCGGGAATTGAGTGCTCGCGATAGTGATGTGAGTGTTAAATGGAATTTAGGTTAGGTTGTACTTAAGTATCGTAGTATTCCATAGACATGAGTTGAGACATACTTCATGAGTTGAGTTTGCATTTCGTATCAATTAAGTCTTATTTAACTTCGCTAAAATTAAGTTTTTATATTTATCGTCTATGCGTTCTTAAACCATTAATTAGATTGCGATGAGACTTTGGGTATGCTGTTGAACGGAAGACCACGCGAATAAAGCAGCGGGCAACAGCTTTTATTAAATAAATCAATCATTCTCTTCAAAATATTTGTGTTTTAACGCCCATAGAATACTGCCCTACAAAGTGATAAATTAATTTTAATATTTAAACACATCATCATCATTCCATTCATGGACGTCCAATGCTGAACACAGGCCTCCCCCAATGACTTTCATCGGGGAGATTGCCAATACTTGCCACACTTGGCAGGCGGGTTGGCGAGCGCAGTTTTTTATAAAATTTCGCACTCAGACGCTGCTGCCCGTCTCGTGCTACAGGAACTAGTCGCCTCTTACGACCCGCCTCCTGTTGGCGGTAGGGAAGTGTACTCTTTACGGCTGCCCCCAAACGGCACACACACAACACAAACACATACTTCTACTTTAAACACATACTTTATTCAATCCCTAATTCTATTTTTATTATATACCTAGTCTGGTCATAAATACTGAAACAAAGAAAAAAACAAATTTTCTATTGCAAATAACATTTATTACTTTTACAGTGTGTTAGTTTTATACATGAGGTTTAAAACATAAAAAGCTTATTCGAAGTGGTCTGGCCATTGGCTGCAATACAGTCCTTTTAACGTTGAGGCCAGTTATCAATAGAAGCACGCACTCTTTCCATGCGAAAATTCTTCACTGCCAATCGTACGGATTGTTTTAGGGACTCCAAATTATCATTGCGTTTAGAGCAAGCCGTACTCTCTAAAATTGACCATAAATCATAATCCAGCTGATGAAGATCGGGACTAGACGACGGCCAGTCTTCAGCTCTGATAAAGTCCCAAACGTTCGTTTTCAACGAAGACTGCGTAGACCGAGCTTTATGACCCGGCGCCGAGTCTTGCTGGAAGGACCATTGTTGGTTATTGAACATGTTGTTAAGGGGCTTCACTACCTTCTCAAGAATGGTATCTTGATACATTTGTGCCGATGTTTTGATACCTTTTTCACAAAAGTATGGCTCAGTCATTCCTTCATAGCTAATACCCCACCAAACCATCACTGAACTCGGATAGTGCCCTCGTTGCACTCTGTCGACTAATTGGGAAGCTTCCTTAGAGCTTTGAGCATAAATACGGTAATTTTGTTTGTTAAAATATTGCTCAATCTCATCCGGAAACAAAAAAATTCTGTGACCTCCCTTACTTCATTAGTTGTTTTGATTTTAGCACCCTATTCTTTTTTTAATTATCAGTTAAGAAATGACCAGTACGTCTCTTATACGCTGCAAGTTCTAAGTCATCTTTTAAAATACGCGACATGGTTCTAGGTGCTATCTTCATCTCCCGAGATAAAATCTTTTGCTTTTGGACCGGATTTCTTCGATTTTTTTCCCTTACTGCTTTGACCACCTTTTACGTACGAACACTACGTGGAGAGGAGGTCTCATTGTACCTATTAATAGCCCGGTACATAAACATTTTACTAATACCAAGCGTATGGAGAGAATTAAAAATTGCATTTGGCTCCATACCTACTTTGTGTAATGCAATCACAGCGTTTCGGTTCTTTTTATCACCCCACTTCATTTTAATATCGCAAAATATTGTACAATGTATTGGCGCCAAAATGAGAAAGCTCAATGAACAATCATTTATAGAAATGACAGATTCCAAATTCAAATGTAGTATTTTGTTTATTTTTAATTGTAACAGTATTTATGGCTAGACTAAGTATTATTTTAATAATTAATTAAAACGTAGACTAGATTTAATAATGTAAAATTTGACAACATTTCAAATCGTATAATGTATAGATTAAACTTAGTGTAAAGTCATTCCAAGGGTAAAGTAGGTAGGTATACAATAATGCTAGTTTATTATTCCAAGGAAAAGAATTTTACTTGAAAACAAATTTCAAATGCTTCTGGTGGGATTCGAACCCAACATTACTATGTCCTCCGTAGCTCAGTCGGAAGAGCAGTCACCCGGATAGCGAAAGGTTGTGGGTTCGAATTCCACCAGAGGCAATTGAAAAAAAAAATTCAAGTAAAATTACTTTCCTTGAAATAATTAGCTACTTTGAGTGTCAGCCATCGGCGATTATGCGACTGCATCGACGGTTCATAGCGTTTTGAATATTCTTACCGTGTGATCACTAGAATTAGAAATCGTTAATTCGTATTATTGGGGATTGAGGTAGGTATCTCAATCGTTAGCATTAGCGATTGGCGATTTTGCGAAATCGCGTTTTGACAAGGTATTTAATAGATATTAACCGATTCAAAGTATTTTTCTTTACCGGTATCTAAGTAAGCACCCATAATAAAGTATTTCTAATATGAAAATAAATTTTAATTTTGTGAAAATATATTTGTAAGTCTGTTGTGAGATACCATAATTCTCAACTTACAATAAATACGTGTCCTATACTTTTTGTTGCAAACGTACCTTACCTAAACGTACCTAAATGAATGAATATTCTTGTCACCCAAAATAATTAAGAAAGTCAATTACCTAATTTGACAACATTAACACAAATTTCGGTCAGTTAGCAAATTAGTTTATTACTCGGGTCTATTTGTCCCATCACTACTTAGTAATTGGGTACAATTCTACCTGGGTAAAGTAAATTGGGGTTTTATGGTGCAAAATGTACAGGTTAGATTTAATTAGTCTAATGCTATACTCAGAGAGGTGGAGGTATCGCTTTAACTCACCCACATAATTATAATAGAAAACTGGTAAATTACTATCACCCGCACTAGAATATTGAAATAAGGGTGTGTCATTAATAATTAATCAACACTATGGAGAAGATACATAAATATAAATAGGATTTTACATAATTTTAGGCTTTTGCTGTAAATGATAACAACTTTAAGATCTGATTATGTAAAAACCCTTAAACGAAATTTTTATCTCAATTGTCAAACATCTCAAATTCCAAAAAAAAAACCAATTACCAGTGACTTTTAAAAAGATAAGTCAAGAGCTTTTAAAAACTAAATCCAGGTACAGAAAAAGAGAAAGTACCAACTCCAAAATATTAGTAACCCGAGGTTTTTTTATAAAACTGTTCAAAACCGTTTGTAAGTAGGTACTTACAATCATCAATCAAAGATCAATATTAAATAGGTATTTAATATTGATCTTTGATTGATGATTGATGAAAATGTACTCGTAGATGGACAATGATATTCACACAACAAAAAACTGCGTTCTACATAAATAACATTATCAGAACTTACTTATAAAGATTAAAGTCTTTTGTACTTTTTTAAACATACATGATAAATCATTTTCCAGTATAACTTAACTATCAATATTCTTATGACCACGTGTGTAAATTAGAATCAGCGATTTAGTCTGAACTAGGGATAGACGGGCAGTCTGTGAAATTATTTTTTTTACGTATTTTACAAGTACCCTGGTTTACATTGCATATTAATCAAAATGAATTCGAAATTCGACTCTAGTAATGATATTTTTATTAAATAATCATCACTTAACAAATCAATTCACCTCATTGAGTCGAATTTGGTCGAAAAGATCATGTTTTAATCAATCAGTCATATTTA
The DNA here is from genome assembly GCA_963576865.1 of Anania hortulata. NCBI lineage: Eukaryota > Metazoa > Arthropoda > Insecta > Lepidoptera > Crambidae > Anania > Anania hortulata. The sequence goes on along the minus strand of OY756405.1, from coordinate 13,834,109 downwards.
TGACCAAATATAAGCCATTGAGCTGCACTGATTTCTAAAGTGATTGTTTTCGATCGAGTATTATTTTTGAAGCCGCAAAACACGTTTTGATACACAGTAAACCAGTTGCTATTTGAGAAAAAAAACTTTAGACATTTTGAATTTCGCTTGCTGACAATCCCCCATAAACATCATTCAATAGCTTTCTTTGTATGACATTGAGAGAGACAGATTGATGTCTTAATAAACTAAGCTAATCTGGTGATGCGAAAGTCCACATTATGGGAAGGTATACAGGGTTACATTGCAAAGGGGTGCCAAATTTAAAAAATAAGACCAAGGAAACAATATAAAGAAGCGTCTTAATCGTTATTAATTTTAATAATTGTATTTTAGGAAAGAAATTACTTTTAAATATATTACGAAAATAAAGTCAATAGAGAGACTACGAAAGCCACGCGGTCATTCATCAGAGGCGTAGGTACGGCGAGCCAACAAGGACATTACCCATTGCACATACGATGCAATTTTTTCATGAATAAGTTAAATGAACGACGCGTATGATTTTTAACAGCGAATAGGAATAATAAATGTAAAAAAAAATTTTTTGTTTCTTGCATAGTTCGATTAAGTTACTAATTCTGAGCCGCTCCTAAAGACTTGGCACCCCTTTGCAATGTAACCCTGTATAAGAGAAATGGGAAAAGTAGATAAATATACTTACAAACAGTTGTACTTGTCATAGTGCTCTGTTTGGTTTTTTGTTAGTGATGTAATGGCTGCATGAAGGCATTCATTCTGGAAAGAAGAAACACGCGTTAGAAGATGGCGAAACAAACAAACTAAGATAACAATAGTAAGTGATGCTTATACAGGGTTATTTGTTAAACATCAACAACCTCCTAGGGGCTGATTCTCTCTCTGAAAAATCACTTCCTCTTAGTAAGCCACCGACCAGCTAACATCAGTTTGTATGGAGCAGTGAATTTTTTTTAGATTTCAATGTTGGTCCCATAGAAAAAGTTGTTGTATTTGAGCACCAGAATCAACCCCTACGAAGTTGTTGATGTTTTAAAAATAACCCTGTATACAAACGTAAATGCGGAATTCCGTTATCCGAATTGTTGATGTATTAACAAAATCTGCCGGGACAAAGATTCAAAACACATATCTGAGCTTAGCATTTTATTTTATTTTTACGACCGTCTGGTGTAGTGGTTCGCGGCCCGGACTACAAATCCAGCGGTTGCGGGTTCGAATCCTGAAAGGGGCAAACGTTTGTGAGATGAGCACGAGCATTTGTACCAAAGTCATGGATGTTTTTAAAGTATTTAAGTATGTTTATCCGTTATTAAGACGCCATAGTACAAGCTTTGCTTAGTTTGGGGCTAGATAATTTGTGTGATTGTGAAAAAAAATCAATTAAAAAGAATATTTTATTTATTAAATAATTATTTAACTCACTGCGCACTTTGGTCTAATAAAGTGAGTCCCCTGCCCTAATATTACTATTTTTAATGAATATTTAGGCTTTTTCAATGTACTAAAATCAACTAAAAATATTACTGTTTCTGATAACGATGTCATCCTTTGATTTTTTCCTGCATTCATTCAAGTAATCTGGATTACTAGTAACATTCTTTAAATCTATTTTCAGTCTCTTTGTGAGTTATTTGCATATTTAACTATCTATTAGCCGAGGAACTATCAAGGCTTTAAATAATTTGATTATCAATTTTTTATATAAGTGATATTGGGGGGTAACATGAAAGTTTGTGTGTTACAATATTTGTTCCGAATTAAGCTTAAACGGCTCATCAAAATTAGCTGAAATTTGGCATACATAAAAATGATGTTGATCATAAGCTTAATTCTAAAGTCTACCCAGACAAAGTAGCAGGCAGAAGCTATAGTCTATGCAGTTTATATGCATACACACAAGTAGTCTAGATAATAATTATGATTATTAACTAATAACATTGTCGACAATTTAAATTATCTAAAAAGACGACGAACTCAGAAAAATATAAACACGAGAATAAAAGAATAAACTTTCATTCTCGAATGACTCCAACTCATCCAACAAAAAGGGAACGCTACAAAAGCTTTAAAAAGTTCTCGTAATTCGGTCTTCATAAATAAGAAATTCACAAAGAAATTCAATTTTATTTTTCTTTCTGACAAACTCTTAGGAGTTAGTTGACAAGAGCCCGTAAAAGTTTTTCGGCTTCGAAATCAATAAATAATAATATTGACAAAGAAAACGAGATGACATCAATTATTCAACTTTTTCTATGAACGGAGAGTAAAAGTAAATTATAATTGTGACTATTGTTCCTAGGGATTCAGATTTCGTGAAATCAGCTCACTTGGATTTTAGGGCCTCTATAGTTGCTGCCTGTCATGACATACGGAGCCGAGACTTGGACACTCACGGTGCCATTAACATGCCAATTTTGAAGTTGCTCATCGTGCTATGGAAAGAGGATGAAGAATGAAGGATACTGTATCGAATGCTATACACCATACTAAACCTGAAAATCGTTCATGACTTGTAAGCGCTAGAATTGGCCTAATCATCCAATAGGCTAGTTTCCTGGGTCAAAAAAAGATTATTCTATTTAGTCCGTCCGTTAGACTATCAAAAAATATTGGACCCATATTTTGTCTTTTGTCAATCAAACAAAAAATGACGAAGATAAAGCGCATCAAAGTGAGTACGTGACGTCATACCTTGCTAAAAAGTGTCGCAAGGCGTGACGTTACGCGGAACTTTAACGGGCTATATCTTCATAATTTTTTGTTTGATTGAGAAAAGAAAAAATACGTGTGTAACAAAATTTTCTGTTAATCCAACTGACGGACTAATTAAATTTTTTTAGGAAACTAGCCCATTCTGGTGCTTGTCATGTTAAGCGATTTATACACTGCTATATGTATGATTTGTTAGGCCTCTAACATTTTCATTATTCCCCACCTCACACCCGCTTGAACTTGAAACTACCCTTAATTTTTAATACTGTGGATCCCAAAATACAAATAGACACAGCCCAGCTAAGCCAGACTAACCCGGGCTAATTCTAGGCAAGGCTACGTCAGTGGGCTAAGCGGATATTTCTGACTTACGTAAGGAGAGGCCGGAGGCCATACTAGTGCTACCAGGGTTGCAGTGTAATTTAAAGAGCAATACGACGAAATAAGAAACCGTATTGGCGAATCTGAATACAGAAAAGGTCTAAGAAAGTGTCAAGCCTGATATTGCAAGTGCAATATTGTCTGGTACATTAAATTTTGTTGGCAATAGTTTTACAGAGATATGTACTCGAATTTTAGTGGGGAGTTTTCGTTGATTTTGGAGCCCTAAATCACACTTTCCTGCTCCATTACGACTACTTGTTTTATGGAACTAACATGAAAATAAAAATGAAAAACCGGCCAAGTGACTTTTGAACGCGCGCACCGAGAGTTTAGTACAAACTTGTAAGTATTTAAATATTTCGTCCATAAAGGAAACAAGTCTTGAAGATTTTTACCGCTTTGTCCAAGTTTTATTATATTTGATACTAATTTCAACTTAATATCTTCATGCAATCCTGATGAAAGGGTCTTGACAGACAGACTGACAAATAGACAGACAGACGGACAAAGGTACGGAACCTTAAAAACTTACTTTCCCGTACAAAGTAGTCTCAAAATTGTTGACAAATATGTCTACCTGGGATAAGTGATCCAGTTGGGTAGGTCCAATATATTAGAAGGAGGTAAAGCGTAGCAGATCCAGACCCGAGCTAATTTGGAAAGTTCGTTTCATGAAATGACTCGAACAAGGATTCAAACCTGGACCCTTCATGGCGAATCACCGGCCCACTGCGCTAATCGGGCGTCATTATTTATGACAACAACGAGTCGTATTAGGTATATACTTCGAATCACACTCCTAGAAATATAACCCGGTCACTACAATCGTTCAATTAAAGCTAACGACTTTTCGGCAAAAATGAAGCCTTGAAGGCAATCAGGAGGTCCATTAGTAACCTGATATAGGGTTTGAGCCGTTTTTGCCCATTTTCTGTTCATCCCAACGACACCTCCGGCGGTCACTTAAGGTATTCTGTTACTAAGTGACGCCCTTAAATGCCTGTTAGGTTTCTTGGTAAATAATGATGTCCGTTAAATGTTTCAATAAAAATAAAGATAAGAAACAATAAAACTAAAGAAAAGATTTTGAGCCATGTCAAGTCTGTCTGGTAAATACCAGTCTGCCTAGCATGAGCATCAAAACATGATATGGTATGATATGATATAGCGAAATATCGACACCAATTGTAAAAATATGATTGATATAGCCGCCATTTTAATTTTTTATCGAAACTGTGATCATAATATGTGATGTCAGCGGCACGGCGATTCAATATGGCGGCTATATCTATCATATTTTTACAGTTGGTGTTGATATATCGCTATATCATATCATATCATATCGTGTTTTGGTCCTCATGCTAGGCAGGCAGATTTGTAATAATTAGATAAGATTGCCCTGATCTATGTTAGCAGTAATTTAATATATTATTACTTAATTTGTTCAACAAATATTTATTTATTTTATTTTACTCGGAACACCAACAGCCTTGATACAATCTATGAGTACAGAGTTATCATGAACGTAGCTATTAACAGGCATTCGCATATAGAAATGCAGTATGTAAATAGACCACATAAGCTTTTTATAGAATAGTCAAAAATATAGAAGAAAGAGAAAAAAACAAAACAAAACAAAAATAAATCAGGGGTTTGCTGCACCCTCGGAGTGGGGGCCGAAAAACTCAGAATTAAACAATTTGTTTATAGTTAATGGTTTAGGCCGAAATAATTTCAGCTCGCCATTGCCTTTTGATAGGTCGTTAAAAAAATTGCTCACTCGGATAAAGAAAGAATTCCGAGATATAAAAATCTATATATATAAAAATAAAAAAAATAAATATAAAATCAATTTATTTCTACAAAAAAGGCTTTATTTAAGCTGTCTTACACATTTCAATAACTTTTACTCTACCACTGCTTAGGGACAATATTGAGGGCTAGCGCCGAGAAGAAGCAGCGCAAGAAACGCGGTCACTATTGCCAGCTTCTTTTTACATATATATACGAGTAGTATGTTTACATTACAAGATAAGATGTACCTGTACGAGCATGGTAGTATTAATTACAATCCTTTAGTAGTCATTAATAATGTAGCACCCTTTTTTTTAAATCATCTTGATATGTGATTTAAATTTATACGTAGGTAGTTCAGCAATAGACTGTGGTACTTTGTTAAAAAAGCGAATACATTTTCCCATCAACGGATCACCCACTTTATGCAGTCTGAAATTTAGAACGGCCAGTATTAGGATTATGCATGTCACTTTTTTTAGGGAATAGATGCAGGTTTTTTGCGAATATCAGAAAGTACACATATGTACATAGAGTTATAGTAACTCAGTGATTGGAGTCTCGTCTAACATCTGTGAGGAGTTTGGGTCCTGACAAGTGCTTCGGAATTTTTCAGAATCTAAGTATGTTCGTATTTTTACCTCTCGCTCGGTTTTGAGGGAAAACAGTGCGAAAATCTGCAAATTTGGATAACAGAAGGTTACCTCAATACCTCAATTATGAAGTTCACACCTCATAATTGAGGTGAGGCCTGTGCCCATCAGTGGGACGTATATAGGCATATTTTAAGGTGACAAGGCAATTAAATGGTCATGTCTTAAACTTCTTCGGGTCTAATAGAAATCACTCCACATGTAAATTTAGTCATGCCCCACTGTGATCATAGTCTAGCGTAAGTACCTTAATTAGAAATGGAGCAAAACAATGGGCGAAAGAAGAGATGTATTTGTAGTAAAACTTTCTAATTCCTTACTTTTGGAAATTGCACATCAAGTTGCGACAATCCATCTCAGTCAATCCCTTAAACCTCAAATTGAGGTGATAGTAAAATTCAAAATGACAGAGTAATATCTGTAAAATACACATAACTAGAGACAAAAGATTCGTAGGATAACACATGTGTAACGTCTTACAGCTATAGTTAACGTCTTATAGCTATATAGTTGTTTAGATAACAACAATAGTCATAAATTCAAAAGGCAAATTTTAAACATAAGGAGATCGGAAAAATCTGTAAAGGAAGAAGCTTGCAAGCAGAACCCTAATATGTCTACCTAGGTCTTAACTACCTAGTGATCTAGTTGGGTAGATCGAATTTTGAGAAGGTCAATCGTCAAAACCAACTCGGCTGGGCAGCGTTAGGGAAACTACACAACGTCTTCTCGTCCAATATGCCTCGATGCCTAAAGTCGAAAGTGTGTATTACCAGTGATGCCATATGGAACTGAAACGTGGCCCCAGACTATAAGCCTCATAAGAAAGCTCAAGGTTGCACAGCGTGCTATGGAAAGGGCTAAACTTGGTGTTTCTTTGCGAGATCGAATCAGAAATGAGAAGATCCGTAAACGAACTAAAGTCGCTGACATAGCCAAACGGATTAGCACGCTGATGTGGCAGTGGGCGGGGCACATAGCGCGTAGAACTGACGGCCGATGGGATAGAACGGTTCTAGAATGTAGGCCACGTACTCAAGCGCAGCGTAGGACGTCCACTCACAAGGTGGACAGACGGCCTGGTGTAGGTCGCAGGAAGACGCTGGATGCAGGCCGCTTCCAACTGGCCAATATAGAAGTCAATGGTCCCCCATTAGGACTTCTACGCCTCCCGGTCTATGGTCCTATGGCTGATAAAAATGAAGAAGAAGAAAAAAATTAAAAAAAGAAAGAAAAAAGATTTTTATTACAAAATGATTACACAGAAAACAATGGTCAGTGCAAAGATTTGTTGTCTTATGGGCACTAGCCTGCCGATTCTATAAGAAACACTCTGATAAAGTTTCTCTAAAACTCATTTAAGCGGTACAAGCGAACCTCTGTTTTGATTAGAAGTACGAAGATATTACTTATAGTCGATTAGTGAGTTCAGTGTCGAAGTCAGCGCGGTTGTGTTTGGTGCAGGAAACTGCAGCGCTTACTTTTGAGCTAAAGCACCAGGTGGTTCAAATTCCTACAAAAAAATAATTGCGTTCTAGCTAGTGTTGTTTTAGTCACTAAACCATAACAATTGGTATCATATTTCCTCTTCCCGGTTTACCCCGCCACAAACGCCACAATTTATCTCAATCAATCCACAACTCTTTTTGTCCCCGGCAATTAATTCTGGCGCATGCGTCGACACGATCCACAAGACTAATCGTCCTTATTTCCTCTTCCAACGGTCCCAGCTTTAAAAATCGGTTAAAGTATAGCCATCCATCACGTCCAGTCTGCTCAGAAGCGATAATATTAAATTTTAAAGTCAGAAAAGAGGTTTTAAAGTGTCATTGAATGAATTTGTATTATAATATTAAACTGTTTTATGATAAAACTTTAAGTATCATATTTTAAGTTTCTTTTTATTTGCTTACTCTGCACTTAGAGTATCTGGGGTATGTTTTCCTTTTGTATCTTTCCCATTTAGTTGTCACTCATTCCTTTCTCTGTCATATCGTCCTTTCTTTTTTCTTTCCTATAAGTAGCATATTCCTAAAATTCTATATTTTCTACTTGTAGACCTATTTAAATCTTTTATTAAAGTTAGTACTAAGCACATGTATTAAAGTTAGATGAAAAATTAATGTAAAGTTGGTGTATGCCAGCTTCTGCGGTAACACACTTTGCCACATAGTGTATGCATACATCTAACCACAAATAAAGTCCATGTTTACTTATTCTATAGTAGAAATATATCAATTGTTAAAGTAGATATACTTATTTTAACGAATTATGTAATGGAACTTTTACTAAAGTTATGAATAGAATGGTTTGTTAACAAAGTTTCATGTCACATAGAACTTTACTATGAAAATATCACAATAGTTAAAATGAAAAAGTTTCCATCGCATAGGTAGTTTGAACTAGTAATTTCCATTATGAATCCGCCATACCATCGGTATTGCAATACCGATACTTTTATTGACTTCAGAAACAATTTGAATACACTACCCTACATTTATCCAGAACATACCGTTAACAGTAAAAAAACAGAGGCTTTTCCAACCAAACAGGTGGAACATTGAAACATCAATCCGCATTTATTTTCAGGTAAGAGCAAAACTATTTCAATTGGAGAATTCTTGCGGCAGCTCTTGCAAAACTCATTCCATGAAATAGGGTTGACAAATGTGCAAAGTTAATTTTATAAGTTGTTTAAAAAATAGTTGCGATTGAAAGGAGATAATAAGAGAGAAAAAAACTTTATTTGCCTTAAACAAGACAAACTTAAACTTAAAAAAGACGAAGAAAAACTAATATTGCTAATGGAAAAAAAAATTGGATAGCATACTGGTCTCAACATAACTTACAAACGACGTAAATACCATCGAAAGACTATAGGAAAAATCCATAACTTAACACTTAATGATTAAAACTTATGTGACTAGTAAAGTTTTAAGTAAATTTTGATCGCTGTTTTAATTGTAAATATTACAGTAAATAATATTAGCAATTTGCAGTCGTTAAATTAAAATCGGCAACCCTATTTGTGAAATTGATGTTAAATAGAACTTTAAAGAAGTAGCGATAAGGAAATAAGAGAATACCAATTTAAAGTAAATTTTAATTAGTTAGCAAGATTAATCATTTCTGAGGATATTGGCCAAATTTCGGTTATCCGATAAATAATTGATACTGGTAGTTTGGCTAACACACTGCTCGCTTTTGTCATGAACTCGTTAAATGCCAAAAGGGCCTGTGTGACCATTGCCTATGGGCTGGCTGCGTGGGCCTATGAGCCGTCCATAGTGACAAGTGAAATTTGAACAATAGAATTTCCTTTGTATCTTGTTTCTCGCTTAGGAGTCAGATAATGATTGGCCAAAGGAAATTATCCTTTTGGTTTACTGGGATCAGTTTAAGACAGTTTAAAGAGCAGACCAAAGCATTAGCTAATTCTAAAGTTTCCAATTTGGAAATCTCTCTTATCGGACTTAAGTCGGTTGAGGTAAGGACTACTTTTGCAGATGGTTATACTTGCAACCTCAACATCAGATTCAAGTGTAGTGCTGCTTTCCTAACCGTAGGTCATCTTTTTTATGTCATACGTATCTGAACATCAGCTATTGCAAAGGCGTGTCTTGCATCATCAATAACAACTGAGAATATTTTGTCTTACCTACATAAATATCTAGTTTTCAATTAACACGAGCAAAATAATAAAAGTTAAAGTTGGATTAAATTAAAACAAAAATATTTAACTTTTAAAGAATTGTTGTTTATTTTAACCTTTTTAAAGTACTTGTATTTTGGTCTTCAATTCAATTTGTAAAATACAAACTTCACAATCACTTTTGTATTCTTTTAAAACTTCTAAAATTTGATCTTCAACCGCCTTTGTAACCTTTCATTGAAAAAGGGAGTTACCAAAATTCATGGGCATGAAACTTAAGAAACTTGTTGACAACTTCCAAGTTTTGTTTATTATTTATTTTGCAGTCTGTAATCAGGACTTTTAGAAAGTTTATCAACTTGTTTAATTTCCCCAAATCTTCAACTAAAGACTAAAACGTTTCGTTACGAAGTGTCAAGGGTTATAATTTATCGTTTCACTTGGACAGTAATGGCGTTTGTAAATAAATTAATGAATTATTCGAAGTAATTTTCGATAAGGGCTAAAGGATTACCACGTTTTTATCTAAATGTATTTCATTACGATGTTTATAAACATACTAAGAGTAGATATTTACGATATCATTAAGAACTAATTATAATTTACAGCCGGTGAATAAATTTGTGGTAAATTCACTCCGCATATCCGCACTAATAGTTGATGTCACTTATTATAACAGCCCGTCAAATTCGTACGCGATATCGTAAGGGACAAGCGTTGGCTGGGATCAATACTTCAAGGTATCTAGGTATTATTAAGGTATTAGGTGTAAGTAAGAAGAAAGTGCTTCAATTCACACCTGCCGTTGCTTAGATATCAGCACTGTATCCCCGTCAGAGTCTGTAGTCTTGCATTTGTCGCGCAAGAACTTGACGGTCTTTGTAGAATACAAAATCAGATCTAGGACCTATTAAACGAAAATAATCAGTTATTGTTAAGGTCGGTGTCTATTAGGGCTAGAAGCATAAAAAAATCCACAAATCTATTTTGTTATTCCGACAAACGAAAGAGATAGAATAATATGTAAGAGTAGTTCCGGTCTTTAATATTATATTACTAACGAAATATTTAAGTGATTAAAACTCCTCTTAGATGTTTTTTAAGTTGTAAGTTAAACAATGCTGTCATGCAAATGTTGTAAAAGCATTGCCACCGCAACAAAAGTTCCACTTAGCAAAATTATGCTCTATGACAACAGTGAAACAAAGGCCTACATCAACACATACGTTGTGTGGACGAGATCGGCTTATCAGGTTTCGCCAGCACATTGTAGACTGTATTAAATTTTGAGTTTCTCTAGCTACAAATTCCTGGTTAAGTTAAACGAAAATAACAATATACATTTACAAAGAATTGTAAATTTACTAATAAAATACTTACTTACTTACTAATACTTGTGTATTTTTCTTATAAAAACTACAGACCGACTTTCGAAAAAAAACGAAGAAGCAATTTTTTTTTATATTAGTTATTTCTGGAACTGGATTTATAAAACTAGCCTAACGATAAGAAAAATTGCCTTAATGTCACTTGCGTCTTTTCTCGACAAAACGGTGTTTTAACGATGTAATATAAAAGAAACCGACCAAATACGTATTTTCTTTTAAAACGTGGCAAATACTTACAACTTTCAACTTTAAACTATTTTTTTGTGTTCTATAAATTGTGTTCAATAAAGCAAACAATTCTATAAAACCGTTTTTTAAATATCGAAATTACCAAAATAAAATAAAAACGGAGTAGATGTAGTAGATGCGCCTTTTGTTTCTTTATTTGTTTCGTGTTAATTTATTTTCCAGCAAATTGTCAGTTGTGCCCTTTCTTCTTAGGACGGCGGTATTATTTATTAGTAAAGTACAATGCTTTAGAAGTTTAGAATAACCGCATTATGTAACAGTGAAACATGAATCCCACTCTAGTATTAAAACATAGTGTGCGGAACCCGCTTATCTAGTTCCGTCGGCGCTATTCAATGCTTTTAGAGTTCCTCTAGCTTTCCTGTTTTAATGTTATCTAAATCTGTTTGTTGACACTGCACTAATGCTACACTAATATAAACGTAAAGTACGGCAAGGTAAGTAAATTGATGTAAAATTTTATGAATTTGTTGCTTTTCTGACCATTGATGCATTGGCACAGTTACTTTGAGTGCACTTGTCTAAAATGTTTCGGATCATCGGTGCCATCCTGCCGAGGGCATCCCCGTGAAAAAAGGCCTTCATAGTTATTGTGTTGTCTGGGGAATAAAGATTTTAAAAAAACCTACTGATGAGACAAGCTCTAAAATCTCTGTCTGTCGAATCGTTAACAACTGTGATTTAAAAAAAATAAAAGACTAGAAAGTTTTAAAAAAGAATCTATAAGGTGTCTACTTATAGATTCTTTTTTAAAACTTTCTAGTCTTTTATTTTTTTTAAATCACAGTTGTTAACGATTCGACAGACAGAGATTTTAGAGCTTGTCTCATCAGTAGGTTTTTTTAAAATCTTTATTCCCCAGACAGTTCATCCTGAACAAAATGCCGTAAAAGTAGTATAAATGATTTTGTATCGAATTATAAATATTTTTTCATTAGGACAAATTTTAATATGAAAAAATAAGACCTAAATACTCCCTTTGAAATGTATCTTTATATTGATACCAATGCTTTTGACACAAACTACGTTTACCATGTTTTCTGGTGCCAAGCAAAGTTAAGCTGATTACAGACTCGATCGGCCCCTGTGTCCTAAATCTGTCCCGTCCAATTAAGCCACGTCCCAATAGCTCGGAGCGTCAAACTACATACAACGATCCAATCGTTTCATTAGTCACACGTGGTCAAAAGACACCTCAAAAGTAACCTTTAGCCTTTCGAGATAAGGTTCGAATTCCACTCGCTTTGATGTCTCAGTAAGGTGTTGAATAAATTGCTTGTAAACATTTTGACAAAGAGACTCTACCCAAGTTTGTAGTAATTAAAAGGGCCGTAGCTCAACCAGGCTTCATTTATTTTAATAACACTGTTAGGGCTTGTGAGGAAATTAAAATTGTAGAACAATTTCGAAATAAGAGCTCGAGTTTAGCAAAACCAGTTAAAGGATAGCAAATAGTTTATTATAGGTAATTGGTAATTAATTGACTGGGTACATTTTAATTAAGGTTATTTCAAAATTTTTATTTGAGATAAGTTTTACTTATTTCATTGCAGTTATTTGCGAGGGTGGGTGCTGAAAATTAAAAAAAGAAATGAAAGTTTTATTTTCAATTTTAGAGCGTGAGCAGTAGTTTTTTTTTTAAATCTTTTCTCCCCAGACAACACAATAACTATAAAGGCTTTTGGAGATGCCCTCGGCAGGATGGCACAATGACAGCATCTCCCGAAACATTTTAAACAAGTGCACTTAAAGTAACTGTGGCAATGCAATAATGGTCAGAAAAGCAACATATTTATAAAATTTTACACTATTATACTTACCTTACGTACGGTAAGGTTAAGGTCTTTTATTTTTTTATAATCACAGTTGTTATCGATTTGACAGTAAAATAAAAAAATATTTAAAAAAATAAACCTTTGACTGAGTTTATTACAGTTCAAGAATGTTGTTGCCTTTCTTTCTATTTACAATTAATAAATTACACCAAATATTACTTTCATAGGCTTTTTAGTATAAAATAATAATTAAAGACAGCAAAAAAAGAAAAAAAACATACTATAAAATAAACCTTGTCTAGGAGTTAAAGTGACTTTAGATTATTTCTATATGTTTAAACGTTGTGAAGAGTGACCACAAAAACGGTTGGCTAGTTATTACATAAACCTGATAATGTGACTGCACACACAATATGTTATCTTATCTCACTTGTATGTTTACTGACTTATTTGTATATTTGTTACTTAATCGCGGTTTAACAGCTGACCAGAATTATCTAAAATTTATTACACATTAGGATATTGATCTAGTTTAGCACATATGATAAATTTTTATTCTTAGTTGTTTTCCTGTAGGATTCATTCACAGGGCCGTCTTAACATATCCCGGAGCCCGGGGCATATTTCAAATATTACAAAGAGTAGCTACCAACAATTTAAATAATTATATTCTATGCTAGTTTTGCGTGAGTGTATGTGTAAATGAACGATAACTTAATTTATGTGTGGTATGTGTAAGGAAACGTAGTTTATAATACAAAGTGATAAGGTTTGTTGTGTGATGTTAATTTTAGAAGTTACATTTCGAATTTTATAAATCCTATAAATGTACGTTCAGTTTAGTATTACGCTAACCCAGGTATTCCCAATTTTTTTTCAGTTTGCGGCGCACTGACAAGTTTAGTATTTTGTCACGACGCCACTCAGCCAAATCAATGTGACAGGTGAGCTAGGTGATATCCACACAGTTTTTCTAAGCGGGGAATAAGGCTTGACACTGCTACTCTCATTTCTTGTCGCTATAAAGGTGGCCACGAATACTTATGGATTCGGATAATGATATAGGACTAACGGCGCCCCTATTTACTTTCTACGGCGCACCAGGGCGCCGCGGCGGACATTTTGGGAACCCCTACCTTAAGCCTTGCTTACACGTGACGTAGCGAGCGGCTAATAAAACTATCGGCTCGTTGTGCATCAGCTTGTGACGCCGCTCTGGACTATTAAGCTGTCGTTGTTACTTAATTGGACATGAAAGATTTAGGGCAATGAGTGCAGATTCAGAAAAAAGAAGATTGAACAAGTTTGTTGCTACAAAATCTCGAAAAAATTGCGTCTCTAAAAACGGAAAATAAATGTGGTAAATTACAACATTTATTGTGGTATTTGTAGGCCGAGTACACAAATACGTACCTATGCTCAAGAAGTAATGAAAATATGTATCTGTAATATTAGCAGGGTATTAACAATCAATATACAGTTGTAAAATAACAGAGGGCGTTTCTTTTAGCCAATTTATCTACTTCATTCATTGATTAAAATAAAACAAAAATTCACAAAAATAAGTATAAATAAAAAAAAATTTAAAAAAATTTACGCCTATTTAAAACCGAAATCGTAACGCGGAATAGTAACTAGCGTGATTACAATGCGCAAACTGGCAACGCTTTTCTATCTTGCTCGCTCGGTAAGGCAAGGGTCTGAAGTTATTATTTTTTTATGATTTTTTTAATTTAAGAACATTAATTGTTTTAAATCTGTTAGTATGTGTGGACGCTGTATTATTACGGGTTAACGGAAACGGCCTTTCGTTGTTTAATTACGTTATTAATTATTATTGTTTAATACTTTCCTCTACCTGAAGGTTGTCTGGAAGAGATCGCTTCCAGCGATAAGACCGCCTAAATTGTGCTATTCACTAACTACTTTCCTGTGATGTGTTTGTTTTGTGTGGTGTACAATAAAGAGTATCTATCTATCTATCTATCTATACTGTACAATTTACATGTTTATTTACAGGGGATTAGGATACTGTCGCTGGACAGAGATCGGATAATGATTTTAGAGATCTTTTCCCAGTAGGATTGGCTTAATGTGTATGGAAATCATAACAATAAAACTGATTGTGTCATGTTGAGTTCATGTAACTCCACAATTAAGAAAGTCATAATCATTAAACAGGATACGTTGAAAATGTACGATTACTCGATTAAATTGCACCTTAAGTGCACACTGCATGAGGTTCTTATTAGAACGGCGTCGGCAAACGCCTGTGATCTTTGATAAATGACGGCACATCTCGCGTTTTCTTTTATTTTTCGGAATTTTTTAATTATATTTTACTCCTGAAATTAATTAATAACGTCAAATCAGTATTTTTATATTGATATAAGTAAGACCTTATTTTTAAAATTTGGCACTACCTTGAAATGTAACCTTGGTAATACTGCGGTGACATACGGACTTTCAGTTTACCACATGCCTAAACTTCTGATATCCATAATTTTTATTATTTATTCTGTGGCTATAATGTCTTGGTGATTGTAACTTGACTTGATTTTGATACTTTGCCCTCCAGCAAAACGTTAACGAGAACGTTTCATAATCAAAACTTTTCCATTTATAGCTACATCTCTGTTAAATCATTTTTATAATTTACGATTATTACCTCCCAAAATCTTATTACCGAATGAATAATAACTGGAACGGCCACGAAATTATTTTAACTAGCTGAGGCTGAATGACGCCGAATAGCATTATCACAGTCTATTTTAATATTCCTTTATGTCGCTTAGGGAGCTTTTTCGGGAAGTTTCATTATGAAAGCTGTCACCTCTCGGAAATTAAAAAAAGATCCAGCCAGTTGTCTCGTTATGTGGACAATATCGGTTTTTCGGCGGTCATATAAAATTCGTTTTATTTTAAGTGAGAACTCGAAGTGAAAACCATTTAATAGGAGAATTAGCTTTTTACGAGTTTTTATTTTAAGGCTACTATTATAAATATATAAATAATAAATAAATAAATAATAAATATTGAACAACATCACATACATTGCTCTGATCCTATGGTAAGTAGCTTAAGCACTTGTGTTACAGAAATCAGTATCAACGACGGTACCCTGATCCGAGACAATATAGAAAAGTATTTTTTCTATATTGACGGACCGGGAGTTGAATCCGGGACCTCAAAAATAGCGACACCAAGTCCGGTATGCTCGCCTCTCGGCTACGGAGGTCGTCAAAATAATATTGTAACTTATTTTGTGAGTATAATAACTAAGTTATACTGTTTAAAATGTTTTTTTTCTGTACTGTTTGTTTTGTTTGGTGTGTAATAAAGTGTTTCTATCTATCAATAAGTTTGAGATAATATTACTGTTCCGTCATCATTACGTTTCTTAATTTTATCGTATTGTTAAACGCATTATATCGATGTTCTGTATAAGTAGGCTTGGGTATGCAGTGACAAAACGCAGCCCTCAAAAGCCGTTATGCGCTCGCTGCCCACGAGTTGATTTTTGGCAGAAGCTTGAGGGCAGTTGCAAGAAGAGTTGCACATTTGACCGCGGCGCGAACGCACGTTTTTCTAACCGAACGCAATCGCCACCGCGTGCTTTCCATACCGTGGGATGTGAAGACTGGTGAATATAGAAAACTCCAAATAGACTCTCGGTGATGTTCTAAATCCCAACAGCAGCTGGTGTGCCCATCTCGAACAGCGGAAAGTCAGCGATCTTCTCAAAGGTACGTGAGTGCATCATATTTTGTTACTGCGTGCCTAACGTTCAGAACATCGATATATTTTATTGGCGGATTTTAATCTGATCCAGGTGTAGTAGGAAGCCACCAATCGTATTTTTTATTGTTGTGGTGCGTTTGCTACAATTACAGTTGATAAAATTCGACTATCTCTAGTTATAATTAAACCTACGTCTCTGCGCTATCGGGCGACTGCTTTTACCATTAAGTTGCCAAGGAAATTTAACGGGTTATTCTTCAGTAGCTATAACCATTGTTAAACCGAAGATTTTTTATTTGTTTCGCTATTAAAGCCAGTGTTGATAAAGCGTTGACGGGTTAACTATGGTCCTCGGTAGTTAAAAAAGCAGTCTTATATAATATACACATATAATATTTTGGGCATTTTCAACTCGAAAGTTTACATAGCAAATACAATTGGAAAATAATAACCGTGTACCATCTAGTTTTTACACTGAACAGCTAGAGCGTTAAAAACATGGTAAAATATATTTTATGGTCATCCCTATTTACTTCATTAAGGAACAATTTGCATAGCATTTTATAGTTTTATTAACTCAACATTATAAACTTCTAAAAACACGTTAAAGATTCTTTACCATTTTATCATTTGGAATACAAAACCGTAACTTTAAAAAGTTAACATAAAAATGTTCACACAGCCAAATTCGGCTTGAAATTCTCAACATCGAACGAAAATACAAAATCTATCCACGAGATACCACGAATACAAGTCAACTGAATAAATTTACTGAATATAAACGGGTTTGGCGATATTAATTCGGTACATTTCTCGCTTTAAAGTTCGTTTTTAGTTTTTCTATTTAGTTTTAGGTTCGTTTGAGGGTATCTTATTTGGTGAACGTTAGCGGTTTAAATAAATATCACATAGCTCATTACACAAAAAAATGCCACTTGCAGGATTTTCACCCGGCTACGTGTTCAAATCCCGTCAGGCTTTGTAGTATATTCCTATAAAATGCGAACCACTAAACCAGACGGTTGTCTAATCTTCGTCAATAGAAGAATAATGGTTCTCTGGCTATAGCTCCGGAACAGTCGTATCATCATCATCATCATAACGGCCATCGGTCGTCCACTGCTGAACATAGGCCTCCACCAATGACTTCTATCATTGGGGGGGATTGCCAATACTCACCACCCTTGGCAGGCGGGTTGGTGAGCGCAGTTTTTTATATGATTTCGCACGCAGATACTGCTTCCCGTCGTCTTATAGTCGTCGTATAGTAATAAATAAAAAAAGATATTGTTGTCCGTCTGTCTGTTTGTCTGTCAAGACCTTTTTTATCAGGAACGCGTGGAGTTGAAATTAATAGTAACAAGTTTGCAATTCCTTGGAGATGTTAAAAAATAAAACTTTTAATCATGAGATACAGCTGGCTAAAGCCAAATATTTTCACGCAAGGGAATTAAAACTAAATTACAATCGTAGTGTTTATTATCCTGCCCAATAGGCGATAGGCATTATTTTTAAAACTTGGGCAATTTTTTTTTATTAGTTATTATGATCTGGAATTCCTTACCATTAACAATCAGAAAATCCGAATCGATTGCTATTTTTAAAAATCGGCTTAAAGCACACTTTCTTTCTTCTTGACACAAACTGCCTTTATATCTTAGAATATTACTGGTCACTGTTAGTTTCGACATCTCCTCGCATATATCAAGTAGTATGTATGTTTATTGTATGTATGTATAATTATTGTTATGTATTTTTATTTTTTTATTTTTTTATTACTGTTTGTATACGTTTATGCCATAAATTTATGCAATTCTATTTGTATCAGGTAAGAATGTTAAGAACTCTGCAACACCTTCCCCTTTCTTTAATGGTTGTCCTCTACCTAAAGGTTGTCTGGAAGAGATCGCTATTAGCGATAAGACCGCCTAAATTGTACATCTTTCTGTAAAAATCATGTGTATTTTACTTGTATGGTGTGCAATAAAGAGTATCTATCTATCTATCTATCATATTTCCCTCTCATGTTGGTCATGTTTCAATAATGCCCGGGCATTAAGGACAATTTCCATTTAATTACTTGGTCAATAACAAATAGGATACAATTTTGTAACCATGTTCTATTACATCATAATAAACAACTTTTATTCCATAAAAAAAACATTTTTTTTGTCTTTTCTAACCATCTTTTCTACCCATACAAATATAACAAACAGCCGATTGAAATTGTATAATTTCAATCGGCTGTTTGTTATATTTGTATGGGAAGTCGATATATTTTCATGTGAATTCGGGAAAGTCATACAACTAAAGTTGTTCACCATAGAATATGTGGTAACAAGGTCCTTGAGTTATGGGACACCTGTATACATACTTAAAAGTTTGTATGAAAGCCTCGGTGCACGAATCTGACCCGCAATTGGCCGGTTTTTAGGGTTCCGTAGCCAAATGGCAAAAAACGAAACCCTTATGGATTCGTCACGTCTGTCTGTCTGTCTGTCCGTCCGTATGTCACAGCAACTTTTTTCCGAAACTCTAAGAACTATACTGTTGAAACTTGGTAAGTAGATGTATTCTGTAAACCGCATCAAGATTTTCACACAAAAATAGAAACAAAAAACAATAAATTTTGGGGGTTTCTGCATACTTAGATACTGAAACTCAAAATTTTTTTTTTTCATCAAACCCATACGTGAGGGGTATCTACGGATAGGTCTTCAAAAATGAAATTGAGGTTTCTAATATCAGTTTTTTCTAAACTGAATAGTTTGTGCAAGAGACACTTCCAAAGTGGTAAAATTAGTGTCCTTCTAAAATAAGAGAATGATAAAACTAAAAAAAATTATGGACATTACCATGCAAACTTCCACCGAAAATTAGTTTGAACGAGGTCTAGTAAGTAGTTTTTTTTAATACGTCATAAATCGTAAACCGCAATTTACACTATTAAAACATCGATCACAGTTACAACGAACTACAAGAACTTTTATAATATGTTACTTGCTGCTACGGAACCCTTCATGGGCGAGTCCGAATCGCACTTGGCCTCTTTTATTCTATTTTAAGGCATTTTTTGGAAATTCATTGAATGAGTTATGAAAACCTAGCTGGGGCGTGGCGCGGACGTCGCGTGTGTATGACCTGACGCATTGCCGCTTCAAGATAAAGTGTCTAGCATTTTATGGCTTTATACCGCGCAGTGGAACGATTTAATTTTGTTACCTACAGGCACGAAGCGAATAACTCAGCTTGGAAATTATTTCTACGGCGAAGATATATTGGAATAGTTTTGGTCTTGAGAGATTCTGTCTTAGATGTTGCTTTTATTGTAATTTCATTGTTGTTTCTATGTGGCATTGATTTCGTGTTTTACTGTGAATTCATTTTGGTATGTAATTGGTAGTTTAACTTTAAAAGTTTTGATGGAGATTTAAAAATTCACATTATTATAAATTTTAAGAAATGATCACTTTGCCTGTTTGTATCATTACAGCGAGCTATTTTTAGGCTAAAATAACTTAGCCTACTAAAGTGAAGACATAGGTCCAGCGGTGGACTAACGTGGGCTGATTATGATATCTATGACTGGTTATGCGTTGCTATATACAGGGTTTCAAGTGTACACAGAGATATTAAAATAATACTAAACCTAGGGCGATCGAGCCAGATTAAATATACAGAGTGTCCCGTAACTCTAGGATAACATTGTCCACACTTATTCTATACATAGTAGTGAACTTCTTTTGTTCCATGACATTGAATAAAACGTATTTAGATGTTTTAGTTTTTCTATACAACTTCATAACTTTCATGCAAATTTGGAAAAGGCTTAGAGTAGAAGTGGTTCAATACCTACTCAATAGGCTAGTTTCCTGGGTCAAAAAAAGATTATTCTATTTAGTCTGTCAGTTAGATTATCAAAAAATATCGGACCCATATTTTGTCTTCTGTCAATCAAGCAAAAATGACGAAGATAAAACGCATCAAAGTGAGCACGTGATGTCACGCCTAGCTAAAAAGTGTCGTAAGGCGTGACGTTATGCAAAACTTTAACGGGCTATATCTTCATCATTTTTTGTTTGATTGAGAAAACAAAATTATTGATTTTTTTAGGAAACTAGTTCATTATTTATTGCGTTGTATGTGTAGAATATTTTCACCATGATCTATAGAATATGTGGTTCCAAGGTTTGAGTTTCAAGGCAGCCTGTAGACAGTGTGTGGCCTGAAACTGGGGATAATATTGAAAACAGCGACTCTATAGGTCAAAAGTAATTGAATCATTATGGTCCCAACAAATAAAAATTTTACTTTTTCATTTTTTCTAACAAACTTAATCGTAAATTCTATGTAATGCAAATGATGCAATAGTTCCGCTCAACTCGATCGATTGAGTTCATCTGCATCGTACTTATTCGGAGCTACTCGGAACGTCTATTTGACGCGACATTAACAACGTTAGCAATAATATCGTTTTGAAATAATACACTGATTATGAATCGTAACTTAAAATTCTTATTGCGTGCAATGCATGGGTTTTGGTTGACTGGAATCTTTTCAGAAAAAATACTAATACTCTAGAGAGTCTCGGTTTTGAATATTATCCCCGGTTCTAGGTCACACACTGTATACAGAGTGTAACGAAAAGGTGAAATAAAACTTTAAGGGGTTATTCTACGGCTAAAGTACATCAACTTTTTCTATGGGACCAATATCGAAATCGCAAAAAAAAAAACACTCCCATACTAAAACGCAACCAGCTGGCATCAGTTTGTATGGAAACGTCAATTTTTTTTTTGAGATTGTGATGTTGGTCCCATAGAAAAAGTTGATGTAATTTAGCCGTAGAATAACCCCTTAAAGTTTTATTTCACCTTTTCGTTACACCCTGTATATTTAAGCTGGGTCGATCGCCCTAGGTACTTTGATTGTTTTAATATCTCTGTTTACAATTGGGTCTGGATAAAACGAGATGATGTATGTTAACATAACATGTAGTTATCTATGTATTCAATATCGACACAAGATAATGAAGTAACTTTTTGCAACTAATCATAGTCAGTTCAATAGCAGCAAACAATTCATTGTATAAATTTGCGCGTCCACTTCTCCGCATTGACGGAATGGTACGCATTGGATTGACTAATAACCTGCTTGTGTTATATTTACGGCGTGTAAATATAGATAGATAGATAGATAGATACTCTTTATTGCACACCATACAAGTAAAATACACATGATTTTTACAGAAAGATGTACAATTTAGGCGGTCTTATCGCTAATAGCGATCTCTTTCAGACAACCTTTAGGTAGAGGACAACCATTAAAGAAAGGGGAAGGTGTTGCAGAGTTCTTAAAATTCTTACCTGATACAAATAGAATTGCATAAATTTATGGCATAAACGTATACATACAGTAATAAATAAATAAAAATAAAATAAAATAAATACATAACAATAATTATACATACACAATAAACATACATACTACTTGATATATGCGAGGAGATGTCGAAACTAACAGTGACCAGTAATATTCTAAGATATAAAGGCAGTTTGTGTCAAGAAGAAAGAAATAATAATAATATAGCAAAAGCATAAATGCCTGCCCGTCATAAACTTCATAATCATCATCATCATTTCAGCCATAGCCCGTCCATTGCTGAACACAGGCCTCCCCCAATTACTTTCACTGGGGGGGATTGCCAATACTCGCCACGCACACGGGTTGGCGAGCGCAGTTTTTTATAAGATTTCGCACGCAAACGCTACTGCTCGGCTTGTGCTACAGGCATTATTCGCCTCTTACGACCCGCCTCCTGTTGGCGGTGGGGATGTGTATTCTTTGTGGCCGTATCCACACGGTACAAACTCACACACACATATTTTGGCTAAATATCGAAAGACATTATATAGCACACAATGAGAAATAATAAGAATAAAATATGTACCAGACAGACAGACAATAATTGCTATGGTCTTAAAGTAAGGAATTACTATTTTTGTATTTCAAGGTACCAAACAATTAAATATGCTAAAAGTATTTCACTACTCAAAGCCGAGCCAATTTAAAAAAGTTTGTTTTCAGAACTGACTCGAACTGAGAATAAAAACCCGCGATACGTTCGAGGCAAATTACTGTAACACTACGCCAACATGTCGTCTATAATGTCGGTATTAGGCGTATGTAGTGTATTTAGCAGTTGTTTCTCGTAGCAATTTATCAACTAGTTATCTAAATAATTGGTGCTGCCCATTTATTCATTCATTCATTCATTCATTCATTTATTTATTGCATTACACATGACTTATATGCTAAATACATTTATTATTTATTAATATTAAAGTTACTTATCGATAGACTAAGCCATGCGACATCACCAACAAGAATTCGTTTCACGTTATAAGCATTCGTTAAAGGTATTTAATCGAGGTCGATAATCAAATTAAAAAGGAAAACCAAAATCATTTATTTTTGCAAATAGGCCAATAAAAGCACTTTTACACGTCCCAATATTTTTTTAACCTACAACTGCTTCGGGACAATTTGTGGACTAATGCCGAGAAGAAGTAGCGCAAGAAACTCGGTCACTGTTGTTCGCTTCTTTTAAAATTAATATTTTTACAAGTTTTGCTGCAAGCTAAGCAGTTTTAAATCCACAGATTTTTATCTTATATAATCACTAACGGTATAATGACTCTTTTTCATTAGAATCATCTTAACATGTAATTTAACTTCAAATACTAGCAGTTCAGCAATGGATTGTGGTAATTTATAATAGTGTATTTACGATGTGCTATGTACACGTGGCGTGCATTTGTATTATAGCACTGCAAAATACCAAGTATTTTATAATAGAAAAAATACATATTCATAGAAATTACATCGTTTACGGGCGTTGCGGTCAGTGCGATAAAGTGGACGCGCAATTTAACTCTTAAATATAGGTTGTTATCAGAGTTCAAGACATTCCGAAGTTGACTTCGCGTATTGTGAACTCAATAAGTAATATTACAGATTTCTATTGATCGTGTTAAACGAAGATTTGACTACACCAAGTAGCACATCTAAGTCACTAGTCAATATTTAGCGCAACAAAGTCAAAGTTTCAAAGTAATATTGGTCTGTCGGTCTGTTTGATGTTAATCTAAGAATAGAATAGTTTTGATATTCTACAGAATAATTGCTAAGTTAAGTAGCAAATAGGTACTACTTTTCCATTTCGTAATTACCATACGTAAGAACACATTCTGCCTTGTGTCAAATGGTAATGAAAACAAGATGTTAATTAATTAACGATAATATTTTGCTATGCGTTAAGGTAAGAAAAATGCCCTTGCAATTTTTGTTTTTTGGAAAACAAAATGTTTTATTTTGTTTTCCAAAAAAAAAAAATCTTATTAACTTGAACAAATTTTGAGTTAGTTGCTGTACCTGTTTTTTTAACGGTCTTTAAAAATACCCAACAAAATTTGAATACAAATTAACTTTGAAATTCAACATTTTCTTTGGTTGTTTGGAGGAACCTATTACAAAAAAAAAATATCTAGAATTTTATATCTCATTATTTAATGTCCTACTAATTAAAATTAAAATTTAATTTTAAATGAATTCGAATTAGTAGACATTATGTAATAGGATTTTTTGATTTAATGTCTATGTTTCGTAAGTCAAGGATTGACATTTTTTTTTCAAAACTCAAAATGTACAAAAAAAAAACATAGTATTCGGAAACTCCTAGGTTTGCTTTATCTTTATATTTTGACACAATTTTGGTACATGCTGTATAAAGTTACATTTTAAAAACTTTAATGTCTTTATTTGTTATATATAATTTTAAGTCCAAGCCACCAAGAGCCTATATTTACTTTATAATAATGTAACTAAATTAGTTTAATCTCACGTAATCTTGTTTTAACAAGACAATAAACTAAGTGATCTAACAATTAATTGATATCGCTTATTAACATAGATCTTACGTCGACGTTTATTCGCTAGGCATACTAAGCATAGCGAATAAACGTCGACGACTTCAGTAGACGCAACTGACAACTTTTTTTAAAAGTTGCCAGCTGCTGTGACTACAACTAGCAATGGAGGCCTCGTTTACGGATGCAATTTTAAATCAACTTTCAAAATCTGTAAGTCGATGAGAGGGAGTGGGTTACCGTGGATACACGTTGTCAGTTGCGGAAACCAGCAACTCGACTTATCTAGTACAAAGTCAAGTACATCAAACGAAAACAGTTGCGATTGCCAAAACTCGCAATTAGGGTTGCTACGTATAAGAAATTACTCAAAATTATATATAGTTGCGTGTTGCCGATTGCCGCAACAGAAAACCAAAAGTTGCTTCTAGTGCATAACGAATTAGTGTTAACTTTCATATCATACAGCTTTGCGTTAAATACGAGTGTCCGTATGCATTTGATGTAGAATATCACGTATTTCCAATCCGTTTAGTTCTGGCATATGAAGTAACAATATTGTGTTATCATGTCTACTATTATAAATATGAATTAAACTTCTAATTATTATCTCTACTCCATCTTAAGTTCGAAATACATTTCATGAAAATGTGTGGTGTAGTGGTTTCTTCTCATCACCAGCCAATATGTAGTCCCGAAGCGGTGGTAGGACTAAGCTATACTTTTGGGACGTGTATAAGTGCCCGGAAGAGGGCCTATGTACAAAATAAATGAGTATTATTGAGTTTGCGCTCCGGACTACAAAGCCAGGCGGTTACTGCATTGTAACAAATGTTTTATTTTTATTTTATTTTTTATGAACGGACCTATCGCTGAGTGCCTTTGAGGAAGGCCTGCTTCAGCTTAAACCGGGCAGTTGTGGCGTGCACAGCCTAGGTCCGCCCGCTAGCGGTCGCCGCGTAGCGAAGCCTCAGACTCGTACGTGTCGAGCCCCATACTAGCAGGCGTGATCGGGCCAATGTGGAGTGCAAAGGGCACCCTACCAAGCGGCGAACCCGCTAGTGTTGGCGCCGACGGGACCGGAACTGCCGAAACAGGCCGGACCGATGTCGGGCTCCTTTCTAGCGGGCCCGATCTGGGGTTGAGTCGGACTCGAATAAATGTTTGTATGATGAGCACGGCATTTATACGGAAGTCATTGATGTATAAAACCATATTTAAGGATATTTATCCGTTATCTAGTCGCCATAGTACAAGCTTTGCTTAGTTTGGGTTTGGAGCTAAAAAAATGGTGTGATTCTGAAAACAATTTATTTATAATATACGAGTACCTATTGCTGCATAATTCAAACCGTCCAATACGCTAATACAAACTAATAAAGAGATATTAGTGTACTAAATCCAATGCCAATAGGATTCCGATCTTATACCACGACGGGTGATACGTAGAGTTATACATGTTTATAAGTGACGTTTATAAATTTTGTTTAAAGTTACTATTTTATATTTCGACGATATTTCGATATCATTTCAATTTTCCAAAAAAGTACATTTGCGAATGAAATGTTCATTTTTTATCGTTTGTTAAATAGATTCAGATGTCTATTAAGTTCAGTTATTAATAAAACAAATGAAGTCTGACTACTTAAATTCACTTGTATTGAATCCATTGCTTAATCTAGAGAAAATGTTTAATAAGTAAATATTCTAAAAAAGCACAGGGATTTTTTTTTTGTACAAAGTTAGTAAATAGGTACACAACGTCCCAAAAATACTATCAAGTGTAAAAATCTAAATTTATTGCTCACCCAAAGCCGGAAATTGCAAAAACAAAATCGCCAATTTCGCGTCTTGCATCACTTTACGTGAGCCCCATCGATACGAAGTTAATACCGCATTCCATCTCAATCGATCGTTAGATAACCTACTTACTATTCGAATTACGTACATTGTAGGTGGTATTCAATTGTTTTTATTGCGCAAGACTGAGATAATGAGGCATTTTTTTCATTTCATTGTAGGCCACCGGGAAAGACCACAATAAAGATTGGAATATCATTAGATGTTTATATGCTAATGAGATGATTCAATCTATATGATGTACGATTGTTGATGCCAGTGACTCAAGAGAAGATTACTAGCGCTACGCTGTGAGTTAACATTGGTTCTGGAGACGAATAAATCATATCCTTCTGCTGAAATTCAACTTTTTGCATAGAAACAAAATCAAAATCTCAAAAAAATAAACAAACAAATATAATAACAAATTAATTACAAATGCATAGTTTTCAGATCCTACCTGTACCTGTTGTATAAGACCATATTACTTGCCATATTTTATAGTTGTAGGTCAACGGAACGTACACTTAAATTTTTGATTCCCATGAGCGTCCAAATATACCGCCGTATCTTTTTTTACGCTAACTTAGAAGTTTGATTTTTTCAGAGCATCGGTTTTCTGTCATCTGTTGTCAGAGTTTGAAACTAAAGTACATTTAATATCAACTCGATACCTCCACGCGTTCCCGAGATACAGGGTCTTGACAGACAGACAAACAGACGGACAACAAAATGATCCTATAAGGGTTAAATTCCGTTTAATTTTTGAGGACGGGGCTCTAAAAACAACAATGAGTTCGATGTTGGTGCTATCAATATTGGTTGGTGTATCGATAATCGAGAGAGAGAGAGATAATCGAGAATCGAGAATATCGATTGGTTGTATTCGATGTTGGTTGGTGTAAAAAAGTTGTTTTATGTAAGCAGTAGAATCATCCCCTAGAACAAAGTATTAATAAATTAGGTTTATAGATGTATAATCATTATCTACAGGGTTATTTTTAAAACATCAAACACTGAACTTGGCGGCCAGCAAGTTAGATTTGTTTTTCTGTTCACGGAGTGAATTTAGAAAAGTGACATTGTTTATTATATTTTATTCATTATAAGTAAAATATAAGTAGGTACTTTATTTTATTTGTATTGGAAATAATTTTGTAATAAGGTTATTTTGTAGTAGATATTAAGAAGCTGCAACTATCGAATTAGGTTATTTTCCTGTAATGGTAAATGTAATGTATGATAAAAATAAAAAAAAATCAACAACCTCGTGAAGGCCTTATTCTGGTGCTGAAATACAACAAGATTTTCAACGGGACCAACATTGAAATAAAAAAAAAAATTTTTATACCATACAAGCTGATGTCAGCTATTCGACGGCTTAGTATGTGAATGTGCTTTATTGCGATTTCAATGTTGGTCCCGTTGAAAATCTTATTGTATTTGAGCACCAGAATCGGACCCTAGGTAGGATTTTGTTGTTTTAAAAATAACCATGTATATTCACGATAGAACAAACTAAGCATAAGGCATATTGTCTAGCCAGGTGTTATTGTTAATGAATTTATTTATTATGAGAGCCAGACAGCCCTGAAGATGCCGTGTAGCCTCAAGACGATAAACATTTTAATTAAACTCAGGTAATGTTTTATTTACATTGCTTCAGCATACTGTGTACCTTGGCTTTATTATTACTTATTCTATGTTTTACTAAGCAGCAAACTTCAGGATATTTCTCTCTGGAGGCTTTAGTTTATGATTGCAGACCAAGTGCGGCCTGGCCTTGCATTTAGTATGAGCATAGTAAAAATAGGGCGTAACCAGTATCTTCGAATTGTCAGATGTTACTCAAAAAGAAACAAAAAGGTAGCTCTACTTTATTCAGTATTAAATGAGGTCAGTTTAAAAGATTCAACCTTAAAACAAAGCCATACCGTACCATTTATTCCAAAAAATTACATGGATGAAAATGAAATGAAATTAATGAATGAATGAAGTTTTCAAACCAGTATAGAATAACTTTACAATTTGAAATGTTATCACATTGGACATATTTATCTTGAAAATGGTGTCATGTTTAGTAGTAATTCGAATCTAGCTTTGAGCTATGTTTTTTAGAGTAAGTGGTTCATAGTTTCACCATGTCCGTCCGTATGTCACCCATTTTTCTCGCAGACAATCACTGCTAATAAAATAAGTATGTCATCACCTCCTTAGCCGAAAGGAGAGCATACCAGACTTAGCTTCGTCATCTTTGAGGTCTTGTGTTTGACTCCTGGTCGGTTTAATGTGTTTTTTTTTCTATATTGTCTCTGGTCTGAGTGTTGTGGTACCGTCGTTATTTCTAATTTCTATAACACAAATCCTTTTGGTTACTTACTTTAGGATAAGAAGAATGTATGTGATGTTGTTCAATTAAAAAAGGTATTATTATTAGCGTGAGCTAACATTGATTAACTGGATATTTTCAAATAAATTAAAAAAAAAAACTCAAATAATAATCTAAATCTATATATAAAACAAAGTCGGGTTCGTTACACCAGTTATAAGTCAAGAACGGCTTTACCGATTTTTATGATCTTTGGTTTGTTGGATTTATTTTTGCCCCGAATAGCAGAATAACTTTTAAAACGTGCATTTTAGAATCACACACGATTTTGAGTTTTGAGAACCTACATAACAAGTAAACAGCTTTATAGAAATATATTGCACCATCAGTCACTCAGAAAATGTTACATTTTAGAAGCAAAATGCAAAATTTCGTTCTCTTAACGACTTTATTCTGTCAGTACACGATTTAATTCATATTCATATTCATTTATTCACTTTATAATGTAAACCAATAGCAGTACAGTTAATAGGCATAAAAAGATGGTAATAACATAGTTACAATTTAACCTCTATGAGGCATTCGTGAACTCAATTATTTGATAAAATTAATCTTAATAATATTATCATTCCATTTACAATTATTAAACAATATTTATTATTTATGCTCCTAAATTATAATAATTATGTCAATAGCGTCACTTAGTATTATATCAATGGATTAAATTACAAATGTCAAATAAAATTAAAAGTTACAATTTACAACAAAAATATCAACATAATTAAAATTCTGTATAATGTCAATTACTTTAAAAATTATAATAAACTACAATTTGTCATTAAAATATTCACTTAAATTATAGTACGTCTTTTCAATTAATAATTTTTTTAATTGTCAAGGATATAGACACACTTTTTTCATGATTATGTACCTACCTACACAACTTGCCTAGTTTGTCAACACCAACCCGTCATTTTAAATCCTTAGCCCTAGGACACGAGACATAATGGACATTTTAATGTAATGTGGTCTCACGTCCGCTTGGAGTTTTGAGATTTAAACTTACTTTTTACTTTTTCATGTGACTTTTTGTTTAAGATACCTACGGTGGGTTAATCTATAATAGGATCTAGGTAAATATTGTAGCACAGAGAAAACCGTTTAGACTGTTAGGCATTTTCCTACGTCAGCGACAAACGCGGTAATATGACGCGATGCGACCCGACACGGAAGGTTACGAAAATATCAAGGAGCAGCTATGAGTGGCCTACGCCATTGCGTAGATTGAGCCGCAAACTGTCATATAAAATGTTTGTATCGTAATAAATCGTGTCGCGTCGCAATTCATGTCGCTTACCAAGGGTCACAAACGTAAAAAAAACCGGTCAAGTGCGAGTCGGACTCGCGTACTTAGGGTTCCGTACAAATTTGTCCTTGTCGGTATGTAAATATATTATGACCTGAGTATTTGATAATAAATTCAACTTGATACCTCAACGCGTTCTTGGTAAATGGTTTTGAGAGACAGACAGATAGACAGATGACGGTTCCTATACCGACCGATCCTATAGGGGTTCCTTTCTTCCTTTTGAGATACGAATCCTAAAAATGATACAACTTACTATCAAACTTACCGATGGAGCAGTCAGTAACTGCAACGCCTCGCTTAGATTTTTAAGAGTCAAAGTGTTTCTCTCCCCGTCATCCTCATCAGGCCCTGGTAAATGTACCGATGACTGTCGCGACCGGAACTCCGGCTTCTTCGATCCGGATCCGGAGCCGTTCGCAAACTGGTGCTGAGAGGACGCTCGCCGGAATGGACAGGTCATTGTGACGGTTCAGGACATAGATGGCATTAACTGGTTCGCTTCATCTGTGGACAAAAGACGATATTTTTAATTATATTTAATGGAAAACTGATATTTTATGCTCGTATGCAGTCGATGGGGCAGAAAGGTTCTGGAATGTAGGTCACGTACCGGCAAGCGCAGCGTAGGACGTCCACCTACAAAGTGGACAGACGATCTGGTAAAGGTTGCTAAAAGCCGCTGGAAGCGGGCCGCTTCCAACCGGCAAGTGGACGTCCTATGGCTGAGATGATGATGATGATCATGATGATGTAGTCAATACGAGTATGATAGAGTCATTCAGTAAGATTCCCTACTCCAAAACCCTTACAATAGTGTGGTGTTGCACATATAGGATGAATTTTTATTAGTGTAAAATACTCAAAGGTTTGTATACGCTCATGATGACAAACTACTTCGCCCAAGAAATAATACCTACCTCAACTTAATTTTGTTAGTGTACGTTCATGATAATTTTTATAGACGCACAATAAGAAAATTAAGTTGAGATTGGTAACTAGTTTTCATGAGTATCATTTGTTTTCGTATCCTTAAGTATTTAAAACTAATAAAAAATCGGTCTATATTTTTAAAAAGTATCATGGTAAAACTAGCTATAGGCAAGATTAAAAAAAAACAATATTAAACTGGATTCATGTACAATTGTAAGAATGTCATTATAGTATATCGTAATTAATATCATTATAACTTTTACAACTTCAAATTGAGTTGATTATTCTGTTTGTTATTTATTCACACATGAAACATCTATTAATAAACATAGAATTACTGCTTTTTACATGACAACAATAACAAAATAGGTGTGGTTGTAAGTAGATATTCGTGTGCAAAATAATGTTTATTTCTAAGTCATGGCCTTTATAAACATGCAAATAATAGGAACGCCTTTATTTCGCGTGACTTTACAAAAACGTATATTTTCGTGACTACATTATATTATGAGAAATTGAAATATTTTGTCATGCCTCCATACAGTGCTTATGGTATACAGTAGGTTTACTGTATGATATAATCTATACATGCCGTGCCGTGAGGGGACGGCCGTAAAGAATACACTTCCCCACTGCCAACAGGAGGCGTGTCGTAAGAGGCGACTAATTCCTGCACCTGCTAGCACGAGACGGGCAGCAGCGTCTGAATGCAAAATCTTATAAAAACTGCGCTCGCCAACCCGCCTGCCAAGCGTGGTGAGTATTCGCAATCCCCCCCAATGAAAGTCATTGGGGGAGGCCTATGCTCAGTAGTGGACGTTCTGTGGCTGTAATGATGATGATGATGATACTCTATACAGGGTTATTTGTAATACATCAACAATCTCTTAGGAGCTGATTCTGGAGTTCAAATACAACAACTTTTTCTATGGGACCAACATTAAAATCTAAAAAATAAATGTACCCCTAGGAGGTTGTTAATGTTTTACAAATAACCCTGTATAACAATGAAATGCTATACTGTGATTATACGGCTCACGGGCGGTTTGAAAAGGCCTTTAAGGTCAGTGTAGTCTTTATATGTAAACTAGCATGCAGGCCCGTCTTTTCCACTGGGCACTCTGGGCTCTCTGGGCTCAGGGCCCCGCGATCGATGGGGGCCCCCTTTAGGACATGCCAGATCATCAACCAATAACTGACAAAGTCATAGGGGCGTCATTATCCTTATATATATACCCAGGGCCCCAAATAGTTTAAAGAAGGCCATGCTAGCATGTTATTTCAAAAGCTTATTACTTAAGCCTAGCTTGTCAAAAAAATAAAAAAGGGCTAAGAATCTTCAAAGACTACAAAACATTTTGAGCATAGCATTTGTTTCTAGAACACACACTTCAGTAAAATCATGAAAAGAACAAACAAAAAATATGATAAGTAATTCTCTTTCTTCTTATTAACCACTTGACCAATTTAATTCGATTGATAGCTATAACTGTCTAAAGGGTTTGTTAATCGAATAATAAATTGCGTCCATGCGAAAAGTATTATTTTCCCCAATTTTTGCTAACTAAAGACGCAGCGGTTGTCATAAAAGCCACGTTTTATTGCACGCTATTATGAACCGTATTCTAATGAATTTTCGTGAGAAATTCGTATTAACATGCGTCAAGTCGCTAATTTAGGGGCACTATCGCCTTAGACATCGTGAGGTAACCTGAAAGTTTAGATGATGTGTCAAAATTGGTGTAAATCCGGCTCGTTGCACGCTTGGGTAACAAGCTACACTAATGCTCTCTTTGTAACATGTTACATTTCGCTTCGTATTGCAGGTTTAGTACTGGAGTAAATTGAAAATTTTGGTGGCAATATGGCCAGAAATGTAAATTAGGGGAACATTACTTTTATAGATTTAAATTGGTTATTTTTAAAGCCTGGTACATAAAATCTAAAATAATATCACACAGTTTTGAAACTTTCTAAAGTTTCCGATAAAAAAATTTTTGGAAATATTTCTGGGAATATTGGAAATATTGAGAACAGAAAAAGTCAGTAACTTTTAGTATTTTTAGACAGAATAAAAAGAAAAGTATGCAAATAAAAAAAGCCGTTAGTAAACTATTTTTCTTTATGAAATGAAATGAAATGAAATGAAAAGTATTTATTTCTCAGAAAGTGGTAGCTTATGGTCTTATAAATAAACACTACTATTTATGAATATAAAATAATATTCAATTAAAAGTTCTTCGTTTATGTCTACATTTTGAGAAATATAAAATAATTAAACGAAACATAGTTTGCCAGTTCTCTCTGTTGTTAACTCTTGTTTAGGGTGGTTAGACAAAACGGAGCCCTAATAGTTTTGCTATATCTGTCCGTCTGTCTGTCCCATTCAGCAAATCTTTAGTACCTACCATAACCAGCATCCCGTACCCACTGTATTGACCTCCATTACATTGTTAACATTTTCTACAATACTTGACGAAGCCATATCAGAGAATGTCATTACCAAGGCTTCATCAGCTAATTTATTATTCTAAGCGTGGAAATTAATTTAACATTGCTTGTAGAGTCAACGGCAGGTCTACCTGCCCAAAAAGTTAAAGGTCATTTAACCGATTTCAACTTTAAGACTGACACGTAAAGATCAATATCAATTGAGAAAATTTGACGTTTTGTGGTAGGTTGACGAGCTGTTGTCTGTACTTGGTTTTTTAAATAATCCTACTAATATTATAAAAGCGAAAGTTTGTATGTGTGGATCTTTGTTTCTCTTTCACGCAAAAAATACTGAACAGATTTTGATGAAATTATGGCATACAGACAGACAGACAGATGAACCACGGCCTGTATTAACACATAGGATACTTTTTAGCGGGTAAATTCAACGCAGATTAAGTCGCGGGCAAAAGCTAGTATCAAATAATAGTGACCATAAATCCGCAGATTGCTGGAGTTAATAATAAAATTTAATGATCTAATTAGTGAAGTGGCGCGGTAATTCGCTTTTTGATTCCCGGTTTAGGTCAATTTAGAAAACGGTATTTTCTAAATTGGCTTGAGTCTGGGTGTGGTGGAAGACAAACTACATTGTTTGGTACCTCGTGACACAAGGAGGTCAATCCCTCACTTTAACACACAGTTGGTATTGTCTGGCTAATATTTTCGTTTATTTATTTATCTGCAGGGTGTACGAAATACCACATGACCGTCTGCTCCTATACATCAACTTTTACTATGGAACCAATTTAGAAATAAATAAATAAATATTGGACAACATCACATACCTACATTGCTCTAATCTATGATAAAATCGTAAAAAAATATTAAGATGCTTCATACAAACTAATGCGCTACCTCCATGATATTGTACCACAGATGCTCCACATCTGAAAAAAATAAACCGGACAAATGCGAGTCGCACTCACCCACCGAAGGTTATTGTATATAGTTCAGAAATCGAGTTTTGTAGTTTAGTTACAAATTAATTACAAAACTTACTTACAAATGTATAATTTTCAGATTTTTTTCTGTACTTTTGATATAATATAAGACAGTAATTTTTGCCAAATTTCATAGTTCTAGGTCAACGGCAAGTACCCTATAAATTTTGATTCCCTTGAGAGTGTTGAAATATACGTTTTTTGGGGCATAATATATATAAAGCCGTATCTTTTATTCAAAGCTTCAAGGGTTTATTAGACCTGAGTATATGATTTTAATTTCAACTCGATACCTCCACGCGTTCCCGAGAAAAAGAATCAAGACAAACGGACAGACAGACAGACAGACGGACATCAAAACCATCCTATGCGAAGTTCCGTTCTTTCTTTTTGTGGTACGGAACCCTAAAAAAATTTGATGTTGCTTTTTTTTTCTTTTTTTTAAATTTATTTATCAGAAACAAAAGTTTAAACAATTTTCTTTCTGCCAAACTGTACAACAGTTTGTCGGCAGTAGTCCTCGTGGGTATAAGTTGTTTCTTATAAATACATTTTATATTTAATTTTAATTTATTCTAATTTATAGGCTAGAGGATACGTTATTTATTTTGATCTTATGAATTGCTTTCACAATTACACCAATTATCTAATCCCAAACCAAGCCAAGCAAGGCCTGCACATGAGGACCAGTTATCAGCCAGACAGAGTAACTACTTAAATACGTATACAAACATGCATGACTCAGGTACAAATGCTTGCGCTCATCACACAACCATTTGCCCCCCGCGGGATTCGAACTCGCCACCGCCTGGTTTTGCTTCCATAATAAAAGCTCATGCAGGTATATGAGCAGATGATTAAGTGGTTCCAAGGAGTGTCCTATTCTTTCGTTCACCTTGCTTAACCTTAGATGTAGCCATGTAGGTGAACGTGAAGTGGCCTTTGTTTTGATATTGTGGAGAGCATTTATAAATACATTAAAATGTAATAAAAGCAACTTAGTTATTGTTAAGGAGTACAATGCCAAAAACAACACCAAATGTGTCAAGCAATGATTCAATTGAATGTGACATCATAAATTATATCCGGCCACGTGCGTTTTTACAGGGTGGCCCAAATAATGACGTTCAAATTGTTTTTTGGTCCCTTGTACGTATCAGAAACACTCATTTGTATGTTCATACATATTTTGTATTAAAGTTATGAAATATTATAAAGTAAATGTTACCTTATTGCTGTTTTTGGTGTTAAAATCTAAACATTTGAACCATAATGCGAGATCCAATCCCAACCCTGTAAAACGAGCACAATAGAATGCGTAACAATTTTATCGTCAGGATCAAATAAATTTATTAGACATTTGAATTTTTAAAAAAGTTTATAATAATGAACCAAACAACCTGGAGAAGTTGAAGAGAATGAAATATCTCTACTGCATGGTCTTTTGAGGATTAGGTACCTACTATAAAAATTACACTAAATTATATAGTTCATTGTTTGACTATGAGTAATTAGCAATTACCGGTTAAGTGCTTTTTAGAACATGCAGTAGAAGGCGTTCTGTGTTGTGGATAACATAAAACGATAGCAACTGTACTGTGTGTACTCGAGAATCCCGGGGTAAATAATTAAGTTTGGCAGGTAACTGAGAATACGGTAAATGACAAACACACCTGAGCAAACGTTTATGCGCAAACAATGCTAAATGTTCATTACACAGTTCAGCTAGCGACGAATTAAGATCAAAACTTTAATAATGCGGAGTCTGCAATGAACTAGTTCATTTCACTATTAATTAATTTAGGTTAGAGGACGAACGAAATGACAAAAGACAATCGAAATTTGGGTTTGGCACATTCAGTAAAATTTAAAACTATTTAAGGTGTTCTAGAAATCGTAAATTGCCTACGTGATTTTCTAATGACGAAGAGCCTTTAATTTGACTTGATGAAAGTTTTGTATGAAAATGGTACAAGATTTATCTCGAGAAGACTTTGATTAAATATAAAGTTAATGACGATGTCTCAACGTAAGCCGCAAAACGAAAAAAGCCGCAAAGTGTAAAAACAGAAAGAAAAGAGACGAAGAAAAATGTAGTGTTAAGTGATGTGAAAATTAACAGTTTGAGTAGTGAAAAATACGATGCTAGTTGTGCAGCAGTGAAGTGAGAGAACCATGTCAGTTCTAAGTCTGTTAAGACTACATCGTTGCTAGTTGCTTTAATATCTATGACAAAGACAAAGTTTTCTAAAACTGCGGACAAAGGCGATCTAGTTGGCACTACGTCAATCTAAGATTGCGTCTGTGCTGGTTCTATCAATTAGCATTATAAAGATTTCTAGAAGAATAAATTGTTTTCTTGCATTACCGAACCTATCCACTTCCGTTACAATGTTTATTAAAGTGTTTAGTAAAGTACATGCAGGACGGTCTAAGGTCGGTGGCTAGAATGGGCTGGATGTCGACGTCAAATTATAATGCAAGTAGACGAGATAGGCTTCTTCTTGTCGTATAATCTAAATAGTATGCTAGTAATAAATATTTCTCCACACGGACTTCGCAAATACACCTGTTTATTGGAGCTGGCAGTGAGCGGAACACAGCACGTAGAACTGACGGCCAATGGGGCAGAAAGGTTTTCAAATGGAGGCCACGTACCGGCAACCGTAGCGAAAGACGTCTACCCATAAGGAGGACAGACAACCTGGTAAGGGTTACAGGAAGCCGCTGGATGCAGGCCGCTTCTAACTGGCCAATCTGGAAGGCATTGGGGGGGGGGGGGCTATGTTCAGAAGTGCATGGACGTCCTATGGCTAAAATGATGATGATGATGATGAATGGAGCTGTATAAGTATGCCACTTACTAGCATCAGATATACCTTCGATCAAAATGAGACCGTAGCTTATTCAGGGTTTTCCTGGCCATTCTCAGGTAATCTAATGACTGTCTAAGGGCTGATTTTATTGGGACATTATCCAAATCCATATTAAGCGGTTGAGTCACGAGAATTGTGCAATATTTAATAAGATGACTAAATCCTTAAATTCTAGTAAATTACCAACACACCTGAGTGAACGTTTGTGCGCAAACAATGCTGAATGTTCATTACGGTTGGTTTAGCTCGAGCGAATCAGAACTAGTGCGGAGTTTTCGAAGTGGAGCCAGTTCTTTGAACTGCGCGTTGTTCATTTGTGCAAATTTTGAGAACTAATTTGTTATGTTTATGCTATTTTCACCACACGAAATTGTTTAAACCAACTTTTCAACTGCAAATTTGACTTTGGAAAACAGCTTGCACTTTATCTAGAGACGCGATACGCTCCTTTAGGCGTACTTATCTGGCGAAAGCGCCACTGCATGGGTCGCTCGCGAGCAATGCTCGAACAGTTGGGTCGCTCGCGAGCATTTGTACACAATGCGCGCAAGTTTGTTGTTTTAATCATGTTTTGTTTATTTTTATTCTTTTGTGTGATATCCAATGTTTAATAAATGGTTTTTCTTCTTTTCTTTCTTCATTCGCGTTGCGTTTATTGTCGTTAGTGGTGCCTAAGCGAGCCCTTAGATTACAACCTTTGACCATCAAAAAAGACTGTAGCCTAATATGTATTTTATACAATATTTAAATAAGGTACAAAGTAATGAATATGTTTTCATTGAAATAAAACAACATGTAGTTGAAGTGATAAATAAACAACACAAGTATATCTACTCACAATATCTGATCGCAGTCATCAGTCAGTAGAGGCATTTAATCCCTGTTAGAGATAGTTATCAGCGCTATAACATTAAGGCTAATAGAGCTACACTTGTACTAGTAAGTTAAATTGTAAATATGATTGTTTTGATATTACAAATTCTAAGATTAATTTGTTCTTTCTGTGACGTTTTATATCAGTATATTTGCATCAATCACTAACAATAATACTGCAGTGTTATAATAATAAATAAATAAATATTGGACAACA
The DNA here is from genome assembly GCA_963576865.1 of Anania hortulata. Taxonomy (NCBI): domain Eukaryota; kingdom Metazoa; phylum Arthropoda; class Insecta; order Lepidoptera; family Crambidae; genus Anania; species Anania hortulata. The sequence continues at coordinate 13,795,942 of OY756405.1, read as the reverse complement.
CCACATACATTTCTCTGATCCTATGCTAAGTAGCTTAAGTACTTGTGTTACAGAAATCAATAACAACGACGGTATCACAACACCCAGATACGGGACAAGATAGAAAAGTAATTTTTTCTACATTGCCCGACCAGGAATCGAACCCGGAACCGAACCCGGAACCATAGAGATAGCGACACCAAAACGGTGTGCTCGCTTCTCGGCTACGGAGGTCGTCCATAATAATAATAGTGTTCAATTGTCATATTATTTGTTTAAAATAATTTTCAAAATACTTTGTTTAAGTACATAAATAGAGACACTGTCTCAATTGTGAAAGTGTATTAATAAATATTATTAATATCCAAACAGGCTGGAGGTGAGTTGCAAGAATGGAACCTATGCTTCAGGTTGGAAGTGTAAAGTCGACCCCTCTACAACCTTAGACGCTCACACTGATGTTTATTTATTTATTTGGGATAACAACAACAATTTATTATATGAAAGGTAATCACTATTAACATTAAACCTAATTTATATCTTTTGAAATTCTAGTCTTTATTTTTGGCAGTATTAAGAGTCCACAGTAACCAATCATCATTGGTTCGGAAATTCTTTCAGTGCATAGTTTAAGCTACATAGTAATTTGATAATTATATTATTTAGTGATTGGACATGGCAGTTTACTATTTTTATTATTACCTCACCTTTTGGCCATTTGGCCCACGCCAAATAGCGAGGTGGTGACTGGTGTCATTTGTGACCCCAGAATGCCGGTTAAGCTTAAAGGATAGATCTATCAGTTCATCATTAGGCCTGTCCTTTTATATGGCAGCGAAGCATGGCCACTACTTAAACGACACAAGCAGGAGCTGCGTGTCACGGAGATGAATATGCAGGAGAGTCGCCTACGCTGGTACGGCCATGTTTTGCGGAAACCGGCAAGCTACGTAGGAAACAAATGTCTGGTCATGCCGCCACCGCCAGGTCCTGGCAAAAGGGGTAGACCCAAGAAATGCTGGCTTGACGTTGTGAGGGCTGACATGCATGCCAATGATTTCACAACTAGAGATGCTCAAGACCGCGCGAATTGGAGGAGTAAATCAAGGAAAGCGGACCCTGGGCTCCAAAGCAATGGCTTTGGACGCAACCGGGATTGACCGTATATATATATGTAGATGAAGAAGAAGACTATTTTTATTATTAAAGATATAAATTCATAAAACTATATTTCAATAAATACGAGTGCATTTCTGTTCTAACTACTAAACTGTTTCCCAAATTGTATTTAATGTAGAACAATACTAGAACAGTGGAAATAACTTGAACTAATTCCTGTGAGTAGTTGAAACGAGTTCCAGAGAAACGGACGCTGTGTAATGAAGCGGATTGTTAGTTGAGTCGACAACCACTTTGTGCTAGTTTGCTTGTGCATTTTTTACCTTTATCCTTTTTAACTTTTTAGAACATACAGGGTTATTTTTAATACATTAATAACCCCCTAGAGGCTGATTCGGGTGCTCAAATACAACAACAACAACTTTTTGTTTGGGCTCGCCCATACAAAACACAACATCAGCAACATCAAAATCGCATATCGATACTTTGCGAATCAATCCATTAAAAATATATATTTTGTTATTATTTGTATGCTCTTTAGGAGTTTACGGTCTAAAAGGTATTATTAAATCCATAACGGTCACATATTTAAGACTGCATAAAAATAAAAATTCTGTTTTAGCTCGTTTGGCCGTATTATAGAGTTGAAATCGTAACTTATTTAACAAAAACCACTAACGACAATAACCAAAACCTTGAAACTACAAACCTACAATCGACCTCCAAACACCCCTCAATAAAAGTACGCACGCAACCACTTTTGTAAGTATTTCACTAAACACATAAAGTAGTGGCATTTTTAATACAATTTAAATTTAGGTCACTTGCAAATATTTTTCCATCTTATGTTGAGTTTTTTAAATCTTTTCTATTCGTCTTTCACAGAATGCCCTTCGCTCTCTTTTTATGTGAATTTTGAACTCATGAACAGGTCAAGATGAACAAAAGCCTTTATTGAAAAATTTTATACATTTTCCCAAAAATGAATTACTTACTATATATAATCTGAAGGTCGGAACGGCAAGTCTAATTTTATTTCGAGTATTTATGATGATGAAAATTACCTTTTAAGCTAAATAAAACGTACTATATTTTTTAAATAACATTAATCTCTATCTATCGCCTATGACTTCTAATCCCCCCTACACCAATAGGTCGTGAAATTGCAATTATTGGAAGCAAAATAATATATATGACTTGTTCATTGTGTTTTCCTACCACCTATAGAAATGCGCTCGAATGCGACAGACAAGAAGGTATAAGTATTTTTATTAATACCATGGAATCCGCTTAAGCCGAATGATATTGCGCACTAAAGTGTATAGGAAATCCATTACGGCGCTCTGGAATTTATATGGCGAGTGCCGGGTCAATGTGGTTCAACTATTGAAAGGCTTTAATATTGTGAAAATAACAAATATGTTCATATTTTTTGACATTTTCTTGGAGTAAAAAACCGGTCAAGTGCGTTTCGATCCACGCGCAATGTAGGGTTCCGAAGTATATCGTCACAATATTATGCGGTATTTACTACTTGTTAGACAACGTCCTCGGTAGCTTAGTTGGAAAAGCACTCGCCCGGCATGCGATGAGTCGTGGGTTCGAGTCCCACATGAGAATTTTTTTCAAGTGTTATATTATCGTAGATATTATCATTGTTACACATAATTAACAACATCATAGGTAATTCTTATCCAAGTTAACTCGGTAACTTGTAAAGCCTACTTAGAGGTTATAGCTTTTCTTTTTACTTCGATAGCTAAACTTATGTCGTGATTTTTGGCTGGTGACACTCGATCTAACAAAAAATTGCTGTATCAAGCTTAATAATACGCAAACAGATCCTTGAATCAAAAAAGGTGTTTGCACATCGACAATATTTTTAACGACATACTAATTTTAATACCAATTCACGCCATGCGATAGACAGGAAAAAAAAACCAGGCCGGTTGCATATGTAGGCTGACCCAAAGTCTCTGAACTAAACCGCGGACTGACAGACAGACAGACAAATAATTGTCTGGTACCTCGTAACACAAGAACTTACTTCGAGACCAAGACAAATTGTTTATCTCATAAAACACTATTTTGATATATAATATGTATATTGTTGTTTCTATAATCTGCTTTGATACAAATAAACACAATTCTAGTTCTTTATAGTCACTATAAATTTTATTTCAAGTGTCAATACAATTTAAAATAATGTTTTTTTTTATACGAGTAATCTACATTATTCTGTGTATTTCTCTACTGATTTGTGTAGGTATTAAATAAATCAAATTTCTATGACGGTAATTAATATCAATTACTGTTATAATAATCTTGTGATATGTCAATGTTAGCCAGAGACGGAATAATTAATTATTATCACTAAACTGTGGTAATAATGCCTTAAGTTTACACTTTGCGCCTACATCAATATTAACGTTGTTCAGTGGGTGTTTTATCATTGTACATAATCGTTTTAGACAATATATTATGTTTGGCAAACCTATTGAAATTATGCATTTTTAGTTATTGCAAACATTTTTTTAAATGTACAGTTTTGCCTTTTGCAAGTTTCGTTAAATTTCGTATTGCCAAAAATAGACATTTTTGACAGACGCTTTTATGCAGTAAGGTGAGATGCCGACTCTATTCATAAATTCATATGTTTTTCTGACAGTATTCCCATGGTGGATAAACAAATATTCATGACCATCAATAATACAGAAGATTAATAACAAATTTTGATTAGTTTCACATGTAATGAAATCTTGGAAATCTAGTTTTAGTAACTACATCTAATTTATTGTTTTAATTTAATACTTTGTATGTATATAGTTATCCGGATGACAACACAATACCTAGATACCATGGATCCAGATGATCATTTGCCTGTTTAAGCTTTTGACAGCCACCAAACTAGACACAATAGAATTTTTACTGTTTGGGGGTCACGAGTGACTACCATGGCGCTCTATGTGTTAACTGATTTAAATCACTATACATTGACTGATACTGATGTTGTGTGCGGAGTCTATCATTAGTGGATATTACTAAGATCAAATTGTAGAAAAGAGCAGAACTGTTTATAAATAATTTATAAAAATCTATTATACTTTTAGCACAATTAAACTGAATAAGCTTTCTTTCTCAGTGACCGTCGTCGCAGAGTAAAAAGGCCGCGAGCTCCTATTTAAAATGAGACCTATAATTCCAAGTTCCCGGAAAACTTCGTTGGAGGAGTATGAATGAATGAGGTAGAACTTTAAATTAATATTAATTCGATGTCTTCTTACTACATTTTACGAAACTAAACTTCGTACTGGATTTTTCATAGTTTTATTTTTTCCTTCTTTCAATTTGGCTTTTCTGACATTTCTCGAACGTGACCAAAGAATATTTTTAGACGATTTAAGTAATTATCTCAAGATTTGTTTTAGTTTCTTTTATTGTTTTTTAATATTTTTTTTTAATTTTAGGGTATGCAACGGTTTGTTAAATAAGTAATATAAAGTACAAAGCATACCTAGCAAGAGATTTATTTGTGACAGCACTATGGATAGCTCAACACTTGAACGATGGCTGCACGCCCTGCCGTATTAAATTTGCCGCTTTTCAGTATTAATTATTATCTTCATCATCAGCCTTTGCTGGACATAAGCCTACCTCATACGACAACACAACAAGCGGCTCTTGGTCGTTTGAATCCAATAGCTTCCTGTAATGTTGACTAAGTAGCCAGACTTCCAGGTGGGAGAAATGCCTACGCTGCGTCTTTTAATTTGGGGTTGAACTCAAAATAATATAAATCATCTAAATGACAACAACTGATGATACACAACAACAAATGAACAAATGATAACAACTCTGAAAACTTCAATAACGAAAAACCAATATTTAAAAGAAAAAAATATAGATAACTAAAACCGCATTTTCTCTTCAAATATAGCTAAGCAATAACATTCGCACCCAAAATTGCCGGCTCTTACTCTTTTGCTCATAAACCACTTGTTATTCCGGTGATTTCCCGAAATAACCGGTTTACGGCGGTTGAGTATAATTTGTGGCTTATTTCAAAGAGTCGTTACGTCTAACCGATACTTAACGTAGATATTATGACATTAAAGGTTTCTGCCAAATCTCTATTTTGTAATGTTACGATTTTTGTATGCAACTACGGGATTATTACGGAAACCTTTTCTATTAGAACATTAGCCATAGGATTAGTTCCATCATCATCATTTCAGCCATAGGACATCCACTGCTGAACATAGGCCTCCCTCATTGACTTCCAGATTGGCCGGTTAGAAGCGGAAGTTGGTTGCATCCAGCGTCTTCCTGCGACCTTTACCAGGTCGTAATTTAGTTATATAATGTATAAAAATATATACAACTTATGAGGGTGATAATGCTGTTCAAGTTTACAACTTCCTTTTTAGGAACTATACCGATTTTTTCCTATTCTAAATGACTATCAGTTTAATTCTCCGTGGAAATCTGATCTTGATAGATCAGATTTCCACGGAGAATTAAACAATATTATGATTTTATTGTTGTTTTTAAGGGGAATCTTTGCTACTAAAGTAAATCTTTTGGTGTACTTTTAACACGTTGTTTAATTTGACTATTGTTGATTAGTATGAAAACAAAATTAAGAAAAAACTAATAACTAGTATTATCGCACTAAATAAACCTGTGTCTGGAACTCATGCCCAACATTAACCACTCGTTATCCTTAATAACAAAACAAAATTGATTACTCCGACACAATAGTTATGATGACATCCATTCATCAGCAATCTATTAAACGAAAAACAATAGAGAACCTATTAAATATATTAGTTCTTTTCGCAGAAGATACCTAACGATGAAGTGAACGTACAAAACCGTAAACAAAACACGTACAGTTACCATTAAAAACATGAAAAACATTTGCTCGATTACCGATTTCAAATAATATTTAGATCTAAGTGTGAAGTTCTGATTAAAAGTTGGTGAATGTGTAAAATTTTGAGAGTGAAATTACTTTTCGTATGCAAACATCTGATGACCGAGTCAAAGTTGCGAGAAATCGCTGGATGAAAATATCTTAAAACTGGTCGCAGTAGCGTTTTATGATAGAAACCTATGTCCGCAGTTAACTTCCAAATGATGTTCACAATGCCACCATATCCGTAAAGCTGTCGACATAGATGACAGTTTCTTTTTTTTGTGTGTACATAGATCATCATTCATCATTCACCTGTCCGCTCCGTTCATCTAGTGTCGGTGTAGTATGCGATCCGGCCACATGTCATCGAGTCATGCACTCTCTTTTTAGTTTTATCTCTCGCACATAACATTTCTTCTTAGGCCATCCTGTATCGCTCCACCTATTAACATTCATACCCATCACTTTTTTCGTTACGTACCCCAACACTCTTCACATTACATTTCCATACCAAGACAATGATTCATAGTGAATTTGACTGTAACTATTTCCAATTCTACTATATTACATTGCAAGGATGAGCTGTTTTATATATCCTTGGCTCCATAAAATAAGAACGAAGACAATGGTGTGGTTAATGGGACATTGAAATGGATCGTTCGTTTTAAGGCTTAAGGCGATTATTTTAAGGAATGGTGATGGCAAGAACAATTCTGAAGGCAATAAAACGATATATTATAAATAAACTTGGAAACCATATTGCTAACAGCTTTCCCTCGATAGTACGATTTTCTATTGACAAAGAACAAAACTATCGTGTTGAAATACTCTATTGTTTATTGCTATCTGAGTATGGTTTCAATGATTTTAAATTTGACTTACAAATTGGAAGTGATTATGTCGAAATTAATAACAATTATGCAGGAGTTACGATTAAGTATTCATTGAAAAACTTCAGAAATCAAAAACATTTTTCAAGTAAGGTGGATTTAGGTCAGTACCAGCTGTTATTTATGTACTTAAACAAACAAAATTGTTTTGTGAAATTACAAAAAAAACGCAGTGTATTAATTGTACTAATGTTAAGTGCGTTTGCCGTGCTTTATCAATACAGCTAACATTGACTTACTTATTTTATTTATTTATCTAAAACAACCAAACTTACAACTATCATAACAGGTTACCCAATGCGATAGTGAAGACGACACATAAAATATATTATTAATAACTTTTTGTTTGTGCGGTTTCGACCAGTTTTTAAAACCAATGAATTATTCCAGCTTTTGATATTTCTGCCTAAAACGTAAAACGCATTGAGATTTAAATTTTCTTAATTCGAGAGATTAAAAAAAGCAAAAAAATGATAATGATAGAAAAAACTCATACACGAATGGTTTCTGTGTTTTTTTCTAGGTGTGAATTCTAGATTTATTTTAAGTGCTTTAAAAATACGTCTCCTGGCCCCTTATTCAGAACCACGTGATACCTACTATACAGGGGCGTGCATTGGTTTCAGATGGGAGTAGGCTGTGAGTGAAAATTGAGTAAGTTTGCGTGAAACAGTGGGCGATCTCGCGGCAGCCTAACATTGGTTAAATTGCATAGTAACGATCTAAGTTGCGCGCTTTAGTAAGGAATAAGTACAGGTAGACGACAAAATGGTTACAGAATATTTATTGTTGAATACGTAATTAATAATTATGGTTAGCTGTTCTGTCGGTTTTTTATGAAGGTAGGCTCTGCATAATAGCCTATATGGAATGCACGCCCCTGCTACTATAGGATTTACGTTACGTTTTGATAATGAGTTGTCAACCGCTGAATCACGTGATATTAAAGTTAAATCCTATAGTGTCACGTGTATACGACCGACAATTTGTTATCGAAAGGTTCTGAATCAGGAGCCAGGTCACAAATACATTATGATATTTAAAAAAAAAAAAAAACTTCATAATTTGAAAATAGTGTTAATAACGGTTATAGCTGTTAGATTAGTAGCATTTTTTATTGCTCTACACACCAAACAAACAAAGTTTAAAATAATTTCTTAATGGCTCAAAGTCCGTTTAACAATTTGACAGCATGTAATAATTAACAGAGTACAAGTCAGCTTCAACAGTGTCAAGAGTAAAGACAATAATCAATAAAGATGTTTTGCCTACATCTTTATGGTTTACTAATGTGCTTGTTAGATGAAGGTAGAAAGATGACTGAACAACTAACCTCAAAAATAAATAAACATTTTACTTGTAATTTTACTAATATTAGAGACCAGGATAAATGTTCTAAAAAATAGGCCCTCGATTCCTGGTGGTTAGTAATAACGCTCAACACACGGGCCTATATTTAATCTTGCTTCAAGGTGGTTGCTTGATATATTATAATAAGCTTAATTAATAACTTGCTTGATATATTATAAGACTTGACTTTCGACATAGTTTTTAGACAACCTACTAAACGTTTGATTTTTTTCTAACTTAATACTTACGCCCATTTGCCCTCTTTTTGCCTTATTGGCCAGAAATCATTAATCATACTGTCATTTATCAACGTCAGCTGCAGCTGCGTCTGGCGATGCAATGTATCCAAAGCCAATCGAATTGTTTGTTGCCAGCCTTTTAAAAATTTATGAGTACTTGCACTTGCAGTGATTATTGCAAAGCTCGATAGTTAAATATTGCTGAATATTTACAGCAATACATGGGTTAAGTAGAGAAACAGACTGGTTTTAAATTAACCAATGTAGGTACTAAGTGTGCAGGAGTTTAAAAAAAAGATTTGAACTGGACACCATTTAATTATTAAGACATTATTTCTCTTTAAGAACTCATAATATTACTTGTAACTTAGAGATCATGGGGCTTGGTCACCCGTACACGAGGGTTCTCAACTTTTGGTTTGTCTGTCTGTCCATCTATATGTAAAAGTCGTTTTACTTGCAGATTATCTGCTAGAATAAATTTATCAATATTTTTAAGTCTTAAAATATTGTGGGTTGTCATCTCAACTTCATGGTTTATTAAGCCGCTTTAAGTACCTTTAAAATAGTCATTTATCTTAAGATTGCATTTAAATTAGTTTACCGAAATCGTATGGAAAGCTCCCGTAACTACAAGTTTGTCATGTAAATTGTGGTTCGTAATTTTGCGGTTGACGTATATCAACTTAATACTCCGTAACATTCTCCTGCAAATCATCATCATAACCAGCGCAGCTCAATCTTCGGACCTCGGCTATTCTGCTGTTCCATCCGCTATCAGCAGTTTTATCTTTCCTAAGAGTAACTACTGCGAATATTTTGTCATAATTACACTTAGCTTTTGGGCCGTGTGGGGACGGCTGTAAACAATACACTTCCCCACCGCCAACAGGAGGCGTATCGTAAGAGTCGACTAATTCCTGTAGCACGAGACGGGCAGCAGGGTCTTCGTGTGAAATCTTATAAAAAAAACTGCGCTCGCCAACCCGCCTGCCAAGCGTGGCGAGTATTGGCAATCCTCCCTGATGACCAGTCTTTGGGGGAGGACTTTGTTCAGCAGTGGACCTCCTATGGCTGAAATGATGATGATGATGATGATACTTAGCTAGAATTAAATCAGAACAAATTAGGGGCAAAAAATGTTAAGATTTTTGTTTTGAAGACCATCTAGTCTAGTAATTCGCGTTTTATACTACACAGGCAGGCGGGAAAAGAATCCAGCAAGAAGCAAATGTTTGTGTGATGAGTATGAATGTTTTTACCTAAGTCATGGATGTTTATCAATGTATCTCATGACTCATCGCCATATTACAAGCTTTGCTTAGTTTGGGGATAGATATTTTTTGTAATTGTTAGAAGTATTTACATATTGTTACCCAGTAACCCACGTTTTAAAAAACACAGACAAATTTATTAGAAGAATTGCTAGTTTTATTGTACAGAATACTTTAGTTTATCAACTAAAGAAGTCGATAAACAAAAGTGTTCAGCGAAAAAAAGCCAAAAGCTTTCCAAGTTTCGCACTAAAACTATTATCGCGAAACAATCCGACTTCTTGCGAACTAGTTAAAATATTCACGACCTGTCTAGACGGCCAAGTTCCTAATGTTATCTAGAACAATTCATTTGGAATTCCAATTTTCGATACTAGATCTCTTGTTTAGCTTTAAACTTAGGCAGTTTATATGAATATTAAAAACCATTCCCTTAGTTTGTTTTTTTAAAAACTCTATCTAATCTATAAAAGTGTCCTGGAATAAAACCAATTTATTTTTGCAAATCGGCCTAAATTAAGCTCTATCACACGTCCCAATATTTTTTTTACCCTACCACTGCTTTAGGACAACATTGTGGGTTAGCGACGAGACAGCACAAGAAACTCAGTCACTATTGTCAGTTTTTTTTTTAGGGAGAACGAAACTTTTTATGCGCCCGTGCAAGTAGAACATTTGTTTTTCGTAGGCATACCTTTTATTCCTTTGAGATGTTGGCTTATGAGTAGGCGGATCTACCATAGTGTTTGTTTCTATTATGTTTATCATAATAATTAGTCCACATTAGTCCACTGCTGGACATAGTCTTTTTTCAATGTCCACTACTCACAATAGTGTTGGCAACATCGTGGCAAAGCTATAGACTACCTATTCAGCTCCAAAATATATAGATAACTCGTTATCTAGCATCAAAACTCGTTCTTTTTTTCTTAATGCTCTATAAGACGGTCAAAGTATACGTACTAACAATCAGCGATCAAAACATATCGCACCGAAGAATTCGACTAACTACTAGAGCTCCACAGCGATCGCTGGTTACCTAGCGACAGAAGTTTTAGAATTCCCTTTAAGACGACCGTCTGATAGAGAGTTGTAAAAATCTACGAAGTACGACGTTAAATAAACTTGCTAGTAGAAAAAATGACACAGGTGTAACAGCAAAAAGATTATATTTACAAATTCACAGAGTGAGATAGATGTAGTTCAATCACGTCATCTACTATGTAGATTTTGTTTTTTGTTATTTCTGTGTACAAAAATTCAAATCAAGAACATAAATTTATTTAACCTCCTTCGTCAGACGAAATTAAACAAGCTTTTTAATTTTACAAATCCACTTCACAAATTTAAGCGCAAAATGACAAATAATTTGACATTGAGAAAACTTAAACCCTTAATATTGAAATAAGGAATAACTAGATGTTTTTTCAAAGCCGTATCTTCGGGCACACCTTCTTGTATATAATCTGTATTAGTTACAATAATTCGTACTAAATTTCAATTAACCATATCCAAACATTTACTGTGATAATTTTGATTCACTCTAAAACTTAGAAAATTCATGCTATCGCAAGTATAGACTCACATAATGAGGGTGACAGATTGGCTACGCAAACTAACTTATCAGACGTTATTATTATGGCACTTATCATTCAAATGTAATGGGACATCAAAAAGCAATAAACGACGAACAGTTTGGAGTAATGGTCACCATGATTGAATTTGTATAACTAAGGCATTAAAAAGGAAGTTAATTTAAATAATTTAATAGAAAACCATGCAAGAAAAGTCGTGAACAACAGCTGGTCAAAAATAAAGGTAAAATGTGCCGCTGCTAATATTTTCGGTACTTTCCATCCGGGGCATTTATTTTCATATTGAAAAAATTATACATTATTTATAGACAAAGGTTTAGGCAGGTTTATGCCCCAATTTTTTTTTAAAACTCTTGCCATAAACTACAAGTATCTCGAATCTCATGGTCCACAGCCTTTTGAAATTAGGCAATCGACGGGTTTATTATCTAATCTAATCGCAACCATTCGAAAGTTAGTCGCTTTCAAAATCTTTCTACTATTTTTCTTTAGTACAATTCTTCACATTAGCTGTTTACTCTTACATTTCTTCTTGTACTTTATGATCATCAACTCTTTTATCCTGAACTTTGGTCTGTTTTTAATAGCGCTGTGCTTGACCCTGATCCCAAATTCAAGTCCGGTAATTACATTTGGACGTCCTGTAGCTAAAGTGATGATGATGATGATGATGAATTACATTTGGAACTGTTGGCATCAGACTATTTTGACCATGGCCTCACATCCAGTGTTATCTGAATGTTCAGGATTCCTCATGTTTTTTTTTCACCACCAAGCAAGTGGTTTTAATTAAATTTCGAAAAATCCAAAGGTTAGTGTTGGGATGTAAAGTCACGACCCACGGATTAATGATGAGTCGTGAATTTTATATTCTCATGGAGAGTAGAACCACAAAGTAACTATGAAGCTCAAGGCTTGACATTGCTCCCTAACCATTTAAAATACTTAACAGAGTGTTGCTTTGATAAGTAAGCAAAAAAAAGTTTTATCATCACTATAATTTAAGTATGTATTCATATTATGTCTGTATTATATAAGTATTTTACTATGTACATGTACTAGGTAGTATGTATTTTATTTTATTTGTTCTTATTTTATTTTATTTGTTTGTTTAATTAGTTTGTTAAATTTTTTGGACTTTTATGTTTTGGAACTCTTTACCGCCTCCCTTCTCTCAATATTATTCAACTTTCCTCTACCTGAAGGTTGTCTGGAAGAGATCGCTTCCAGCGATAAGACCGCCTAAATTGTGCTATTCACTAACTACTTTCCTGTGATTTGTTTGTTTTGTGTGGTGTACAATAAAGAGTATCTATCTATCTATCTATCTATAATCAGCCCATGTTAGTCAGTAACGTTTATTGGGAGAGGTTATTTCTAGCAGTAGCTACCGCTACCTACCAGCCAATCTAAAAATCACTGGGGAGGCCTAGGTTTAGCAGTGGACGTCCTATGGCGGAAATGATAAATGATGATGATGGCATGGTATATAAACGCGGTATTAAGTCATTGGCAGTGCCGTTGTTAAGGTACCTCCTTACGAGACCGGGCAGGTGTTGGTTAGGTAAAACCTGGTATAGACTAGTAAATATCATCAGGGATATTGCTATCCGATGACCCATTATCACCGTGCACGGATTCTCATAGAAGAATCACAATTTAAGCCTCAGAATACCTGGGACTCCCAGGTATTCTGAGGCTTAAATTGTGATTTCAAATTTTACATTGGTAAAAAGAAAGTGTATACTTTTGTGTACCTTAATGTACACTTATGTCGCAATAAATGAATATGAATATGAATATGAAAATGATTCTAAGTATGGTGGTTACAATTTTCTACTGACTGGTTAAGAGTTTAATTGTTGTAAGAGTGTTAACAAATGATAGCAATTTGGTAGCCATTGGTCGCGTTTATACGTAATTCAGGTGGCGTTTCTGATCACGTCTTGGCCATAAAAAACGACCCGCCTTATAAGTGCTTATGTAATAAGCTCCCAAGGGACGTTACATCCCGAAGGTTGAAGAAACAAAGCAAAATGGCGACGGTTTTACTCGGAGCCCATTACTGGATTTACGTTCTTATAGCTATTAGGTAACATACATGAAATGTTAATGCGATTTGATATATTTTTACTTATATTAGAAGAAATGTTCATATATTATCCGCTTGTAATTCGAATTTATATCGATTTTGTGTCCTACAAGAATGAAAATAACGATTTTAACTTAAGGTCTTGACTAAAATTGTATTTAAAGCGTTTTATTGTGTGCCTAGAGTAGGTAGTTACTTCAAGAATAGGTTTGCATTTGTTTAATATTTAGTTGCCTTCGATACAAGAAGCAGAAGATGAATAGGTCCGTAAACAGGCCTTGCATCATTTTCATGTACGTGTTAATAATAATCGTTCGAGTTTAAACTTCTATACTAACGAAAAGTAAGCAGTTTTTGACATACTTACGTTTAAATGTTTTGATTTTTTATATGGGCTTATCCCGCTTTTTAAACAGAGCAGTAATTCTGCCACTGTCGAGTGTATTCTTAATACACCGAGTTCACAATAAATAAAGGGTGTTTAGTTTTTATTGCTGTTCTTGGATTCAGTGGAGGCTACTCATCCCGTAGAAGCATGTTTCAAGACGCTATCGGGTCTTGAGCAAGTTGTCTTAAGCCGAATAACTAAAAACTCGATGCGGCGCTGAATACAATGATATTTCAATAATTTCAGATCTTTATCACTTCACCAAACATTACGAGTAGAACACAAACTACACTAAATTGCCTTCTAAAGCTCTTTAAATGATAAATAAAAACCATTAAAGTAGATCGACCATGCTTTTCGTTCGACTACCCGTCGTTTAAATTTTAGAGTAAGTAGATATTGTACGTCAAAAGGTTATTAACCCCTACACAAAGTGTCAAATTAATTTGACCGATTTTTAACTCAAAGTTTAGCACGTAAAATAATATACATAAAAAATAATTTTGGTGATAAACAATTGCTTGTGCAATTCACATTTGATTGGAAAAATTAAAATGGATTAGGAATAATAAGGATTGGGCATTTATTTGTAACTCAATAAGGAATACAAACAAACTGATACATACAAAAATACATATGCATTAAAACATAGACCTTTAAACCGAACCTAAATGATAGAACTAAATACAAAGCGGACAAAGCCGCGGTATAAACCTAGTTACTTTATAATCGAGCAAATCTACCAACCCAATGTAGATAAATATAACAAATGCAAATAACTTGTAATAGCTATAATATTTTCCCTTCAGGGTAAAAAATGATGTGAGCTTCTGCCGAAGAAAAACAAAGTGGTCATATTTTTCATCAAAAATAACGAGAAAACTCGCGAAGTTTTACGAGTCTTGTCTAAAAATTATAGGTTGAAAGGTAAACATGAAAATATAAAAATGTGGATTGTATTTTTTTTACAAAATGGCAGATTTTTGGTGAAAACAACACTTTTTCTAAGCCGAATATTGCGTGACGACTTTACTAGTTTCGATGAAGAAGATTGATTCATGTCTTAAATTTACTAATACACTTTTTAATTGAGTGAAAATGCGCCATAATGATCCTGTTAAATAGTGGCGCGGTCATTTGCCGCAAACGCAAATAGTTTAATTCTCGGGTCGGCGCAACCCAGAAAAAAAAGAACGTCATTAGCGGAGGCATATGTTCACGTTCTATGGCTGAAATGATGATGATGTCAGACGTAACACAAAGTTTACCCTTCGCGTACCACAAAAAAATATCTCCATTGTTTTTCATTGTTTTTCCGGTCTGCCACGGGTAAGCGGAACGCGAAGGGTAATTCACTTTAGGACTAATAAAAGTTAGATATTCAAAAGTATTAATTTGTTTCACTAATCTCTATTTATCCTACTTATGTATGGTATAAACCACGCTTACTATTAAATTAAACGGTCTTCAAATACGTATTAAATTAGTTTATATTAAGCAAATGAAACGCAAATTACATTGTCAACAACAATTTACTCCGAACTCCCTTGGTACACCATTAGAACCCTGTATTTGCTATGATAACTTGAACTTAATGTCTCTAAAAATAAGGATGAGACAAAACAAATTTGTGCATATGAACCATGAAATTTGAGCTCGTCATATTACCTAAACATGATCCTTGGAATATTACAAGAAATATTTTTTATGCAAACATTTTAAGGAGGTCAAAATACAGATCCCAAGATCCCAACGCATTTTAGATATCGGTGGATATCAATTTACTTTTTGGAGCCATGTTTGTAAGGTTTCAAACATGCTTTAGTGGTTTAAATTGTACCTAATTAGGTTTTTAATTATTGTTCTTGAATGGTTTTAATGCTATAAATTTTAATTTGTGTTAAGTCTAGAAGACAATAATATGATTTAAGACCATGCTAACCTGATGATCAAGTGAAGACATATTTAGTTGAGCTATTTAATAGCTTACAGTAATATCTTTGAGTTAGGATTTATTTCATGTTTGCTATGAAGTGCCAATCACGTTTTTTATTTTACTTGAACATTGAAATTTGTAGATTATTTATTACACACATACTCTATAATTATGACAGAACAAGTACATAGAGGCCGCTTCAAATCTGGAAGTCACTGGGAGAGGCCTATGTTCAGCAGTGGACGTCCTATGGCTGAAATGATCATAATGATGAAGTACAAAGTTTCTAAGACACACTTGCAGAACCTCTTTTTAGTATGTTGCTAGATTGATATTTTAAATGTGTTGATAAAGTATGCTTTCTTAGGTAAGTTTAAGAGATATTTTTTTATTATTGTAAAATGCTTATGGGTTTGTTTATACTCATGATAACAATCAACTTTGCCCAAGAAACTACTCACCTATCACAACTTTATTTTTGTAAGTGTACAAAACGACGGAAAACGTGCACTAACAAAATTAATTTTAGAATAAGCGATTTCATGGGCAAAGTTGTAATCATGAGACCTAAACCCTTATGTATTTTATACAAATAAAAATTAATCCTGTATTATTTTACTAAGGGCCGACTTTTCAACAGCCAGTTAACTTTTATTTGAAGTTTGACATGTTGACAGTTTTCGTATAGAAAATGTGTCAAAGCGTCACTTTAATTCGTCGGTTAAATGATATCTGGCGATTGAAAAATCGGCCCTAAGCCGAATAATAAATGTTTAAAGCGACTTGATTGTACAATAACGGGAGCTGGAAAATAAGGTCGAACAACAATATGTTAGATTCGGTGGGGGGTAGTCGAACGAAAAGCATGGTCGATCTATTATAATGGTTTTTATTTATCATTTAAAGAGCTTTAGAGTGCAAGTTTGATGTAGTTTGTGTTCTAATGTTTGGTGAAGTGATAAAGATCTAAAACTATTGAAATATCATTGTATTCAACGCCGCATCGAGTGTCAAGTGACTTGTCTCAAGACAACTTGCTTTAGACCCGATAGCGTCCTGAAACCTGCTTCTACGGGAAGAGTAGCCTCCATTGAATCCAAGAAAAGCAATAAAAACTAAACACCCGTTGTTTATTGCGAACTTTGTCAAGCTTTGACTACAAGTAAAATATACACTCGACATTGGCAGAATCACCGCTCTTTTCTAAGAGCGGGATGAGTCCATAATAAAAAAAAAAAAGAAAAACAATATGTTACCCAGCCAGATCATTAGAGGTACACTACATCTACATAGCTTGTAGCGTTTAGGTCAGAATATGATGTTACTAAATTAGTATTGAATGGGTAAAGCTACTCAATATCAAAGAGTTTGTAGTACATCGTAATGAGCAAGCAAATAGGCAAGACAGTTTTATAAATTATTTTAATAATCATGCCAATTATTTGGCCCAAACCTTATAACTTAACTGTAACAGATTACGCCCTCTTTGAAATATTCAAACAAAATATAATCTTATCACGCTGAAATAAAGTGCAATATATGTCGCATCACCACCCATGCGTAAAATTATATAAGCCTATAGATCGGACGCGTAAACGAAAATGTACTGAAATGCTACGCGTAAAAGATCATCTGACAATTTTAGTTAAAATGGGATTGGTGCCGTTAACAATGGCATTGTTTCCATTGTTATTCATAGTCAGGGTTGTGCCACACACACACATCATTCACACTTGAACCATAGAATAGCAATACCGAATAAAGTGTATTCCTCAAGTAAGTTGGAAAAACGTTAACTAAATTATCCACGAGTAAATTCAAGGAGTATTCCTATTCCCGTGATAGTGAATCTGGTTTAACTTTATGTTTGGTCGAATCGGGCCTAATTTATTTTAGACGTTAACATTTAAGTAATTACGTAAGCTTTCATAGGTTTTGCGGTTAAAAGGTCAGTTCCTACTGCAATTATGCATATAATTTGACCAATGAACCAACCTGATGAAACACTCGATTAACCATACACTGAAGATTTCGATATACGGTCCGATGAATAGACAGACGGAGACAGCCGTGACCGCAACAGTGTTAATGTTTTCCCAATTACGATTCCCAGAGAACAGCTAACTTGGCGTCGCCATCTCTGAGGTCCCGGGTTCTGTTCTCGGCCGGGTCAATGAAGAAAACAAACTTTTCTATGTTGGGTCGGGTCTGGGAGTTGTGGCACCATATTTGTTTCTGATTTCTATAACGCAAGTGCTATAGCTACTTACATGAGTATCAGAGCATTGTATGTGATGTTGTCTAATATAAAAAAAGAGATCTCGCTCATTTAAAAATCTTATATTTTAAATTACAAAAATATTCATGAACTTAATGTCATGCTTATCAAGTAACATTACTTTATAATTTAGGTATTGCAGGTCATAACAAGAGCGAACTACTCTCAACTAACTCCTTTGTAACTACAAAAGATAACCCCCAAATGCCGCTGTTGGTCCCACACAACATTTCGGCCGGAATATAAGAAAAGCCGAAACTGCTATCAAACGCAATTGCGTGTACGGAACGGTTATGACAGCTATAGTTGGGCTGGCAGTCGGCTGGAATAGGCTACAAATGTCAGTTTGCATGTTAAGTATTTGTCCATTAGTTTGAATTGTCTATAGCCAATACTGAGAAGAAGACGTGAACTTACTTTCAACGATTCTTATTATAGTGTACTGGGAAGCTAGTTTGCACAAACATTTCAATAAATAAATAAATATTTTATAAGTTTTTGCTTATTTAGGATTAAACATACATCCTCCAACTCCACCTGCCACTGACTACTTTAAAATAGTGAGCTTGTGATGGAAAGAATCCAGTCACTATTTTAGTAAATCCCTTAATCCTTCTTGATTCTTGTTGTTATGGTTTTTCCGTCATAAACACTCATGTTTGTTTAATATTTTTTGACTACACGTGTTCTCGAAAATCTGATAACAAAGGGAACGTTATTCGCAAAAACAATATTTGGTTTACGATCATAATACTTACGAAGAGAAAATTTTATAGCAGCAATGTCACGGGCAATAGATCAAATTAAAGACCTTGGGTCTGAAAGACCCTCTGAGCCTCATAATGAGATTTGCCGCGAGCTCGCGCGGGTTAAAGTGATTACCGTGAAGGTAAACTGATCAATCAAAACCTATTATTGTTTCCTTCTATCATCACGTCGTGTGTGAACAATGTCAGGTAAAAATACAGGTGTTATTTTTAATAAAATCATGTTTTACCTTCGCAGTGAAGACATTATTTAAAATACTAAATACATTGTGTACTGCTTCGTGTTCATGTTAATTACCTAAGTACTTGCTTTATGAGCTCATTTGTTTGTAATTATTTGTTTGTAAACTTTGACTAATACAAAACTGTCAATTTTGTTTTTTTTATTATTTTTGGTTGTTTTATGGAATTCCCAAATTTTCTTTTGTTTTAAGCTAGTTACCTGAATATAGAGGGCAAACAAAAAATAATCACATTGGAATAGCCATTTTTGAGATTTTGCAAAACTATACAAAGCCGCCGACCAGCTGACATAAGGTTGTATGAAACAGTGTATTTTTTTGCGATTTCGATGTTTGTCCCATACAAAAAATTGTTGTATTGGAGCACCAGAATCAGCCCCTAGGGGGTTGTTGATGTTTTACAAATAACCCTGTCTACATTGGTCAAAGGCCCAAAAACCCGGCACATTACAATTAATTAGAAAAAATTAATTTTTAATTGTTCCAAAAACAATAAAAATTTAGTCCGTTGAGTTAGGTAAACAGTGACGCCATAGTTTGCTATCGGCATACAAATTATATGGATAAGTAGTGTTAAGACAGTTTTTAAAAAGTATGTCAATTGATTAGTGGTGTAAAATACTGTATTATTTTTGTTTTTATTTAACGAGCACCACAATATATTTAAAAAAAACAGATTTCGTTGAAATTAGTTGACAAGACTTAACACGATGACGTTATTTGATTTTAGTCTTGTCGCATTTAGTCATCATCATCATCATCATTTCAGCCATATGACGTCCACTGCTGAACACAGGCCTCCCCCAGCGACTTTAATCGGGGTGGATAGCCAATAATCGTCTTGCTTGGCAGGCGGGTTGGCGAGCGCAGCTTTATATAAGATTTCGCATGCAGACGTTGCTGCCCGTCTCGTGCTACAGGAGTTAGTCGCTTCTTACGACATGCCTCGGGGAAATGTATTCTTTACAGCCGTCCCCACACGGCACACTGCTTTAGACAAGGCAGCAAAGCATTAGAATAATTAAAACATTTGTTTAATGCCTTTATCTGATATTTTGCGCCAGCAAAAATGAACGAATAATCGACTTTATTAACTCACTCTATCTTACTACGTTATTACATCTGTCATCACCGATGACGAGGAAAATTACATTGAATTAGACCAATGAACGATCCAATGTAATTCAATCAATCAATTGATTTATCAAAAAGTCACCGTGAACTCTTAGACAATGACTGACATAATAAAAACCTGCTACTGCTAGTAATTGAGTTAAGGAACTAATCTGTCTTTTTTCTTTGCGTAACAGTTGGTAACCAGTTTAGACAGGTCTTTCATGACTTTGTAAGAACAGCTTATAATATGGGTAAAACTATATTAAGATGAACTATATTAACAAAACAAATCAAGGAAATAAACACTACTTATAAGCAACCCTAAAAATGAAAAAAAAAACAAAATAAATTACAAACAAAAAAAAATAACGAACATATTGCAGTATAAGAAAACGGTTTTTATGGCAAAACCACTGAGTCACATAAACGTAAGGTTAATATAAATAGATATTCTTAATTGTACACCATACAAAATAAACAAACCGAAGGAAGATAATACGTAGGATAGTTTCCTAGAATTTCCTAGAAAGATTATTCTATTTAGTCCGTCAGTTAGATTATTAAAAAATATTAGACCCTTATTTTGTTTTTTGTCAATCAAACAAAAAATGACGAAGATAAAGCGCATCAAAGTGAGCACGTGACGTCACGCCTTGCTAAAAGTGTCGCAATACGTGACGTTACGCGGAAGTTTAACGGGCTATATCTTCATCATTTTTTGTTTGATTGAGAAAAGAAAAAATACGTGCCTAATATTTTCTGTTAATCCAACTGACGGACTAATTAGATTTTTTAGGAAACTAGCCCATTGTGTTTATAAAATTAGTCAACATTTTAATTGTAATAAAAATCTACATTTCAGAATCTGTTTAAGATAAAAATAATTTTAAATCTCTCTTTAATAGGTTTGATAATGTAATAGGTGGGCTAAATAATATTCTGAATAGACTATTATTATAATATCTCGCCTCGAGAAGTTTTCAGACCATCTGCGGCCAAGAACCCAAGTCTAAGTAGTAAGTTATAGAATTTGTGATTCACTGTACTGTCATAAATTATGTATTTTTTTAAATGAATGTGTTGAGTTCACGACTGCAATACTCAAGTAGTATAAAATTAAAGAAATGTTTCCTACTGTAAAGCTAATCATATATCTGTCTACCTACTCATAACGTGGTGTAAAATGTATGAGAAAATTAATTATAAACAATTGATTAACGATCTGATTAAATTTGTGGTGTGATGAAAACACTGTAGTCATGAATTAATGTAGCATTCATGAGACACAATTCGGCAACGTTGCTACACGTCTTTTGGATGTACAGAGACAATACGTCTCACAACGTCACCCGTGATCACTTAACATCTTTAACGACAGGTGCCACAGAACATTTTGCATACGACAAACAATAAGGTATTATCTTAAAAACAGTTTTGTTTTACTTCGATGACTTTGATCGCTTCAAATGGTTTTGGAAATCATAATTCCTGACTCATGTATTTATGGACTGATTAGGATATCTTTGTAAAGTGATATTATCATTAAAATAATAGGACTTTGAGGCTAAAAACGAACAGGCCAATAAGAAGACAATTATTCTCTGAAAATATAGCATTAAGTTAAAATTAATGCGCTATTGTTAACTATTTTGTGTCGGTATTGATTCAGATTGATTATTTTTGTATCATTACAAAGTAACATAAAAAATAATGACTGTCACAACAGTTTGCAGAGAAAAACTATAGGTTCTATATCTATACACAAGTCAAAATCTCAAAAATCAGGATTCATAAACAAGTATAAACCTCAAAAATTTTGACATAATACCATATTGATTTTTATTTATATTATTTTATCATTATTTATATTTGTCTCCTACTCAATTCGAGGATTCATAAAAATACCAGCATAACTAACGGCAAGTGACAATGTCTGATATTTTTGATCTTCCCCATCGATTATGTAAATTTTTCCCGTCCCATGGTGCGTTGACGTGAAATTCTGATAAGAAAGTAAAAGTTTCTTTGATCATTTTTAACTTGGGAGTCCCTTTTTCGCTTTATTAGGCCACTGACAGGAGCAATGTGTCCCTTTCATCACTTTGAAAATGGTAAATTAAAGAAACGTGTAGAGTTGGGAACTTACAAGGAAAATAACAGGATGAATTGAATGAGCGTGAAGTTATATATAATTAGATTGCTAAGTTTACAAGTTTGAGCAATGGCAAAATTTTAAGTCACATGGCAGTTTATTTATAAGTAAAAGTTTAAGGTTTGGTGTTATTTGTTAAATTCTGAGCTATGTATGGTATTTAAAATTTATTTAATAGCAGGCATTGACAAGCCCTGAATACACTACGAGTATATATATTGCTCTTATGTATTCAATACAAATTTCTTTCACCAGGAAAATAACAGGATGAATTGAATGAGCGTGAAGTTATATATAATTAGATTGCTAAGTTTACAAGTTTGAGCAATGGCAAAATTTTAAGTCACATGGCAGTTTATTTATAAGTAAAAGTTTAAGGTTTGGTGTTATTTGTTAAATTCTGAGCTATGTATGGTATTTAAAATTTATTTAATAGCAGGCATTGACAAGCCCTGAATACACTACGAGTATATATATTGCTCTTATGTATTCAATACAAATTTCTTTCACCATACAGTCAAGTCTGGCATCAATTATTTTGTTATGAATACTGTCAGCAATGAATAAAAATAATAATGCCAGATTAATACTGTTGAATAATTTGATCGATTTGAAAAAATAAAGGTAATTTTTTAAATGCCTCCGGTAGAAATCGAACACACGTACTCCTGTCACTATCGAGCCACAAAGGATTTTTTTTTCGGTTCTATCCCCAATGTCCGAAATAATAATTGCTACCGCAAAAACTCTACAATCAGAAAACTGACAGAAATGTTTCATCTCACGCAAATTTTTTTTTTTTTAATTTTATCATTAAAAAAATTGAGGATTTTAACAAAAAGCACACATTCAAGTCAGTTGCGGACCGTTGTTAATTAATTAAACATTTTCCTTTTGCGTTTACAATACTAGTAATAAAATAGATTATAATCTACAAAAAAGAATCCTACCAAGTGCGAGTCGGACTCGCGAACTTAGGTTCCGTACAAACTTGTAAGTAGGTGTGTAAATAGTTCATCCATAATATAAATCAAGTATGCACTTTTTCCCAGTTTTTATAAAACATTTGATTTATCTACCAATGTACTGTTTACGGTCTTTTTCGTTTACTTGTGCTGCAAGACATTGCTTCTTGCCAAATTTAATGAGTCTAGGTCAACCATATAGGTTTTGATTTCCTTGCGAGTGTCAATAACATACAGGGTTACATTGCAAAGGGGTGCCAAATGAGTGGAGTGGCTCAGAATCAGTAACTAAATTG
This sequence comes from Anania hortulata, assembly GCA_963576865.1. NCBI lineage: Eukaryota > Metazoa > Arthropoda > Insecta > Lepidoptera > Crambidae > Anania > Anania hortulata. Next base: position 13,772,346 of record OY756405.1, on the reverse strand, counting down.
AACTATGCAAGAACAAAAAAACAATTCACATTTAATTATTCCTGTCCGCTGTTAAAAATCGTACGCGTGGATAATTTAACTCATTCATGTAAAAATTGCACCGTATGTGCACTGCGTAAGGTCCTTGTTGGCTCGCCGTACTGTGATGAATGACCGTGCGGCTTTCGTAGTCTCAAATTTGGCACCCCTTTGCAATGTAACCCTGTTGTCCAATATTTATTTATTTATTTATTTATTTTACTACTCAGGGGATCGTAGACTTGAGAATTTGTATTTGTAAATATATATAGACAGACAGAGGGACAACGAAGTGATCCAATAAGAGTTTCTTTTTACCTTTTAAGGTATGGGACCCTAAAAAGTATATCTATAACATAAAGCAAGCCTAAAAAACTCATGTTTAGTAACAACTAACTGTCCCGCCAAACTTAGTACCGCCTCTTTTTTTTTTTTTTTGTGAATTTTTCAGATTTTTTATTAGTTATTCTGCTATTCGGGATGAAGACAAACCCAACAAATCAAAAATCATAAAAATCGGTCCAGCCGTTCTTGACTTATAAATGGTGTAACTAACCCGATTTTCTTTTATATATTAAGATATATTTTGTTTCCGCAAGACAAAATGATTCCACCGATATATAAATATACTCAAAAGACAGCACATATAGCCAATTGAATACGTATAAAAAAGGTTTCGGAGTATTGCTGCTAAATAAATTTTACGGTTGGCACGCTTGATTAGGTTTCGCTCATAAATCTTTTTTTCCTGACTGCGTATTTCATCGTAAGAAAACGACAGAAATTGAGTTACGGAAAATCTCTAATATTTTGGTAAAAATTTATTCAAGACTTGCTTAAAACACAAAAAAAATATTTAGAAACTCAAAGTTAGGCTAGCATAGAGTAGGTAGGTATACAGGTTATTCCTAATTCAATGATAATCTTGTAACAACATATTCTATTTATCTTATTGAACAACTTTTGTTTTATGACTTTTAAAAATATGCATATAATTTTTTCTATACTAATTTTATTGGCTGTTTGGTAATTTTATTTTATGCAAATTTGCAATAATCATAGAACAAGTGGTTTACCCTGAATAATGTTATAGATTCGAAATTTGTTACAACTTTACTCTAAAAAATAATTAAAACACTGTTTTTCATAGTAACCATTATCGGTACTCTTTCATCTTTAAGTCCTGCCCACTATGTTAGATGAGCATGACGACAGAAGAAAATTAAAAACGATTTCCAAAATTGGATTATAGCAAGTTAACTGTAAGTTATAAGTGAAGCTAATAAAAATGTTAAAAAATGGTAACAGTTTCAATTGAACTTTTGAAATCCCAAGTATACAATTTTCATTACTCTTTTTTTGCAGGCCTGAATAGTTAACACATTATTTGGTTGGGTTTTTTGAGTGATTCTAAATTTAATTTAATTAGTTTATTGCATTTCATAATGTATAAGATATGCTGTTACAAATAGTACCATTATAAACCCTGTTGCATGTGTTCAAGTGTTGTTATATATCGAAATGAATTTACAAAATACGCATTTCTCAAATATTCAAACCTAAAATGCTATATCTATGAAAAAAGGGATCATTACTATAACTGAGATGCCGTCAACATGATCAGTCACAAGAGAATTCGATTCCATTTTATCATGCATGGTAAAACTTTGTTTCATCAATAAGTGAGCAAATACATAAAAACTGGCCAAGTGTGAGTAGGACTTACGCATCAAGAGTTCCGTAGCATCCTTCTCTGTCATGTAGTTTGGGTTCCCAGGGCCACTCCGAATTACACTCAGCATGCTTTTTGTTACTCCAAATTTGACGATTATGTGCATAACCGTTTTGAAATTAGACCCTATGATACAAATGGTATGGGACTGTCAATTTTAAACTAAATAAAATTTATATTTATGTGTTACAATATAAAATAACATTTATGGTCTTTTTCCTTTAATTTATTGTGTTACAAACAACAATTTACAACGTAATTACTAATACAATATTCATTTTCGGTTAAACACACACTGAGTATCTAAGTTTAAGGTTCGAATATCGCATCGTTAGTGTACGGTTACACTATCAGGTTTTAATCAGTCTAGCTAAACTGTGGCTGAGAGGCAAGAACGCCGGACTATGTGTGCTATCTCTGAGGTCCCGGGTTCGATACTTGGGCAAGTCAATGCAGAAAAAGAACTTTTTATGTTGTCCTGGGTCTGGGTGTTGTGGTACCGTCGTTGTTTTCATTTCTATGACTCAAGTGCCTTAGCTGCTACCTTAGGATCAGAGCAATACCTATATGTGATATTGTCTAATATTTTTTTATTAATTTTTGTACGGAACCCTAAACAGAACCCCCCTGCTCCGGATATAAGAATGTAATCCATCCACAGGCCAGTGATCCACGGCTGAACATGCTATATCCGGTATCCCCTCTTTTCCTATTTCCTGCAATCATGTTCATCGTTGTTGGGATGGAATGTTTATTTTTATAAGTAGTTTGCATTGTCTGCGTTGGATGGATAAAAACATTAGAAGATAATTGAAATATGGAAATTGCCAATGTGAACTCTGTTGCTAAAGGCAAACTCTTGTATTGTGAGTGACTATGTTTTTATTTACGATATCTTGCGTTTTATTTTAATTTAGTACACAAATAAATTAAGCAGCAAAGACAGTTTCGATTTCAATCAGACTTAGAGACAATTTCACGATCGTCAATTAAAAATTATTCGACGATCAAAGTATTATACGGCTAAATTAAGAATGTCATTGTCTATTTTCTCAATATTTATACTAAATGGTATTTGTTAATCAATCGCGTTATATTTTCATCGTCACTTAAAACCTACTAGACAGATGAGAAATGGGACCTTAGAGTTCTAAATATACCTAGTATAATAGGTACTGAAACAAGCAAACACCTGAATACCATACCATACCATACTAAAGGATTATTCTACAAAAAAAAGTATTTATAGACCAGACCGAGTTACAAACTGGCATTTAACAATACGACCAAACAAGGTAACAGTAAACAAAACCGGTATTTAAAACAGATGAACTACACTTATTTTCCGGGCCAGCCGGTTTGCCGGTAAAATGAAACCGTATTTTCACATCAGCGTTTCCATTGCACCGGATTTGTGTTCACTTCGCTGTGCAAACGGAAAACTAATAACTCGCTGAAGTCGCCCTTGGCAGAATTATTGAATCTGTGCGCTGTTGCCAACTATTTGAGATTTTATCAGTTATCACGCATGCAATTATAGTAAAAAAAATTAAATGTATATGACATTATCATCGAGGTAGCGCGTTACTTTGTACCTCACCCTGTATATAATATATTCACTTGTGGTCATGAGGTAAAAAGCCAAAGCACTTGTGCTATAGAAATGAAAGAAATCAGAAACAACGGTATCACAACACCCAGACCCAAGAGAATATAGAAAATTTCGTTTTTTACATTGATCCGACCGGGAATCAGACCCGGGACCAGACCACTTTCTTGGCCTACTGTACGCCCTCTACACGTAAAGTTGGGTATATTTTTTGTAACTAATTTGTAACCCCATGGTGATTGGGTTTTACGCTAGGTTGATTAATATATTTTAAGTACTGACGGCAGGTCAACCTACCCAACAAATTAAAGGTCATTCAACTGATTTTTAACTTTAAGTCCGACACGTAGAGATGAATATCAATTGAGAAAATTTGACGTTTTTTGGTAGGTTGACGTGCTGTTGTCTGTACACACCTTTTTTCTATTCAGGGATCCATTTTCGTATCTAGTATTATGATTTAAAGTAATTTTCGGTCGCTGTCCCCTCTGCAAGCGAAATGATTGCATTATTGACGACAGTAGTACATATTTATAAGCTAATATTTGGCACACATAAAAGATGTTATTTATTGGTGTATATACTCAAGGGTTTGATCATATTCATGATAACAAACAACTTAACCCAAGAAACAACTTACCTATCTCAACTTAATTTTGTTAGTTAACAAAACAATTTCTTAACAAAAATGCGGACGGCAAACATACACTTACAAAATTATGTTGAAATAAGCAATAAGTTTTTCGAGAAAAGATGTTTGTTGTCATGACATTAAACAAACCCTTTAATATTTTACAATAATAAAAAGTCAACCTGTATAAATATTAATGTAGCCATAAACATCACACATCTTTATCCCGTTTTCGTATTCCCGTTACATGATTACTCATTTCTCTTTGGCTTTTAACTGATGTCTATGCAGACGAAGTACAAGGCAGAAGCTTGTAATAAATATTGTGAACGGTCACGGGGTTCTTAAGAATATTGCCAGTCAAAAACCGTCCCATCATAACCCGTTATCCTTAGAAATATTTATTTTACGACGCCTCCAGCCGTTATGGCCTCAAGCATGTAGGTCGTCTGTCGTTTCACGGCATCTGCAATTTTTCATCTGAACAAGATTGAAAACGTTTGACAGATATCGACCTGATGAGACTTTACATGAAACGACTTTAGAATGAATATTAAAAATGGAATGCGTATCAGCTCTTATAAATGAGACACATTTTTGCTGCGTAATCGCACAGATAGTTGATAATCAAGTTTGCGCATGATATATATCATGAATTTAAACAATTATCCGATATATATCCTAGGTAGTACCTATTACAAAAATGTTTTTCCGTCCAAACATATAAACCTAATAAATTAAAATTAACATTCACTTGTGTCAATCCTTTGAAAAAATATGAACATCTGAAACTAACTAGTTAAAAAGCACGATCGTTTTCATTTGTTTTCTCGTGTTTCTTAGTGAATAATAGACTGACATATTAAGAACTGACAAAGTAACCTTTAGTTTTCTCTTTTCACAATATTTTAAATCGTTATAAGTTTAACCCGTTAACATCCAAGCGGTCTCATGAGACCGCATAGTGATGGAATTTCTATTGTGTCTTGTTTCGTATGCTTGATCAATGTAAAAGTTTTTATTACAAAAAGTTCTGTAAACTGCAAACTCTGCTGTACAGCTTTAAAGTTAAATAACAGTAGCAGTTTTCTATTTTTATTCACTTCAGAGAAAAAAAGCCATAATTAAAAGTTTCGTTAAGAAAAAAATAAGTACTACTGAATCGTTTCCAATGACAAACTTTTAAGAGCATCAGAGGTCATCTTTAGCTTTCGTGCATAATTCAGTGTAAGTTAAGCGATAAATTCAAACGTAAAGCTAAGTATGTGAGCTTTCATAGAGACGTGTTATGCGACGTCATTATTATTTCGGTTACTTTGAACTCAATTCAGGGTATCAGACTTCTCCTTGGAGCCTGATAGATTTATAAGTCATAAAAAGAGCAAATTGTAAAGTTGGGTACTGACAGGCGTTACAATTCAATCCTATGAAATATATTTAATGCATTCTATAATGTTACACATGTGTTATAATAAATATAGACCCTGTTGGGCACAATAATAAGGTAGGCATTGTAAGCAGACTGAGAGGATGACGACATGCATAGTTAGATTAATTTGATACGGGTGTCACATGTTACAAAGCAAGCATTCGTGCAGTCAGTACGGAGAATCAAGTGAGCAACAAACGAGTCTACGAATATGCTCGCTGTGGTCAGTACCCACCTTTAGAAAAAAACATGTTAGTGGTTGTTAGAGTTTTTCTGGGGTTATGCACATCGCTGAACCTAAAAATCGGTAATGGTACTTATAAATATTACTTCTTTTTCCTCAAATCCCAGATGGCCACCATCAGGTGTATTTTGTCCAAAAATAACTTTTTATCGCCTTGTGTAAAGTCGGTTCAGTTTGCGAATATATGTTTTGTGATTTTTAAAGCTATGAGTGACTTGATAAGCTTATGTATGCTTATAAATTCTCGGTATGAATAAACTCTTATTTTTACTCAATGCTTAAAAAACGTCACTAACATTTGGTAAGGTGTTTATTGACATAGAATACTAGGTACTTTAATATTAGATTTGTTTGACTAGAAATGTGTGAGTAATTTATTTTTGGCCCTTGCTCTGATCCTATGATAAGTAACCAAAGCATTTAAGTGATAAAGAAATTAGGAAAAACGACGGTACAACAACACCCAGACCCGAGACAGTACAGAAAAGTAATTTTACTACATTGACTGACCGGAAATCGAAGTCTGCTCGCCTCTCGACTACGGAGACTGTACCAATTATGATGTTAAGTAAATCATTATTATGGTCTATTGTCACTAAGTTTAATAGTCTCGAAGTAAAGAATTAACATTTTCGTGATTTGTCAGAAGCGTCTCTCAGCACAAACAGAATCGAGACAACTTGAAAAAATATAACTAAATTGACCCAAAGCGATCACACCCAGGACTTTGCGGTCAGGGCGAATCGACGCACCACTACGCTATTTAGGTCATCAAGCATCATCACATCACTTCAGCCACAGGATGTCCACTGCTGAACATAGGCCTCCCGTAGTGATTTCCAGATTGGCCGGTTGGAAGGGGCCTGCAACCTTTACCAGGGCTGTCCACCTTGTGGGTGGACGTCCTACGCTGCGCTTGCCGGCACGTGGCCTCCATTTTAAAACCTTTCTGCCCCATAGGCCATCAGCTCGGCGTACTATGTGCTCCGCTCACTGCCATTTCAGCTCATCAAGCATAATCTTAATAAAACGATTTTCTCCTCCAAATACTAAAATTCTCACTAATATTAATTAGGTTCATGAACTAGATACAGATTTGTAAAAAAAGAAATGTATACAGATGTATTTATTTGTTAGCCTTATTTTTGCACGTCAGGTTGTTTTTAAGCTCATACTGTAACAACATAAATTGTTAATAATCAACAAAAACGATAGACTAAACTCGCTCCACAAATAGACGCGAAGTATTTTTAAAACGCACTCACTAGATACCGAAGTATACACATACCGTCAGTCATACGGTTTCATCATTATGTAAGTATATTATACTCACACGTTTACGACGATACAACGTTTGACGATTGAGCGAAATGATTTTACCTTATTATTACGTAATTTTTCCATACCTTCTGAAATTATTCTTAAAAAACTTTTTAGGTGTTGTTAATTGGACGTTGTTTAAGAGATATTTTTTTTTAAATTGGATAAAGTGAAAAATAAATAAATGCTTTATCACTATGATAAGTATTTAATACTTCGCCAATCAAGCGATTAAAACATTTTTAACAATAATGACTAAGTTCGGTGTTGCTATCTTCTTTCATTCTGGTTTAACAGAATACACATAACATGTAGACTATCATTATATACCAGCTGACTGTTATGTACTACATAATAACATGATCATAGACTGTCATTATACTTCCACTATACGACTGTAGTACACTTATAATAGTGGTTGCTAGGTCCTTAATTATAGTACAAATTACAGTCATAACCGTTACTGCTGAGATCCCAGAAAACGATGACGAAACGATGTCGTGTGTACTTCCCATAATCCTCTAGGTTTCTCGAGAAAACACGCACAGACACGAAAATACCAAATTATTTACCAAAACTGACTTTAGAGATCACAATAACAATAATTCACTGACAGACAAATAACCCTTATCATGCATGATACTATCGTAAGGATACATTTAAATACGGAACCTTATAAAACAACACAGCGTTAATAACAGACGTTATTTTTTTAAAACATCAAGTTAAATATTAACGTTAAATCTTCCAAAATGAGACCGCATGAAACCGATTAAAATTTATAAAGCAGAAAGCGGAATTTTTCCCGTTTTTAATTAAAAATAGTGAGTGAGTTAACCTTCTACTGTAAACGGGATTATCTAGGCCCCAAGATAATTTATTTTTATTATACCAGATTCTAAGCTTAATGACGCAGTCTTATAGTAACAATGACGATAAAAGAATGAGACTTAAATGCCCTAACATGTAAATGAATAAATAAATAGAATGCTAATGTAAGCTGAATGCTGAAGATGACCTAAAATCATGTCTTACTATTGTGAATGCTCATACATACACAATTAAAACTGACAAAAATATTTATTTTACTTTCGCTAAGACATCGTTTTTGACTAGCCAAATCCCTCTAACCATTTTTAATCATACAAATTTAAGTAGTTTTTTGTTAATAACTAGTTTTTTTTTCATTCTTGTCTAATTTAGTAGGTTAAAACGTATACCAAATTACTTCTTTGAGTTTTAGAAAGGGTTAAATATCTACCAGGAATGTGGCGTGACCAGGTTAACCGATAAGGGTGGTTTGTATGAACTGGCATTTAAATGAAACTGCTGTATCGTGCATTTAATTATAAGAAGTAGTTAACGGTGGAAACTTCCGTATGGCATTCATGGAAGTCACGGGAAATGTATAGATAAACTTGTTTATGCGGTATAAAAATTAATAATACATGTGTGAATTACACAGTTGTGGTGGGGTGTGGTACAATAATATGCTGTAATGATGTAGTTGTTTTTAGTTTTAGTTTTAGAAAATAATTTTAAAGACTTTTATTTAACGGTAAAGTTTTAAAAATTGTCTTGCCCTAATTATGTAAAAGCAAGCAATCATAAATATGTCAAAATCATTAAATAAGGAACTTTTAGTTAAAAAAAGTGTAAACGTTCAATTGATTTAATAAATTTCTTTCATCCTAATGTACCTAAATTGCATTTCACTTTCCTGCTCTTTCTCCCCTTTAGCTGTATCTTTTTTAGGGTTCCGTACATTAAAAGGAAAAAAAACCTTACAAGATTACTTCGTTGTCTGTCAAGAACCCTTGAGGTATCTAATTAAAATGAATATCGAAAACACAAGTCTGTAATCCCTTACAGCTATGAAAAATCTAATTTCTAAATTAACGCAATCCAAAGATACGGTCGTTTGAGCCGCATATTCAATAAGCAATGTCAAAGCAATGAGGAAAGGGAAAAACTCGTGAATCATATACTTACATCATATAAAAAACGATTTCAGTGATGGACAAATTGTTGACATACATACCAAAAAAAAAAAAAAGTTAACTTGAAAATAGGACTTGAAGGACCGCGTGAGGAACTCGCGCATCCGCGGTAGCCTTCGTGTCCTTGATATTGCAGACAAACTGCAGAAGAGTCGCCTACGCTGGTACGGCCATGTTTTGCGGGCACCGGCAATCTACGTAGGAAACAAATGACGCCACCACCAGGTCCTGGCAAAAGGGTAGACCCAAGAAATGCTGGCTTGACGTCATGAGGGCTGACATGCGCGCCAATGATCTCACAACTAGAGACGCTCAAGACTGTGCGAAGGAGTAAATCAAGGAAAGCGGACCCTGGGCTCCAAAGCAATGGCTTTGGACGCAACCGGGATTGACCGTATAGATGAAGAAGAAGATATATATTTGGATTATTATTTTCATTTAATATGATAACATACATACTTCTGTTAACGACTTAGAGTAATAGATGAGCGTTGCTCCCTGATACAGGCTCTAAAAAGGCGCTACGGTCACTGATAAATAATAAATATTTTTAAAATCTACCGACCCATTGTCACGAAATAAATCTTTATTATATTAAAGAAGTTTTTAAAGAACACACGGCCCGTGAGTTTGACTTGCACTTGGCCGGTTTTTCCAGTGAGATCACAGCTATGGAGAGCAGATCTGATCTTCAAAGTCGCTGTGCCTTTTACCCTTTTTACTTTCTACCAGATAATATAGAGTTGAGAATGGTATTGCTTATGTACTCAGGTGGTCTTCTTTTAATTTGTCCATATCGTCTATACAGGCTTCTAAATAAAGTACTGGCCAAATTTTTGTGAGTGGTTCAGAGTCATGTCTCGAATATACTTAGAATGTTTTTTAAACCCATTGTAAAAAAAAAGTTCAATCAGAAACGACATAATCGTGCACGCGCCGTAACAAGCATTGGATTTATGATTTTGATGGAGTACTTTAAAAAAAAACAATTGTTTATCTCTAAAATCATTACAATTCATGAACAATAGATTTTTTCTTTATACTTAACTCATTTCTGATTGAACTATATTTTTTACAATGTATATTTCTAATTTTTTTCATGTATAAGACTCGATTCTGAATCACCCCTAAATTTTTGCTTACCGGTCGGTATATTTAACACACTGTATGTTACCATTTTATATTCAGGCGTATTAAACTTCAATCGCCTAGTAACTCAAATCAAAAATGATGTGTTAGGCTTCACAGTAGACTCTATAAGCTAGTTATTTATACAACCTAACAGCGACTACTCGTAGAACAACAGTATTTTAGATAGATAGATAGAAATTTTAATTTTGTTATTCAAATTCAAATTCAAAAGATTTATTTCAGACAAAGTCCATACCACAAAGAATACAGTCGAAGTTACAACAATACAGTTATGCGAAGGTCAATTTCATCCTTGAAAAGTTGACCTTTGACACGTGACAGCGTCCCTATGCCATTAATTTTTGATGTCCTGTCCGAATTGGAAAAGTGGAACATAGAATATTCGGGATGTTTGCTATAATGTGAGTTCTTTCGAAATTGAGACGAAACTGAACGTATTTTCGCTTTACCGTTTAGATCAATAGTCGTATTACGTTACAGAATTTACAGTAAACAAGAACCCTACTTTACATGTCAAATTTCCTCGATCGACTTTCAATAATAGTAAAACACAAAAAGTTTAAGTTTAATTTTAATTTAATTTCAGGTTGAGATAGGCTGTTGCAGTCGATAGTTCAAGTACAGTTACCTTTAAGTATTCAAATTCAAATCTTTATTAGCTTACCAATGATGTACATAGGTAGGCATCGTAGTTTAAATTTTATGGTTTTTGAGGGTTCCATACCTCAAAAGGAAAAAAAGACAGAAAGACAGACTGCGAAGTGATCCTATAAGGGTTATAGGATTGCTTCGTTATTGATATGTCTTTCTGTCAAAACCATTTTCATTATAAATGTGTAGAGGTATCAAGTTAAAACTAATTTTTAATACTCAGGCAGGCGTAACTTCAATTCCTTGGAGCTGTAAAAAATTAAATTTCTAAATCGTATAACTATTTTGATACTTGCAAGGGAATAGTTTTGATTCCTTTTGAATAAAGGGTTCTTTTCGTTGACCTAAAAAAATTTGAAACACCCTTATTGACGATCTATTTACATACCTACAAGTATGTACAGAACCAAAGTTTTTGTTTTAAACCCAAAAAAACGCACAAACACACACTGCATGATTTTAAACAAAATACTACTTTAAATTTGATAAGTTTGTTAACTATCGGGCGAGCCCCAGCGTTTGATAACAAAAGATCTATTGTTTTAGTTCACACGTGTGTCCAAGGATTAATAGCTAGTAAATTACACTTACACAATACTGATGGATATTAAATCAAACACAGATCAGCTAGTACTAAAAAGATTAATCTATCTAAATCAGCGCTTAATAAATATAATAGTCTCAAACGAATAAACACCCTTGTACGAGGTAAGTATTGATTTTGTGCAGGGATTTCATTTCTTCTTGCACACAAAAAATGGAAATGAATACAACTGATTGATAATATCTACATTATGAACTCTATATAAATTCTAATGTAACCTAGGAAATTAATAAAAATGATTTTATTACCTACTTACCTATAAAATTCATATACATTTTAATGTAACCTGCTTCCTTTTTAGCCAATAAATGGGCATTAAATGCCAAAATAAACTAAAATATAAATTTTCCTAATTTCGAATGTTGTGCTGTTCTCACCAATATTCATAGTGCTGTGCTGCAAAAGATTATAAAAAAATCAATCACAATTTTGTGTCCACCAGTTACCCTTTTACTGTATTTTTATCATCATTATCATCATTTCAGCCATAGGACGTCCACTGCTGAACAAAGGCCTTCCTTTAATGACTTACTTACTTTTATACCGTTTAAAAAAATACGAATATACATACTCAATTCATATCTAACAACACGAAATAGCTGAACTTTATTTAGTCATAACTTTCCCTGCGACCTTGTGTTAGCCCGAATTTGAGACACACCGTCTATCAGGTTTCCTTATGCAACACGGAATAAACGAATCTAGGACAGCATTCGATGCCAAAAAGCCATGGCTTTAGCATTGAAACATAAACAACAAATTGCTGTAAATATAAAACTTTGTCTCCACTAGGTCTTTATGTTCCTAAATGAAGATATTGCACAATCCGCGCTAGAATAATATAATTTTTAGTAAATTTGTGTAAACATTTTTGGATATTTGGATAGAAATACATTTATATAAAAACTAAAATCTACTTACTCAAAAATTAAAGCGTGTCCATGAGACAGGAGGCGAGAATGCTTGGAGCATTTCCTCGCTGAATGGCTAAACTAAGCCTTTGAGCTAGGAACGAGCCAGGATTTTTATTTTCTGATTTTTTTTACTTGTTACCTATCTAATCTTGGAAGTAGTTTGACCTACTTCTAAATATAATTTCAAATTTAAATTTTGTAAGAAAGTGTTTCGGATAAGGATATAATATTAAGATACCATGGAACTGATCTGATGATGTACCCATAAAGAGGATAGTATAACTCTATAATGGCTACTAAGTGGTGAAACCTTCGGGTTTGGACGCATTTGATTTGGTTTGGTTAATGGGCGCTCCAATAATGATGGCTTTTACTTTAAAAAAAAGTTATGTGATTCGGATTTGGTGGCGGCGACGACACTGTCTGGCGAAACAATTTAGGTTAATTATTTACAAATATATACATAATTCGACTTTTTGGTCAACTCATCCTGCGAAAAAAGGACTACCGAGCGCGCTGTTATCTGTCAATATCTCGCACATGACCATTAATAACAATAGACTTTTTTTCAGTCGAGAATTTAAAAATCATGTAGATAATAGGCATCTATTTTCTACTACACATCTTCATTGTAAACATACAATGTGGGTGACGTCAATTTAACAAAATGTATCTACTAAACATCGCCAATCTAACTTTGCGTGCCGTTGCCGTCTCCGTTGCAATTCCATCTTTATGAAGAAGCGCTCTTTATTATTTTACTTTTACTACAACAAATAGCAAAAATACTCCTTCTATAAAGTGTAAACACTGTGTGACTATCCTAATAAAACGATTATTTGATACGCCAATTTAAAACTAGTGAACCACAAAACTTTTAGCGTATTATGCAAAGCCCAATTCGAATAAAGGCTTTGTCGTCAAACTTTGCTAATTGAAATCTAATTATACCTAAATAAACAAGTCTCGCTTTGAGCAAATAAGTTTGCAAATTAAAAAAGTCTAAAAAGTTTTTGCTTGTAACCAGTTCCGTCTTTACCACAACGGCACACGGGGCCTGTGCCCAGGGCCCCGGCCTCACGGGAGCCTCAAAGCACTAAAACATGTTTGTAAACTAAAAAATACTTTTAACTGAAATGAAAGAACAGCAGAGAGTCAAAGCCTAGAAAAAAGAAGATTTTAAAACTATGTATACTCCTAACGGAGATATAAAATAATTTTTTGGAAGGCATGGACTCATACCAACAATAATTTATTTTTACTTTGCAATAGGGCCCCCAAATTCTTGTGTGCCCCAGGGCTCCGGGGTATGTTAAGACGGCCCTGCTTGCAACACGATGGAAAATGTTTTGAACTTGCGTTTTAATTTTGTTTGATCGAGCTGATTTTTTTTTTGTTGATGAACAGAAGTTAAAAATTTGAAGAAGGTGAAACGTCAATGTTTTTGTTAACATGTTTATTTATGACTTTTGATAAGTTCGATAGAAATAACCCGGTTTTTGGACATCAAAATAACAAAAAAAACTAAGATTTGATTTTAATTAGATTTTTTGGATATTTTTTCTTATATTGAGTGCAACTATGTTTAAAGTTTTTATAACTCAAATGTTGTTTAATTTAATGTAATTATTAAAATACATAAACATACATGCACGGCTATATTTTAGTGGCGCGAGTAACGTTTAGGATAATAGATAGACTGCTAATAGAGTGCTAGTATAAATAATAAGAGGCCTACTGGCAAGCGCAGCGTAGCACGTCCACCCACAACGTGAAAGACGACCTGGTAACTGAAAATCACTAGGGGAGACCTGGCAGTGGACGTCCTATGACGTGGACGGCTGAACATAGGCCTCCCCCATTGACTTCCAGATTGGCTGGTTGGAAGCGGCCTGCATCCAGCGTCTTCCTGCGACCCTTACCAGGTCTCACTTTAACCTTGTTTTATTTTTTCTGTAATAGAGTTTATTAAAACATCACTGCTTACGTGCTCTTAAGCGCATAAGGCAGGGTACTTGTTAAAATAGGCACTGCGACATTCAGTCAAGAAAAATGTTTCTAAAGACAAATAATAAATTCCCACCTGTCTCAATCCAACTTGCTAGCAATTTCTGTCTTGAATATATACGCAAATAATTTATGTCCACCTTATATCAAGTAAGTTATTACAATCATTCTCTGTGAATACAATATTTTGCACTCAAGTCCTTGGTAGTTGGCAATTGTTTTTGTCTAACTTATTGGAAAACTAGCTGTTGCCCCCGACTTCGTTGGCGTTGTAATGTAAAATAAAGTTTAAGAGCTACAAATATGTTCATTTACGGATAAAAAAAGTTTCATTAATATTATAACAGCATCGAATACGATTTGAGTTTAGTTTAGTTTTAGTCGTATTTTTTAATAAACCAATGACATAAACCCCTAAGCCTGAGTAAGGGCTGAAAACGTCCCTACGTTATCCTGGTGTGTTTGGGTTTCACGAGCTAATTATCTGTCCCGAACTATTAGGGGCTTGACCTGCGGCTATTATTTAAGCTATATCTGCATACTACTGGTTTGACGACCGCCTGGTGTAGTGGTTCGCGATCCGGACTACAAAGCCAGCGGTTGCGGGTTCGATACCTCAAGGGGCAAATGTTTGTGTGATGAGCACGAGCATTTGTACCTAAGTCATGGATGTTTATAAATGTATTTAAGTATGTTTATCCGTTATCTAGTTGCCATTGTACAAGCTTTACTTAGTTTGGGGCTAGCTAATTGGTGTGATTGTGAAAACAATTTATTTATTTATTTATTTACTTTTAAAACTTTAAATACGAACGTATTGAACATGACTAAGGAAAAAACGCTCGCTGATCAAAAATCTCAGCCATTTGCAGGATACAAACCCGCGACCGCAGTTGTCGTCTTTCGGGCTCTACACCACTACACCAGAGGTTCTTTGTTAGTGTGTGTGTAGAGTAGATGTAGCCTAAAGGGTCGCAAGACTCTCAGTAAGAACAGGTGAGAACATACCCTCCCGAGTGGCTTATTCGCAGGTGGATACTTCACACGCGGCAGAATAGAATAGTTTATTACATTTTTACTATTTTACAAGAAACTCTCATTCGAAGGAGAAAGCACACGATTTGCACGTTGGCACATAGACATCTATAAGTATGTGTTTTTCTCTAAGGTTGTCTGTACTTTTAGTATCTTGTGTAGTCAGATTAATATTTAGAATATATCTACCTATCCTAGAGTTCATGTAATAAAGAGAAAAGTAATAATTTTAACATAAAGTTTAAAAACTGTAAAACTCGGTTTTATAACAATAATCATCATGTTAACCTATTGCAGTCCACTGCTGGATGTAAGCTTCTCCCAAAGAGCTTTTTCACCCAGCCACTGTCAGCCATCTTCCTAAGGTCGTCGGTCGTTACGTTTGCCAAAGCGTGGTCTCCACTCGACAACCCGTTTACTCAACCTTTCGTCAGTTCAGCGACTGATGTGGCCGGTCTACTGCCACTTTAGCTTGCAATATTTTAGGAATATGTCCATTACTTTGGTCTTCTGCCGATTCGGATTGTATCTCTTATCGAAATTCCAAGCATCCTTTCTATAAGGTGGGTAAGAATGAGTCTCGTCAATCCAAATCAATTGAATCTCGAGTGTATTACTAGTAGACATTAAAGAGTTCCACTATCTTTATCTTGGCTTAAACATCAGATCAGTTTGATGGTATCAAATTATTGGATTGACATTCGAATGTCAAATACTTACAAAAATTTAAAACATATTGTACGCCAGTTATAAAAGTAACCCCAAAACGATTTCCAAGTTTTGATTACATAGTATTATTAGTTACAAGTGCAAGTAAAGCTAGTATAAATATGTTATAAGTAAGTAAAAGAGCTTAATTTAGGCCTATTTGCAGGAATTTTTTTTTTTTGTTTTGAGCAACATTTAGCAACAATACTTCCCTAAAATTTTGATCACAGACGTATAAAACCAAGCGATGCATTCGCAAAACCAACCAACCTAAATCAAAAACTGAATTGTTTATCGTCTATTGCTGCGTAGGTATCCATTAAATCTGCGATGAAAAAAGCTAGCTGGAGTTAAATAAACTCTTAAAACGGTGATTTTTTGGAACAAAATAACGCATATTTGACAAAAGAGAAATATAAACAAGATGTTTTGTAACCTAGCCATTTTAATAAGGCTAGATCTACAACATCTATAATTCAAAAGGTTCAGGTAAGAGAGCATACAGACAAGCGTCAGTTTAAAAAGTTTGCGTACTTGATAAGAAAAGTCTAGCCCAATTGCGAAATACGCGGTCACGTGGAAGATGTACAGCATCTCTTGACATAATGCGTCCGGTACCGGCAGAACAGAAAACCCTGGTGTCCACTCTAGGTCTAAACCCTTTTGATACTGGTCCGTTTCATGAGATTTTAGCAGAGCCCACATTTCGGGCTTTGTAGTATTCGATCCCGCAACCGCTGGCTTTGTAGTCCGGATCGCGAACCACTACACCAGGCGGTCGTCAAACCAGTAGTATGCAGATATAGCTTAAATAATAGCCACAGGTCAAGCCCTTATTAGTTCGGGACAGATAATTAACTCGTGAAACCTGAACACACCAGGAAAACGTAGGGACGTTTTCAGCCCTTAGGATTAGGGGTTTATGTTATTGGTTTTTAAAAAAATACGACCACTACTTACTAACTAAACTCGAATCGTATTCGATGCTGTTATAATATTAATAAAACTTTTATTATCCGTATATGAACATATTTGTAGCTCTTAAACTTTATCGTATTTTAAAAATTCTGTCATTTATATCAAACTAGCTGTCCCGGCAAACTTCGTACCGCCTCTTTTTTTTGTGAATTTTTCCAATGTTTTGATAGTTATTCTGCTATTCGGGGCGGAAACAAATCCAACAAATTAAAGATTATAAAAACCGGTCCAGCCGTTCTTCACTTATAAACGGTGTAACTAACCCGACTTTGTTTTATACAGAGTGTAACGAAAAAGTGAAATAAAACTTTAAGGCGTTATTCTACGGCTAAATTACATCAACTTTTTCTATGGGACCAACATCGAATTCGCAAAAAAAAAACACTTTCCCATACTAAAACGCGACCAGCTGGCATCAGTTTGTATGGAAACGTCAATTTTTTTTTTGAGATTTCGATGTTGGTCCCATAGAATAAGTTGATGTAATTTAGCCGTAGAATAACCCCTTAAAGTTTTATTTCACCTTTTCGTTACACCCTGTAAATAGATAGATGATACTAGGTTTATAAAATCTAACTAAAATTATTTTTAAAAGGAATGTCTCAACACAAAAAAACAACATTTAATCAATTGTATCGACGTTCGTATCAAATTAAATCAAAGCATACCTCAAATAATAATTCATGTAGAGGATTAATTTCTACGTTTAAGAGAGTTTGCTAGACTAAATAAAATCTTATAAACCTAGTTATAAAGGGTGTCCCATATCACCTGCTGCCCGCTGGTACACCCTTCTTGGGACACTCTGTATATTAGTCTAGTTTCAGTACGTTAATATTATCTTGCTAAGCTAAAGGCTGAAGGAACTAATGTATATATTTAATTGTCGAGTAATTTTAACGTAAATAAACTATCAATATTTGACAAACACACATAAAATATACTATTATGTTGTATGTTCATTTTATTGTATAAACTTTGTAGACATTTTGCGTTACGAATTAACTGAAAGGCAAGATTTTTAATTCCCATACCTAATTTAAAATTACTTAGTCAAAATACAGTTTCGATCTGGCTCCAGTAACACTAACATCAAAAATGATTCTCACGTACAATAATAATATGACGTTAAATTGTTAAAAAATGCAACTACAATTTGTAATGTGACTTAAAATTTAAAAAAAAAGAAAAACACTCTTCCAACAGTATATTAGAGCCTCATTCGTTGTTCGATAAGTATGGCTGCTTGGACTGATAGCATTGTTTTAAAAAAATACTAAAATTATATTTGCAATTAATTATTTATTATAAATTCACTGCCCTTTAATCACCAGCACAATCTACTGCCAAGCGACAAATGTCTGTACTAAGTCTTTGTATAATTATTTATGTATATTATTTGTTAAGTTATCGTTTTTGTCAAACGTCTTAGACTAGTCGCAAAATTATGATAATGCAGGGTTAAAATATCTGTAAAAACACCAGTCAAACTAATAAACCTAATTCCTTCTCATGTCTTCTTTTTCGAGCTTGACCTAATTTTAATTAAGTACTTACTAATTGCTTTAAGACATGGCACCTCGCTTAATTATTATCAAAATAACAAATGTTTTAATTAAACATTTTAAATACTGACCAACCTGTATTCCGGCCAAAAACTTTGTAGTCACTCAAAACTCAAGTCACACACACACGCGCGAAGTTTACGCGACCATTGCGACTCGTAGCGTTGGACGTGGCGTCCGTAGCAATGCCTACGCGGTACTGGCGGCCGTAGTCGATGCGCACTCAGTGTGGGACCGCCCTAATGGCCAGTCGGGCAGTGGGTCTGTTTTAATAAATGGGAAATGCAAGGCCTATCAAGATAATGGTGAATAAATGGCCATTTTTATTTTGGTTTAATGCTTTTGTGGCAAAGATACTTTTTAATCGACGTCAAAAAGGAGAAGTGTTGATGCAACTGTTATTTACTGAAAAATACTTTTGTTGTTACTGAAAAAGATGAGTAAAAACGCATTTAACTAATGCATTGTTTTGTTTTGTTCATAGCTTAGCGCTCACAAAATTTGTGCACAACCTAGCCTTAAGCTGGTTTAAGAAATGTAATTGGGTTACTTATATTTATAAAATTAACTAGCTGTCTCGCGAACTTCGTGCAGCCTCTTTATTTTTTTGATGTTTTATAGTTATTCTGCTATTCAGGGCGGAGACAAATGCAACAAATCAAAGAAAAAAAAATCGGTCCAGCCGTTCTTGACTTATAAATGGTGTAACTAACTCGAGTTTGTTTTATATACACAAAACAAGAACACAAGATGTAATAAACTTTGGTTAGTTGTTGTGTGTACACTGTGCAAGATGTTTAAATTTAAAATGAAAACAACAACTAAAAAATAATAAAAATATAACCAATTGTATTTAAAAAAACTGCTGTGCTAATGGCATTTATTGTTAATGTCAACAATTTGCGACATACGAAGACGTAGTAACGTAAAAATCATAAATTCAAAAACTTGTTTTTTAGTTTTGGTACTTAGAAAGTTATTAATTTCTTCATCCCTATTTCTCGACGTATAAAAAAAAACTTATAAACACTTTTGCCAGTAAACATCCTTCTTGGAACTCATAAATCAGTTCTTTATTCGTGCTGAAAACAATTTTATTTGCCTTTTATAGACTCTTTGCAGAAGATAAACAAAGATACTGCTTCTAGGAATATTGTTGAGTAAAAGGATCTTGCCTCCCAAATAAATGCGTAATGAAACATGAATAGGATAGAATATATTTGATAAGTTTCTTATTTTGCCGAATGTAGTACGTGTCATCAATATCCGGGTTGTATGTTTGAGATCTGTCTGTTTTCGTAATATTATATTATAAACGTACTAGAAATAAAATAAAATTGGCTTGTTTAGTTCTTGTAGTTTCAATGAAACCAGATTTTTATGAGTAAAATTTTATTTAAAGTTAAAATTGTTATTAATTTTATAAAAAAAATTAAACGGACTTCAAAAAAATAAAAAGCTAAAAATAATCTTAACACTTAAGTACCTAATCAGTTACTTTTGGAGTCGGTACAAACGAAAACATTGAATCTCTCATCGGCTGGCACCGACTCCAAAAGTAACTGATTAGCTACTTAATAGTTAGGATTATTTTTAGTTTTTTAAAGTCGGTTTAATTTTTTAAATAAAATTAACTTATTTTATGTATTTTAGTGATAAATCCTAATCAAAACAAATCTTACGAGTGGAAACAAAATTTAACTGCTGAACACCGATTTCATTTCCTATTTTTCCACCCTTAGGAGTTAATTTTTTTCCGCAATTTTTTTTATAGTGTCTTTAAAGTATAAGTTTTTCCATAAAAAAAGAATCATCAAAACCGGTTCACATTTGTCGAAGATATTGGGTAATATAGATACTAAAATCAGGTGGCTTGGTACGGAGCTCATGCAATGTTTGATAATTTTCATAAAGATCCCATCATCAGAATTTAACAAAATGTATATGGGACCATTCTGAAAGTATTACCTTTCGAAATCGGTCAACGCAGTAACGAGTGATCGCTGAACATACATAAAAAAAAAGATTCCGACGAATTGAGAACCCCCTCCTTTTTTGAAGTCGGTTGAAAAATACAGATACTTTAATCCAGGACCGTCATTGCAAGGTTTAAATAATACATTTGCGCCCATTTTAAAAACAAAAATGGACAATAATGAATTTTCAAAGAAAATATCTGGTGGCTAAAACTCACCAGCAAAAAAATTCCGTCTGGCGCCAAGTAATGATCAAAATAATTACCACAATCATTTTAAAGTAAAAGTAATTAAATTATCAGATAATAATTTACTTTACTATTATTTTGATACGATACAAAACAAATTACATGTATTATCTGTTCACTTGTAAACCTCTAAAATATTGAATCAAGGGTAAACTAATTTCAGTTTTGATTAAGCTTTGATATGATAAAAGCCATTATTTCTAAATAGAGAGTTCACCTCGACTCATTGGGGTCTTATGAGTCACCCCTTGGCACTTTATATATTACTAAATATTATTCAGTAGACAATAACATGCTTGGTACGTTGACTTTGTGGCGCAGAGATGCATATGAATTGGGACAATGAAGAATCAAAAATGATTAATTTAAATTTTGTAAAAAGTTTTGATTGAGAATGAAAGTACCTACTTAATCAAAACTTTTTACAAAATTCGTAAACGTAAACAAAAAAAAACGTATTTTTACTTATTGAATGTATTGAATAAAACGTATTGAATGCAACTTGAAAGAGAGTCCCATGCGACATAAAAAAGGGAAAGGATGTTATTATGCAAGTTATAAAAAGAGAACATTCACTATATTTAGCAAAATTTTTAAAAACTAAAGGTAAAGTACTCGTAATACAGGGTTATTTGTAAAACATCAACAAGCTCCTAGGGGCTGATTATGGTGCTCAAATACAACAACATTTTCAATGAGATCAACATTGAAGCTTAAAAAAAATTTCACTTCTCCATACAAACTTATGTCAGCTGGTGGTTTTTTTGAGATTTCAATGTTGGTCCCTAGAAAAAGTTGTTGTATTTGACCACCAGAATCAGCCCCTAGGATATTGTTGATTTTTTATAAATAACCCTATATAGTTGATTAAACTTGTAAAGTGTGTAAAATTCATGTTAGTTGGGCTCAAATCAACACATGATGGTCGCCTACAAATAGCTAATAATACTAGAAGTAAGACTAAGATAATAATGGTGCAAAGTTTTGATTAACAAGGAAGAGATTGTAAGTACTTGGTGATGAACAGAGGTCAGTAAAAGAGTTAAAGAGAGATTTCCGCGATACTCCGCTCCATCCGAGTGACACTATGCGGTGTCTATAATTAAGTACATATGTTTTTATTTTGCTGTAATATGTAACTTTCTTTGTGTACTTACTATTCGTTGTTAAATTGATTTTCTAAATGTTTGACAATTTTTTTAATTTTCGTGTTTTTAAGGGCAACCGACATACATGTGTATTGATGTAAGTAATATGTCATCTCGTCTGGCACCGTGTGTTTCTGCACGGCGGTGCATCGTCCTATCGGGGATTCCGGGTTTCTTCGACCGATTCTGTGCTCCTCATGGGCGCGGAATCCGTTGGTGGGATTCGGGATTCTCTGGTGGTCCGATGTAGCGTTGCGTTACTCGCTGCACGTCCTAGCGCCGGAGGTTCCCGCCGAAAATCAGCGTCGTGATAAGTCCGTGGCTGTCACGACAAATGCTGAGCGGGGGCACCTTTTTGACACATCAGTTCCCTTTAAAGTTTTATATTGTTATTTTTCTCTAGTGCGTCGAATAAACGTTCCTATTTATTTCTATAGATCTTTACCCATCACGGAGATAATGAAGGTAAATAAAAAATCTTAAGTAGCAATGATATTGCTCGCAGAGCTGACAACCGTTGCGGAAGAAAGGTTCTCGAGTGGTGACCACGAACTGGCAGACGCCGCGTGGGCAGGTCCCTGGTAAACTAATGGCCTAGTCAAGTTTTCGGAAGGTCTATGTCCAACAGTAGACATCGAAAGGCTGACGATGAATGGATTTTGATGATGAAAAGAAGGTTGTATTGGCATTCTACGTACCGAAGTAGAACAAGTGGAAATGAATGTCTAAATAAACGTACCTCTATTTTGTTTATTTTGACACGTTCTTTTTAATCCGCTTATTTGATTTCTTGGTACAAGTGACTTAAAAGTTTAAACATAGCTCGGAACTTGATTATATTGTCTATTATTATTATAGTTGACAATATAATCTTGTTGTTATTGTTGTTATTTGTTGGAATTTGTTACTATTAAGGTAAGTTTTTTTAACCAATTTATGTATGTTTTTCAAATGGCTATAAAACTGTAGCGGGCCCCTTACACGCTTGTGCTAAAATGTATTTATCTATACATATAATAAAACAGTAAAAAGTCAATTCCTGTACATTGACTAGAAAAAATTTAAAACAGTTCCCAGGCTTTCTTTTGATCAGC
Organism: Anania hortulata; assembly: GCA_963576865.1. Lineage (NCBI taxonomy): Eukaryota > Metazoa > Arthropoda > Insecta > Lepidoptera > Crambidae > Anania > Anania hortulata. The sequence goes on along the minus strand of OY756405.1, from coordinate 13,749,283 downwards.
GGAGTCCAAAAAAGCGTTTTTAGAATTCTTGTAAATAATATAATGCCATTCTGCAGGCAACAGGCCTCACTAATTTAACAATATAAGAAGGCGTGGGCAACACTCCACCATGAAGAAACATTGCGGATAGAAGAAGAGGTGTCTTCTATCAACTCTGCTAGCAAGTAGCTAAAGTGTCTTAATAGACTTAACGAATAATATGAAGCGATACTAGCTGGAAACAACTTACACTTTAACTTATAAAGTCGTCGTAAAAAACGTTTAAGTCAAAGTCAAAGTCAAAGTCAAAAATCATTTATTCAATTCAGGACAAAATTGCCACTTATGAACGTCAATAACAACATTATAGGCCCCTAGGGGGCCAGAACATGTCTCCTTATTTTTTGGGCCCTACTAGCGCTTCGAGACAAGACACAGACAATCTGGCAAGTGCTGAGAAGAAACGCCGGAACAAACTCAGTCACCACTAGCTGCCAAACAAAAAATATAAATCAAAATAAACAGGTAGGTACATCAGTTTAGTGCAGGCTGGACTGACCATACATTCTTGTCATCAAGATAGTCTTGAATTTTATAATACCCCTTAGACATCAGTGTAGTTTTGACATGTGACTTAAATTTATTAATAGGAAGTTTGGTAACATTGTGAGGTATATTATTGAAAAATTTAATACAATTTCCCAAGAATGAATTACTTGTTTTGGCCAATCTAAAGTTTGGGACTACAAGTTTGTTTTTGTTTCTGGTGTTATAAGAATGAATATCACTTTTCTTTATAAAAAGATCTAAATTTTTGCGTACGTACATGATATTATCAAATATGTATTGAGAGGCCACAGTGAGTATGTTAATTTCTTTAAAGAAATCTCTCAGGGATTCACGCGGACTAAGTTTGTATTTATACGAATAGCTCTTTTCTGTAAAATAAAGATGGTATCGATGTCCGCAGCAGAACCCCACAAGAGAAGACCATAAGACATAATACTATGAAAGTAACTGAAATACACCAGCCTTGCCGTTACAACGTCAGTTAGATGTCTAATTTTTCTAACCGCAAAGGCAGCTGAAGCAAGTCTCCCAGCCAGAGTGTCAACATGTGGTCCCCATTGCAACTTCGAATCCAATGTAATGCCCAGAAAAACAGTGGAGTTTGATAGATCAAGTTTTTCACCATTTAGTAAAATTACTGCGTTAGCTTGTTTCACGTTAGGCATAGTAAATTTAATACATTTGGTTTTTTTTGTATTAAGAAGTAAGTTGTTACTTGTGAACCAATTTAATACCTTAGAGAGAGCTCCGCTTACATCGTCAAATACCTCTTCGCCTCTTTTTAATTTGAAGATTAAAGAAGTATCATCAGCAAACAGAACTATCTCACAGGAGTCTTTAGAATAGAAAGGGAGATCGTTAATATAGATCAAAAATAGCAACGGTCCCAATATTGAGCCCTGGGGCACTCCCATTTGAAGCGGGGCGCCAGAAGAGTTAGTACCATTAACGTTTACTGTTTGTAATCTGCCTAAGAGGTAAGAATTTAACAATTTTGATGCGTTATTAGATACACCGTAATGTTTTAGCTTCATAATAAGTGTTTGGTGTTTGGTTTATAAATACAGTTAAGATGGACACCCATCCACTTAAAACCACGGCGTGGGTTACTTTGCTTGACCACTACCAAAGCGCTGCATCCACTGAGCTACAAGCACAATAAAGATATAACGAAAAAAGTAAATTGCTTTTGATCATATCGTGTTATTTTTGCACTGATTTGTTAATCCACCGTCAGGTTTGGCTCTATTTTCAATTTTTGGATAGTCAATTCCAAATCCGATTCATTTGAAACAGAATTCAATTAGAATTTGGAATCTGAGCGTTTGTACGGAGATAGGTTGTTATTACCGCAAGAGCTAGTGGACAACATTCGGGACAATATCGTTTGGCACATCACTAAGTGGCTAGATTTGACCCTGTCTGATAGAATGTGGATGATCAGTGTCATTTTAATTAATTAGAGGCTACGCTACTCACCCACTAAACCAATTTCTATTGCTACTCGAATGATTCCTACTTAATTAGCTTTGAAGTCCATTAAGTATCTAGTTAATTTAAAACTAACAAGTCAATTGAATGAAGCCACGAACACTTTAACTAGCAAACTAGAGGATTCAAGGAAATTTTCTCATATTTTCAACTCGAGTGATGCAATGGAAAAAATTGAAATACTGCTGAAATGTTTGGTCAAACGAAAATCTTCTTAAAAATCTAAGGGACAAGATTCAAATTGTATAAATTCTCTCGAGAGCCAAGAAAAGCTAACATTTTGCTAGTTACAATCTGTATTGTTACGTTGAGCGGAAGTGTTTTGTTGATTTCAACTAAAAACTTACCTTATTTCTTGGTATTTGGGCTGTGTTTCCTTTGATTGGTACATTTATCAACGCGTACTTAAAGGGGCTGAAAGCAGAAATTGCATGCTTTGTCACATAAATTCGTTCACCCAATATTGTTTTGACAGTTTCTATAGTTAAAATATATAATTGGAATAAAATACCCTTTACGTGCTCATATGTGTATGTTGTTGGAGTTTAATTTACAACTAGTGTATTGCCCATCCAATTAAATCTTATTAAAAGTAAACCAATAAAACTAATTTATTTCTGCGAATAGAACCAATGCAACACTTGCGAAAGAGCATTATTTACATCGTCAATTGAATCTTTACCTCTCTTGATTTAAAAAATCAGTGAAGTATCATCTGCAAATAACACTGTCTTACAGAGATCTTTCGTGACGATTTCGTAACGATTTCGTGACGAGTCTATTTCAACCCACTTCGTTGCAAGTAGGTATGTGAAATCTGGTAGATAACAGAATAGTTTGATAACATTGAGGTGATATATACTTAATATCTTAATGTGGATATTGAACTCATTAATAGGTAGATCAACAAGAGCATGTGGTATTAAATTAAAAAAATTAATACATTTCACTAAGAATGAATTACCAACTTTGTGCAGTCAGTGCAGAAGCTCGGAACCGCGAGTTTATTTTTATTTAGAGTATTATAATGATGAACATTACCTCATAATAATATAAATTATACTTACCTACATAGTATTAAAGTAAAAAAATAATAATATAAACATCATTAAAAATATCATGTCTAAATAGATTTTATAAAGGAATACTAAAATCGAAATCATTATTAAACTAGTATCATTCACGAAGCCTCAGCGACTAAAGTTGAAAGGCCCTTTCCTTTCCAAAATGTCCAATGTTAAGTTCCAAACAATAATAACGATCACGACCATCATCATTGGGTAGCATAGCTAAGATAAAGAACACATTGTTACAACATAATACCTAAACACTTAAGTAGTCCAATAAAGTGATCACAAGCCGCAGTATTAAGGGACGAAAGTTAAGAAGAGATTTTACTAACTTATCCTACTAATTCGCCTGGGAGCAATCTCGCATCCACTACAGAAACTTGAAGGTCTTTAGTCCATTTGGGAATGACACAGATACTTTTGCTCGCAATCTGTTTGCTAAAAGATTTAGAGATAAACTTTTGTGGTGAGTTCGAAATGTTAAATAAGTTATAAAACGAGAGGTTCTTAAGTAAGGTAACCATTTTGTTTAAATAATAAAATCTGGTACACTCTCTGAGTGGCGTTGATAACTAATTAAATGTGTAACTGTTACACCTATACTATTTATTTTCTATGCTAAACTAAACTTTGCATTGAACATAACAATGTGTATGATTAAAATATGATTAAATAGCTGAAATCATGTCCATAATGTCTTCGGAAGGCAATGTGTGCCTCATCATCATCATCATCATTTCAGCCATAGGACGTCCACTGCTGAACATAGGCCTCGCCCATTGACTTCCAGATTGGCCGGTTGGAAGCGGCCTGCATCCACCGTCTTCCTGCGACCCTTACCAGGTTGTGTGACCACCTTGTGAGTGGACGTCCTACGCTGCGCTTGCCGGTACGCGGCTACCATTCTAGAACCTTTCTTCCTTATCGGCCGTCAGTTCTACGTGCTATGTCCCCCGCCCACTGCCACTTCAGCTTGCCAATCCGTTGGGCTATGTCAGCGAATTTTGTTCGTTTACGGATCTCCTCATTTCTGATTCGATCTCGCAAGGAAACACCGAGCATAGCCCTTTCCATAGCACGTTGTGCGGTCTTGAGCTTTCTTATGAGGCCCATAGTGAGAAGCCACGTTTCAGTTCCATATGTCATCACTGGTAACACACACTGTTTGTAGACTTTCGTCTTTAGACACTAAGGTATATTGGACGAGAAGACGTTGTGTAATTTCCCAAACGCTGCCCAGCCGATGTGGATTCGACGATTGACCTCCTTCTCAACATTGGATCTACCCAACTAGATAACTTGAACGTAGATAAGTAGACGTATTTGTCAACAATTTCGAGAGTAGAGCTCCCAACGGATACTGGATAGGGCGCAATATGGGCATGTGTGTGCCTATTACTGCTTAAATAATTATCTTGAAAATTTGTCACAGTAGGTTCAAATTCTTCTTCTTTTCTGGTCAACAGCAATTCTGACTAATTGTCGATTCAGAAGTATTTCGCCACTTGAACCGCACTTTCGTTAACTGTTCTTTGCGGGTGCATCCATCCGGTGCGGTTGGGGTGCGGTTGCGACGTGGTCGCGGCGCGGTTTTAAACCGCATACGTAGGTGTTGAGAAGTCAAGTTTTGTACTTATTTTTAAAACCAATTTATTATGGCCTGAATAGCACTTTGATAATATCTGAAAGTGCAAAGCTGAGTGAGTGAAACGAGCGTGCCGTGGCAGCGGCCGGCCAGCGCTAGATTCAAATTGTCGTTCTAAACTGCGTGTCGCGGCAGCGCCCGGCAAGCGTTTCAAATCATGTCGTTCTAAAATTTTGTCACCGTAAACCGTATAAAAACTATAGTAACACATCAAGTAACACTTACACTTTAGAGAATTTAAATAGTGGTTTAGTTTGAGCTTTATAACTTTTTATTGGTATTTTAAGTGAGTGTTAGAGTTAATGATTGTTATCATAAAATTATAGAATGTAATATTATATAAAACATTTATTATATTAAGTGAGTGTTATAAGAAAAGAGAATATATGAAATAAAATTATATTATTAAAGCGTTATACTAATAATATTTATTTGAAACACAAACGCGGTACGGGGCGCGCGGTTGCCACCGCAACCAACCCACAACCGCGTCCAATGAGTTGCCCCTAAAGAGTCACATTCCGTAAACTCGTCTCGTATTGTCCGATAAGCAAATGGAAATACGAGTAAAAACGAAGCAATGTTAATTCATCCGTAGGCGGCAGATATAAACTCATTGTTCATTTTAGGGCCTTTACACAAAACGACTTTTTGCTTCAATACGATCGGAAAATTTTATCATTTTAAATTAAAAACGTCATCTGACGTCTGTTAGCAAAAAGTGTTGATGTTTGCAGTTAGTTATTGTAACAAACATGGGTTATAATTAAGAAATTGAATTACCCTAAAATAATTTCAAAGTAAAATGTTGTTTTATAAAAATATCGTAGACTTAGATACCTACTTTAGATCTAGTTTTAAAAAAACCGGGCAAGTGAAAGTCGGACTCGCGCACCGAGGGTGCCGTACAAACCTGTAGGTACCTATAGAAGTAAAAGTTCACCCATCACGACAATCGAGTCATAGTTATGGTATTTTTATTGCAAAATGAAATCCATAACATTATGAAAGGTAAATTGCGGTTTACGATTTATGACGTATTAAAAAAAAACTACTCACTAGATCTCGTTCAAACTAATTTTCGGTGGAAGTTTGCATGGTAATACACATCATATATTTTTTGAAGTTTAATCATTCTCTTATTTTAGAAGTTACAAGGGGGGGGGGGACACATTTTACCACATTGGAAGTGTCTCTCGTGCAAACTATTCAGTTTAGAAAAAAATAAATAAGAAAGACAGACATGACGAATCCATAAGGTTTCCGTTTATTGCCATTTGGCTACGGAACCCTAAAAAGATATTAAAACCCCGCCTATTCATAGCCATGACATTAACGATCTAGTTCGAGTCATAAAATTTAAGCTGATGTTACTAAAGTAAATTTTTAATAGGTTACATTGTTGAAGGTTTAAACTATTTGCATTTTGATCTTATCTACTGTGAATAGTAGATACCTATTTACAGAGATAAGTTCAAAATGCAACTACTACTAATTTATTAACTATGACATTTTAGAAAACTACGTCTGTGCATACTAGTATTTTTGTTATATTTAGTACCATTACAAAATATTTTTGCATGAGGACATAACCAACACGAAAAACTTATTTTTGACTAACGTATTACATTATCAAATTCAAACAAAATGGAAAATTGTTGATAGTGGCTCAATATCCGTTCACACGGTTCACATTAAATATGAAGCAATTGCCATCTCAATATTTTGAATTCAATCGTTACAAATAATCGCAGTGTGTAAATGCTCTTAGCGTTAAATTAAACGGGAGCATCTGCTGTTGTATCGTTATTAACAACCGCCCGCTCTAATGATGCCAATGTAATTATTAGTAATTTCAATGAATCATGTAATTTGGGTGTGTCACTACAGAGTATTTGTTTTGTTGATTTATTTTTAAATTCTCATTGATTTGTTAGTAACCGTACGTGATAGAAACTGCCCTGCCTACCCAGTACATATTTATCTTATAAATTTCAATGTTTAAGAACCTGGCAATAGTACATTAAGTTTATTGCGCTGCTTTTTCTCGGCTGCTTTCCCAAATATTTACCTGAGAAGTGAAACAATTGGGACGTATTTATAAGTATAAATGCTACGGTGAAGTCAGAAATTTGAATAATCATTTACGAATTATATTTACATACAAAACGGTTTTTTGTATGGAAAGGAAAACTTTCAAAATAATAATATCAAATTTCTGACTTTGCTATAGTATTTTTTTGCATATCGTTTCGAGCGGGGATTAAACACAGCGACAACCGTTAGGCGTGCCACGTTCTGAGCGATTTCACGCACGGATTACCTATCCGCATTATTTTGCATATGATTACGAGTGTAATCGATAAAACTAGGAAAAATCTAATTACTGATTTGAACAGAAAATATAATTTTATGTACTATAATGTAAATATTAGGTGTAAATAATTTATATTGTATTTTAGATAAGAAGATTTAAAAAAAACAATCTTTTTCTTTATTCGACATCTTTTTTATTTTTCAAGCTAACTCACATAATTTTAGGTACCTAAATAGTCGTCTCTGTTCAGCTGCACGATTAAACAGTTAAACAAGGACAAATATACTAAAATAGCCATAAACCTATACTGGTTGCTTTCTGTCGCAATGCGACTGAAAGCAAGCAAGCAAGGGCACTTGACGAAGTTGGTTTAAAAATGTTAACAAATATCTTTTTTGGCTTTATAGGATCATAACCTAACACCCTGAAGAAGAATCCGTAAGCAACCGCACTCATCATCATTATAATTAGCCCACGACAGTCCTATGCTACTCGTACATATTCCTCTCCCAATGCATGCGACGATCCTTAGCCATTCTTTTCTATCTGCCAGCCTTGCGTATATCGTCGCTCTACCTTGTTGGAGGACACATCACGCTTCGCTTGCCTAGTCGCGATCTCCACTGAAGAACACGTCTACCCCGTCGGTTATCGGTTCTACGGCAAATGTGACCAGCCCAAGCCACTTCAGTTTGCTTATTCTTTGAGCTATATCGATTGTTTAGTTTTTGTCGGATAGCCGTACTCAGTTCTAACTAACGAACTGGCCAATCTGGAGGCCTATATTTTACAGTGGACGTCCTATAGCTGAAATGATGATAATGATGATGAACTGTACTCACCGAGGGCATCAATGGTGCCGTGAAATGTCTACTACCCTTTGCTAACATTTTTAAGTTCCACGCGTAGTGCGGTCACGCTACCGCAAGCAAACGTGGTTTATAATAGTAAGTTCGGAGCCTCGGCCTCTAAGATGCAAAATGAAGCGAGAGGCAAAACCTTAGTTTAGTCCAGTTTTACTCTGCGGCTTTCTTACAACATTTTAAGAAACAGTTTAGTGCACGTTCCACCTAAATTAATTCTACGGAACATTATTTGTTGAGTTAAAAAACAGATAAGATTTAGTTTGGCGGCAATAAACTTAACAACTAGAAAAAGATTTAAAATATAAATAAAACCATCATTTAACTTCTAAACTGGTGCGTGTCTTAGCGTGGAATAAAGTAAATTCAGAAAAAAAAAAGAAAGGAGAAGAAGTATAAGTATAAATAAAATAGTAACTAAATATAATATCGTTAGACGTTAGACCTCACACAACTTTTCATAATTTCGAGTTAAAAAAATAATATTATAGTGTGTGTGATCTTACCAAAAAATTAATTTTGCAAATGGCGTCTTATGGCACACAAAGTCAGAAGCTAATTAAAAAAAAAACTTAAAAGGAATCAAACCTGGAAACCTTTTCATGCAATACAAATCACTGCCCACGCCAGTCAGTTCGTTAAACTATTTAAAAATCGTAAAACTACCTTAATATGCTCGTTGGTTCATCAAAATGGTACAACTATTTTGAATATTTATAGTTTCGTTTATTTACTTTAAAATCAGATGTAAATAATCATTGAAATATTGGCATGGAAAGCATAATTTGTAGTGCAATAAAATTCTAATTTATTACTGGAAATGACATCATACAGTAAATTTGTTACCACGGGCCAACCCACGGGTTAAAACAAATGAGAAATGATAAATCATGTCAAAATAAAACAAAGATAGGAATAAAATATGACTGGATGCGTAATTGTGGCTGAAAAGAAGGAAATATGTCGTAGTTCGGTTCTGTTCATAGGTAGATGGTTTTCAATTAAATTATGTGTTGATTGTTGCAGATGAAGCCGCTGGATGCAGCTTCCAACCGGTCAATCTGGATGGCTGAAATTATGATGATAATGAGATTGTTGAGCGCTAATCAGGTAAGACGAAGAAAAAGATAAATCTAATCGCTTTTGGAGATTAGTTCACCTTTTTATATTGTGTCCTGTTTGTAACTCGATCTTGTATTTTTTTATGCAGTTAAAATATTCTATTTATTTATAATTTTTTTCACTGTGACAAATATATTGTCAGTAAATTGTTTTCTATTCCTGCCGTTAATTTATTGAAAACCAACAAAGATTGCGCTTCGTAGCAAAAGGTTTAAATTTACATATCTCCTTGCATATTGTAAAGAATTGTCATCATCACATCACAAATAACTTAACCAACGTATACTCCAACCAAAAATAAACTAACTAAGTTACTAAATAACATCGGCTTAATTATCATTCCCCTGCCAACTCAGCATTAATATTCATCATTACATCGCCTTAGAATACCCAATCGCTGAACAATAGTGCGTAACAACTAGAGGTATATAATGTTGAGCCGGAATCAAGTGACAGGACCGCCATTGTCTTCGTATATGGTCAATAAAGGCTGATAGAGGGAACCCCAATTATTCAATACAATATAAAACCCCATTTAGATTGGATGACAGTATTATTATGAGAGTTTTGGATTCTGTATATCAAGGCGAGTTTTAACTGTGATAGACTGAAGCAAAGATCCCTGTATATTTTTTCTTTGACTGAAGTAGAGAATGGTTCAGAAATTTTAATAGAAATAGAGAAACAATATTTAATAAATAAAAAAAAATATAAAAAAATATTAGTTTCTCTCTTTCTTTTAATTATTATAAGTAATATAGAAGTTGTAACAGAATTAATGCACATCCTCATAAGAGCTAATTCTAGTTCTCAAATACAGCTACTTTTTGAATAAAACCAACATCGAAATAGCAATAGACATTCAGTATGAAGATGAAGTTTTTTTTAAAAGATTACTATGTTGGTCGCATACAAAACGTTGTTTTATTTGAGCACCAGAATTACCTTGTATAGTCAATGCAAAAATAATTAAACATAACAAAAAGAAACAAACGAAACGTAACCATAAAAAATAAATTCACATAAAAACAGGACCGGGGGCAAGCTGGGCTCTTTTTCATCATCATCATTTCAGCCATAGGACGTCCACTGCTGAACATAGGCCTCCCCCAGTGACTTTTAGATTGGCCGGTTGGAACCGGTCACCATACAGCGGCTCCCTGCAACCTTTACTAGGTCGACTGTCCATCTTGTGGGTACGCTACGCTGCTCTTGCCGGTCCGTGGCCTCCATTCTAGAACATTTCTGCCTCATGGGCCGTCAGTTTTACGTGCTATGTACCCCGCCCACTGCTACTTTAGCTTGCTAATATCGTTGGGCATGACTGATCTCCCTTATTTCTGATTCGATCTCGCTAAGAAACACCGAGCATAGGCCTTTCGAACCTATAGTTTTCTTTAGAGGTTTAATAAAGTTTAAACAACTCTAAAAACATTTTCTGTTGTATTAGGCTTGTTAAAACAAATCAAAATATGACCTAAAACTCGAAGAGTCACTAACAGCTCAATATTCTGATCAGCTCAATGATATTATCTGAGTATACATGTATGACGACCGTCTGGTGAAGTGGTTCGCGGTCCGGACTAGAAAGCCATGTCAGCTCAGTGGTGGCAGCCCTTTGGTAGTGATTACATTTGACAGTAAGGTTTACTCCAATCCGGACTGGGCCAGCATGGTGGAGTACGGCTCAAACCACCTCATGGTCGAGTTGAAGTCTGTGACCTGCAGTAGGACGTATAATATAGTTTGTGTGATGAGCACGAGCATTTTAACTTAAGTCATGGATGTTTTTGTAAAAGTATATAAGTATGTTTGTCCGTTATCTAGTGGCCATAGTGGCTTTGTTTAATAAATATAAAATTGGTGTGATTCTAAAAACAATTTATTTATTTATTTTGAACAAAGACGAGATAAGTAATAGCTTAAACTTGACTACCAAGATTGATTACATAGTAAGTAAGTTACAAGTTAAGCTAATAATTGTAAGATAAGTACACATTTTTTCATTTACTAGTAGTATAAATTCCGACATTTAGAAAAATATTAATTTCCTGTAGGTAAATATCACCTTACTACATCATTTATTAAAATGGTCTTGATTATATTCTCAAAGGGTTCGGATTAACGTTGGATCAAATGTCGATGGCAGATTGATTAGCGACACATAGCCAGAATTATGTAGTTAATTGACGACCGAGGAAATTCAATATTGGCTATTAATCTGACGCAAAATTAATGGCAAATAAATAATCAGTTGGACCGGATAGGTAAATGGGTTCGGCAAAGGTTGAATGGAGATACTAATTATTATTTCGTTATAGAATAAAATTCAGATCGAGATCATCCGGCAGAAGATCAAAGAATGGACATAGATCAAAAATTCAGAAAGCTAAAGTTGCGTCCAAAGCCATGTTTTCGAAGCCCAGGGTTCGCTTCTTTTGTTCTTTACTTTTCTTTTTAGAAATATTTGTTTTTTTCTGTTATGTCTTGTGATTGTGGTTTTTATTTAATTTTTGTAATGCTGTGGCTTTCTTCGAGGGAGGCCAATGTGGACCTCAAAATGTTGACATTGATTAGTTTTGGGTTCAAGCACGTTCTATTTAATTTCAAAGTAAACAAAAGGTTCATTGGACGTAAGGTGACACGGGACCACAGCTAGGAAAAAAAGACTTCTTTTTAGGGTTCCGAACCCCAAAAGGAAAAAGTAATAGGCTAGTTTCCTGGGTCAAAAAAAGATTATTCTAATTAGTCCGTTAGTTAGATTATCTAAAAATTTGGACCCATATTTTGTATTTTGTCAATCAACCAAAAAAACACGAAGATAAAGCGCATTAAAGTGAGCATGTGACGTCACGACTTGCTAAAAAGTGTCGCAAGGCGTGACGTTACGCAGAACTTTAACGGGCGATATCTTCATCAATTTTTGTTTGATTAAGAAAAGATAAAATACGAGTCCAATATTTTCTGTTAATCTAGCGGTTGGTCTAATTAGATTTTTTTTAGGGAACTAGCCCATCCCTAAAGTATCACTTGTTGTCTGTCTGTCTGTATATATATCTGTCCGTCTGTCAAAGCCCTTTTCACTAGGAACGCGTAGAGGTATCCCGATCTACTTCTGATCTAGAATCATGAAATTTGTACGGAACTCTCGCACTTAGCCAGTTTTTATTCCACCCATCCCATATACCTTGAAGACGTGTTGCAATTAGGGCTGTCACAAATTGGTCGTAAAGTGACCAGGGCCGCGCGTGTTTGCTTCTAATCAACTTTGCACTGTTTGTGTTTGAGCTTAGTCATTAGATTCAACAGTTTTAGTTTTATTTCACTATCAATACAAAATTGCTTACTGAACACTTAAAGTAACTATTTATTAACAGACATTTACAGAAATATAAAATCACTAGCTTTTGCCCGCGACTTCGTTTGCGTCGACTATACCCGGATAAAAAGTAGCCTATCTGTTTCTCCAGGCCATGGTTTATCAGTATGCCAAATTTCATCAAAATCCATTTAGTAGTTTTTGTGAAAAATAGTAACAAACATCCATAAATGCACATTCACACACTTTCGCATTTATAATATAGTAGGATAGATTTAATTATATTATTTAAGGGTCTATGAAATAATATTTACAAACAAAAATCGTAAAAATGGTCCTTATGGTCCCAAGATGTTGGCAATGTTACCTCGCTGGATTGCCATGCTACGTCGCTAAGCGAGGTAGCTGCCAGTTCTTGGGTCACCACTCTCACTCTCACATCGCAATCTCCTTTAAGCGGGCGGGTCCATGGGGTGCGTTAGAACCCCATGGACCTAACGATTCGACGGCAAAAGGTACAAAAAAATAAAAGCCGATTTATTACGATTATAAAATGCCATCCTCTGATTCAATCTATACTATCTTAGCGATACCGCTTGGCGCTTGCGTGCCGCGTATAGTTGTTCTTAGAGATTTTCTGGTCTACATTGGGTAAGTGGCACGCCAAAGAAACTATAGCTGGCAGGAGTTTATTTAAGTTTTAAATGTGTTTTTAAATAAATAATCGAAACTACCGATTGTATTTATAATTGTACGGATTAGGTTATTTTAAAAAACTCAGACTTATTTCTTTATTTCTGTAATCCGCCTTTACTTAAAATCTACTCTTAAATCTTTATACAGGGTTATTGTTGTTGTTGTTGTTATTGTTTTGTTCACAATGACTGGTGCCTGCTGCATGGTGGGAGTGGTCAGCATTTCTACTATAAGTTTAACCAATGTGTACGATCTAAGTAACCGTATGTTCTTCGTTATTTCTGTGGATAATGGTGCTGGTTGCACATATATATATATTTTTGTAATTAACTTCTTATTTTATCAACATGTGCAATTGTTTGTTGTCCCTAATAAATAAAAATAAAAAATAAAATAAAATAAATATTTGTTAAACATCAACAACCTCCTAGGGGCTGATTCTGGTGCTCAAATAAAACAACTTTTTCTATGGGACCAACATTGAAATCGCAAAAAAAATCACTTCCCCATACTAAGCTGCCACCAGCTGACATCAGTTTGTATGGAGAAGGGATTTTTTTTTAGATTTCCCCATAGAATAAGTTGTCGTATTTGAGCACCAGAATTAGCCCTTAGGAGGTTGTTGAGGTTATACAAATAACCTTGTATAATAGAAATGTCAAAGTAGTAAAACTCATAATAACTACTTACATGTCGACACATCAATGAGTTTACACAACTTTAAAGCGAATAATGTAAGTAAGCAAGCACATATTCATGTTTAAATAATGATAACCTATTTTAGTAGATTTATGTCTCTGCATTTTCAGGTTTCATTCGTTGTTTCCTTGGAAATATTGCTGCAATATAAAATAACTTCAATCTAGTTATAAATACCTAGGCTGTCTAATAAGCCAGCCACCATGCTGTGAAATAGCAAGGCACGGCGGCGGCAATCATCTGTCTAGCAGACTGCGCCTTCAAGTAATCTCTCTAAATTGATACGAGTATATTATATGGAAGCTTTAAGTGCCTGTTATGGTATCTTGTTTATGGGAAACGAGCACAAGAATTACAAACAAGAGAAACCTACTTCAAACTTTGTTCATATCATGGCTACTTGAATAAGTATTGTAATTTGGGATATTAAATGGGTATTCTTAACCTTAAGTTAAAAGACGAAAACTGTTATCGTTTCAGTTTAGCAATATTTTCATTTGATAAAGCATATGTTATTTTATTTTAAGGATTCTAAGTACACATCCCATCTTCATCGCCATTGATAAATAAAACAACGGTGTGTTCGCAATTGAATCTATTTGAGAACTGGTTCAGCAGGGATTAGTATTTTATAGACAGATTTAGTGTTACCCTCATAAATTATACTTATGTTGACTTTGTGTGGCTTCCAGTCTTTCATTGCCACCAGACAAGTGGCAGTAACGACACACTGGCAGTTCTAAAAAGGTCGCATTAATATATAATGTCTAGAGGTTTAAAGGCTCGAAGATACATAACTTACCTTTCAGAATTTCGTACCCACCAACAGGGAAAAACATTCGTTAATAAGATCAATTTGCTTTCAATCCGTTCCTCTGTCAATATTCTTTTTTGTAGGATAGGTAGAGGTACCAAATAAATCTTAAGTATTTCAAACTAAAGGCATCGAACTTTCTAAGTCAACGGAATCAGAAAATATCGATGGTCTAGAAGACAAATGTGCTAATTACAAAATTTTGATAATGTAACATATTAACGTCAAATGTATTAAATGAGCATGCACTACTTCGCACTTATCCAAATGCCATAATTCCGTCAATTTCTGTACCTGACTAAGTAATAGGCATTTTTATGTACAGTTTTAAGTTATCTTATCTAGAAGTTTCGAATAATTAAAAACAGTCCTCCAGAAAAATTTGTAGGTCTGTAATTAGCATGTTTGTCTTCTAGACCATCGATATGACTAAAACCAATACATTACAGTAATTTAGCAAGAAGCAGGGTCATACAGAACTGTAAAGAACTTTACTCTACTTTTAAATAATTATAATATGCACATGTTTATAAATCACTAGCCCTTGCCCGCGACTTCATTCAGTGGTTTTCAGTTTATTCATAAAAGATTTTCTGTGGAACTTTCTTGATTTTTTATTTTAAAAGAACCTTTTTGTAACAATAATTAACACAACAAAAAAAGAATTAGCGAAATTGTTCCATCCGTTCACGCGTGATGCGATGACCAAGGGAAATGGAAATTAATTTATATTTACAGGGTTATTTGTAAAACGTCAACAACCTCCTAGGGGCCGATTCTGGTGCTCAAATGCAACAACTTTTTCTTTGGGACCAACATTAAATAAAAAAAAACACCTCCATACAAACTGATGTCAGTAATTTTTTTTTTCGATTTCAATGTTGGTCCCATAGAAAAAGTTGATGTACTTTAGCCGTAGAATAACCCCTTAAAGTTTTATTTCACCTTTTCGTTACACACTGTATAGACGAACTTTTAACTAACTCAAATAAACTTAATAATGTATACAACATTGTAAAGTTTATTTGAAACTTAAACTTACTTTGAATCCTACTCAAAAATATCCAGAATCAAACTTAAAATAGATTTTCTATTAGTTTAAATAACAGCTCAGTTACAGATTCAGAGTCTAATTTAGATTAGATAGTATCTTCAGACCAAACTATGTAAAGGCTAGTGGAAGGTCGTATCCAGCCGGTACTAATACGCAAACTTCGATGTTTGCGTTCGGCTGGGTTTAGCAAACGTCAAAGTCTGTTTGAGATTCAGTCCGGGTTGGGTTAAGCTGAAAATAGAATCCAAGTTAAGTCACGGGTAGATATTTTGACGACTGTCAGGTCTAGTGGTTTGCGCAATGGACTACAAAGTAAAGATGGCTGCGGGTTCTAATCCCGCAAAGTGCAAATGTTAGTGTGATCAGCTCGACTTTTTTACCTAAGTTATGGATGTTTATAAATGTATTAAAGTATGTTTGCTCCTTATCTAGGCGCCTAAATCAGGCTATATTAAGTTAAAGGTTATATTATAAGTTGTAAGAAGGAATTTTATTTGGTTATTCAATTAGTTTTTAATATCAAATATTTTGTATAACTTTACCACTTGCCCCTCTCAATTTAATATTACTGTTCTCTACCTAGAAGTTGTCTGGAAGAGATCGCTTCTAGAGATAAGACCACCTAAAATGTGATAATTTAATTGTAACTGGTTCCATAGAAAAAGTTGTTGTATTTGAACACCAAAAGCAGACCATAGGAGGTTGTTATTATTTTTAAAATAACCCTAATACATAATAAATATTGAACAACATCACGTACATTTCTCTGATCCTAAGGTAAGTAGCGAAAGCATTTTTGTTATAGAAATCAGAAACAACGATGACCCGACCGAGAATCGAACCACGGAACTTAAAGATGACGACACCAAGTTTGGCGTACCTACACGCCTCTCGGCTGCAGAGATCGTCAAATATAATATGTCATGAATATGAGTAACGATCAAACCTTAAATCGAATCTACCTGTCATCTGACGGACAAACGTAGGAATCAACTTTAAGTGTCAATTAGTGATCCAATCATGCCCCAAGTTCACGACTGGGGTTACACAACAAGGCTGTGCAAACGTAATAATATTGCTAAACATCTCTCGGCCGGCAGTTCGGCACACACTCGCCGGTCGTTGGCTGTACGCCAACCGAACTCTGATAGGGTTGGCAAAAAACTAAAACACTTGCCTGGGTAGTAGTTAGTTAGTCGAGTAGCAAGTAATTTAGTATGTACAATCCGTCAAGTTGGTGCATTTTGTAGGCGATATTCATGCGAGGCGACAACGTTGGCTAGGCAGAATTACGCTAGGCTAATCAAGGTATTAGGTATTATTAACAAAAAGAAAATTTCTTGTTCCTTGGACGAGGTATGCTTGTTCCTAGCATACCTCATCCCCGAAAGCGTAGCTACATGTAATGCACACGAACTTGAAAAGTTGTAGCAAGCTCGCAAAACCACAAAAAATTGTCCCGTAGTTTTGTAAGTGTTTTAGTTAATATAATTTAGTTTTTAACTTTTGTCTGGTTTTCCCCTGGCCGTTAGATTAACTTTTACAGAGTCTATCTTTTATATTACGTTTTAAGCGTATGTTTAAAATTAAAGTTTAGAGGAATTCTTTCTATCCTTTTATCATATATATTTAAAGTTTTTAATTGCCATCCATCGTCAAACTTAACATCACACAGGCACAGGGACCAAGCAGCCAAAATAAATTGAACTACCTCATCCAGACCCAATAGATGTTTTATTATTATGACGCCTATAGTCGTACACTGTCTACCGATATGTTAATTTATAAAATTGTACCAAATACCATACAAATTAACTAAACTATAAGTCGTTTGCAGATTTAAATGTATTTTATGTGCAAAACAATTTTGATTATTTTTGTCAGCCCTAACCCAATGCGGTTTCGAGTACTAGGTCATGTAACATGAAGATTGTCCCATACTTCCGAAGCGCTGCGCGTAAAAACTGATATTATTATGGTTATTGTCATCGACTTTCCGGAGTGGGCAGGCCAGATTGCTTTAACTTATAAACTTCCGGTACATAACATGTCGTTGAAAAAGAAATTGTTTCCACACGTTTGAGTTAATGGTGTGTAAAGTAACAGTATAGCTTTATTTGTTCAAAAGCCTCGGAATAAGGAATAAGATCTGTAATGAAGAAGTTGATTTGTGATAAAAAGATTCTTGATTTGACTAGTCTTGCAACCCAAGCGTGGAGATTACAGCCAATTTTTACAATAGGAGAGGCTTATTTGATGACCTCCGTAGCCGCGTGGCGAGCATACCGGACTTGGTGTCGCTATCTCTGAGGTCCCGGGTTCGATTCCTGGTCGGTCAATGTAGAAAAGTAACTTTTCTATACTGTCTCGGGTCTGGGTGTTGTGGTACCGTCGTTGTTTCTGATTTCTGTAACACAAGTACTCTGGCCACCTACTATAGGATCAGAGCAATGTATGTGATGTCCATCATCATCATTATTTCAGTCATAGGACGTGCACTGCTGAACATAGGCCTCCCCCATTGACTTCCAGATTGTCCGGTTGGAAGCGGCCTTCATCCAGCGTCTTCCTGCGACCTTTACCAGGTCGTCTAACCACCTTGTGAGTGGACGCCCCACGCTGCGCTTGCCAGTGCGCGGCCTCCATTCTAGAACCTTTCTGCCCCATCAACCGTCAGTTCTACGTGCTATGTGCCCCGCCCATTGCCACTTCAGCTTGCTAATCCATTGGGCTATGTCAGCAACTTTTGTTCGTTTACGGATGTGATGTTGTCCAATATTTAATTTATTATGTCCAGCAGTAAACTGTTATAGTTATAGTTATAGTTATAGATGATGACAAAAAATTGCTATATTTTCTGTAGCCAAGGTCACTGTGTCTACAGAAGTCAAGCAATCGCAACCTACTGTCACACACTCATGCAATTCCTAACTTGACATACTCCCGACTGTACCCATCTGGATTGTTCCAGCAGCTTTGACCCAATTTTGCACTTGTTGTGCTTGACTGGCATAAGTGTGAATAATTTAACGGCCTCATTTCGGGATGTTCAAACCACAACTCAGGTAACTGGATTCAGATGTACATTTGTAATATACTGTCTACTGGGAGGTATTTAAGCTTCAGACACATACAGGTTGAATTTGAAAAAATGACATTTCTTAAAATTACGTTGATAATATTTTGAACCCTCATTTTGGGCCCAATATCTTTTACGGAATTACACTTTGCGTTTTCTATCTGACTTCATATGTTAACTTGATTATCACGTGTTACGGTAATCAAGCGCTTATTGAAAACAATTATGTTATGATGATGATGAAGAATCAAACAAGATTAAAGAGGGCTGTCCAATTATCTCACTTTGCCAGAAAAGTTCTAGAAGCTGGTAGCCAACCTTCATTAATAGCTAGTTTCCTAGGTCAAAAAAAGATTATTTGTATTTAGTCCGTCAGTT
This sequence comes from Anania hortulata, assembly GCA_963576865.1. Taxonomy (NCBI): domain Eukaryota; kingdom Metazoa; phylum Arthropoda; class Insecta; order Lepidoptera; family Crambidae; genus Anania; species Anania hortulata. The sequence goes on along the minus strand of OY756405.1, from coordinate 13,730,187 downwards.
AGATTATCAAAAAATATTGGACCCATATTTTGTCTTTTGTCAATCAACAAAAAATTACAAAGATAAAGCGCATCAACGTGAGCATGTGACGTCACGCCTTGCTAAGAAGTGTCACAAGGCTTGACGTTACGCGGAACTTTAACAGGCTATCAATCTATATATATATAAATAAAAGAAGAAACTGACTGACTGACTGACATATCAACGCACAGCTCAAACCGCTGGTGCTAGAGATTCCAAATTTGGCATGTAGGTTTCTTGTAAGGTTTAAGAAAGGGTTTTTCAAAATTCACCCTCTAAAGGGGTGAAATGGGGTCCCAAAGTTTGTATGAGGAAACAAGATTAGTTAGACTATTTTATTCGAAACTTCACAGGAGTATTCCTAAAATAATTAAACACGTGTTTCAGGTTTTTTGCGAAATCCACCCCAACCGGTAAAAGGGGTGACAAAGTCTGAAAATCAACATGGGTATTGTTTCTATGGTTTATCGGGTCGCTGATTACGAAAACAATAACAATTTTAAAATACAACGTTGCGTACGTGAAATATCATCCCTCTGTTGGGGTGCGATGAGGTTGAAATGTCTAAATATCAATATGGGTGTCGTTTTTATGGTGTTTTGAGATGTTAGTTACAAAAAATGACATCGATTTTGAAATTTAATATTGTGGACATAAAAAAATCTTGAATTCAACCCTTAAGTAGGTGAAAAGGGGGAAGAAACTTTGTATTTTAGTTATCTATTTATGGTAATGGTAGACTGACTAATTGTTGATATATCAACCCACAGTGTAGACATCCAATAAGAAAGGGTTTTTTGGAAATTATAGCCCTAAGGGGGTAAAATAGGGGATGGAAATTTTATGAAAGCATATCAGTTTCAAATAGTAATTTTCAAATTTTGTATTTATGGTGACGATTGAAAATAAATTAATGACGTATTACAGCGTTATTGATTATTCAACCCCTGAAGGGGTAAAAAAGGATATTAAATTGTCTTGAAAGTCCTTCATTCTTAAAGTTATAATCACTAAACTTATGTCTATAGTAAACTTACTCAACTTAAATTGTTTGTGTTAGAATTTCAAAAGGGATAAAATTTTGTTATTGTCGAATTAATAATCAGCAAATATATCATCACGGCATATGGTTGCAAACTAACCCAACGTACATTGTTATTTTCACATCGGCTGCCGTAGGAGAGTTATGTTTTTCGAGCGTATGTATGTGTGTTTATAATTTTTTGGCACGCTCTCCAGCCTAAGCCGTTAGAGATGTATTTCATCATATGAGATTCTTCTCAGTTGTGGAAGTGACATAAAGTATATCGTTTTCCGGAATTCCCATGGGACATAGGAATTACGTGGGGAACTCTAATCTCTAATGCTACTTACCTGATTTTAACCCTCGATGAAGGTCTGCTTTAGATTAGTTTAAATGCTATTGAAGTGTTCCTACCTGCCGTGAATCGCACAAACCAGTTTGTATACTAGCTTAGTCTGCGCCGCGCGCTCTACTAGAATGGTTGTCCTGAACTGACCGTCGTGTACGTTGAGTACGCGGCGCGGGCAGCCGCGGGCATCGATGAGCAGACGCGGTTTTATTGCTTCTCGGTCAAAAAGACCGCACCACTGCGTTGTATGCGCAGTACCTTACTCCATTCTATATTAATTAATCTATATACATTTATAAAAGCCAAAAGTGGTTGACTGATGTATCAACGCACAGCTCAAACCGCGGGTTCTAGAGATTCCAAATTTTACACGTAGGTTTCTTATAAAATCTAGGGGTCACTAAGAAAAGATTTTTCAAAATTCATCCCCTAAAGGGGTGAAATGAGGGTCCAAAGTTTGTATGGGTAAACAAGATTAGTCAGACTCTTTTATTCGAAACTTCACAGGAGTAAGTTCTCCTTACGATAAATGAGTAAACATGTGTTTCAGATATTTTAAAAAGTCAACCCCTAGAAAGCGGAAGGGGGCTGACAAAGTCTGAAAATCAACATGGGTATTGTTTCTATGGTTTATCGGGTCGCTGATTACTGTCGCTGGTCGCTGGTTTTTTGGAACTTTGATTTTAAAATTGAATATTGTGAACATGAAAATTCTTGAAATTATTTGTGCCAAATTGCAATTCAATCGGTCCAGTAATTTTGGAGCTAATCGGTTGTAACAGACGGACTGACAGACAGCCATACGTGATCCCAACACAAAGGTTCTATTTTTGCATTTGATATATAGAACGAGACCCGCGTTATCCTAAAATTGATAACTCGCTATATCATATTATATCGTGTTTTGATGGTCATGCTAGGGGGGAGCTGTATTAGTAAAAAATGTTGTCTATAAAGAGGAGAGTTTGACATTCATACATCACTCAAAATCAAATCTAACGCGAGCGAAGCCGCGGGCAAAAGCTAGTATCTTCATAATTTTTGTTTGATTGAGAAAATAAAAAATACGAGTCCAATATTTTCTGTTATTCCAACTGACGGACTTGTCATATACTGACATTGTCATGGCGACCGGTTTATCCTAGCAATGACATTGTGTAAATAATCAATGTGAAATAAACGTATCTTATTTAATAAATCTTTATATTACAATTGGCGACGAAATGTCGATTGAAAAATATAAAAAAGTACGAGCCTCCTTACGGGGCACCCTTACAAAGAACAATAACTACATAAATTCACAACTAAATATTACGAATGAGGAAATTGATTCACGACTACAAATTCTCAAAAATACACTTCAAAAACTTCAGGAAATGCAGGAGCAAATCGAATCATTAACAGAAGAAGACCATATCGAAGAAGAGACGGAGTACAGGTACGACTTTGAAGAATTGTGTACAAACATAAAGACAAAATTACTGATCATGCGAAGAACTAACAGTTCAACAACAGAAACAGTAAGTATACCTGTACTTCCTAGCACGAGTTCTTCATATCAAAGAATAGAACAACCACCTAAACTACACTTCCAACCATTACAAGAACGAGAAACTTTTCAAGGTTTTACTAAGAGATTGAATATTTATTTCCTTCTTAACAACATCACAGACCCTAAAATGAAAATATACATCCTATTATCTACAGTTACGCCCGAACTTCACGAAAGAATTTATGATTTATGCTCTCCAGAAGAACCATTGAATAAATCATTCGAAGAATTGACCCAAATTTTAGACGAATACATCGATCCGAAACCTAGTGTCTGGGCATTACAACACAAATTTATATCTAGGAAACAGCAACATAATGAAACTATTCCAATATATGCATCAGAACTAAAGAAACTTGCCTGTCACTGTGAATTCAAATGCCAGAATTGTAACAAGACGATACTTGAAAGTTTTCTATCACTACAATTTATACGTGGCATAGAAGACGGAGATATACGTACGAAGATTCTACAGGACAGAAATACACCACCATTTTCACAACTAGTCATGATGGCTACAGCAATGGAAATGGGTAAAATTGACAACGTTAAAATGACGTCCGATACCCAGCAATTCCCTGACTCAGTGAATAGAATAACTACATCTTACAATAACAAAACTTCAAGGATACAACCCGTACAAACATTTACAAATACAAAGCCACCTTTTTCAGTCCAAGACTTGAAAGGAAAATGTTTTAGGTGCGGCAAACCTGATCACCGCGCCAACAATTGTGGAGCTATTAAAATCACTTGTAGGAAATGCCAAAAACCAGGACATTTGGCCAGAGTTTGCCTTCAAAAATCAAACCAAACCAATACAACGAACCAAATAGACGATTCCGTAAGTACTGTTAGCAATGAAAGCATAGCGAACATCAACCTGATTAAAAGTGAAATATCTGACAAATACTTAATTCCCATAAAAATAGAGAACGAACTAATACATATGGAGTTTGATACAGGAGCTACTCTAACCTCTATATCATTAAACCAATACAGAAATTCAAACATTAAAAAAAAAATCTACAAAACGAACATAAAACTGAGAACATACACAGGTGAAATAATTGAACCTTATGGAGTTGCGTATGTCAAATGTTACTACAAGAACCAAAATTTTTTTGGAAAACTATACATAATTAATAAAGATGTCGATCCGATATTCGGGAGAAGTTGGATTAGTGAACTAAAAATAGACCTAGCAGATATACGAATAGTACAAACTGAAAAACATCCTACCAAATTGGATCAGTTATTTAAAGAATTCTCGACATCAGTTTTCAAACCTGATCTTGGTAAAATTCCAAACTACAAAGCACACCTACATCTGAAAGAAAATACACAACCCATATTTATAAAACCTCGAAGAATCCCGCGCTATAGGGGTTATTTCTAAAATTGACCAATCCGATTGGGGAACACCAATAGTACCAATTGTCAAACCAAATGGCTCTATAAGGCTTTGCGCCGACTATAAAATTACCTTGAATAAAGTCATAAAAGATGAACAATACCCCATTCCTATAATTGAAGATATATTTTCTGAAATGAACGGAGCCAAACTCTTCTGCACATTAGACATTACACAAGCTTACCTTAACATGGAAATGGATGACGAAAGTGCCCTTCTACAAACATTAAGCACTCACAAAGGCACGTACAGAGTAAACAGATTGATGTTTGGTGTCAAGGTCGCACCAAGTCTCTGGCAAAAATTTATGGACCAACTGCTACAGGGCCTTGATGGTGTCAAATGCTTCTTTGACGACATTATCATCCAGGGATCTACAGAAGAACAATTACTCATACGGCTGAGAAGAGTCTTACAGAAGCTTAAAGAAAATAACTTGCGTGTAAATAAAGATAAATGTCATTTTTTTAAACAAAGTATTAACTACCTCGGACATACAATTGATAAAGATGGCCTACACAAAAACAAGGATAAAGTCAAAGCAATTGTCAATACAGAACCACCTAAGAATATCAATGAATTACGAACATTTCTCGGTATGGCAAACTACTACAACAAGTTTATACCTAACTTAGCATCCTTAACTAACCCACTGAACAACCTGTTAAAGAAAGGAATACATTTTTCATGGAACACAGAATGCCAAAAATGTTTTAACAATATCAAGAATAACATTTTGAGCAACAGAGTACTTACATACTTTGACCCTAGACTACCATTAATATTAGCCACAGATGCATCGCCATGTGGTCTCGGAGCTGTTTTGTCTCATAAAATGCCGGATGGCGCAGAACGACCAATCGCGTTTGCCTCGAGAACCCTTACCAACAGCGAAAAAAAATACAGCCAAATTGATAAAGAAGCAACAGCTATATTTTGGGGTCTCAAGAAATTCTTCCATTACTGCTACGGCCGAAAATTCACGCTAGTCACGGACCACAAACCGCTTACTTCAATTTTTCACCCGGAACAAACATTACCAGCTTTAAGCACTATGAGATTATTTCATTACGCACATTTTCTATCTGGTTTTGACTATAACATAGAATACAGACCCTCATCAAAACACTCGAACGCTGACTACTTGTCCAGATTTCCAATTGAGAGAACTAAAGAAAAGTCAGTAGACCAACACGCCGCATTTCAGATACGACAGATAAATCAACTACAAGTAAGACCAGAAATCATAGCTCAAGAAACAAGCAAAGATCTAGAGTTAAACACATTACTACAAGCACTGAGAACAGGTCGTTCGGTAAAACTCTATGGATTTAACGATAATGAACTCACCCTGCAAGATGACTGCATTATGAAAGGAACCCGAATCGTCATACCAAAATCATTACAGACCCAGGTACTCGATGAACTGCATGCAGGACACATTGGGATTCTTAAAATGAAATTACTGGCCAGGAGCTATATATATTGGAAAAACATTGACCGAGACATTGAAACCAAGGTGAAGTCTTGCAGAGCATGCCGCCTTCAACAAAATGCGCCACCACAAGCACCACTTCACCACTGGGAAGAGCCGAGCGGGCCGTGGCAAAGAATCCATGTGGATTTTGCAGGCCCGATGATGGGCCATCATTTATTTATCGTGGTAGATGCTTACACAAAATGGGTCGATATTTTCCCAACTAAAACAACAACGAGTTCATGGTGCATTTACAAACTGAAAGAATTATTTAGTACATTTGGTATGCCTTATACCTTAATATCAGACAACGGCCGACAGTTCACTTCACAAGAATTTAAGGACTTTTTATCAGATTGTAGCACAGTACATAGGACCACTGCGCCTTACCACCCAGCGACCAACGGCCTGGCAGAACGGTTTGTACAAACCATCAAAAGAGCCCTCCGCTCTATGGAGGGGGAGAGAGGCAGTCTAACTGATAAGGTGATAAAAATCATACGCCGTCTAAGATATACTCCAGGCATCAACGGTCGATCTCCGTATGAGTTAATGTTTGGTCGGGAGGTTAGGACACAATTTCATACAATGTTTCGGAAACTGCCTGCATCTTTACCTCATAACGCCAATTCTACTACTATACGGCAATTCGATCTAGGAGATAGAGTTCAGGTCAGGAGTTACTCCAGTGCACACCGCAGATGGGAGTTCGCGACTGTGACGCGCCGCATGGGACGACTGCACTACGAAGTCCAGACAGACAGCGGCCTAACTTGGACTCGACACCTGGACCAGATGCTAGCAGCGAACGGCATCCCTCAGCTAGAATAGCGGAGGAGGCGTGTCATATACTGACATTGTCATGGCGACCGGTTTATCCTAGCAATGACATTGTGTAAATAATCAATGTGAAATAAACGTATCTTATTTAATAAATCTTTATATTACAGGACTAATTAGATTTTTTTAGGAAACTAGCCCATTAGAGGGCACTTTAAGAGATAGGAGAAAAAAAATAAAGTTACGAGTACATTCCAATAAATTAAGTGTCAAATAAAAATGTAGTATTGAGGGACTAAAATTAAATGCGAAGTTACTACCACTATTTTTTATCAGTGAAATCTAATATACTTGCTTGACCGCTAATCAATCCCGACCAGTGATGGTTGGGTATCCCCATGGGAAAGCTAACCTGTTTTGGGAGCCGCAACGGCATTCAAGATTCGAAGGATTATAAGTCCCAATGCTTTTAAACGAAGAAATCTATATTCGCAACCTTATATGTATACTTACCGATATATAATGCGTCTTCTTATATGAGACAATCCGTGACAATATATTTGTGATCTCAATTTTTTAAGCAGAACGGTCCATATCATAGCAATTTCTAAACCTTTTGGGGTAATGTCCAATTCTAGGAAGCATAGTTAACGAAAACATTATGTTTACATGTCACCTTGTACAATAGTGAAACCTTGTAAGTTGAACGCTTAGATCATGTTACCGTTACTTGAGATCTTATTTTTGATACGTACGTTTTTCTTTATTGCAAATACCTGTAAATACAAAACAGTATTTTTCTGTACTGTCCTGATTTGAACTTACCAAGTGTCACATCTAAGGCAACGAAAGGGCGCAATAAAAGCAATCGACTTTACTACAGCCGTGCGTTGCTTCATTGCTCGTAACTCTGCGTTATGGCCGAATTCGGCGACGATACTTTTTCCTGATTTCTCTTGTAACATGTCCAGTTCGATTTGTACCAGGAAAACTGTCATTTAAGGTAAACTAGCTTTGCTTGCGACTTTCCGTGAACTTCAGAAGTTATAGCAATACGCTACTGAGATGATGATGACTAGGTGTTAATTGTTAGTCTAGTACATCTATACTATATTACTATATAATATGATAAAGCTATGCCGTGTGGGGACGGCTATAAAGAATATACTTCCCCACCGTCAACAGGAGGAGTGTCGTAAGAGGCGACTAATCCCTGTAGCACGAGACGGGCAGCAGCGTCTGCGTGCGAAATGTTAAAAAAAACTGCGCTCGCCAACCCGTCTCACAAGCGTGGCGAGTATTGGCAATCTCCCCCGATGATTGGGAAAGGCCTGTGTTCAGCAGTGGACGTCCTATGGCTGAAATGATGATGATGATTATTATTATAAAGCTGAAGAGTTTGTTTTGTTTGTTTGGTTGAACACGCTAATCTCAGGAACTACTGGTTCGAATTCAAAAAAATATTTTTATTTGGATAGTCCACTTATTGAATAAGGTTATAGGCCATATAACATCACGCTACAACTTATAGGAGCGGAGTGTCAAAGAAAAATGTTGCAAAAACAGAAAAAGTAAGTATTCCAAGAGTTTCCGTTGCGTAAACGGTTAAAGATCTAGTTCCAATGAGTGCTTAAATGTAGTCTAATGAATCGGTTTGCCCATAAGAAGCCTATTTTGCATGTATACCGGTTGTGGTTACAAATAATACTCACAGTGCAACTATAAAGTCTCATGTAATGGGCAAATTGTGTGACAAACTTCGTCTAAGTTCGTTTAGTAAACAGATATACAAAAACGCTTTTACATTATCATCTTGTGTCAAAGACAAATAATATTTCTGTGTACGACATCCCGGACAGCGTACCTACATTCACATCTATTTAGTAGGATTAGACACGTGATTAATAAGAACAAGATTTGGTTGGATTGTCGTTGATACATTAATGTTGGCATCGGATTTTTGTAATATAATAATAATAATATCATTACATCAGTGTTGCTAAGGAAATTTCTCGTGTAGAAAGCTTTAGCAACTCGATATCTCATAGGAAATGGAGTTTCGTTTACTCCACGGTTTTGGGAGATTGCTCAAACAATTTATAGTTAAGCATGCCAGTCAATGATTTATTAATGTAATTGGTTTATTAAGCAAATTAAGAAGTGACTACTAACCTTTTTTGTAACAGTTGATACATTCTATAGTAGATATTCATCATCATCATCATCATCATCTCAATATTTACAGTAATCTTGGTAGAAAGAAGAAAATAAAAACAAGGTATTATATAATGCAGAAAAAAATCTTCTTCCTTTTTAATTTTTTTTCTTTGCAATTTCGGCTTTATAGGGTCATTACCTAACACCATGTGTAACAGTTGAAAAAATCGTCTGTTTTGACGTTATAATAATATGTTAAATACTACTAGGATACGCAACATTGATCAACACCGCATTAACATTATAAAAAACAAAAGGCCAGCTTTGACAGATAGAAACACTTGCAAATTTCATAATATACTCGTAGCTAACGTCCTCGGTAGTAAGTTTCATTCTTTTTATTTTGAATTACAATTATAAAAAAACTAAAATAAACATAAAGTCCCGTGTACACGGAAATCATCTCCAAAAAATATTGAAAAGGGGCCAATAGCTGTAATGTCAAGACGCTAAGAGCCCAACGAAGATAGAAAAGAAATCGGAACACCAGTAACATTTATTCTTTTCCCCATAAGTTACCAAAGGCTATTCCCCATTCAAAAGGCGTTGGCACTCTTAATCCAATTATATTACCCCATTACAAAACCCCTATAGGAAACCAATAAATAACTCTATAGTAAAGTCAACCGCTGATAAAACGTTAACTTTTTCTTCTTTATAATGGTAGTAAAGTTTTCGGGAAGATGGAAGATATCTTACGTCTAAAGATTAGCGAGAAACCCAATGTTGTGTTACAGAAGATCCCATGAATATTACAAATATTTGTTTTTCTGAACGCCTTCTTAAAAGATTAACCCACAAAATTAAACATGTTATACTAATAAATATCATGCTTAATCTTTATTTAAGATCTGACCAGATATTACGTCTTTTTGGAAGTTAGGACTACGGTATAGATGGCCACTGCCAAACGTTGTCCAATGTGCGTTCTTGAAAATAATGTCTCATTTACAAACGAAGCTATTGTAGCTTGATGACCGTTTAGTATTTTACGCACCGGAAAAAGTGGGTTTGAATCCTGCAAGGGTAAAATGTTTGTATAATGAACGCGAGTTTTTGTATTTGAGCCATGAACATATAAAGTTACCATAACATAAGCTTTGTTTAGTTTGAGGCTAGATAATTATATAATTGGTGTGATTGTTATAAATGATAATTATTAATATTTATTTAATAGTATTTGTTTTCTCATAAGGTATGAAGCAATATGTAAATGGTGTTACCAACTCTAACTAATATACACTACAATACAATCAATATACATAAATCACATGGCTTACGTGGCAAAAGCTAATGTCATTAATTTGGTAGCATTGCGTATATTTAATTAAACTTTGTCTAGGCCCCCATTGCGAGCGATAATAACCCCAACTGAAATAGGTACCTGATTAGTTTCTAGTCATAATGACCATATAATTATTATTGTGACCTTAAGTTTGGTTTTAATAGGTTTATGGTGGTAACTGTACTATACATGCCAGTGGTTAAGGCTGAAAAATCGTCGCTATTTTTCATGAAGGTTTTTTCCATTCATTAGCATAGGAATTCCACTTATTGTACTTTCCTCGGAACACGTGTGTGATATTAATATAAGCCGTATAAAAGAAATAGAAATGAATTTAACTGTACCGTCTTCAACGGATGTGTGAAATAGCCAGCGAATTTTCATTTCTAGTTTTTAACTAACTACTTAACTTAAAATCGTTTTTTTATAAAAAAAAATATGTTAAAGCAGCGTAGGACGTCCACCCACACAGTAGACAGATAACCTGGTAAAGGTGGCCACTGGATGCGAGCCGCTTCTAACCGGCCAATTTGGAAATCATTGGGGAAGGCCTATGTTTGGCAGTGGACGTCCTATGGCTGAAATGATGTTAATGAAACATTTAAGGAATTCTGCACATCCTTCTTACTTATTATAGTTCCTGATTTCTAAAGGTCATCCATCGTCATACATAACATTGCCTTGTGCTAAGATGTGCTAAAGAACTCAATGATTACAATGATTTTGATCATGAGGAAGACCCCTTCGAATAAGTATTAATTTGTAAAAAACAACATGTAATTGTATTCGTCTTAGATATTAACAGGTTATACCTATAAATGTAAACACTTTTTGTTACGGGAGCAACAACGAAATTACGATATTTCTTGGCTTTTGCTTACAAAATAGAAGTAGATGAAGTTACTGGGGAAGGCTGGACGTTCTATGGCTGTTATGAGTTTTTTTTAAATATATATTTTTATTTCAAAACCATAACACATTTTACCAAGCATTGTAGCGTTAACAACTGCAGTAGTCAGAGACTGAAATAATGATGAGGTAGAGGCCGAGGTGTTTTTTTTTTGTTAAGACGTTTTTATCCGTCTTTAGATTACATTCTCATTTACTATTCTCATACACCGATGAGTATAGTCAGATCTTGAAATTACGATTGATATAAGTACTTTAGGTAGAAAATACTCAACATCCATTAGGTATCTCAGAAAGATGATGTCATTTTTCTTAAGTCACATCTTGCAGCCTGGATTTAATAAAGAAATAAGTAGGTATATACATACTATAATAAATACTTTACGAGGAAGATTTTATACTTTTTATGTCTTTGCGATACATTTTTAACTGCCGTTTATTGATATATACAGACAACAGCATGTTAACCTACCACAAAAGTACCAAATTTATATTGATCTCTCCATGTTGGACATAAAGTTAAAAATCAGTTCAATGACCTTTAACTTTTTGGGTTGGTTGACCTGCTGTTCTGTACTAGAATTTTACTCAGTAAATTATATATGGTAAGTGCTATATTTGTTGTATCAAATTTGGTTTTCAGAAAAGCATTTTTTGACAAATTTTCCTTAGTATATTCCTTCTAAACTCAGTCACTCACTCAAATAAAGGTGAAATCGTGTGAATAGTATGTCTTCAACTTTATTAGGTCCACTACTTAGTTTGATCACACCGTGTTAGCAATTCAAAAACGGTACTCCGTGAGAAACGGTGTAGATACGTCAATGACACTGAGGGCTGAGGTAAAACGAACCCTCTACTACTAAAACCGCAAGGGAATTTAAACATTAATGCCTTATAATAAGTGCTATTTTATTATATTTGTGGGAAGTTGGTGAACACATAATGACGTCTTCCGATTCCCGTGACGTCATCCCGTCACGGTCAAATTAAAGAGGGGAGGGATCTTAAGGAATTTTGTTTTCGTATGCTCGCGAATGTTGGTTTTTCTTTTATTATGGTGTTATTAAATTCTCTACGATGTCTTTTAGCGGAATTTTATCATCGGATTTTGAATGTTTGATGTGTTCATTCTTGGGCAGTTTATATTGAGTGGAACAGGAAGCTCGTTGAGAAATTATTGCTTAGTTTATTCTATAGCTTCTACCCGCGGCGTCATCTGCGTAGACTTTAGAGTTAGGCCAGAGGAATGAATATGGTAAAACGCAAAAGCGGGATAAATTATCTAATTATGTGCCAAATTTCATCGAATTCCGTTAAAACATGATCTTTAAATATATAAAAATGAATCTCTATTTCGCTTGGTCATCGCATCACGCGTATTCGGATGGAACAATTTTGCTAATTCCTTTTTTGTTGTGTCAATTATTGTCCGGGGAAAGTTCTTTTGAAAGAAAAAAATAAGAAAATTGCGCTAAAAGTCCTTTATAAATAAACTAAAGACCACGCGAATGAAGTCGCGGGCAACAGCTAGTTGGATAAAATCTTTTTAGGTTACTATGGTTCTTGGCGAAAACGTAAATTATTATTTTTAAATAACATCTACGGATGTTACCCAACGGATTAGCAAGCTGAAGTGGCAGTGGGCAGGCCACATAGCACGTAGAACTGACGGCCGATGAGGCAGAAAGGTTCTAGAATGGAGGCCGCGTACCGGCAAGCGCAGCGTAGGACGTCCACTCACAAGGTGGTCAGACGACCTGGTAAGGGTCGCAGGAAGACGCTGGATGCAGGCCGCTTCCAACCGGCCAATCTGGAAGTCAATGGGGGAGGCCTATGTTCAGCAGTAAACATCCTATGGCTGAAATTATGATGATGATGAATCATCACACTCAAAATTGTCGAATTTAATTACTGATTTGATTCTACTTGTGTGAAAAAACTACTACTTATAATACATTGACGTAGCTAGGGAGAGGGGGGGGGGGTCAACGACCACCGTAAGAGTACTTATTACTAGGCTAGTTTATATGGTTCAAATCCCGCTAGAGGCCAATATTTGTGTGATGAGCGTGAGCATATTTTGTTCCCAAGTCATGTTTGGAAATATATTTAAGTATGTCCGTTTAAGAAAATAGGCTAATACGATCTACGCTTGAAAAACAAATACTCTCCTTTTCTGGATGTCGAGTAAAAACATCATCGACACTCCCCTCTTTTATTAAAAAAAAGGTCCAAGCCCAAACCCAAATGGCGCCATTACTTTGAAACAAGATCACTCCGTACTGAAGAATGACAAAAACATAGAGGCATAACAAATAAACCAACTTTGTGTTCTGGTGCCCAGCCTTGCAAGCGAAACAGTAAGTAAGTAAGTAGTGATGTTTGTTAAACCGGGCAGTCCGTCAAAATCCGATGATTACAAATCATCGGATCATGCCGAAACCAACATTGGATTTAATTATACTGTAGCACCCTAAAAAAAATTGCTAAGAAAGCTCTTAGATACAATGACTAAATTACGATGCGTTTTTTCTTTCATGGTTTTATCGTTTACTCTTTTGTACTAGATATTCCCAGCCAAAACACATTTTGGGCTTAAATCGGCGGGTTCCGGCCAAATTGTCTCTCTCTGGCTAATTAGGCTTCCTAATTAAACTGTTTAGGATTAATAGGGATTATGCTAACTAGGAAGCGGAATTGAATAGTGATATTAATTAATTTATCAATGGTGACTTAGGGTTGTCTGGAGTGTTTAAAGAAAAAGACCGAATATTTTATTAGTAGGTCTTCACGAGATAGATAGATAGACACTTTATTGCACAAAAACATTAAGGTTATTACATACAAGACACAGTTATGTACAATCAGGCGGCCTTATCGCCAAAAGCGATCTCTTCCAGACAACCTTAGGGCAGAGGAAATTAAGTTTTAATACAGTGGGGTAACGTAGTGCGAGAGCAAAAGAGTGCGTAAGTCAAATAATCAAAAAATAAAAAAATACTTACATATAATACACAAAAATAGCAAAACAATAATAGTAGATAAATATATAATATACGTACATAAACATACATAAATAAAATACAACTATCTACACGAGTCCTTTATACATATAATGTCGACCTCCATAGCCAAGTGTCGAGCACGTCGAACTTGGCCTCACCATCTCTGAGGTCCCAGGTTTGATTCTCGATCAGGTCGATGTAGAAAACGAACTTTTGTATATTGTCTCGGGTCTGGGTGTCTTCGTCGTTTCAGATTTCTTTAACACAGTTAGCCTTTACCTACTGTAATTACCACAATGATCGACTTTTGCTTGTATGCTTGACATATATTTATTTGGTCAGAAATTATAAATCTAACTATCCAAACACAAAAATAAAACCTCTAACCTTGAAACCAAACTGCGTCGTTTAATCGTTTCAGATAAATTCTTTTATCTCGTCAAACTTTTGTAAACAGACTAACTTTAGTATCAAATCCAAATATTCATACTGAAATAAATACAGATCTAAATGATTACCATGTATTCACAAAACTAGTCGTAAAATTGACGAATTTATGCAAATAGACTATCCGATACGTCATGTCACTATAATTTCGGTTTGACATGGAACAATAGGGGTGGCTCTGTGAATCGCTCAATCTCTGAATAAAACACTTGATGCTCGTAAAATTCGAATGACACAGCAAAATGACTTATGGTGAAATTAAAAAATGGGGTACATTACTAAAATACGAGGGATCTCAGGATCCTAAACTAAACCAAATCTATTACTAACTTTTTACTAATATTTAAAGCTAAATTTAGTTAGAGAGCCGTACCCAAAAACAAAGTTGAATGTAGTGCTATAAGCCATGTCGGTCGTTGTAGACCTCACCGAGAGAAGTAATTTATTCTATGGCAGCGAGTTGAAATTCGCTGGGAGAAAAAAGATATTGATCACTGATTGTGTAGGGATTTACTTCCTGTAATACGAGTAAGTACTGAATTATTCCAACTAAGCAGTGTATGCTGTGCGTAGCATTGAAACCTATACAAGTGTGTATGTATGTGTCTGTTTTTGCGTGTGCATTGTGTGTACGCTACAAAATAATATCGCAAGCTAAATTTTTTTTCTTCTTAAATTTTATAGTAAAAAATCACACATCTTAACGTCATCTTTTTTTTTTGCGAATTCCAACTTGATTTATAAATTACAGAACTTGATGAGGTCAAACAAAATTAAGTAAAGATATGCAATTAGTTGATTGTTATTAAGAATAAGTTAAACTATTTTACACTAACAAAATTTCATAAAGTCTGCATGCAGGCTGAATAAATTTACTTTATGTCTAACATTAAGACCTTTACTATGTATGTATTCTGGCAAATAAATTTTCTGATTCCTGATTTCTCGTTTCATTCTTTATATTCCGATAAATCTATTCTGGAAATAAACAAAAATAAAATAAAAACAAATCTAATAAAATTGATCATTTTGTTTCACGTTGCTATCCCTATAGCTTTGTCGAATAGCTGAGCATTTTCACGTGCCAAATTAATTCCAGTTAATCGAATACATTTCCATATTGTAATGAGCCTACAGTTTCTGAATTCATGATGGAATTTACGGGAATTCCCCTTTCTTTGTACTACGAATAACTTCTCGTTTGAATTGATGATTTATAGCAATCACGTACCTACGCAAAAACAAAAACAAGTGAATAACAAGCCAAGTGCAGTTATGTTTGAACGTGTGTATGTGTAAATTCTTGTGAATGTTTTGCGGTTTTGCGCTCATTAAATTTCATCGACCTTACAAATTTCAAAGACATCGTCTAATTCTTCATTGAAAAGCAAACACAAATAACACACAAAAACATACTTTATCATAACGAAGATGCGGATTCTTCGTCATTTATCATGCCCCGACTTGCTTTTTGAAATAAAAACCAAAACAAAAGAGACCCTGAGGAGAGAATTTGTCGTAAGTCGGGTTGTAATAAAATTGTGGCAAGCGTAAACAGGCCCATAAAACACCTTTAGTTTTGTCTCTCGGGATCTTTGAGTTGTTATACAAACGCAACAGAGGACTCTTCAGTTGTTTTAGCGTAAATGGTTATGTAAATCCTGTGGTTAATTTTGCACACTTTGTATAATAACGCTGTAGTCGTCACACTGGATAAGTATGAAGTCATTTATTTCTTATTCTTAAAATCAGCTATTGTGTAACTTGTATAACTTGTAACAAACGGATTAGCAAGCTGAAGAGGCAGTGGGCAGGGCACATAGTACGTAGAACTGACGGCCAATGGGGTAGAAAGATTTGGGAATGGAGGCCACGTGGAGACCACCTGGTAAAGGTTGCTGGAAGCCGCTGGATGCAGGCCACTTCTAACCGACCAATCTGGAAGTCCCTGGGGGAGGCATATGTTCAGCAGTGGATGTCTTATGGCTAAAATGATGATGACGATGTACTTATACATCAAATATTTAACTGAAAACTCAGAAGAAGAAGGTCAGTTTTTGACAGCCACGGCCAGATCACGTTTAGGTATTTTCGTTTTTAATATTGGATAGCGTGGCAGCTTATTTGGAGTCTCAAATTACATATGTGGCCGTCGCAAGTTTACATCGCAGCAGTGTTCAGCTTGTGACTCTGGATTTTTTGGAATCTAAGTATGGATTAAAACCACTTCTTTGGCGGTGAAAGAAAAAATCCTACTAAAATTTACATTCTGATAACACTAGATTTTTAACTATTGTCCAAAATTGTCTGGTTCCTCTCTTAACTAGGTATAATACCAAATCAGTGCTTAGGGTTAAGGAGGTCTTAAAGCAACCACTTGTTCGGGTGGAATCTTGCAACTCAATTCTGAAGCATATATCTTAAACCGATTAAGCTGAATTTTGTATACACGGTTAGTTTGGATGACACTGCGTGGTAAGCTGTGTGAAGTCATTCTAAATCTAACATGGCGGAACACCCAACATGGCGGACTAGTTATTTCTAATGCACTCCTACGATATGGGTATCATATGAAAGGACTTGCTGAGAATAATTTGAAAAATAAAGTGACGTCACTCTAAATTCAATATGGCGGACTTCTGAAGATGGCTGACTAAGTATGCTTTCCTATAAATGGGTATTAAATGAATACGAAAGCGAGTTAAACTCTTTATTCTATCAACGCTTTTAAATAACAGCTTGTTTTAAATTAAAAAAAATTTTAATTAATAATTTATTAATACTATTAATAATTATATATAATATATTAATTTATAAATAATTAATAATTTATTAATACTATTAGTAAGATAAGATATAGGTAATACAAGATCCATGACATTAAATACAGTGACAGTATAAAAAAACACCAGTAGAACCTACTTACAATAATAAATTTAAAAAACTAGCGTATATATTGTTAGACCACGTTATCGGTGGAATCAGCAAAACAGACTGGTTGTACAATCAGTCTGTTTTACTGGTTATACAACTAGTCTGTATTACAAACTGTACAGTTAGCATCAAAAAGTGAACTAATCTAATTTTAAAAAGTGCTGACTATTCCTAGGGAACGATAGAAAGCGTTAGTAGGAAGAAAAAGATGTTTATCTTGCAACACAAAAATTTTAAACTATCCATCTCCCGTCTCCACGTATTAGCTCAATTGTGTTAAAATTTTGTATTGTCATCGGGATTTCACATACATAAACATTAAAATCAATTAATCAGAAGTAGGTTTATTAATAATAATTGATATCATAGTTTTAAAAACACACTTATATCTTTGCTTATACGTATTGAACTTGTCAAAACAAATTCAAATTCAAATTCAAATTTCTTTATTCGCATATCAAATGAGTCTAAACACGAAGGTTTTACTACTTGGACTTAAAAAGTTCCACTATCAACCTTCTGGCTCCATTATCACATTAGCATGATGGTGTCAAATTATTGTATTGTCCTCCAAATGTCAAATACTTACAAATGTTTAAATCGATACTTCTTAGAAGTAGGTTAAAAACTACTTCCAAGATTTGATTACATAGATAGATAGATAGATACTCTTTATTGTACACCACACAAAAGAAACAAATCACAGGAAAATAAAATACATTAAGAATAGCACAATTTAGGTGGTCTTATCGCTGGAAACGATCTCTTCCAGACAACCTTTAGGTAGAGGACAGTTGAATTAATATTGAGATTGCGGTGAAGTTAGTTAGTTACAAGTGAAGCTTATTAGCTTTTAGGTGTGTTAAAATCAACATTGAAGATGTTATAACAAGTGAAGCTAAGCTTATTAAAATAGTCAGTCATCATCATCATCATCAGCCTTTGAAAGTAAACTGTTAGAAATAGCCAAGCAAGCGGCTCTTGGATATTTGCATACTTACCGGCTTCCTGCAACCTGACTGGGTCGTCGGTATATCGAATATTTAGTACTACAGCAGGTACTTACATACATACTTACCTAAGTATTTTACTATAAATAAACTTGTCAGGTAGGAATAGAACCTATTTCTTGTCTGATCTTTTAGGTCCACTTGCGCATCTTAGGATTAGCGTATTTAACCCAGATGTTACTGAAACTATTTTTGTCGCGTATCACCGTAATTTTTTGATATTGTTACCTTGATCGATATAATGAACATTAAAAAATAAAATATTTTTTTTTTATCTTTATAACGATCGGTCGCTGTAAAAGGTTTAATCCCGAACTATAAAAACACGGTATTAAACATAATTCTATATGTCAGGTGGTATAGCATTGACAGAGACAGATAGATGTCTTAATCCCGTAATAAACCATAATTCGGTGGTGCGCAAGTGGTCCTAATATTACTAATTTGGGGGTGAGAGGAACAGGGAGTAAAGTTCCTCATCCCCCATTGAAAAGGGAGGATCCTCCGACCAGACGGGTGTTGTGTCTGGTGGGCTACTGCCCGACGGTTGTTGGTCGGGTTCTTGTATATATGGTTCAATCGCTCCGATAACTTTAATATCGCGATGTAGGATACGTCAGTTTTATATGTAGCGAGATAGATGTCGCTACATCACTCCCCTCCGAGACCGGAGGTCGATAGCAGGTTGATTCGTCCATTGTGATGCTTGCCGGGCCAGTGGAATGTTCCAGTGAGTCGGAACTAGATGCCGCATAGTTCACGGTGAGTCGGAACTGTCTGCGGTGATGCCCCAGTGAGTCGGGGTGATGCTGTAAATGCTCCAGTGAGTCGGAGTGGTGCAGTGCTGCGTAGTGGCTGGCTGCTGCGTCGACCAGGAGAGAAGTGCGTCTCTGCTTGCTGACCTGCCGAAGTGCAGTTGTGCTGTGCCAAGGTCGCTGAGAAGGCTGTGGGTGATGACCAGGAATGCGCGTCCGCTGCATGCTGGTGGTCAGGATACCCGTAGTAACCGTGGATGCTGGCTGGCTGTAGGACTCGCTGCTCGAAAGCTTGAGGAAGGGATGATGACGTCACGGTGACGTAGCTTTGGGAAGGCTGCGCTGACGTTCATGCTCGGGGTCACCAGTTTGGGGGTGAGAGGAACAGGGAGTAAAGTTCCTCATCCCCGATTGAAAAGGGAGGATCCTCCGACCAGACGGGTGTTGTGTCTGGTGGGCTACTGCCCGACGGTTGTTGGTCGGGTTCTTGTATATATGGTTCAATCGCTCCGATAACTTTAATATCGCGATGTAGGATACGTCAGTTTTATATGTAGCGAGATAGATGTCGCTACACTAACATAGAAAATGCAAAAAATACATTTCAAATTAATTAAGTGCATGACGTCCTTATCTATCCGCATTTCAATTCGCCATTACAGAAATGAATCGACGCTAAGGGAGTCAAAGTATCACATCGTGGGCACTAAAAGTGGCACTTTTAGCACTAAAAGTGGTGTTGTTTATGGCACCAGCTTATTTCCTCGCACTCAGTGGGAATTATTACGGTTGGAAGAACATTCTGCTGCTGGTAGTTTATTGTTTTGTACTAGCATTAGGCTGAACGGCCTGAATTTGGTGGATAATAGATTCTCGTACGTATTCGTTGTGGATATTGCGAGAAAGTAATTTTCTGTAGGTGCTCCAGAATAAAAGCTAAGAATGATATCAATTGTGTCAACGTTATCCTTATTTCCATATTTTTTTATTCTGGCTGTGATGTGTATTTTGTTGCTCAACTATGATCATAAACAAAAGAAACAAGAGTTTCCTTTTGTAACGATTTTAATTGTAAGTTATGCTACAGTCATGTCATAATACTTCAAAAGGTTACAAAAACAATATCAGACAGTACACTATACACAGGTATTGATGCAACGCATACCTCTTTTTGCGAATTGATTTTAATTTTTTTGGCAGACGGCGCCGTTCATCTCCAGTCATCCCGTGACCACGACCTATGTAATTGGGTCGAAACGGTCGGGAAAATCAATTCGCAAAAAGAGGTATGTGTTGCATTATTATCCGTGTTGTAATACAATATTCGGTCATATTTTGTTGGTTAACTACTTTCTAGTCTAGAGAGTAAGACTATCTGCTTAAATAAGAGTAGCCACAAGAGCTCAAATAACTTCTTTATTCACAGAACCTGCATTTAAATAACTACAAAAAATATTTAGCTATTTGAGTTGTATGGGAAGTTAGAATTATTATTGTTTTAAGATTGCGATGTTGGTTTTGTTCTGTGAAAAAAGTATTTTAGCAGTAGAATTATTAACCCAAGGTAGGTAACTAATTAAATACGAACTTTTATTTTTAAGTAACACTGCCTTGTTATCGATGCTTAATTAAGTGTAATCTAAAGTAAGTTTAACATTGTTTGATGAGCGTAATTATAAACTTTGGCTACAAACCCAAAAAACCTTCTCTAATTGAGTTTTCAATAAGTTTGTTTTTACGATAACCTTGGAAAAATGAACACCCTTACCGCAACTTAGTAATACAGTCATAAATTAAAAAGTTAAGTGCCCTATAAAAATGCCGAACCAGGAAACTGTAGTTAAATCATTTTACGGCTCAACTTGCCCTATTACTTGTAAGTGGGTTGGCGACAAAAAGTGCTTAGAATGTGTGTAAATTCATCAAAATACACTGTATGTTACAACAAAGTTTATGAGGTTTTAAAAGAAAATGTCCTATCACAAAGCTCTTGTGAAAAAAATCCAAAAAAAATACGACTAACTAAAATATATAAATATTGGACAACATCACATACATTGCTCTGACCCTAAGGTAAGTAGCCGAAGCACTTGTGTTACAGAAATCAGAAATAACGACGGTACCACAACAACTAAACCCGAAGCAGTATAGAAAAGTTCATTTTCTACATCGACCCAACCGGGAATCAAATCCGGGACCTCAGATATGTCGACGCAAAATCCGGCGTGCTTTTCCGAATTTGCAATGTCAGTAAAAGTTACTGTATTCAGAGGCCCAATTTCCTTGACTTGAAAAAAGCCGCAACCCGGTGTCGATCCGCTCCCAGTAACATTACGATCACAAACGGTATTCTCGTAAACCCAATAAATGAAATTTTAGTCCGCAATGCGACTGAAAATGGAAGAAACTAAAATTATTTTTTTTTGCTATACTTTCAGTAGTATTTGTATAATTTTGATAATTTTAAGTCTAATTAAATTAATAAAAAACGAGAATACCGTTTAAATCGTAATCTTAATGTCATAATCAGTTTTTATAAGAAATTTTACTAATAAACTGACTTCATAATCTCATATTGCTGTCTAGTCCATTCAGCCAGAATACTATACTTCCTACTTTCGTTAAAAAAAAAATACAACTAAAAAATCAAACACAAAACACTTACACAAAAACCGTTTCAATGCAACACGACGTTATTCCATTCTATTTTTGTTGTAAAGTACGTAAAAAGAAAACCTAAGGCTTTCGGAGGCGAAAACCGTTGACAAGAGGTCCTTATCGAAAGCCCTTCTGAAGACACGAAGGATGTAAGTTGGAGACAAATGGCGTAAGTACAGCCTCAAAAGACGTATGATACACGTTTATTCTTAGAACAATGAGTTACGGGTTAGAATTGAATAAATGAGCATCTTGGGATGACTGTACAAACGATTCATTTGGTTTTTGCTTTTTTATTTAAACGGATTTTTATTTTAATTTATGTAAGATGAAAAAATTTACAGTTGATTCATATATTACTTTTTGATAAAGATTCATAGTGTTTTTTTAGTTATAACTACTTTTCGTTTGAGAAATATACATACTTTATTTCTTCTCAGTAAGCCGTGATCAGTTTTGAAAAATAATATTCTTTGTTTCTTGTAGCCACGAATACCGTGATTAGTGGGTAAAAACATTGTTTTCTTTTTTTATGGAAACGGATATCAGTATCAGTTGATACAACTCGCCGTGATCCGTGGCTAACTCAATCTGATCCCGGGATCGGTGACTGGAGACAGACCCCGTAGAAGTAGGTTAAAAACGACTTCCAAGATTTGATCACATAGTTAGTTTGTTTGTTAGTTAGTTACAAGTGAAGCTAAAAAACTGTTTATTGATGTAGTGCAGCTGTAATCGCCTTTAACACAAACAACCTTTTTATCAAAAACGCGTAGAGGTATCACGTTCAAATTATTATCAAATACTTAGTTCTGTAATCCTTTGGAGTTTTGAAAAAAAAAACTTCTAATTTAACGCAATCAACAGATATGACCGGTTGTGCCGCATATTTTGACACCCGCAACAGAATCATCTATAGTACTATACTTCCCGTTGACCAAGAATCATGAAATATGTCAAAAGCAATGTTTAAAGAACAAGTCATCATTATCATTCGCCTGCCCTGTTCCCAAATCATCTGGGGTCGGCGCAGTAAGTTTTTCTCTTTCATGCAATCCGATCACTCGTCATTGAGTCATTCACTCCCTTCTCAGTTCTCAGGCTGAAAACTAAATTATAAATTTGTAGGTAATTTTTTAGTTATCTACATCACAAAAAAAAACTTGGAAAAAGCGGTACAAGTCTTGATACTTTATTGTTAAGGACGAACTATTTACATACCGACAAATTTGTTTAAAACCCTCTGTGCGCGAGGCGCTTCGCACCAGTTTTTGTAAAGTACCTACTACAAAATTGATTAAGTACTTTAACCTCTTCTAGTATATTAATCTTCCCACATTATTATCCCGAAAAGAATTAGTCACCGCAGCTTTACTCACCTTGAATTAACAAGAAGGGTCCGATAGGTCCCATTATCAGATTGGGGGAATTACCGGACTCGACATGGCACGGCCGATTTCATTACTTGGTTTTACGGGTAATTTTAAGGGATGATTTTGGGGCCCTTCTAATCGTGTAGAGCCTTATCTATTTTAGGGTTACCTAGATTATTTGGGGCATCGATACGGACGGCTAGTAATCCTGATTGATGATAAGTTTTCCGTTGTTTATGAAGATACAAATGTGCACAGACAGATCTCCAATTAAAAATATAATCTTGTCAATGTATTTAGTGCCACGGCCCATTAATGTGTACTTGTATTTATAACGGTTGTCTCAGTAAGAGTGCACTTTTTCATTTTAAAATAAAAACACTTATTTTTTGAGAGAGTGGTGATATTTTTATTGGATTGTAGAGAAGACTTGTTCCGATTAAATATGTAATAAAATATCCGGCAAATGGCCTCCATGGCTCTAATGTCAAACCATTACTCTTTTCATGAAATTTTCACAGATATGTGGCTTTATCTCACCCATGATGCGTTGGATCTCGGATTTGAGGAATCATCGTAATAATTAGGAATTGTTTCTGGTTTATTCGCAACCCGAGATTTTACAAAAACCCAAAGATTTTTTTTATACGCTTGAAGGTGATGTTCCTTTGTCAAAATTCGCTGCGTAGTGCTTTGCCAAATTTCAAAACTGCCACTTTCACGAAAAAAAAAAATACACTACATTTAAAAAGTGCACTCTTATTGAGACATCCTTTATATCTGTGGCGACACTATCCGTTGCAGTTTTCAAAAAATCTTCTCTTCTTTAGTTTTATGATTACTTGTTGTTTTTTGTTTTATTTATTAATCATTTGCCTCCTTCCAGTCCTTAAGTATTGCAAAAACGGAATTTAATAAAGACATGAAAAAATTCACTAAAATATCGTTACTTCGATTGATTAGTAAAAAAATGTGAACATTCGTCAACAAAAAAATTATTGCTAAACCAGTATCTAAATGTGTTTAAAAACTTAATGGTAAAATCAAAAGCTCTTTAGAAAATAAAATACTTTACCGTAAATTACGGCCAAAAGTGTTTTCCTTTATTTATACAGGAAGAATTTTTTTATCACCATCCAAATTTAAATAAAATAATCTATGAGGAAAAAACAATACACGTGTTTTTTCTTTTGGTATCGCTCAGTACAAAAATGTTGAGATAAAGCACTTGGAAATTGTCTAAACAAATACTAAAAGTATGGACACGGCACGCAAACTACTCTACGCGCTAGCGTCGACGCCTCTCCCCGCCCCCGCTTTTCATTGATGTTTTTACGATCCTTAAGTGGTTGACTTTCCCTTCATATTTTCGCGATAGTACGCAGCGCAGCGAAAAAAATGTAAATTAAAAAAATAAAAAAAAGTACGCAGCGCGCGGGACGGCGGAAACGCGGTATTATGGTACGCGTACGTCACGGGGTTGCGCGGGCGACTGATTTGTGTGTTTGTTGACACCGGCCGGCGCGCCACCGATGTCGACACGAGGCCGTCGGCCGTCGCGCCGCCCTCTCATTCATGTATCTAGCGTAATGTTTACGTTAAGCAGTAACCACATTAAATTAAAAATTATATTTAAAAAACATTTATGGTGAAAACTTAACATACCATTTTTTTTTATTAAATGGGTTCTATGAAGGATTCCTAATGCCTAGAAAAAATGATGTGTGAGTGATAAAAAAGTTTTCCTGTATTAATATAATTTTTACATAACTAAGAATTTAATGCTGCCCATAAACTAACTAAGCAGATGTAACTGAAGTTGTTATATGAAATACCAGTGCTAATATTTGATTTAGCTAAGCGATGTTGCTGACAGCGTGAAATCTACATGGAAATTTACTCATTTCAACGAATTAAGGTACGATTTCCATAACTACGTCAGCGGCAAGCAACAGTGGCAAATGACATTCACAGCTAAAATGATAATCTAGTGGCGCAGTGGTGCCATAATCCGCCTTGGGTGCGAGATCCCAGGTTCAATTCCTGGTAGAAAATTTAAGAACATACTTTTATTAAACTCTTTAAAATAGTAGTAAATAAGGTTAATTAGTCGTCTAAAGATTAGACTTAGTAACAGGCATTAGTAGAGGCAAATGTCTTGACTGATGTGAACTGATTATTTAGATGATATGGATACGATCCTTTAAAGGACATCGTGTGTGTACTGGGAGACGCTCCTAGCCAAACATAAAGTATTGTTTGGCACCTTATAATTGAGAATGCCAACCCCGTAAATTATTTTTGTTATTTTAAGGCGGTCTCATGCGACTGCTCTTGTTTTCTTGGCTGCCATTAGAAGACAATTAGTGGTTTGTCTATCTGACGTTTATTTGAAATTTATGTACGGATCTAACAAAATGTATAGGAGTATTAAAAGTAATATTTGTGTATTTATTTAAAACCAATGACACTATTCAAAATAAAACAAAATGAATACGAAATCAATTAATTCATTTTCGCCAGTTACACGCAAGTTAATAAAATCTAATATCGACACTATCTGACAGCAGTGTTTCTTGCCGCTGTCCCCGGAAATGAAATCATACCTTTAGGTTTTGTTGGCAAACCTGGCTGGAAAACTATACGTTATTAAGCGAATTAAATTGCTATTATACTAGTTACTAGTACTAGTAGTTTTCTCTAAAACTTTTACTACTACTGTATTTTTTTTATAAAACTTCCTTCAGTTTAATTGATAAATAAACTAACATTATTTTTTCAATCTAGGCAGATATTTCTGCAATATAAGAATCATTATTATATGTAGGAAACTGTGGATTAAGCAAATATGTCCCAGTAGGATATAATAAGAAAACTATAGACACAATCATCTTACAGAACTTGAATATATTTAAATTACTATACCCAATAACTGCCTACAACATTAAATGTTAGCCGAAACATCCTTAGATAACCGCAATAGTTTTAGTTGCGAGAGAAGGTAGTGGTTGTTATAACACTTTCGTTCATATAACGTTAAGTAATGTTATTATCAATTAGAATAAGAATAAAATAATTTATTCCAAAACCACACATAGTTGTGAACATGAAAGAAAAGTAAAAAATACAATTTCATCTTAAAATTAGTGGTTCAGAAATGGTCTCCACTCAGCAATATGTCAAGGAACCAAAAAAGTACCTTAACGCTGATCTTCCGTGGACACAATTAGCTATTATAGTTGTACGCTTTGGACCTTACTTCATAGTACATAAAGGTATTTACGGTTCTGTTGCTAACACGGAAGCCTTCTAATTTTTTTCATCCACGGTTTTGTACACTTAAGTTCAATAAAAACATCAAAAATATCCACGGCTTCAACTAGCACGTAATAAAATACTAAAACAGTAAAAACTTGATCCGTAGACTCGCTGAAACTTTTGTGCGTAGAATATCAAATTTTACCAGCACCACGTACGTTCAATAATTCATAGCACTTTCCGAGACGAATTCAATACTAAAATGTAACAGAGATTCAGGGTTATACTGGTTACGATGCCACAGTAAATATACTAACTATAGTATAATGTTCCTCTCTCCAGAATAGGTATAATTCTAACGTTATGCAATTCCGCCTGTGTTAAGCGCCAAATAATATTGCTAATTGTAGGTAAGAGGTAGGCAAGAGAGAGAAGCAGTGCAATAAGCCGTAAAATTATTAATAGTGAGTAAAATAACTTACGTACCTAAATTGTATTTTATTGTAATTAAATTAAAGTATGCTTATACTATATATACGTATATGCACGTAGAACTGATGGCCGATGGGGCAGAAAGGTTCTAGAATGGAGGCCGCGTACCGGCAAGCGCAGCGTAGGACGTCCACTCACAATGTGGTCAGACGACCTGGTAAAGGTCGCAGGAAGACGCTGGATGCAGGCCATTCCAACCGGCCAATCTGGAAGTCAATGGGGGAGGCCTATGTTCAGCAGTGGACGTCCTATGGCTGAAATGATGATGATGCCTATATACGTCCCACAGTAGAGCACAGGCCTCACCTCAACTATGAGGTGGTTTGGGCTGTACTGGTGGAGAGGTGTTGTAAGGCCAGTAACTAAACCCTAATCTTTATCAAATTATTATCATATTATTATTAAAAGAGCTTAATTTGGGCCTATTTACAGAAATAAATTGGTTTTAATTTCTATCTATGGTTAGTATATTTACTGTCAGATGTTGTTATACCACCCTAAAGCCTTTTACTAGGCTTATAATTACAGACTAGATATTTTACTGTGAGAGATAAATGTTTTTTATACAAAAACATGGCGATTATCTCTAATTCCCACCTTGTCTTCTACATTCATTCATTCTTCATTCGTTTTCCAATCTTGTTCATTAAAAAAAATAAAGCAGTATACACTTCATCAATGTCATTTTTTGTTAATAAAGTAACATCATACCATGTAACCTCCTTGGATACGAAATGATATCCAAAATCTCCTTCACTTCCAAGTCCATGTATGATTTTTAAGATTCTCCTCTCTTCCATTATCTTTAACCTTCAAAGCAATGTTTATTCTTATTATGTCATCGTGTTGCATCAAGTGCCCCAGCATATAATTTATCCTCCTATTTTTTACTTACAAACATTTATTGCGTAATTATTTACCTTCTTTAGAAGATCGTACAAATAGATATTTTAAAATAATAAATATGCTATGCGCCAGACTACACACCAAATGTCATGGTCGTAAAGAAAGGAATCCACATTTTTGTGTTATAAAATATGTGTGGATTCTTCATGGGGGTCTCCCAACGAACCTAATCCCGAACCGATCTAGAAAAGTTCTTCCTCTAAATTGACCCAAACAGAGAATCGAATCGAACTTAACAGCGTCATTACGTCAATCGGTTTGTCGTTTTTTATTTATCTCTATTTTTTAAGTCATGATATAGAGGGCTTCATGTAAATGTTTCTGATCAAACCTAGCTTACTGTGATAGATTTTTATATACTGTGGTTTTACCCTGGCACAATACTCGACTAGAGGTGATTCGGCGATAGTATGAATTTTTTATGTTACAATATTTTTGTCCTAAAGTGTTTGACGACTGTCCGGGTGATCCGCAAGATAATGACGATATAATTTTATAGAAAGAAAATGTAATATTATCTATATCTAACCAACCTCATTGTTCAAATTAATCTTTTACTGTCCGTAAACTAAGAGTGTTACTTTTGTCGCCGTGATTTTTTAGTCACTCATATGAAATCTTTAGATATCTCGAGATATCCAAAACATATATAAGGATTTAATGTAAGTGCCTTTTTTAGCCGTAACTTTTTGTCATTTATATAAAATCTATGGATATCAGGCCGATATCTCGCACCTATCTCGAGATATCCAAGGATTTCATATGAGTGACGAAAAAGTCACCCGTGCGTGCTAGCTCAACAAATGTATTTGAAAACAAAAGAAGAAGAGAGACAATGTATTAATTATTGACTGATGGCGTGATGTTATAATATGGTGAATTATCTTAGAACACAAGAGCAAGGTTTGGTGCTGGGCAGGTCAGTTTAGAAAACAATATTATTAGGTTTACTCGAGTAAATTTATCGACAAAATCTCATAAAATTTCTAACTTTGAGACCATCACATGGATAGTAATATATTATTTGGAACGATGATTTTTTTCCTAATTTGTTAAAAAAAACGCATTACTTATTTTAATTTTACCTTTAAATTGCTTTTATATTAACTCAGTCATATTGTTTTGTATGAAAACAGATTTGAAACGTTAGCAAACTATGTAAAATGTTTAAACTCTAACGTTTCGCATGCAGAATCTGTCGAGTTGTAACTAATTTAGCGAGGAACGAGATACTTAACAAGATTTACTTGTTACTATATTCTGTGACTGTAATTTTAATAAAAATTTATCGTACAATTGCAAGACAAGAAATAAGTGATAATGGGTCTGTTGGTATTTTGAGATGAAATCATTTAATTGTAACTAAAACTCGGAAAATTACAGAAACGTATTTATTAGCTTCACAGTACAAGATGGCGAGAGAAGTGTTGCCAATGTAATACACATAACTTATCAATAGGGCCAACAAAAGAACCAACAACCAGTCTCCCAACGCATGTTGCCCTTCATAAGTGCGAACGAACTTGAAAGGCTCTTGAGGTTCTCTCAAAGCTTTCTATAAACATACTCGAACTTCTACTGCTTGATATTATGTCATCATTATCATCGTCATCAGGCCTTGGAAGTCCACTGCTAGACATAATAGACATTTGGTATGTATAGGCGCTCTTTCGGGCTGTTATAGATATTCCAAAAATATAGCTTGGCCCTACTCTTGGACTGATTATTTTATTGTGTACTGTATACTTTTATTTACTGCAAGTGACTTTAATTGTATTTTTTTTCTATTATTACGATCGATTCAATTTGTTTTTGTACGCCTATTAAGGCAGATTTTAATTTTGTTTTTCATCATGTGTTTTGTTTTTTGAATTGTACGCCAAGAAGGCAGGACACGGTTAGTTCTAAGACAAACCCTTGTAAGACCAATGTACACCTGTGCTCCACAATAAAGATTTATTATGATGATTATGATGATTACGACCGTTGCGGGACTACATATCGGCTGGTGATAAAAAGAAACATGATCTCCTTTATAGAACTACACATCAAGCGGCTTTGGGCCGTTTGCATCCAGCAACTGCTTGCAATTTTGACTATATACTCAGTCCACCGGGTGGAAGGCCTGCCCACGGCTTCCAGTTCCAGGTCGCCACTCAAAACCTTTCTTCTTAAAATCTTTATCAGTAAAATGCTTCGGAACCCGAGCGAGCTCTAATCTTCTAGCGGCTTTATTATACGTCTATATCAATATGCATGCATTTCTTACGAGCATACTTATTCACAGCCTCATTACCAAAACCTGAGAACGCGCGAGGATTGTACGCGTCCCGTAATGAGTTTACAGGAGACGGTAAGCAGATTTGCCAGTCGCTGCATTCGGTTTCGTAGGTTAATACATTATTATACTTACAAAGATTTGACACAAGTATTTTGTTTAGAGAGAAGATCAAGATCTACCTTCAAAGAAAGTTCTGATACCTAATTTATTTTAATTTAAAAGAAATAGCTGAAAGTAAAGTGGAAAGGTGACTGCGCACCTATTAACACCACAGTAGTCAAAGTCTGTAGCCTCCAGAACCTCAGTATTGTGGCAGTATACACGCGGATTTGTAAGTAATTATATAAAGTCTAAAGTTATTGGTCTACAAATTAATGTGAGATCGAAGCACAAAACGCCTGTAAAAAATAATACAAGTGGATCTACTATGTTAAGTCCTGAATGTGACGCAACTATAACGTTTAAAGGAAAACGTCACATCAGCGTAGTTAAGATTCTAAACTCTGTCACCTGTATGCTGGTAATAAATCCATCTAATTATACCTACATTACCCCCCTGGAACGGTATAAGGCTCCGGAGTAGAGGCTAATTCGAGGCAATTACGATCTCAGCCCGTGGGAACGTGTGATTGACGGCGGATTTGGGAGCGTGCCCGCGGGCCTGTCAAACTGTAAATCTTGATTTTGTAATTTGTCGAAAACTACGCGATGGAATACGGGTATTTGAGATAGAAACAGAGAAGTTAAAGGAATGAAGGTTATTTTGGATTCACCAATAAACTTATGTCACCTTATTAATAAAAATATCTCGTCAGGCTTCGATAATATTGTAATGTATGTAATCATAATGTAATTTTTCTGTTGGTGGTTTGAGCTTGACAGAATTAGGAGATGAAGAGATTTCAACCACGACTAAAGATTGGTCAAACAGTTTTTATAGTAGGTATGTCACCATTATTAAGACATGTCTAATTTGTCAACATTTCAAATTATATAACCAATTAACTGAATTATCACCTGGAATATTTAATTTACCCGATTAGGGTCAACAGTATTAGTGTCTAATTAATTGTAAAGGCTTCATTTAATTTTGACACTAATGCCCACTAATTTGAAACTATTGGGGCTAAGTTGGTGTTTGATAATTGTGTTCACTGTTATGTAGACTACCGAAGACACTTAATTTAGTTAATGCTTATTTTCTCTGTTTGACTTCTAGTTGATTTGTAGATAATGCTTTTAGGTATGAAGTCTGCCATTAGTTCAAGTAATTTTAAATTTTAAATTAAGCAATTTGCATAGTTATTTTCGTATAGTTAAGCAAGATGGCCTCCTAAAAACCTGGATATCGAAGTCTGATCCACGCAGGAATAATGCCATACGCACTAATGATGAGTTTTTTTAAAATATAAAATAAAATATAAATAAATTCGTCTTAACGAGTGAGTTATGATGTTAATGAATGAGTTACATGAGTGCATATAAATTAATTGTATATAATCTACAAGTTTAAAAAAAAATACGTTTTTAATATTCAGACAACCATAAGTTGTCTGGTTCCTAATTAAATAATTAAAAAGTTAAAAAATGTCGGCTTTACAATTTACATGATTAAATACTATTGATTCTCACCATCATCCATTAAAGACTTACGTTTAAATTTCCTGTTTTCACATGTTATACGTTATAGGAGTTCATCTAGATTTAATCCTTCACAGCCTCATTCAGTATTTAGTAACATAATTCAGGTTCAGTTAATTAAATTTCAGATAGTAAATAATTTTGTATTTCTCATGTATTAATCACCATTACCAGGTAGTTGGTTTAATCAAACTACAAATTAATAAGTCAGAAGAGCTAAAAATTTACAAGCAATTTAGCCAGATCCATTGCAGTAATATTAATTATTTGTAGTAATATTAGTTGTTCAAGAAATACTTTTTACGGATTAAGGGGATCAGTGGTAGACACCGTAGCTGAAATTGTACTACCAAACCTTGTACTATGTATGTTAAATAAATGATCATGATGATCTCTTCGACCGTTTTCGGCCATGGCGACCACTTCGACTCCTAATCGGACGGGCGCTGGTGCACCCGAAGATGGCTTATGTAGCTGATCTTCGCAACGAACTCCCGTGCACAATATGGGCACGTCAGTACGCCGTTTACATATTTGAAATCTGTTATATAAATAACGAACAGACATACCTAAATACATTTATAAATATCCATGACTCAGATAGATTTACATCTCGTGCTCATCACACAAACTTTTCTTATTCCGGGATTCGAACCCACTCCGCTGGTATTGTAATCCGGGTCGCGGATTACTAGGCCAGACGGCTGTCAACATTGCAATCCCTTTTAATTTGACATAACATTTGGTTTAGTTTGAGAGAGCATTGCTTCATAAATCCAAAATGGCCGTAAAGTGTCGGTCGGTACCAGTGTTTGGACAACTGCTTTTCCAACTGAGTTTTTTTCCCTAGTTCAAACAATCGTTTTGATAATGAAAAGACGTCGGTCTGATAACCCTGAAGCGGTAGATTTTTTTAAAGTGTTTTAAAATAATTTTATCTTAGTAGATAAAATCTTAGTAGATCTTCACACGGGTGCAATGCTGATTACTAATAAACCTCGACCTCAGAAGCATAAGGTCTGATGTGTGCAAGGTTTTCAATCACACATCAGACCTTATGGTTCTGAGGTCGAAAAACATACTTAAAGGCCGGTACCGCCGCAACCGCCATGTTCCTGCATTTTCTTCATTTATCTTCGAAAATATTCATTTAAATTACATGCTGTATAAGGCCATATTGATCTATATGAAATGCACAATGTATTGAAGGTACTTATTTGGATAAGGATTAATGCAGTATTGCTTAAAATCGCAAAAATTAAAGAAAAGTAATTTTTCTACATTTGGAATCGAACCCGGGACCTCAGGGATACCGACACCAAGTCCGGTATGCTCGCCTCTTAGCACGGAGGTCGTCAAAATGAATAAGAAACATTTATAATTATGGTAACAAATAAGATAACTACAATATTATATGTATCAACATGGCTACATCGTAATAAATTTATTTCATCGCAGATAGGGAACGTCAATAAACGATTAATAAATGCCAATATCGAATACAATATTCAGATGGCTAGGCTCGATTTGATTGACCTAGATGTAAGTGCAATCAGTTTCACGGGTGAGTAACGCTTCGATGTATATTGAACTCTGGCATGTGAATATCTAAGAGGTATGAATACTGAGAATAAATGTGCTTGCAATGTTATAATGCAGAAGTAACGCAAGTCTCAAGTTTAAGATGACGAACATTTTGATTTATATTCATTTGGACATAACATCAGCCCACGTCAGTCCACTGCTTGCAAGCCATTCCCAATGCACACCACTGAGCCCAATTCTGAAGTTGTTCATTTCCATTCACTGCCAGCTGCTTTGCGTAGATCATTGCTTCACCTTGTTAGCGCCCTACACTGCGTTTGCCAAGTCGCGGTCCCCAATCAAGATCACGTCTACTTTATAGGTTATTATCCTTTGAGCTAATACAAATACTATTGATAGCTTGCAATGAGATGGTTGAGGTGAAATTTCATTATAATTATTGTTTTTAAATAATTACGAGCAATTCCAGAGATTATATTCTAAGTCCAAATAAACTTTGCCTCTTCATGTTTTCTATTAGTATCGATAGTAATCTTTCCACAGAAATATTAAAATCATAATTGAGAGGAAGTTAGCTCTTTTTTTAAATAAATGGGTGTTATCGTGCAACTTCGAGCAAGACGTCTGGTGTCATCGTATTATATATTCATGCAAGTGCGATTCTTGACGCACCTATTTTAGTAGTATCTTCTGTATATATATATGTTGTAGCGTATGCGGAAAGCCTTGCGTCTATTTGTTCCTTGTCAATACGGTGGTTCGATGAGAAATTGTGAAACCCAATATTCTAGATAGTGTAATAACTCCTGCTCTAAATTCATGGATTTCCAAAATGGCTGCCAGGGAATTTAAAGACTGGCTGGAAATGATCTTTTTTATTGAAAACTAGCAGTTGCCTGCGAAATCGTTCTCGTGGTCTTCATTCATAATGAATTTTCTGCGCAACCTTCTCCTGAAAATAATTAACTTAAAAAAAACAGATTTAGCAAATTTGTTTCATCCATTCACGCGTGATGCGATGACCAGGGGAAATAGAGATTCATTTTCATTTATACGTAAGTATACTATAGGTATTGCGTAACTTAAAAAAAAACAACATGTTATAACCAAAATATTATGTTTAATGTTTTTCAAAATACTTTCCTTTACATTTTAAACATTTTTTCATGCGATCGAACCATTTTTTGAAACAGGAGGACCACAAATCAGAAGGCATGTTTTCTACGTGCTGATTGACCGCTATCACTGCCTCTTCGGAGTTGGTAAAAGTAAAACCTCTCATCAAATCTTCGATTTTGGGGAAAATACGGAAATCACAGGGTGCTAGGTCTGGGCTATGCGCAGGATGGGTGACGATTTGTACTTTTTCGGAAGCTAAAAATGACTGTTTTGTTGGCCGTGTGTGAAGAAGCGTTGTCATGATGTAGGAGAACGCGGCTTTCGGGTCGTCTTTCGCGAACTTTTTCTAACACCCTGGGTAAACAAATGGTAGAATACCACTCGGCATTAACACTCTTTTGATCTTCAAGTGGAATTGTACAGATGGGACCGTGGTACAGGTGGTACAGATGGTACAGATGGGATGGGGATGAGAAAAAAAACGCGATCATTTTTTTACCAACTTTTGTTGGCCTGTTCTCATTTTCAAACACCCATTCACAAGATTGCTGTTTTTTTTCGGGTTCAAAACAATAAATCCCGTCCCGTTTCGTCTCCTGTGACAATGTCATAAACAACATTAAAATGTCCGTGGTCATACTTCAGTAGCATCTGTGAGCACCATTCCACGCGAGCCCGCTTCTGCTCCGCTGTCAGTTCATGAGGGATCCAACGACAGCAAAGTTTCCGAACTTTCAATTCTTCGTATAAAATTTTCTGAATTTGGCTCATACCAATCCCCAATAGTCCTCAAATTGTCTCATAGGTAATCCGCGGATTTTCCTCAATTAGAGGCTTAACAGTAGCCACATTATTTTCGTTGACGGCAGTTGAAGGCCGCCCTTCACGAAATTCGTCATGTAAAGAAACTTGACTCTCTCAAATTCAGCAAACCATCGCCTCACGGTGCTCAAACAAGGTGCTTCTCTCCCAAAAGCATTTTGAAGACGAGCGGCACAGTCTTGCGGAGAGAGAGAACTTTTAAAATCATAAAAAATCATCGCTCTAAAATCTTTTTGACTTAATTCCATTTTCGTTGCGTACGTAGAACTTTGATGACAATTGCCAAATCATTTCCCGCTAATTGATTTTTTTAATTACCTACTAAGAAGGTTGCAACGTTTAAAAAAATGTAACATTCGAAATTCAAATAGTTCCGATTAGCTAGAAGTGCAAATCTTTTAGTGTGCCCCATGTATTTAGGCTTACTTTCATTTAATGTTTTATATCTTAGTGTCCTTAGTGCCAAACTTTTTGCAGCATTGACATATTTTCTAAAAACGACAACTTTAACAGTTGCCCAAAGTTAATGTCCGTATTTACACATAGCAAAAGTTTTTATATCTCAGTTAGTGATGCTTAATTATCGATGGTATCTATGTCGATATCTGACCTTAAAAAAAGTTATACACGCACTCGGTAAAATTTTACTCTTTATTTTTCTAATTTATTGCTAAACTACACATTTGTTACTTCTATTTTACAGTTAGTTTGGCTTGTTTATTAAATCACAGGCAGTTACAGACAATTTTAAAATTTTAATAGTCTTACTGCTGCTAAATATATTAAACATGACATCTTCTCAGCATTTTGATGGTTTTAGCAGTTCATTAATAGCTTGCATTCTTTTTTGGTGCAGCTTATATACAGGGTATATCCCGTAACTTAAGGTTAACCTTGTAACCACATATTGTATACATCGTAGCGACTAACTTTTATTCCGACTTATTTTTTTAGTTTTTAGTCGATGAATTCTCATTCTTTGCAAAAGTCATAGAACAAAAGTTGTACACTATAATGTAAAAAAATTGTGGTTACAAGGTTTCCAGACTTTTGAAAAAGGTTTGACTATTAGAGAAAAATATAGAAACCTCGATTATGTATTATGATATAAGTGACAGCAGTAAGTACAAGGTCTTTGAAAAGACAGGAATAATAGATAGTCGATTTCTATCGATAGTTAAGTTACTATCGATCGATATCGAGTAGCATCACTAATAGTAATAAATCGGTATCGCTAGAGACGTAAACTACAACTTTATCTGCAATATAAAACTTTGATATTTATGTCCACTATTTTATGTGTCGCTAATAATGTCGAACGAAAAATATAATTTTCGTTTGATTGTGCCCGGTTGAAGTGATAGGTCGTAAATTGTATTGGAACTCTAGCTTTTGCTTGCGGCTTTGCTCGCGTGCGGTTTGGTTGGATACAGAAATTCGGAAAATCATATCCTTCGGGAACGTATGTACTAAATAGGTAC
This sequence comes from Anania hortulata, assembly GCA_963576865.1. Lineage (NCBI taxonomy): Eukaryota > Metazoa > Arthropoda > Insecta > Lepidoptera > Crambidae > Anania > Anania hortulata. The sequence goes on along the minus strand of OY756405.1, from coordinate 13,693,429 downwards.
TTTTATTCATGTTCCAAAACAAATCAGTTTTAAATGTGGAAAACTGAACGAATATACTTTCGCATTTATAGTTTTAGTGTAACTACATGTTTTAATATTGACTATCTTTGTGGATATTGCCTTGCACTTTCTTTATATAACTGTCGTTTTAACAAACTGGTAAGGAAGAGGACTGTAGATAGGGAAAGAAAAGGAGAGCTCAGATAAAGGGTGATAATAATTATTGTAATAGAATATTCACTTAACACAAAACAAACATAAAAGACACACACCTAGTCACATAAGAAAAAAACCATAGAGAACTGAAAAAGACTATAAACAATGCATTTATAAAAACCTAAAAAGTATCTATGATAAAGAAAAGGTCCGATATAATGACCGGTTCGCAACATCTCTCCCTCTCTTTCAACAGAGATAAAGGAGACGGGAGAAGCAACGCTGGGCCATTAGATCGGCAGTTGCACCAGCTTCTTGCAGGGTCTGCGTAGGAGCCCTGATGCTGTGGTGACCTCAGCAACGCGCACTATGTTGTCAGTACCCGGGAAAAGTAGGGTAACGCGTCCACGCGGCCACGTCCCTCGCGGCAGATTAGCATCGACAATGAGAACAAGGTCACCGACAGCCAGTGCGGGGGCTGCTTCGCCGGACCTGCGCCGTGGAATGAGTGTCGGAAGGTATGCTTTTATAAGGCGCTGCAGGCGGGATGAATCTCCATTTCACATTCCAGATTGCTGCGAAATCTTGCATTTCTGGGCCATAAAGCTGTCGTAGGAACTTAGCGGCACCGACAAAAGCTGTCCCGTTATCAGACCAGATTTGAGATGGACACCCACGACGCGCCGTAAATCTGCGTAATGCCATCAGAGCAGCATCAGTAGAGAGGTCTTGGACGACTTCTAAATGAATTGCGCGGGTGGTAAGACAAGTGTATAGCGCCACATATCTCTTTTCATGCCTTCTTCCGATAGTAACTTGGACGGGCCCGAAATAGTCGAGGCCGATAAATGAAAATGGTCGGCGATGATGGGCCAAACGGGCATGTGGGAGATTTCCAACAGGAGGATTTAGGGAACGGGCTCGCTTAATCTTACAAAAGTTGCAAGCATGCGCCACGGATCTGACCGCGCTTCTTAAGTTCACAATCCAGAATTTTTGGCGTAACTCGTTCACAACAGTCTCATTATTTGCATGGAGTAAGTGACGATGATAATGCTGAATTAGAAGTGTTGTAGCTCGATGCCCCGCCTCTAGAATTACCGGAAAGTTGGTCACTCCCGTGAGGTCAGCAACTGCTCCGATGCGACCTGACAGCGCCATCAGTCCGTCACAAGTAAGAATGAGATGAAGTTTGGCGAGCTTGCTGTGTCGTGGTATTGATTCTTCTAAACGTAGTGCGGTTATCTCCTCTCTAAAAGACTCTTCCTGCGATTTAAGCAGGACATGGGTTTGGGCAATGCGTAAATTTTCAGCAGAGAGAGAAGCAGGAGTGTTTGTGAGGTTGAGTTTACAATATTTGCTCTACCTCTCAAACGCCTGAAAACTTGCGCGCATTGGTGCGCACGCGCGGTTGATCGAATTAGGATCAGCCATTTGATGCGGGATGCATCAGCAGTCATTGGTATGAAAGGTGTGTTGGTGGGGGTATGCGGGGTGAGGTTATCCACAATGAGATTGATTCTGGCACTAGGTTTAAGCTCGTTGGTAATGAGGGCCCCGGAGCTGGTAATTTCAATAGGCCAGTCACTAGGAGACGATTTCATAAATTCAGGACCGTCAATCCAACGACTATCGCAAAACGTGGCACTTGGGTCTGCACGGGTGGCATCGTCAGCCACATTCAATACTGTAGGGATCCAGCGCCACTCACTTAGAGTGGAAAACTCCAAGATATCTGCCAGGCGGTGCGCGACAAAAGGAAAATAAGATCGCGCATCACTGCGCAGCCAACTAAGCACATTTTTTGAATCGGTCCAAAAATAACGACGCACTGGCTTATACTTGTGGGCTTTGCAGATCGAGGAGGCCAACCGAGCTCCGATCGTAGCGGCCTGGAGTTCTAAGCGTGAAATGGTAGTAGGAGTTAAGGGCGTTACTCTTGACTTGCTACAACTGAGTGAAAGATGCACATGACCATCAACAAATAGACGCCAGTACGCTACTGCCACGTACGCATGCTCGCTGGCGTCACAGAACACGTGCAACTCTCGCTCCAGTAACTCAGCTTCCTTCGAGTGCCAACGCGGAACGCGCAATTTGTCAGCCGATGACATCGAAGACAGCCAAGCCTTCCACTGAGAAAGCAAATCTTGGGGAAGAGCATCATCCCACTCAACCTTTCTACGCCACAATACTTGAAATATGATGCGACCTCTAATAGTAATGGGTGCGAGAATTCCAAGCGGGTCAAAAACACGCATTAAACTAGAAAGCGCATGACGTTTCGTGATTTTGTCAGGCAAAGCGGGCGAGGTGTTTAAAGCGTCCACATTAAAACCTATTTCATCAGTAGAGGGATGCCAGATAAGTCCTAACGCTCGCACACTTTGCGGAAAGTGACCTAAATCTACATGATTGTCAATACTATTGAACCTTAGCTCAGGAGGTACAAAGGCTAGTGCGGCAGATTCGTTAGAAACCCAGCCTCGGACTTCAAAATGCGCTCGCTTTTGAACTTCGATAATGTCTCTAGCGAGACGGGCAGCATCATTGGTGTTGTTAAGGCTACCAATAAAATCATCCATATAGGTGTCATTGACAATGGCGTGGGCGGCCTTAGGAAAAGAGTTCTGATGCTCTTCAACATTTTTGAAGGGACTAGAAGCCGCGCCAAATATCATAGATGACATCCTACAAATTGAAAGAGGCAAGTCGGGGGAGTCACGCCATAGAAATCGCTGCGCATCTCTGTCTTCTGGCCTTATCTTTATTTGAGGAAACATCTCGCGAATATCAGCGATCATACCTATCCTACCTTCACGAAAACGTAAAATTATTTCTAGCAGCGACGAAAGTAAGTCAGGGCCTGTCAACAAGAGAGAATTCAAGCTAACTTGTTGGCTGCGGGCGGCAGCGTCATGTACTAATTAACAACCCCAAAATGAGGTAAATACCACACAACTGGTGAATTTGAAGGCAGGTTACAAACTTCAGCGTAGCCTTTATCAAACATAGCGTGGATGTTTTGTTTGTATTTATCGGCGTATGCTTTATCCTGACTGAATCTTTTTTCAAGACTATTAAAGCGTAACAATGCTAACGGGTAACTATTTGGGATATCAAAGTCATTGGACTGCCACAACAAACCGACCTCGAATTGTCCGTTAGGTAAACGACTAGCAGTGTCTTCGAGAATCTTTGTAGCCCGCTTATCCCCCGCAGAACACACTTGACGTTTGACAATCCCAATACTATCCAACTTATAATAATCCTGAATTAAAGTTTCAGCTTCAGCAAAGGCATCCTGTGCCACACTATGGTTAACAAATGCCACTGGTTGAGTCCTACTTGAAGTAAATCCAAATACAACCCATCCTAGAGTAGTAAGACATGCGGCAGGTTGAGATTTGGTACCTTGGCGGACCTCTCTTGGAGTGAGCAAATGCCAATTGTCAATCCCAATTAATAATTTCGGCTCAGCGTTCTGGTACGGGACAACAGGAAGTGATAAATGCCTAATGTCATTAAGGCTGACTGACTGGGGTGCAATACCCAAAGTCGCAACCGACCGTGCACCAGAAATTTTATGAAATTGGGACTCAGAGGCATACCGGCCTTTAATAAAGAAATCAACATACTCCACATCGGTCAATTTGGACATTCCACCCATACTATCTACCCTTATTTGAGATTTAGGACCCTCTACGCCGATCCGATCAGATATTTCGCTATCGATAAAAGTGCTCGACGAACCGTCATCGAGAAGGGCGTAGGTGTCGATAGATCCCTTAGGACCACTAACTGTGACTGCAATGACTTTAAGTAATGCTTTTAGAGGACCATCGGAGGTAGCATGAGCCACGGTTGCAGTGACAGTCTCAGTGGTCGAGCAAGATGGTTTTGTGTCTGTAGACGTTACTTCAACCGTAGTGTGTGTACTTGTAACATTAAAATTATGTAACAGTTTATGATGTCTGTATTTGCAACCTACAACTTGACACAAGGTTTTTGGATTACATGATCTGTAACGATGAGAACCTTTTTTCAAGCATCTGTTACAAACTTTTTGGTCGCGAGCCCATTTTAGCCTAGCCATAAAGTCCAAAGAAATAAAACTGTCACAACTGTCAATAGAGTGACTTTGTTGACAGTATGAACATGGTTGTAAATAATTGTTTGAATCTAAATTTAATTTTACAAGTTTTTCAGCAGTTTTTTCAGAATTTAATACCTGAACCCTATCAAACTTTTTAGTTTGAGGCTGAACTGAATGAAAACTTGCCTCAGTCAACACGCCAAACTGAAATTCAGTGACTACTTCGTCAGTTAAAAAATCTGATAACAGTTCCAGTTTAGTTAGTGAACCAGGAGTAAAGCGTGATTTTGCAAAGTATTTCCAGCGAGTGCGCATAGCTGGAGACAACTTGAGCAATAAAGAGTTATAAAGCTCTGATGACTCTAAATAAGCCTTGTTATTTAAAAATTTCATAACAGAAACACAACGGCGCACACGGCTGGCAAAAATATGCAAATCCTTGCCTTCACTCTGTACTTTAGGTAGTGCTCGCACTATTGCAACCTCCTGCAGCACGATGAGCTCCGGGCGACCGAATTGCAGCTCAAGAAAGGCGATCACGTCGCTAGGGTCGCTTGCCGTTACCAGCAAGGCACCCACCGCCTCGCGAGCCAACCCGAACAACGCTGCATTTATTCTGGATAGGTTACAAAGTGGAGAGTACGACTTGTATGTAAAGTCGTATGCATTTTTAAAAGATAGCCAATCTTGCGGTTGACCATCAAAATTAGGAAGTCGACTTTCTGACTTATCTTTACATAAACTTTGAATTGCTTGTGCTAAAATAGTGATATCTGATGTGTTACCAATAGCCGGGTCCTGGGCACCGATACAAGGCCTAAATGGCGTCGGACCGGGTATTACCTCTGTAGGCAATACGACACGGTCTAAAGGGGCGCGAGGGCCGGAGGGCGATGACACTCGGCGGTGAAGCGCTGCAATCGCAGGTGTGGGCTTGTCGGGACGCACAAATTGAGGGGCATCTGCTGTGACAAAGCTAACTGGCTTCTGTGGACAAAACATGTGTAAAGGGGCTTCACTTGTGGGTCTCTTAGGCTGCACAGAGATTGGTACGCCTGTCTCGGCAGTGTGATGATCCGGTGCTTGTATTCCATCTATCCATATATTGATGCTGCGACGACTTGCACGGGAGCTACCATGGTGACTAGCTTCAGCTTCAATTAAAGCTATTTCTGCTTGTAACTCCGATTCAAGCGCTTTGGCTTCAGCTGTTGCGGCTGCACGTTGGCTCTCGGCGATTTTTCGATCATAATCCGCCTTTTTGCTGAGAATACGTGCCCGTATTGTAGCAGAAGACGAGCTCCTCGATCCTGCCTCGGAATCACAATCTGCTGCGAGGGCGGGATACACGATGGCAGGCGCAGCTACATGAGACGTGCCGGTGCTTGTTGAGAGTAAATTTTCTACGGCGGCGGGTTCAAGCGCAGTAACGTGAGGCATGCCGGAGTTCGGTGGCGGGGCCTCGGCTTTACTCGATCCTAATGCCTTAGTCTGAGCTCTAGTAATCATATTAGGTAATTATTATTTTCTTGAGGGAAAATTTTGGAAATGAAAAAAGACGATCGCGATGATATTTTTACCGGTGAATGGACCAAATTTAACAAACTGGTAAGGAAGAGGACTGTAGATAGGGAAAGAAAAGGAGAGCTCAGATAAAGGGCGATAATAATTATTGTAATAGAATATTCACTTAACACAAAACAAACATAAAAGACACACACCTAGCCACATAAGAAAAAAAACCATAGAGAACTGAAAAAGACTATAAACAGTGCATTTATAAAAACCTAAAAAGTATCTATGATAAAGAAAAGGTCCGATCTAATGACCGGTTCGCAACAGTAGTAATTATTTACCTAATAATAGTCTAAAAGATATCGCTCTTAGCGATGAGATGTATGAATGATACGTCTTGTTGTAAAAAAGCAAGTATTTTCGGGTCAATGTAGAAAAATAACTTTCTATACTGTCTCGGGTCTGGGTGTTGTGGTACCGTCGTTGTGTCTGATTTCTGTAACACAAGTGCTTAAGCTACATATCATAGGATCAGAGCAATGTATGTGATGTTGTCCAATATTTATTTATTTACGAGTATTATTACTTTGTGTGGTGTGCAATAAACAGTTTATATCTGTCTCTGTATCTATCCCTAAAGTAGCAGATAAACAAACAAAGTGAGGTATATTCCTAACAATATATCGTAATTTCAACAATTACCCTGTGGCGAATAGCCACTATCCCAGGCCAAAGACTATCTGAGAGAACTATGGTAATTGTCTATTCTCTTGACACAAGTTCTAAAACAGTTGAAGAATTTTCTCTCTCAACGTAATCTTATGATATTTAATTAATAACTTAGTTAGTATCTTGTACCTACATGTGCTTGTAATAACGAATAATAAACCCGTGTTGATTGGAGATCTAGTTTCCTTGGAAGTCACATACACCTATAGACGATTCCCACAACCCTATATTTGAAGGTGAAAGCATATTATTTTTGCGTTTAATCATGGTGAAAACAAGAGACAAGATCTCTTAGAAGAGTTTTCATGAAACGCATTTTAACTTTTCTTATCAAATCTAACCCTTCAGTCCTAGGTCATAAAGCACATCTTCATGGAAAACATAAAACGTCTTTTACGCTCTATTGTATGTTTGTAAAAGTACCTAAGTCATCTTTAATATCTTAAATTATGTTAACGACTTTCACGAAGTTATTTAGTGGATTAGTTAAAGTGTTGTGTGCTTCGTGGCATGTACTTTACGCTGAAGTTATGTTAAAGCAGGCTGTATGAAAATGTAATTTAAGTGTTCATGTAACGCTTTAGACTCGTTTCACGTGGCTTTATTTATTACTAGATATGCTATTTTTTCAGATCCAACATTGAATGATCTTATTATCGTGTGCAAGTTAATCTGAGCTATAATAAATGCAACATCTCAGTAAATAGCCTCATTTATTTTGCCACCTTGTTTACTTGTAAAAAAATCGGGATATTATTATTCAAAGAGCTCCTCTCCGTGGTAAACGTCGTTAACTTCTATTGCCTGTTATATCGAGGTTTCGGGAGGCAGACTTATCTTCGGATTTGTCTGAGAACAAGTCTAGAGATGTGCTTTATTTGACTTCAGGTAGCTAGCTAGTCAAATATTGGTCCATCTGTTCAGGAATTATGGATAGAAAGAGAGACAGACATAGATGTCAAACTTAAATCCTTCAGAAACGTAGAGTAAGCTTATTATATTATCCATCATAACTTAGAGTTGTAAAGTGTCCGTCACGTTATAAATGTCTGACCAATATGACCGAGCAAATTGGACATTTTCTCAATGTGACCGGACATTTTGGACATTTATTGTCACTAACGTCACAATCAATTCTATTGACAAACTATGAAAAAAAACAATTGGTCACAAATAAGTGCAGTATTATAAGAAAGACAGGCTTTAGTAGTGATAATCTATAACGAAATGAAATTTCTAAAATTAATTTATTTTTCTGCACGAACAAGCTAAAAAGCGTCGTATCGTTACGCGCGAGTTTTTTTTTTGAGTTCAATCCAGATTCAATTACATGTTTTATTGTATGTTTTTATTGTCAAATACTTAACATTTAAGACTTACTTTAGAGGAAATCTTCTTTTTTTAAATTAAGCCTAAAAAAATATGTGACCATCGTGACAATAAATGTCCAATGTGACCGAGTATTTATCATAAATGACGGACGCTTATAGCATATAGTCAATTTACAACTCTAATCATAACACATGCGACTCTCTATAAAATCTGTACAAAATTTTAAAATATTATATCCCTACAAAATCACGATTCAACGTTTTAAAAAGTTAGCACTTTCAAAGTACTTATATAGTATAATAATGCAGTGAGGAACTGAAGTCAGAATTATCTTGCTTTCCGTGCTCGCGTTTTATGTAAAATATTCATCAGTTTTAGTATAGACAAAGATAAGTGCAACGTCATTTAGATTTGATGTCGTGTGATGCCTCATTATTTTTAATTCTTAAAGACTCTGAAAGCAGCTATATCCGTGCACACAGCAGCTTTATGAGCGCGTCAAGCCGACTAGCGCTAAGTGGGTACGCTGTACGTCACTGCCACCGACTTTGATAGATTAAAGATATGAACACACAAGGAACGGTCGCGTTAGGCAACTTTACTGGTAATACGATGCTGGATGTAAGGCTTATAACTCACGAGAAGTTTTACGCGTTCGAATTGCAAGATTATAAAACAATACATTATTCTAAGAATCGGATTAAATCTAACCACTTATTAGGTAAAGATAGATACATGAATAAATTTACATGAAAAAAAAAGATGTTTAAATTACATCAATTAATATAAGTATTTGTTTGTACAAAAGGGGAGTAGCTCAGTTTATGGACTAGATACTCAAAGAGCAGATGACTGATTTTAAACCTACGCCTTTGTTGTAGTTTAGGGAGAACGCGCGCAACATTTCAGACGTGCCTCATCAAATGTCATTAAGTACTACTTGAATACAAATCATTAGATGTGAGAAAAATAATAATAAATTGAGTTGTAACAATGTTAAATTAAACATAAATTGAATAAATAACAATTATTAAATACACAGGAATGTCAAAATATTTAAGAAAAATAATGATACAGCGCACAAAATGTAAAAAAAATGGTTTAAAAAATACTTAAGTATCCAAACATTCGTGGAAGCAATAAAAAAATATGTCAAATTACTATGGCTTTAACAAAATAAACTCTTCCTTTGTCTCAGACGATTATTAAATTGCTCCGTAGGTATCCAGATTTCAAAAATTATTTTTTGATGAAGTAAGCATAGCTTATATATTGTATAAGGGCTAGATAACAAATAGACTCAGGTACCTTATATGCGACGTAAGCGTAAGAGGCGACTAATTCCTGTAGCACGAGATGGGTAGTCTACGTGCAAAATGTTATAAAAACTGCGCTCACCAACCCGCCTGCCAAGCATCGCGAGTATTGGCAATCCCCCCCGATGAAAGTCATTGGGGGAGGCCTGTGTTCAGCAGTGGACGTCCTATGGCTGAAATGATGATGATGATGACTTAATATGCCAGGGAGTCAATAATGCAATGTGTTTTTTAGTATCATCAGAAATTGGAAACGTAGACAGAGATTTTAAGTAAATTGTGCAATATCAAATAACGACTGTTGTACTATATACATACAACTTATTAATCAATTTATTACATCTTTTTGTATATGCCAGCATTATTTATTATATATGCACAGCCTAACAAATAAACACATTTGATGTAACATTGTCGATCTAATATTTGCCTAGCAAAAACAAACAACCAATGAAAATGTGCAAACATTGAAACGTTTGTTATCAAAACTATTCACTTGTTTATGTTTGCAAGTGTTAATGTTTTGAAATTGAAAAAGAACCGGTATTTTAACACTTTTATCAATTTGTAGTTTTTTAGAGTTGCGTGGTCCTCGGGTTTAGCTCAGATACTCTAAGTAAAGCCGTAATTTCGAAGGGTATACACAATAATCACGCCGGCTATAAAAAAAAATGTTTTTTCAACAAATACAGTAGGTATGTGTTTAGGGTTCCGTAACCAAATGGCAAAAAACGGAACCATAAGGGTTCCATGATTTGTCATGTCTGTCTGTCTGTCTGTCTGTCTGTCCGTCCGTATTTTCCGAAACTTCACAGACACTTTTTTCCGAAACTATAAGAACTATACTGTTGAAACTTGGTAAGTAGATGTATTCTGTGAACCCCATTATGATTTTCATACAAAAATAGAAAAAAACAAAATATATGTTTGGGGGTTCCCTATACTTAGAACTAAAACTCAAAAAATTTTTTTTCATCAAACCCGTGTGGGTATTTATGGGTAGGTCTTCAAAAATGATATTGAGGTTTCTAATTTAATTTTTTTCTAAACTGAATAGTTTGCGCGAGACACACTTCCAAAGTGGTAAAATGTGTGTCCCCTGTAACTTCTAAAATAAGAGAATGATAAAACTAAAAAAAAATATCTGATGTACATTACCATGCAAACTTCCACCGAAAACTAGTTTGAACAAGATCTAGTAAGTAGTTTTTTTTTAATACGTCATAAATCGTAAACCGTAATTTACACTATTAAAACATCGATCAAAGTTACAACGAACTACAAGAACTTTTATATTATGTTACTTGATTTCATTTCATTTCATTGTTCGATTTAGGGATCCGTAAATAAACTTATCACTGCTAGATTTCACAAGTAACTGAGTTAACTTGAAAATGTGTTACCGTCGACCCCATGCTATGATTCAGAATTCTACGGTTATTTAACCGAATCAAAAGTTTTAATATCGTTCTTGCATCAAATGTCGGATTTAGAGCTATATAAAACAGCATCCGATTCGACTTTGAGTATGCATTTACGAATCCTATTGTTATAAAATATTTAAATTTAATTAAAATTAATGAAGAATACGTTTATCTATTTTTATTTATAAAACAAAGTCGGGTTAGTCTCCGCCCCGAATAGCAGAATCACATAGAAAACAAAAAACGAATGTAGAGGCGGTACGAAGTTCGCCGGAACAGCTAGTTATAAAGAGTGTAACGAAAAGGTGAAATAAAAATTTAAGGGGTTATTCTACGGCTAAATTACATCAACTTTTTCTATGGGACGAACATCGAATTCGCAAAAAAAAAAAAACACTTTCCCATACTAAAACGCGACCAGCTGGCATCAGTTTGTATGGAGACGTCAATTTTTTTTTTGAGATTTCGATGTTGGTCCCATAGAAAAAGTTGATGTAATTTAGCCGTAGAATAACCCCTTAAAGTTTTATTTCACCTTTCCATTACACTCTGTATATAAAACAAAGTCATCATCAGTTACACCATTTATAAGTCAAGAACGGCTGGACCGATTTTTATGATCTTAGATTTATTCAATTTATCTCCACCCAGAATAGCAGAATAACTATTAAAACATAGAAAAAAATTACAAAGAAGAAGTACGAAGTTCGTCGGGACAATTATTTTAATAACAAAATCAAGCGTATTTCACCAACTAATTAAGCTCGTGCGGACTCGAGTTACCCTGGCAATATGGCAGTAAGGAGCAATCCCTGATTGCTGCCCGGTGTCGGGAATCAAATGGACGCGAATCCCGCGTCAATCTCACTAACAGTGTTTCATTGCGAAAAATGGCCGGGCCCTATGAATATTCCATTTAGGAGTTGCCTTTTGGCAAAAGCTCCCATATTCATGCTACGGATTGTGTCTCATTAACTTTAATACTTTCGCGCCATTGAGTTTGGTGTTGTAGGTACAGTCACCAGAATAAATAGTTATGGATATCAGAAGTTAAGCATCATACAATGCGTGGTAGAGCAACGCACAGATAGACATTGCTAATCATCATTTCAGCAATAGGACGTCCACTGCTAAATATTTGCCTCCCCCAGTGACTTCCAGATTGGCCGGTTGGAAGTGGCCTTTATCTAGCGGCTTTCTGCAACATTAGTCAGGTCGTCTGTCCACCTTATGGATGGACGTCCTACGCTGCGCTTGCCGGTACATGGCCTCCATTTTAGAACCTTTCTGCCCTATGTTCTACGTACTATATCTCACATCTCACAGACATGAAATTTTGGAGCGTTCGGGCACGAACTACATGGCAGTCAGTGTGTTTCAAAATTTCGTGTCCGTAAGCGATGTCTATGTGTGCGCTGCTTGAAGCTTAACTTCTGGGACATAAGTCTGCTAATTTAAATAGGCTTAATTGAATCTCTATTACATATCAAAAGAATTGTTCGACACATTTGGTATTCTGCTGCTAATTTAAGGCAAATGGTTTTTCAGTGACATTCTATTGAACTGCTATTGGACTATTTGCTAGTCTGCTCCTCAATCGTGTAACAACTGTAACTCTTTGGTGGGCTAAAATGGTATTCTACTCATATTAGAGATCTGAGTAATACTCAATTTGTCACAATCGTAATGGACTCTTAATTAAGTCTTGAAAATCGATCTATATCTGTCTATCTATATAAAAATATATTCCCAAAAATATGTAAGCATATCACTTCAGAACGGCTGCACCAATTTGGTTAATTCTTTTTAAATTGTGTTTGAGATGGTCAGGAAAAGGTATGCAGTTTTCTTGTTATTTTTTAAATTCGGGAAAAATTGAACATCCTTTTTCTATGAAATTTTTGCTACTAAATTTTTGCGCAAATATCGTTTTTGAATTGTCAAATTTAGACAAGGCAACGTCTGTCGGGGTAGGTATTTTAAAATAAAATCCATGGTCCATCATTACGTAAAAAGCTGCGCCCGTCAGACGGGTGCGCCACAGTAAAGAAGAGAATATACCTACTTACTAGGTCCAGCCTACTTCAAAATGATTCTTTCCCTGATTTCATTTGTTTTTTTGTTACCAAAACATTCATTAATTTTTAAATCATGGAAAATTTTCTTACCAGGTATGCAAGGGCGTCGCGACAAAATACTAAAAACGTTAATGCGTCGTTATCTGAAAAGTTTGGGTACCACTGATTTATATTATGACGAAATCCTAACAAAAGAAATACTATAGAGCATAGACCGATGTGTAATCGAAACTCTGTAATAAAACCGAGCCGCGACATCCATCGTCTTTTATTAGAACTTTCACTCTCATCTTTAAATATGTAGGTCCGGAACAAAAGGTATCGGAACAGACCTTTCCGAATTGCTCGTGTTATTCCGAATAAACAAAAGGCTAGTACAAACTCATCACACTTCAGAGCCTGTAATAAAATAAATAAAAACCCGGGATGTCCCTGGATGAGGCCGGGATGGCGCATTTCGGTCGGCTGCAGCTGGAAGACGTGACATTTTCGATATAGGGATGTGAAAGTTTATGAGTATTGTCTGTTATTATCGATTTTACAATAATATATTCCATATTACACAATGGTAACACCATAAAGATAAAAAAAAAGGTTTTGTCATAGCCACATTCGTGTTAGGGCGTATAAAATTTTATTTTGTCATTATTGGCCCACAACTGACACAATTTTGTTGTTTAGAGTTAACCCATGTTCAAGATATTATCGTGTCGTCATTTTAGCCTAAAAGTAAAAAATATTACTATAAAATCTATTATTTGTGTAATGAAAAAAACCCTAATTAACGACCAGCTAACTATTCTACGATTATCATAAAACATGTATTTAGAACCATTAACATCTATTTAAAACAACACTCACGGCTTCAAACGCGACTCCACAGCAATTTACTTCAGTGATAATATCGATATAAAGGTGAAATAGCCTGTTTATTACTTTTCCAGCTCTAAAGACCTTTGCCTTCGTAGATTGAAAGCCATTACAGCTACTCCGATTTCCAGGTTTTCTACTTGCACTTTATAACCTCCGTAATGTGATTACCTACGCCAAGGCTTCATTTAAAATGAAACAGCCTAGGAGTTAGGACAAAGCGACTTTGACTTTATGTAAAGCAAAATAAATCGCCTTATTTGCATGCATAAAGAAGTAATCCTGTAATAATACCTGTATTACAAATTAGGTTAGTAGGTATAAAACCAAAAATAAATTAATATTATGCACCAGACAACACCAAAGTCATGGTCTCGAAGTATGAAATTAAATTATTTTTTAACGAGCTCTCCATCTCTTTTTCTCTAACGCATCAAGTCGTCATGTAAGAGTAAAATGACTGGCCTCGTAGTCGAAATTAGAATCATTACTCTCAAATTAGAATCAGGGCGCAAGAAACACAGCGCCATTAGGCCGCCGTCAAATGGTTTGGTCTTATTAAAATATTATTGACATCATCCTAAATAAAAGCTGTTATAAACTACTTGTAACTATCATAGATATGTCGTATTTTAAGGTATAGGTACGTTAGTTACTTGATGTATGATACTTAGGGCCTCTTACAACACTTGCTGATAAGTTCCAGAGAACCTATCTGGCACTTTTTTGACAGCTAATTGTATGGGTTATCTGTCAAAATAAGTGCCAGATAGGTAATCTGGAACTTATCAGCAGGTGGTGTAAGAGGCCCTTTCTTTTTAATTATCCGTCTATGCAAGGAAAATATCAACTCGCACAACAACCTTATTTACTTTAGAATACGGATTAACCTCAATGTAGTTTCCATTCGAGAATTTTTAGAAAGAACAGTTTTTTTTTCGCGTTATCTATTTATAATCACAAGAAAATAATTGGTGAAATCAATTTTAACTATCAATTTATACACAAAAAATATATACCCAGCTGATACTATTGCCATAACTTTACGAAGTCGTGAAAAAATAGTAAGCTACCAAAGATTTGAAGGACAATAAGCCGGCTCAAACAAGAAAATATACTATCGATACCACACATATTATTAAACTCATATCAAATAAGTTTTATTTTTATTATTAAAGAGTAAGGGACACGTCTTAGCAAGAAGAGAAGATAGCCGGTAGACCGAATGACCAAGAGAATATGAAGGACAGTAAGCAGACTTTCAGCCTGGTGGTTCGACGATATAGTGCCAGTGGCTAGAGAAAACTGAAAAAAAAAAACTGTGAGAAGTGGCGCAATCAAAACAAAGCTTATACCAATAAAACATGGAGGAATTAGGTAGATAGTAAGAAATAATATCCTGATAATAAAATCATATATATCCATTCATTCCGAAAAATATCGAACTGCTTAGTATTAATACAGTCGCTGCCTTGCGAGATAGTCTTAAACAGATAATGTTAGCTATCACGCCAGCTCAGTGCGGGACAGACGGATAATATTATGCTTGTTTAAAATATGAGTTAGCTTGCCGCTACCAGAGAAATGAAATTCATATCAGTAGACCTTGTGCAAAAATGAGTATCCTTATAATAGTTTTCATAATTATCCATTCATTCAGAAAAATATCGAGCTACCCAACATCACTATCGTCGCTGCCTCGCGAGATAGTCTAAAATAGATTTGTAAGCTATCACACCGGCTCAGCGCGCGGGTCAGACGGATAATATGCTGGTTCAAACAATGCCTAAGCCTGGTTCTATTCAAATTGAATTGCGCCGTGAGGGATTTCGCCGCAAATTAATAAGGCTTTCTTCTTTGAGGGTATCTGTAACTCAATCTGACGGTTTAAAGTTGTCTAGTTATTGGTAGTATTGCAAAATGAGAGGCTATTTGCGGTGCAAGCTGTTATAAGTTTTCCTAATAGCGTCAGTATATTGATTGCATTAAAGGTGGATTCTTTTCGTGATTTTCTGTCGGTCAAATATCTGATCTTTAAAATTTTTTACTACTGTGAAACTAGGCAAAAATAACCTAACCTAACCTAAACATTAAGTAATTAATAATTTAAATCTTAACTAAAATTACAATACTAAATGTAAAGACTTAGAAAGGCAAATACAGCATGCAAAAATATGACACAAAACAAGAGATGAAATAATCTATCTCTCTATCTATCTATTCTATCTCTATAAAAAAGTTGGATTTGTTACACCATTTATAAGTCAAGAACGGCTGGACCAATTTTTAGTATCCTTGATTTGTTGAATTTGTCTCCACCCCGAATAGCAGAATAAATATTAAAAATCGAAAAAATTCACGAAAAGAAATATGAAGGCGGTACGAAGTTCGCCGGGATAGCTAGTCTATAATAAAATAAAGTAGGGTTAATTACACCATTTATAAGTCAAGAACGGCTGGACCAATTTTAATGATCTTTGGTTGGTTGGATTTGTGTTCGCCTCGAATAGGAAAATAAGAATCAAAATAACAGAAAATTCACAAAAAAAGTGGCGGTACGAAGTTCGCCGAGATAGTTATTTATACTTTAAAGATATTAATATCTATAAAGATAAACAGATAGATAAACAATCCTATTTAAAATGTAAAGAAATCTGGGTCTTAGAAGCTAGTTAGGGAATCCACTAATGACTTTCGGAATTTACTCAATGACATGGAATAAATATCACTCTCTATGGATCGGCTGAGTTTATTATAGAATTTGAATATTCTGGGATTGGTGAGTTTGGTTTCAGGGACTCTGAATTTGTTTATTCTAAAGCATGGTAAGCGTACACAAAATGCAAGTTTTTCTACAAATTGTTAACAAATAATTATAAAATGTTTTTTTTTTTGCTTTTAATTTCAGCTTAGTTACGCCGAAAGTCGTCGGAGTGCATCCGAAGCGTCAACATCTCTCCTGAAGATGCACGTGAAGTGGCGAAACTCGTCGAGGTTTTTATGTGGGTGTTGGATACTAACTTTTGCATTCATCTGTCTCGCATGCAGTTTGAGGAAGGGTGAATTTTGCATTTTGCTCGTGTTTATCCACGGAGTGTGGGTATACTAAATCAAAAAGATCACTGTGTCAAGGTTCGTCATTTAAAAAAAAACTATTTGAATGATGTCATTCAAATATATTTTTAAAATAAACACCGGAGACGACGTATGTTAAACCATATTATTGTCATTGTTTCCAAAAGTTGAATAGACACCAATAAAATTCAAAACAACAGAATTTCTTACAAAAAAGTTAAGTAACAAAACATGTCAGTTGGAACCTTCGTCAAAAATGATAAGGGATATTATAAAAGTTTAACAGATGTCAATCTCTTCGGATCAAAATTGGGAATACTCGTAATGGTTAAGTCTAATTTTTTGGCTTTTTAATTTTTTAAGATTTTAGTTATTAACAAAAAGTCGTTAAGAATAATTACATTTCGGTTCTTTCATACAAACTTCTGAGTAGATGAACCAATTCTAAAGAAATTTAATTCGAATCGCACATAAGTATTCAAAATAGGTTCATCCATTTCGATGTTAATTTATGATACATAAGTTTAAAATGTTGTAAAAAACTTGGTAAAAGAGGGAAGAGTGGAACAGAAAAATAACATTTTGATTTTATCTACGAGTAAGTTTACATTATCTATAAATTGTATCACAGATTCCAATTTATTTGTAATAACTTCTTCAATAGCACTATTGTTTCGATTTCGATAATAGTGAAATATTACTCAATTTTGAAAGCGTAGATTAACCCATGTCACAAGTTTTATTGGCGAGGGAACCAAGACCCTTTAAACCTGAAATAAGGGCTTGACAGTCACAAGCCTATGAATTTGGAATAACATCCCAAATGGTTATTTGTGTCTTCATAAAGATTGGTATACAAGGGATAGCCACAAATTAAATTGTTCATAATGAAACTTCGAAGTAACATTTGAATAGTGAATTTTTACATTCTAGATCTTTTCTGCCCCATCGGCCGTCAGTGTTACGTGATATGTGCCCCGCCACTGCCATTTCAGCTTGCTAATTCGTTGGACTAGAATGGAGGCGGCGTACCGTCAAGCACAGCGTAGGATGTCCACTCACAAGCTGGTCAGACGACCTGGTAAGGGTCGCAGGAAGACGCTAGATGCAGGCCGCTTCCAACCGGTCAATCTGGAAGTCAATGGGGGAGGCCTATGTTCAGCAGTGGACGTCCTATGGCTGAAATGATGATGATGATGAATTTTTACAAGTGTAAAATATTAAGGATATACAAGATATTAATGAAATAACGCAAAACCATTAAGGGGTTGACTCTACTGCTAGAAATCGCAAAATATTTTTTTTTCCGTCATCATCATCATCATCATCATTATTTCAGCCATAAGACGTTTCTTTCCTGAACATGGGCCTCCCCCATTGACTTTCAGATTGACCGGTAATACTACTACTAGTTTGTATGGAAACGTCAATATTCAAGGCAAACTTACAATTACAAAACTATTTGTTATCGAACAGTTCTGAACACGAAGGACAATGTGTATTGTCTTGCGCATATTTTTATTTTTCATATTTTATACCTTTTTATTTTGACGACTTTTTAATGGTCAAGTGGTTCGTGCTTTGGGCTTTGAATTACTTATCTATGCTGTTGCGGGTTCCAATCCCACAAGGGGTAATTGTTTGTGTTATATTCACTTGCAATTGTGGAGTGATAATTGTATGTCTGTCGGTCATCTAGACGTAAAATACAAGTTTTTCTTATTTTGGAGCTAGACAATTGGTGTGATTGTTGAAAATTTTATTAGAATTCTATGAGAATAACAATAATAGGCAGCGTGGGCAGGCTTCCCACCCAGCGGACTGACAACCTAGTAAGGTTGCGGGGAGCCGCATGCAAACGGCCAAGATCGGTGGCATTGGACAGTTAAGGGGTAATAAGGATGATAAAACAAAATAAACCTTTTTAAAAAAGTATAAAAATATTTTTTCGTTACATCTTCAAGACTAAGGTCCGTTGCTAACGTGTTATCCCATGTCATTTATATGGAGAATTGATACATAATGTCAGTCGTAACTCAGTCGAGGACCTTTAAGCAAAATGCAAACGTTTGTTCTTTAGAACGATCTGAGGGATCGTCAATCTTTTATTTATCAATGAAGGTAAGAAATAATATCAGGGATGAGAAGGATTTTCTTTTGTTCTTGACTTTCAATATTTTTATCATTAAGCTCGGGATTTAAAATGGTATCTAACTTTAGAAAGATAACCTGTTTTTAAGTCTCTAAAGTAAAAAATACTTATTTTATATAATGGTCATATCTATTTATATTTATTGTTCATGTACCATTCGTTAAGATATGCCTAGAGTCATAAAATGGGAATTATTATTGTAGGTAAATCTATTCATGAATGTACTAAGAAAATATTTTAATAAATATAAAATTTGTAAATAAACATATTTATTTAAACTGAAGTTGTTTCCTTTGAATTCCTTAGTAGATAAACCTTTTAGTTTCCGAAAAACGAATACAAATCCCTTACAAAATACAGAAAATAATAAAACAAAACCTCCATTCCTTCTATTCAAAGATATCGTTTGATTTACGATCTCGGACGTCCACTTCCCATAACGCTCTGGTTTTTGCTTATCCGGCAATAGATTATGGCCACAAATGGATGTTCGCAATGGTATGTCTATTAGGGAATGCAAGAAAAAAAGTATATTGCGTTTCCAGCGCGATGAGATGGTATCTGTTGTAATATGCGCAAAATATGCAATGTAAGTTTCACTATGTAAACATACAAAATGGAGTCAATAATGGGCTAGTTTTCTAAAAAAATCTAATAAGTCCGTCATTTGTATTACCAGAAAATATTAGACATGTATTTTTTTTTCTCAATTAAACAAAAACTGATTAAGACATAGTCCGTTATAGTTCCGCGTAACGTCACGCCTTGCGACACTTTTTAGCACGGCGTGACGTCACGTGCTCTCATTCCCAAATTTTGATGCGCTTTATCTTCGTCATTTTTTATTTGATTGACAACAGAACAAAATATGAGTCCAATATTTTTTATAATCTAATCACGGACTAAATAGAATAATATTTTTTTGACCCTGGAAACTAGCTTATTACAAAATATGTTTGATAACTCTCTTTTTGAAACTTTGTCCTTGCTCAATAGTAGGTAGTACAAGCTGCTACTGTCAATATACGTTGGTATATGAATCATTACCACTCTTAAAATAAATACAAATAAAAAGTTGCGGTAATCATATTATTATCTAACCAAAATGGTTACCACCCAATTTGCCGTGGTAAATACTCGTTGGTAGCTAAGGAAGGCTTTTAGTTAAAACTGTTTATAATTATTTGTGCTACATTATTTCGATCAAAAAAAAAATTTGTTTAAAGAAATGCCTCGTAAATCCTTTTTTTTTAAGATACCTACATAAACTTTATTTTTAGAGAAAAATATAGAAGTTGACAAAGAAGTTTTGGAGCACGGTTAAATAATGAAGACCATTTTGATGAACTACTTATATAAGTATCTTAAAACTGTCTATGAAAAGAATTTGCGTGCTTTATGCTAAGGAAACCGGAACCTCTTTCCAGCCTAAAGCCAATTTATTTTTATTAACTTCAAGAAAATACTGATAATGTTCTAAATGGAT
The DNA here is from genome assembly GCA_963576865.1 of Anania hortulata. Classification (NCBI taxonomy): domain Eukaryota; kingdom Metazoa; phylum Arthropoda; class Insecta; order Lepidoptera; family Crambidae; genus Anania; species Anania hortulata. The sequence continues at coordinate 13,673,200 of OY756405.1, read as the reverse complement.
CTTTCCCCTTTTTGCTTGAGTTAAAGAATGTTTTTCAGAAGACATCCTTTCACTTGTAAGATACTATTTTTATTAACGTAGGTACAGACAACAGCACGTCAACCTACCAAAAAACATAAAATTTTCTCAATTGATATTTATTATTGTTTATTTAAAACTTTATTGCACAAACTTAATAAAAGTGTACAAAAGGTGGACTTGATGCTAAAAGCATTCTCTGCCAGTCAACCTATAGGTCATACAGAAAGCTTGTAAAATTGATATTGATATCTACGTGTCGGACTTAAAGTTGAAAATCGGTTCAATGACCTTTAACTTTTTGGGTAGGTTTACCTGCCGTTGATTGTACATGAAAATAATATTTTAAAACGACGTAGTTTTTTGTACTGTTGTTTACAGTTGGCGTCGAAATTTTAAAAATAAATTGAAAAAAAGGGATCATATTTTTTTCAGTTTCTACCCCAGCAGAAAATAGAATGGTTCCTTTAACAGGTTTTATCAATGATGGCAAAAATAATACATTCTTGCTTATTCGCTGACCCAGTTCAAAAACCTTAGTAATAAAAATAAGATAACATAATTTTGAACTGTTTTCTCGTCTTATGTTTTTAGGGTGTCGTAGCCTAAGAGGAAACAGGGAACTAGGATTATAGTCCGTCAGTCTGTCTGTCAGATACATCAGTTTGTCAAGGCCCTTCTCATTAGAAACGCGTGGAATTATCAAGTTGAAATTAATATCAAATGCCTACATTTCCTTTGAGTTATTAATAAAATCTAACATCTAAGTCAACACAATCAAAAGATACGGTCGATTGTGCCGCATATTTTGACACCCGACGGAAATCAAAAGCTATATTTTGGTAAGAAGCAATATCATTATATCTCACGTAAACGAAAAAGTTCTAAAACCGTAAATTCATCATTTCAGCCATGGAAGTCCACTGCTGAACACAGGCCTCCCCCAATGACGTTCATTTGGGGGGGATTGCCAATACTCGCCACGCTTGGCAGGCGGGTTGGCGAGCGCAGTTTTTTATAACATTTCGCACGCAGACGCTGCTGCCCGTCTCGTGCTACAGGAATTAGTCGCCTCTTACGACACGCCTCCTGTTGGCGGTGAGGAAGTGTATTCTTTACGGCCGTCCCCACACGGCACAACCGTAAATTATTGTATTAAATATATATATATAAGTCAAAAGGTTTATTATCTTTTATGCTGACGTGACTACTATTTCACAATACTTTTAATAAGCAAACAAATTGGAAGGTTGGCCGGCAAACGTGACATTTCACTTGTCACATCAAAAGTGGGTCCGAATGACCCCCGGGCTGGACCCAAAGCTTGGGCTTAACCCGCAATCTCTTGGTCCTTTGACGGAACTGTGTTTGCGACATTTGTGCCGTGTACACGTTTTAAGCTTTATAGGGAAAGGGATTAGTTTTTCTGTTTAAAAATAATTGTATAACAAAGGGACGTTAAAATTCGAAAGTAAAAATGCCCAGATTTAAAATTATTCAGATTTTTACCTAAACAAAACGAATGCTAAAGAAAAATGTTTGTAAAATAAAGATGAAGAATATTTATTGCTATTGGACATCACAACGACACATAACAGAACAGCACACAAACAATAATTACTTATAAACATTATTAAATTATGAAAACAAAAATATTAAAAAAAACCGGCCAAGTGCGAGTCAGACTCGCGCACCGAGGGTTCCGTACAAACCTGTAGGTACCGTTATGAGTAAAAGTTCACCCATCACGACAATCGAGTCATAGTTATGGTATTTTTATTGCAAAATGAAATCCATAACATTACGAAAGTTAAATTGCGGTTTACGATTTATGACGTATTAAAAAAAAACTAATTACTTGATCTCGTTCAAACCAATTTTCGCTAATAGTTTTTATGGTAATGTACATTATATATTTCTTTAGATTTATCATTCTCTTATTTTATAAGTTACAGGTGGGGGGGACACACATTTTACCACTTTGAAAGCGTCTCACACGCAAACTATTCAGTTTAGAAAAAAATGATATTAGAAACCTTAATATCATTTTTAAAGACCTATCCATTGATACCCCACACGTATGGGTTTGACGGAAAAAAAAATTAAGAGTTTTAGTTCTAAGTATGGGGAGCCCCAAAATTTATTATTATTTTTCTATTTTTTTGTGAAAATCTTAATGCGGTTCACAGAATGCATTTACTTACTAAGTTTCAACAGTATAGTTCTTATAGTTTCGGAAAAAAGTGGCTGTGACATACGGACGGACGGACAGACGGACAGACACACAGACAGACATGACGAATCTATAAGGGTTCCGTTTTTTGCCATTTGGCTACGGAACCCTAAAAATGGCCGAACAGTGCCATTATGCGCGTCGCAAAGCCCATCGCAAAAGTACCTCACTCAGCATAAGTCGTTGCATACTACATAGGCCACGACGCTTAATGAAATTGTCTGGAAGTTATCAATGGCGGACATTCCAAAGCGGACTTTGACAGACCGGCGTCAAATTATTCAGATTTTGTGTGATCATCATACAAATATTTGCCCCTTGCAATTCAAACCCGCAACCTGGATAGATATCCGGACAAGATAGTTCGGAGCGCGAACCACTATTACTATGTAGTTTAGTCGGTCGTCAAATTATGGGCAAAATATCTTGTCTTGTCAAAATATTTTCCTTATTCATCCTGTCATCTCGTATTTAGCTTTCTCTTCGTAGGTAATCAGGTATAATCCATGACGTCATGACCTACAATTACCTACCCTACACGAGCGTTCCATATTTCATCCGCCCGCATATTGTCAGTCTCTACCCCATATGCATGTAATCCATAGATACAGCTAAACCACAATAAACGAATAGTTGGTAGGCTTTCTCGCAGAAAATTTACAGAACAATAGGTAATAAAATAATGTTGAAAATCTATTGATAGATAGATTGATAGAAACATTGATATTTATGTAAGAAATTTAAATTAAAGAACGGTGTTAAACTTCTCAATGCAATTCTTGCGCCAGAACAAGAAAGTGGGTTCTCAGTAGGCGAATTAGATCTACTTTCAGAACATAAACATTTAGGTTTAACCTAAACCTTAATATATATACCTTGATCGATACAAAATGACAAGGACGCCACATTGCCCGCACTGCCTAGCCAATTTGCGGCGTGAAGAACACAGTTGCATCACTGACACGCGGCAGAGGGTCTCCCACAAAAATGTTTTGTACGTTTGGACGTATAAACCTAACCAATCAAATAATAATTTAAGCGTCCTTACTGTCTCTTCCTATCTTATGACTAAATCGTCAGATTTATCTCCTTTGTTCTCTGAAGCTTAAGATAAACATTATGTTGAGTAATTAATTGCGTATGTTATTTGTAAGTAAACAATTACAAGCGAATCTTATGAGGCGGAACACTTAGCTTTCAGTTTATTCTAAACTTGCCTTTACACGCGGCGTTGCTTGCGATAAATGTATAAAAACCTGAGCTTTTCTTATGAACTGTACGAAAACGTACAGTTCATAAACATAGCCTAAATTAAAATCTGGAATATGGTTCCTTTAGGGTTTTAGTAAGTATGCTCACTCCATTGTTCATTTACTGTTTGTAATGAACTGTCATCAAGCGTGTTATTAGATATTATTTTAAGTCTATTTTATCACAATTGAGCTGAGACTGGGTGCTTCCAAGAAAAAAAAAATCACTTAAAGATCCATGAAGGGTTTACTGTTGCTACACATATTTATAACGTAAATTTTGATGCAATTAGAAAGTGGAAGACATAATACAAAGGGTTGCAAATGGGAACGTCACTGAGCCGGGCACAAAAAGAACCGCTAGGCCGAGACTGACACACAGTTGGCCGCCGGAGGAACGATGACCAGTGAGCAAACCAAATAAGCTTTTTGGTTAAATTATATTCAAATGAAAGCTGGTCTTCAACTTATGAGGTTAGCATCAGACTGTAAGATGTATACCCTAAATTACAGTGCTTTTCAAAGTCTCACACTTTGAAGACCATTCCTTTTCTCAAAGTTTGCAAGTTCTATAGAAGTACTTATTGGCTAAAAAGTAAAATCGTACAGGTCAAATTGAAAGATCTTCTAAAAATTTACCTAATTAAACAAAAATTTCTTGCCCCTAGTCGCGATGCATTTTATGTTTTTCTAACATCATTTGACGGTGCTTTCATGAACGACGATGTCCATAACAACCTAGATGCGACATCTAGGTGCAAGAAAGAAATATTTTATCACTAGTGACTCCTACAAAAATTTAAGGCTGCGACCGCGCCTGAGTCGACGATAGCTAATTAGCCCACAATAAATGCCAGATTATCATCCTTTTAGCTGATACTAACTTCATTTCCTATACATAATGATCTGACAAATAGGGACTTTTAGGGTGCGCTTTTAGTAACTGCCTTGCTAAAATATTATACTAGTTGACGTGTAATAAAAACTATGTAATGAAAATAAACGAAATAATTTGATTTTTGTGGAACGAGTAGATACACGCCATTTTTGTGCACAAAGGAGACATAGATATAAAATGTTTGGGAGCCCCTACTATAGTAGGGAATAGTAGGATGGTAGTTACAACGAAAGATAATAGATGGACAAAATGAAGAAGTAAGTATTTTAACCGACTTCAAAAAAGGAGGAGGTTCTCAATTCGTCGGAATCTTTTTTTTTATGTATGTTTAGCGATCATTCGTTACTGCGTTGACCGATTTCGATATTTGTTTTTTTGTTTGAAAGGTAATACTTTCAGAATAGTCCCATAGAAATTTGATTAAATTCTGATGATGAACTCCGTACCACGCTAACTGATTTTAGTATCTATCTTACCTAATATCTTTGCCAAATGTGGACCGATTTTGATGATTCTTTTTTTAATAAATAGCTTATACTTAAAGATACTATGAAAAAAATCGGAAAAAATTTCATCCCTAAGGGTGGAAAAATAGGAAATGAAATCTGTGTTTAGCAGTTAAATTATGTTTGCACACGTAAGATTTGTTTTGATTAGGATTTATCACTAAAATAGATGAAATAAGTTAATTTTAAGGCCAGTCGATGAGAGATTCAATGTTTTCGTTTGCACGGACTCCAAAAGTAACTGATTAGGTACTTAAGTGTTGAGATTATTTTTAGCGTTTTAGTTTTTTGGAGTCGGTTTTTTTTTAATGATGTTACGTTTCGTCATGTCAGCCTATTGCCCACTGCTGGACGTAAGCCACCCCCAAAGAGCGCCAAAAAACCACCATCCATCCACTGCCTATGGTTAGCAATCTTCCTAAGGTCATCGGTTTATCGAGCTGGGCGGCGTAATGTTACGTTTAATAAAGTTGAATATTAGGTAATTTAATTAATAATAATAAATGATACAATGAACGGGTGGGAAAACATTCTATGCGCATGACTGAACCCTTTCACGCATTTACCATTTTTAAAACACCAAAACGTATACCGTTAGGCATTACATGAACCAGGCCAATAAATTATCGCTTATCTTGTATCCCACTCAGGCCTGATGCGCCCCCTAATCCAGGGTAATGGGGCGGCCGATTTTAGACACAACTGTTCTCATATAAAAACGAATTCTTTTTCCATTTTGCGGCATTCCACGGAATAATCTTAAGAAGATTACACTGACTTTTGTTTTGAGGCCGGTTCAAATTGAAGTTTTTGGAGTGGAATATTTCAGATCAAATGATTTTTGTCGTTAGGTTGGTAATCCAGATGCTATATTTGAAATATAATTAAAACGATTATTTTATCTATTCAAAGAATTAAAATCTAATTTGAGTATGATTAGATATCACTGCATAAAAACAATGATTCCGACGAATTGAGAACCACCTCCTTTTTTGAAGTCGGTTAAAAAATGAGCTCCTCATAATCTACTGAATGTTCATTAAAACACGTGTTACAATTTCCTTTTCTGTTTTTCAAGCTAATATAAATATGGCTAATCAAAAAAATATATATCGCAGGATCAATAACTTTGTACAATTACACAAACAAACAAAAATTAAACACTTTTTTGTTTTATCTTAAAAATCCAACCTGTTTAGGCAGGTACTCGTAGGCGTAACACGAATACATGTAGTCAAGGCTTATCCTAGGCTTTGTAACCTTCAGAATAGCAATTTATACATGTTCACATGAAATCCTTGATATAATATCTAAGGTAAGAATATTTTTACTCTTGCTACTCAATTTGTTTTACTAGGTACTACGAGTAAGAATTCAAAAGAAAATTTGTGAGGTTAGGTAGCATTTATTTGATTACCCAGTGCCGAACAAACAGTTAACGAATTGAGTCATTTATTTTATGTACCTATTATTCATATACAGTGTCCAGTAAGTCAAGGATAACTTTGTAACCACATATTTTTTGTATCATATTGAACAATCTCTGTTCTACAAAAGGCATCAAACATAATTGGCATACCTAAGTTGTAAGTAACCTTATATAACGTTATTTTTTTGTACACCTATGAAACATACGTTAATCGATAGAGAAAATAATTACAAACAACAAATACTCTCTGACGAAATATCGTATATCATAGCCTTTGTTCAAAATTTCAGGGTGAACATGTAATATTTATTTTTATATACCTAATCAAATTAAAATTCTGAACAAAAACTATGATATACGATATTTCGTCGTTCGGTGCGTGAGTTCAACTCGCACTTAGCGAGTGTTTCTGGGTGGATTGTAAACAATCATTTAATTAAATTATTTATTCAAAAATAAATTGTTTTGTGCCGCTTATGTCCCGCGCCTTAGACACATAAATAATAACCTTCAGTAATCAAATATTCAAAACTTAGTCCTTTTTAATCTAACATTTTGTTAAGATTGTTTACAAGTTAACAAGTTAAACGGGCTTCACGATGTACGTGCTTTTCTACACTGTAATAATTAGGTAAATTGTATTCATGAATGCAATAAATGAACTCTGAACTTTGAACGGACTCTACACTAAGGAGTGACGAAATGGCTCACAACTCTAAAATGTTAAACTTCACCGTTTATAGCTGAAATTAAGGCTCTTAAAGTATTCCTTGATGTAAAAAAAAACAATTTAGGAAGCGATAAGTCTAAAACCCGAGATGAAACCGTTCAAATGTAATATGAGCGAAAGTGGATGAGATTGCGGAGGGTGCGATGGGCAAGTAATTGCGTCTTTAACGCACGGTGGGAGCTGAGATTGCCGTAATGCCCCCGGTTAGATTAAAGTTACATATTCTGGCTTTGTGAAATATTGGGAAATAAACATTTAATGATCTAATGAAACGTTCATCGACTGTTTTGCATGCGTACTGGTTAGAACTGTGGTAGCAAAGTAGTGGAAGATTCGGAGTCTCATCTCATATCCGAGGATCGTGAGTTTCTTTGGATTTTAAGGAATCTATGAACGAATTTATTCTATTTGTTTGGCAATAAGAAGAAAACCTGTACATTCAGATAATACTGGATAGGTAGCCATGGTCCAAAAATAGTCTGGTTTCCTTGTCTAAGAGTAACGAAGGTCTGATGGCAATCAGACCTTATTTACTCTTGGTCGATCATTGTCAAAACGATCCTTAAGATAAACAAAACAAAGCGCTTGGAAGAAGAAGAGTTCCTTCCAAACTTGGATCTGTTTTCCTGGCATTTCTGCTGTCTACGCAAGCATGATGCCTGAATTTGTTATCGTTTCTGGATATTTTTCTGAGCTGTAAGTAACCACGTAACGTTTTTAGTAGCATGCTTTTAATGGCTTCTCTTGTAACAAACAAACTATGTTATCAAATTTTGAACTTCGATTTTACCTCCTTTTCTTCTTATAGTCATATCAATTTATAATTTGTAATGTTATATAGTCGAGCTGATCTGATGATTGGGTAAGGAGGTGTATGGCTATTATTTGTAAACGTTTGAAGCGTTGACTCATTGATTCGTTTTGACAGGTTTTAAAATATAAATAAAATCAAATTAGTTTTGTAAACTTAAATAATTACCTACATTAAATTAGTAAACAAACAAAAGTCACTGATATATCGGATTAGCAAGCTGAAGTGGCAGTTGCTAAGGCACATAGCACGTAGAACTTACGGCCGATGAGGCAGAAAAGTACTGGAATGGAGGACACGTATCGGCAAGCGCAGCGTAAGACGTCGACGTTAGACCCACAAGGTGGACAAATGACCTAGTAAAGGTTGCAGGAAGCCGCTGGATGCAGGCCGCTTCCAACCGGCCACGTATCGGCAAGCGCGATTCTGGTAAGTGGTAAACTGCAGAAATTCATACCTGGTATTTGTTATTTTAGAAAAATAATGTTTAGCGAGAGCATTGTGTAAGTGTTTATTTGATTATGATTGAAAATCTGTAATTAAGTCTGATCAGACAGAACCCGTCGTAATTTAAAATAACATGGTTATGAATTCCAATTAACGTATTCACTCAATTCCATCGAAGGTACGTCGAATAATTTAATTAAAGTGAATCACGAGTAAACAATTAGCAATATTGAAAAATAATTGATTTTATTTATACCAAAGGGTCATTAATTATGCTTATTAAGGTTAAATTAAATAAAGTATGCTTATTAATATAAATTGAATGCCGATCGTCTGGTAGTGGTTCGCGCTTCGGAGTACAAACCCAGGCGGTTGCGGGTTCGAATCCCACAAGGGGCAAGTTTGTGTGATGAGCACGAGCATTTCAACCAAAGTCATAACGTATTTAAGAATGTTTATCCGTTATCTAGTCGCCATCATCTAGAATTATCTTTTGTAAGACCTTATCTTGTATCTGTGTTTTACAATAAAGATCTATAATTATGATTAGCCGATAGTGATGATGTTGATTGTAGCCGAGATTTCATGTCCGTCCGCGATGTCTATGTATGTGTTACTTTAGCGCGCATTGTAGCAAGTTTAACTTCTGATACCTATAGGTATCAGAAGTTAAACTAATATTTAATATGTTATTATTCTTATCTGCAAGCTTAAGCGTAGAAGGATGTCTCAATTTCCTTTCTGACTTTTGACTAAATCAGACGGTCTTACTAAAAAAATCAATTTAAAAACATGCTGTATAACGTACTGGCATTGACTAACGCGTGTTTCGTAGTTTCAGATCGTTACACAGCGTTTTCCAAGCACATTACATGAGGTGACTTGCCTAATTGTAAATAATGGCTTGTTCCAACGAGTCATTTATATCAGAACTGTTTTTGTTGTATCGATGTCCTATTAAGAATGGCGATAAACAATTTTATAAGCTTGAAAAATAGGTATAGTTTTAAGTAAGCAGTTAGTTACATGAGGCATGAATTATAATACCAAATGGTTTTCCGTTTTATGTGTGTGGGTAGAGACAAAATACTATGCTCATGAGTTTTAAGGTCTAACCATGTGAGTATAATATATACAAAATTGTATATATGCAATGTAATTAATAATAATACTAAATTGTTTTTACATTCGCACCAACTATCTGGCAAAAAACTAAGCAATTAATAAAATCAAAAAATAGTTTAAATAATACTGTTCAAGCTCTTAAAGCTTGGGGTTAGGCCTACAAAACAGGAATGACACGCTAAGCGTTAGGCCCATGACTTAGCATAAATAGAGAGTTTCTAAGTATAAAATATAATACTATAATAAACAAGACTTAACACACAAACAACTGATTTATTTAAAAAATGGTGTAATATGGCAAATTCTTCAATTTATATTTGACGACCGTTTGGTGTAGTGGTTTGCGGTCCAGACTACAAAGCCTAGCAGTTACGGGTTCGAATCCCGCAAGGGGAAAATGTTAGTGTTATGAACACAAGCATTTGTACCAACTCATGGATGTTTATAAATGTATTTATACAGGGTTATTTGTAAAACATCAACAACCTCCTAGGGGCTGATTCTGGTGCTCAAATACAACAACTTTTTCTATGGGAACATTGAAATCTCTATACAAACTGATGTCAGCTTGTGGCGGCTTAGTATGGGAAAGTGGATTTTTTTACGTTTTCAATGTTTGTCCCATAGAAAAAGTTGTTGTATTTATGCACCAGAATCAGCCCCTAGGAAATTGTTAATGTTTTACAAATAATCCTGTACCTATATCTCTATTCGTTATCCAGTCGCGTATAAGCTTTGGTTAGTATGGGGCTGATAAATAATTGGTGTGATATATTTATTCCTTTTTTTATTAAAAATGAATTTACTAAATCATGGTTAAAAAGTCGATAACATCGTCACTAATGCTCTTTACGTCACATTTATTTGTTATTAACTTTTTACAACTTAGGACTTTCATTTACAAACCTTCACACTGAGATAAAAATGTTGCCATAAAATATTTAACATCGGTTTTGCGAAAATTTTGGTTGGATAAAATTACTGCTGGTATTTTCATACATTAAATTCTTTTATTTCTTTGTGACATGGCGGCAGAATTTAAGAGCTGTTCAGTATGTAAGGTATTTTTTGGTTATGCGTAGAATTGTTTCCTTGACTGTCAAAAATACGACTTTCTATTTTCCAGGCTTACTCTTTTAACAAGTTTTTTTTTTCATATCACTTAAAGCTTCATTTCATGTTGAGTTAATTGTCACAGTTTCATTAAAGCTAATCGACGATACATAAGACTAATTATTGAATGCCATTAATTATGTCAGAAAGGTTCTAGAATAGAGACCACGTACCAGCAAACGCAGCGTGGGACGTCCACGCACAAAGTGGAAATTTACAGGAAGCCGGTGGAAGCAGGCCGCTTCCAACCGGCCAATCTGGAAATCACTGGGGGAGACCAACAGTGGACGTCCTTGGCTGATGATGCAGACGATAGTTCAATAGGCCCCAACCCTGTGCCAATCTGTCTCAATTTGTCTTAGCTAGTCGCCCAATATCATGGGACCAGTGGCAAAAAATAAACAAATAAAAATATTGAACAACATTACATACATTTCTCTGATACTATGATAAGTAGCTTAAGCACTTGTGTTACTGAAATCAGAAAAAAAAACTACAGCATCACAACACCCAGACCCGAGACAATATAGTTATAAAAGATATTTTTCTACATTAACCGACCTCAGAGATAGCGACACCAAGTCCGGTATGCTTGCTTCTCGGCTACGGAGGTCGTCATAAGTTACTTACTGTCTATATTCCCTCTCCAAGCCACCATTCTTTTGCTGCTTTGGTGCACCAGACATCTTTTCTTGTTATTTTTTTTTTTGATGATACACTATGGTCTAATTACCCAAGAAAGAAGAAAACTAGTATCTAACAACTGTTTTTAAACTAAGCATTATCGCCCAGCGATTATCTGGTGTTATCTAAATGTGGGTGTAAGTAGGTCGCTTGTGTATAGTAAACTTAAATGTGGTTGGTAATTAGGTCAATAGGCAAAGGTATATTTTTAGGATGTGTATAAGTGCTCGGTTATACTGAATAAATTACTATTCTAATTCTATAGAATAGAAAGGAAAACATTTATTTAACACAGACGAATAAAAAATAAAAATACATAACACAAGGATATCTGGTGTGTCAAAATTACAATTTTGTGTAATAATAGGCTTCTTAAGATATAATTCTGTTATTTTTTAATTAGGCGTAATTTATTAACGATTGCGTAATAGGGCTTTACACTTAATTTTTAGAATCCGTCAGGCAACGAAAATAAGAGATTTTTTTAAAAATGTTACGATGGGTGGTTTGACCTTGATAGAATAAGTAAGTATTATAAAAAAAAACGTTATGATTCCATTTTTAACATTTTATAGTCCGATTCTTCTTTTGTTTAATTATAAAACGGGACCAACAATTATATATTCAGTACAATCAGCATCTAAAAGTCTAGAAGAATATTTAAGAAAGTTATTAGAAATGTTTGCAGTTCGATTTAATACACTGCGGGTTATAGCCATAAATCGGTTGACATGCTACTTGCCAAAATCCATAAAATTGGTATATTTTTAGAGATCTGAACCTCAAACAGAAAAACGGAGCCAATATATTATCACTTTCTTGTCCGTCTACCCGACTGGCAAAACCTTTAAAGAATTGAAGCTTCCAAAGATACGGATTTTTACTTATTGCCAAATTTTTTTACCTATTCGTTAATTTATTGTTGCTTGAAGATGGAGTACAAACAATTACCAAAATGCCAGACAGAAATAGTTCAGGCTGTGCAAAAAATATATATTTACATCATATATTTTATACCTTATTCCGAATGCTGGCTTGACGTCGTGACTTGAGGGCTGACATGCGTGCCAATGATCTCACAACTAGAGACGCTCAAGACCGCGCGAAGTGGAGGAGTAAATCAAGGAAACCCTGGGCTTCAAAGCAATGGCTTCGGACGCAACCGGGATTGACCGTATAGATGAAGAAGATTTTATACCTTATTCCGAAAAATTTACAGTTAGATTAAACCATGACTAAAGAAAATGCATGACAATATTATTAACACATATCTAAGGCGCTACGCACACAGAGAAACTTTAGTTGTCGCAACTGTCAACTTTTTAAGTAGTTTACGGTGACTAAAACCAGCTAAGGCGTTAGGGCTTTTTTTTTAAATAGCACCTTCCTTCAATCCTTAAACAATTGTTTACGCTACTGCAATTTAAATCAACTTTTGAAATCTGTAAGTCGATAAGAGGGGTAAGGGTAGTCAACAATACACGTTGCCGGTAGCGGAAACCAGCAACTCGTCATCATCATCATTTTAGCCATAGGACGTCCACTGCTGAACACAGGCCTCCCCCAGTGACTTCCAGATTGTCCGGTTGGAAGCAGCCCACATCCAGCGGCTTCCTGAAACCTTCACCAGGTAGACAACCTGACAAGTCCACCTTCACCACTCTTCATAACTAATACAAATCTGTAAGTTGATAGTTTGGGAAATTTTAATCACGAATTATTGTATCTACCGGAAACAGTTACAATTATTTATACTCGTATTATTAAGTCGCAACTAGGGTTGCTATGTCTGCGCAGTTGCTCAACATCGTTTAAAAGTGACAAAATATCTAGTAGGTAACAGTAAACTAAATGTTGCTACTGTGCATAGCGCTTTATGTGTTCAAAAATAATAAATTGTTTTCACAATCACACCAATTATCTAGCCCCAAAGTAAGCAAAGCTTGTACTATGGCGACTAGATAACGGATAAACATACTTTAATACCTTTATAATAATATATCCATGACTCAGGTACAAATGCTCGTGCTCATCACACAAACATTTACCTTTGCGGGGTTCGAACCCGCAACCGTTTTTTGTTGTAAATAGGAAAATTCCCGTTATATGATGAAATTGGATAAAAAGCAAGGCATAGCATTTCTTTATCATTTCAGCCATGGACGTCCACTGCTGAACACAGGCCTCCCCCAATGACGTTCATTGGGGGGATTGCCAATACTCGCCACGCTTGGCAGGCGGGTTGGCGAACGCAGTTTTTTATAACATTTCGCACGCAGACGCTGCTGCCCGTCTCGTGCTACAGGAATTAGTCGCCTCTTACGACACGCCTCCTGTTGGCGGTGAGGAAGTGTATTCTTTACGGCCGTCCCCACACGGCATAGCATTTATTGAAGGGAAAATCCCGAAAGGCTCTCAAAATACATGATAGAAAATACGGTGGCACTGAACCCGTGTTACGCAAGTCCAACTCGCACTTGACCGGTTTTTTACTTTATGGATATTGCTCCGACCTCGGAACAAACTTTAACTTAAGTAGTGCGTACAGTCTATAAAAATCTTGCTTGTATAGTTGTCTTAGTATGCAGTATACGCTTTACACCACGGTGTTCAAATTACACGTAATAGGCTAGTTTCGTGGGTCAAAAAAAGATTATTCTTTTTAGTCCATCAGTTAGATTATCAAAAAATATTGGACCCATATTTAGTCTTTTGTCAATCAAACAAAAAATTATGAAGATAAAGCGCATCAAAGTGAGCACGTGACGTCACGCCTTGCTAAAAAGCGTCGCAAGGCGTGACGTTACGCGAAACTTTAACGGGCTATATCTTCATCATTTTTTGTTTGATTGAGAAAAGAAAAAATACGTGTCCAATATTTTGTGTTAATTCAACTGACGGACTAATTAGATTTTTTTAGGAAACAAGCCCATTTGAACTGTCTTAGAGAAGTTATTAAATTCAATCTTTCTTCTTATAAAGTGTTTAATCGTATATCAAATCAAATTAGTTAATTTGCATGAATAGTGGTCTACAAGTTGTTATAAAATGCCTGCACAGTCCACAGAAACTGGCATACAAATATTGTAATAAATAAAAGATAAAATAATCCTGGTAAAAATAAATTAAAATAAGCATTCATATCAATTAAAACGTCTCATAACATAAACAATTCATAAAAAAATATAATACAAAATCACATTCGTGTCAATATTCACGTAGTGGCGCCTATTGCTGAGAAGGTTTTGGGATCCTGAGGTGTTAAAACACGTCAGGTATGCGATGACCCGAAGATCAAGTGGTAAAGAAGTGTCTTTCCATAGCTTTGCAAAAGATAGGGAAAGGCAGCAAACGACGTGAATGACGATTGTCAAGAAAAATATAAAGGTTTTGAGTATGTCTGTTGACGACGCTTATCAGCGAAGTTAGTGCGCCTCGAGACTAAAACAATCGATTATTATTATTCTGTAACGAGAAAACGCGAGAACGAAGAAGAAGAACATAAACAACTTTCACTACAAGAACAATATCGAAATCGCTAAACAAAAAACATTATCTTCGAGAAGACTATCATTATAAGAGATAATGTAAAAAAAAACTAGTAATGACTTTATTGCTCTCGTGGGCAAAGTAATTAAATGAAGATCTTGTCTTGTTAACGTCTCTCGGTTGACCGTATTCTAAAAATGTATGTAGTGAAATAAAACTGACTTCATACGCACTGTTATGCAGCTAGTGATGTGCCGTTCCCGGAAAAATTACCCGTGCTGGGAATATTACCTGTATGGCGGATTTCCTGCCCGCATAAGTCCTGTACATATAGTCCTGCCCTGCCCGCGCAACGTTGCCAACTGCGTACTGGGTAAAGTCGCTAACAACCACGACACTGTGACGTAATAGCAATGCAATCAAAAGTTAAAACTACCAACGGAACTCATGCTCACGCAAAAATGCGATGCAGTCTCCGAATCGCCGATTTCGAATGCTAAAAGCAGTACGCGCAGGCTCTAAGAGGGCCAAAACTACATGGTACTTAGGTAGTACGAACTTTGTTACATGGACACCTCTATTAAATAGGGCCCATAATTATTATACCTATTTGAAGTCTTTTTGTGCAATGGTTTTAATGGGTAAACATTTGTAAGTTTTTTTTTCATTACAGTAATTATTAACGAAATTATACATAGCCAATTACTTTTCTCGGAACAGAGCAACACTGAACATTAATATCATTTATACCAAGCTAACATTATGAGTATTTACTCATGTGCTACGTTTACCGATACGCAATTACTTAGTTGCCTTTACTGTTATGTTATTTTCTAATTAAACTGAAAGGATGTTAGTATTTTTCCGTAATATTACTTTTCTTTTACTCAGTCATAAGCAGTATTAAATAAATCAATAAGTACTTTACATAAAAGTGTCCGATTTTTTTTTAGAAAAATTGAATGTATAAATTCCATCCATTCGGCTACAACTACCTTAGAACACTTCAAGTGATTTTTCCCAAAAATTCATTCGTTAAACATCAAGGTAAGAGGGTTCCTCACCTTTAGACAATTATTTTTACACGTTCCGTCTAAATGGGCACCGTATCCTCAATAACTTTTTATTTTTTGCCCTACGTGCGTGCAATTTCTTTTTTGCTCCATAAATTGTTGAGTGTCAATTATTTTCGTCCAGGCCATGTTTGGGTGGGTTCCAACGATTTTTTTGGCTGATACGAGCGGTTATTGCAGTAAAAACATGGTAAATGATAAAGAATTCAATTTGTTGGGCGTGTTTTGTGTTAAATTGAAAATTGGGAGAAACAGCGCTGCTGGGCTGTTGTATTTTTGCGCCGTCAGAAATTTGCGATGCGTATTTTTTTATGTTTGTTGGTAAAACAAAAATCTATTGATATTTTACCTTACTTTAACGCGATGTTTGCAATTGCTCAGATTTCTAAAAGCTGGCCACAAGTAGATGGTAATTTTATTTTTTAGGTTGATACGTCCGATCCAACAAAACTGTTTTAGTTGGAAGCTTTCTGACCCATGTTTTCGTGACGTAGGTCGCTAGAAAACAATAGATTTACATGAAATCTAAAGTTTACGAATTCATATAGTTACTCAGTATAGAATATAGAAATCAAGGCTAACGTAAGAAGCTTCTGTTAGGTACAGATAAGTATGATACATATATATTATAATAGATATAGAGATAAGTATAAAACTATTTTTTGAGCTCCATAATATAAAAAAGGCAAAAGAAGAATTCTTATAGGATCTTCTTTGTCCGTCTGTGTGTCTGTCTATCAAGACCCTTTTTAGGGTTCCGTATCCAAAGGGTAAAAATGGGTCCGTATTCATAAGACTCCACTGTCCGTCAGTCTGTCTGTCTGTCGGTCTGTCACCAGGCTGTATCTCATGAACTGTGATAGCTAGACAATTGAATTTTTTACAGATGACGTGTTTCTGTTGCCGCTATAACAACAAATACTAAAACAGAAAAAAAAAAATTTCTTCTTAATTTTCGGCATCCTTAAATATATTTTTACATACAACATTTTTTGCCGTTTTTTTTCTAAAATAGTGTATTTCTGTTGCCTCCTCCATTATAATATAGTGTCTAATGTTGTATAGAAAATGGCACGGATTCCGACTTGCATGTCGGCGGTTTTGTCAGGGACTCGTGGATATATCAAGTTCAAACTAATATCAAAAGACTTCGAATTTTTGAAAAAAAGAAAAAAATATATAAACAACAGATATTCTTTGACAAAAAGAATTTCAGTTTGGATAATGTAATATTTATTATAATAATTCATATTTTCAAACTGAAATTCTGAACATGTGAAACTGAATGTCATAAAATAATTTAATAATCTAAATTTAAAATCTGACAAAATATTGTGTAAAACTGTATTATGTAAATATGTTATAACTGGTTTGGTATCTGTTATTTTTGTGATCGAAAAATAAACTGATGTATTTATAAGGTGTTCATATTTTACACCGCTTCGCATGCGGTTTCCCGTCACCAATGGCAAGTATTACTTATTCCCAGTGTAACAGATTCTGAATTTTCCGGTTATAATTTCCCAGTGGCTGATCTGATATTCAGTGTCATTCAAATGTTATGACAGAAAGGTGTACTGTCAGTTACGTGTATCCAAGTGTAATATCGTTCAAAGGTGAAGTCGCCTGTAAGAAATGTCAGTAAATGTTATGTCTATCGATCGTTACAGTTACGACGGTTGCTTTGATGCTAGTTAAGTATTAAGGACAAAATTGAATGGATACTTTGTTTCATCATCATTTCAGCCATAAGATAGCCATAGGATAGCCATAGGATTCGTCCACTGCTGAACATTGGCCTCCCCCATTTACTTCCAAATTGGCCGGTTGGATGCGGCCTGCATTCAGCGTCTTCCTGCGACCCTTACCAGGTCGTCTGACCACCTTGTGAGTGGACGTCCTACGCTGCGCTTGCCGGTACGCGGCCTCCATTCTAGAACCTTTCTGGCTTCTGCCCCATCGACCGTTAGTTCTACGTGCTATGTGCCCCGCCCACTATGTATACCAAAATACTTTATTTACCAAAAAGTACCAAAAATTATAATGACCTTTTTATAGGCACATAATAGAATGTAGGAAGGGTAATACTGTTTTTTTTTTCTCTTTTATTTGGATCAACAGACAACTAGACACTATCAACAGAAAAATCAGCAGCTTGTGGTAAAATTAAATGTGACACAAAAATTACGTAGACAAGTTAAAAAAAAAAACAATAATTATTTTAAAAAACGAAATATCTGGTTAGCTGACGGCAGTTCAAATATTTTGATTATGTACTTAATACAATATTTGATTTTCTATAATCATTCAAGTAATCAAAGGCTGATGTAAAATAGCATGCTTGGTAAAGTAACTAAGTGAATGAACGTAATGTCTATTACTTACACTTATCTATCACCGACTTATGTAATAAATAAGCCTTCGCGTGCCACTGATAAATTTCCCTATCATTTTCAATTGTTTTTCCAGTCCACCACGGGTAAGCGGAACGCGAAGGAAGGAAGGAAGATTAGTTGAATTCGCTTTATATTTGCATAATAATGTTGTTTGTTATATAGTACTGCTATTATATTTTTTATGTATCACAAATCCATAGAACAATAACAAAACATTATACACATTTTCACACAAATAAATTGTCCGCGCACTTCAGAAGCTTAAAATACTCCGGACTGATGATTTACTGAGCACAGACACGCAAACATTATTCACTGTAGGGACTCAAGTGCGTAAGGGCAACGCTACACGTTTAGAAAAAAGAGAATGGTAAGTTTACTTTACTACTAGTAGGGTAGACCGGGCATAGTTGATTATATAGGTAGGATGATTAGGTGTCGAAAACTGGACATATTTGAAAGTGTTGCATCATTAAACTAACTTTAAGCACGATAATGCAATGCCGTGTGTCCGGCGATTGAAAAAAAAGAAACGTCTTTTCACACCCAGTTGAATAATGCAACACTTTTAAATAAATCAGTTAGGCAACCTAGAACAATAGTCTACTATCCCCGGTCTCCCCTACTCTACAATGTTTTTTTTTATTTTTTATTTTATTTATTAGGTTCTCTAACAGTTACAACACTTATACATTAAAAGAAAATACAAATTCCAACATGTTTTTGACTAAGTACATAACTAATTATAGGGGAACACATCATGCTTCTTATTATAATTACTTATCTGCTATATGTTATGATATATATTATGTTGAAGTGGGTAAGCCACATTTGCCGAATAATCGACAGTAGATGAGCCAGGAAGGAGTGGAAGCCTAGATCTAGACGTGGACCGGCAACGCTAGGTGGACTGACGACCTAGTGATAGTGTCGAGGAGGGTAAGAATGCAGAAGGCCCAAGATTGTTTATACCTAATAGCGTGCTATAGAGAATATCTATACAGGGTTACATTGCAAAGGAATGCCAAATTTTTAGGAGTGGCTTAGAATCAGTAACCTAATCGAACTATGCAAAGAAGAATATTTTTTTGTTCACATTTAATTATTTCTGTTCGCTGTTGAAAATCGTACGCGTGGATAATTTAACTCGTTCATAAAAAAACGCACTGTACTCGTATGTGCACTGCGTAAGGTCCTTGTTGGCTCGCCGTACTGACGCCTCTGATGACTGACCCTAATAAGAAGTGGACCTACTGCCAGTCAACTCTTCTGTGATAACTCCATTCCGTTCTCGCCAAACTGAATAACTTCCCAATAACTTTATTAATTCAAAATTAATGCTTTGATTTCTGTAATCCCCTTTTGAATATCCTGAAAGGATTTCAGTTTCGTTTAATTTATTTAGGGGTTTGTTTTCGGATGGCGTAATCGATATTAATAATATCCTTGAAGGAATTTTGTCATGAATTTAACTGATTCAAACAAAAAAACCGGCAAAGTGCGAGTGGGACTCGCACACGGAGGTTTTCGCACCATTGTATAATATTCTGTGAATATTTCAAGCGTCTACCTGTTGCTGTTATTAATATCAAACAAAAAATAACACGTTTATTGTATAGGGGCCCCACTTAAATATTTATTTATTCTGTTTTTAGTATTTGTTAGTGGCAACAGAAAACATCATCTGTGAAAATTTCAACTGTCTTACTATCACAGTTTATGAGACACAGCCTGGTGACAGATAGACAGACAGACAGACAGACAGACAAACAGACGGACAGTGGAGTCTTAGTAATAGGGTCCCGTTTATACCATTTGGGTACGGAACCCTAAAACATTGCTTGATTGATATGACAGGTAAAACAAAACGGGAATGGTGTGGAAAGATCGCACTTATGTGTAGCTACAGTTCCTTGTAATGTAATGATAATATACATTCTTGGTAGAATAGGTAAGCTTACACCATCGTATCGTATATAAATCATCATCATTTCAACCCTCTCCACGAGCGCAGTTTTTTTATAAGATTTCACACGCAGACGCTGCTGCCGTCATGTGCTATAGGAATTAGTCGCGACTTACGACACGCCTCCTGTTGGCGGTGGGGAAGTGTATTCCCTACGGCCGTCCCTACACGGCACGGTATATACAGGTGTCCAATAACTCAAGTATAACCATGTAACCACATTATACTATACATTGGTATACAACTTTTGTTTTATGACTTTTGCAATTTTACGTGAAAATTTACAGACTTCCCATGCATATACAGCAGATTAAATATGAATAGAAATACAATTTTTTTTTTACATATTTTCAAAAGTCATAGAACATAGTCATAGATGATGTATAGAATATGTACTTAAAAGCTTATCCTTTAGTTACAGAACACCCTGTATTTGAATACTTCAAAACACAAACAACGTAACAAAAAAATGCAATTCACCAACAATTTCTGATTTACAAAAAACTTTGGTAGGTACTGGAAGACAGATAATGATAATCGCAGAAACACCTTTAACCAATATGCTGACAAGACTAATGACCTGGTAACGAAGCAAGAAATTAACATCCCTGTGTTAGAAGGTACCAGATAATTAATTTTGCTAGAGACGTCTCCTATAACAAACAGATCCGAGCCAATTTAGAAGACAACCAACAGTTTAGAGGTATAGCAGACTATGTTTTTTGTCGGGATCAGCACGCCTATTATTTTTTTCAACAGGGAAATAAACCGGAGTCTTGTTCTGTTTAGGATTATTCCACCATTATCACTACTTTAATCGAGTTGTCAAAATATGGTATCAATATAAATCAAGTTATAATTCTCAAAAGATTTAAGCTGATTAATAATTCAAAAAGTCAATGAGGGTTTTGCCAGCTAGATGGCTATAATTCCCTCAATGGAGGCAAAGCGATCCCCATTGTTATAATGTGATTTATAATGGAGTAACTTTTATTCGCTGGTTGAAGGATGAATTTAAAATTTAAAGAGAACCATTTAGTTTAAGGTGTCCTTTGCGAATAGAATAAGAGAGTTTTTTCGGGCTAGATTTACAATAATCAACATCATCAGACGTCTAGACGTGTGACTCCACTGTGGAAATGGTCCGTTTGCATCCAGCGGCCGCTCGCAAACCTTGACTAGGTCGTCAGTCCACCGCGTGGAAGACCTTAACATCATTAAGAGTATACTGCATCGTTGCTGCATCACGTTTTGGCGACTGTCTGGGATTGATTGTTAGTATACGCGACCGGCGACTTGGCGACTGCATTGCGTTTTGGCGACTCTCTGCAATCGATTGCTAGCGTACGCAAGCGGCGACTTGGCGACTAAACATTTTTGTTGTATTGAATCAGACAATAAGTATTTTTATAATGAAATTTGCATTTGCAATTGCTTTAATAATGGCTGAACAGACGGAATATTTTTTATATGATCATCTTCAGTGTGCTCTACTTAAAAGCAAATATATTTTATTTCATTTCATTTTATTACGCAACTGGTGACTGGGCGACTGCATCGCGTTTTGGTGTCTCACTGCGATCTATCTCCAGGATCCGCTATCGGCGACTTAGCGACTGTATTGCGTTTTAGCGACTCTGCGATCGATCTTCGTGATATTTTGATCAAGATTGATTTCCATTTGCTGTTGTCTGATGTAACGAAACGGTAACTGAGGTACTATTTCTAAACTTGAATACACAGAACACAGAGATGCATAAACTTTTTTATTTTCTTTGGATTCCGGAACCAATAAGATTATATATATATATATATATATATATATATATTAGACAACATCACATACATTGCTCTGATCCTATGTTATGCAACTTAAGCACATGTGTTACAGAAATCAGAAACAACGACAGTCGTTAAATATTTAGGAATTTAGTATACTTGCTTCATGGATACACTTATTTTTTTACAAAATCAAATTAAACTTTAATTTTAAAGTCTACAAAGCTATAAATTAGTCAATACCAGATAATTCTTTTGCGCTCAGTTCGCGAAGCTTCGTGTAATGTTCATACCAATTCCAGTTAAAATTTACGACCTACGGGAATGATATTGGGTGCCCCGTTCAGAATTTATTTGAATTGTGCACATCATTATGAAAATTTATTTTCTCGTTTTATCTGTTAATATACAGAGTTTAATCTTTTAGTGTGTTTAGGCAATTATTCTATAAATATAAGAGATATAAAGGAATGAAAACACTTTAAATAGGTACCAAAAATATGTTAACATATATATTTTTTTCTTAAATTAATCTTCTAGTTTTGAACCTTATTTAAATACTGGACTTTACTCTGATCTTATGGTAAGTAGCACGTGTGATACAGAAATCAGAAACAACGACAGTACCACAACACCCAGACCCGAGGCAATATAGAAAAGTTATTTTTCTACGTTGACTGACCGGGGATCAAATACGAGACCTCAGAGACAGCGACACTAAGTCCGGTATGCTCACCTCTCGGCTACGGAGGTCGTCTAAATTATATGCTTCTATACATTATTATATTCTTTAAGTTTTGTGCGAAAAATAATTTAAATTTTATTTTTATCGGTCGACCGGTACTATATTTTATTGGGATGGGATTTAAAACATTACTCGTATTTATTGTATTGTAAATTATTTGAACAGCCATCAATTTGGCTAAAGCATCCTATTGGGAATTTGCGGCTTTACGTTATATCAAGTATATGGCTAACATTGCGTTATTTACCGCGTTATGCGTTTAGGATTATATCATTAGGATTTAATATTATTTCAAAAAATAATTCAAAGGGCAAAGTCTTCTTTAGTCGTTTTTTTCACGAACAATTTTGGTCAATTTTTTTAACTGAATTTTGACTGGTATGTATTTATTCCAATTCTTTATTTTAGGCATTTAGCCCACAATATTATTAAATTATTTCAACTATCACATACCAATTAGCTAGCCCCAAACTAAGCAAAGCTTGTACTATGGCGACTAGATAACGGATAAACATACTTAAATACATTTATAAACGTGCATGACTTAGGTAAAAATGCTCGTGCTCATCACACAAACATTTGCCACTCGCCGGATTCGAACCCGCAACCGGTGGTTTTGTAGTCCGGAGTGCAAACCACTACACCAGATGGTCGTCATAAAATTAGTAACATAACTTTAAAACTAGTGTTAGTGACTACAACTTTTATTTCCACCTTTTAAATACCTTATGGACTGATTGTCATTGATTATTTTCATGTGTTTCCTGTTTCCTTTCTGTTTTTTTTTCTCCTTCTTTTCTCTCTCTAGACTCTCTTTTCCCATCAATGTTGGACTTCCCCGTATGTATGTATTCGTATTATTATTTATGTATGTGTATTTAACATATATTTATATCTAGTTTTTATAAAATATTTACTTTTGTGTACCTATTAGTATGTAATGTTTATTTTAATTAGATTTTTTTCTTATGTTATAAACTTGTCAGTTACTTGATACTCCGCCACAAACTTCACTATCTGTATTACCTCTAGATTGAATGGTAGAGAATGCTGTATAGCATTAATCCCGCCAATTGTACTCACCAGTGTAATAAAGTAAAATAAATAAAATTGTCATACATTTGTATTTTCAAAATGAACATACTGTTACTATTTAAAAGGATATCACAAACAAGTTACGTCCTGAACAACATCGAGCGAATTGTTTCTCAACTGAGCGACCCTTCAGTTTCGCGTCAAGGCGAAACTTTAGTTTTTCCAATAAACTCGAATGGCTCGGGAAAACACAAACTAATAAAAATAAAACAAAGATGGCGTGTATTTGTTTTTGTGCGTATAAGGTAGAGCAACGTTTAAGCCGTATGTAACATTGTTTACAAAGGTCATCGCGCATTTTTGACCCGGTACCTTGAAGTTCGCGACCATTATTGAAATGATTTTTTTAAGGTTTAGAATCAACAATACACGGAATGTTCCTATTTTGATCTAAATGTATGGGGGAAAAAGTTAAGTGCTTCAACGCAAAACGTATATTTTTCCTAATTATTAATTTTCAATCATTCTTACTTACTGTGATACCTTCTCTGGCGCTCGTAAGGCGCAATACACATTACAGCACAGTTTAGAGGCCCTCTTTTTCATATCATGTGCGCTGGCTCGCCACGGTCGATCATTCGTGAACGCTTGCCTGCGCCCGCGCTTGGAATGACGCGAGGGAATTGCGGGAAACAAGATAGAAAAGCTCCTAAACATTTGTGTACCTTTTTA
Source organism: Anania hortulata (assembly GCA_963576865.1). Classification (NCBI taxonomy): domain Eukaryota; kingdom Metazoa; phylum Arthropoda; class Insecta; order Lepidoptera; family Crambidae; genus Anania; species Anania hortulata. Next base: position 13,648,741 of record OY756405.1, on the reverse strand, counting down.
AGAAGATATTGTGCATTTTTGTAAGCATTTTAAACATTCAGAAGCATGGATATAAGAAAATTCGTTTTTTTATATAATTTTCTTGTTTTGCTAAATAAAAAATCCATGGTTTTGAAGAAAACATCATCAGACTCATCTCATTGGTCTTAAACATACTTCGACAAGTTTCGTTAGTTGTCGGTGGAAGAACTCATCATCAGACTCATCTCATTGGTCTTTAACATACTCCGACTAGTTTCGTTAGTGGTCGGTGGTGGGTCACAGGTCCGAACAAAATGCCCATTTACCTTTTTTTTTTTTTTGACATTAATTCAAATATTTATATTGATTAAACACATTGGCATTTCTATGTGTAGGTACTATATTTTAATGAATGAACGAACTACGATTCAACGACGCAAATCATATCAAATTGATAGTTAAAGTATAAATACCAGCTCATGCACGCAAACTCGTCTGTCGAGTTCAAAGTTAAGGCAAAAGGGATACGAGTATAATTTATCTTACAGTAACACAAAAAGTTTTAAAATTATTGTATATTTTAGATTCCAGATCTTTAAGTGTATCAAATTACAGATAATTCCGGTTAGTCATTAAGGCGTGATGACTGATGAGCAGTTATCGGAGTAGGTAGATTGATTTGGGGTCAATGATCTCGAAACATTGATGTCAATATGGACATGCCTCCGGGATTTCGGAGTTTCTTGGTATTAGTTTTTGAAGAAGGCATATCCATATTATGCTAGCACTACCAAAGTACATCAAATCAATCTACCTACTCCGATCACTGCTGATGAGTAACTTTCACATTAATCATATATAATTAGTAAGATTATGCTGCCGGACAAAGCAGGTACAGATTTCTAGTTAAGTTAACTAACAACTAAACCGGCAAAAGCCCGCACAATTCAACAGCCTATACCAGTCTTATATGCTCGAGCATATTTTACCAAAGCTTAGCATAATTACTCTTATATTAGAAAGCGGGCCACATATGCATTAAATTTCATTCATAGTTTCCCTCAAAATCCTTTATTTGATTTATAAACCAGCTTGATTAGAACCTCAGTTGTTTGAGAACATATTGAGAATTCGGGCCCCTGCCTAATCCCTTCGAGTTTGGAGCCATTTGATTCGATTTGACGAATTCTTCAATAAAAACAAAGTATTTTTTTACGTTTTACTGGGGATAATGGGCTTAACCTCAACTATTAAGACATTAATAATTATTTTTTTTCAAAATCACTCCAATTATCTAACCCCAGACTAAGCAAATCTTGTACCAAGCCACTAGATAACGGATAAACATAAAAACACAAAAAATACATCCATGACTAAGGTAAAAATGCTCGTGCTCATCACACAAACATTTTCCCCTTGCGGGATTCAACCCCCCGTCCGACCGCAACCGCTGGCTTTGTAGTCCGGAGCGCGAACCATTACACTAGACGGTTGTCTTTGGTGGTCTAAACCAGATGGTTTGGCCTTCCACGTGTGCCCCCACTGCAGACTAAACAATGGGCTAGTTTCCTAAAAAAAACTAATTAGTCCGTCAGTTGGATTAACAAAAAATATTGGAAACGTATTTTTTCTTTTCTCAATCAAACAAAAAATGATGAAGATATAGCCCGTTAAAGTTCCGCGTAACGTCACGCCTTGCGACACTTTTTAGCAAGGCGTGACGTCACACGCTCACTCTTTATCTTCATGTTTATCTTCATCTTTATCTTTCATCATGCGTTATCTTCGTCATTTTTTGTTTGATTGACAAAATAAAAAATATGGGTCCAATATTTTTTGATAATCTAACTGACGGACTAAATAGAATAATCTTTCTTTTTGACCCAGGAAACTAGCCTACCGATAGCCGACTACGTCACTTTGGTCTACAGAACCACTAAAACTAACTGTTGCCACTAACGTGGTCCTACCACTTTAGGACCACGTTAGTGGCAACAGTTTAATATGCGGTCCGCCCTGTCCTTACATATCACAATTATGGAAATTACTTTAACGCTACCTCTCACTATGTGGTACGTATATAAATAAAGACACTCTAACTTTATATCTTTGGAAAAATATCCTGAAATGTTTTGTATTTTGCTTTTGCAAATACCTTTGCTTTAGCCCATTATTCTATTTACCTAAATGCGTTCAATCGGAATCAAATATCCTTATTTCAAAATAACTGTGATAACATCAAGTGCTATATTTCGCATCTCATACTAAGTTGGCTGATGCCTTTTCTGAAGGCAAACAATTTCTGGTGATTGTTGGCTTTGTCTGAATCTTATAATCGGATTCCAGCGTCCTTTTAAAACAAAAGCTTTATTTACTAAGACCACAGCATAGATTATAACAGTAACTTTGCTCAGTACTCGATCGATCAACACTGCATCGAAGTTTATCAAGTCAAGGATCTCCCCACATTTTTTTAAATAAAAAGAATGTAATCTAACAATAATTTAAGTTATACTCTAGAACCAGAAGCGATAATATTTTATTTGGTTTTGCAATAAAAACGAATGGTTATTGTTCTACTAGACGATACCTGGCATGTGCTACTAGGCTAAAAAAAGAAAGTTGGAGAGATGACGTTGCAAAAGACTAGCGCAAACTTCATTTCGATAATTTGCAAAAGGTGGCGCAAGACCGGAGTGGATATTCTTATTATCGAAGGCCAAGACTCATTTTTGGTCTCTGCGCCATCTAAGTCTGTTGGGTAAATGTTTGTATGGGAAAAGTCGAAATTCGACTACATGGTGTCTAATGTGTTGTAGTAGTCTGAAACCATCTTTGCATTATACCCTTTCTAATGCAACTGGTTTGGGGCCCATCGGTCGGATAATTTTTAAGTCTGTAACAGACACAGGTATTTTATATGTTTTAGATATATTGGCATTTAAAACCGAACCGCTTGAATCTTGTTTCAAAAACCAGTTGTAATTATGATACAGAAATAAAAACCAATAAAGAGGTGGATCTTCTGTCCCCTTTTTTGCTGTAACGAAGTAATGTTTTTCCTCCGCTCTGATTATTTTAGCCCTTAATCTCAACTTGCTAGTGGAATTTACGAGATTGGGGAGAAATTAATTTGAATTTTGCTGCTTTACGTATGTTTTGGTAAACATTTTTTACTCCCACGCGCCTTCCAGATGCCACCTTTTTTCAGCACATCCAAAAAATTATCCTCTCAAGAAAACCCTGTGAGTTATTATCTCATCCAAGAAAATTCGTATCTAACGCCTACTTTAACTTACGTACATTACAAAATAGCTCAACCTTACCCCGTCTGGGGTCGTAAAGACCGGTGGATATTAATAACAAATGACAGGCATCAAGGGCCCAGGTGTTTCACATAAAGACGACAAGACGGCTTTATATGACTTTATGATCGCAAATGCGACAGTAACAAATGTCATTGCTATATTTGACGTGTACTTAAGCGATTGTTCGTGTTAGAATTGAGAGTTATTTATAAGTGAATACGCATTTTTATAATGATTTGATACTTCTTCATTTATTACATATTAAATCAGTTAAATTGATATTAATTAATAATATTTATAACTTTTTTCTTACTAATTTAACCATTTAAAAGTAATAGCCATGAATGCTAAACAGTACTTAATCTGGTTAAACACCTTTCAGAAAAAACGAAAAAAGGCTTAAGTTGATAATACTGCTGTATCACTTTTAAAAACAAGACGATATTTTTGCGCGATTTGTATGTCATTTTATTCACATTCATTTTTGCGGCTTTTGTGGTTTTACTTACGTTCATACAACTTTGTTGTGACCACTTTAAAAAAAATTTGAGTAATGATGCGTGCGTGAAATGGTTTTACGCCATCTTTTTTTAAAGGCCGTGCTGTAAATTTTACACTATCAAAAACGAATTCGTACAATTGTGAGGATAAGAAACATCTTAAAGAAAGATGAAAGATTAGTCTACTAGTTAACGGGCAAGCATGTACATTTCTCCGCGTCATCATTATTTTGGCCTAATTTTGTAAATACGCATTCATTACTTTTTGTACAAACCAAATTAGTTTCTTCGCTTACATCAAACCATTCAGTCGCGCGTTCTTACCTTACCATTCTTAACCCCCACAAAAAAAAAACATTTGTGACTTTTTTGGCTAGCGCAATTCAATGTCGTGGGGTGCAAAGGTGCCGTGTGGGGACGGCCGTAAAAGAATACACTTCCCTGCCACCAACAGGAGGCGTGTCGTAAAAGGCGACTAATTCCTGTAGCACGAAACAGGCACCAGCGTCTGCGTGCAAAATGTTATAAAAAACTGCACTCGCCAACCCACCTGCCAAGCGTGGCGAGTATTGGCAATCCCCCCCAATGAAAATCACTGGGGGAGGCTTGAGTTCAGCAGTGGACGTCCTATGGCCGAAATGATGAATTCAATGTCACGCACAAGAACCTGTGTAAACTTAAATGGAAAATTATACAGTACGTAGTTCCAAAAATAAAGGAGCGTAGGGTAATTATTTAGTACAGAGGATCTAACCACGATACCGCCCGCACAGCGGTCGAGTAAATTTACTGTAACATAATACTGTCTAAAACTGAAAGGTTTATTATAAAATGAGTTTTGTCGTAAACGCTTGCTAAAATGAAATGGGATGGAAAATGAAATAAATAAATATTATACGCTGGATAATTGAACACACCAAATTGTCTTATAAATTCTTTTGCTACAAGGTACCCATCAGATACCAGAAAATTCCCTTTTTTGCCGAGAGCGAGAACCCCAATTACAATTTCATATTAGCGCAATTTATTTGGCAAGCGCAGCGTAGGACATCTACCTACAAGGTACCCAATGTTTTTATTTTTTGTGAAATCAGGCATTGCGTTTCTTATAGTCAGATACTTACTCGGGAAACTCATTAATTGTAATTAAAATTCATTTATATTTGATGCACTTCCCACTAGCAGTTTTAGTCAGTGTGAAGTGTAAAAGTCTTAATACAATTGGACTCACTTAAAAAGTATTTGCTTCGGTTATAAGTCAAATAAGTTAAGTCTTATAGTTATTTTCCAAGAACCAAACCAAAAAAAGTAGCTTTTGTAGTTGCAAGTTCAATAAAAACCGTTATTTCCTATAATAATATGGAGCAAAACATCTCTCTTCATGTCTCAACAAGGCTTGCCGCTCCTTTGACCGGCGACTTGGTTCAAATACAATTTTCCCGTTTTGTTTGCGATGCCGTATTTTCACGGCATATTGCGTACACAATAAACAAACAGCAGGACACTAAAACAGAAAGCTCACTACTGCAATAGCCCGCTTTCCAGAGAGGCATAGTGTTAATGACATATAGGAACATGCCAAGTTCTGACGTTTTAAGATCTTTTAAATATTATTATTGATCAGGTTAATTCACAGCATCATTCGTTTTTAGAGTCATCAAACTAAACATGTCCTGTTATATTTTTCGTTCAAAACTTGTTCGTTTTTCAATTGAATTCTAAAACTGCACTTTTTATACAACTCCTGTTCCAGGATTTCTAGATTCTCTTTCACAAATCTTTAAACTATAATTGACATGTGTCAGATATGTAGCTTTGACGGCATGTTAAGTAGTTACTGTTATAGTAGTCCTAAGTCACTGGCCAAAAATCCAAAATATACCTTATTTTGGAAAAAAAAAAACTGATCTCACTCGCATGCGGTTCATCCCGCCAAATAGCGATCGAAGCTCACACGTACTTGTAATAAAGTATTGCACAAGCTAAGAGTATCCCCATCTTACGTCTCTACACCGCTAAACAACTTTGCTGTGTCCCGAATAGAAGTGCTTTTTTTACTAAGACTATAAAAATGATATAAATTTCATTATAATGATTATTACGAACAGTGAGTACCAGGTAAGTTTAATGTTTCCGCTAGGCTAACTCAATCGCAAAAAGAAAACTTCGTCACAGCCATTTGGATTAAAAAAAAAAAACTGAAATAACTAAAACGAGTAAAGCGAGTCCACTGTGTCAGTTTCGATTATAATAAACGGGTACACTGAGAATATTTCTCGGGTATCAGTTTGTTCTTTTCTTGAAAATGTATACTCAGAGGTGCATAAAATGTTGAATACATTCATTCATGGCAGCGGGTGCTCTCTGAGGCATCTAAACTTTTTGGTTTGGCGCACTTTTTGGTTTGGCGAGGTTCGATTCAACACAAATAAGGATATGGATTTTTCACAAATCGATAGATCGTTTTTTGGCAGATCATGATATATGAATCGATTTCATTTCTTCAGAGGATCATATACTCTTAACGAGCATACAAAACTTTAAAAATATATACGAATACGATGAATAATAACTGTGTGAAAAATATGATTCGTTCCCCAGATAGCAAAACCAGCGGTTCTTGGTTTAAATCTCGTATGGCAGTTGTTTGAGTGAAGAGCACGAGTCGTTAAAGTTTATAATCGAGTCCAGGATATCATATAAATGTACGTAATATATATCATGTTAGGTACTTATAATATTTTCTTCATCATCATCATTTCAGCCATAGGACGTCCCACTACTAAACATAACCTTAACAAGTGACTTGTGGTTTACTTACTCATGTTTTTTTTAAGGATTAATATTTCACATAACAATACTCGATTAAGTGGTATGGTTTTTTTTTGTTAGATCCTCACTAGTAGGAATTAGAGAGAAGAGAGAGAGGAAGTTAGAGAGTAAGTGCAAGTTAAGCCCTTTCTATCTGGTATCTTTATATTGGATACTAAAATAAAATTGTTCATTCCACCATAAAGTAAAATATTTTCATCCAAATAAGTTTTCCATTTAATTCAAAAATGTCATTAATCTTTTTCAACCCAATTGTTTTTCCGGCATTGAAATGCAGTTTCTATTAATCATTGCGTCGCAACCCAAAACAGAATCCCATTAGATATTGATTACTTGTTCTGATTAATCCATTGTTGTAACAAGACATGATAAATGGCAAACAACAACATGATAGTGGAAATTAATGGGGGTGAACTACAAAATGGGGCATCAAAAACATAAAATTGGATATGGATAGGGAAAATTAAAGTAAGTTAAATATTAAAAGAACGTATATTATTATATATATATATAATATTATTATATTGTTCGTTTTACCAAGTCAGAATGTGACATGAATAATTACTTTGAAGATTTATTATTTATTTATGATGCTAATTCCAGAATAACTAATTTTATTATTTTAGAATTAAGCATCATGAGACTTTATTACTTATTTTGCGTTACCCTTAACCAGCTCTTTAAGAAAAGGGTCTACATCAGCATTTTCCTACCCAAATAGTTTAAGGTCATCGAACCGATTTTCAACTTTAAATACATAGTTCTAAAAATCAATATCAATTGAGAAAATTTAACGTTTCGTGGTAGATTGACGAGCTATTGTCTGTACTACGGCCCTGTCCTAATCTAAACTAGCTGGTTCCCGCCGTTCTCGTGACATCATCTACCTATCTAGCAGGAGAACGGCCCCGAAATTTTTTCTTACTTGTGGCCACCATTCGGTCAAGAATTTGCTTCGCCTGCCATCACCAAGAAAAAGAAAAGTTAATGAATATTTATTGCTAAAGGACATCGCAACTACACATAACAGAACAGCACACAAACAATAACTACTTTTAAAACATTAGAAAATTTAAACATATATTATAAACAAAATCAAAATTTAAATATATTGATAATTAAAAAAAATATATATATATTGAACAGTGCTGTTACGCGCGTAGCGAAGCCCATCGAAAAAGGATTTAACTCAGCATAAGTCGTTGCCCACTGCATAGGCCATGACACTGGTTTTCAGTAAGCCCCTGCTGCTGCACTCAGCAGATCACAGCTACCCGATAAAATAAAATATCTGCAACCTTCGCCGTTTCGAGTATGTATTTCAGTATTGGTAATACGTTCAATAATACAGATTACTAGCATGGAGGAATGATCTTTGAAATAATAAATACCATTGACATCATCATTTCAGCCATCCGAAGTCCACTGCTGAACATGGGCCTCCCCCAATGACCTATCATCGGGGGGGATTGCCAGTACTCGCCACCCTTGGCAGGCGGGTTGGCGAACGCAGTTTTTTTGTATAAGATTTCACACGCAGACGCTGCTGCCCGTCTTGTGCTACAGGAATTAGTCACCTCTTACGACACGCCTTCTGTTGGTGGTGGGGAAGTGTATTCTTTACGGCCGTCCCCACACAGCACTACCTTGGACCTTTGACATAAGAATAACAAAATAATACCAATCACAGTTTCATTTTTTCTATTGAAGTACTCGTACAGAACCTTAAAAAGCAAGAGTCGAGACTTACAGACCCCAAAATACTCTCACGTCAAGCTATTTACCGTGGTCAGAATAAAAAGTACCTCGCGTCACGGATTGTTAAAGATGATTTAATGCCACTGGAGATAAGTGAAAAGGATCTTAGCTGAATAAAAAAGGTTTCTGACGTGTTAACAAAACGAAACTGAGAAGCAAAGGGAATAGGTTAAATGATAACAAAAATGTACTACACAACTGCCCCCGTCTTTTTAAACCTTACCGTGATATACTTAAAGTTCAAACTTGCGTAGTAATTGGTAATATTTTGGAAAAGGCTCAATTTTGTTTAGGCACATAGATCTCAACTTCTTGGATAATTTAATGATGCTCTTTAGATACCAATGGAGCCTTTCATACAAAAAAATCTTTATGTCATTAGAGAAAATGTTACATATATTGCTGATTCATAAATATTGTATTAGTGTAACTACTTTTTGCTGCTTGCTTAGTTTTAGTAAGTAAAATGAAATAAGTAATTTAACAAATAATTTCTTCACATAAACCAAGGATAGCTCGTACTGTTTCGAATAATAGAAAGACATACTTAAAATGTTCTATAAAATCCATTACTCAGATAAACATGTCAAGGGTGAATTTTACATGGTTTCCAATTGATGGGTAAGAAACCATATAAAATCCACCCTAGAATATAAATTTAGGCGGGCCAAAAAGCCAAGTCAAAGGCCATTTGAATTATTAAACTTTTGTTAAAGTAAGCTCAAAAAACTTATATAGTGACATTACTTATCAGTGATTCGGATTTGAATCTTTCTAAATAGAAATCTGAAAGTCACTGGGGGAGGTCTATGTTTAGCAGTGGACGTCCTATCGCTGAAGTGATGATAAAATAGAATAGGCAAGTGTGTATTTTTGGCTGTTTTCGTAGGAACTCAATAACGCTTTACTGACTGAACGGAATAAACTTAAATTTGACATACATTGAGGATATTAATCTAACTTAACACATAGGTTTTATCCCGTTGTTCCCGTGTCTACGCAGACAAGGTCGCGGGTAGAAGCTTGTTTTATAAGTAGCTGCGAAAAAAACACCCAAAGTTTGTACCTTCCACGATTTCCAACAATTCGGAACTCGAAATAATACCATAGACAAATTATTGCGATTACCGGAATGTGCGTGAAATCTTCAATAACTCCAAAGACACCCGTGTATTTGAAAAGTTTTTCTCTTTAATTTGATCTCATACTACATTAACTACGTGAACTTCAAAGACACACATTTATTTTGAGTTTTGCCATCGCGTTTTTAGAGTTGTGCTACTCTTTATGTTGGAATTATTAACTATTTTATTACTTAGAAAAGTGATTACAGCAAATAAAGAACGCCTTGCCAACTTTTGATAAATAGTACTATTATTTTATCGGTGTTAAGAAAACTGAATTAGGTATAAAAGTCTTTTCGATTTTTTTGCGTTAGGACTACGTTTTTAAAGTTAAGACAAAAAGTGGAAAGAACATTCAAAAGAAAATAATCAGATAAAGATATTACACATAATGTAGCGCAACTGGAGCACTTAAGTTTTTTGTTCCAGCAAAGATTCTCCTTAAACTCAACACCAGTTCTATAGATTATGCTATCTATGTGCACTCTTCGGAGCTTTTAGTACTAACAACGTGTTGGGATCAATCATTTTTGGGTCTTTTTGCCTTAAACCTACGAATGCTTTGATGAACGATACATCTCCACCGAACATTGAACTTTAATTCTGAGGTGGTAAGATTTGAAATTCTTTGAATCTGTTTTGAATATTTTCACATTGATTCTAAAATATCCGCAGGCCACCACTAATGGACGCCGGTGTCGTCTGCTCCTCTTCAAACTCAATATTGTATCGTTTTAACGCCACAGCTCAAACGATTTTAGACTTTATTGCAATACTGGGTAGATTGGTAGGGTTGTCAGCATTTTTGCGGGCAGCAAGTCTCAAATTCGGGTAATGGAATTTGGTTAATTACGCATACTTTTAGAGGAAAGTAAGGCATTAGATTTCAAGAAAGATATTTCATTAAAAAAAAAGGAATATAATACCTACTCAACTATCCTTGCTAATGATGCTTATTTTTAATATATTCCTTGTTTAAATAACAAATAAGTATGACGTATTAATTTATTTTCAAAATTATAATAAAAACATGGCGTAACTAAGGGTTCCGTTTAGACTACGTAATCCTAAAAACCAATTGCAGCCGTTATTCTTTATCCCGTTAAGAATTTATTAAATTGTTTTCTGCAGCAATATCATGCAAATTATGTGCAGCAAGGCATCTTTAGAGAATGCAGAGTCAGCGGCTGCGTCTAACGACTCAGATCATTTAGTCTCCCCTGGGACTTTTTGCTGAGATACCGGGAATTCTTTGTTGATAAGGATAAGAGTCAAAATATTACATTAAAAGGGATTTTTTTTTTACTCGTAGAATCTTTTGCATAGCCATAATAAAAACTGAAGATGGTTTACGCATTGTACGTGACATTTATATACATATAAACCCTGAATGCTATGTCATTTTGTACGGAATTTGTTAAGCATATAAAAGAAATAAGTGGCAAAAGAAGGCGGTGAATAACTTATATGATAGTTAAGATAAAATAGTATACAGTCATATCTGTCCTTAGTACGAGGTTAGCCTGCTCATATTGGACTAATGAAAAAAAAAACAATGGAACAATGGAAAAAAGTACTTAAAAGTTAAAAAAAATATTTTAAAAGAGACAACCCTAGTATCTGAGCTTATTGAGAATACAGAGCCTAATGGACCACCAAGTTCCAGGTTTCAAAGGTATTTTGAAAGATATTGTCTTTTAAATGACAGAAGTAAAACTTGCTTGTTATGAAAAAATATGTGTTTATTTAAGTATACTATTAAAAGTGGTAAATTTTCTAAATTAGTGTAAATATATTATTAGCTAGTTTTCTTAGTTTGTTAAAAATAATACTTAATAATATCATTTATTCAAAATCATCATTCAATTAATCATTAGCTAGTTTTTTTAGTTTGTTTAATAAATAATACTCATACATCATTTATTCAGAATATAGACCCTCTTTTGGGCAACCATACACGTCTCAAAAACATAGCTTTGCCGTAACACCGCGTCGGGACTACATATCTGCTGGTAAAAAAAACAAACGGCGCAACAAACTCATGTAAATACTTATATAAAGCACTGTTAAGATAAAATTTTAACCATACCTACTCTTTAGATACACTTTAGATACACACTAGACTTATACATATAAAACACGACTTAGTAATATAATATTTAATTTTCAAATACTAGTTTTTGGAGTTTTATATAGAGAGTATTTGTCAGAAGTCGCCCTCTATACAGAACCCTGTAGCTCCTAACGTACTGATCGTAAATTACAAATAAATATCTATGACAAAATTTTAAAAAAAGTTTTATTTTTCTAGAAATAATCATAATGATATTTAAACAGACATTCGATGTATTAGTAAAAACTTTTAAAAAACGGACCTTTAACCCCCATCCCCAACCTTAGCATAGTCTCTAATCTTGATTACTTTTAGTACGTTCACCTGGATAAATAAATAAATAAATATTGGACAACATCATAATACATTGCTCTGTTCCTATGATAAGTAGTTTAAGCACTTGTGTTACAGAAATCAGAAACAACGACGGTACCACAACACCCAGACCCGAGACAATATAGAATAGTTATTTTTCTACATTGGCCAACCGGAAATCGAGCCCGGGACTTCAGACCGGACTACCGGACTTATCGCTATGACACCAAGTCCGGTATGCTCGCCTATCGGCTTCGGAGGTCTTCAAATATGGATACATTAAGCTTTAACTGTGCCAATTTAAAAGACTCCACGAATTATTTCCGTCGATTTACTATATTTGGATTAATTTGATGTGGATATTTAAAAGCTGCAATTAATCAAATCTTCATTTTTGAAGGCTGTTTTGACAACAGAAAGCTCACTATCAGCCATGGAAATAAAAACACCTTTGTTTGTTACCTGTATTACTAACAGCTCTGAAAATGCAAATCCAAGCATCCTTCTATTAAGCTTTAATGCCTTATGCTTTTTTTATACAGATTTTTACCTTTTTCCACCAAAAGCTTTATCATGCTAACGGATACGTATTTGACTCAGTGTTGGCTTATTGTTAAGAATTACCGCCTTGTTGTTTTCTTTGTTTATTTTTTTTTTAATTATATTTAAAAAAAATTAAATACCCTTGGTAAGTGTTAAAAAATAATTAACTAACTAAAGTCACGCCTTTAATGTCATATGAAAATTTCTCTCGTCTAATTTACAGATTGTCCAATTTGCACGTTTAAATCTGTAAAGGTGAAACTCCTAATAAAACAGAGAAATACGCTACAGATGTTAAACAGATTAACCATTTTTTTTTCATTTTTTGACGAAATTACTTAAAGAAAGTTTTGTTGTAGAAATCTTATAGCAAAAAAACAAATTCGCTTTCAAATCCGACCCTGTGCACTAGATAGACGCAGGAAATTGAATTGATAGGGAGATGTCCCGACAGGAACACAATGCATGAACGTTTACATGCATGATCTAGGAGTGTTTTCTGATAAATTTTAATGACAAATGATATCTTAGATTTAAGAAAAAACTGTAAAAAACATAAACTGGCAATAAGGGCGCTATTTAAAATTAAATTGCACTGAATTGTAATTTGAGCACTTTTGCTTAAAATAGCCTCTGCCGTACTAAACGTGATGTTAGACACATATACTGAAATACTCACATTGTGGCTTCATTATTATAATTTTTTATTATTAATAAAGTAATTACAATGGGTAGATAATGGTCTTTTTTGTATACTTGTTTTGTTTCGGAGTATACAAAAAAAATACTATAAATTATTCAAAACTAGCTGTCCCGGCGCAGTTCGTACCGCCCCTTCGTACATTTTTTTTCGTGAATTTTCCGTTTTTTATAGTTATTCTGCTATTCGGGGCTGAGACTAATTCAACAAATTAAAGATCATTAAAATCGATCCAGCTGTTCTTGACTAATAAATTAATGGTGTAACTCGACTTTGTTTTTTAGATAAGATATATTTTTACCGTATTTTAAACCATCAGCTAAAATTTGGCTCGTATTTTTTTCAATATCCTGTATGAATAAATAGAACTGATTTATTTCAGTAGCAAATAATGAAAAAAAAAAAGACATTGATATCAACGAATCAATAAAACACAACTAAATTTCAAATGTAATTTTTTAAATGTTTTTCATTTTAAATCCCTCTCTGTCCACAGCAAGGCTACAGGAAATTGAAGTACACAGGTAGAATGGCGGACATTTAGATAGACGCCTATACATGTTTCAGGGGCATCAAAATACACATCGTTAGGGTTCCGTAACTCAAATAAAAAAAAGAAACCCTTATTGGATTACTTCCTTGCCCGTCTGTCTGTCTGTGAAGGCCCATTTCACCAGTAACGTGTGGAGTTATCAAGTTAAAATTAATATCAAATACGTCTGCCACCCCATGGGGCTGTGCAAAATCAAACTTCAAAGTCAACTCAGAGGTTATGTTGCATCTGCAAGGGAATCAAAACCTACAAATTACTTACTTTCCGTCATCATCATCATCTCAGTCATAGGACGTCCTCTGCTGAACACAGGCCTCCCCCAATGATTTTCGTCGGGGGGAATAGCCAATACTCGCCACGCTTGGCAGGCGGGTTGGCGAGCGCATTTTGTATAAGATTTCGCACGCAGACGCTGCTGCCCGTCTCATGCTACAGGAATTTGTTAGTATTTGTGCCGTGTGGGCACGGCCGTAAAGAATACACTTCCCCACCGCCAACAGGAAACGTGTCGTAAGAGACGACTAATTACTTTCCGTATTTGTATGTATTTTAGCACAAGTAAAAAGTCAGAAAACATTCATCACTTTTTTCAACAAACTTTGAAAAAGCCGAAGACTCAAGACTCGATGCCTGTTATGAACAAGCTATTTACATACAAGTTTGCATGGAACCCTCGGTGCGCCAGACGTCCTCGCAATTTGCCGGTTTTTTCAGTTTCAGTTTACTACACAAGCATTGTGACCGAGTTTGACAACAAAGAGCGAAGCTTGAACAAAGGCTTAAACTATCGTAACACTATTCGCACTGCACACTTACTGTATCTATACAGAAGAACTATTTTTTAAACATTCGAGTTCCAATTCGCGAATGGCATAGAAGCTGAAAAATGTATACTTGAAAGAAAAAACTACAGATTATTTCATTCAACCAGTTTGTTTTTAGATTTTTTTTTAGGTACGGAACATTGACATTGCCAAGAATACATATTTTTTATTGCAACCAAACCTTTGTAGGTTTAATTTTGCAAATGTCGAGTAGTTTAATTTGTCGATAAAGTGTTCACAATAAATTGGGTTATTTATGTTTATTGCTTTTCATGGATTCCGTGAAGGCTATTCTTCCCTTAGAAGCAGGTTTCAAGACGCCAGCGGGTCTAAAGCAAGTTGTCTACGAGACAAGTCACTTGAGACTCGATGCGCGTTGAATATAATCAGATCCTTATCACTTTACCAAACCTTAGAACAAAAACTACACCAAATTAGCGCTCATAAAAACCATTAGAGCTAGTGCGCATGGGTAACTTTTTGGTCACTCATATGAAATCCTTGGATATCTTGATTATATTGAAAATAGATCAACTATGCTTTTCGTTCGACTCCCCACCGAAACAAATAAACATAAGTTTACACCTACTTAATTAACTCAGATTTGAAAGAATACTATATTGACATAACAAAATAACTTTTTATATACGTACCGTTTTCCAACGGTCTATTACCGTTGTATTTACAACACCATAATATACTTATATATCGAAGTATTTATAAGTTATAGGGGCTTGAATAAACAGTACAGCCGGTCGTTCAATAAAAGAGGAGTGCAGTAGCGTGCAACTGTAATCAAGTGGGAACGAGCGACTAAAGTGCGGCCATGATTCTGGCGCGGCCACTCGAATAACCACTGTATGCAGATAAATTTAAAAAAATGCCATTATATTTTTCAAAGATATAGTCGAGAGTATTTTGTGAAGGACAATTATCCGAAGCTGAATATAAAAATGATGTTTCAACTATATAAACAATTGGCCTTACTACAAAAAAGATAGATTAGGTTTAAACCATGTCTAAAGAATAGCGATACAATTTGGAATGTCAACACATCACACATGCCTCGGTTATGTTACCATTCTTTTTAATTGGTTGGCTAATCTTTAATCTCGTCATCCCTATCATCGAGTACGCTAACTCATGCTCTTCTAACCTCTCCGAGGCACTCACTGTCAAACTCGAACTTCTTCTCAATAGTTGCATTAGATTTATATTCGGCCTCCGCAAATACGATCATGTTTCCAGTTACAGGTCCCAACTTAAGTGGCTTCTCATCCGTCATCGTAGAGACTCTCGAATTCTTGGCATTACTTACGCCGTTCTAAACAATCCCGCTTTACCTTCTTATCTTAAAAACATGGTTTCATACTTAAGTCAATCTCATGATCGCTCTCTCCATTCCTCAGTCAATTTACGGCTGGGTACCCCTGCTCATCGTTCTTCTTTCGTCTCTAAATCTTTCGCTCTGAGGGCAATACGACTGTTTAACTCACTTCCCCTCGACATTAAAAAGTCAGAGTCAAAAGTCTGATTTAAAAACAAAGTTCGCAAATTGTTAATAGATTAATAGCATAATATAGTATATGTATACATATATATATATATATATATATATATATATATATGTATGTTATTTATTTGATATAAGTATTTTATGTATTATATCATACTTAATGTTTTTTTTTCTTCTTGTTTGTTTACCGCACCTTTTTGCAAGCTTTCTGTATGACCTATAGGTTGACTGGCAGATAATGCTTTTAGCATTAAGTCCACCTTTTGTACACTTTTATTAAGTTTGTGCAATAAAGTTTTAAATAAATAATAATAATCCTAAGGCAGTGTTTTTCAATTCAAAAACAAAAAATCTTAGAATCCGAAAATTATACATAAATTACGTTACAAGTGACGAACCGATAACTAAGCTACCGCAATGCGGGCATCTAAAACGACATAAAAGATAGAGCTCTTTGTCTTTACAATTGTATTGATGTAAAATTCATGTGTTACATTTTAAAGTCATGTTTTAAAATGTTAACGATCAGGTTCTCCATCTCTGTTCTTGTAAATTTAAGTTTGCGGGGCTTTTTACTTAAACGCACTTTGTCACTTCATGTGATCTGAAAGCAAAGTCAATTGTCCATCTGGTTTTATTGTCAATTTCATAAATGCATCTTACGTCATTACCCTGTCTCACTGGGAAAGTGGTTTACACCTTACTTTACCAAATACTTTTGTGAGATAGTAACTGTTTGCAGAACATCTTTATTTTTAAACTGACATGTAGAGCTGACTTTGAAAATGTAAATAATAGTATCTCTCAAGTAGTGCGTTGGTTTACTGTTAACACTCTGTTACTGAATTCAAAAAAACTAAGTGCATTATATTACTTTGCCCAATGCGAGGCAGGTCAGTACGTATATTAATATTTCAAACAATCAATATTCATACTCGAAATAAAAATAAACTTGCCATAAAACTCATGTTGAACAACCTGTTCATATCGGATAATACTATTCACTTGAAAAAAATTTCAACTGCGTCAAGTGGGATTCGAACCCGCGATCTTTTGTTATCCGGGCAATATAATAAACTAAGTAGCATTATTGTAACTGAAAAAAATTACAAAGTTTTATGAACAGTTATGAGTTCAAAATTCACAATGAAAAAATCCTTAAAGAAAAAGGATATTACAAAATAGACGATTATTTAAAGGACAATAGTGCATGGACTTTTTCTGCTCAGCTCGCACTTACTATGTCTTGTAACTGTATTTTGTTGCGCCGTTTCTTTGAATTACCAGCCGATATGCTGTCACGAAGCATATCGTAATATTTTGGGACACGTGTCAGAAAGAGGCCCTATATACAGAATAAATGAGTATTATTAATTATTACCTGAGGCTGTTGTGAGTAAATTATAGAGACTTAATAATGACAAACAAAATGACATTTTACTCGTACGCGTATTACCTTTACATCTAATAATAATTTACCACTGGACCGGACACCAAACTGTATTAAACACTTCGTAGCTATCGTAGCGTGTAGCAGTTTGTAGCTTCGTAGCACTTCGTAGATTCGTAGCACTCCGTAGCTTCGTAGAACAGTCACAGAATAACTTGTGCAGTTCAAAAGTTATGCGGTATGCAATCAGCTCTTCAACAGCTATCAACATAGTTTTTTTTAAATGAAAAAAAGATACCGTAATTTTTACCGATAAATAACTTATTTATCGGATTGACTTTAGTTTTAGGTTATTTTTTTTTTTATTGAAATTGATTCTTTATTTTAAGAATTGCTTAAATAAATGCAATTTAACTTTAAAAAATGCAGTTTTTTTTAAAAAAAAAGGTAAAATAATGATGCAAACTCAAATATTCAAATTACTTTACTTGAAAAACAATTTTAAGTAATTATTATAACAATTTGTATTGATAAAAATATAAGCGTTAGGCAAAGTATTTCCACTTTTTAGATCCGTTACTCGCATTGTATTTCCCGTAGAGGATTAAAAGCACAAAATACGAATGTTTTTAGTATTTCCAATATTTTTTACAGCATTGTATTTTTGAATTGAAAATCTGTATTCTCTAAATTCTGACTTCTAAATTAATTATTTTTGCTCAAACAACTGATATTTAATATTTTATTAAAGAGTTGATTTAAAAGACCAAGCACATTTTTTAGGTTCTCTATTTTGTTCCCTAACTTTTTTATCCATAATCTAACGTGTAATAATTTTTTTTGTCCTAATCATCATTTGTCCGAATGATAACTTGCCCGAACTTAATGTCACATAATATTACATGCAATAAAATTGAAAGCCCTATATATAATATGCCCTAAATTTATTTGTCATAAATATTACAATCAATAATATACGAAAGACTTAAAACCGTTTTCTATAAAAGTTGTAAGTCCTACATTCAAATTATGTAATGTTTATTTGTCCTAATAATAATAAATGCGTAGTGCAAGCTAGCAGCAAGCATTATGCATGCAGGAAATTAGCATGCACCATGCATGAATGCAAACATCATACAAACATCATGCATGCAAGCAATCAGCATGCGCCATGCATGCACGCAAGCAGCATGCACCATGCATGCAGGTGTATGCAGGCAAGCAATCAGTATGCTTGCATGCGAACATCATCCATGCAAGCAATCAGCATGCACCATGCATGCACGCAAGCAGCAAGTACAATGCATGCAGGCAAGCAGCATGTACCATATATGCATGCAAGCAATCAGCATGCACCATGCATGCTGAAGCAGCACGCACAATGATGCAAGCAAGCAGCATGCACTATGCATGCAAGCAAGCAGCATGCACCATGCATGCAAGCAAGCAGCATGCACCATGCATGCAAGCAAGCATGAAAGCAAGCAGCATGCACCATTTATGCTAGCAAGCAGCATGCACCATGCATGCAGGCAAGCAGCATGCATGGAGGCAAGCAGCATGCATGCAGGCAAACAGCATGCATACAGGCAAGCATGCAAGGCTTTTGTCACAGCTCCGGCGCTGCGTGTCTCTGGCGGTCCCACGCGTGCTAATCGTCGCAGACGGCTTTCGCTCACCACCGCAGCTTCGGCTTGCTGGCCAGCTTCGCCGGCCAGCCTCAGCCGCGGCGGCTCGCTGCCAGCCTCCTGCTCCTCAGCTCGCGGGCCGCCTCGCCCCTCCGCGCCTACGCGATTTTGAATTACACTCTAGGGGTAGGGCAGACAAGACTGCGTGGAGTCGGATTTACGGCAATTCGTTTCTGTCACTAAAAACCTAATTTTTAGCTATTGTTTTAGGACTAATAATAATATTGTAAATGAACATTCGGAATAATATAACTGTTTTGCATTCCAACAAAACAGGTATTATGTGTTGAATAAAACACACAGCGTTGATGTGAAGACCTGTTTGGTATCTGCTGGTGGTAATAAAAACGCTATGATGAACAGAATAATAAGACTGCCTTGAAAGATAAATTGGATTTATATTAAAATCTAATTAAAATTTGTAACATATGAACATTAGGTATAACATAAAAACTTAATATGTTCATATTATGAACATTATGTGTTACATAAAAACTTAACAAAATTATAATCTTATAAAAAATCAGTCATTTTTTATTCATAAATTAAAATCAAAACATAACTGAAACAAACTCTTAATATTAATATTTTAATTAAATATTTGAAAAGCTATTACGCAGCAAATCAACACTAGGACTAGTAAGATTAGTAACATCCACTGGACGGCAATAGAATTTTTTAAACGTCTCCATGCTCTTCCAGTTTCTCCTATCTAATATCTCCTGAACAGGTCTATTCTCTAGCCAACCTCTTGAGGCTACAGCTGACCTGATGCTGCCAGGTGAGGCATCCATTTTAGCCTCTCTAAAGATACTACGAATCCATCCTGCAATCATAGTCCTAGAAGCAGGTTTTAACTTTCCTGACAAAGATGTAAATAAGCTAGTGACATTGTTATCAGTGTCTCTTCTATTTCTAGAGTGTTCTAGCAGGTTACTAATATATCTGATAGGACAAACTTGGTGGTCCGGATGTTTCCGCAACAACCAACTTGACTGTCTATGAGTATTTGTGTCTGTTTTAGAGCCAAATTTTGGCCACAGATAAATAACATTGTCTTGGGTAATAAGATTCTGAGGACTTATGTCAAGTAAGGTGAGGTCATGAATTCTGCGACCTGAAGCAAGTAGGAGTATTAAAGCTGTCCGTCTGGCTATTTCAAATAATGACCCACAATTAAAGGAACTTTTTAACCAATCAAATAAGATTCTAGTATCCCATACTGGTAGTTTATGTACTATAGGCCTAGCGAGTGAAATAGCCTTTAAAACTTGGTGTATAAAGAAATTCTTTGAAAGATCTATAGATGATGTAGCAGAGTATGTCAAAACAGCTGACTTATGTAAGAGGATAGTACTATAAGCTAACTTATCTTCCAAAAATAATTTAGCTAAAAATCTAGCAACTTGATGACCTTCGGGCTTTTTAGGATTAACCTTGTGAATACTACACCAAGCCAACCACCTTTTAATTGGGGCATTATAGGTTGTTAAAGTAGATGTCCGCCAACTACTTTTTAGAAGATCTTGCTCTTCTCTAGACCACTGTACAACCTGATCGGTCCACCCCCAATTTTCCAGGCCTGAAGGGACAACTTGTCGACCTGTGGAGGATGGTGGCCCGTGGTCCGATCTATTAAGACCTTCCGCAGGTTCTTTATTGGTAGAGGCTCTACTAGGGCTCGTGCTTGCAGGTCTGGCAGCCAGAAGCATTTGGTCCACTGCGGTGCTATTAGGATGTACACTCCCTTCGCACTGTTAAAGTGAGCTAGTACTCTGGGTATTAAGCTGGGTGGGGGGAATGCCCAGCCCAACTGAAAGTCCCAGGGGCGGCTGACAGCGTCGCAAAAAATTGCGGTACCATCTCTGGAATCCAATGTTACATACCTTGGTACGACAGCCGACCCTTTTGACGCGAACAAGTCGACGTCGGGGACGCCCCACTGTTTGAATATGGCCTCCGTGGCCTGTGGAAGAAGGTGCCACTCTGGTACTTTGCGGCCCCTGGAGAGGCGATCCGCAATTCCGTTTAATCTCCCCGGGAGATATGTAGCTGAGAGAGTTATGTGGAACTGCTCTGTTAGGTTTAGGAGTCTGGTTATCAGTTTCAGTAATGCAAGGGATTGTGTCCCCCCCTCGTTTCTGAGATAGGCTACAAGAGTCCTGTTGTCGGACTGTACTAAGATGTGTGCATCTGTTAAGGTCATCCGCTGACTGTTTATTGCTGCGAACACAGCATACATTTCTTTTAAATTTGAATGCCATACTTTTTGGTATGGAGCCCATGTCCCTGACAGGTAATGATTGTTTAATTGAGCTCCCCAGCCTGCATCCACTGCATCTGTGATCAGGAAATGAGTGACGCTCTTTTTTATTATTGGTGCCGTGCTGTGATCTATACTTTTTAGCCACCATCTCAGATCTTGTTGAACAAGAAGGGGAAGAGCCTTCTTTTCCCTTGGTCTGCTCTGTTTGAATTGTCTTAGGAACAGTTGCATTCTGCGGCAATGCAGTCGACCCTTGGGAAGTGTGTAGTTTGCAAAGTTCAGCAAACCTAATAAACTCTGAGCTTCTTTTAGCGAACAGCTTCCACAGCTCAACATCTGGGTGATGAATGAGTTTATTTTCTTCACTTTTTTTGTAGGGAGTTTTATCTCGTTTTGATGGGTGTTCCAGACCAGACCCAGGTATTCTACTTCTTGGGAGGGCTCCAGAACAGACTTCTGGTAGTTGATGTGCCACCTTAAGGATTCTAATGTTCTCAGAGTTTCCGCAACTTGAGTATTTAACAGGGTCTGGTCCTGGTTGACCAGGAAGAAGTCGTCGAGATAAACTAGAATACGAATTCCCTTTGCTCGTAGGATTTCCGCAATCCAATTCGTTACTGTGGCAAACATTCTTGGAGCTGAGCATAGGCCGAATGGTAGGGCTGTTAATTGGAGTACTTGATTGTTGTAAACAACTCGGAGGAACCTCCTGTGTGTCTCTGCAATTGGGAGGTGAAAATAGGCCTGATGAATGTCTATTTTCACCAACCAATCGTTGATCTGTAAAAAGTTGATTACATCTATCTGTGAAATTAATTGGAATTTTTTCACTAACACAAAGGAATTGAGACCTCTGAGGTCGAAGATTGGGCGCAGCCCTCCATCTGACTTTATTACTAAAAACATGCGACAAAGGAACCCTGGATTTAGAACTGGAGGAATCTCTAAAATCTTCTTTTCCTGTAGTTGAAGGATCATGTCCGTCATGTCCTTTGTTGTCTTGGTGGTATATTTCTTTAATGTCAAGCTGTTTGGATATTGTAGGGGGGGTTTGTTTGAGAAAGGAATGCGACTGCCTGTTATCAGTTTCAGTATATAGTTGTTGGCTCCCGAGTCCTGCCACAGCTGCGCATGATCCCTCAGGCAACCCCCCTTGAACAATCTGGTAGGGTAGTCAACTTTGCTTGTTAGTGGTGTTGGTGGTACGTGTTGAGTAACCTTTATGAAAGGGCTGATTATTGGAGGATTGATTATTTTTATATTTTGGGTTGTCTTTTATTTGTCTTAAAGTCTTTATTTTGCACTCTGTTTTGAGGTCTAGGTCTTTTATTTTGAAATTGGGAAGTGTTGGCGGACTTTTTATCTCTAACATAAGCCGGAGTGTTAAGCCACATTTGCGATCCACCAAGTGATGCTATAACAGGCTGTAAGGCCTCGCGACTAAAAAGATATTCTTGACTCGGTGGAATATTATGTAAAGTAGCTCTTAAGTTTGGGTTCTCAACCTCCTTTAAAATGCGATCCCGTCTCACCTCTATACATTCTTGCCCCTTTCCACAAACAATCTGCATTGCAGTCTCAGATTTTTTGTAAGAAGGTGAACCAGGACCAAATGTACTAGAAATCTTTTCAAATAATGTATTGTTATTTAAATTGAGAGGGTTCGCTGAAGCCCAATCAATAATCTCCTGTAAACCAGTCTTCAACAAGTACCTTTGTTCAAGTAAATTATTAGATAATCCAGCTAACAACTGCTCGGTAGAAGCTAGAAAATCTTTAGTTTTATTAAAGTGGCATAACTCCTCATTAAGTTTAAGACCAATAAACCCGGGGCTGGCAATGCAAGATTGTAACGCCTTTTTGTAACGAATGCCTTTCCAAGCTGGTGCATCGAACTTTTGCAGATGAGCTAGTTCCTGTAAACGCTCCTTATTTGCCGGCGGAACTATAGTTTTTTCATCAAACTCGGTGCCTAATTCACCCAAAGAAAGCTTACAAGAAGTTTGTGATGGTTTGTTCAAAAAATAAGATGTGGATGGAACCTGAGTCACAGATGGTGATGGGTTGTTTAAAAAATAAGATGTGGATGGAACCTGAGTCACAGATGGATAAGTTTCGCAAGGTTGACGTTCGGAAACTAACTGAGGTAAACTAGTTATGTATTGAGATATAAATCCCACTTGTTGCATTAACGTATCGACACGCGGGTCGGTACAAGTTTGAACTTGTTTATATTTGTTTACCTTACGTCTCTTATTGGGCGGTGGTGATGCTATGCCTTCTTCGTCCTCCGAGGATGAAGAAGATGACGAATCATCCGATCTCGTCCTATTCGAAGGCTGATCTCCTTCCGAAGCATCAACCCTCGAACATTGCTCACCTCCGCCATCACTTACCCTATCGACGTCTTCGGAATCCATGTTTAACAACACTTACTGCTCACAAAAAACACAACACGCAGACAGGGAAGACGCTGTGTGATAATTTAACACAATAATCACTTGTTTAACAACACATTAAAGAAGGTAAAACACTGTTTTACACTTTTTTAAAATTTTGCGATGATTCAGCGGCAAAATTCACAAACGCTATGAACTGTCAATGTCATTGACAAGCGCCTCTCCAAGGAGAGAAGAGGACGCATGCTGGTGAAAGAACGAGAGAGGTATATAAGTATAGACAATGTGGTAAGTTTTTAACCATAGATGACAGTATAAGGGCAATTCACATCAGCTTTCTTCACATCAACGCTGTGTGTTTTAGAAAACCACATAATACACAGTATATAATACAATACTTAGGACATTTGACTTTATTTCATGTAAAATTAGTAGATTCAACTATTATAGTAATCGAAATTATGACAGAATAGTTTTAGGACTAAAGATAAATATATAACACAATTTCGAATTTTTGAACATTTTATGGTTACTGAAGTTTATTGCAAACGTGTTATGGATAATGATTTTCGGACAAACAATGTTAGGAGAAAAAAGGGAGTACCCATTTTTTAGCTGCTGGTAAGTAGTTAGTAGGTAGTTCAAGTTTTTTTTTTTACTTAACGCTGACTCTAGGTACTACCATATTATTATTATGTCAGAGGCAAAGCTTCAAAAGAGCGTTCAAAATTGATAACTACTAGGCCTTGATAACAACCGGCGCAAACCGGTTACTCGTTGTGGTCATCGCGGCCCGTATGTGACAAGCAGCCAGTGCTTACGCACACAGGCACTACTGAACCTATGTTCGCCTCGGTGATTTCTAGATTGGCCGGTTAGAAGCGGCCTGCATCCAGTGTCTTCCTGCGACCTTTACCAGGTCGTCTGTCCACCTTGTCGGTGGACAGACGACACGTCTTACGCTGCAATTGCCTGTTCGTGGCCTCCATTCTTGAATTCATTGAACTATTACAGAACAAACGACATGTGGACTGTCATTTTCGTTTGCTGGTAGCCCAAATAAAAAGTCAACTTGATCATGTAAGGTCTCAAACTCAAAAAACTTCTGCTTAACGCGCAAGTGGTTTACTAATGAGGCTACAAAAGACTGGTTTCTAACTGATTCACCATACTATCGTCAGCTAGAAAATACTGCACGCATTTTTTATTTATTTATTTAATGTTTAGAATACTTGAAAAGTATGGACAGCTTAATTAGCACAATTGCGTAATTATTTACCTTGAGAGCAGAGGTCCTTTGTTTGATTCTTAGTCGGGACATTCTAGAAAATAAGTATTGAAAATTGCCTTGTGTCAGGTTGTGATGCAAGACACCTCTGCATGTGTAAAAAAAATACTGGTTTCTCTTAACAAAAGGATGTTAATCCCTAGCTTCAATACTCGTACGTACCATTTCATTCCTTCTGCAAAAAACGTGTCTGTGTGTAGTGTAGCAAACCTTAGCTGTATGGTGATGATTTAGTTTTACTCACGTAAGGCGTAGAACGATTATCATCATCATCATCATCATCTCAGCCATTGGACGTCCACTGCTAAACATAGGCCTCTATGGCTTCCAGATTGGCCGGTTGGAAGTGGCCTGCATCCAGCGTCTTCCTGCGACCTTTACCAGGTTGTCACCACCTTGTGGGTGGACATCCTACGCTGCGCTTAGAAAGATTAGATAATTTTATATTTCATACTGAACTGGCTACCACTAGCTGTAAATTATGTTCTGTGCCACATTATTTGCAATGTACAAAGGTAAATTAAAAACAAAACTTAGCTCAATTTTGTATGAAACTGTTAAACTGGTTCACAGAAACTAAATTCAAATAATATAATTACAATGGTTTTGTGTGGATCGGCGATACACCGAATATGTTAGTCGAAAACAAATAGAGTTCTCTGAAATTCAGAAACTCCTATACAAACAGGAAAATGGAATGCTTGCAACGGTAACTCAATTATATACTGCTAAGTTAGTGTTATGAGAACGACACAGAAAATAATTAAAATATGGTGCGGAAATATTAACTACACATTTTCATCATCATCATTTCAGCCATAGGATGTCCACTGCTGAACAAAGTACTCCCCCAATTACATATCATCGGGGGGGATTCCCAATACTCGCAACGCCATGACGTTTGCCAATACTCGCCACGTAGGCAGGCGGGTTGGCGAGCGCAGTTTTTATAAGATTTCGCAGGTAGACGCTGCTGCCCATCTCATGCTACAGAAATTAGTCGCCTCTTACGACACGCCTCCTGTTGGCGGTATGGAAGTGTATATGTTACAGCCAAAGTAATAAATCCGGATATTATATATATTATCTAGCCGTTATTTATAATGTCTACTCAATTTAGATAAAGTGATAATTGACACAGAATTAATCACATTAACTAGCCATTTTATAAATTATCTTCGAAGACTTGCATAATGTGATAAAACAAGTAGGTGTAGGTAAATATTATAAAATTATATTTCAATTTGCCTTAAGCTTTCTATATGTTAAATAATGATAATCGCTCTTAGCGATAAGACCGCCTAAATTGTACCATTCTAAATTTATTGTTTCACTGTACTGTTTTTTTTGTGTGGTGTGCAATAAAGAGTATCTATCTATCTATCTAATCGCTAAAAGAATAACGAACGAAAGAAAGCGCTTGTTAAAAGATGTGTAGAATTAAGACTAAACAAGGTTTTTTTATATAGAAATGTTGAAGACGCCAAAGCGCGGTTAGTGGACTTGGAGCGTTCGCTGAAGAGTGAGGAGGTTGGCTCGGACCCGAGGAGCTGCAAGATGCTGATGAACCGGCACTATTATACTGTTAATAAATAAAAAGTAATAATTATAATGAAATGAAATATAACGAACGTTGGATAAATGACTTTGATAGATGTTGTTACTAAAATAATTACAGTTTATTAAATAGACCGTGGTCTTTTTTTTTGTCTACCTTGGACACGGTTCCGACTGTTTTTTTTTGTATTTTAGACTCGATTCAGAACCAAAGCCTAAGCTAATTAATGCAGCTAGTCGTAAGCCTAGTTTATGTGTGTATGAACGAAAGTTTTTTTAAAAATTATTGATAAATTTTACTGCTAGTCTCATACATGTCTCTCTCTCTCTGTCATTTGTACGGCCTTGTCAGTCTATATTAATTTCTAAGTCAATGGTTAGACCGTATTTATTACTTCAGCTAACTTTGACCCGCTATTATGAATAATATCCGGATAAAGTGATTAATTTATCACATTGTCAAGTCAATTTTGATATTATATATAATGACCAGTCATTATGTATAATAGCTATTTAATCACTATGACTGTAACATATACATTACGGCCGGCCATATCAGTAAAATGTCACATTTTACTGATACAAGAACCACCAAAGAAAGTTGTTGGTATGACTGTGTTGTTGACGATTGGGTAGACGTGTTCCTGAGTGTAAGAGACCGCAACTTGACAAATGCAGCGTAGGTCGCCTACTGATAAGGTAGAACGATGATATAAGAAAAGCTACTGGCAGCGGTTGGAAAAGAATAGCTGAGGATCGCGCTCAGAGTCCTGCATTATAAGAGGCTTATGTCAAGCAGTGGACTGACGTGGGCTGATTATAATTATTATGAGAATGATGTTGCTTTGTATCTTAATGTGCAAAAAACCTCAAACCTCTAAATGTATGATTATACAAACAAATTAATAATGAACACAGTATTCATAGTTAAGTATGCGTATTAAACGTCCCACTACAGGACTTACCTCAACTGTAAGGTGATTTGGGCCATACTTCATCACGCGGGCCCAATGCAGATTGGTGGAGGGGTGTTCAAAGGTCAGTGACTAAACCTTACTGTCAGACGTTATTAGGCCGCCTTAGGGCTTCTCACTGGGCTTTACGACTAGTATCAAGCAATAGTAGCCAGGACCAACTTTGAACGTGCCTTCTTAAGCTTAGAGTTAGTTGCTTGAGACAAATTTCACTAAATATGGTCACCCATCCAATCACAACCGCGGCGTGTGTTGCTTAACTTTGGTAATCACTAAACTGCTACCGCCACTGAGCTACACGCACCTCGCAGTATTTATATAACATCTATTTTTTTTATTTTGTACGTTTCAAACTTCGTTCGAGAATTTAGACTTCATTAATGCAACCAGTTAGCGAATCTCAGACGATCCGAACAAAGCGAATGTAATTGTTGAAACTTGAGCGAACAATTTATTCGCGAATTCATTAAAACTGTATCAGATTGAAAATTGCTAAATTCCTTGGATATTTCGATGGCGGATCACAAATACAAATTAAATTAGGAACTAATTGTTTCAGAAGTTTAAATATAATTTTTGTTAAAAAAACTATACTAAGACGCTATGCTAATGGAACAATTTTTAATTTCTTCAATATAATACTAAAGTACTTCATAGTATTTTAAACTTGATATTGGGCTCTTCTCCCTATAATAAATATTAATATAATACTAAAGTATTTCATACTAATTTAAACTTGATATATAAGTAAAAGGATCTTAAAAAAATAATACTTTTCGCATGGACGCCATTGTTTGAATAAAAAATCCTATGCTCCGTTTCTAGCTATTATGTTGACCTATCAATCGACGTATAATTGAAATAAATCGGTCAAACGGTTAATAAGAAGAAAGAAAATTAGTATCTTTTTTTTTTAATATGTTTTTTTTCTCCTGAAGTGTGTATAATTATAAGTGCCAGAAACATATGATATGTTCAGAATGTTGTGTAGGTTTTGGCAATTCTTAGTATTTTTATTTTTTATTTTTCTAACCAACAGGGTTTAAGTAGTAGACTTTTAAAACGACATAATAGTTTACATTTGACGACTATACTTGCCTTAAAAGGGCAGATGAACGTAAAAGTGATCTAACAGAGGTTCTGTTTATTTAAGTGGGATCATTTCATATCATAATTAAGATAAAATCCGACTGGAGTAAAACTTGTCAAAAAGATCATCTAGGTTAGGTTAGAACAGTGACCACATAAAGCGCGAAGCCGAGCGAGCAAAGCGAGCAAAGCGAGCGTGTCTCGGCAGCGGTCGGCGAGCACTAGATTGTAATTCTTGTTCTAAAACTTTGTAATTGTAAACTGTAAAGAAATTGCTTACGGTTGTACACAATAATGCATACTTCCTTTTTTAGGGAACATAAATAAATTAAACTAATGTTATATTTAATGAGCTTTATAACTTTTAACTGTTATTACAAGTGAGTGTTAGAATAAATGATTGTTATTTCAAATGATATTATAGAATGTAAGATTATATGAAACGTTCATTATATTAAGTGAGTTGTTATAAGAAAAAAGTTTATATTAAGTGAAATTATAAATCATTAAATCATTATGCTAATAATATTTATTTATAACATTACACAGCGGCTGTGTAATGTTACAAATAAATATTATTTGTAACATTACACAGCAAGGCCATCAATAAATCCGGTAACTGCGGTGCGTGCGAGTACTGCGGTGCTGATAGGTGCGCGGTCATTTTATGTATTTATATATATTCCTACTAATATTATAAATGCGAAAGTTGTGACTATAGATGTTTGTTACTCTTTAACGCAAAAACGACTGAATGAATTTTGATGAAATTTGTCATATCGATATACCATGGCCTGGATTAACACATGGGATACTTTTTATCCAGGTAAAGTCAATGCAGACGAAGTCGCGGACAAAAGCTAATAATAGATCAATACAAGTACATTATGGTGGAGTCTGGTGAAATTCCCAGCAATAATACCTACTTTATTACGTTATCCAACCATCAATAATCCAAAACTCCAAAGTTTAAACCATCTCTCTAACAAAGCGGAGGATTATGAAAATCCAAACAGGAAGTTTCGAAATATAAGGCGTTAATTTCAGAAGATATCAAGTTATTGGATTAAGACCTAAATGATTAATAATTTGAGTGGCCGTCAGTTGGATTAGCATCGTTTATTTGAGGTAAAAATATGCGATTGTTGCAGAGTTTTATATGCTATAAAGGTTATTATTTTTGTCTAAGAAATATCACAAAAACTAATTAAAATAGATTAAATAGATTGACTTCTATCTGAAAGTGGTGCATGAATACGATTTAGGATTTTTTTTCATAAATATTTTCTTAATAAAATAAATCAATTTTTTTCATAATTTTCAAATTAAATTTTGTCACAAGAATCTTTATATATATTTTTAGGAAACAGAAGCGAGAAACATTAAAAAAACAACAATCTTACAAACTTAATTATTTACTTCATATCTGATTTAAATTAGTTACAATTTGAACAACCTCAAACTTATAGAAAAACCACTTACAATCAAAATAACAAAATAACGACTTACTGTAAATCGCGCCGATCACCAATTCAACAACCTCACCGCTCGGAGTCGCACGGGCAAATGAGCTAACCACGCTACGACTGCCGTATTTATAGC
This sequence comes from Anania hortulata, assembly GCA_963576865.1. Lineage (NCBI taxonomy): Eukaryota > Metazoa > Arthropoda > Insecta > Lepidoptera > Crambidae > Anania > Anania hortulata. The sequence continues at coordinate 13,618,441 of OY756405.1, read as the reverse complement.
TGTTGCTGGTGACGCCACAAAATTTAAAATAAGTCGTTACCGACTATGCTAATACGGCCTCTCCTGACCGTGCGCCGTCCTCGGCCGCATCTTCAAGAAGAGCCTTGGCTGGGACCATTCGTGGAGCCGGTGGATGACTCGTCTTCAGGGTCGTCATCATCGCTGAGAGCCAGGTCTGCCCGTAGCATATCTTCAGCCGCATCTTCGGGCGTGACTTGCATAGCCCTGGAATCAGTGTTGGCAGACGAAGGACCAGCCTCGACACCGTCATCATCACACTCATCGCCTGTTAATAGGAAATAAGTTTTGGATTACAATAAGGCAGTATACATAAGCGCCTATTCTTTCATTCATCACACTCACAAGGCCCTCTTTCATTAGTACACGCTTAGCTATTTTCACCTGAGTATGTCTTACACTATCACATCATACATTCACCTAATTCCTTGCACACGTATGTCTTTCATTCTTATAGTCGACCTACTTGTACGTACAAGCTAAAAATAACTACATCACTCTAAGCACTAAGCAACGAGTCTGACAGATTTATGTTCAGGCCATGTTAATACACTTTTTATTAACATAGAACAAAACATCTACGCATTAAGAAAATTGCGTCTGCAGGGTCAAAACCCATACGCATTAAAAAATGCGTCTGCAAGGCCGAAGCCCCCACGCATTGAAAAATGCGTCTGCAAGGCCGAAGCCCCTACGCATTGAAAAATGCGTCTGCAAGGCCGAAGCCCCTACGCATTGAAAAATGCGTCTGCAAGGCCGAAGCCCCTACGCATTGAAAAATGCGTCTGCAAGGCCGAAGCCCCTACGCATTGAAAAATGCGTCTGCAAGGCAGAGGCATATATAATGCGTACCCCATAGAACGATTCGCTTCAGCGGCTCGTCCCAATCTGCGAAGCAGGATCAGTGAAGATTCGCCTCGTACACACACACGCACTCATATGTGAACTCGACATACATGCGCGTAGCTAAGTAAGCTGCAACATTAACATATTAGCGAAACATAGAACTTACTTTCAAAAAATGCAGCGCAACTCTCGGGACACCACTCTCCTTGCCAGGGCACCATATATTGGGCTGCAGCTTGGGTGGTCTTGCCACGTGAGCCGCTCATCAATTTTAGCTCATAACGCCCGCTTGGTAAGATCTTGACCACACGGTAAGGGCCTCTCATACCCGAGTCGAGCTTTCCCGTAGATTGGGAGTATTTAATGACAAAGACCTGGTCATTTAACTTAAACACTCTGGGAGGGTGTCGGTGACGATTTACATGGGAGTCTTGCTGGTCTTGGTTTTTCTTAAGCAAGTCCTTGGCTCGGCCCCTGCTGATCTCCCTCATTGCCTCATGGTTCGGACTACTATTTTCGACTGCCACGTCACGGATCAGCGCACGAATTATTGGAGTGGTCGCATTAGTGCCGATTAACAAATACAAAGCCGACGCCTGGGTGGTTTTCTGTTTAGTTATGTTTAAAACTAATTGTATTTTACGCAAAGCTTCAGACCAGGAAGAATTTTTATTGTAACTTTCTACACGAATCAGGTTGAGAACTGTCCGTACATAACGCTCGGCTTGCCCATTTGCATGATGCATTTCCGGCGTTATGTAGTGGATGTCACATCCTAACTCGGATATCCAGTTAGTAAAGCTGGAGGCTTCAAACATGCGACCTCGGTCACAAACTAACAATTTCGGCGCGCCAAACAATGAAATTGCGTCGTTAAAGACACGTTTGAGCTCATTAGTATCCTGTCGGTACATAGGATAAAGTAAGCAATACTTTGTGAAAGAGTCCACTAGTATGAGCACAAACTTGTAACCATTGGATTCAGGTAAGGGTCCTAGTACATCGGCATGGACGGTATTGAAGGGGACGTCAGACTTTTCCCAAGATGTGATCGGTTGGCGCGGTGCCCTAGGGATTCGCTTTTTGGAAATGCAAATAAGACAGTGCGAAGTATACTTCTGTACAAAAGGCTTAAGGCCGGGGAACCAAAAATGTTTCAGTATGAGATCTAATGTCTTGTCCGCTCCAATGTGCTCATGTTCATCATGAAAAATGCGTAATAGGCTGAGCCGATGCCCTTTAGGAACAAAACACAGCAGGCGTGATTCTTCACCTACTGGTGAATACCGGTAGTACAATAGATCGTTCTGACACACATAGCGACGTGCATCTAAAAGACCGTCTCTTAGTTTTTGAATTAAGTCCTGCGTCTCATTGTCGGCATTTTGAGCCATCTGTGCCCAATTTAAAGGTCGATCAATGTGATTGACTTGCGACACTGGTGGGTTCCTACTCAAATAATCTGCATGGCCCATCATTGCACCTTTTCTGTATTCGATGGTGAAATTAAAATCTTGTAGATAAACCCACCAGCGAGCAACCCGTGGGAGCAGATCCTTTTTGCGCTCGGTGGCCTTCAGGGCATTGCAATCGGTTACAATCTTAAAAGTCACACCGACCAAATAATGCCTGAAATGCTGCAAAGCCCTGACGACCGCCAGCGTCTCCAACTCGTAAGAGTGGTATCTGCTCTCGGCGCCCTGAGTGACCTTGCTAAAATAAGCCACCACGCGTTTGTTGCCACTCGGGTGCACCTGCATCAGCACGGCTCCATAACCTGCGCTACTCGCATCCGTGTGAAGTTCTACAGGTAGGTTGGGGTCGAAAATTGCAAGTATTGGCTCACTTGTTAATTGTTTGATGAGGTATTGACAAACTTGGTCCTGTTCGGGACCCCATTCGAATTTAACATCTTTTCTCGTAAGGCGTGAGATACTTGCAGTTTTCGTCGCGTAGTCCTTTATGTAGCGTCGAAAGTACCCAGGCCAAGAAACTGACGCACTTGTTTAACGTTAGTCGGAGTGGGTGTGTTTACTAATGCCTCAATTTTCCGGGGGCTCGGTCTAACCTGACCATGACTAATGACACGTCCTAGGTATTCTATTTCGGTGCTGAGAAAAGAACACTTTTGAAGGTTTATTGAGAATCCTGAGTTAGTTAGAGTGTCTAGGACTTCGCGTAAGAGCGCTATACCTTCATTTACTGTCATACTTAGAATCAAAACGTCATCTATGTACACTAGAACATTCCCCGCTTCAATAAACTTTCGGAGTGTATTATTGATAATCCGTTGATAAACGGTAGGTGAGTTACAAAGACCGAAAGGCATTTTGAGGTATTCGTAATGTGATTCAGGAGTTACGAACCCTGTTTTATGTATTGAATCCTCATCAATAGGTATTTGGTGGAAGCCCGATGCCATATCCAGGCTGGTGAAGAATTTCGAGCACCCAAGGCGATCAATGTGATCCTCAATTAACGGAAGTGGGTATCTGTCTTTAATAGTAATGCGATTGAGTGCTCGATAATCCACACACATCCTATCTGCGCCGTCCTTCTTCTTAACTAAGATAATTGGACTCGCGTACTCAGAATCTGATTCCCTAATTATATTTTTGTCTAATAAGTCCTTGACAATGTCGCGAACCTTAAGTTTTTCTTGATACGATAAACGGTAAGGGTGATAGGCTACTGGAACATCGCTTGTTAGATTAATGTGCATTTTTCCCGTTTTCACTGTTGTAGTAGCAGTACCGGATATTAAAAACGGAGAGAAATCACTTATTACGGTCATTAATGACGCCAGTTCGTCACCTTGCAGAGGCGTTTGTACTTTATTTACTTCTGTAGTATCGACGGAATTCACTTTTGAAATCATATAAGGAGGGTTAGAGTGAGTCAAATATTGCCTATTCTTGGTTCTTACGAAGGTAACACCATCCCGATTAAGGACATCAGTTCCGATGATAATTGGTGTATTCATACACGATGCGGGTACAACGACAAAATCTATATCAAGCGCTATGTTGCTAAACTCAACGGTAAGCGTGACGTATTCGTGTGCAATAATTTCGTTGTTACTTATTCCTTTTAGGACACAATGAGTATGTTTCCGCTGACAAGAAAAATGCTTAAGGGCAGTCGACGATATTAGGGAAACATTAAGCGCGCCACTATCGATTAAAACGTCCACGGGTACACCCTGTATCACTGCCGTACATACGTCGTTATTTGCGGTAGAATCTGAGAGCTCTTTGCATAAATTTACCTTACGTTGATTACTAGTTTGGCCCTCGGATCGAGCTTTAGCAAAACAATCATTTTCCTTGTGTCCTATCTTTTTACAGAAGGTACATGTAATTCTCGACGGATTGTCGGGTACTTTACGCTTTTTAGAACAGTTAATACTGATATGTCCAGTCTGGCCGCAAGAAAAACATTTGGTTTCTGATCGATCAAAATTGCGTTTTCGTGACGCGATATGAGGTACACGGTTATCATATTTGTTACGGCCAGGCTTAACGTAAATCGCTAAAAATGAGACTAAGTTATCTGTGGTAAGGTTGGCATTAGCAGCTGCCGCCCTCACTTGAGCATCGTTTATACCGCGTATTACTATTTGAACCATGAGTTCCTCACTTACGCCCTTAACTATGCGTAGGCGCAACAGTGATCTACGTGCGTATTCGGCGTAACTGGGAAACTTATCCGAAGATGTGTTCATAACCTCGAATAGCGTTTGAGTATAATCGATTTTCCGTGGGCAAAGGGACTTAAACTCTTTTACAAAATTAGACCAAGAACGGTCATTCGTAGCCCACTCGTTAAGCCACGTTTTAGCATCCCCTTTTAAGCAATGAGCAACACGCGATAAACATTCTAAATCTTCCCAATGATTAGATAGTCTAGCCCGTCCAACTTCGTCACACCACACCTCAAAGCTATTGACGGCGGGATCAAAGTTTGAAACGTAATAATTCTGCGGTTTTACTCGATTTATTGCCAATAGGGCATCTGTAAGAGCTTGTGTGACCGACGGTGTGTCATTGTTAGGTTGAGGTGTGCTGGCACGGTTCGGTGGAAACGGGTTTTGTTATATACTCGAGTTACTTTCTTCGATAGCATTCAACCGCGCTATTATCGAACCCAGAGCCTGTTTCACCGAGTTGTTATCGTGAGCACGAGAGTTTGACTCATCGCGGCGTGATCGCGAGCGAGACCTATCGCGGCGCGACCGCGAGATAGACCTAACACGTCTAGACCGCGAGCGAGGCCTATGAAGGCACCGGCGCGATTTGCTACGAGTACGCCTTGCCCTTCGGCGCAGCGTCTCACTAGAACTTGATCTTTCACGTGAACGAGACGTTCGTGGCATTATTAAATTTCATACAAGTTGGCGGTTGTTCAAAAATATTTTTTTTTTGGAAACTTATTTTTGCTTTCGAAAAACAAAAACGTGTCCTTTTTAAAGCTGTGTGTGGGCACAGGCTATCCCACTTCTGTTTTAGGAAACAGAAGCGAGAAACATTAAAAAAACAACAATCTTACAAACTTAATTATTTACTTCATATCTGATTTAAATTAGTTACAATTTGAACAACCTCAAGCTTATAGAAAAACCACTTACAATCAAAATAACAAAATAACGACTTACTGTAAATCGCGCCGATCACCAATTCAACAACCTCACCGCTCGGAGTCGCACGGGCAAATGAGCTAACCACGCTACGACTGCCGTATTTATAGCTGTTGCTGGTGACGCCACAAAATTTAAAATAAGTCGTTACCGACTATGCTAATAATATATATATATATATATATATATATATATATATAATGAGTTGCTGTTCGTTTGTCTCGCTAAAACTATTTGGCTAATTTATATTTTGATTTATTTGTGAAAGCTCAGGGAAGGTTTAAACGGTGAGAAATATAATAATAAGTAAAGGAAAATACTAAAAATAACTATTTTATTTTTTAACAGAAACTGTTTGTACCTGTCAAATGGGATGCGTTTATTTCAACTTTTATGGGCGGTACAAAGTTCGCCGGGTCAGCTAGTTAATAAATTAATAATATTATCACAAATAAAAATTATCACATTGCTCTATAATATCATGATCATCCTGTCACTATGCCAGGCTAGAGTAATTACTGATGACATTATTTTATTTTTACATAAGTTTTCTAAATAGGTATGTTTAATGGCTACTTTTGACTTTTTTAAAGACAAAATTCGCCAGATATTTTTATCTGATGAATAAAATTTACCTTTCAACTTATTTTCTCTACGAAAACTGCCAACATGTTGTTAAACTATTCTTCAAGTTATTTGATTAAAAAAAGTAACAGTGCCCTTCATGGCCCCCGCATAGGGTTTCTGGGCGAGAATTCTCGAAGCGAAAATTCCCGGGAAATTCAGCCCTACTCGAGATGAGAAAAAATTGGTCGAGAACTCGAGAAATCGAGAATTTTTTAGAATAAAAGAAAACATTAAAAACGAGATTTTTGCAATAATACTAAGCAGTACTAATACTACGTTGCCGCGCTGACAGTTCAGTCACTCGCACATACTTGATGGCAAAGCTCATGTCGTCGGTGCTAATATCGGTGCCATTGCACGGCTCAATTTGTGTGCATCGGGAATTTTCGTAAGTATTTCAGTGACATTTCTTTAATCACAGTAGACACACTTTATTTTAGTTTGACATATAAAGGTTGATAGATTTACAGTTTAAAGGTTATTTTTGTATTTTATTTAGGTAGGATCTACACTCACTGTCCTTATTTCTTCGAATATTTCACAGCTCATTTATAATAACGCGAACTTAAAATTAATTATCTGTGAATGTACTGTAATACATAGTTGAGCTCACAAATATTTAACTTCTCTAATTTTTGATGTTATACAACATGTATATGTTATGTTATATCATCATGTATTGCTTTTTTTAAGGTTTGTCATAAAAAAATCAAAAGTTTGGATATATTTTTCTAAAATAAAAGATAATTTGTCTGCACAATGCTCCAAATGTCCGAAAAAGATAAGAATTAAAGGCTCAAACACACTGGGCTAGTTTACTAAAAAAAATCAGTTTGATTAACAGCAAATATTGGGCACGTATATTTTGAACCAGACCAAACCTTTTTTTGCTCATGTTAAACTACTAACAAAGGTTGATTTTTAAAGAGTTTGGTACTATGTTTAAGTGTTAAATAATGCGCAATCTTTATATATAAAAATGAATCTCTATTTCCCTTGGTCATGGCATCACGCGTGAACGGATAGACCAATCTCGCTAATTCTTTTTTTGTTGTGTCATTTATTGTCAGGAGAAGGTTCTTATGAAAGAAAAAAATAAGAAAGTTGCAGATTTTTTTAAAATGAAAGACCACGCGTACAAAGTCGCGGGAAACAGCTAGTATACAATAAATACACGTTTTAAAGACTGATTACTAAATAAATGTGACTTTTATTTTGTATTTGTAGAGGATCCATACAATTTTAGAAATTTCTCGAGTTCCCGGGAATTCCCGGAAAATTCAAGTCGAGAATACTCAAGCTTCGGGAAAAAAATAAAGTCGAGAAATCAGAAACCCTACCCCCGCAGAATATTAGTGTTTACTAGGTTAGGGCATTTTTTTTTAGCACAAACGCGTTATTTTTATGTTATCTGTGTTGTAACTGCCAAATTTTGTCCCAAATAAATATAATTCTATTGTATTTTACTCTTCATCATCATCATCATCATTTCAGCCACAGGACGCTCACTGCTAAACATAGGCCTTCCTCAATGACTTCCAGATTGGCCGGTTGAAAGCGGCTCGCATCCAGCGGCTTTCTACATCCTTTACCAGGTCGTCTGTCCACCTTGTAGGTGGACGTCCTACGCTGCGCTTGCCGGTACGTGGCCTCCATTCCAGAACCTTTCTGCCCCATCGGCCGTCAGTTCTGCGTGCTATGTGCCCCGCCCACTGCCACTTCAGCTTGCTAATCCGTTGGGCATGTTGTTTGAAATATTTCTACTCTTGAAACTCAGAAAACATCAAATAAGCGTGAAAAATAACAAAAGCATTAATGTAAAATATAAATCCAATAAAATTGATGGCTTTTCTGATATCAAACAACTCTCGTCTCTCGACTTGAATTTTCCGGGAATTCCCGGAAAATTCAAGTCGAGAATACTCAAGCTTCGGGAAAAAAATAAAGTCGAGAAATCAGAAACCCTACCCCCGCAGAATATTAGTGTTTACTAGGTTAGGGCATTTTTTTTTAGCACAAACGCGTTATTTTTATGTTATCTGTGTTGTAACTGCCAAATTTTGTCCCAAATAAATATAATTCTATTGTATTTTACTCTTCATCATCATCATCATCATTTCAGCCACAGGACGCTCACTGCTAAACATAGGCCTTCCTCAATGACTTCCAGATTGGCCGGTTGAAAGCGGCTCGCATCCAGCGGCTTTCTACATCCTTTACCAGGTCGTCTGTCCACCTTGTAGGTGGACGTCCTACGCTGCGCTTGCCGGTACGTGGCCTCCATTCCAGAACCTTTCTGCCCCATCGGCCGTCAGTTCTGCGTGCTATGTGCCCCGCCCACTGCCACTTCAGCTTGCTAATCCGTTGGGCATGTTGTTTGAAATATTTCTACTCTTGAAACTCAGAAAACATCAAATAAGCGTGAAAAATAACAAAAGCATTAATGTAAAATATAAATCCAATAAAATTGATGGCTTTTCTGATATCAAACAACTCTCGTATTCCGGTAGCTGTCAAATAGCTGACATTGATGACCAAAGTTTGGAAGGAACCTTAATCAAATTAATAACAAGCGTTAGTCCGTTGTATTGAAAGTTATGGATGAAGACAATAGGCCGAATTTGTCTTATTCAAAACTGGAAATTATTATCGAGTTTTAATAAGAATTGTGCTTTACGATAAATTGGGATTGGAAGAAAATATCTTGCGAAACAATTTAGAATTTTTAATGGGGACTCAAATATCGACATTATAGTGAACAACACAACAAATGCGTGGTTACGATTATCGCCGCCCCACACCGAGAACAATGTCTTTTTCAATTAATAATTACAATACTATTTCAAACTTTTTATAACGTTTTATTTTACAGGTTAACATTTTAGGAAGGGGCTGATTCTACTGTTAAAATACAACAACTTTTATTATAAGACCGATATCGAAATAAAAAAAACCACGTACCAATACTAAATTGCAAGGTTCTGGAATGGAGACCATGTACTGAAAAGCGCAGCGCAGTGAGTCTACCCACAAGGTGGACAGACGACCTGGTAAAGATTGCAGGAAGCCGCTGAATGCAGGCCACTTCCAATCGGCCAATCTGGAAGTCAGTCAAAAGGGGAGGCCTATGTTCAGTCAAGTGGAAGGTCTATGGCTGAAATGATGATGATGATGATGATGACAAAATTTCCAATTAGATGCAGATGCCAGAGATAGAACAAAGTGGAGGAGAAAGAGAAGGAAAGCGGAGCCTGTTGCAAGACGGGATATACGCTAGGAAGAAGAAAAAGATTCTAAATCAGCAGATCAGATCAGCTATTATATTTCGTTGTACTGGAATAGGTTTTTTTTGTGATTTTGACATTGGTCTCTATCACGTTGTACTGGATTTTTTTTTGTGATTTCGACATTGGTCTCACAGTTAAAGTCTTAGTAAAAAAGCAGTGGAATCACCCACTAAAATAAAATTAAGGAGACGGATAGTTGATAAAACAATAATAATAATACATAAAAATCTGTTTTTTGACAGTAGTCAACCTACCCCTATAGTCACTGTCCCCGGTCTCCCCTACCTAAAATAAAAAAAATTAAAAACACTAATAACCTAAGGCTGACACTTATTTTAAAAAATATATGTTTATACACATGAAAGAAACAGTCGGCTATATTTACTTAAATTACTGATATTTTACAAAAGGAAAATACTTAGTTATGTATGATGATTGTGACAAACGTCAAACACGTACCGCGCTGCATTTGTTTTTTTTTTTACTTATAGTAAAATCGTTTTATTCACGAGGAGTACACTAACTACCACCCTGTATTATCGTGCCGTAGTTACAGCTAATTTTTCCTTGTCAGAGTTTAAAGAGAATCCAAAGCTTCATTACCTTTGCCGGGAACAAAGCAAACTTTTTCCGTTTTAAAAGATGTTCACGAATGGATTCTGGAGTAACGCCTTTACGAAACCGAAGACAATAGATTGCTGTCATTAACATGTACCTGCTTTGTACTTACTCAATTTTTAGTTCATTGACGACTTGTTGTGTTTCGTCTTGTACGCAAAAGGACTTGTTTGCGGTTCAGTTCAATTTAGAAAACGCTTTTTTCTAAGTTGTACTGAGATGTCCCATGCAAAATGGGTTGCCACACTTCAGCGTAAATTTTTTGATTTGTAATATTGTTCAAATAAATTATAACTAAATGTCCATTTTTAGCAAAAATATATTTATTATTATTTAAGATTCCTTTGTTTTAATATATTATGTTCTGTCTACTTTCACTGTATTCCACTAATACTAGGCGAAGACTTTTAAATGAATTTAATATATCAATCAAAAATCGGTTACTGCTAATCGTTCGTAATCGTTGTAACATATTTAAAAATATATACTAAAACGGGTAAACATATTGCCCAAAACGGGTAATCGTTTTAAATTTCGTGCCTTTCGCATTAGTTTCAATGTGTGCTTCGATATGGTTAAGTGTGTGTCTTAACGCTAATGCCATGAATATACGCACAATATTAAAAAGTTAAAAAAAGAAAAGCACGAAATTTAAAACGCTTACCCGTTTTAGGCGAGCTAACCTTTTTAGGCTCGTCTTCCCTAAGGCGCCGGGTAACGAAAATACACGTAAAAGAGGTGTTTTTAGACAAGTTTTCTGGCGAAAATACTGGATATAGGACGTGGAAATTAATATATCATGTAACTTGAAGTTTTTCCTGTTGTATTTTTAAAGGTACTAGTTATTATTTCTTATAAACACTAAAAATATTTCAAAGTACCGCAAATATCGCGAGCTTGAACACATTTATATTTTAAACGACGTTTTTGTTTAGCTTCAAAGTTGGTTTAGTTTTTTATAACATTCGTGCCTTTAGGGTGAAGTTTTTTTTTTCAAATAGTCAATAAATTAAGAATTATAAGGATTTTTAATGGATTTTATTCTTAGCGCCTACTTTTCCATCAGCGGATATTTTGCTCTCAATAATAATCTATTTGCACTGGAGCGCAACGGATGGATGTTTAGTCTGCGAGAAGCATTTGTATTATCTTAGGCACGTAATAGAAGTCGCATTAGTCGACGCTTAATGCTCAAGGTCACTTGCCTTAATCGTCGCCTTAATCTAATCGAATCGATACTAGGGATTCCACAAGAAGGTTCCCATTTTGTTCTGTTTTAAATTTACCGCAGTGGCAATGAAAAATGTCAAAACGTCCTGAACAGCTCGCAACTTCATTTTAAACGACAAAATCTTGGTACAATTCGCAATTTACTGGAGTTCCTGAGTTCACGAGTGGCTATCACAGTGATATAATACACGAAGATACGGTAGGTCTTTTCATTAATATAACAACAATTTAATTAACTTATTGATTTTTAAGGATTCGTAACAGTGCAACAATTAAAAAAATGTGTCTCGTTTTTCTTGGCTAAGAGGTTTAACATTAGGTGCTGTCAAAATTAAATATGTATGCGTTAAAATTATGTTTGTTTTTACTTCTTCTAATTATCGCACAGGCATATATTAAAGTGTATATCAAAGAAATTACTAAGTTGTAGAAATTGACTAGGTAACTGCTGCTATACTGTGTTATTTATAGTGAAATTTAGTTGAAGTATAGGTATTGTACACAAAGATGTTTTGATTATCTATTCATATTTGTCTCGATTTTCCACCTTAATCATTAGTACTTAGTAAATAAATAAAATGTGTTGTTTGCCTTGCGGAATTATATTAAACTTAGCGTCACCACTGTCACTACTAGATCAAAATAACACAACAGAAACTTAGTGCCGCTCTGCGTGACGTGACTAATTTCAACACAGCTTGAGCTACGCTGGTCACAAAGCGGGACACCAATTGAAATTCCTATCTGTATGACTCAGGCCTTAGTGTAAGAGTATAGCGTAGATATTTTTACTGAACATTAGTTATTATTCAGATGCCTGCTCTCACTTACATGTATGTGCATATACGGGAAGGACATATATTTTCTAAACGTCAGGTTAATTTGCGTTGATTATTTTTGAGACTGCTGTACCATTTTATAAGGATGAAATGCATTATAATCGTCCCCAAGGCATTATGTGAGACAGAATCTACTATACATATTTGCATTATGGAGGTAATGACCAATCGGTATTCGGTTACGGATGCGCTGTGCTTTTTAATTCCAAATGAAGTTTAAAACGTGCTCTCTGACTGATTTTACGGACGCAAAGTGGATATTGCAACGAGGACGAGAGGCAGCGGAGCGAGATATTCGAACGCAAAATGGCTGTGCGGCTTGAAACTTACAAATTTGGCATTTTCGAGTCGAGCGTTTTAGAAAGCTTCAGTTGTTTTGTTAACTTTAAAAAAAAATACAAATTACTATCTTTTACTTGAATGTGTAATGACGTTCTTGATTATGTTAGTAAAATTTTTAAAAAAATTGGTAAACTTGCAAAACTCAGAAAAAAAGAAGCTACCGTGGAAATAATTAAAATCGCTCTTTCAGGATTTTAATAAATTGTAACCTAATTTAATACACACGGCAATTTAATTCACACAACCAATGTGTTTGCAGTTATAACTTAGGTACTTCATACCCATAGCGTATCTAATAATAACATTATTGATCAAAAGAAACAAAATTTAGATCATTAAATATTTATTACTCAAGAGATGTTAAGGGTAATTTTATTAGATAAAAACAAAAACTAAATCTTTTTAAAATACTTATCAAATACGTATTTAAAGTTTAGTTTGAAAATTGACACTAAAATTTGTCTTTCTGCGATTCCTAAAGGCTATTTTGCGTAATTTTTTCTGTTATTGTTTACTGTTTTTTTATATATATAACGAGCAATAAAAAAGTTAGCATTTTATACCTTTGAGTAAAGATTGTCCTACGCCTACGCTTCATTCACTGTGAAAAATACACCATTTAAATACTCTTGTTTTTTAAAGATATAAATAAATCATGAAACAGACACGAGCTACAGATTACTTATAAAAAGAGAACGTTCACGCTAAACAACAACATTCTAAACCGGTAAAAGCGAATCCATAAACGTGTTGAGGTCTTTCTGCTTATTTATTTTCAATTTTAACTTAAAATCGGGGTATCACAATCTTTCTGTAATATCCGCTTCAGCGCGATCAAAGCCTTTGAAGTCTGTTCAGCTGCTTCAATATTTTTAGGATCATGTAACGTCAACGGTAAAAGTATTAGGTTAACACAAAAAACGTGTAAGACTGCTGAAATCGACCTGTGACACAAATGCAATGAAAGTGACAGCACACCTACTGTCATAATAATATGCTGCGTATTCAGTGTGTAATATAATCTTAATAATATTATTAAAGTTTGGATCGATGGACGTTTGTTAGTCAATCACGCTAGAACGGCTGAAAGGATCTGGATGAAATTTGCCACATAGATTCTAGTCTGGGATAGCACTTAAGTAACTTTTTATCCTGGAAAAATGAACGTTTCCCGTGTGATAGATTTGTTTTTGTTTTTCACAGATCATGGGATCGACATGATTTTTTGTATAGAGTTTAGAATAGGAGTAACAATTCGTATTTTACGCGGGCGAAGCCGCGGCCACAGCTAGTTAGGTATAGAGTAAATAGGTACCGACTATTACCGGAATAAATTCATCTCTACATGTTGGACGTAAAGTTAAAAATCAATTCAATGACCTTTAACTTTCTGGGTAGGTTGACCTATTGTTGTCTGTACCCAGTTTTTGCCTTTTTATTACATTTTAAGGTTATACAAACGAGAACAAATTGACTTTTTATTGTCTTCTTTTGGGATACCTATTTAAAAGTTATATTCTCATTACTTCAATAAATATCTCTATCCATACGTTTTCACGTAATCCAATTTGGCTGAAGTTTGTAATCAGCACGCGCATACCGTTTTTGTTAAAATACACAGAAATCTGATAGCTGAAAAGAAATTGAAAAAAAAAACTAGCCTATGTTGTAGGACATACAGGGTTACATAATAATCATCATCATCATCATCATTTCAGCCATAGGACGTCCACTGCTGAACATAGGCCTCCCCCATTGACTTCCAGATTGGCCGGTTGGAAGCGGCCTGCATCCAGCGTCTTCCTGCGACCTTTACCAGGTCGTCTGACCACCTTGTGAGTGGACGTCCTACGCTGTGCTTGCCGGTACGCGGCCTCCATTCTAGAACCTTTCTGCCCCATCGGCCATCAGTTCTACGTGCTATGTGCCCCGCCCACTGCCACTTCAGTTTGTTAATCCGTTGGGCTATGTCAGCGACTTTTGTTCGTTTACATAATAACAATAAAATAATAATAATATTTTTTTTTTATTTTCTCCAGAAATCTTATTATCTAACATTACATTGTTAATGAATATGCAAGGAGACATAGTACGTAAGATAGCGGGAGACTGGTGCCTGAGCCAAGCAAAGTTGCCTGTGTTTCAGTGCGCCAGCATGTGGCACACCTTTGCCACATGGCAAAGGGGTGCCAAATTTTAAAAATAAGATCTAGAGAACCATATAAAGAAGCATCTTAATTGTTATTATTTTTAATAATCGTGTGTTACGGAAAAAAAAAACTTTAATATATCCGAAAATAAAATCAATACAGAGATTTAAAAAGCCGCGCGGTCATATATCAGAGGCGTAGGTAAGGCAAGCCTACAAGGACCTTACGCAATGCACATACGGTGCAATTTTTTCATGAATGAGTTAAATTATCTATGCATTCGATTTTTCACAGCGATTAAGAATAATTAAATGTAAAAAAAAAAAAATCTTTGCATAGTTCGATTAAGTTACTGATTCTGAGCCACTCCTAAAGATTTGCCACCCCTTTGCAATGTAACCCTGTATATTGAAGTAATAACTACGAGAAGTAAAACTTTTCAGCCGCGAGTTGCAAATACTTGACACAGCAAATATGTAGCTTGCCTACCGCGAAAATATTCTGATGGCGCAGCAGACATTTCGGCGTTGTAAAGGAAATATTTTCGTTCAAAATAAGCCAAGCAGTTTGGTTATTTATTCACTTTTAAAAATTCCCCGCTAAACGACTTGGCTTCAAAGATATTTGGCTATATATTTTCGAAACGAATTGGGAGAGCTAGAATTTTTAGAGCATAAGAATGGCTTGGGTTCTATTGAATTTTCAAGAAAATTTCCTTCTGAATAATTTGCAGTTCAATATTAGAGTCGGAGCTTAGCCAAGTTTTAGAGTATTCAATAGCTCTAATATTATTTAGTAAGATTTGTTGTTATAGTAATTAAATGTGCACTTATTTTTGATAGAAATACAGCCAATACCTAAATATAGTATACTTAAGTAAGAAGGTTATGTTTAAACTCTTAAAAACATAACTAGATAGTTCATGAGAACGTAGTTTAATATGTATGTTGTTTATTAAATAAATAAATACATATTATACAACATCACATTGATCCTAAGGTAAGTTACCGAAGCAACTGTGATACGGAAATCATAAGCAACGACTATACCACAACACCCAGACCCGAGACAAATAGATAAGTTATTTTTCTACATTGACCGACCGGGAATCGAACTCGGGACCTCAGATATTGCGACACTAAGTCCGGTAGGTCCTCAAAAAGAATAAGTTTGTGTAAAAGAATGAGCATGACCACTTGCACTTAGGTCACAGTCATTTAATGTATTTAATAGTAACTATGTCATTCCGTGATCAAGTCGCCACATATTTGTGTGGATTGTGGCTAGATAATTTATGTGGTTGTTTAAATAATTTATTTTTATTTCATTATACTTTTACAAAAAAAAAAGAAAAGGTAAAATAAAAATAAGATGCAACTGGCATATTTGACATGATTTTTGGTAGGTTTTGATGTTCGTATTTTATTTAACCCTGTTTTAGCAGAAAGTTTTCCTATGTTTAAATTTTCAGATGTTACGGCAATATCTGTAAATAATCAGCCCACGTTACTTTACCACTGGACATAGGCCTCTCTGAAAGACAACCGTTTTCAATCTATATACAGGGTGTAACGAAAAGGTGAAATAAAACTTTAAGGGGTTATTCTACGGCTAAATTACATCAACTTTTTCTATGGGAACAACATCAAAATCTCAAAAAAAAATTGACGCTTCCATACAAACTGATGCCAGCTGGTCGCGTTTTAGTATGGGAAAGTGTTTTTTTTTTTGCGATTACGATATTGGTCCCATAGAAAAAGTTGATGTAATTTAGCCGTAGAATAACCCCTTAAAGTTTTATTTCACCTTTTCGTTACACCCTGTATAAAACAAAGTCGGGTTAGTTATACCATTTATAAGTCAAGAACGGCTGGGCCCATTTTTATGATTTATGATTTTTTGGATTTGTCTCCGTCCGAATAGCAGAATAAAATATTAAAACATCGAAAAATTTACGAAAAAAAAGGCGGTACGATGTTCACCGGGACAACTAACTTGTTCATAAATTGTAAAAGGTTTGACCACAAGTGGATGGTATTTTGTATGTTATCTATCACTTCTCCTTGTCAGAGATAGTCCATTCGCGATCTCCACTCGAGAACACGTTCACCTCATCGGTAAATTATTTTCTAGGGAAAATGTGACCAGCCCACTGCCACTTTAGAAAAAAACATTCTTATCAAGACCTATTTTTTAGGAATCTTTTTTGTAAACCAAAATAACTTTTTATCATCACTAAAAGTTATTCATCCTACTTCCAGAATTTGGAATAACTGCATACAGAAGTTAACATAACCACAATCTTCAACTTTTAACAAGATCATTTGCATTCAAGGCAGTTTTAAACTTATTTAATCTAAAAGACGGAGCCTATTATAATAGTTTTCTCGCATTCCATTATAATGCAGCGCAAAGCTGAATAAGAAAGGACAGTATGACATCCACTGACCTACTTTTAGACACCCAGTACTGTATTACGTAAGACAAAAATAACTGCTCTTCCAAGAATCCTAAATAATCACGTTTTACCAAAAAAAATAAACATCATAATATCTTTCTTTCCCCTTACGTTTACACTTTAAAAATATATAGAAAGTAATTTAACCGCTTTTTTTTTTTTTTTTCAACAGCATGCGTTTTGTTTTTAAAATACAAAAATAATTAGGTATCTTTTTCGATGCCATACACAGTGACATCATATTATCTTTATTTCATTTTTACGACCCAGTCATCTCAGTAAATGAATAAACTCATTTGGTCCCTAATACATCTTTATAGCGTATTTTTAAATATAGACAATTATAAACGCATTTGATTTGATTTGATTTAAAATCAGTGTAAATCCAGTGTCACAAACAAATTTACAATTAACAGAAAAGTACATATAAGGTTTTTTGATGCAATGGCCACATCAACAGTTCGCATTATGCGGAAAGAATGTATATCAAAGTGCGATAGAAACTGAGAAATGTCGAGTCTCGATTACAATATCGATATGGTAGTTCTTAATAACCACCCAAACTGCGTCAAAGGGATTCAAATTATAAATCCAAAGAATTTTAAAAGATTAACTCGCTTCGTAACGAACGATTCAAATGGAAACGTTAATATGATGACAAAAGCTAATGTAATCTATTATTTCAGCACCAAAACTCGGCTGACGCTGAAATACTTTTAATTTCATCAACTCGTGAAACCTGCTTGAATTATTTATCCAGTCCTTAGCCGATTCAACTCTAATACCACAGATAAAATTGAAAAGTACGACAAATAATATAACGTTAAAAATCGGGCACAAGCAGTTTATTTTATTTTTATTACGAGAATGGATTTTGAAGGGAAACATAATCATTGCTTTTGAAAGTTTTCGATGATAGTCGACTCATTTATTTTTACTATGCTAATGCCAAATTTCAAGAAATGGATGCCTTTGAATATTTATCTAGAGAGTAAAGTACGCTCGCAAATGTTTGAGTTAATTTATGAAATATCTAAGCCGATGTGAACCACATTAACGGGAAATCCTCTTGACGTTAGTCACAATGAATACTTAAATACAGAAGGCTCACCGTGACACGTGATTTGTTTAAATGAGATTTCAGGTCAGGAATAGGAATATTAAGCACATATTTTTAAATATTTTGGATATCCTGTCCGCTTCCTCCTCGTAATCTAATTAAACTGTCTTGCAAGCACGCTGGACTTGGCGTCATCATCTCTAAGGTCCCAGGTTTGATTTTCAGTCTAGTCCAGGGTGGATCTAGAAAACGATTTTTTTATGTATCTCGGGTTTGGGTGTTGTGGTATCGTCGTTGTTCCTAATTTTCTATAAAGTGCTTAGATTTAGAGTAATGTATGTGACGTTGTTAAATATTCATTATAATATAGGTAGTAAAGTATATTTCATACCGCTATGTGATTAGGGTGTCCATACCCAGATTTCAGACTTCAACAAAGTAAACTTTGATTACGCCTACTGTATTTACATCGACTGTGGACAAAGACAAAGGCTGAATCGGGTTACTAAACAAATTAATCCATTTGAAGGCTCCTTGTGAAACTGATATTGCAGATTCCGCACGTAATTAGTTATTTATGTTAAGTTTGAGGAACGTTTTGACTTAAGAATAACGAGTTTCCATTTATTTTCTGCACTGCGAACTATGTAAGTGCTGTGCGAACTATGCCGTGCAGAGACGGTCTTAGTTAGTTTGTCTGAGCTGTTTCGCACTTAGCCTCTTGATTGGGCCACTGTGCGTGCTACCTTTTCCTTCTTACTCCAACCAGCCTAGGTCATTCCAGAAGGTCAATCTTCTCAGATTTGCAGAAATTGCTGAAATTTGAAAAGAAAAGATGAAAAGATTGCTGACCTTCTTTGCTTTGCTTCCGGGAGAGATCCTGGTGATTACCCTAGGCTATTACCTATACCTATACTATTGGCCAAAGGCCACTTTGGGTATTATAGTAAAATCTCTTGAAAATGATAAATAATAATAAATAAATATCCAGACAGTAATTACAGACCACCAAATTGTCAAGTAAAAAATAATCATTTTTATATTACGAGGTACCAGTAAATGGTTTTTATTTGTTTTATTTACACAGATCCAAAAAGTTATTATTTAAAATGATCCGACCGAGAATCATCACTCCTTTGAGCCAATCAGGTATGAAGCCATAGACGACTATTCGCTGTGTGCGCGATGACAGCGCCCCTAGTGACCAAAATTATTGAGGACTTAAGATCTTTCAAATTATGGCAACTGGATGGTTTGAGATTGATTTTCGGATTGTTTTTCTTCGAAATTAGATGAAAATATCTTAAAGGTTTGTGCATATTATGATAAGTGATTTCCTTACTTGAACTAAATATGAATGTTGTAATACGTACGGGATTTGGAGCAATACAACATGATATAACTTTCCAACCTCAAACTGTGCAAAACGGGAAAAAAATGTATTGGCACAGCATGTAAGAGATGTTGAAGAGCTTAGAACCAACGGACAAAGCTACTTAATAAGAGCTGTGATCATAAGACAAATGTCTGTGACACAAACTCCCTACACACTTTTTTCTTTTTACTACAGCTATGCATTTATGTCTTTGCTCCAATTTCCATCTTGATATTTGAAACGAATAAAACATGCACGAACTGTTTTTTTTCATTGTTTCTACACTTTATAACACAACACGTACTGTAACCCATATCGCGAATTTTAACGTTTTTAGTTAAAAATACTTATTAATGTTAGTATGGAATTCTATGAAAATATAGCAATTTGACACTGACAGTCCAGAGTTTTTTCACATTTCTGCCACATTGCGTGCTGCGATCGATTTGACGGCCCCCACCACCTACTTTGCACACAGCGAATAGCTTACAATGATGATACATTTACTAACCGTATTTTAGACTTGACCTGCATTCCCTCAATCTACTTTTAAGGCCGACATATTTATTACCGCAATCCCGGAACGTCAGGCATGAAGGTTTCGGAATTGAGTTGTAGTTTAAAATTGTTCAGAGGCTTGCGGGAGGCCCGGAATGCTAGAGGTTCTGCCATAGACAAGTTTATGCTATAGACGCTGCGGTATTATAATTATGAGTGAATACGCGTAATATTATATTATGACTTTATATTATATTATGATTAGAAGGGCTGACGCACTAGTTACGGTTGCAGGAAAACGTTGGATGCAAACGGCCCAAAGCAGCTCGCTATAGCATTCTGTGAAGGCCTATGTCCAGCAATGCACTTCCTTAGGCTGATGATGATTATAAATAATGCAAGTAAATCAACAACAATATGATCTCAACAAAAAGGAATAACCAATATAGCTCGTAGACAAGAAAGGTGCTGAAGAAAATCCTTATTCAAACGAACCAAAATTTTACAATCTTTGAACAGCTAGACTTTTTATCAAACATGAGTCTGAATCCTCGAATTGCAGTTTACTGCTGGTTGTATACTTCTTCTAAAGAGCGCCAAAAAGCACGATATTCTTCCTATATCATCTTCTGAAGGTTATCGGTTCAACGAGTTGGGGGACGTCCGACACTACGTTTGCTAAGACGCGGTCTCCCCTTGAAAACCCGTTTGATCCACTTTGCATCGGTTCAGCGAGAGATGTGGCCGGCCTACTGCCACTTCAGCTTGCTACATTTTGGGACTAAGTCCATTACTTTGCCGGATAACTTCGTTTCGGGATTTTTCCTCTAAACGAAATTGCAAGCATCGACCTTTCCATAGCTTGCCGAGTGACGTGAAGTTAGTGAGCCAGCTTTACTGTCATGTTCCACGTTTCGGCTCAAACCTACGTTTAAATAAATAAAGGAATTGAAATTCATGGATGTTATTGTTTCTGTTTATCTATTCGTTATATGGTCGCCATGGTACAAACACTACTAAGTTTAGGTCTAGCTAATTGGTGTAATTATAAACAATCTATCAATATCAATCAATTGTAATAATGATCGCAATATAATAATGCGAGAAAAAAAAACAGTTACATAATAAGGCTCGGTTACTGGTAAACTTTGCGCAGTGTCTATTGGCTTAGTTGTCTGTAAGATTGACCGTCTTCAAGTACTTACATTCCCAAGCGTTGATTAAGGTCTAGACTTAAAATATTAATTTAGATTGCCTTTACGTAAAAGGCAAATTGAAATGCCGAAGGCTAGGTTAAGTTTAAAAGATTAATTTAGTGACTGTACAGAAAGAAAACCGGTTTTATTATGTTTAGGTACAAGTACTACTGATGAAAGTATGTTAAGGTAGTTCAGCTGTTGCGGGTTTATTATTTAGTTTTCTATGAAGAAAAGTAATCTCTTTAAGGACGACAATATAAATGATAATTATTATTGCAATAGATTGTTACTGCAGAATGAGTTTTATCATTTATCACTATCTACTGTTATTAGACAGTTACAGTTCATAATAGAGGCTCCATCATTTGATAATACGAGTACGCTCCATTCCAATCTGGCACAAAAGCCCAATGTGGAGTGCAATCGAATAAATCAATAGCGATCATTCGGAATTAGTGCATCGCTAAGTTAGGATCAGTCGCGGAACGTTTGTTCTTGTATGGGAGACTATTCTGACAATCGCTTCGCCTACTCGATCGAAAAGTAAATGAAAATGTAGTACTTTTCGATCGATTTAAGCGTGGTGGTTGTTTTTGGCACTCACACATTGGTCTCTGGTTTCGCTTGCTTATTTAACCTTTAAGCCACAGAATAAATAATAGTAGGTATCAAAATGTAAGTTTTATACAATGCGAGTTAGAGCAACGCAAACACATAGACATTACTCACGGATACGAAATCTCAGAACACTCTGACAGTAGTTCGAGCCCGACCGTTCCAAGATATCGTTCAGCTTAACTTCTGATACTCATAACAATTTTTTATTTTGTAAATGTATTATTACGTGGTCTCATGCGTTCGCTTGGGGTTTCCCGAGTTAGGAATCATAACAAAAAGAGCAGAATTTTTGAGTTTGAAAATAAATTTTGAATAGGTACCTTAATTAAGGCTGAAATTTGTAACAGGGTGACTGGTAAGACAAAGGGGCTATATTATGATATTTTACCAATTAAACGACCAATAAAATCGACCACCTCAGGTGGTAATCGAAGCCACACGTCTGATTGCATGCCATACGAGTACTTTTTCAATTAAGCTACGGAGGACGTTAGCTAACCCATCAAAATTTGTCAATTCTTTCGCTGTCGAAGCCAGCTTTTTATCTATTCAATATTGCATCTATACATAAGTAAGGCCAAGTAGTACAATACCGTCAACACCCTATAGAAATCATGTTGCAAATATTTAACTATTATCAGTTGAGATACGATACGATATGCAGCGTCTGCGTGCGAAATCTTATAAAAAACTGCGCTCGCCAACCCGCCTGCCAAGCGTGGCGAGTATTGGGAATCCCCCTGATGAAAATCATTGGGGGAGGCCTGTGTTCAGCAGTGGATGTCCTATGGCTGTAGTGAGGATGATGATGATGAAATACGAACAGCTCAAATGATTTAAAATTTGTTTTTAGCAATTACAATTAAGAAGATGGCTGGCAGTAGATGGATGAAAAAAGCGGGAGACGTGCTCTTTGGTTCTCTTTGTGGGAGGGTTACGTGCAGCGGAGGACTGCAAAAGGCTGATATAATCATGAATCCTGAGCTAGTTATATTTAAGGTATGGTAGCTAAGTTGTAAAAGCACGATGCGATGAGAATACCATAATATGTATGAAGCGTTAGCTATTTTTATTCGTGTTGCGACGTTGACTCCTTAAAAGCTGTTTCATTGACAGGCAGAAAATCCTGTTAAAAGTGATTCGTTGAACCGGTTAACCTGTCAACCTAAGCCTTGGTTACGTTTTTTTTTAAAAACAATTTCAAACCGGTATTAACCATTCAATAATATTTTACCTATTCTCAGAATATATCCTTCAGTTCGATTCATCGTCTCGTGAAAACACAGATTAGTTTTCACGTGATTTATATTCGTAGTTTAAAATTAAGTTGTCATTCATTTAAACTATTAGGCGTCTTAGTACTATATTCATAGCTCGTATTTGCTCAATACTCATAAGAGGTGTTAGGAGTTCTTAATTAGATCCTAGGACAAGTGAAAACATAATAAATTTTATTTAAAAAAAAAAGATTTCAAAAAAAGTTTTTATGTTTTTTTTCGTTTGCACCAAATCCAAAAGGGTTAGGTATTTAGTGGTAAGATTATTTGTAGTTTTTTTGTTTATTGAAGTTGTTTTTTTTTTATAAAATTTACTTATTTCATCTATTTTTAGTAATAAATCCTAATTAAAACAAATTTTAAGAGTGCAAATAAAATCTACCTGCTGAACACCGAATTAATTTCCTATTTTTCAACCCTTAGAGGTGAAAATTTTACCGATTTTTTTAATTAAAGTATCTTTGGAGTATAAGCTACTAAATAAAAAAAAGAATCATCAAAATCGGTTTACATATGTCGAAGATATTAGGTAACAGATACAAAAATCAGTTGGCGTAGTATGGAGGAGATTTTCTTGTAGATACCATCATCAGAATTGACCAAATTTATATGGGATTTCATTCTGAAAGTATTACATTTCTTTCGATCAAAAAAAGAATTATCGAAATCGGTCAACGTAGTACCTAACGAATGATCGCGAACCTACACAAAAAAAAAAATTCCAACGAATTGAGAACCATCTAACCATCCGTTCCATTTTGAAGTCGTTTAAAACCCACTGTATTGCTAAGATCTATTACTGTATTAAAGTAATGGTATTGAAGATAAACGCTGTATTCAGGTACAGTTTAT
Organism: Anania hortulata; assembly: GCA_963576865.1. Taxonomy (NCBI): domain Eukaryota; kingdom Metazoa; phylum Arthropoda; class Insecta; order Lepidoptera; family Crambidae; genus Anania; species Anania hortulata. Next base: position 13,594,511 of record OY756405.1, on the reverse strand, counting down.
TCATAGCGAAGTACTTATTACCAATTTATATAAAGGTACATGTGTACAGAAACAAAGACTTATTTTAAATCAAATAATAAACTATTCAAAGACAATTCATGATGGTGTACCAACGACATCGTAAGCGCCAAACTCAATGCCAAACATTTGCTTTGAGCTCGGCGCAGTCCAAACAGTATTGTGATGCGGACGGTAGTTATGCAAATGGCGACTCGAGTGCAATCCGCTTCGAGGCGGCCAGATCTAAGGATACCTACCACATACCCACTCAGTACACCGAATGTAAAGGGCGCACGTTTCGGCGTAAATTCTCAGCTATTTTTTCTTCAACTGCATGCCACCATGTTTCACAATGTGATAGTAATACCTGTATCTTTATAATGTGATTCTAGTGAAAGAAGTTGGGCATACTTGGGGCTCCGTGAAGAACTAATAAATTTAAATAAAAAAAAATAATGAAAAAAAAAATTGGACAGCTAAAAATTTACAGAATTTATTACTAAATTTATAATTGGTTGTCTTTGTACTTATATTCTACAAATGATCGTCATATCCTAATTAAATGGCCTCCAAAAGAACAGTCCCCGCTGTCAGCTATCGCCCTCAGAACAATGTTACTGCTGCCCTAAATTCTGCTCAGATCCTCGTTAATCTCTGTTCAGCGTTGTATGTTTGTAAGTTGATAAAATCAACATATTCAACATTAAACAGTAAATAAATGAATACCTCAAAGTTCTGTTATCGTATGAACAAGATTAAATTTTCTTAAAATTTCCACAACATTGTTTTTAAAACGTCGCTAACTAAAACAAAAGCTGGCAAAGTAGATAAGTTTTCCACGACGATAAAATATATCAACATAAAATACCACAGTTTAACCAACTATAATGAGCAAGTCCAGGAGAAGGCATTATTAGGCAATTAATTATACTTCGTCGCTGCATCCTCGGGATTTTCATAAATAATTACCAAGTAGTCCACTCCTCAATGTACCGAGCATCAAGACGAATACTTTTAGAGAATTCCAAAATAAAAAGTAATGAAACTCAACTTCCGGCGGTAGGGGGCGCGCCTGCGCACGCTCGCGCCAACTGTCAAGTCGTCATTCGCTTCTAGTATTCGGGCATCGAGACATCGAAATATTTTTCTCGTTCGTGCATTTTAAATTGTAGTAGGTACATACCTAATATAATTCTTATTGTGAAAGTGTGTTTTGTTGTGTTAAAATGGGTAAACGGAAACACAAAAGCAGAGATCCCGAAAAAATTCGCAGGAAAATACGTCGTTTGGAACGACGCCTGGAATCGGAGGATAGTGACTATTATGGTAAGTACCTACTACTTATAGTTTCGATCATAACACTCTGGTTTTAAACACTCCAGAATTGGCACTGTGGATATTTAGCCGAAAAGTATGCAAATAATTAATAGTAACTAACTTTCTTCATATACCCACATATCGCACGATTTTATTTTCGGTTCTTATTTTACGTATATATTATTTGATAAATATTTTTATGATAAATACTGTTATCTATACCCGTTAGACTTACGTAATAACGGTTTTTGTGCGGATGTGGTGGAAGGTACCTATTGCAATTTTCTACGTAAATAAGAAGTAGCTGGCTGATAATGAATATCTTCTTATCGATTCTAAGACGTTATGAATGTTGTCCAATTGATTATCGTGACAAAATTTAAGACATTTGGATCGAGAACCACGATGGTGATCGTGGTCTTATACGTAAGTTTTTAACCTGCCGTGTCGTGATGCGATTACGACCGAACTATTTTTTAACGTTATATAACGTAGAACCTCGATGCGATTGAGGTCTTACATATGTATTTCATAGAGTAGTGATGTGATTACTACCGAAATACCAATTCTTACCTGGCCTTAATACCCTTGCAGATCATGTGTCGGATGGTTCATATTCGTCGGATTACTCGAATGTGAGATCAGTAGTTACAATACCCCCTGAGACAGTTGTCGACACTCCTCCTGAACTCGAAAACGGAGAAAAAGAAGTCCAGCAAGTCATTCAAATAGAAGAGAGTGCTGAGATTCCCGAAATATCCACGGATATTCTAGAGGCTTTAGGAGAATCTAAGAATAAAGCTGAGGTCTATGCTCCTAAAATTAGAGAGGAGATATCTGAACGCTGGGGTAAGATTGTGTTGGATGGGCTAAGTAAAGAGTCGATACAGAAGCTGACTGAGAATATTCACATACCTGAAAACTTCAAATTGCTTAAGGCCCCTGGCCTCAATCCGGAAATTTCAGCAGTTTTGTCTGAGTCAACCAAAAACAGAGATAAACGCTTAGAAAAAGCACAAAACCATCTCGGATTAGGTGTCGCAGCGGTTACAAATTTAATGACTAGTTTGATCAATGGGGATATGGATAAGACAGATATAATTAAGAGACTGTCGGAAGCAGGACAGTTGCTTTTGGATCTTCACTGTCAAAACACTTCTGCAAGGAAGAAATTAATTATGTATAGCCTTGATAAGAAGTTTTCAAATATTATACAAGGGGTTAAAAGAGACTCTTTATTGTTTGGCGAAAATTTAGGAGAAAAGATTAAAGCAAACAAGACAGCTGAGACATCAGGCTTACAAATTAAAATGACTTTTGATCCACAACCGTCAACATCATCTTATCGACCAAACCAACCAGTTTCACGACAAGGAAACTGGAAGGGCCCGCCCAGGACACATGCTCAGAGAGGCAAGCGGGGGGCGGCCAGGACTCATGCCTCTCCGCAGATATCCAGACGGATACCACCAACGACCGATCGTTACACAAACCCAACCAGGACGAGCAACCAGCGCGACAAGCCAGCGCGCAGACCGTAGAGGTAAAACAGCATGCTGGGAGATTACGATATTTTGTCAATACTTGGAAAACTATTACTAATGACCCAGTGGTATTAGAGTACGTCACAGGTTATAAAATTCCTTTCAAACTACCGGTAACCCAAGCGGATATACCGCCTGAGCCTCTTTTTTCTTCAGTAGAAATCACCCATATTCATCTGGAAATAACAAAGTTACTCAATTGTGGTGCAGTTAAAACATGTACAGACGTAAATGACCAGTTTATTTCAAATGTTTTTCTCATTCCTAAGAATGATGGTAGTTACAGGTTTATTCTTAACCTTAAAAAACTTAATAAATTTGTAGAAACGCATCACTTTAAAATGGAAGACATTAGGACCGCCTCAAAACTTATATCAAAATTAAACTTTATGGCAAATATTGATCTGAAGGACGCGTACTTTTTTGTGCCCATACATCATTCATATAGAAAGTTCCTCAGATTTAAATTTGAAGGCCAAACATATGAATTTCAGTGTTTACCATTTGGTTTATGTTCTGCCCCATATGTATTCACGAAACTCATGAAACCGGTAACTACTTACCTAAGAAACCGTGGTCATTTACTAGTTATATATTTAGATGACTTGTTATGTATAAATAGTTCTCATATTGGCTGTTCTCAAAATGTCGAAGAGGTCTTGAACCTATTGAAAAGTCTAGGGTTCTTGATAAACTATGACAAAAGCGACATTATTCCTAGTCACCATAAAACTTTCCTGGGCTTTGAAATTAATTCCTCTGAAATGGCCCTTACGTTAACTTTGTCTAAGCGTCAAAAAATTTTAGACTTGGTTAATAGCATATCTAAAAAACAGAAAATACCTATTAGAGATTTTGCAAAATTCTTAGGTGTCCTCACCTCGGCCTGCCCAGCAGTAGATTACGGCTGGGTTTATACAAAAAAATTTGAAAGGGAAAAGTTTTTAGCCCTTTTGAAATCAAACGATGATTATGATACAACAATGGAATTAAATCCTAACTTAAAAAATGATTTTATTTGGTGGAAAAATAACATAATGGACACTATAAAGCCTTTTCGTAATGGTCGGTATGCGCTAGAAATTTTTTCAGACGCTTCTCTTACTGGTTGGGGAATTTCTTGTAATAGTGAAACATCAAATGGGTTTTGGAGTCTATCTGAAACTCAGAATCATATAAATTATTTAGAGTTGCGAGCAGCCTTTATAGGACTTCAGTGCTTTGCAAAAGATCTTTCTAATACAGAAATTCTTTTGAGAATAGACAACATGACCGCGATTGCATATATAAATCGAATGGGCGGTGTTCAGTATGAACATCTAAACGCTATTACGCGGGAAATTTGGCAGTGGTGCGAAGTCCGCCAGATTTTTGTATTCGCATCCTATATTAAGTCAAAAGAAAACGTAGACGCGGACCGCGAGTCAAGATGTACAAACGTGGACACCGAGTGGGAGTTGTCTCACGTAGCTTTTCATAAAATTAAAGAAAACTTTGGTTTGGCAGACATATATTTGTTTGCATCCCGGCTAAACACAAAGTGTAATAAATATGTATCTTGGAAAAGGGATCCTAATGCCTTCAATATTGACGCTTTTACGGTAGATTGGAAATCATTTTTTTTCTATTGTTTTCCTCCCTTTTCTTTAATATTAAAATGCTTACGCAAAATTATCGATGATGAGGCTTCAGGTATAATTGTTGTTCCTTATTGGCCGAATCAGCCTTGGTATCCCTTATTTCTAGAACTCCAATCATCTGATCCAATTTATTTCTTACCAAGAAATGACCTCTTGTTATCTCCTTCCAGGAACCAACACCCCCTTTGGCGAAGCCTTACCCTGGTGTCCTGCCACTTATCAGGGAAGCGTTTACTCGGCAATATTTAACATCTAATACAATAGAACTTATGATATCATCGCTTTCCCATAGTACCCTGAAGCAACATGATACGGCTTATAAGAAATTTTGGTCATTTTGTCAAACTAACAGAATTGATGATTGTCTATCTATTTCTAACCCAATTGCTTTAGGTTTTTTATCCGATGAATTTAAGTCGGGAGCTAGCTACTCTACGATAAATACACTCCGCTCAGCACTCTCTCTTATAATAGGCAAAAAATTCAGTTCAGATACCAATGTTAGTAGATTACTCAAAGGGGTATTTAAAGCTCGTCCGTCCTTCCCGAAATACCAAAACACATGGGATACTAATGTCGTTTTAGATTTTATCAGCAATTGGTATCCGAATGAAGAACTTCCTTTGATAAAGTTGACTAAAAAATTAGTAGCTCTCCTTATGTTGTCAACGGGACAACGATTGCAGACGCTTTCACTTGTTAAATTATCGAAGATTCGAATAAATGATTCAAATATTGATATAGTCATAGATGAGTTAGTTAAAACATCAGCTCCTGGACGATCGCAGCCACACCTTAAAATACCTTTTTTCAATAAGAAAGTAGAGATTTGTCCAGCCAAAACAGTTATATCCTACATAGAAATAACAAGTTCATTTAGGGAGGGTGTTGATACGGAAAAATTGATTCTAACTACTAAGAAGCCTTACCACAATGCAAGCGCTTCTACGATTGGCCGTTGGATTAAACAGGTGCTACACGAGAGTGGTATTGATACGGGTATATAGTCCGCCACGCCGCAACCTCGGCGGCCGATCGCAGAGGTGTTTCCATGGAACTAATTAAGAAGGCAGCAGGCTGGTCTGGAAACTCTCTTGTGTTCAGTAAATTTTACAACAGACCAGTTGCCGCTATTAATAAGGATAATGAATTTGCTAATACTGTATTGGATAGTGATTAATTAAAGTACTTATATTATTGTGTTATAATACCTTGGCTATTTTTTTATCTTTTGGATAACGATTTCCCTAAAGATCTCTAAACATCTACTTGGTAATTATTTATGAAAATCCCGAGGATGCAGCGACGAAGTATAATTGAAGGTTAAACAAACTTACCTTAAGTGAAGTTTGACCGTAATTATACGAGTCGCTGCATCCGAAGGGATTTTCATTCCCGCCCTACCCTTATGTTATTTAAAATAACCTTACCCTGATTAATCTTTAGGGTAATCGTAGGTTCTCTAAAAGAAATGACGACTTGACAGTTGGCGCGAGCGTGCGCAGGCGCGCCCCCTACCGCCGGAAGTTGAGTTTCATTACTTTTTATTTTGGAATTCTCTAAAAGTATTCGTCTTGATGCTCGGTACATTGAGGAGTGGACTACTTGGTAATTATTTATGAAAATCCCTTCGGATGCAGCGACTCGTATAATTACGGTCAAACTTCACTTAAGGTAAGTTTGTTTAACCTTCAATTATATGTTCATATGAAAGTTTGATATAGATCAGTAAGACGTAGAAGGTCCACTTGATCATCATAGCATGTCGCGGGTTTACGTATCTGTAAACATTTATTTCGTTGAGTTGTATACTTTCAGTGATGAAAAGATATCATACAGACCCTTATATCTGCCAAACTGATGAATAGCAGTAAGTGTATCCTCTTAAATGCTTATTTTAAAGTACTAAACAACTTATATCTACGACTAACATTAATATACTACACGGGTATTAATGTTAGGTTAATTAAAAAGGCAACAAGAAAGTTTAAAATGTTTAGGTCGAATATGTACTTCCTAAGTCAAGATATGTAAGTAATGCCTAAAACAAGCGATGGAAACGTTTCGTGAAAATTACGAAATTCAAATAGATTGTCTTAAGCCGAATGTCATTGACTGTTAGCATGTGGGGGTCGATTTATACTAGTGCAAAGTTAAATTAGCTATATGCCATCCTAAAAGATAACGTAGCATATTAACTTGTTCCTACGAAATATGCGCAAATATGTACATTACCTTGTGGAGCTACCTGGAGATATGAGTACATTTGCTATTGTCATCATCATCATTTCAGCCGTCAAACGTCCACTGCTGCAGATAGGCCTCCCCCAATGACTTCCATCATCTGGGGGGATTGCCAATACTCGCCACGCTTGGCAAGCGGGTTAGCCAGCGCAGTTACTTTATAAAATTTCGCACGCAGAAGCTGCTGCTCGTATCGTGCTACAGGATCGCGATGTAGGATACGTCAGATTAGTTCGTATGTGGCGAGATAGATGTCGCTACAGGTGTATTCTTTACCGTTCCCAGATTTGCTATGCCAATAGTTATAAGATTGGCGCTTCGCCGCGCTCCCACCGCGCACCATTATAAATTGCCCCTTCGTTTTTGGTACGAAGTGAGTCTTCTATGCCCATCTGTAGTACAGTTCGGCTAACTAACGTTAGTTTCGACCCTACGGAGCCGAGGCGAAATCACCACTGAAATTATAGTTATGATGTATTTTTATTACTTATTGTTTTGTTATTAGCGTTGAGTGTAATAAAACAATGGGATATGTGTAATTAAGTATTGTGTCAACGTTAGTTTAATATGGCCCCAATAATAAATGTCCATCATAGAATGTTTATGTATTGACAACCGTCTGGTGTAGTGTTCGCCCTCCGTACTACAAAGCCAGCGGTTATGGGTTCGAATCCCGCAGGGGGCAATTAACGTTTATGTGATGAGCACGAGCATTTGTACCTAAGTCAGGGACGTCTAGAAAAGTATTTAAGTATGTTTATCCGTTATCTAGTCGCCATAGTACAATCTCTGCTTAGTTTGGGGCTAGATGATTGATGTGATTGTGAAAAACCATTTATTATCAACCGACTTCAAAAAAGGAGGAGTTTCTCAATTCGACTGTATGTTTTTTTTTTTTTTGTATGTTTGTTACGCGATTACTCCGCCAATTATGAATCGATTTTAATGATTCTTTTTTGTTTGGTAGATCATACTTCAGAGGTGGTCCCATATAAATTTTATCAAAATTGATTTAGAACTTTTTGAGAAAATCAACAAATATATACCCAGATAATATTTTGGTTGTGGTTCTTGTTACCTATCTTCGACAAATATGAGCCGATTTTGATGACTTTTGTTAACGACCCGACCGAGACCTAGTCAATATAGGATGAATTTTTATTAGTAATACTTAGGGATTTATTCATACTGATAATAAACGACTTTTCCTAGAAACTATTTAGGTATCTCTCTCAACTTAATTTTGTTAGTGTACAAAACTATTTCTTAACAGAAACGCGGATGGCAAACGTATACGACAAAAAGGCAAATAATTTTCTTGGGCTATTATAAGTGTTGTTTGTTATCATAAGCATAACTCAATGCTCAATTATTTATTGTGTTTCATAATGTACTAGATAGTAGATGGTATACAATGATTAAGAAACAATTATGGACCCTGACGGGAACACAGTTTGTTCGGAGAGAGAAAGAGTGCTCAATCTAATGCATTTATGAAAATAATAAATATTATAGTGTAGTATTTTACACTTATAAAAATTTATATAGAAAATTTACGTTTCTGAATCAACCCGAACTGATAGATAAACCCTGGACCTTTTGCGTTCAACGGGTATCCTTGCTACTCGTACTTATGTTAACTGTATCTAGAGACGATGTGAAGGATAGGAGGATTTATCCTGACACCTTTTCCAATGGACCTTGATTTTCTAACAAGCTTTCAAGATTTCCTTATTAGAAGCCCATTTTAAAAGCTCTCGACAAAGCTCCAGGTCAAACAGGCTAACGACCAATTTCCTCCCGACATGACGCTTAGCGGGCCAATATCCTGTTCCTAACGCATCCCTTTGTAAGAGTAGATAGTGTTGAATAAGGCTTCTTACATTACATCTAAAAAAGGGTGCACTTAAAAATAAACTTACTTCTTACAAATTCTGTTAGTAAAATACATAACTTCTATTTGGTCCGTCAGTTAGATTTAAAAAAAATATGAACTTGTTTTTTCTTTTATTATTCATTTCAAATCAATATACCTCTGTACTATTTTGATTATGTAAAGAAAAAAATACGTATCCAATATTTTTTAATAATCTACCTGATGGACGAAGAAAAACAAGTTAGACGTCATTCCTAATGTTCGCTGTCCCAAATAATAATAATATAAAATATAATATATAATTTAAAAAAACTTTTTGTACCATAATTCTCTCTAAGAACATAAAGAAGTGTTATTTTTATCTTTATTTGGGACCGCGAACATTAGGTATGCTAAATTGTCTCCTGATTATATGTAATACTGGCTGTCCCGGCAAACTTCTTACCGCCCCCCATACATTTTTTGTGAGTTTTTCCGTGTTTTTTATAGTTATTCTGCTATTTGGGTCGGAGACAAACTCAACAAATCAAAGATCATACAAATCGGTCCAGCCTTTCTCGACTTATAAATGATGTAACTAACCCGACTTTGTTTTATAAATATACAGATTAAGGCAGATGTCAACGAAATGCAAGTATTTTAAACCTATTTTTAAAAAGGAGGTAGTCAATACGGTTAAATTGATATTAATGGATGTATAACTAAACAAAAGCATAAAGTTATATATAAGTAATCAAGCCACCGCTCTTGTAATCCGAGCTACGTGTTATCAGCAAACTTCGTTCATTAGCAGGATAGTAATAAATGCAGTAATAACAGAAACCGCACGAGTTGCTCTTAACTGATACGTGATTGTGATACGTGATATGATACGACTAACGTGACTGAGGTAAAATGAGTATCTTTGGTACGGTAAGACTTTACAGTGTAATAAATAAATTTATGTCATGGAGTTTGTCGAATCATTGAACATATTATACTGTTTATGTATTTCAATTGTTGGTGTATGCTGGATGTTATTGTTGCTGATAAGAATTGGGAACTTTAGCTCTTGTGAAAATGGAGAATGCAATATTCATTTAGAAATATAGATCCCTTATTCAGTCGATTAATAAATGCATGTCCTAAGTAAGTGGTTAAGTTTTAATTCATCATTCTCATCGTCATTACAGAAACAGAACGTCCACTGCTAAACATAGGCCTCCCCCAATGACTTTCATTGGGGGGATTGCCAATACTCACCACGCTTGGCAGGCGGGTTGGTAAGCGCAGTTTTTTATAAGACTAGGTTTAATTAATAAGACATATTATTAGCTTATGCTAAGACTTCTTGGGGTAAAAAATCTTATAAACAACTTTGACCATGTTTTCTCATCACTGCTTAGAAACTGCTTAGCCCTTTGTCACTTAGAGCTTCATCAGCCTTTTGAGTTCCACTACAGCTGGACTCTGGGCTGTTTGCATCCAGCGTCTTCCCGGAACCTTGACTAGGTCGTCCACTGGAGTGGAGGCCTGTCCATGCTGCATCCTTCAGTTCGTGGTTGCTATATTCGAAAACCATTATCTAATAGTTGTCAGCTGTGCGAGTGATGTAGCTTATTACTACTAGCTTTGCAATTCGAACAACTAAATCGGTCACTGGCTGTTTTACGATCGTCTGATAACCGTAGGTGTGTAGTGGTTTGCGCTCCGGACTACAAAGTTAGAAGATTGCGGGTTCGAATTCCACATGGGGCAAATGTTCGTGTGATTATACCCTGTGATAGCATTTTTACCTGTCATGGATGATGTTCAATGTTTTTAGGTATGTTTATCCGTTATCTAGTCGCCATAAAATAAGCCTTACCTATGTTTGTATATGGCTATAAAATTCAAGATATTGATAAAACAACGCTGACTTACTAACAGCTATAAACATTTGACAAAATTCGCCAACATATAATGTTCTCCGTAGCTCAGTTGGCAGAGGAGTTGCCCGGATAAAGAAAGGTTGTGACTTCGAATCCCTTCAGAGGCAGTTAAAAAAAAGTTCAAGTGAAAATATTATCCTTGATTTTATAAACTAGCATTATTTTAATTGCAAAAAAAGTTTAAGCTTTGCTTAGTTTGGGGCAAGATAATTGGCGTGATTGAGAAAATAAGTGATTTATTTTTTAATGCAAAATGTTAACTATTGATATTATTATTTTTGTGTTAATAACAAGAGGCCTAGTGTCTAAAGGCTGGCAACGGCAACAAGGATTTACATTACCCGTCATTATCAATAAGAGTCAATAAATTTTTCCCATATATATAGGCCTTAAGTACTCGTACGTGAAAACAGTCTAATGGCATTAGGTATTCGGTGAAGGAAATTGGACAAATAGTAGAGACGTGTTGGAAAACTTTAGGGTACGCGATCACTCGCGTGTTTGTGGAGAGTAAGGGTAACACGCTCAGTGGGCCGGTAACCTGATTAGCGTTTGTTGATAAAATCCTTCCATGATTTCAGATTTGTTAAACTTTTTACAGGTTTTTACAGTGTTAACCATTATGTATTAATGTAAAATGAACATTCTTACCAGTAGGTAGGTAGTGTTGATTTTATATTAATACAGAATATCATTGTCATAATTACAGCCATAGGACGTCCACTGCTCAACATAGGCCTCCCCCATTGACTTGTGCCGCGTGAGGACGGTCGTAAAGAATACACTTCCCCACCACCAACAGTAGGCGTGCCGTGCGAGGCGACTAATTCCTGTAGCACGAAACGGGCAGCAGCGTCTTCGTGTGACCCACTCACCTGCCAAGCGTGGCGAGTATTGGCAATCCCCCCCGATGATAAGTCATTGGGGGAGGCCTTTTATCACCAGTGGACGTCCTATGGCTGAAATGATGATGATGATCTGCATCCAGGTCTTCCTGCTACCTTTACTAAACGAGGTAAAGTAATAGATAGATGTGTGTCCCAAGAAGGGTGTATCAGAGGGCGCCTGGTAAAGGACACTAATACCTATCTATTTGACATAAATGTATTGTTAACCCGTTAACATCAAAGCGGTCTCATGAGACCGCATAGCAACAGAATTTTTATTGTGTCTCGTTGACGTATGCTTGATCAGTTAAAAGGTTTTTTTTAAACCGGACAAGTGCAAATCGGACTCACCCACCGAGGGTCTCGTACAAATTTGTAGGTAAATATTATAAATAGTTTAGGAATCGAGTCTTGCAATTTAATTACAAATATATAGTTTTCAGAGTTTTCCTTTACTTGTAGTAAAAGACAACATTATTTTCCTTTCATAGTTCTTGGTTAACGGTACTTGGTCAAAAGTACTCTATGAATTTTGATTCTCTTGACTGTCGAAATATACGTTTTTGCAGCATAATCGGCCTTTTTTACGTTAACTTAGAAGTTTGATTTTTTTACAGCTTCAGGATACTGTAGACTTGAGTATATAGTTTTCATTTCAACTCCATACCTCCACGCGTTCCCGAGATAAAATATCTTGACAGACATACAGACAGACAGACGGACAACAATGTGATCCTATTAGTGTTCCGTTTTTCCTTTTGAGGTACGAAACCCCAAAAACAATTTTAGTTTGAGGATACTTGTATCAATACTGGGTTTACTGTTTAATATAAGCGTTTTCTTTCTTCACACGGGAACACAGTTTGTTCGGAGAGAGAAAGAGTGCTCAATCTAATGCATTTATGAAAATAATAAATATTATAGTGTAGTATTTTACACTTATAAAAATTTATATAGAAAATTTACGTTTCTGAATCAACCCGAACTGATAGATAAACCCTGGACCTTTTGCGTTCAACGGGTATCCTTGCTACTCGTACTTATGTTAACTGTATCTAGAGACGATGTGAAGGATAGGAGGATTTATCCTGACACCTTTTCCAATGGACCTTGATTTTCTAACAAGCTTTCAAGATTTCCTTATTAGAAGCCCATTTTAAAAGCTCTCGACAAAGCTCCAGGTCAAACAGGCTAACGACCAATTTCCTCCCGACATGACGCTTAGCGGGCCAATATCCTGTTCCTAACGCATCCCTTTGTAAGAGTAGATAGTGTTGAATAAGGCTTCTTACATTACATCTAAAAAAGGGTGCACTTAAAAATAAACTTACTTCTTACAAATTCTGTTAGTAAAATACATAACTTCTATTTGGTCCGTCAGTTAGATTTAAAAAAAATATGAACTTGTTTTTTCTTTTATTATTCATTTCAAATCAATATACCTCTGTACTATTTTGATTATGTAAAGAAAAAAATACGTATCCAATATTTTTTAATAATCTACCTGATGGACGAAGAAAAACAAGTTAGACGTCATTCCTAATGTTCGCTGTCCCAAATAATAATAATATAAAATATAATATATAATTTAAAAAAACTTTTTGTACCATAATTCTCTCTAAGAACATAAAGAAGTGTTATTTTTATCTTTATTTGGGACCGCGAACATTAGGTATGCTAAATTGTCTCCTGATTATATGTAATACTGGCTGTCCCGGCAAACTTCTTACCGCCCCCCATACATTTTTTGTGAGTTTTTCCGTGTTTTTTATAGTTATTCTGCTATTTGGGTCGGAGACAAACTCAACAAATCAAAGATCATACAAATCGGTCCAGCCTTTCTCGACTTATAAATGATGTAACTAACCCGACTTTGTTTTATAAATATACAGATTAAGGCAGATGTCAACGAAATGCAAGTATTTTAAACCTATTTTTAAAAAGGAGGTAGTCAATACGGTTAAATTGATATTAATGGATGTATAACTAAACAAAAGCATAAAGTTATATATAAGTAATCAAGCCACCGCTCTTGTAATCCGAGCTACGTGTTATCAGCAAACTTCGTTCATTAGCAGGATAGTAATAAATGCAGTAATAACAGAAACCGCACGAGTTGCTCTTAACTGATACGTGATTGTGATACGTGATATGATACGACTAACGTGACTGAGGTAAAATGAGTATCTTTGGTACGGTAAGACTTTACAGTGTAATAAATAAATTTATGTCATGGAGTTTGTCGAATCATTGAACATATTATACTGTTTATGTATTTCAATTGTTGGTGTATGCTGGATGTTATTGTTGCTGATAAGAATTGGGAACTTTAGCTCTTGTGAAAATGGAGAATGCAATATTCATTTAGAAATATAGATCCCTTATTCAGTCGATTAATAAATGCATGTCCTAAGTAAGTGGTTAAGTTTTAATTCATCATTCTCATCGTCATTACAGAAACAGAACGTCCACTGCTAAACATAGGCCTCCCCCAATGACTTTCATTGGGGGGATTGCCAATACTCACCACGCTTGGCAGGCGGGTTGGTAAGCGCAGTTTTTTATAAGACTAGGTTTAATTAATAAGACATATTATTAGCTTATGCTAAGACTTCTTGGGGTAAAAAATCTTATAAACAACTTTGACCATGTTTTCTCATCACTGCTTAGAAACTGCTTAGCCCTTTGTCACTTAGAGCTTCATCAGCCTTTTGAGTTCCACTACAGCTGGACTCTGGGCTGTTTGCATCCAGCGTCTTCCCGGAACCTTGACTAGGTCGTCCACTGGAGTGGAGGCCTGTCCATGCTGCATCCTTCAGTTCGTGGTTGCTATATTCGAAAACCATTATCTAATAGTTGTCAGCTGTGCGAGTGATGTAGCTTATTACTACTAGCTTTGCAATTCGAACAACTAAATCGGTCACTGGCTGTTTTACGATCGTCTGATAACCGTAGGTGTGTAGTGGTTTGCGCTCCGGACTACAAAGTTAGAAGATTGCGGGTTCGAATTCCACATGGGGCAAATGTTCGTGTGATTATACCCTGTGATAGCATTTTTACCTGTCATGGATGATGTTCAATGTTTTTAGGTATGTTTATCCGTTATCTAGTCGCCATAAAATAAGCCTTACCTATGTTTGTATATGGCTATAAAATTCAAGATATTGATAAAACAACGCTGACTTACTAACAGCTATAAACATTTGACAAAATTCGCCAACATATAATGTTCTCCGTAGCTCAGTTGGCAGAGGAGTTGCCCGGATAAAGAAAGGTTGTGACTTCGAATCCCTTCAGAGGCAGTTAAAAAAAAGTTCAAGTGAAAATATTATCCTTGATTTTATAAACTAGCATTATTTTAATTGCAAAAAAAGTTTAAGCTTTGCTTAGTTTGGGGCAAGATAATTGGCGTGATTGAGAAAATAAGTGATTTATTTTTTAATGCAAAATGTTAACTATTGATATTATTATTTTTGTGTTAATAACAAGAGGCCTAGTGTCTAAAGGCTGGCAACGGCAACAAGGATTTACATTACCCGTCATTATCAATAAGAGTCAATAAATTTTTCCCATATATATAGGCCTTAAGTACTCGTACGTGAAAACAGTCTAATGGCATTAGGTATTCGGTGAAGGAAATTGGACAAATAGTAGAGACGTGTTGGAAAACTTTAGGGTACGCGATCACTCGCGTGTTTGTGGAGAGTAAGGGTAACACGCTCAGTGGGCCGGTAACCTGATTAGCGTTTGTTGATAAAATCCTTCCATGATTTCAGATTTGTTAAACTTTTTACAGGTTTTTACAGTGTTAACCATTATGTATTAATGTAAAATGAACATTCTTACCAGTAGGTAGGTAGTATTGATTTTATATTAATACAGAATATCATTGTCATAATTACAGCCATAGGACGTCCACTGCTCAACATAGGCCTCCCCCATTGACTTGTGCCGCGTGAGGACGGTCGTAAAGAATACACTTCCCCACCGCCAACAGTAGGCGTGCCGTGCGAGGCGACTAATTCCTGTAGCACGAAACGGGCAGCAGCGTCTTCGTGTGACCCACTCACCTGCCAAGCGTGGCGAGTATTGGCAATCCCCCCGGATGATAAGTCATTGGGGGAGGCCTTTTATCACCAGTGGACGTCCTATGGCTGAAATGATGATGATGATCTGCATTCAGGTCTTCCTGCTACCTTTACTAAACGAGGTAAAGTAATAGATAGATGTGTGTCCCAAGAAGGGTGTATCAGAGGGCGCCTGGTAAAGTACACTAATACCTATCTATTTGACATAAATGTATTGTTAACCCGTTAACATCAAAGCGGTCTCATGAGACCGCATAGCAACAGAATTTTTATTGTGTCTCGTTGACGTATGCTTGATCAGTTAAAAGGTTTTTTTTAAACCGGACAAGTGCAAATCGGACTCACCCACCGAGGGTCTCGTACAAATTTGTAGGTAAATATTATAAATAGTTTAGGAATCGAGTCTTGCAATTTAATTACAAATATATAGTTTTCAGAGTTTTCCTTTACTTGTAGTAAAAGACAACATTATTTTCCTTTCATAGTTCTTGGTTAACGGTACTTGGTCAAAAGTACTCTATGAATTTTGATTCTCTTGACTGTCGAAATATACGTTTTTGCAGCATAATCGGCCTTTTTTACGTTAACTTAGAAGTTTGATTTTTTTACAGCTTCAGGATACTGTAGACTTGAGTATATAGTTTTCATTTCAACTCCATACCTCCACGCGTTCCCGAGATAAAATATCTTGACAGACATACAGACAGACAGACGGACAACAATGTGATCCTATTAGTGTTCCGTTTTTCCTTTTGAGGTACGAAACCCCAAAAACAATTTTAGTTTGAGGATACTTGTATCAATACTGGGTTTACTGTTTAATATAAGCGTTTTCTTTCTTCAGTACGCTCCGAAAATCCTGGCTCGACAAACACACTTACTTTGTAAGTGCTAGGGTTAATGTATTTTCTAACGCCTCTGTGGATCAATATAGAAACTGCGTAGTCGACTTGTGGTGGATGGATACTGGTAATTCAGTTACGGTTACATTATTAGACATTTACTTGAGTGAATCTACATGGTGAATTTTCTTTGGTTTTGGAGACGAAAATATCACACTCTTATATCTTTATATGGGATCAACACAGAAATCGCCAAAGAAAGTTTTTAATACTAAACCAGCTGACTAGCTTCAGAGATATTTTTTTTTAAGGTTTCTAAGAAGCTATTAAAATTATTAATTTTATTGTCCAATGAAATTAATAAATTAATGTGACGACTGTCTAGTCTAGTAGTTCAGGCTCCGGCCTACAACTCCAGGCGATTCCGTGTTCGCATCCCGCAAGAGGCAAATGTTTGTGTGATGAGCATGAAAATTTTGTACAGAAATCATGGATCGGTCTGGATTAAAAACACCTATCTCCAAATTGAATTTAGACACCAATATTAACACGTCCCGTCGCGTTCCCAAACCCAGTTTATTTTTTTCCCTTTATGAATATAGGAGAAATTAGTTTAAAGCTTAAGTAGGCGTAATTCTCAAACCTACCTTTATTCAGCAGCTGTTAACAACGAATAATTATTGAGTGCTTCAGTAGAGCTATTTTAGTAACAACTTGTACAGAAAAAACGTAGAAAACTATTTAAAACAAAGAAATAAAAGTCGTATAAAAAGGTTGGTCAGTTTGCCAGCCAGTATCCGATATTGTATCCAGTTCAGTGAATTTTATGTTATTGTAAGAATATGGTTAGCCCAGGTACAAAATTTATGGGCAAAGATTAAACATATTGACTCCGATCGAATCGCAGATGGATCTTGGATAAATATTACTGGGTTGCGAGATTTTGATCTCTGAAAATACTTTATTTGGAAATACTTTTCTGAAATTGGTTGTCTATCAATTAATCAGATTCAAAAGATACTGAGCGTTTTTGATGATGATTTACTGTAAACATAAAGCAAGCAAGCAACCATTTTAATGTAAAGTTTAATGAAATAAATACTCGTTACACTGGAGCCTGAAGCATCGTATGGCCACGTTTTTACAATAATTAGACGGGCTGATTTTTATTAAATTATATAGGAGTATCTCACTTGTATCTATTTTTCGAAAAGGATACACACAAAGTAAAACATCGGATGAAATTGTAACATTCCTTAACATTAAAACGCCTTCATTTTCTTGACTATCGCGCACTGTTTCGACATGCTTTGTCTGCTTTCTTCATTAGAAACTTTTTCACTTTCTAAATTTGCATCTTATCTGCATATAGTTAAGGTGCTAAATCAATTGCTAGACTCAGACAGAAGTTCTTACAAGCCTTCCGGCTGAATACAAATGCAGCACGCTAGATTGTTGGGGCGTCAATAACAATTTTCTGTGATAGAGTATTTAGTTTTCATTACATTGCTTGGATGTTTCAGTATAATTAAAGGTTATATTTAAAAACCTTCCTGAATATTATTTACTATCATTCTGCAACCTGTATTTAAGATTTGTATGCACCCTAAGTAATATTTATTCAATTAAAAATATTATTACGTTTGATTTTACATTAGACAAAGATATAGTGGCACATACACATGCCAAAAACACAAAATCGACTTGAGAACGTTAAATGACTCCAAAAATTTCTTCTGTGACCTCAACCTTCAAAAGGACATGGGCGAAATTAATTTGCTCACTTCATTACACAACATTTTATCATACCTGACAGCTAAATGACTCTATTACAACAATTAATTATCGTCGTAGTCGTTTTGTCTGTTGTTTACAACCCAGGACCTAATTTGAGGAATTCTTGGGACAACAATGAGAGCCGTTTGTTTCGGATACACGCTATTAAGGAGTTACTTATACAGTCTCAAATGTGATGGGTTATTTGTACCCTCACATAGGCATTTTATAATATTTATTTATCATCATCATAATTTCAGCTATAAGACTGACCTACTGCTGAACATTTACCTCCTCCAATGACTTCCAGATTGGCCGGTTGGAAGTGGCCTGCATCCAGTGGCTTTCTGCAACCTTTGCCAGGTCGTCTGTTCACCTTGAGGGCCTCCATGCTAGAACCTTTCTACCGCATAGGAAGTCAATTCTACGTGTTATGTGCCTACTGCCATTTTAGCTTGCATACACTTGAAAAAAAAAACTGCCTTAGTTGAGAACCCATGTCTATCTTTGCTATCCGAGCGACTGCTCTTTTAACTAAGCTAACGGGGCCATTAATAACCTGTCGAGTTCTTATACCAACTGACAAACTAGTTGACGACCGTCTGGTAGTGGTTCGCGTTCCGGACCACAAAGCTAGCGGTTGCGGGTTCGAATGCCGCTAGGGATTTTTTTTTGTGTGATGATCACGAACATTTGTACCTAAGTGATGGATGTTTATAAAAGTATTTTAGTATGTTTATCCGTTATCTAGTCGCCATAGTACAAGTTTTGTTTAGTTTGGGTTTAGTTAATTGGTATGATTGTAAAAACAATTTATTATTTCTTATCAATTTTATCAGATAAGATTGCTGGTAGCCGTTGGACAGATACGGCCCAGAGCCGCTCTGAGGTTTTACAGAATGTCTGCCCCTGCCATACGTAGCTCTTTGTTCATCAGTGGACTCCTAGAGGCTAAACTGTCTTTGTAAGTAAAAATAAATCTCTTTTTTAGTCTCGGGGCATCTACGGAAGACCAGCGTCGTAGATACTTTTTCAGTATCATGTATTGAAACCACACTGTAATTTATAAGAATATTATTTCATGTAAATAGTATTGTATACGTGGTTCTGAATTCTTCTGAGTTCTTCTATTCTATTCTATTCTAATAAATACTATTGTAAGGTCTTCTAAAGAAGCCAGAACGGGTTTTCGAATGGAATTGAAGAATATGTGAACGAAGTTACAGGCAATGGCTCAGAATAAATAAATAAATAAATGAATATACAGGGTGAATTTTTATTAGCGTAAAGTACTCATGATAACAAACAACGTTGCCCAAGTAACTAATTGCCCATCTCCTTTATTTTGTTAGTGTACCTACGATTGCCGTCCGCGTTTTTGTTACAAAATAGTTTTGTACACTAACACAAATAAATCGAGATCGTCTTGAGAAAAGTTTTTTATTATCATGAGTAAGTATAAATAATGAATTAATTGAATCTACACTTAGCTATGCCGTATGGGAACGACCGTAAAGAATACACTTCCCCATCGCTCACCGGAGGCGTGTCGTTACAGGCGACTAATTTCTAAAGCACGAGACGGGTAGCATCGTCTGTGTGGGAAATATTATAAAAAACTGCGCTCGCCAACCCGCCTGCCAAGCGTGGCGAGTATTGGCAATCTTCCTCCCTTATCAGGGAGCTCTATTTGCAGCAGTGGACGTCCCACAGCTGAAATGATGATGATTATGATGATACTTACCTATTTCTTGTTAAGTGTATTATTGGTGTGAGTTTTTCGGTTGCTCTTATTCAATAAACGATCAAACCCTTAGATATTTTACACACTAAAAAAATCATACTATATAGACTATTTAGATAATTTTTAAACTTTACAAAGTTTAATTTCTTCGTTGCCAAATGTGGTACCAAGCCACAGAAAATTGATATGATTGCTTCGATCAATGCATTAACTACATGGAAGGAATGTAAGTGCTCAGATAGGCATACTCATTCAGTCTATACAAAGTATTATTAACGTACAAAATGATACAACAAGCATACGAGTACATGCAAATTTCGACTCTACGGTTTTAAGCATATGAACCAGATCGTATATATAATCTTCAGTAGCGAGACAGTATAGCTGAGCTACTATCTACGTACCTACACGAGTGCGTGAGCAGAATACGTGAACATATTGAATGTATGTGCAATTACATGACAGGTTTATTAGATTGGTACAGTGCGCTAGAGATTTAAGGTACAATGTGTGAAATTAGTACATGCATTGAGATATGAATCTATTAACATGGTTCCGGACAGTATTCCAAATACAATAGAAGTTTTACTGTTTTCACGGCTACGGCAGTGCATCGTCCGTTAAAACGTTAAGCTGTAGCGAAGGGAATTTAAACCAGTTAACAGGAAAAAGTCTAGTCTAGTTGTTTGCATTCCATACTACAGCCAGCGGTCTCGGGCTACAATCCTACAAATGTATAATGTATTTAAGTATTTTTCTCCGTTATCCAGCTGCCCGAGGGTCAATTCCCGTAATTTGACAATAGTCGCAATCCGGTGTCGATCCGCTCCCAGTAACATTACGATCCCAAACGGTATTCTCGTAAATCCAAAAAATGCAATTATAGTTCGTAATGCGACTGAAAATGGAAGAAACCAAAATTAGATATTTTTTTTGCTCTGTTTTTAGTCTTATTGGGATAGTTTTAATAATTTTACGTCAAATTGAAAGTTTACGAGAATACCGTTTGTGATAGTAATGTTACTGGGACCGGATCGACACCGGATTGCGACTTACGGGAATTGGGCCTCAGGAGTGTAATCTATACAGTGTGTAACAAAAAGGTGAAATAAAACTTTAAGGAGTTATTCTACGGCTAAATTACATCAACTTTTTCTATGGGACCACCATCAAAATCTCAAAAAAAAAATTTACGTGTCCATACAAACTGATGCCAGCTGGTCGCGTTTTAGTATGGGAAAGTGTTTTTTTTTGCGATTTCGATGTTAGTCCCATAGAAAAAGTTGATGTAATTTAGCCGTAGAATAACCCCTTAAAGTTTTATTTCACCTTTTTGTTACACACTGTATTTAGTTTGGGGCTAGATTAGTTAGTGTGATTATTGAAATAATTCGTTATTTTAATACTCGTACTCGTTCTCGGGATAGTTAACTATACAGTGTTATTTGTAAACATCAACAACCCCCTAAGGGCTGTTTCTGGTGCTCAAACACAACAACTTTTTGTATGAGATTCAGCAGTGGACGTCTTATGGCTGAAATGATGATAATGACATGATTTGCGACCTTTCAGAAACATGTACAGTATTGATTGACATCACGTCTATATTTATATTTATATTTATATCAACCTGACACAAAATGACACAAAGACGACCGTCTGGTGTAGTGGTTCGCGCTCCGGACTACAAATCCAGCGGTTGCGGGTTCGAATCCCGCAAGGGGCAAATGTCAATCAACTTTAAGATCAACACAGATTTTAATTGCAATGGAAAATAAACAATTATTATAATATTTGAGGTATTGTTGAAGGTTTATGAGCTGTTGACTCGACTTATTGTATCTTTTATACTCACGATCTTTCTTCAACGTTACATACTGTAACGGAAAGGGAACCTTTTTTGATGATGTTGGTATTAGTTCCATCGATAAAAAAGTCTTGATGGACAGTAATTTTTCTTTTGTCTTGTGAATAAAAACAACTACATATTTTGGCGTAACAAAAAAGGCCTCAGGGTAACAAATTATTTCTGATACATTGACGGTCTGAGTTGTTAACTCTCCCTCGTTGACATGCACGAAACTTTTGTACTACGCATAAATATCACAATAAAAATAGATTAAGTAGGGAAGACATACCTAAAATGGGTAGCCCGCCCAAAACGGGTAAGCGTTTAAAATTTCTTGTCTTTGGCATTAGTTTCAATGTGTACTTCAATATGATCTATTGTGTGTTTCAACCCCTTACGCTATCATCTACATGCACACATTGAAACTAATGCGAAAGGCACGAAATTTAGAACGCTTAACCGTTTTTGGCGGTTGGCCTGTTTTAGGCTTGTCTCTCCTACGCTCACTCCGCATTTTTTGCGCTAAACAAGGCAAGTACTTACGAAAAAGATGCGTCATCTGTCCAACTTGTAGTCCTGTATTTTTTATCAATTCGCTACTTTTGTGTCAACAACTGGCATAATTATCACGAAATAACCTCATAACAGTATCAGGAAGCCATAGGATAACGTCATTTAATAATCCAGCTGAACTCGACCCAGTTTAAGATCTTTAGGATGCAGTTTAAATTGAGTCTCATAGTCTATTGAGCCCTTTGTATCAACATCAACTGTGTATATATTGGCAAAATACCAACGTAGAAACTTTCAACAACTTACAAAATGCCTTCCTTCCATACATTTACTATCGAAAAACTTACCTATTTGTCTTTTCAGTAAACTAAGCAAAAACCAATCTTATCTTGATAATAATAGAGATGTTTAAGGCAGCAAAGGGCAAGGTTGTATTGTAATATTCGTGTTTGGAGTAACGCCAATACTTCCCGAGGTAAACATCTAACTGTATGAGTGTCATTACTTGTACAATATGTCTAGAAAAATATGAGGCCGTTGCCAAAATTGGATGTAATTTGATTGATTGCAACTTTGCCTTCAGAACAGATACTTAGGTAACCAGCTGAAGTAAATAAAGTTCTAGCTTTATCCTCCAAACTGTGACGTAATCTGTGATGTAATTTGATTGATTGCAACTTCGCCTTCAGACCAGATACTTAGGTAACCAGCTGAAATAAATAAAGTTCTAGATTTAAAGGTAGACTTCCGTTCATCGCGGCCGACCGAATTTCATTTCAGCCAACACAGACATGTGACGACGACGGCTCAAGCCGAGGTCCGAGCGCCTCGAGACGCCCTTGGGGCCCGAGTCCGACTCACCCTCAGATCGGAGCTAGAAAGGAGCCCGACAGTGGCCCGGCCTGTTTCGGCAGTCCCGGTTGCGTCGGCGCCACCACTAGCGGATTCTCCGCTTGGTAGGGTGCCTTACGCACTTGATATGGCCCGATCACGCCCACTAGTATGGGGCCCGACATGTATGAGTCTGAGTCTGAGTCTCTCTACCCGGCCAAGTCACTAGCGGTCGCCGTGACTCGGCCGGGTCACGGCAACCGCTAGTGGGGCGGATCTCGACTGTGCGCCTTCAGCGCACGCCACAACTGCCCGGTGAAGCTGAAGAAGCCTTCAAAGGCAATCAGCGATAGGTCCGTCTGAAAAAAAAAGTAATTGATCGCAGTTACACGGGTTTGTCGCATGAGACAAATCGGGCGCGACTGCGATACACAGATGCCAATTTAAATAACAACAAAGTGAGATAGAATTACGAATTAGTGAATTTTGACAGTATGGTTTCTGAACGATGAGTGAGCAAGATGAAAAAGTGTGTAAATATAAGAATGAGCATTATCTGCTTAAGATGGCCGCACTGTGTTTTATCCAAGAATAAAACAATTTCTGTTGCAGTGAATCCATATTAAATTTCAAAAACCTTGACCCCACAAATACGTATGTAAGCACCTAATCATTAAGAATCGAGCGGGGCGAAATATAATGACAAGTTTTATTAGATTTTTTGTCAGTTTACGTCTTGCATACTTGGTCCCTATTTTCAAAATGACTAACTCTCGGGTAACTTTTTTACAGTACACGTTTTAAGTGTTATCGATGCCGTGGAGATATCAGGATAACACCATCTACATCTTCCTAGTTCAGACTACTTGAAGTTTTAAAAATATGAGTCATTAAAAATTTCTGCTTACAGAAACATGGAACATAGATATTCGCCAACATTACTGTGTTTTCCGTAGCTCAGTTGGGAGAGCAGTCGCCGAATAGCAAAAGGTCGTGAATTTGAATTTCACCAGTAGCAGTTGAAATTTTATAGTGAAAATATTATCCTTAATTTAATAAATTAGCATTATTATGAATGGAAAAAATAAAAAAGTTTAAATATTAGATGTACATAAAAGTTTAAATATAATAGTGGGCAACTACTACTACCTACTATAGTAGTTTAACTAAACTAAACGTATCCATAGGTCACCTGGTTTTGCTTTTATTAATATAACAGTTGCTTAAACATATTGAAATACATTCCTTATCACAACATTGTTATAATCCGTGATATTAATAAAATGAACGCTACAGAAAATTTAAAAAGGCCTTAACTTGCATTTAATAAGCCGGCTTATAAGCAGCAAGATAATAAAGCCAGTAATCTTGCGCTAACGAAGTTATCTTCTGTTTTGCTTCCTCATCTTTTTTTATTTAGTCCGGCGATAATTTTCAGTTTAAGTAAAGTGAAAATGAAAATATTTCTTCATACAGGATGTCAAGAAATATTGTGTCAAGTGGAAATATTCGGAGATAGTAGATCGCCCCATTTATGTTCAGCAATTTTTTGTAGTTTTCGAGTTTGTTTCTTTTTTCAAACGTTGACTTGACTTAAGACTCGTCATTGGTCAGAGACTTGATTTAAATAAATAGATAGACACTTTATTTCACAAAATCATTAAAGGTTATTACAAACAAGACACAGTTATGTACAATCAGCGGCCTTATCGCCAAAAGTGATCTCTTCCAGGCAAACTTTGGGTCCAGGAAATTAAGTTGTAATACGGTGGGGTAACATAGTGCGAGAGCAAAAGATTTATTTCCTTTTTTTTATAGGTGAATAGTATGTCTTACATCCACCATCCAAATGAATGGTGATTCGGGTGGGGATGTTTTTTATCTGAACTTCCCCTTGACCCAATTTTTAAGACATCCTGTGTAATGGTCTCCTGATAGTATAAGTCCAAAAAAGTTCTGAAATAGAATAAGGTTACATGAGGTAGGTAGATTTATAATTGTCAGACAGTAAAAAATAGTTATTATGATAAGTCGGTTAGTTATTTGTTCTATCTTTGAGATATAATGCTTCTGATACTAAAAATCTTTAAGCTTGCTTTTATAAAACGCTAGCTGCTGCCCGCGATTTCGTTCGCGTGGTATTCTTTATTCGTATATAATTTTATGGGCAATTCTCTTAATTTTGTCTTTCAAAAGAACCTTCTCGTGGCAATAAACAACACAACAAAAAAAAAATTTGCGAAATTGTTCCGTCCGTTTACGCGTAATACGGAATGGAAAATAGAGATTCATTTTTATATTATACAGGGTGTAACGAAAAGGTGAAATAAAACTTTAAGGGGTTATTCTACGGCTAAATTACATCAACTTTTTCTATGGGACCAACATCAAAATCTCAAAAAAAAAAACTGACGTTTCCATACAAACTGATGCCAGCTGGTCGCGTTTTAGTATGGGAGTGTTTTTTTTTTTGCGATTTCGATGTTGGTCCCATAGAAAAAGTTGATGTAATTTAGCCGTAGAATAACCCCTTATAGTTTTATTTCACCTTTTCGTTACACACTGTATAGATTAATATATGTCAGAACAGAGATTTCATCATTGTCATTTCAGTCATAGGACATCCAATGCTAAACATTCTGCTTCCCCCAGTGACTTCCAGACTGGAACAGAGATTTTGGTAATAAAATTTTGAACGCTATTTCATAAAATTAAACCGATCATTGGTGCATGGGAGTACTCTGATTTTATTGTGTATAGTTTTTAACATTATAACATTATACATACATACATTACATTACATTAACAATCCCTCCTCACCGTTATATCTCAAGAATATGTTCTCGTATCTATGCCAATCTCATGACCGCTCTCTCCGTTCCTCTAAAAATCTTCGACTGGGTACACCTGCACATCGTTCTACATTCGTTTCTAAATCTTTCTCTCTGAGGGCGACACGACTTTGGAACTCACTTCCCCTCGATATCAAGGAGTCGGACTCGAAGATCATTTTCAGGAATAAGGTTAGACAATTCTTAAAATAGATAAATTGCACCTATATTATTAATTTGTATGTATTTATTGTATGTATTTTAGATATATCTGTATTTATTATTATTTATTTATTATTAATAATTTATTCAAGTATATTAAATTTAGTTTATTGTTGAATTATTTAAGCTTTTATGTTATTTTATCTGTTACCTGCACCGCACCAATTGAAAACTTTCTGCATGACCCAACGGTTGACTGGCAGAGAATGCTATTAGCATTAAGTCCACCCTTTGTACACTATTAGTGCAATAAAGTTTTAAATAAATAAATAAAAAATTACATTATAAACACTATACATTTTATACAAATGCTGTAATCTGAATAATATTCTACTAATTATGACTGCAGCTTCGCTCGCTTGGAATATGACTTGAAGCTTTGAGAAGGATTATAAATAGCCTATGACTTTTCCCATGGCTTAAGCTTTTGCAGTACTAAATTCCATTAAAATTGGTCCAGTGGTTTGGCCGTGAAGTTTTTACAGACAAACATACAGATTTCTTATTTGTATGGATTTGAACGTGGTTAACAAGGACACAAAAAAAAACAAATATTTTCGCCACGTAGCACGTTCTTACAAATTTAATTCACGTGCCGGGTAAATTGCTCTTTTTTACGAGAAGATAACTCGCGCTATCTCGCAAGTAAATACTTTAGGTATTTTTAATAACATACATGAAGGTATCTTCACGTTGAATTTTAATAAGGAAAGTTACGTGCATGCGATAAAGTTAAAAATAAAATTATTTCTCACGTTTGTTTTTTTGTGCCACAGTACAGAGCAAAACAGTCGTACATGATGCCTCAGATATAACTTATTGTTGACTTAGATTTGGTAACTAAAATAATCAACCTGACCTATGATATCTGTCATAATACTCATAACTTACATTATTACAGAAAACATAATAATAAAAAACAAAAATCTAAAAATCTATTAAAAAAATATATCTTACCACATTAAAATAAAGTTCAATCTAGCTTGCATTACCATCACATGCCTAAAATTATATCAGTCTACAACTTAAACGCGTAATGCCGCGTCTGCACGCTTGGCACTTGCCGCAAACTCCAAATCACTACAAACGTCAAACGTGTGGGCGCGGCGCAAGCGCTTGCGGCAGATTTGTAGCAAAAACTGACACTCGTCGAATCGGCCACAAATGCTTGCAAACCTACGCAAACCAAGGCAAACACTCAATAATACTCAATAATACTCATTTATTTTGTACATAGGCCCTCTTCCGGGCACTTATACACGTCCCAAAAGTATAGCTTAGTCCTACCACCGCTTCGGGACTACATATTGGCTGGTGATGAGAAGAAACGGCGCAACAAACTCAGTCACCTTTGTCAGCCTTATTTTACATGAAATACAGTTTACAAGACATGTAGTAAGTGTGAGCCAAGCAGGTTAAGTCCATGCACTCTTGTCGTTTAAATAATTGTCTATTTTATAATATCCTTTTTTCATAAGGATTTTTTTAATGTGAATTTTGAATTCATGTACAGGTAATTCAACAAGAGTAAGTGGTACTTTATTGAAAAATTTAATACATTTCCCCAAGAATGAATCACCAACTTTGTGTAGTCTGAAGCTCGGAACGGCAAGATTATTTTTATTTCGAGTATTATATTGATGAAAATCACTTTTTAGGCTAAACAAACTAAGATTTTTTCGAACGTACATAATATTTTCAAAAATGTATTGAGAGGCTACTGTTAATATATTAATATCTTTAAAAATCTCCCTCAGTGAGTCACGAGGTCCAAGACAGTATATGGCGCGTACGGCTCTTTTCTGCAACACAAAGATTGATTCAATGTCAGCAGCAGAACCCCATAACAGTAAACCATAAGACAACAAACTATGAAAATAACTAAAGTATACTAGTCTTGCCGTTTCGACATCAGTTAAAAGCCTTATTTTCCTCACAGCATAAGCCGCTGAACTGAGCCTTCCTGACAAGGCAATTATATGGGGACCCCATTGCAGCCGGGAGTCTAATGTGATTCCCAAAAAAGTGGTAGAATCGACTGCATCTATATGATCATTTGACATATTAATATGGGTACTGACCTGCCTCACATTGGGCATAGTGAATTTAATGCATTTAGTTTTTTTTGCATTTAGTAACAGGTTGTTCGCTGTAAACCAGCGTAGTACTTGAGAGAGAGCACTATTTACATCGTCAAAGGTAGCTTTACCTCTGTCAGTTTTAAAAAGCAATGATGTATCATCTGCAAACAATACCATCTCACAAAGGTCTTTAGTAAAGTAAGGAAGGTCATTTATATAGATTAAAAATAATAGAGGTCCCAACATAATAATATAGCCCTAATAATAGAGCCCTGGGGCACACCCATGCGTAATGGAGCACCAGAAGAGTCAATTCCATTAACATTAACTTTTTGCATTCTGTCTGTGAGGTATGACTGTAACAATTTTCCAGAATCATTTGAAACACCATAATGCCGTAATTTCATTAATAATGTCATGTGATCTACACAATCGAAAGCCTTAGACAAATCACAAAAAACCCCTATTGCATCTTTCTTTCTTTCAAAGGCATCGTAGATATGCTTAATAAGGGCAACTCCCGCATCAGTTGTGTTTCTACCTTTGGTGAAACCGAACTGCTTCTCATGCAATAGTGTGTTAATTCTGAAATGAGATAGGAGTTGACTGAAGACTATTTTTTCAAATATTTTACTAAGAGCTGGTAGTATTGATATAGGTCTAAAGTTAGAGGGATCACTTTTATCACCGGATTTAAATAAAGGTATAATTTTACTGTACTTCATTAAATTGGGAAACGAACCTTCATCAATACACTGATTAAATATACTAGCAAGATGAGTTGCTATACTATCAATAATATGGTTAATTATATTAGTCGAAATGCCCCATAAATCTTCTGTTTTTTTCATATTTAACTCTCTAAAAGTTTTAACAATAATGTCAGGATTAATATGTCTAAACGTTAGAGAAGATTTGCATTCATCCACATTCGATTTCAAAAAAGTTTCTGCAAGATCTGTCGAAGAGTTTAATGAACTGGTTGTAGCAATTGGTATATTAGAAAAGAAAAAATTAAACGCGTTTGCTACTTCACTGTCTGATTTAATAATTTTATCATTAACATTAAGGCTAATTGAGCGATCCGATTGTCTGTTTTTACATGCTTCTCTATTAATAATACTCCAAGTAGCTTTTATTTTATTTTTGGAGGTAACAATAACATCCGAATATAATTAGCTTTAGCCACTGAACAGACCTTTTTGAAGATTTTTGAGAATTTTTTAACATATTCTATAACATTGGGGTCTTGAGTGTGCGCTTTTAGGTCATATAGTTCGTACAATTTTTTTCTACTTTTATGAATACCAGTCGTGGCCCAGTCACTAAATTTACATTTATTTGTATTTATTTTAACATGTTTCTGTTTAAATATATTATTAAATTGATCTTTGACCAGCCCAAACAGATTTCCATATGATACATCTACAGTATTACTGTTGGGAGGTGGTAATAGATTTATTCCAGAATCAATACTACTCTTAAATCTATCCAATTGGCTAGCAGTGACTGGCCTATAAACAATATCCACTATAGGCGAGACATGATGGTGCTCAAATGTGGCTATTTGTCCACTATGATCCGATCGGAGACAATTTATAATTGATTTATCTATTACTTTACAATTACAGAAAATATTATCTAAGCAAGTAGCTGATGTAGGAGTGATTCTTGTAGCTTCATTAAAAAGATTCCTTAAATTATAAGATTTAAAAAGATTTAGGAACCTTACAGAATTTTGTGTTTCTGTTAATAAATCAATGTTAAAATCTCCACATACAACTAACTTCTTATTTGATTTGCTTATCTTTTTTAACACCTCTTCCATAGTGGACTCAAAAAGAAGGTAATTAGCTGATGGGGGTCTGTAGACACTAACAATAATATATTGCTCTAGCTCTGCACATGCTAGTTCAATAGTTTGTTCAATAGAGAGTGCCACAATATCTTTGCGTTCTTTGGACTTAAGATTTTGTTTCATTAGAATAAGTGACCCCCCTCGAATAGCTGACTCTCTACTTAACAAGCTAATGACTTCCCACTTTTCAATACCTATGAGCACTTCACATTTTTTAAGCCAGTGCTCAGTTACACAAAGGACATGTATATTCATGTCTTGTAAATATAAAGAGATTTCTAGTTCTTTGCCGGAAAAGCCTTGTATATTTTGATGAACAATATTAAGGGAGTTAGACTTTTCCTTAGTCGCTATAATTGGAGTGCTAGAGATTTCCTCTATTGTCGTAATATTCAATTTAAATTATTATATGTTGGAACTGATTCCAAGGTGTGAATTACCATGTCATTATTCTGCTCAATAGAGACAGATTGGGTAGCCAAGTTCTTGGCTGTATGTATAATATAAAAGGATAGCGATATAGCTATCTGTCGTTTAATTTTACTGCTGAGATAATATTTATCTCTGGTCAAATAAAAATTACTTGTTATATTATTATTCATGTCAATAATATGAATTTTATTACAATTGTATGTCAAGGTATTTAAACATAAATTCATTTTGTAGCGAATAGAATTTTCTTCCTGTGGCAAACTGTTACTGTAAGGGAATGTAAACATTACAATTTTATCTACGTTTAACAATTGCAATGAGTCAAAATATTTTATTAATTCCTTTTTGTTTACATTGCCCCTATTTCCTATCAAAATTATTAAAGTTGTATTTTTGTCAAATTTGTAATTAACTATACTATTTATAATGTCAAAATATGAGGAATCTGGCATGCAGTGGTTAATAGCACTTTGTACTAAATATGTGCTTAATAAGAGGCCCATATTCTTTCCTATTTCATCGCTGAACATAACTATATTCGATTTTACAGGTCTGTTTATATGATTATGCATTGCTTAGGAACTAATGGACATATTACACAGGTTAAGATTTTCTTTGTGTTTTGATGTTTGAGTAACTGGTGACTCACATCCTAACTGAGAGCCGAGTGAGCAACTTTCATTAATAGTTACATTATTGCAACTACACGAAGAGACAAGGCTCGTCAAAGCCAAGATATGTTCACCACACTCCTTTTTTGTGCTTATGTATCGCTGAGTCATTACATCTAATGATTTTTTAAGTTTACATAATTCTAATTCTAAGCTTTGAACATTTTTCTCATAATCACTTACACTTTTTTCTAATAATATTGAGCACATATCTAGTTTGTCACCTAATTTTCTTCTTTCATTAATTTGTTTAGTGTGAGATTGCATACATTTTTGGTGTTTAATTAATTTTTGAGTTTTTTTAATAAACTTATTAATTTTTACATATTTTTTAAGCTTTTTGTTACTCGATTTAGCAATGCCAAAACAATTAGAAGATTTTAAAGTGTCAACACTAGTTAAATCAATAGTTACAATAGGACCATTGCTAGAAGAAGTTTCAGGAGTTTCAGGAAGGCTGGGCGCACTGTCAACTAATTTATTAAATAAACAATCGGTTTGGTAGTCAATAGATTTTTGCTTCTCTGTCTCCAGGTGCAGGATGTGGTCCTGGGCATCGTTGAGGTCTTTGTGAAGCAAAGACATACGTTTTAAATTAAGCTCGTATTCTTCGCTGCACTGGTCAAACCTATCTATCACGGATTGAAGTTTGTTCCGCTCGTCAACAACTAGCATATAGTTGGAGTGCAGCTCAGCCGTCTCTTTTTTTAAATTAGTATATTTGTTCAAAACTTCCATCAGTTCCCTTTCATTGTCCTCTCTTTCGTTATACACTCTATCCATATGTTTGAATTTGTGACTGTTTGTTTGAATTTGTTGACAAGCGTGTGGATGCGTCATAAGGTCTACTTGCGCATCTCAGGATTAGTAAACTAATTCCAAACTATCCACTAACACGATATTAAACATCATTCTATAGCTGTCAGGTTGTATGGCGTTAACAGAGACAGATAGACATCTTCATCCCGTACTAAACTAATTCGGTGGTGCGCAAGTGGACCTAAGAGTATTCTGACCACTTTATAGTGACGTCACGACTCGCTTGGTAGGTAAGAAGATAGATCATTGTCATTTATCAAATTTAAAATTGGTGTTCGAAGTATTTTAATTGGTAGGTTCAAAAATATTTAATGAACACTTAATTTAAAAAAATAAATTTTTAGATACTTCAATGAACCTTAATTTCTTAGTAGTAACAGTTACTTTGATTTTAATAAGTGACACCATCTGGTCAGGTGGTGTAACCGGACTATAAAATCAGATAGCGGGTTTGAATCACCCAAAAGGAAAATGTATGTATTTAAGTGTGTTTATTCGTTATCTATTCCCCACAAAGCTTTGCTTATCCTCATAGACTAGACAATCAGTATAATTGTTAAAAAATATTTAAATATCTTACTTCACTTTCCATTTAATTATACATCTATTCTTTGGTGATTTTCATCATTTATAAGTAAAGTAAGTAAAAAACTTTTGATTTGTTACATAGAAATTTTCCATGTACACTTTACGTTTTATATGCACCGTTAATTATAAAATTAAAAATACTGTTACAGTTAACCATAGCGTTAAAAAAAAGTTACGTATTTTAATAAATTGCTGGTCAAATATAGAAAACATCGTATAAAATGCTAAAATAAATATTAAAACCAACAATACACCTCGTTAACTTCGTTACTAATGAAAATTAGTATGAGATGTAGAGTTAAACTCATGAATATTCCGGGAAAAATATCAAACTTTTAGAATTGTTTATGTGTAGCGAACAATACCCAAGTTTCTTCGAGCTATTTCATGTTTCTCTGAAGATTTCACCACAGTGCACTGTGGTGAAATCAGTAGTAAATACAGTATAATCAAATTTTTATTCAATCTCGCTATCACTAATACCATATACCTATACACATACCCTCCCGTAGATATTATTGATAGGTTTAGGCAACTTAGGACAATTAGTGTCAAACAATGCGCTAATTTTAAAATCAGATCAATAATAGAAGGAAAGGACTAGATGCATAATGCAAAGCCTCAGACCTTTGTTTTACTATGCGGAAAGTCCGTCTTTAACATGGAAAAAACGCGACGGAATATCCGCGTATTGTACCTGACAACGAACAATCATAATGTGGAGCGCGCGTTGAACTTGGGTCGCTCTAAATTTACTGCTACCCGATAAAGTTATATGTATACTGATGACCCGATTGGCATAATAGTGCGGTGATCGAAGGGGGCCCAAGGGGTCCCAGATATAATTCCCAGGTTCCCAATTTTGAAAACAAATTTTGCTTAATTAGTTCGGGTCTGAATATGCTGGAGTATGCCCCTAGCATAATAATTTGCCTAGGGTCTCGTATCTTGAAGATCTTTGTTTCTTATTTAAAAACCATGACAGTGTGTTGTCTGGCGCATATTTATATTTTAATTATTTATAACAGCCGTAAACCTGCGTGTACGTTAAGAAACATTTTTTTTAGAATGTGTTACTTATTTATATGTGCAATATAACTTAACCCTTAGCGACTCAAGTGCAATGCGGCGGTGGGTCCCCCTCCTGCAATACCATAAATCTAAAATGATTACGTCATTCTTCGTCCACCCGACACTTAATGACCGCATCAGCGGCAGAACAGTGATTCGAGTGGGTTACTACATACTGTAAACGTAAACATCTAAAGTGATGTTTTTGTAAATTTCTGTACCTTTTTACAAGTCTTGTTCGAATCTGGTATTGCTTGATAAAAATATAGAAAGAAAGAGATAGAGATAAATTTTATTAGAGACACAACGATACAAAAAAAAATGAGATCATTAAAAAACCTGCTACAATTTTTTTCAAATTAAAAGATACAAATAAAATCATAGTCAGCGTATCGATGTGGTGATGTGTATGATGAATGATGATATACATTGCTATGAGCATCAGATATCTAAATCGGTAGTAAACTATTATCTGTGCATTCGACTTTGGTACAATCCTAGGGTATACTGAGATTATTGAGACTATGTATTCGAAAAAAATATATTACTGAGACTATGCATTCAAAAAAAAAACCTTTGTTGGAAAGACCATACTGAATGTAAGAGCTCTATTGTGATGTTACTAAGAACATACCTGCTCTAATGGTGTAACGAAGTCTATTTTCTTTCGAAATTATCTGCCTTTGGAGAAAATACCTAGGAGAATAACGAGTTTGGATCGTTATCTCATTTACTCATTGTTTCATGGAAAATTTTAAAGAGTCTGTTGATATTGACTGTGTAATACAATGCTGAAAGCATTTATAATGAAAATGTAGATTTATTATTTTTCGCACTTAAATAATTTGCATGTTCTGCACTAATTTTTAACCCGTTTTATTATAACTTAATCATAATTAGATGACACATCAATAAATGACGTAATTATAGGTAGTGGTGGCTGACACTGACAATGACTTCTTTTTTCAATTTTCATATAAGGCAGATTTCTTTTTAAGTGTAATAAATGTGATACAAAAACATTTTTTTTTGTCTGTCTGAATAAGGATGTTTTTAGTAAAATTCTTTACAAATAAAAAACAAGCGAATTGGACTCGCGCACCAAGGGTTCTGTGTAAACTTGTAGGTGTGTAAATAATGTGTTCCGTCTTTAAAAAAAGTACCGATTTAGACTTTTTTATTTGTGCTATAATTATGACATGCTTCTTACCAAATTTCATAATTCAAGGTCAACGGAATGTACTGGAAGTACGGGAATCCCACGGCTACGTACCTTTTGATTGCGTCGATTTAGAAGTTTGATTTTTACACTTCCAAGGGAATGCAGATCTGTGTGTTTGATATTAATTCCAACTTGATACCTCCACACGTTTTGATGTACCTAATAGGTCTTGACAGAGAGACCGCCAGAGAACGAAGTGATCCTACTGAAAATACTCAAAGCAGCCTCATTGCCTCTTTTACACTTATTCACTGATTCTCGTTCATCTTTACGTAATGTATTGTATTAAGTTTGTTTGAGGCATGGTTTTTCTGTTAAAAATACTCTGTAGTTACTTCCTCTAAAACATCCTGCGAACTGTTACCTTTAGTTAGCCTTCAGACAAAATATGAGGCCACGCATATTTTCAATAAAGCGAGGTTTCTTTTGTAATGGTAATGTTGCGGTCGAGGTGTGATTGTGGTCCTTTTGTTGAGATGTAGGACAGAGCATTGTGAAGTGTACAATGTGCATATGTGGCGGGCAAAGTCCGTAAGTCCGGAGAACCGACATTGGTTGGGCA
This sequence comes from Anania hortulata, assembly GCA_963576865.1. NCBI lineage: Eukaryota > Metazoa > Arthropoda > Insecta > Lepidoptera > Crambidae > Anania > Anania hortulata. The sequence goes on along the minus strand of OY756405.1, from coordinate 13,559,093 downwards.
ATGCCGATTGTGCTGCATACGTTATAGTCGATACTTATAACCGGTCAAAACTCCTTTTGACTTGTAGAAACTTGGTCCAAACTCCTAATCTATTATAATAGTTACACATCCTTATTTTTAATTAGTACAAACCTTTTAATCTGAATTGGTTGAAGATGAAATATTCACCCTAAAAATATAGGGTCGTTAAAAAAATATCATATACTTATTTAGTTGTATTACCTACTACTCTTAAATCAAACGTTTTTTTCTTTAGTTTTTACGAAATACAATGACTGGTTACCGAGCAATCATACACAAAAAACCACCGAAAATAAAGGCTGATATTTCAATTTGTTTTGTACATTATTGTAGTAGTAACATTTGGAATGAAAATATATTTCTTGCGAACGAAATATTTCACTTACCAAAGAAAATACATCACAGTTTGACGTCACCTAACTCAGAGGGAGGCTGGTAGAAGTTTTGTTGCTTTTTTGCCATTCTAGAATACTAATAATTGAAAGGTACAATAAAACCAATTTATTTCTGTAAATAGGCCTGAATTAGGAACTTTTATACGTCCCAATTTTATTTTTTTACCCTACCACTGCTTTGGGCTAGCCGAGAAGAAGCAGCGCAAGAAACTCGGTCATTTTTGTCAGCCTCTTTTTAAATAAGTTTGGTACGGTTACAAGAAAATATTTATGTAACTTGTAATTCAACGCATTTTTATTATTTAAATAGTCATTAACAGTGTACCCTCATTAACAGTAAACCCTTTTTCAGTAAAATACCCTCGACATTATCGAATTAATAATTAATCGAAATTTGGTACATAGTACTTAATTCAGCAATAAACTGTGGTAACTTGTTAAAGAAGAAAATATATTTCATAATCAAATCTCGGTTTTCTCTTTCTTAAGCTCCGTATGTAAAAATAAAGAACAGGAGACGTATTTTTGAAGCATTAGAAATGAATCTCGAATTCGTACACGAAAATAATTCGCGTATGAAATTCATTTCCATTGCTCACGATTTTACGCATTTTTTAATCACTCGAAATAAGTGTTGCGATTAAATTGAAATCTATTATGAAAAATATTATGAAATGGAATGCAAAAACTCATTGATTTTAAAAACCGGTAATGAATCGCTTAAAACGGATCTTAAATAAAAAGTTATTATGCTGTCGAACATCTGTTTTTGTCAATTCTTCCGTACTTTCTACTAGTAGAAAACAAAAACGATTGGGTAGGACCACTCGTTGCAGAATTCCCGGGATGAATTTTCAAATAAAGTGATTTTAGGAATTCGCATGCAAATCTTGCGATTTCGTATTCGGATTGGAGTTCGCATGATTCAAAAATACGTCTCCAGATCCTAGTATCTAATAAACGTGTGCTTGAAAACTTAGATACAGACAGGGAAAAAAGATACAGACTATTATAAGAACGGGTTTAGTCGTTGTATTCAAATCGTAGTCTGAGTACGAATAAATTTTAAATTAAACAAAACTTAAAGAGACAGCTGTCTCTTTTCATTGAACGGTAGAGAACGAAGAACGCTTAGGAAAAAATAAAAATAAATAAAAATTGGTTAATATTATACTACTTGATCGATAACGAAACTGCTATACCAAATTGCTAATGTATATTGCCACAGACACGCAATTCAAGATCTCTCAAGAATAAACTTTTTTCTCAGACTAAAATAAGAGAAAATGGAGATAGAAAGATTGTGATAAACGTCGAAGCAAATAGAACAAGGCAAAATAGTTTTTCCATTACGCTACGGAACCTTGAATCCAGATAATACGTCCATATTGATGGGCCATTCCGTCTCCGCATGAATGAGTGAGTGAACAAAGACCGGGCCAATAAAATATACCCGGTAAACACGTCACGTAATTTAGTGCCGAATGTGCAAAATTCATTAAAGGTGCCCATAGTGATAAGGATGTGCGTTGTGATATTAGTGACAGGAAATCACTGTAAATAGGTATCAAGTGACGAATGAATATAAAAAAGGCCTCGATCTCACTAACATCAACAAGGCCATTCTATCTAGTCATATTCTAAAATAGTCAACGTGTGTCAGTCAGTGTATTATCAGTTTAATGTTTTAACGTATTTATAGGGTGACTTGTTAAATATTTAAAAACAGGCTTAATTTTGACCATTTTTATCAATACTTCCTTACAAATCATCATCATAATGAGCCCACGACAGCCCACTCCTGGTAGGCTATGCTCTCTCAATGCAAACCACTGATATTCTAAATATACCTATATGGTTACAAGCTATAAACAACCTTGTTAACAAAATAATGATAATATTGTAATAATGCTGAGATTACCCAAATACTTAGGTACTACTAATATTTCAATCTAGATAAACATGATATTTAACAGTGTTATTTTATGTTTAGTAATAATAACATTATTTGTTACAAAAATATCACATGACAACAATATGTAGTTAATGTAGTACTGAAAATATCACATGACAGCGCAGCCTCCACTAATCGAAGGTCAAGCAATAAAACAGCAAGGCCCAACCCTCGCTCCGCACATCTCCGACCCGGCTACGCGTCGTCCTGAATGAAATACCAACAAATATACAGGGTTATTGCGAATTTTTATAAAAATATATTTTTAGTACGAATGGCAGGGACAAGATTTGATGATGTTACCAGATACAAATCTAACCCGTATCAGGACAGAAGCATTTAGGTGCCACCACACTTTATTTGTTATACTTACTGTCGAAAACTTTTTTTTTTAATAAACCAAGTCAGTTTGTGGGTTTAAGATGTACGTTCCAAAATAGTGCTTTCTCGTACTCACGTGTTTCTTGTCAAGAATAATGAAAGATAAATGCATCAAATTCCGTTATTACTTAACATTGTCGATACAGAATCTTTGAAGTAAAGAAATAATACATATAACTTTTACATCAGGCAAATAGTTTGCATGGCACAAAAAAAAACTAATACTTCAATGAAGGTATTTTTATTTTCAGTAGGTAACCCTGTATTCTTACATGCTCTTTGTTCACTAAAACAGGAATTCCAAATGGACTGCATTATCACGTAAATTAATACGTTGTTTGGTCTCTATTGTTGATAAATAGAAATTTGCTACTATGAAATATATTTGCACGCTACATTTGCGGTAGATTAGTGGCATTTTAGACTTTAATGTGAAAACCCACAATATGATATTTCCGCTTAACTAATCCTATTTCGTTAGTTTTAGGCACCGAATTAAAAATACCGTGTTATTTTTAATTACCTATGATTTTAGTTGAAATCAATTCAAGCCCGCATTAAATGAATGGATGTTAATAGAGAACTTTTACAGAATAAATTTTTTTTTAAAGAAAAAGCATTAGTATATTTTTTAAAAATCTGAAAATTTTACAATTCTTAACGCTATAAAATTGGCTATACTTGTAATAAAACTGCAAAGTATAATATAGTATAGTATTGTTGAAGAATGTTAGATAGATGATACTTTAAAGTTCGTTGCGTAATATTTTTAAGGTCAGTTTTTCAATTCAGAAATTACAGGCATCAAAACCCTTATTGAAATGAACAGAAACCTTTGAACGTACGGCGAATTAAAGCACGTTAAGCAATACAAACAAAATAGTGTAGACTGGTCCATATTCCCAGATCGACATCGAACAAAATAACTCGATGATTGATGTACTTTCTGTTATGATTCGCAGTTGGACGTGTTCACATTGATGAGCGGTAGCGGGAGCGGAGTCGGATATAATTGTATGAGCATGCCTCTTCATGGTATTAAAAGAAAATAAATTTAAAATTGCTCTGCAACTTATTATGAAGAAATCTATGCTGAGGATTTATTTGAAAGATAAATTTAAAAACGATATATCTCCAAGGATAGCTTATCCTTGGAGATATATCGTTTTTAAATTAGCAGTACCAGCTAAATTGGCAGTGGTCTGTAGAACCGATTCCCTATGGGTTAGAGGGGTCCTGAGTGAAAACTGCGATTTGGGCATCGCCTCGTAGGACGCCCTCCGTAGTTAGAGGGCGAATAAAATATGCAAAGCTGTTGAGAGTGGATGAAAAAGAATAGCCAAGTATCGGGCTTTGTGGCAGGCATTGTGAGCCTATGCTTAGCAATAAACTGACATGCGGGCAGATTATGGCACTGATGATGGTTCTTTGTAACACTTACTCATGGGGTATAAAGACATTTCTAATGGCGACACTTGTAGGAATCCTGTACGTGTACGTTTTTAACCGACTTCAAAAAAGGAGGAGGTTCTCAATTCGTCGGAACCTTATTTTTATGTATGTTCAGCGATCATTATTACTACGTTGACCGATTTCGAAAATTATTTTTTCGTATGAAAGGTAATACTTTCTAAATGATTAAATTCTGATGATGGGATCTATAAGAAAATTATCAAACATTGCATAAACTCCGTACCACGCCAACTGATTATAATATCTATCTTACCTAATATATTTGCCAAATGTGAACCGATTTTGATGATTCTTTTTTTAGTGAAAAGCTTATTCTTCAAAGATACTATAATAAATTGCGAAAAAAAATTCACCCCTAAGGGTGGAAAAATAGGAAATACACAGTACAATACAGTTAAAATATGTTTGCACTCGTAAGTGTAAGTCACAGCGGATTTGGGTCCGCCGTGATACAATCTTGAGAGATCTTTTTGCTCCTTCGTGTGGACTGTATAGTTGAAATGAAACACTTCTTTCTTCCTTTGTTCCTTTATTCCGATGATGATCTTGACCGTGAGCGCAGTACAAATTTTGCGACCCACGGCCCCTATATTCATACAATCTTAGCCTATGTTTACTAGTGACTATCGCGGGTTAGTTCATAAGACAAGGACATACAGACTTCTGTCTCGGTCTACCAAATTCGTTAGTGTAACATTTATGTCTACCCTCCTAACATCGAGATACTGAGGGAGACGACCTATTGTTTATGTTCTATCTCTGTCTACACATTTCTAAACCTACCTACAGAAAATGTGATATTTCCCACTCACAACATTCTACCTCTGTGGGTGTCCTACCTACCCTCCGAATGTGCGAGATGGGCGACAGAGATAGTCTGCAGGTTCTACCGGTCCCACCCTCCAGTTCCGTCGATTCCCTGGTAGTGTGAGACAACCTTACAGGGTCTCTTTCACACCCGTTTATCAAATACCATACAAACCTAGTTACCTTTATTAGCCCTACCTGCCTACCTAGTTGCAAGTGGGATATATTTAAACAAACTTTATTAAAATAAAACAATCCCTGCGCCAATTACATATGCCTTATAGCTAGGCCCTGATAGAAAATTAAGCTTTATTTACAAAACATCAAACTTATAACTATTACATCAAAATAGATTGGTTTGTCCGTAACAGTAAGATTTGTTTTGATTAGGTTTATCACTAAAATAGATGAAATAAGTTAATTTTATAAAAAATAAAAAACCGACGAGTCTTTCGAAGTCGGTGCCAGTCGATGAGAGATTCTATGTTTTCGTTTGCACCGACTCCAAAAGTAACTGATTATGTACTTAAAGTGTTAAGATTATTTTTAGCGTTTTAGAATTTGAAGTCGGTTTTTATTATTTATGCCAGTCGATGAGAGATTCTATGTTTTCGTTTGCAGCGACTCTAAAAGTAATTGATTAGGTATTTAAGTGTTACGATTATTTTTAGCGTTTTAGTTTTTTGATTTCGGTTTTTATTTTTGAAGAAACCTAATACCTCTAGTATGTAGCCAGAACTTGGAAATACAATTGCAGGCAATAATTGTTATGATTATATTTTTGATAATTCATTGAAGTAAAAAGCAGCTGAAGTGTCAATACGTGACTGAAATGTTATTATTAATTAAGTAAAAAACTGTTATACTTGCATCTTGTAATAAATATCATATCTGTATCTTGTGCAAATAAATAAATATTCTTTTCTGAATGAAAATTGTTGTATTTAACATAAATACACTATAACCTTACCCTAATCGATAAAGCTTTATAAAGGAAGGGATTTGGGCGAAAATACCGTTAAATGAAACTTAATCCTAATGTAAAAGTATGAAAGAGAGGGCTCTTCGTTTGATGCTTATTTTTTGATACATAAAGTGTATAAATTTAACAAAAGTGATATCATTACTAAAGCGGGTTTTGTAAACAATTCGCCGAATATTACCGACCCGATGGCAAAAGGCAATCTAATATATTACATTATACTTACTAAATGTTTTGACATGACATTAATTCCGAATCCTGGAATTATTTTCAGGTCTCAGGTTACCCACAGGTCTTAAATGTTTTAGGTAGGTAAATGATAAGTTTTTAAAATCACTTTCTAAATAAAAATGATAATTTTAATGTTTATTCTGTTTTTTATGTTGTCGTATCTTATTTATAAAAACCTTTTCCTATTTTACTAACGATATTTTCTTTATCGCTCTTTGAATCTAGGTAAAACCCCATTAGCAAATTAGTTTAGAGCTAGATTAGATGTCTTGCAGTTTCTGTGACACAGTTGTAATATACAGAAGGTCATGTACAGTCAATGGCAGGTCAACCTGCCCAAAAAGTTAAAGGTCATTGAACCGATTTTCAACTTTAAGTCCAACACATAGAGATTAATATCAATTGAGAAAATTTGACGTTTTGTGGTTGGTTGACGAGCTGTTGTCTGCATAAGAATTCCGTTTGCTTATTTAATGGTTAACGACACTCAAAATGGCACACGCAGCGTAAGTCGTCCTCCTATGATGTGGAGCCATAACAAACACATAGCTGCTGGCGGTAGATGGATTAGAATGGCCGAAGGTAAGGCTCACTGGCGTGCATTGGAACAGGTCTACGACCCGCAGTGGCCACCATTTATCATCGTCATCATCGTTTCAGCCATAGTGTCAACTGCTGATCATAGGGCTCCCAATGATTTCCAGGTTGGCCGTTTGGAAGCGGCCTGCATCCTGCGGCTTCCTGCTAACTTTACCAGGGCATCCTACCACCACCATTCACTTATCAAAATGTATTTTTTTTATTATTAATAGATATTATAGCAATAATAAATACCATTTACACAGGGCCATTCAAACAGTCATATCTAATCTATTCAAACTTACCGTTTCGAACTTCAGCATTTTTAAAGTTAATAACTAATTCTTGGAGCAACGGATTATTTTTTTATAAAGTACCATAAACTGTTTAGACTATCTGTTCACGAATTAAAATTTTACATTGAAAAAAAAATCTTATAAAGAGGATATCATAAGGTAGACGATTATTTAAACGAAAAGAATGCATGGTCATAACTTACGTAGCTCGCACTTACTAAATTTATTTATGTATTTAAACTTTATTGCACAGATAAGTACAATTGGCGGACTTAATGCTACACAACATTATGTACCAGTCAACCTTTAGGTAATGCAGATAATGTACTCAGTGGCGGAGTATTAAGTATCCGATATATTTTTTAAGACAACATGTCTTGTAACTGTATTTCCTGTTTAAAAAGGCTGACAAAAGTAACTGAGTTTTTGCGCATCTTCTTCTCACACCAGGCTTATATGTAATACCGAAGCGGTGGTAGGATAGTGCTATATTTTTGGACGACGGGCCTATACAGTAAATAAATTACTACTTGATTAAATGTTTCTTGTAATAGACTATTATATTATTGAAATAACGACTCACTTGAAAATTTTAAAAGGCCCCGTTTAAATAGTACATAGCTGGCTTAATGGTTTGGACAAGATGTATTCATCTCATCAAATTGCTACGTGTAAATGGTCCATTGCTGGCTTAGTGGTCTAACCTTGTGGTGGATCAGCTCGTCAAATAGCTTGGTCTAATAGAATGAAGAGATTACTGTTATTAGCTACACTATGTTTCAGCACTCACACTGCACCCTATTTTTAGGCGCATTAGTTAATTAAACTTTCGAATCGCAAAAGGAAGGTTTGTTTTTGAGAAATGTGATGTTTTAGGTGCCTTCGTTTTGTTTTGAGATCATGTGAGATAGTGGTGTAGGTACGTTGGAATTAATGCTACTAATGTATTATGTCTAGTTATAAAGTATTATTTAGGTGAACTTGGCTTAAAACATAATTCTGTCTCTGTCAGGATCACACAGGATGATGGCTATATAATGATGATTATACCGTGTTAGATTTGAATAGAAATCGCTAATCGTGAGATAAGCAAATGGACCTTGGATTAGGACTGGATTTTAAATTGGTTAAAAGAACAGTAATACTTATTGTATCTTAAATTACACAGTCAACAGCTTTTATACCAACCACAAAAACGTTCTTAGTTAAATTTGTACTCTACGTTTTAATTTATATGTTTAAAATTGGTTGAGGTGATGTTTTGGTATACTGTGTACTTTCACAAACTTTTTTAAAAAACACAGTAAAATTAAATTAATAAATCACATTTCAGACAGAAACAAAGGCACTAAAGGTGAATAGTAAAAACTTCGATAACAAAGGTTTTTACTGTTGTCTGTCTGAACTAGTGATAAAAGTAACGCGATTTACGGCGAAAGTCGAGGCCAAGACAGGTAGGCAAGGTTTACGCAGCCTACGATAAGACAGCTGTTGCCACCTTTGCGGCTGGTGCAAGGAATAAGTGTTTAACAATACAGCGCTATTAAAGCGTAGTTGGTACAAACAAAAATCAAGGAAATAAAGGTTCTGTAATGGAGGCCACGTACCGGCAAGCGCAGCATAGGACGGTGGACATAGTCAACCTGGGAAAGGTAGCATGAAGACGCTGGATGCAGGCCGCTTCCTACCGGCCAATCTGGAAGTCACTGATGAAGGCCTATGTTCAGCCTCCCATGCCTGAAATGATGATGATGATAGTGAGATAAACAATAGCGTAAGGGAGACTGGGAATGGTTGACAATAGGGGAAAGTTGCTTGACTGACAAAAACTTGACCCGTTTAAAAGTGTTGCATTAATCGACTGAGTGTGTAAAACCTTTTGATCTCCCTTCTCAGTCAATGAATATTGCATTTTTTACACTCATAGTTAAATGATGTTTTTTATATAATTGATTCAATCTCGCTCTATAGCAGTGATTCTGCCAATGTCAAGTATTATCTTGATGAAGTGGATACAATAAATAACGGGTGTTTAGTGTTTATTGCTTTTCATGGATTTAGTGAATGGAATTTTATATATATTTCCCGTAGAAACAGGTTTCAAAACGACATCGGGTCTAAAGCAAGTTGTCTACAAGACAAGTCACTTGACACTCGATGCGCGTTAAATACAATGATATCCAATAGTTCCAAGTCTTTATCACTTCATTAAACATTAGAACACAAAATACACTAAACTTGCTCTCTAAAGCTCTTTAAATGATAGCACTCATAAATAAGTCTAGTTTTTGACAGTTGGTCAACCTACCGACAGGTACAAGATAGATTCACTTCCTATAATATGGCTACTGACTAAAACACCACCCTGTATTTATTCAATATAGGAGTCAACACGACTAAAACAACACATAAAAATACGAGGAAAGACTAATCAAGGCCAAAGCAAAAGTTTCACAAGTAGATAAGAGATCGCTTTTATCGATAAGACCGCCTAAATTGTGCATCTTTCTGTAAACACAAATTGTAACTTCTTTGTATGGTGTACAATAAAGAGTATCTATCTATCTATCTATAACATAACCTTAGGTTGTCTGAAAGAGATCGCTTTTAGTGAAAAAACCACATTAATTCTCTCATTTTTTTCGTGTGTTAGGCAATAATGTATCTCCATCTAAGCAAGCAACCCAATTTTGAATGATGTCAGTGATACTTATATTTCTTTTTAACTTAAAGAGATGAAATATTCAAACATCTGCGCAAGCAATTTCAAATATCACACAAAACTAAAAGTGAACTCATATTTTACAAGTTATATGCGATACGAAACTGAAGCTTAGGTGAGCTCGATGAATACTTACGAAGAAGCTACGATAAAAAAGTTGTTACCATGTCTGGCAGTTTACAAGTCATAAGCGTTAGCGATTTTATGTGTATATTTATAGATATGATTGTTTGAGAGTTTTGATCCCATAACAAAAGTGTTGTAATGAGCTGTAGAATCACATTCTAAAAAGTAGTCATTGTACTAACGCAAAATATTGTAATGTAGTTAACAAAGTTCAAAGCCTTAACGAAATCATAAAAAACTTGCTTTAAACACTGTCTTTATAACGTGTAACTAAAACTATAAATTATTTTTATCACCTCCATGATTACAACGAATTTCTAACAATGTATGGTATATTGTCATGCTATAAAAAGTTATGATAAGCTACATAGAAAAGTAAGAGCCTTACCGCTCGGTAAACTAAAATATGTTTTATTGGCTTTTACGGAAATGTTTTTACTCTATTAAATAATTTATGGACACAAAAATAAAAGAGTGTACCTTTGACAAAATGCATATTCTTTTGCTCAAATACCACTTTTTCTAAGGGGCCAACATCATAATCTCAAAAGAATAAGTAACCATAATAATTTATAACAGTTTTTGGGATTTTGTATGAAGAATATTCTAAAGATTTCCGTTTGGTTTTAGATTTCATAATGCAACCGAATAAAACACTGGTTGCATACCTTTTTAACCATTGTTTAGTTAAAACTGATAGTCTTCTAGTTTGAACATAAAGAATGGTTTTAATTACCTATAATTTTTTCATTAAATAACTTCTCCGTAAATTCAACGTGATACACACGAGACAGGCCTAGCCTAGTGTAATCTTTATTATTTAGATGTTAACTTAAAACTAATTATAAGACAAATAATAGATATTTACAAAATGTACATAAAACATACAAAATAAAAAATGTATAAAACATAAAATAAAAGTTTATCAAAACCTAACATCCCCCATTCCCACAGAAATATTAAAGGTGCCCAGAATGCCGGCTGCATTACTTCGTTAAATAGCAAGCTTATTCGTTGGCCAAGGTAGCTTCAGGTTACCAGAAACATCAAAATTCAATTAAAAATAATTTTTTGCGTTTCCCCTACCACAATGTTTTAAAAATAAGTGCATAAAAAATAATTAGTACTTATAAGTAATGAAAATAAATACAGCCGAACATAAAAAAAATCTGTTTTATAGTTTTACATTTTAAGCGATCCGTAATTACAACTCTTTCCCGCTAAATTTCATGTATTAAGGCAGCCCACACACGGCGACATGCTCTTAAGGTAGATCGCACGATATCGACTTCGTCGGCTTACAAGCAGGCGATACAATCACGATTGAATCTGAGCGAAGGCTGTGCATACCCGCCGATATTGTGTTGCGTACGTGCTTCGAATGGCTCGCCATCAGCTTTATTTCAGTTTTCTGTTTGGTTTGTTACGGAATTATAAGATAGGAAGGCTTGGGTGTTGGTAAGAGAAAGAGAGAAAGCTATACAGGTCCTCCTAGGGGCTTCTTCTTCTTTGCGTGTCGACTCAAGCTTTCATATATATGAGGACCAAAACTCAGCTACCGATATAGCATTACTGGTGGCCTTGTAGAGATCCTCGCGCGTGCAGGCGTAGGGACATGTAGGGCATGACAAAATATGTGCCATTGTCTGGGGGGAAATATCACATAGAAATGCGCTCTCTAAGCTGTAACCCCACCTGTGCATATTCTAGGGGTTGATTTTGGTGCTCAAATACAAGAACTTTTGCTATTGGACCAACATTGAAATCGAAAAACAAAATGTCCACTGCTCCATACAAACTGATGTCAGCTGGTGGCGGCTTAGTGGATTAGCAAAGGGATAATGTTTTTTTTTTGAGATTTTAATGTTGGTCCCATAGAAAAGGTTCTTGTATTTGAGCACCAGAATCAACCCGTAGAAGGTTGTTGATGTTTTACAAATAACCATGTATACTTAGATATTTATCAGTAGAAAAAAATACAATAATTTTTTTTTTTGCGTTCCCCTACCACAATATTTTGAAAATAAGTGCTTAATACGAGTAGTACTTTTTTCATGAACAATTATTATAAAGTTCTATTTTTTTTTCAGAATTAACAAAAGTTTTTTTTATCATTGTATCTCACCTACAGGAACTCACGGCACCAAAGCCGGTCCTTTTGAAAGGCGTTTGTGATCACGAAGTAACAGGCTAAGTTTTTTGGCTGGAAGACCCCAGGACACCCGATCTGATTTTCTAAATTGTCCTAAACCGGGAATCAAACCAAGGATCTCTTACTCTTTTAAGGACGTCATTACCTTCTTTCTCATACGGCTTTTAAATTCTACTCATAGAAAAGTTATTTTCTTTTTCGTAATAAGAAACATATTATCCTTTTTTATAATAAAACAATCCTGCCAACCAATTTACTTATCAAACAAATGCGTCTGCAGTACTCAGACTAAAACAATAAATACATATTTGGTTTATAAATTGAGCCCACACAGAAAAATCGGAGAATAAAAATACATTCACCTGACTGCCAAATTTCGTTTTAAGCAACAAGACGAGACACATGCTCAATAAATCATAAAAGAGGTAAAGTTTGCTTGTACGTAAGAAATAATATTCACAACTACTAACTCGATTAAAATAATTATTTTGTCAACTTTTATGAAACAACAGTTCTTTCCACCCCAAAAAAATTGCACATATCCCGCGGGATGTAAGGCACATGTCGATATAAATGGCGCTAATTTGTGTGGGTATGTCGCGGTCCAGCTATCAAAAATGTTTGAATAAGAAAATACGAGTAATAGCACATCTTAGGCGGCAAACATTAGTCAGGCTGCCGATGCCTCTGCCGAAGCAGACGAAATATTTATTGAACACCCTCTAAAAGACTTCAAACTTTTTTTATGGAGCCTGGCATACCTCAAGTTACAAGTAACCTTAAATAACGTTATTTTGTGTTACACCTTTGAAACATACGTTAATCGAAAGAGAAAATAATTACATACAACAAATACTCTTTAACAAAATGTGTTTGATTATGTAAAAAAAAAAATTACTTGTTCACCCTGAAATTCTGAACAAATTATATAATTTACGAGTTTTCGTGAAAGAGTAAGTATTTGTTGTTTGTGATTATTTTCTCTATCGATTAATGTATGCTTCATAGGTGTACACCAAAATAACGTTACTTAAGGTTACTTACAACTTGAGGTATGCCAATGAGGTTCGATGCCTTTTAATAAAGCTGACTCGTGCAACGTGTTTCGGTTGATATTCCATAATATTTTTTTTGTTTATTGTATGATTGATTGCTACTATATGTATATGCGTTTAGACCGACTCAATAGAACATGTTTAAATATATTTTCGAAAGTTTTTTTTAATGAAAACATTTTTATGAACTTGATTGTAACTTGAGTTGTAACTTTTAAAGTTTTCACTATTCAGGCGCCATCTGTAGTGCCCTCAAAAATGGTAAATATTTGTTTTACTTTTTTAAATCTATTAATTCCACACAATGCTATTAAGACGAATTTTTCGATCGATAAACACAGTCAGTAATTTATGTATGATGACTTCGGTGGTAAAAGTTATGGGAAATCAAAAAGAAGTCGTTGTAATAGTACCCATAGATATACTACGCATACGCATACTAAAGCCGCTGGTACGGCTATCGATGTAAAACAACTTTTCTTTATTGTCTCGGGTCTGGGTATTGAGGTTTCGTAATTTGAAACGACGACCGTGCCACAATACCCAGACCCGACTCGTTTCTGATTTATGTAACACAGATGCTTTTACTACTTACCATAGGATCAAAGCAATGTATGTGAGGTTATCCAATATTTATTTATATTTAAAACTAAGATAAATTTAACAAAATGAGCAAGCATAATATTTTATTAAATATCCAAAAGCTGTTTAATAAGCCTTCAAATACTGATATAAATAACGAGCCAGTAATTTATTTCGCTTTCAATACGAGAAAATTAAAAATGTAATCTGTCGAGCCCTCGCAAATTTATTTTTAAGCTTCAGTAATGCTTTCTTGATTGGAAGAGTGTCCAATGACTTTAATTTTAGCTTCTTTTTATATTGAGCTGTGATTGAGTATGATATTCAATCATAATAAGATAACCAGTCACTCATAGTAGTTTTTGTAAATGTATTTTGTGGTGTTAGAAGGTTAGAGATAGATTAACCAAAGGGAGAAGTAAAAGTCTTTTCTTATTAAAGTAAATAACAGCTTAATGACAAATCACATTTTTGTATCTAAGCAAATTAAGTATAATACACCTACATAAACCATAACAACCTACACAGGTAATAAATATTCGCAAATCTAGTTACTGTGAGATACTGGATGTGCCATCCTAACAAACATTACATTTGCAACAAAGGGAATCAAAATATCACGGATATTTCAAAAGTTTTCAAGTTACTACTAGCGTAAATACAAAACAACTTTTCCGAGGGTGCCTTTATTTACAACACACAGTTATTAATTGTTTAAAAAAAAGGTAAAAAGTTGCACTAAATTACAAAAAAAAACTGAATTAAAAAATTATTAATCTATTTCATGAATAGACATTTAGACTGAACTGAATATTTGATTCTAGTACCAAGGCCGTGGTCATTACCATACAAATGAGTTTCACAATATTCTACGCGTAATTTCTATCTTTGGACATCTGTTTCTGATATAAGCCTAGATAAGTACATAAATATTTAAAATTGAGTTGTTTATAAACATTATAGGATAGCGCATCCTTGCGCCTAAAAACAAAGAGGGGCGACCCCAAATATTGGGAAAAGGCATGGAAGAAGAAGTGTTTTAAAACATTGTTGTAATAGACAATTTTAATGTGAATCATGAAATATCACCTGAATTCCAACAGATCACTAAATGAGGTGGCGGTAATATGACACATCCCAAAAGTAGTCGTCCAACTAATACTATTTTTACAACTAGAAAAAAGTTAATTAACAGGCGATATATTGTTTTAAATAATATGTTGTACTTTAAGTCAAAATTCGGTCGACGTATTAAAAGCAAAAGGTTTTTACTTTAATTATGACAATAGCAAATAAATAACAAAAAAAATGCAAGTTATAACAAAAAAAATTTACTTAACTGTACAAATTTTTAAGCGGACAACTTACATAATAATATTGCAAGCTAAATAAAAGCTTAGGAAAATGGTTTGCCTTTCCTTAATTAACTTGTTTATTTTACTTAATAGTAGAAGAAAGGTTCTCGAGTATCAACCACGGACTGGAAGACGCAGCGTGGGCAGGCCTCCCATGCGGTGGACTGACGACCTTGTCGAGGTTCGCTGATGCAAACGGCTCAGAGCTGCTTGCTGAGGCGTTCTATAGGGGCGGCCTATGTCCAGCAGTGGACTTCCAAAGGCAGATGATGATGATGACTTAATAGTCCTCGAAACTATCGAAAGAATAGGTTACCAGACTTTATGTAATTTAAACAAATTATTTGTAGCAGAGTTACAGCTTCAAGAATAAAAAAAAAAGCTACGTAACTTCTAACAATCATCCATCCAATGTTACTCTATTCAATTTTTTAAAAAGTATCGCAATCAAACTTATCCAAAACGAAAACACAGAATGAAATCCTGCTGAAAAGCAATTTCTGTTTATTGACAAACAAAACGTATCACGAATAAATAATAAATCCTGCATATTAAGTTGTTTCAATTTACGCGATCGTAGCTCAGTGTATATTTTTTAACACACTTATTGGACAACATCACATACATTGCTCTGATCTGATCCTATGGTAATTACCCAAAGCACTTGTGTTACAGAAATCAGAAACAACAACGGTACCACAACACCCACACACACACTTGTTTTAACTTCACTTGCAACTAACAGTCGTAACACATTTCACTTCCCTTATTCTAAACCGTCGAACATTGCTACTGATATTATTTGGTCTAAAGAAATTATAATTTTAAAAAAATTTTATTGTATAATATTACCAAAATACAAACATATTACTTAGATACCATTAAAATAATTAATTAATTTTGAGCAAAATAAAATATTGTCTTATATCTTATAATAAAGATCGCTTAGTCGGAAAAAAATATTTACTATGGTGATAAAAATATTTTATATTTCTTGTTTCCAAGACAAGACAAGACAAGATTTGTAAAAAGCTTGTTAAACACAAAGATATTGATCATAGGATCATTACCAACACCATATTTTGCAAAAAAAATAAAATCACTTTTTTAGCAAATTATTATGAGGCTATTAACAACACTTTAACACGACTTATTAATATATTTTTTACCCTACGACTGCTTCGGGACAATTTGTGGGCTTGTGGATTTATGTTTTTCTGACAACCCTAAAAAATACCATTTTAAAAAAATAATCCTGAGGCAAAGTGAGACGAATTTAACTTACAGATTATTATTTTTAATGATTTTTTACGTAGAAAATGTGGCCAGACTTTATTCAATTACAAAGGTTAAAAATTCGGCGACGGCTTTGGTTACAATCATAGATTTGCAATTTCATTTCACCTTGACGAGTTAAATTTTATCTTCTAAAGCTGGCAACACAAAACGTATACTTACAGACTGCTACAAAAATGGTTTCAAATGGAAGATCAGAGAAAGTGAAACCCTAGGGTATCTGAACCCTTGCCTATATTAACCTTACCGTGACTAAAAGATGTTATTGGTCTGGTAATAAATGTCATTTTGCTTTCAAAATAGCTAAATACTATGCCATACAGTCACAAAAACAATTTTTTGTTGTAAAACAATTGCGCTTTGATAAAACTATTGGACTAAAAGTTAATTGATATAAAGAAAAAACTTGAAATCCACATTATATCGCGGAACAAACATGGGGCTGATTCGAGTACGGGGAACATTTCGAGCCCAAGCGTTTCGAGATTTCGGGCCGTGAACGATGTCTGGGTTGCTCTTGTACGCATTGCATAAAGATTATGTTTCTCTGCTCCGATTTAACACAAGATTTTAACAGTAGCTATTTGTGTTCCGAGTTAATACGAGATATTAACCAGTTACCTTATTTTATGACGCAAATCAATGCGTGATATTAACCCACGAAAATTTTTGTTTAGAGTTAACACGAGTTTTAACTGATCAACGCTAAGCGGACCTATGATACCGCATAACAATAGAATATCTATCTTACCTCATTTTCTTGGGCTCAGAAGTCAAACAATTGCTGATAACTAAGCAAATAATACGAAATATAAACCAGTTCCTATTTTTATATGACTCTAGGTGACATTGACCTAGATCAATTTTTGCTTTGAATAACACTAGATGTTTATCTAAAGCTATTTTAGTACCGAGTCCAAACGAGAAATTAACCAGTTACCTTATTTGCTGATATTTTATACAAGTAGACTTAAGGCGTGAGATTGACCCAACGACCATTTCTGCGTGGTTAATACGAGATAGTAAGATTACTTTTCTTTCGTTATTTTGTTTAAAGCATCATGTAGGTATATGAAACTAAAAAAGGTTGTTTTTTTATTACTGCGTTTTGTGCCTGTTCTAATATAGTACGTCGCTGATCAAACAAATTTAATTATATTTCTACTCTGGTGGTGGAATCAAACATAAAACAAACAAGAAGGCGCACTTTCTCTTATGCTGGCAATAGTCTTGTCATAAATTAAACTTCGAACAGTCTAGTAAGCCCAAGTAAAATAGTTTGTAGACAGTAACAGCTAAGTGCTATGCGGTGCAAGAATTTAGTGCTCCGCGAATTGGCGCGGTAGCCTGTTTGGTGTTTGTTTGCAGTTTATTTTACAGTTAGTTTATTAGAACATAAAGTAACCATGTTAAAACTCTTTCGGGTGTTTCTTGTTATTTATGAACGTAAAATGCAAACGTTATGCTATGTCTAACTAGACTAGACAAGTGTTAATGCATAAAGATATATGCAATTCATCACTATTTCACCCCTTAGCCCAGAAAAACAATAACAAAGAGATGTTATTGTTACGCGGTCTCGGTCATCGCTCATAGCTCGGGATCCAAATAATAACATTTAAATAATGGTGGATGATGATGAAAATAGTTATGTCATGCTATAATAGTGTTATTAAATAAAAACTGCCCACATCATTGTTTACTGAAATTCAGATTTATGCAGATTTTTTTAAAGTATGCGTAATAAAACTAACTTTACTCATTAAATGCATTAAGTTATTTTCTATTGTGCCGCGTGGAGACGGCCGTAAAGAATACAATGCCCCACCGCCAACAGGAGGCGTGTCGTAAGAGGCGACTAATTACTGTAGCACGAGACGGGCAGCAGCGTCTACGTTCGAAATATGAAATCTTATAAAAAACTGCGCTTACCAACCCGCCTGCCAAGCGTGGCGAGTATTAGCAATGATGAAAGTCGTTGGGGGAGGCCTGTGTTCAGCAGTGGACGTCCTGTGGCTAAGATGATGATAATGATGATGATGATTTTCTTATTGAGATGATAAAAGTGTTTACTGGGTCGCAAGAATATTTTATTGTTTACTTAAGAACCCCTTACTGCGGTCGGGATTCTACTCTAGAATCCTTCGCTCCACTCTGGATTCAAAATAGCGCCTTCCCCGTAAAAATATCACTTTCTTTCCTGGTATTAATACAATATATATTTGATACTTCTACCAAATTGTTGCCAAGTAAATTATCCAAATTCAGCAGTCCATTGTCGCATCGCAGTCTATTAATCCGCATTTCAAGGGCATGGCATATTTAAGTTGTTAAAATAGGGCAATAGCTCACCACAACGACCCAAAATAAGTTTTAGGCAAATAGCCAAATATTATTTGTTGTTCGAGTCAGAGATGTCTGACAATAAATAATGACCGTATCTTAATCTGTTTTTCATTTTACAATTGGCATAGTTTTTGTATCGTAAAAAGTATTGGAAGTTTTGATGAAAAACACTTTCTTATTCCCAGTTATATTTGCCAGATATTTTTTTTTTTAAATTATGGACTCAATCCCGTGCTCAGAGCAGTGATTCTGCCAAAGTCGAGTGTTTCTTGGTATAGTGTTTACAATAAATAACGGGTGTTTAGTTTTTATTACTTTTCTTGGATTTAGTGAAGGCTACTCTTCTCGTAGAAGCAAGTTTCAAGACGCTATTGGGTCTAAAGCAAGTTGTCTTGAGACAAGTCAGTTGGCACTCGATGCGGCGTTGAATACAATGTTATTTTAATAGTTTCAGATCTTTATCACTTCACCAACCATTAGAACACAAACTACAGCAAGCTTGCACTCTAAAACTTTTAAAATCTATATATATAAAACAAAGTCGGGTTAGTTACACTATTTATAAGTCAAGAACGGCTGGACCGATTTATATGATCTTTGATTTGTTGGATTTGTCTCCGCCCGGAATAGCAGAATAACTATTAAAACATCGAAAAATTCACGAAAAAAAAGGAGCCGGTACGAAGTTCACCAGGACAGCTAGTGATAAATAAAAACCATTAAAATAGATCGACCGTGCTTTTCGTTCAACTAACCCCCACCGAATCTAGACATCATATCAATCGTCTTCTTACGTCAGATTTATATCACTTGCTTAGGAATGAGAAAAGAAATTGTAAGGAAACCTGCGCATTCAGATAACTAGATGAAGCTGTATTAAGGTTACGGAGATTTGATGCCAATCGCTCCAAATGTAATAACCAGACTTGCCTACGTACCGGCAAGCGCAGCGTAGGACGTCCTACAAGGTGGACAGACGACCTGGTAAAGGTTGCAGGAAGCCGCTGGATGCGGGCCGCTTCCAACCGGCCAATCTGGAAGTCACTGGGGGAGACCTATGTTCAGCAGTGGACGTCCTATGGCTGAAATGATGATGATGACTTGCCTCATGAATTATCATGGTCAAGCGTATCCTGACTAGGCACGGGAGAAAGCGTTTAGAAAGAAGAGACAATCTAATTAAGAAGATTCAAAGTTGACAAAGATTTAGGTTATAGGCATTCCTTGAATTTATCTGGTTAATTGATTTAAAACACTCAAATAATTTTAGCATGTTTTATGGTGGTAGAAGTTACAGCAAATATCAACACCTAGAAGCCAAACAAAACACAAACCAGTCTAAAAATACACATTTCTTTTTGAACCTTGTAACATTGACATAAGATTTTCTATTGTTTACCATCAAAAAATCAGGGGTAGACAAACTAATATGAACGCAATAACAAACTCGGTGATTATGCAGGTCTCTTGTGTAAACAGCGTGGCGCTGCATTATTCATATGTTTGTGACAGCCCTGTGAGCCGAAAAAACGCCTATCAGTGTATAGGCGAGGAGTGCCTCGGTACAAGATCAACTAAATCGTTTGTAAGGTCGCGCAATATTGATAGATAGCCCTTTCTATTCGTGGTAAGCCTCTTTTAAATTAGTTTGAGTCAGGGTCTGCTGGGAGACACCACTGGCAAAAAAATCCTTATCTTGTACATCGTAACACAAGGATGTTATTTTTTTTTACTTTGAGACCAGTTACTCTTCGTGATAAGGCTCTTTGAAATTGGATCGAGATAGGGTGTCCTGGGAGACACCACTGGCAAAAAATCCCTGGTACCTTGTAACACATTTTATTTATTTATTTGAGATTAGAACTGAGGCCTAATTCACGTAATTTGACAATAGTCGCAATCCTGTGTCGATCCGCTCCCAGTAACATTACGATCACAAACGGTATTCTCGTAAACTTTTAATTTGACGTAAAATTATCAAAACTATACCAATGCGACTGAAAATAGAGCAAAAAATTCTAATTTTGGTTACTTCTATTTTTAGTCGCATAATGAACTATAATGGGCTAGTTTCCTAAAAAAATCTAATTAGTCTGTCAGTTGGATTAACAGAAAATATTGGACACATATTTTTTATTTTCTCAATCAAACAAAAAATTATGAAGATATAACCCGTTAAAGTTTCGCGTAACGTCACGCGTTGCGACACTTTTTAGCAAGGCGTTACGTCACGTGCTTACTTTGATGCGCTTTATCTTCGTCATTTTTTGTTTGATTGACAAAATACAAAATATGGGTCCAATATTTTTTGATAACCTAACTAACGGACTAAATAGAATAACCTTTTTTTGACCCAGGAAACTAGCCTATTGCATTTTTTGGGTTTACGAGAATACCGTTTGAAAGTCCACTGCTTAGCTCCTGCATCCTGTTGAAAGACTAACTGCCAGTCTGTCTTAGAGTAGAAAACTTACCAATTTGCTTAATACTCGTACTTCTCGATACAATCTGAAGACAGCTGGTCGGCGGTTTACTTTGTAGTGGTGTTTATTACGGTTTTGCTGTTTCTCTCACAGTACAAAAGTTGCTAGATAGAACTGTGCTTTGATCGATCGTCTTATGATCGTCTTCACCCTGTATATAAGTATATACAGGGTGCTATACATGGTTACATTTCAAGGTAGTGCCAAATTTTAAAAATAAGGTCTGTATAAAATATAAAAATACTAATGTATCGTAATTAATTTTAGTCGTCGTATTTCTGAAGTAAAATATACTTTTTTTTTTAAAAGGCAACGTGAGATGCGCCGTCATTCATCAGAGATCACAGGCATACGCCGACGCCGCCCCAACATGAACCTAATGCAGTGCACATACGGTGCAATTTAATCAAGTAATCGTAAATTTTCTACGTACTTTATTTTTCAAATACAGAATGGAAGAATTATATAGTAGATCGATTTAGTTACTGATTCTGAGTTGTCCCTAAAAAATTGGCACTACCGTGAAAATGTAACCCTGTATACAGGGTGTAACGAAAAAGTGAAATAAAACTTTAAGGGGTTATTCTACGGCTTAATTACATCAACTTTTTCTATGGGACCAACATCGAAATCGCAAAAAAAAACACTTATATCCCATACTAAAACGCGACCAGCTGGCATCAGTTTGTATGGAAACGTCAATTTTTTTTTTGAGATTTTGATGTTGGTCCCATAGAAAAAGTTGATGTTATTCAGCCGTAGAATAACCCCTTAAAGTTTTATTTCACCTTTTCGTTACACACCGTATAAGTATTAGTCTACATCATAAGTTTACAAACAATTAGTAAGTACATTTACAATTACGGCACTTAAAACTTGTGACCTAATTTACGATCTAGATTTAAGAGCATTACTAGACATATCATACATACCTAATTTATAATGTTGTATTTTAATAATATACTCTAATAATAGAAATACCGCCTTTCGCAATCTTTTTGGCCAATTTACACCTTTTCCCAAATCAAATGGCAATTCGTTACTAAATTGTATTCAAATTCACCCTTTCTCTGAATCCGATGGAAAAATTAATCCCAATATTTCACTTTAACGTCCGTCCTGTCGCTAAAAACGTCAATTACTCAAATCTATTGCCAAAGAATACAATAAACGTCAACAATAAAACACGAAAAGTGCTTGGAAACGCTTTATCGTCCGTAAAACAAGATTGCGGGCGCAGGTAAAGGCTGATTTCATAAATAATCTAGAGATGTGATACATTTTGTTTACTGGATGAACATACGCGCAGATTTTTAAGCTTGGGTCGCACGTGTGTGGTTTTGGGTCGGATTACACGCTACGGCTACGGATTCTGAATAATGTGTCTGCGAGTATGATGCTACGAACACATAGACCGCTACGGCTTAGTAGCTACGACTTTTTAGGCGCCGTAGCAAAATCGTACCTAAATTTTTAATGTTGCACTTAGACGTGATGACGAACTACAATGTTTTTTTCGTAATATTGTATGCCTATTTTTTTTTTTCTGACTAAATTAGTGAACTAAACTTATGTAATAGAAATGGCCACATACATTGCGAAAAAGCTTATCGAGATTTTTGCAGCCTGGACTTACGCACCAAAGCTATCGTGTGGTTTTATTTAAATTATCAATCTAAATTAAAAATTAAAAATAGCTATGTACGCCATGCAACACACCAATTACCAAGGTCTTGAAGTAAGAAGCAGATAGGGATACGAGATACCATACAATAAATTTCACCAGTGGCATCTCCTAGCACACCCAAACGCGAGACAATTTAGAAAAAAACTAAATAGACTTAATTAGGTCTGGAACTCGGCACTTATTGCATTCTAGGCAAATAACTTCACCACTATGCCAATTGGGTCATCAATATATCGCGTGCCTTTTGTATTGCGTGCGTGCTTACTTCCGTAACCTTGCATAAATGTACACCTACCTTACACAACTGTTTACCGTCTGTTGATGGGCAATACAAGCCCATTTTATAGGCTAGCGAATAAACAAGGCCATGAATATTGATAGATAAAATGAATAAAATATTTATTAAGGGTTGTTCGTGCAAAGTGCCTTAAAATATTATACTTTTTGGTTATACTACTTTCAAACAATACATAAGAGTTAACAGTTCTGCTAAAATACTATTCGTATTTTTTAAAATTTTGACTTCTATTTAACTATGTTAGAAAATTTTACGTGAGTTACTCAAGAAATTGACGATCACTACGTTCAAGTCATAACGTGACGACCTCCGTAGCCAAGAGGCAAGCATACCGGACTTGGTGTCGCTATCTCTGAGGTCCTAGGTTCGATTCCCGGTCGGTCAATGTAGAAAAATACCTTCTATTTGTCACGGGTCTGGGTGTTGTGGTAGGTGGCAGTTGGTGGCCCGGGTATATAAGGATAAGTATTATTTACTTACGTACCTAGCTTTGACGACACCGGACTTGGCGTCGCTATCTCCGAGGTCCCTGGATCGATTTCCGCTCTGATCGATGTATAAATTAGGATCAGAGCAATGTTAATGTATGTGATGTTGTCCAATTATTAATATTTATTTATTTATGCATAGATTTAGAAAAATCCCAGCTATACGTGCTAGGATTACAACTCGCGATCTACTGATGTATCGGGAGATTCAGAGCACTAAGCTACCATTACTTGTTAATGTAAACTTTAAACACATATATGACGTAAAGCACAAAATATTTTTTAAAGTTCCATTAGTCTGATATTTTTCTAAATATTTTTTTCTTAAAAAGTTGAAGCAACCATAAAACAGACTGAATTAATAAACTTCAAACAAAATTCAAAGCAAACACAATTTGAGGCAATCCGAACGATAAGATCTTCAAAGGATTTAAAATCAATTTGTTAAAATTGAAAGCATTTTCCTGTAACGAATCAAATGAATTTATAAAGATTTTATTACTTTTTGTTGAAATTGACAAACATTGTTCGGGCAATTCATATGTTTTTATAAGTGGGTAGTTGCAACATCGGCGACCTGCGATCCGCCCGAAAAGAAGAGGGTAGTTTTCGGCACTTCTGCATAGTCAGTCATGACTGTGCGTCTTTCTGTTCAAATCGGGCTCCCATACGGCGCGGACGCATCAGTGTCGTCTGATTATTACGGCGGTATTTTTGGAGTGTGTTCGGGCTCCTTATAGATTGTTTTCTTATTTGTTACGGTGTATTTGTGAACTTTCAATTACTATTAAAAAACTGAAGAAACTGAGATTCCTCCTTGGACGTTGACCGACCACGCCCTCGGCACGTGGTGGCGGTTCCTCTTCACATGGTGATGCTGTCTTCGGATCTGGTCAAGGTGAGCGGCTTCCCTTATTTAATTTAATTTTAATTTAAAAACTTTATTGCACAAACTTAAAATGTACAACAGGTGGACTTAATGCCAAGGGCATTCTCTACCAGCCAACCTTTGGGTCATGCAGAAAGCAGGTAATGGGTGCGGTAAAGGGCCAAAATAAATTTTAATTTGTACTAAACAATGATAATGCAAATTCAATTTAATAAAATACACATATATTTGGATAAATATGATACAATACACAAAATAAATAAATAATAAGTAAATAAACATACATACTATTAATAAAATAAGAAAAAAAATAAGAAAAAAATATGCAACTATGTACTGAAATATTTTTTAAGTTTATTTTTGAAAGAAAGTTTTGATTCCGAATGTTTAATATCTAAGGGAAGCAAGTTCCAGAGTCGTGCAGCCCTCACTGTGAACGATTTCCTTCTCATTTCATGTGAATTGCCTGACAGAATTTACCTGCCTAGCACGAAGCGCCAGGTCTCCCAACAACCTTTGAGGCTTCAATTGCCTTAACAAACATTAAACCGAGTTATGCACTAATACAAAAAATACAAAATACGTGGTAATCTGAATGTTTGAAGATTTATCTATAATTAAGATGACCAACACTGGTATCGCTAAATATAATCCAGTCCCTTCATACCTTATGGTCAAAGTATAGGAGTATTACTATGATATTTTAATACCGAAGGATATAACTCTATTTCACAGACATTACATTGAATTCCTAAAGTAAAAATGTTGTAAGTCATAAATAAACTAATAACGCAGTTTCAAAATTACATGATAATCATCACAGGCTGATCTATCCCATGGTTAAAGTATGTCATAAGGAAAATACTCTAATTCTATGGATAGTGATAAAAAGTTACTTAAAAAAATACAGATTACTATAAAGCTTAGATAATTGTATTGGATTCTCCATTTAATAGGCATTGACGACCGTCTGGTGTAGTGGTTCATGCTCCGAGCTACTAAACCAGCGGTTGCGGGTTTGAATCCCGCAAGAGGCAAATGTTCGTGTGATGAGCTCGAGCATTTATACCTAAGTCATGGATGTTTTTCAATGTACGTATTTTGCTTTGCTTAGTTTGGGACTAGCTAATTGGTGTGATTTTGGAAGACAAAAAACAATTTATTCATTAATATTTCGGTGTCTTCAGCATTGCTTCAGCACACAGCATTTAACTCATGTCGAAACGGCAAGACTAGTATACTTTAGTTATTTTCATAATTTGTTGTCTTATGGTTTACTGTTATGGGGTTCTGCTGCTGACATTGAATCAATCTTTGTGTTGCAGAAAAGAGCCGTACGCGCCATATTCTGTCTTGGACCTCGTGACTCACTGAGGGAGATTTTTAAAGATATTAATATATTAACAGTAGCCTCTCAATACATTTTTGAAAATATTATGTACGTTCGAAAAAATCTTAGTTTGTTTAGCCTAAAAAGTGATTTTCATCAATATAATACTCGAAATAAAAATAATCTTGCCGTTCCGAGCTTCAGACTACACAAAGTTGGTGATTCATTCTTGGGGAAATGTATTAAATTTTTCAATAAAGTACCACGTACTCTTGTTGAATTACCTGTACATGAATTCAAAATTCACATTAAAAAATCCTTATGAAAAAAGGATATTATAAAATAGACAATTATTTAAACGACAAGAGTGCATGGACTTAACCTGCTTGGCTCACACTTACTACATGTCTTGTAAACTGTATTTCATGTAAAATAAGGCTGACAAAGGTGACTGAGTTTGTTGCGCCGTTTCTTCTCATCACCAGCTAATATGTAGTCCCGAAGCGGTGGTAGGACTAAGCTATATTTTGGGACGTGTATAAGTGCCCGGAAGAGGGCCTATGTACAAAATAAATAAGTATTATTGTAGTCACAAAAATAATTTTATTGCAGATTGATCTAAAACCATTGCGTTACATAAAAAAAATGAATCCCAAAGTTAGTTGAACTTAAAAAATATATTTTGCTTTAAATATTCTTAAGAGTACGCTTGTACTACAAGTATTTTTGGAACACCCATAAATTTGTAGATAGCAAGAACTGACAGACGTAAAATAAATTGATAAGTCTAAAGACGGTCCCAAAAATAACCTGAAAATAATATTGTTCCATCTTGTTAAATATTTAGGACGTTCATTCAATGGTATTGTAAGAATCCAGGAATTAAGTAACTTTAACGAAGGTCAACTGAGTACAATGGGGTTGAGCCGACCCGGTCATACGGTCCGTAACACAATGGACCTGTCAAGTTGTCCGGAGGATCCGGACCATTGTGATCCGATGTGTGATTGAAAAACCATTGTCAATGAAGTTGAATAGTGGAAGTTTTATTTAAATTTCGGAAGGTATAAGTCCAACACATAAATTCGTATGAATTATCCTAAAATTGTAGATAAATACTCTTTGTTGTACATTACCATAAGAAACGAAGTGCTGTTTGGAAAGGTTACTAAACGTATTTGTATTCTCTTTGGTACGTCAAAGGGTTGACTTTGACAGATGTCATTTGAAAAAAAAACTATATTCGAACCTGAAGAAGTTGTGTACGTTCCTGTTCTGTTCTGATAATAAATCAAATCAAATAAATGAAAAGTTTTTATTTGCCAATATCCCAACAAGTCGCTAGAAGCGATATCGGCGCTCATGTCACTAGAAGATACGATATTTTTCAGACAACCTAATAATATTATGATAGGTGTTAACAACTTAACCCGAGAACTGAATTAAGAAAATGGTAAGTGTCTTGTGTCACTTGGTCATAATTTTGGGTATATATTGTATGATTTATTGAGATGAGGGGTTTAAGAAATTACTCGTTTAATTTAATGTACTAGTTTTTAAGGCATTACCTTTGTTAATGAAGTAAACTTATTTTATTTATTTATTTATTTAGTTTTTGACAGCACGTAGGAGTAGATAAATCTCTACGTTCATGACCAATAAATCTTAACTACGTATAGAAAAATATAAAGAGTTATTTACAAGATTCTTTTTTTAATGCTTGGTGAAATTTATTTATTCTGAGATGGGTACACATTTTTAACTGTAGATAATTTGGTACATACTGATTGGTTCGTCTTATTAAAGGTTTCAATAATAATTATTAAATAACAATTACTTATTTGCTTTAGTTTAGTCTTAACTATGCTTACTACATACATTCCGTATATGTGTCATTTTTTTTATATTTGACAACATCACATACATTGCTTTGACTGATCACATGGTAAGTTGACTAAGCACTTGTGTTACAGAAATCAGAAATAACGACATAAAATATGTTAAAGTAGTATGCCAAGCAAATGCACACCTTATTCTTTAAACATTTGATCCTATATAGTAAAAAAATGTATGCCTTAATAAATAAAACTAGCAGTTACGTTACATTTTAGGGATTTGCCTACTTATCACTAAAGCTTCTCAGCCCAATGGACGTGAATAAAAAAGTGTACCTTTTTATAAATTGGCGGAAATAACGATTATGGCTTCAGTAAACTTACTGTGAGAAAATAAGCAACACAAATAGGTTTTTTTTTTTTCTTATAACGAAAATAGAGAGGTGTTATAAACATGAGCATTGATATTCTTTAAAGTATCTTAAAATGTTTATAATATTACTAAACTTAACTCTATGATAAAAGTGTGGTTTGTATTTTTTTTTGCCTGCCTTTTTTCTTTATATTTTTATTTTTGAAGCTCCATGGACCGATGACCTTAGGAAGATGGCTGGCAGTAAGTGGATGAAATAATAATGGTGCTCTTTTCCCATCCTTTTTATCCTTATCCTACGTCCTATCCTACTAAATCGATCTACGTAAAAATAAGCTCTTTTTTTTCAATTTTAATTTTAAAATTATTTAAAAAATTTACGATTACTCGATTAAATTGCACCGTATGTACACTGCATGAGGGTCTTGTTGGAGCGGCATCGGCGTATGCCTGTGATCTCTGATGAATGACGGCGTAACCGCGTTTTCTTTTTTTTCCGGAAATTTTTAAGCATATTTTACTCCAGAAATACGATGACTGAAATGCATCATTCATCATCATTACAGCCACAGAACGTCCACTGCTGAATATAGGCCTCCCCCAATGACTTTCATTAGGGGGGATTGCCAATACTCACCACGCTTGGCAGGCGGGTTGGCGAGCGCAGTTTTTTATAAGATTTCGCATTCAGACGCTGCTGCCCGTCTCGTGCTACAGGAATTAGTCGCTTCTTACGACACGCCTCCTGTTGGCGGTGGGGAAGTGTATTCTTTACGGCCGTACCCACACGGCACGATACGATAAATTAGTATTTTTATATTGTTCTATAGACCTGATTTTTTTGACACACAATTTGGCACTACCTTGAAATGTTACCTTGTATATTGTGTAGTAATTTTTTGCTAAGCAAAGTAGTTTGTGTGTTGTTAAAGCTACGTGAGACCAGTGGTAGTGGACGATAGGGGTAAGTTGCCTATCATTCAGCTGGGTGCTAAAAGCCGTTTCTTCTTCCCGCTCAATCACCGCACACGGCTTTTCATTCTCTGTCGCACAATGACGCAAAACTTTCAAATAAGTCGACTTTTCGACTCTTAGTCAATTATCCCCGGTCTCCCCTATAATATTTTTTTTCTGTAAGAACTGTTTTCAATATCCGCCCTGCCCTGCTCCTATCCACGTGCTCTCTCTTTCTCTTGTCTATCGTTTTTAGGTGTTATTCAAGACTTTATTTATAAATATTAGTTTAAAACCGAAACCTTATAAAACTTAACCTTTGCGTTTGCGTTGCGTTAATCAGGGTTGCTACGCCGTGGTACCGCAAACATCATTAGCAAATGGGATGCAAACCGCGAAATGGCAACCAATAATGTTAGAGATCACTTTATGAAATAAATGCAAGGATTTTTATTTATATTGTAACAATGAGGTCGACATAATAGTTTTGCAATACAGAGATTTCGTGTATTATTTTAATACAACGAATAAAAAAATTTACTTGACGACCTCCTTAGCTGAGAGGCGAGTATAACGGACTTGGTGTCGCTATCTCTGAGGTTCCGGGTTCGATTCCCGATCGGTCGATGTAGAAAAATAACTTTTCTATATTGTCTCGGGTCTGGGTGTTGTGGTACCGTCGTTGTTTCTGATTTCTGTAACACAAGTGCTTTAGCTACTTACCATAGAATTAGAACAATGTATGTGATGTTGTCTAATATTTATTTTTTACTTACTGTATAAGCGATCACATGGGGCCGCGTAAATAAAAAAATGTATTATGTCTTGTTTGCTCGGTTGAGAGGTTAATACTAATTTTCAAATCTCGCAATGGATAAATATTTATGTGATTAGCACGTTTTGTTGTACAGTCAATGGCATGTCAACCTCCCCAAAAAGTTAAAGGTCATTGAACCGATTTTTAACTTTAAGTCCGACACGTAAACGAAACACGAAACGTGTGTTTGGTTGACGAGCGACGTCTGTACCAAAGTCATGGATGTTAATTAATGTATTTATCTTTAGTCGCCATAGCTATAGTTTATAGTTGTTTGGAGCTTGATTGAAGTGATTATTGCAAACATTTTTTTTTTATTTGACCTCGTTTTAAGCTACTTAAGTACGTGACGTCATAACTATGTATTTTTTCCATATAAAATTTATTGCATTTTGACACCTCATAACAAGTAAGTCAATTGAAGTATCATCAATCATCATCGTCCCTATATTTATAAATCTACTAGCTGACCCAGCGAACTTCGTTCCGCCAATTCGTTTGACAGGTACGAACAGTTTGTATAGGAAAATAAAATACATGTTTTACTTGCATTTTTTAAATAATTTCTGACCTTTTAAACCTTCCCTGAACTTCCACAAATATTTTAAGATCAAAATAAGCCAAATCGGGCTAGCCATTCTCGAGTTTTAGCGAGACAAACGAACAGCAATTCATTTATATTTATATTTATATAATATATATAGATAGATAGATTTAAATAAAACAAAGAAGGAAACACCAATTGTAAGTCGATAACGGCTGGACCGATTTTTTTGATTTTTGTTTAGTTGATTTTGTCTTCGCCCCGAATAGCAGAATAACTATAAAAAATTCACGAAATAATATATGTATGGCGGTACTAAGTTTGCCGGGATAGCTAGTCTATATATAAAACAAAGTAGGATTAGTTACACCATTTATAAGTCAAGAACGGCTGGACCGATTATTATGATCTATTTGTTGAATTTGTCTTAGCCCCGAATAGCAGAATAACTATATAAACACAAAAAAATCACGAAAAAAATGAAGGCGTAACGAAGTTCGCCGGAACAGCTAGTAATAAATAAAAAAATATATTTATTTTATACTGAGACAGGGCAGGTGTCACTATGTTTATAAATTATAATTTATAAAAACACGACATCACAGTTGCTGTAAAGATAAATTTCGATATTATTTTGATTATAAATTGCTAAACCACTCGGATTTTTACTACCCACATTTCAGTTTTATTGTTCCACATTCAACGTTGCTTCCATTTAATTTTCCCTTACGATTCTAACAAAACACTGGTTTCATTTCAACGTCTGTGGAGACGATAAATTTGGATGTGCTTACAAATAGGTTTCGACTTTATGTGACCTTTTAAATTACAATGTTGTTTTACAGTACAAGTATGTGTGTAGTTTCTTCAAGAGGTAGTAAAAAACCGGCCAAGTGCGAGTCGGACTCGCGCACCGAGGGTTCCGTACAAACCTGTAGGTACCGTTATGAGTAAAAGTTCACCCATCACGACAATCGAGTCATAGTTATGGTATTTTTATTGCAAAATGAAATCCGTAACATTACGAAAGTTAAATTGCGGTTTACGATTTATGACGTATTAAAAAAAAACTAATTACTTAATCTCGTTCAAACCAATTTTCGCTGGTAGTTTTTATGGTGATGTACATTATATATTATTTTTAGATTTATCATTCTCTTATTTCAGAAGTTACAGGGGGGGGGGGGGGGGGACACACACACATTTTACCACTATTCAGTTTAGAAAAAAATGATATTAGAAACCTCAATATCATTTTTAAAGATCTATCTATTGATACCCCACACGTATGGGTTTGACGAAAAAAAAAACTACGAGTTTTAGTTCTAAGTATGGGGACCCCCAAAATTTATTATTATTTTTCTATTTTTTTGTGAAAATCTTAATGCAGTTCACAGAATGCATCTACTTACCAAGTTTCAACAGTATAGTTCTTATAGTTTCGGAAAAAAGTGGCTGTGACATACGGACGGACGGACAGACGGACAGACAGACAGACAGACATGACGAATCTATAAGGGTTCCGTTTTTTGCCATTTGGCTACGGAACCCTAAAAAAGAAACAAAAAGAAAACTTCTGCCACTTCATATCTACAATTAATACATCAAACCTCACATCACAAATATTTAGTCAATATAATTAAAACATGATATACAAGAAAAAGCGTAAAGTCCAGTCAAGAACCACTTAGGGTGGTTGAACACACCATACAGTATAGTTAGTAACATGCTTTATAGCACTCCTCCACAAATCTAAAATAAAATAGTACGAATTAATTAAAATGAGCAATGACAGAACAGGTAAAACACGCTACTCTCCAATTCAGTGCCTGTGCCAGTTGCACATTGAACACACTGCTGGACATAGACCTCCCCTATAGAACGCCACAGCGAGCGGCTCTGGGCCATTTGCATCCACCGGCTGCTCGCAACCTTGACAAGATCGTCAGTGCACCGCGTGGGAGACCTGCCCACGCTACGTCTTCCAGTTTGTAGTCCCCACTTGAGAACCTTTCTTCCACAACGGTCGTCGGTTCTGCGAGCGATGTGACCTGCCCACTGCCATTTTAGATTTGTAATTCTAAAAGCTATGTTGGTAACTTTGGTTCTTCTACGGATCTCCTCATTTCGGGTCGCGCACAGAAACGCCAAGCATAGCACTCTCCATAGCACGTTGGGTGACCATGAGCTTGTTTAGGAGTCCAATTGTCAAGGACCACGTCTCAGAGCCGTAAGTCATCACTGGCAACACGCACTGCTCAAAGACTTTAGTCTTTAGGCTCTGGGGGATATCGGATTAGCTCACATCAAGTCTAAAGTAGTAGTCACTAAATAGTGAACGAAATCTGGACCGCAGATCTATGTCATTGGGATCTAAAGTAAGCAGTATTTAAAAAGACCGTGACAGTCATAAAACAACGGCCAAGTGCGAGTCGGACTCGCGTATCGAGGGTTCCGTACAAACTTATAGGTATGTAAATAGTTCTTTCAAACGGAAATCGAAGCTCAAAGATTTTTAACGCTTTTTTAGAGTATTTTTTTTATAAAAAAATTTGTTTTGTTATGTAACAACGATTTTCGCAGTTTTGTGCTTTAAGACAATACTTCAGCTTCATGCCGAATTTCATGATTCTAGATCAACTGAAAGTCCGTACAGGTTTTGATTCCCCCGGTGTTAATATTCCATCTTTTGATTGCGTTGACTTATAAGTTTGATTTTTTCACAGCTCCAAGGGATTGTAGACCTGAATATTCCATACTAATTTCAGCTTGATACTCAACATCAAGTATGTGTTGAGTATCAAGCTGACATTAGTGACAAAAAAGGTCTTATCAGACAGACAGACGAAAACGAAGTTATCCTATAAGAGTTCCTTTTTGCTTTTAGGGTACGGAACCCTAAAAACAAAAACGAACTTCCAATGAAACCATGGTTTTATTGGGAGTTCGAATTGCAATTGGTGATCCCTGCCCAGTAGAGAGCCACAAAACGAGTCTAAAATAAGTATTACACTACAGAACACCGAAAAAGTATTATTTTTTTAAAAGTCTCGTCATCTTCCAGCGTAATAAGCAATCAGAGATTAGCATAAACCACTCGCCTCAGTATCGCTGAGGATTAATATTCATGCGGCAATTTGTGCTGGCCGAAAGGGCGCGACTTTGACCCCAGATGCTGTTAGGGACATTATAACATAAATTACTTGTCTACAATTAATTATAATGCAGTGCCGTGTAGAGACAACCGTAAAAATACACTTCCCCACCGCCAACAGGAGACGTGTCGTAAGAGGCGATTAATTCTTGTAGCACGAGACGAGCAAACGGACGGACGGCATGATAAAAACTTTGCTCACGGCGGGTGCCTGCGAGTGGCGAGTATTGGCAATCCCCCCGATGATAAGTCATCAGGGAAGACCTTTGTTCAGCAGTGGACGCGTCCTATGGCTGAAATGATAAAAAAATATAATAAATGTAAACTTTGTTAAACAACAAAAAAAAATTACTAACAAAACTCTACAAGTTAGTTCTGTCTAATATTCATTGATTCTATTCGTAAACCCTAGTCACAGGCCTTAAAGGGGATCGTTTAAGGCAGCCCGCGAATTTTAACATCTCTTAACTTTTTTTTTCATTTTGACTCTGTTTTACTGTTTATCTTTGACTGAAAAAAAAAAAATGTTTCAATTGAATAAATGTAAATAAAACACGTAAGATTTTTTTAAATTTTGTGGGCCGTCATAATCCTTTTCCCTTAAGGTGGCTTAACTACATCTGATAGTATGGTTAAGTCACTGGTCTTACAACATAACTGGCCCATTGTAGTTGAGGTGAGGCAGTGAGATGTAGAGTTATTTTCTATTTATTATGTTGTGTTAAAAATAAAACTTATATTAAAAACCAAAACGCAAAAAACACTCAAGCAAATACCCGCTGAATTATTAAAAGTACGCACCATGTTTGCGTATATTAAAAGCTAACCAAAAGGCGCGCATTCCGCTTACTGAGGTATTAATATTTAAACTCTCATACGCTTTCTCCTTATAAATTCCTAAGCGTATAATACTTGACTCATGTAAACGTTCCATAAAATATAAACGCTCATTAAACTGTAATTCACGAACATCAATGAAGAGGAAAATGGAAACATCATGAATATTCCAAGAAAAGCCGCCTTAAAGATAGAAACGGAAAATAAAAGGCAATTTACATTTATACGGTTTCTAATTACACAACTGAAAGAAATTGAAAAGGGTTGCCTTAAATAAGTGGACTTCCGTAAATTACCATCAATCTAATAGTAAATTACAATAAAATTAAAACACGTTTTTATACTTCTTCTTCAACCTGTCTCCATACAATGCTGAGTGTAGGTATCCTCCAGAGCACGCCATTCGAAACGATCCATCCCCTCCCCGCCACCTTCACCAGGTCATCGGTCTACCGAGCTCGCAGCCTGCCCATTTCCACTTCTTACGCGCTATTTCTAAGCATATGTCGTAAGCTTGGTTTTCATTCTTACCTCTGTGTTTTTTTATATGATCACGACAAAAATTTCTCAACATAGCTCTCTCCAGTCTCTTTGAGTGACTTGTAGTTTGGTTATCGTCTGCTTGGTAAGCGATCATGACCATGAGTTTTTATACAGAGTAGGTATATTATATGTCTAAGACCGAATTCGAACAAGCTGGTGTAAGTTTTAACTTGAGAGTATACCACTGCTTAATCTAGAGTAAGCTGATTTTTCATTCTACCAACCACTAATCTATGAAAAATATTAAAACAGGCGATTTTGACAGTGTATAAATTAAACTGAGATTAAGTAAATGTCAAAGTAGTCACTTGTCAAATCCACTCCTGTCATCTCGAAACAGACATGTTGTCAACATCTAGCATTGACACATTTACTTCACTATTATCCTACAAAATTAAAATGTTGTAGCATTTCAAGTCAACCTAGAAGAAATGGATTACATGGATTTTGGTAGGTTTATCAATTCGTTGATCGTTCACTCTTGAACAACAGAATACCAATACCGAGTATAGTAATTTGCTCGAAAAACGTAATCGAAGTTATCCAAGGGTATATACAAGGCGTAAAATTATACCCGTAATAGTTATTCTGGTATAGCTTTGTGTTTGGTCGAATCGACCCTAATACTAACATAATACTAGCTAACAGGATATTCTAGGTACCTATAAAATAAAACAGCTTTTTTAAAAGCATCAATATCGAATTCGGTAGAAAAGATCATCTCTCCATTCAAAATAGTTAATGTAATCCACGGTAATGTATTGATAATAGTTTTTTTTTTGTGTTGCGATTTTGGCCCCATAGTAAATGCTGCTCAGCTTAAATCGATTTCCTATCAGCCACCCTGTATTTATGGGACTCAAAATATCAGCCCAACGACCTCCGTAGCCGAGATGCGAGCATACCGGACTTGGTGTCGCTATTTCTGAGGTTCCGGGTTCGATTTCCGGTCGGGTCAATGTAGAAAAATAACTTTGTTCTTTTACAATCTTAGGCCAATACATCAATACACTACAATACCATACACCAATATCTCACCATGTTTTTAGCATATAAATTATTCATTTCATAGATCCGCATCACCTTAGATTCGCTATCTTGTGGTGAAACTTATTTCTGTAGATCAAATCTAACGATACTCCACGGCGCTGAAGCCTTGTAATCAGAGGTCTGAAGTAAGTAATCTCACCCTAAAAAAGAGACGGTGAAATCAACAGTAAATAAGGGTCTAGAGAGAAATGGTTTGCATTTGCTTTTTACTGTTTTCCTTATGGCTTAATCTCTGTCTTTAAATTTTAGGACTTATTTTGTTCGTTTATTTAGTAAACCAGCTATATTATTCGCGGCTTCACTTGCGTCGAAATTGTTCAATCTAAAGCTTCCATTCCATTCCATTATTGCAGCAGGGTAAAATATTTTTATTTTAATATTTCAGGTTTTCCAAAAAATCATAAAAGGTTTCATCAAAACGGGTCCAGGAATTTTATCGTAATTTTTTAAATAAGAAAGTGTCAATAGTTGTAAAGGTCGATTATTCTGAGTCGAAATATATATACACCGAAAATAAAGAAAGTTTTTTGTCTCAATTTATTTTACAATGTGTATAACATTATAATAGTTCTGTTTTTTTCAAAATCATAATCATAAATCTTTATTGTGGAACACAGGTATAAAACAAGGGTCTTATAAAATGTCATGCTAAGAACTAACCGTGTCCTGCCACTAGGGCGTACAATCAAATCATTTAAATACATTATCACGAGTATATCATTTAACATTATTATTATTATCAAATCTTGCAGTAATTAATTTACACCAAACCATTAATATATTAAGTACTATTATTATGTAATCCTACAATAAAATTCATTACAGGAATAATAACATTTGTCGATTAAATAATTCACTAGTTTTGATTTAAAACAATTAATGTCATTTGTGTCTCGAATGGATTCTGGTATTCGGTTATAAATTTGTGGAGCAATACATTGTTAGTTTTATGAAAGTGTGTTAGTAGTATAACTCTTACTTCTTTCAGCATGAACTTGTATACAGGATGTGCCGTAACTCAAGAATAACCTTGTAACCACATTTTTTATACAACAACAAAACAAATTCGTTCTATGACTTTTGCAAATTTTTATTAAAATGTATCGCCTTCCAATTCAAAATTACCCAACAGGTAATTAAGTTTGTAAAAAAAACTAAAGAAATATAACTATATTTTGAAAAGTAATACAACAAAACTTGTTCACTTTAATGTATGAACATGGTTACAAGGTTATCCTTGAGTTAGTTGGGTGTCCAACCCTGTATATTTAGAGATCAATTTTTTCCCGAATTCAGACGACCTGATAAGGGTCGCAGGAAGACGCTGGATGCAGGCCGCTTCATACCGGCCAATCTGGAAGTCAATGGGGGAGGCCTATGTTCAGCAGTGGACGTCCTATGGCTGAAATGATGATGATGATCAATATGATTCAATTTTTTATTTTGATTTTATACCCTCAAGTATAGAAGTAAAAAGTTATAGAAATAGTTTAATACTTTTTCACATCTGCTTGTTAATAGGTAAATATAATTTCCGAACCAAATTGTAATATTATCCTTTATAAAATCTAACACGATACCTACACAGTGATCTAAAGCCCACTTATGCTACAAAGTCTACACGCAATATTACGGATTAAGTAAATAAAATTCCCGGCTTTCCCTTGCGAAGCACGTACAGTTTTTATTGTCGCACCCACAGGACAATTGGGATGACGCGAGAGCCATCTTTGGTTTGCCGGCAATACCCCACTTAATGTGGGTTGATTATA
Organism: Anania hortulata; assembly: GCA_963576865.1. Classification (NCBI taxonomy): domain Eukaryota; kingdom Metazoa; phylum Arthropoda; class Insecta; order Lepidoptera; family Crambidae; genus Anania; species Anania hortulata. The sequence continues at coordinate 13,521,286 of OY756405.1, read as the reverse complement.
AAGGGTGTTTGGTTTGATATTGAGATATACAGGGTTTCATTTCACGGTAGTGCCAATTTTTCAAAAGTTCCAAAGTATATTACTTTATTAGATAGATTTTTAAAAATTGTACAAAAGGTGAACTTAAGGCAATGTGGCAATGGCAGAGAACTGCCAGTCGACCGATGACCTAAACATAAATGTTTTGTGGCTGTTACGACAATAGAGAAACTAAACCTCACAACATAATATGTTATGAAATTACGTTATAAGATGGATCAGAAAACAAAAGGATTAACTAAACATTATAAAATTTTATTTAAAAAAATAAAACCGACTTCAAAACACTAAAATGCTAAAAATAATCCTAACACTTAAGTACCTAATCAGTTACTTTTGGAGTCGGTGCAAACAAAAACATTGAATCTCTCATCGGCTGGCACCGACTCCAAAAGTATCTGATTAGGTACTTAAGTGTTAGGATTATTTTTAGCATTTCAGTGTTTTGAAGTCGGTTTTATTTTTTTTAATAAAATTTACTTATTTCATCTATTTTTAGTGATAAATCCTAATCTAACTGCTGAACACCGATTTCATCCCCTATTTTCCTACCCTTAGGGGTGATTTTTATTTTTCAAACTTTTATCATAGCATTTTTGAAGTATAAGCTATTCAATAAAACAAAAATCATCAAAATCGGCTCATATTTGTCGAAGATAGGTAACAAGAACCACAACCAAAATATTATCTGGGTATATATTTGTTGATTTTCTCAAAAAGTTCTAAATCAATTTCGATAAAATTTATATGGGACCACCTCTGAAGTATGATCTACCAAACAAAAAAAGAATCATTAAAATCGATTCATAATTGGCGGAGAGTCGAATTGAGAACCTCCTCCTTTTTTGAAGTCGGTTGAAAATAGACCTACTATGACAATAAACTAACTAAGTATTATTTTAAGACCTTTACAAAAAAAAACTATTTACATAAAATGCATATTTTCAGATACTAAAAGCATGGTTTATGATGACGGATGTCCATCATCATCTATACGGTCAATCCCGGTTGCGTCCAAAGCCATTGCTTTGGAGCCCAGGGTCCGCTTTCCTTGATTTGCTCCTCCACTTCGCGCGGTCTTGAGCGTCTCTAGTTGTGAGATCATTGGCACGCATGTCCAATGATGACGGATGTCATTTACGATAAAAATAAACGCGTTCCTAACAGACAGACAAACATGGCGAAAGACTGCAAAATATAGTAATGATAAGTAGATTGATAAAAAATGAAGGCACATAGATGTCCAGGGTCGTATGTAAGTCCAGTATCTCAGTTTTTTTATTTTTATGGACGGACCTATCGCTGAGTGCCTTTGAGGAAGACATTCTTCAGCATAACCCGGGCAGTTGTGGCGTGCGCTGAAGGCGCACAGCCTAGGTCCGCCCCGCTAGCGGTCGCCGCGACCCGGCCGGTACTAGACTCGTACGTGTCGAGCCCCATACTAGCAGGCGTGATCGGGCCAATGTGGAGTGCAAGAGGCACCCTACTAAGCGGCGAACCCGCTAGTAATGGTGGCGCCGACGGGTCCGGAACTGCCGAAACAGGCCGGACCGCTGTCGGGCTCCTTTCTAGCGGGCCCGATCTGGGGGTGAGTCGGACTCAGTATCTCAGTATAGAGGTGGTTCTCAATTATATAATCCCCTATTACAATCAAGGGTTACCAATATCAAAAAGAACGATAAACTAGTACTTATTTATGTTCTATTATAACCTAAAACAAAAGTCTTTCATGCGAACACGATGATAACAAAAGAAATGCTACATTATTCCAGCCATCTGCTCCCTAATATTGGAAGTATTCAGAAGCAGAGAAAATTGATGTTCACGTAACAAACACAATATAAGGTAGGTTGAGCGAGCGAAAACATATCTTGCAATGTCAAGGGCAATATATAAATGTCGAAAACCCTGATTTATGTTCCGAATCTGTAAGAATATGGAACACAAATATTTGTGCCGCGATTTTGCTGAACGGCAAATCTATTTTGGTTAATTGGCAGAGTTTTCAAATGGATTTCGTAAGATATTTAGGGCAAAATATTATTATGTTAACGTAAATATGCCTATGAGGAAATAGGAAAAGACTCTGGAATCTTACATGAGTAACCACAACTTTAATTTGAAACTTTAAGTTATAAATTTATTTCATACTTTTACAATTAATTAGTCATTGATTTATATTGCTTACACAAACAATATTTCTGGATAAGGACACCTAGTCACCTAGTTATATGAAATATACTTTGCGACTTATTCTCAAACCTACAAAATATACTAAAAAATTCGAACCGTTTCGTAGAAGTGCGACTACAAGCACTATGATACGAGATTTTTATAGGTATAGATTTATCAAGAATTCGTCATCATCATCATTTCAGCCATAGGACGTCCACTGCTGAACAAAGGCCTCCCCCAATAACTTATCATCCGGGGGGAGTGCCAATACTTGCCACGCTTGGCAGGCGGGTTGGCGAGCGCAGTTTTTTTGAAGATTTCGCACGAAGACGCTGCTGCTCGTCTCGTGCTACAGTAATTAGTCGCCTCTTACGACAGTCCTCCTGTTGGCAGTGGGGAAGTGTATTCTTTACGGCCGTCTTCACACGGCACTTATCACCTATAACCTATATCAAGAATTATAAATACCTATTGATCAGTATAAAACGTTGAACCAGCTATAAAGCTTAAACAAATAAAATTAAGTGTTTTCTTGTGCACTTTTAGATAGCTATTTGAATTTCCATAGAATGAAGATCTAGTGCGCAATTTGTTCCAAGAAGAAACGCGCTCAATGTAACGGTGACGTCACCGCACGAATGCAAACACTTCCCACGCATGACGTCATAACCTTGCATCAGCTTCGTTAGTAACCCTACGACATAGTACAAACAGAACAGCCCACGAAGTTTGGTTTTCATATTTATGTGTATGTAGAATATCAACATCTAACAACTAACATCTAAGACAGCAACATAATTATGTATTTATGTAACGCATGATACTCCAGTTCTGAGAGGTAACACAGAATAAATATTAGTTATGAGTATCAGTTGGATAGGTCCAATTTTGAGAAGGAGGTCAATTGTCGAGTCCAACTCGGCTGAGTAGCGTTCGGGAAACAACAGAATACCTCTGTGCCTAAAGACGAAAGTCTACAACCAGGGTGTGTTCCCAGTGACGACATAATAATATGGTACGAAATCATGGCCTCTCACTATATGCCCTATAAGAAAGCTTATGTTTGTACAGCGTGCTGTTTAGATCAAATCAGAAATGAGGAGATCTGTAAACAAACAAAAGTCGCTGACACTCCGACGGATTAGCAAGCTAAAGTGGCAGTAGGCGGAGCACATAGCACGTAGAATTGACTGCCAATGTAGTAGAAAGGTCCTAGAATGTAGGCCACATACCGGCAAGCGCAGCGTAGGACGTCCACCTACAAGGTGGTCAGACGACCCGGTAAAGGTTGCAGGAAGCCACTGGATGAAGGCCGCTTCCAACTGGCCAATGGACATCCTATGGCTGAAATGATGATGATGATCATAAGTTAAGTTTCATACAATGCGCATTATATACAAATAGACATCGCTCACGGACACAAAATAACGGAACGCACGGGCTCGAATTACTGACAGAGTATTATTGATTCTGTAGTAGTGATTTGTCTGTCCTGGACATGCTATGATTGTAACCCTGAAAATTGAATTAATTCTCGATTCATTATGCACCGACGTAGTTTCGTTATAGGGGAATTCAATGCTTCTAGCATCTAGATACATGCATTGAAGCGTTAGCGTTAATGAAAAGCGAAAATGTAATGACATCGTCTAATGAACTCACCAAGATAAATTTAATGACGTTTTGAAATACATTTCTTTTTACATAAATAGTGCCTAAGTCAAGTTTTGATATGGAATTTGAATAAAAGCAGTAAATAAATAAATTATCATGCATGGTGTTGTTTTAGTCAGTAAAATAATTATTAAAGTAGAGAAATGTGTTCATTGTCATGAATAACTTTAAATAGAGCCAGCATCGAAATCATTAAAGACAAAATGAGATGCTTCATACAAATTAACGATCTATCTCGATGGTAATTTATATGGATCATCTGATTCTTTTTCCGATTTAAATGTTGTAACATTTCATTTTTAATAAATACCTATATATTAATCTCTACTGACTACTAAAACAACGCCATGTATGTATTTTATGTATAACTAGCTGTCCCGGCGAACTTCGTACCGCCCCTTAATTTTTTTTTCGTGAATTTTTCCATGTTTTTTATAGTTATTCTGCTATTCTGGCCATTCTGGGCGAAGACAAATTCAACAAATCAAAGATCATAAAAATCGGTCCAGCCCTTCTCGACTTATAAATGGTGTAACTAACCCGACTTTCTTTTATATATATAGATTGTTAATTTTTATTTAATAGAAATAGTTTGAATATTGATTTCTTACAAATATCAAATTGTCATCTATACGTCATTACATAGCTGTCATTATACGTCAATTACATAGCTGTCATTTGCGTTTTGTTATTCCAAGTCTGATTCTTTTTTGTTATACCACGTTTTATAGTGACTGACGTTTCATGTCAAGTCACACGGGAACGCTGTCGAACGGGATAAAAAGTATCTTATGTCCGTCTCCTGGCTCTAAGCTACCTCCCTACCAATTTTCACCCAAATCTGTTCTGCCGTTCTTGAGTTATAAGTGGTGTAACTAACACGACTTTCTTTTATATATATAAGATATAATGTCGGACAATTGAACAGACAATAAACCACCACCATAGACCAGTTGTCATTATCTTAAAATGGCAAGACAATGGACTATAGGCAGTCACCCAGCATACTTAGGCCTGTTCTCTGAATTTACCGCAATCGATTCCTTTCCGTTCAAAGCGAATCACTGGCGCCACTAGCCACTACTCGATCAGATCATCTAGTAATCTGTTATAGATACAATCTAGCCTAGATTTAGTAATGTCAAAAGTAGCTGATCAAAAAATAACTTCCAAAACTCCTCTAAACTTCAATATAACCTGACTTCTATAACACTTTTGTATAGTAATTTAGTCAAACTACTGAATGTTTTGCAGTTCTTTTGAAAAATGTTGGCACTAATTTACTATTGATGTTTCTAATAATTTACTATTTTTATTTTGTCATTAACCAAAAAATAACATAGATAAAGCTCGTCAAAGTTCGGGTGTGGGGCTAATGACGTCACTTTAATTAAAAATTGTATTAAGACGTGACGTCATGCGACATTTCAAATCAATATATCTCTGTAATATTTTGATTATGTAAAAAAAGAAAAAAATACTTGTAAAATACTTTCTAATGATCTACCTGATAGACGAAGAAGGAAAAACTAGTCGTCATCCCTATTACAAAGGAATGCACATCGGAAAAGTAAGTAAATGACGGGACAACAATACGAAAGCTCATGCAAAGCTAATCCATTGTCAACACACTGTCAACCTATGTCTTTGTAAATGGCGATTTTATGTATTTACCTTAAATAAACCCAAAATGTATTTGCTAATGACTAGTACAAAGTTCCATCGTTTTGAACAAAAATACAATTAATGTGTTTATTTACATTCATTTTGTAATGTATCGACGCAAGTTTGACACACGTTTGAAAGCTAAGCAGAACCTAGTAGTGATTGTTTGATGGCTAACCACTGAATCAGTGATCTAAAATTACTACGGGCAAAACTAAACACAATTCCTATCGACATAGAAGTGCAGTGTTGTTGCTCTTCATTGGAAGAAAAAAAATCTGAAAAACTAATAAACACTGCAAAACAAAACCACTGTTATTTTTATAGACCATAAAATACATTTGAAATATGTTCTACTAATGAAAATGACAGAAAATTAAATTTCCACTGACACGATTGGAATGTCTACTTTGTTAAAGTGCTCTGTAAACTCAATTAGTTGATGCATCAAATAAAAAGGAATCAAGTTTTCATTTCAATTCCATTTTATGATTGATACAAACGTGCAGTCACTGCCATGTCTGAAATAAAACAGTAATACTTACCTTGTTTTAAAACTAATTTGTTATGGTGTTCTATTTAACTATATCACTTGGTTTTAGTTTGTGTATAAAAAATCTACAGTCCATTTTATTTTTATTCATAAAAATTAAAAACTGTTCAACAGTTACTCATAAAACAATTTCCTGATATGTGAATAGGCAGCGCACAGACAGAATCTAGTATGACAATGAAAATAATGGGTTCTGGAACTAATGATTGAAAGAAAGAAAAGAAGAAAGAAAGAAAAAACATTTATTATACATTGGACATCACACACAGACAGTAAAAGACACAATACATTATTTAAATTAAAAGAAAAAAAGAGTAACAAAATAAAATTATAATAGAAAAACGAGTAAACCAAGCGGTGCCACTATGTGCCTGTGATGTCCGGGATAATGGGACCTCACTCAGCTTGAGCCACGGCCTGAGTAGGCCGCGACGCTGGTTTTCAGTAGGCCCCGCTGAGTGAGGTACACGGACGGACAGCCGACGAAACTTAAATAAATAATATGCATATTAAATATAAAAGAAATAAACTTAAAAACAATAAACAGTACGTAAACTAATGAATAGACAGCGTATTACTAAAAAGACAGGTACTAACAGGTTATAATTATTACTTAAATAAATGTTAGGTTTCGCGTGGAGAACAGATTAAGAACATAATTGTGTGTTATATAGATATAATAGTTATGCATCAAGGAATCGTCACGCCAGTCACACTAGGCATTACCGATCATTCCGGCCGAACGCCATGAGCGGGACGGTAATGTGCAATAATTCTGTAAGTTCAGAAACCGTTTTGAACTGGTCCGTTGTAGGTGACCTTAATTGTGCGTAACATGTTTATTTTAATTTTTTGATTGCAATTAGCCAAGGCATAAAATTAAAATATTATACATTATTTACATTTCGTAGTTAACCAAAAGTTACAGTTTGCGTAGAAAGTTTCTGAAAATTTGTTAAAGATGGAAAACTAGAAATATTACGCGAACGAAGTATTGGAAAACGGCTACTATTTTCATCATCAACCTTTAAAAGCCAACTGCTGGACATAGTCTTCCCATAAAACGCCACAGCGAGTGGCTTTTGGCTTCACGTAAAATGCTTAAGTAAATAAATAAATATTGGACATCATCACATACATTGCTCTCATCCTAAGGGAAGTACCAAAACACCCGGACCCGAGATAATATAAAAAAGTTCTTTTTCTACATCGACCCGACCGGGAATCAAACCCGTGACCTCAGGTTGCGTCCAAAGCTCCCACTCTTCACGGTCTTGAGCGTCTCTAGTTGTGAGATCATTGGCACGCATGTCAGCCCTCACGACGTCAAGATAACATTTCTCGGGTCTACCCCTTTTGCCAGGACTTGGCGGTGGTGGCATGGCCAGACATTTGTTTCTTACTTAGCTTGCCGGTTTCCGCAAAACATGGCCGTACCAGCGTAGACGACTCTTCTGCAGTTTATCTGCAATATCACGGACACGAAGGCTACCGCGGATACACGAGTTCCCCACGCAATCCTTCCGCGTGACTCCGCACATCTACCGCAGCATATTCATCTCCGTGACACGCAGCTCCTGCTTGTGTCGCTTAAGTAGCGGCCACGCTTCGCTGCCATATAAAAGGACATGCCTAATGATGGACTTATAGATCTGTCCTTTCAGCTTCTAATCTATCGATTTTAATAAATTTTATAAATTAAGTGCAGTACCTAACTATATTGTCAGGGCATGCTTTGCGAAGTGAGTTTACGTTTCAATTTTGGACTGATAACGGTAAACAGAGTTTGAATTTAATTTTGAACCTTAAAGTTATCTAACAAAGAGCCTAAAAGATCTTGTTACAAATCCATTGTTGACATAGAAGCTTCCAATATAATTGGGTTGATTAATGTTTCGTTTGTCATTGTATTTTTGATCGTTAAAAACGGCTTATCGTTTTATGCGTATAGCAAATTAATATTTTCTGTGGATACTTTGCAATACCTTAGAGATAAATGTTTTTACAAGGTAAATAATTGAAGATAACTTTCTTTGTGTGGCGATCTTCATTTTATAATTCCTGGCGTTTTTATTCATCATCATTATAATCAGCCCGAATCAATCCACTAAGAAATACAGGCTTGCCTCAATGCACCCCACTGAGACTAATCCTCCACTATTTTTTTCATCCCTACTACCAGCTTATTATTTATAATCGCTCCCTTTTTTATGGACTCAATCCCGCTCTATTAGCAGAGCAGATTCTACCAATGTCGAGTGATTCTTGATATAGTGTTTACAATAAATAACAGGTTTAGTTTTCAGTGAAGGCTACTCTCAAGAAAGCTCAAGGTTTTTTGCGAGATCGAATCAGGAATGAGGAGATTCGTAAACGAACAAAAATTGCTGACATAGCCCAACGGATAAGCAAGCTGAAGTGGCAGTGGGCGAGGCACATAACAGGTAGAACTGACGGCCGATGGGGCAGAAAGGTTCTGGAATGGAGGCCACGTACCGGCAAGTGCAGCGTAGGACGTCCACCTACAAGGGGGACCACCTTCAGTTGGATTAACAGAAAATATTGGACACGTATTTTTTATTTTCTCAATCAAACAAAAAATGATGAAGATATAGCCCGTGAAAGTTCCGTGTAACGTCACGCTTTGCGACATTTTTTAGCAAGGCGTGACGTCACATGCTCACTTTGATGCGCTTTATCTTCGTCATTTTTTGTTTGATTGACAAAAGACAAAATATGGGTCCAGTATTTTTTGATATTCTAACTGACGGACTAAATAGAATAATCTTTTTTTGACCCAGGAAACTAGCCCATTCAGGGATGACGTTATGCGTAAAAAAAACAATTACAATAATACTGTAATTAATGATAAATGTAACTAATAAAAATACGTTGTTAGGTTTATCTTTTTGTTTTCATAAACATGATCCTTATCTTGTACTAGTCACTACACGTATGGCCGTTACTTTAATTCGCGCTATAAAACCGACAAAATATGAATCGCCGGGCATGACAAACGGCACCACGAGCGGCATGACCAAACGCTACACACGTCTCTGCCTACTCCCACGCTATTTCCTTCGACCCGCGTGTGTGTGACCGCGGGTTCTTAACACACACCAGCAAAAAATTAAAACAATGGCACAATGTAAAGCTGCCCAAAATATACCCCAGATAATTATTACATTTTTGTTGCTAAGATATCGATACCAGTCCCTCCTAGAATGACAAGCAAAACACGATATGATATAGCGATTTTTCGACACCAACAGTATTATTTTTATTGAAACAGTGATCATAACATGTGACGTCACCGGCACGGCGATTCAACTTGTTGGCTATATTTATTATATTTTTACAGTTTGTGTCGATATATCACTATATCATATTGTGTTTTGGTGGTCATGCTAGGGGGCAGAGTCGTCAGTGTTCACAAAAATGACAAACTGAAAATTGGCAGATATAAACTAAAAACTAACTATAAACCGGTAAAACACCGCTACCTTTCACCTGTCATTTTGACAGACGTCTGCTCTTTTTTTCGTTTCCATTAAAAAGAGCAAGACAAAACATCCTTAATGGAAGATTAATAGCAGATATTGAAAACTGTTACAGACTAGCTAGTCCATAGATGATGAAGTCAGTTTAATAAATTAAAAAAATAAATAAATAAATAATAGATTAAAACGAGAATATCGTTTTATTAGTTATTTATTGTCTTGCTAATAAAAAGTTTATTTTTGAATTTGTTGTTTTTAATTAAAATATGACTAATCATCATAGTATATTTGTTATAGTCAGAACTTAAGACAGCTTACATCTCGTAATAGAACATTTATAATTAATAGCAAAAAATGAACTAGTAAAATTTTCTAAATCATTTTTTCTAACGAGATACGTATGTACAGACAACAGCTCGCCAACCTACCATAATACGTCATATTTTCTCAATGGGCTAGTTTCCTAAAAAAATCTAATTAGTCCGTCAGTTGGATTAACAGAAAATATTGGAAACGTATTTTTTTTTTTCTGAATCAAACAAAAAATGATGAAGATATAGCCCGTTAAAGTTCCGCGTAACGTCACGCCTTACGACACTTTTTAGCAAGACGTGACGTCACGTGCTCACTTTGATGCGCTTTATCTTCGTCATTGCTTGTTTGATTGACAAAAGACAAAATATAAGTCCAATATTTCTTGATAATATAACTGACGGACTAAATAGAATAATCATTTTTTGACCCAGGAAACTAGCTATATTGAAAGTCGAAAACCTTTAACTTTTTGGGTAGGTTGACCTGCCGTTGACTGTACTTAAGATCAATGGAAGTGACCACACCGTTTCTGTAGTCTCGTCTGGCACTCACGGCGCGAACAATACTGGTGGAACTAACCCTTCTAGGCATACATACATATTATTATATCTGTGGTCCCTTTGGTGCGTTCCTTCTGCGCACTGCGGGTTTTGAGCGGCTCCCTCTTCACCACTCTAAATCCATGGCTTATGGTGCGTGTGAGTTCGGAGGGAGGTTGCGCCGGCAATAATGTGTAATAAACGATCTGATCGGCAATCGGTAACTTTTGGCAGTTTGGCCAGTCTATTGGTACAGTACTTGATGAGGTTATATGATAACAAGGTCCGTCATGGCTCATAGTGCTAATGTCACTTGTTATAATAATAATGTCAAAAAACACTTGTCACTTTGGATTCGTCTTATCACGCGGCATCTTTTTCCCTTAGTTATCTGTGGAAACTGTTCAGCTTTTTTCTTAATTATGAAGGAGTTTGATTAATGATCCGAACGCTGTTACTTTGCAATTTTTAACTCGGTCGATTGTTCCTAATTGATTGAGGGAAGGTAATTAACCAGCTAATTATCGGCTATTTATTATGATCAGAAGCAGAAAAGCGCTTTTTGGGGGAACTAAGATATTTAAGGTTACTGTTATCTCTTTTTTTTTATATTAGAGCACGGTTGAAGACACGAGTAAAAGCTAGTGATATTTTTATTTATCACTTGCTTATTCCCGTGTCATCAACCGTGGGATTTGGTTTACAATTCCAATTAACACTTGTTTGCGGTTTCTATTATATTGCACGAAGTCGTTATAGTTAGGTCTAGACAAAATCGACTGTCTTAGATGGGAATTGAACCCGTCTCGTTATTTTATTAAATACTACAAAAGCATGGATGAGAGAGATGGATTAAGGTCGTACCTCCACCAAAACTGATTTTTACGAATTTTTTTTTAAATACTTTTATTTTTATAAATTTAATTGAAAGACATAACAGTAATCTTTAAAATCATAGTTGAAAGTTTGTATTTATTCTATTTTATATTTCAGAAAACAAGCTTTTAAACTACGTCGATAAAAATGTATTCTATGCATCTCCTCCGTAAGTAATCCTTATCTTAATTTTTATCTTTGACCAATCTATAGAAAATTCAAAAACTCAAAATTGGCAAAAAAAAATTTAATTAGTCATGATTATTTCTGACAATTATTCATGATTGTTCTGTTTTTCTTGCATGCAGTATGGGGTAGAGAGGAAATTAATGCTCAAGGTCATTTTCTCGGTGAACAGCCTTAACCAATGTTCTTGATAGCTCAGTTGGAAGTGTAGTCGATAGGAAATAAACGTGAGTTCGATTCACACTGTTTTTTTTTTTTCAAATATGACAGCATTATAAATACAACTAGCACATACCACGTAGAGCAGAAATACGAATTATCTTTCTTCTAAACTAGTGATTGATTTTTTACTCACATTTAGTATGAAATGACAACTCCTGTCAACCCTCGCCCATGCAAAACCAGTGGATACAAATTAAAAAATGGCGGAAACATTTTGTCGAACAAATCATATGACATTCTACTGTATAGGGTACGAGAATGTGCTCCATGTATAAATATAACGATAACTAGTATGTAATTGCAAAAGCAACATTTATAAAATACTAGCTGTCCCGGCGAACTTCGTACCGCCCCTTCATAATTTGTTTTTCGTGAATTTTCCTGTGTTTTTTTTAGTTATTCTGCTATTCGGAGCGGAGTCAAATTCAAAGATCATAACAATCGGTCCAGCAATGGTGTAACTAATAAGACTTTCTTTTATATTGTAGATTAATACCCATTAAATACCTTTCCGAGTTGATAGGTATAACCTTATACACGTAAAAGATGCTTGTACTCGCAAAATCTCGTGTTGAATAATAAAGTAGGTAAGCCTTCTATATCTTTGCCAGACACGTTCCTTGTAATAGATTAGGCAGGGGAAATAATATATTGTATGTTTGATAACGCTCTTTATGTGCGCTTGCGAAGAAAGATGTTTTGTTGTTCTTTGGATTATCAAATAAACTATCAAATATAATATCAGTTTGCGGGATAGCCATAACTTGGCCTAGAAAATACCTGTTTAGAAGTTGCTGGAAATTGCTGAATGCAAACAGCCCGGAGCCGATCGATGGGACATTATATGGAGGCCTATGTGCTAGCAGTGGACTTTCAAAGATGATGATGATGATTTTAAAGGTACTATCTAAGTGTTAATTACACATACAACATCGTGATAGGTTTGTTCGTGGACAAAATTGATATCTATTTTGTAGTAGTGTGAACAGACGATAGATAGACGTCAGACATACGATAGTGTGTCAAAATTGAGAAATAGAAACAGGAGACTACTGTGTACACGGACTTATTTGACCCACTTTTAACCCCCTAATAATCTTAAAGCCGTGTAACCTACACAGATTAAATTTATAAGTCTATAGCGTATATGATTATCTAGAATCTTATTAAAAATGAACTACCTTCGACAAGGTGGAGCGATGATTATGCGCAAGTCTTCTGGCAATACTCGTAGATGAAAAATAACAGGATCGGGCTAAGTGGCGTGAATTGGGAGCGGCCTATATCCAGCAGTGAACTGACTTGGGCTGATTATTACGGTGATGACGATGATGATAATTGAACCTAATAGATTTATTCATGTATTGTCCGGAGCATGTTTAGTTACTTGCATGGTAATAGATTGCTATTCTAATAATAACTAGTGGTCATAAAAGTTCAAAAGTTAAAGCAGTAGTTCTTAAACGGTAGTCCCTAGTTAGAGTTGTAAAGTGTCGGTCACGTTATAAATGTCTGACCAATATGACCGAGCAAATAGGACATTTTATTAATGTGACCGGACATTTTGGACGTTTATTGTCAATAACGTCACATTTAATTCTATTGACAAACTATGAAAAAAAATCATTTGGTCACAAATCAGTGCATTATTATAAGAGAGACAGGCTTTAATAGTGATGATCTATAATAAATGAAATTTCTAGAATCTTTCTGCACGAATAAGCTAAAAAGTGTCGTATCGTTACGCGCGAGTTTTTTTTGTGTATGATCTAGATCCAATTCCATGTGTTATTGTATGTTTATATTGTCAAATACTTAACATTTAAGATATACTTTAGTGGAATTCTTCTTTTTTCAATTTATACTAAAAAAATATATGTGACCATCGTGACAATAATAAATGTCCAATGTTACCAAGCATTTATCATAAATGAGGGACGCTTATAGCATATGACCGTCAATTTACAACTCTACCCTAGATGCACCAGAAGTGGACCGCGAAGCCATTCTAAAATTATAGAGAGAGCAACCCTTTTTGTTTACCTTTAATTTATATTAAAAAGTAAAGAACCAAGTTAAAACCAACCATTACAGTGTTGTGACCTAACGCCATTGCCCTCGAATATACATGCCGCTACTTACTCCTACATGTTAATCAAATTCTAAACCGTTTGCTATCACAAATCCTTTGGTTTACATGGCTATATTTTCTCTCCCAAATCCTATTCGTTAAGTACTGAATGCCTCCGGGTAATCCCACCAATTACTGGCAGGTCGTAAACGCTGGCATCCGTATTATGTGACGAGAGTGAGACGTAAAAGAGGGTGCACTCACCCTAAAAATAAAATTGTAGTGTAAAAAAGTTTACGTGACCACTCATGCAGATAAAGAAATATCTGAACAATTGTTTTGAAAACGGAAAAAATAATTACAGACACAAAGCAACAAAACAAAAATTGATATTTTGTTTAATTGGTACGGTCCATATTGTATTTTATTTGTAGTAAAGAATAAATGTTTTGTTTTAAATAAAATTAATATCCATTAGGTAACGCTGCACGACATTTATCTTGTTGTTATGGAAAGAAAATGAGCATTTCAAAAACCAAATAACGTAGGGGCACGGTGATTTCCTTTACACTTTTGATTGGTATAGATATTGTTTATATTCATTTGTTTTTAATCTCATCTCAAGACCATAAAGTTCAAAATATGGTGAGAGTTAAATAACCATTACTGGTTTAAGGGCAAAACGCAAAAGGATTGTTTCTAAATTGAATCGGGTCTACGTGTATGGTATTTTAAGACCACGGCAAATGTAAATACCAACTACTAGCGGAATGGGCTAGTTTCCTAAAAAAATCTAATTAGTCTGTCAGTTGCATTAACAGAAAATATTGGACACGTATTTTTTCTTTTTTCAACCAAACAAAAAATTATGAAGATATAGCCCGTTAAATTTCCGCGTAACGTCACGCCTTGCGACACTTCTCAGCAAGGCGTGACGTCACATACTCACTTCGATGCGCTTTATCTTCGTCATTTTTTGTTTGATTGACAAAAGACAAAATATGGGTCCAATATTTTTTGATAATCTAACTGACGGACTAAATAGAATAATCATTTTTCAACCCAGGAAACTAGCCTATTGGCGACATTCTGAAATAAGATGGTAGTAGACCGATAGTCCTAGATTTTGGCATACACGAAAGAAGAAAATGAAAAAAAATTGCATCTCGTACCGTAATAAGGCTGCCGTGCTAATCCAAGGACGATCCGCTAAGTTTGGCGTTCCCGTAAATTGCTTTCGATGAAAAATAAAAACGGGTTGCGCTGAACATGCAATGAGAAAGTCATAATTAAGAAATATATATTTTTTATTGACTATCCAATTATGCGTGGCGCAATGATTCCTTGTGATAATTAATCGTATTTGAATTATTTGTTTCTGGCTGGTAATTTATGCAACACGCACAGTCAACGTAAAAAGTAGCCTACTATCGAATTTTTGCAAAACAATCTCTTTGCAAAACACATCAACATAGTTTGACAAAATCACTACCGAGAAGTCAATTAAAGAAGTTAGGTTAGGTACTGTGACATTTAGAGTCAGTACTTTTAAAAATTAGGGTATGATCAGCTACTTTTGATGCTAACTGTTCTATTTACGGTTGGTTTCAGCGTAAGTACTTGTTAACCTTGTAAGCATAGTATAAGATTAGTTTTATTAAAATTAGTTTCCAAGTTTTTTATGCAAGTGTAAGATGTTTTAAAAATAAAAATATGATTTAGAGACTTTAAATAAGTAATATAATAATAAAAAGTATATTTTAACGTTAAATATTATCATTTACTACTTATAAAAATAATAAATAATTTTTGATTTGAATAACACGTGGTTGTAGTAGCACTTAGTAATTGATAGTCAGAGGTGGGGTAGAGTAACTTGTTTGTCTCCGCCTATAAATAGAAAGTAGCGTCGGAACAACTGTCAGCGCCCTTGAGGCCAGAGTCCGACTCACCCCCAGATCGGGCCCGCTAGAAAGGAGCCCGGCAGCGGTCCGGCCTGTTTCGGCAGTTCCGGTCCCGTCGGCGCCACCACTAGCGGGTTCGCCGCTTGGTAGGGTGCCCTTTGCACTCCACATTGGCCCGATCACGCCTGCTAGTATGGGGCTCGACACGTACGAGTCTGAGGCTTCGCTGCGCGAAGCCTCACACTCGGCCGGGTCGCGGCGACCGCTAGCGGGGCGGACCTAGGCTGTGCGCCTTCAGCGCACGCCACAACTGCCCGGGTTAAGCTGGCGAATGTCTTCCTCAAAGACACTCAGCGATAGGTCCGTCCATAAAAAAAAAAAAAAAAAAACAACTGTCAGTTGCTATCGAGCGGTCGGAGCGAACATTACTCTGCCTCCTGTCGGTTATACCCGGCTCTGAGTATCATACATACTTGGTTGACAGATAAGCACCTTATGTAATTATTGTATATAATTGCTGAAAGGTTATATACTATCAATACTTTACATCAAGTTATACGCTGTTTGTTTTATACATATAAATAATAAATAATACTATTTAAAGTTATCTAATTAATTGTAGCTCCTTTGAAATTATAATCTAGACCTAAAAATAAACTCTTTTCCTTATGCTTATTTGTATTACTTTTTAATTTTATCCTCCTGGATTCTAACACAAGCAGCCTTTAATAATTAAGGCAACACCTTGTAATTGATTTTTAAGCTGTATGACTATCAATAAAAGGTGTAATATAAATCTATATGTACAAAACAAAGTCGGGTTAGTTGCACCATTTATAAGTCAAGAACGGCTGGACCGATTTTTATGATTTTTGATTTGTTGAATTTGTCTCCGCCCCGAATAGCAGAAAAAACATTAAAAAATTGAAAAAAAAATTACGAAAACAAAAGCTAATGAATAGGTTGTACGAAGTTCGCCGGGATAGCTAGTAATAAAAAAATAGTAACAAATTATTGGACAACATCACATACTTTGCTTTGATCCTAAGTAGTTAAAGCACTTGTGTTATAGAAATCTAAAACTTAATAGCAAATAAAGATTTTGTATTTTTTGTAACAACGACGATACCACAACAACCAGTCCCGACCCAAATACTTTGTTGGTTGTCCTTAAATAAATTCGCCTTTAACGAATAGAATCGAGTTCGATTTCCGATTCGAAGCAATTCATAAAACTATCTTTTATTTATTTATTCGGGTCTGGGTGTGCTTGAGGATGCCCCTGGCAAAATAACTATCGTACCAAATAACTCGTAACACAAAGGTGTGAAAAATTTACTTTAAGACAACAATTGGTGTTCTGTGTGACGCATATTTATTACCAAAGAAACCATTTTGAGTAGGTACTTACCGTAACTGGACTTCCCACATAAGGGTGCAAATACATTCTTTACGAGGCCGCATTTAGATCACGTATAGCACTCACTTTGACAAATATCGAACATGTAAATGCAGAGGAAACTCGTTCGGAAAACGTACGATTTACATATGGTGGGAAGAAATTGCTCCCGTAGGGTCCTGCTTGATAATGCGTGAACCTATGTAAGTAATGTTATGTACGTTTTATTAGCCGGCGCTGGTAGCATAAATTTACGCATTTACTTTATGAAAGT
The DNA here is from genome assembly GCA_963576865.1 of Anania hortulata. NCBI lineage: Eukaryota > Metazoa > Arthropoda > Insecta > Lepidoptera > Crambidae > Anania > Anania hortulata. Next base: position 13,503,894 of record OY756405.1, on the reverse strand, counting down.
ACGTCATCATTACCATCATCGTCATCATTTCATCCATAGGACGTCCACTGCTTTAGCAGCTGAACATAGGCCTCCTCTAGTGATTTCCAGTTTAGCCGGTTCGAAGCAACTTGCTTCCAGCGGTTTCCTGCAAACTTTACAAAGTCGTCTATCCACCTTGTGGGTAGACGTCGTCGGTTGCCGGTATGTTGCTCCATTCCAAAACCTTTCTGCCCCATCGGTCATCAGTTCTGTGTACTATGTGCCCCGCACTCTGCCACTCCAACTTGCTAATCTGACTAGCTAATCCATAATGAAAGCACCTGTCCAAATTAATATGTATCATACATTGTTTTAAATATGTTTCAGTAAATAATCAAATAGCCAGAAAACAAATAAAAGTCTGTCAAAATAATAAAGCTAGTCTTACCACCGGCCTGATACCAACATTTTTATGTTATAAGTAAATTTTATTTAAAAAAATAAAGCCGACTTCAAAACACTAAAATGGAGTCGGTGCAAACAAAAACATTGAATCTCTCATCGGCTGGCACCGACTCCAAAAGTAACTAATTAGGTACTTAAGTGTTAGGATTATTTTTAGCATTTTAGTGTTTTGAAGTCGGTTTTATTTTTTTAAATAAAATTTACTTATTTCATCTATTTTTAGTGATAAATCCTAATCTAACTGCTGAACACCGATTTCATCCCCTATTTTCCTACCCTTAGGGGTGATTTTTATTTTGCAAACTTTTATCATAGCATCTTTGAAGTATAAGCTATTCAATTAAACAAAAATCATCAAAATCGGCTCATATTTGTCGAAGATAGGTAACAAGAACCACAACCAAAATATTATCTGGGTATATATTTGTTGATTTTCTCAAAAAGTTCTAAATCAATTTCGATAAAATTTATATGGGACCACCTCTAAAGTATGATCTACCAAACAAAAAAAGAAACATTAAAATCGATTCATAATTGGCAGAGTAATCGCGTAACATACATACAAAAAAAAAAAAACATTCAGTCGAATTGAGAACCTCCTCCTTTTTTGAAGTCGGTTGAAAATATCCCGAACGCTATCAACTAAGTAACTAGTTCGATCAATTCGGACAATAATTTCTAATCTTCAAGGATATTTTTTCGACATCTTTGCCAAGGCCAAGGCCCCACCCAACTCACATTTTTAACCCACATTTTTTTTTTAACCTACATTTTTAATTATTATTGTCCATCTTTCCATGGTGATAATATTCTGATGGTAGGTATTTAATATGTTACCAGCTTAGTAAAATCTTAATTTGTAAGGTGAGCTTGAGCCAAAATATATGCTATATATTTCGCTCGTCCTTAGACTAGAAATAAAATAAAAAAGCACTAAGTATAGACAGATAGATAGATACTCTTTTTTTTGCACACCACACAAAACTAACAATACAGAGGAAAAATACATTAAGAATTGTACAATTTAGGCGGTCTTATCGCTAGAAGCGATCTCTTTCAGACAACCTTTAGGTAGAGGACCGTTTAAAAAGTTGAGACGGGGAGGTGGTGACGGGTCTAAAAATAATAAAAAGAGAAAACATGATAATAATTTGTATTTAATATATAAAAATAAACATAATAATTATAAATTGTATACATACTTACATACAAGTATAATATAAATAAATACATATAATAACCCTATTAATATGAATTAGGATCTCGTAACCAAAATTGATGGAAAAAGTTAAAGAAATGTACAAGAAAGAAACTAACTAAACTAAAGTGCAAGGAGATAGGTGTTAAGTCTACTTTTAAAACTCTGAAGTGTTTCAGACTGCCAAAGTGACATTAGCAGAGTTCCATAAGCGGATTGATTGCACAGTGAAGGACTGTAAGTAGGTATGAGAAGAATTTACGGGAAAACTGAGGTGAAGATTTTTGGGAGACCGCATTTCGTGACCCAGAACATATGATAACATTTAATAAGACAAAATAAAAAAAAATACAAAAAAAGATTTTGGTCAACAAGAAACATTTTCGACAGTAATAATAAATCAGCAAATGTCTATGAAGTAAAACATTTTGCTATCTACATTAAGTTTTGTGTAACAGTACATTTATTCGCTGAGTGTTCAACAAGATTATTTTTAATTTCTTAATTCAATTCAATATATTATACTAAATAATTAAGAATATTTACAAACTCAAAACGAAAATAACTTAAGCGCTAACCCCAAAAGAGATAAAGAAAATACAAAGTATAAAATTAAAAGACTAAGATATTTACACATAATCTGAAATTCTATTTCTAGAAAGAAAAAAAAAGCCTATAAATAAATTATCTGATTGAGCTCGCTGTCTTTGGGAAAGGTGCCCAAAAGGCTGGATACGTTGCCACGCTGAATGGCTAAGCTAGCTTTATTATAATTTATAGCGTTTTATAATGTTACATGGGTGATATAAATAGGTACATTAAACAAATCATTATAGACCCCATTGGGCACAACAATAAGGTTAGGACGAAGAGGATGACGCCATTCGTAGTTTATTTAAATGAACTTAAAATACTTTTTATAAACTTATGTTATTGCATTTTGCGAGCACATAAAACTTGTATCACTAATGTGTACACGACGCTGGATACAGGCCGCTTCCAACCGGTCAATCTGAAAGTCAATGCGAAGGCCGATGTTCAGCTGTGGATAGGTACAGAACCCACATCGTCAAATTCTCACCCGGATTTTATTTTCGCCTTGGGTGACAATCTAAAACCATCTTACACGGATAAGAATTGCTTCTTGATATTTTTTATTTCTTTCATGGGTTTTGGTTACTGCCTCGCGTTTCTTTTATACCTACCGTTTGATATACGTCATTTACTTTCGTAAACCTTTGTAAATATTGTAACAGAACACAACTTATCAGCAAAATAAGTTAAAAAACGATTTTCTTATTTAAAACCAAATAATCAGTTTGGTATCAAATTCTTGCAACGGACTAATTAATAATTAACAGTTATAAGTTTTTTTTTAAACTCAGTCATTTTAAACCAATAGCTGAAGCATATAGCTATTTTTAATTTAAGTCAATGAAATTTATATTTTGCTTGGTAAACTCTAATCAAATTTAGTTAAAATTGAAACAAACGTATTAAATTATATATCTTGATCCTTATAAAGATATTCGAATTCTTTGTCTGTTAAATACGAGAATAGAATGGAAGTAATCTAGAACTTAATTAATGAAAAGCACCGGGTTTCGGGCTCCAGCACTCAGCACTTTTGGTTCCGTCTTAATATTTAGTCGGAGATGGTTGTACTCGGCTGATCGTTTTACTGGAAGGACTAGAGCATATTCAGATTAGCGAATTTATTGCGCGTATCAACTCGTTCAAGGCCACGTACCGGCAAGCGCAGGACGTCCACCTACAAGGTGCAGACAGACGACCTGATAAAGGTTGCAGGAAGCCGCTGGATGCGGGCCGCCTCCAACCGGCCAATCTCAAGGTCACTGGGGGAGGCCTATGTTCAGCAGTAGACTTCCTATGGCTGAAATTATGATGATGATCAACTCGTTTTTGTACGCGGTCATTTCGTACACGCTAATGCATAACACGCTTTTGTAGGTATTTGCGGCACGCAAGAAATAATGTTTCCTAGTCAAAATCCATGTAAACGACTCTCAGTTCTACCTGATGACTGGTGGAATCATCATCAGCCTTTGGAAGTCCACTGGACATAAACCTCCCATGGAACCTACGAACAGCTAGTGGTTTTGAGCCGTTTGCAGCAGGCTTCCAGCAACCTTAACCAAGTCATCAGTCCATCGTGTGGAAGGTTTTCCCATACTGCTTCTTCCTGTTCAAGTTTATCATTCGAGAACCTGTCTACCTTATCGGTCGTCAACTCTGCGGGCGATTCGGCCTGCCAATTTAAATAAATTGTTTTAACAATCACACCAATGGGCTAGTATCCTAAAAAAATCAAATTAGTCCGTCAGTTGGATTAACAGAAAATATTGGACTCGTATTTTTTCTTTTCTGAATCAAACAAAAAATGATGAAGATATAGCCCGTTAAAGTTTCGCGTAACGTCACGCCTTGCGACACTTTTTAGCAAGACGTGACGTCACGTGCTCACTTTGATGCGCTTTATCTTTGTCATTTTTTGTTTGATTGACAAAAGACAAAATATGGGTCCAATATTTTTTTATAATCTAACTGACGGACTAAATAGAATAATCATTTTTGGACCCAGGAAACTAGCCCATTATCTAGCCCCAAACTAAGCAAAGCCTGTACTATGGGGATTAGATAACGGATAAAAATACTTTTATATTTTTCACATTGCCACCAGATTTGCAATCTACGTAAGGTAACCTGTATTTTTAATATTGTTTTATTTCATTCAAAGCTAACTCGTAGGTTTCTGAGAAAAAAAAACAAAGTAGTTACGTGTGGCTTGCGGCCAAAAGCACAGTTGGCGAATTCCCACTAAATCCTAACTTTCAATTGTCGCCTTCTTGATTTCAACGGTACATTTTGTGCCATTTTAATCTTTTTACATTGAGAAAAGGAAATACGGGATATTTTCCGTCTATTGATTTTTCAGGCGAGTATTTGTAGTTTCAGTAGTTTGGAATGTTGTAAGTAATTTACTTGGAATATATTCAACTGTGAATGTCGTTGACTAAGTTATTAGTAAACTATTGAATATTTTTCGGAGTTAATATGCATAAAGTCTTTCAGTTAAGCTGTGGACAGACAGACAGATGGACGGACAGATGGACGGACGGACGGACGGTCATGGCGAAACAATACGGGTTCCGTTTTGACTGCGTAATCCTAAAAACTGGATGTACTGATAAATTCCAGAACATTACTTTTATTTGCATTATTTTTGTCAGTGTCTGTCTTTATTTCTGGACCAAAAAATAGCAAACACAAGGTTTTTATTTTATTTTATTATATTGTTTTTTGCTCGTAACGAGCATGAACCTTCACAATAAGTAGTTCACAACAAAAGAAATAATTTTCTACATCATTGAAACCTAATGCTAAGTAGGCTGTGTAACACATTTTTATCTAGAAATATTTTGGACTTATGTTAGGCCAAACAAGCCAGTTAAGCCACCTACGACGCGGCTGTAATTTGATTGGTGACCATTCCAACCATATTAAGTAAAAAGCATCTCCTTGCTTCGGAAGGCCCCTTAAAAGTTGGTTCCAGCTAATATCGCTTGATGCTAGTCGTGAAGCCCAGTCGGAGACCTTAAGGCGGCTTAATAACATTTGACAGTAAGGTTTAGTCACTGCCGTACAACACCCTTTCACCAATCGCACTTGGTCGGCTTGATGAGTATGACCTACACCACCTCATAGTTGAGGTAGAGGGTTACCTATTTTAAATCCGAATTGCTTCCGAAAACGTTTTATCCTTTTTTCATTTTCCATATTTTTATTATACCGAAAACACAATTGACTTATACTATATGTTTTGAAATCTTACTCAGCATTTGCCAAACCTATTAATGATAGATTATTTAGTTCCCAGAAAAATGCTTCCAATATTATAATAATTAATCCTATTCTTAGTTTTTAAGCGCTTGGTGCCCGCTGCCGCGGCACGCTCACTACGCTCGCTGCTCTCGCTCCGTTCGCTCGCCTTCGCACTGTATGTGGTCACTGTTCTAGCCTAACCTAACCAGTTTAGTCATATTATATACGAAGTATTTACTAATCAGTTAGAAATAAAAATTATTGTAAGTAAAACAACGGTGAATCGAAAAAAATGGTTTTGATAATCGGGTATTAGTTTTTCTGGAAAATGAAACATCGGTGAAATAAATTTACGACTTACAATATTATGTTAAAAAAACTACCTGGTAATCAAAACTTCGTTATACCGTTTTCGAACTATTGAAATTCGAGTAGAAGAGTTTCGATCAAAAATTACAATGGAAAGTTAAAAAAAAAACAAAAATAAATTAATAAAACCATATTTGTCTCTTCCAGGTGCTCTATCAAAATGCAGCTCTAACTCAAGACATTCAAAGGCCCCAACTAATCCAAGGCGGAACTCATCGGCAGACGTCTGCCCCATTTACACAGATTCCCCACTACTCTTAGTTCAGAGGTTTTAACTAAGATTTCGAAGTCAAAGGAGTTTTGTATGGTAAAATTCTGGGTATGAAAACTAGATTTTATTAAGATTTTAATAAAAAGATTAATATTAAAACTTATTTGCAGTCATTCTGCAGTAGTATTGATACAATAATTTTAAGGCAAAAAAAATGAGCTTTTTGTCTTTATTTTTCCATTCAAGTAGTCATTGTTGTAATTTGACGGTCATATGCTATAAGCGTCTGTCATTTATGATAAATGCTTGGTAACATTAGACATCTACGATGGTCATATATATATTTTTAGTATAAATTGAAAAAAGAAGAATTCCACTAAAGTAAGTCTTAAATGTTAAGTATTTGACAATAAAAACATACAATAACACATGTAATTGGATCTGGATCGAACACAAAAAAAAACTCGCGCGTAACGATACGACACTTATTAGCTTGTTCGTGCAGAAAGGTTTTAGGAATTTTATTTCTTTATAGATCATCACTATCAAAGCCTGTCTCTCTTATAATAATGCACTTATTTGTGACCAAATGATTTTTTTTTCATAGTTTGTCACATTGAGAAAATGACCAATTTGCATAGTGGTCAGACATTTATAACGTGACCGACACTTTACAACTCTACGTGCACTTAATTCAGTGCAAAATTGAAATACAGTTGTATTTTTCTGAAATAAGGGTAGTTCTTTTGGTTATTCACCTTTATTTTTGAAATGATATGAAAAACACATTCACGTCACTTGCAAGAATGAAACCTAATGTTCATATATCACGTGTTATTTTGTTTCAATTATCATTCACGTCTTTACAATCAGAGAACAAAATGTACGGAAATAAGACGTATTCTAGGACGGCCTCTTAAGCACAAACAGATTTAAATTCATAACTTTTGTCTTTTTTTAACATTCAAGTAAATAAGTGCAAACATTATACCTCTATTATTTTAATCAAATGAATTTCTTTAAAAGGAAAAGGTTCTACTCAACCGTATCTCGGTGTCAAAGATGAAAAAAAAACCATAATGTTTTCTAGACTTTTAAATTCACCATTCATAGGAACGCGGTCACTTGACTTTCTAAAATGGAACCTGAATGGGTCCAAAGTTAACGAGTTCCGATCCCATTATGTGGGGTCCTATTTTGCGGCAGTTGAGTTTCTATTCTACGGCAGGTGCCGGATCACAATGCCCATCATCCGAGCCCATTGTGAGATTTAAAGGTGGACAGTTGGGGAACCCATTCACTTTCAACGGGCCATTTATAATTTGCATGCTTTTAGTTTAAATGAAAATCTTTTGCAGGTAGGTCGTTTGCTTACATCTTAGATATACCTATTTTTTTATTCTTTCAAAAATCAAACCAATTATGTTGCCCTAACTAAGCACAGCTTTCATTATGGCGACTAAAAAACTAATAGATAGATACTCATTATTGTACACCATACAAAGAAGTTACAATTTGTGTTTACAGAAAGATGCACAATTCAGGCGGTCTTATCGCTAAAAGCGAATGAATGAATGAATGAATTATGTGTAAATGCGACTATAGAATATTGTGACTTGTCTATGTCTAAGACTGATCATTAATTTGGGTCCATTTGACAAGTTACTCTACTAGTATTGCCCACAATAATTATCCCGAAGCAGTGGTAGGATAAAAAGTCATTGGACCGTGTTAAGAGCTTAATTTAGGCCTATTTCCGGAAATAAATTGTTTTATTGGTATTAATGCAAGCCTATTATTAGCTTGTGATATTAAAATGGCTGAATAAAAATTATAATAATCAGAGAATAATACTAAATATAAAATACCAAAAAATTCATACCGTATGTAGTTGACGTGTCATGCCATCAACTAAGGTCACCGTCGTCATCATCATCCTTTCCGCCATAGGATGGCCACTGCTGAACATAGTTCTCCCCTTAAATAATTTTATTTCGAGATAATTCAACATATTTTACTGTGAGATATATAAAAAAGTAAGTTTCCGTACAAACTGTAATATATGTTTAGTATGGGAAATTTGCATTTTTTTTATTAACATCCGAATAGTTAGAATGTTATATTTAAGCAGTACATTTATCAATCCTACTAACATAAATGTAAAAGTTTGTAAGGATGTAAAGATGTTTGTTATTCTTTTACGAAAAAAGTACCGAATGGATTTTGATGAAATTTGGCACACTGATAGACCATAGCCTTGATTAACACATAGGATACTTTTTATTCGTGTAAGGTCAACGCAGACGAAGTCGCAGGCAAAAGCTAGTGTATCATAAATATTTAATAATTAATACTTGAATTGTTACGTTTTAAAGTTACGTCCGAATACTTAAAACTAACAAATAATATCAGTTAAATAACAAAACACAATGTACCTAGTCCTACAGGAATTTCAGATAATGGAAGGGGCGCAGTCGTTAACTCCCTCTAGAGAATACCAAGCTTGGATTCAATTTAATTTTAATCAACAAGGCATTGCATTATCAACTCGTGGGAGTGTTGGTACTATATAAATAAAGAACAAATAAATTGCATTTGTGAAGTTTAGAGCCGGATAAGCTTGTATCACAGTTGTAAATTAAGAAGCAGTAAAAAAACTACATACAAACGTTTGAAATAAAAATGTTTTTTGATTTCCTAATTTTTTGAGATAATATTTTTGGGCCAAACAATAATAACATACTGACACAACCAACTTAGAGCTGCTAGTGAAAATAACATTAAATATTTTATTATTTAAAGTAGCCGAGAGGCGAGCATACCGGACTTGGTGTCGCTATATCTGAGGTCCCGGGTTCGATTCCCGGTCGGTCAATGTAGAAAAAAAAATTTTCTATATTGTCTCGGGTCTGGGTGATGTGGTACCGTCGTTGTTTTTTATTTCTGTAACACAAGTGCTTAAGCTACTTACCATATGATCAGAGCAATGTATGTGATGTTGTCCAATATATTAATATTATTATGACCAAGTTAATCCAGGCCAAGGTCTATCAGTATGCCAAATTTAATTAAAATCTATTCAGCAGTTTTTGCGTGAAAAAGTAACAAAGATAGATATGTCCTCACAAACTTTCGCATTTATAATATTAAACTTCCTATTATTCAAAAGTTAACCGCTGAACTCCGATTTCATCCCCTATTTTTTGCACCCATAGGGGTGATTTTTTTTCCGTCAATTTTAATAAACTATCTTTAAAGTATAAGCTATTAAATAAAAAAGAATCATCAAAATTGGTTTATATTTGTCGAAGATATTGGGTGACATGTAAACAATAAACTGCATCAACAAAATATCGAATTAAACTTTTAAATCGCTTAATTACGGATCCATGCAGACAACGTAACGAGGTTGTTGTTATACCAAAACCTTCTCCAGAACGTAAAAATACTTTTTTGAAAACCGCATCAAAATCGGTCTAGGCAAACGTCAGATAATCGCGGAGAAACATACATACATACATACAAACATACGGGTCGTAGTGGAGCGTAGTGGAGCGTAGCGTGTCATTCCTGTTCTGTGGGTCAAACTGAGAACCTCCTTTTTTTGAAGTCCGTTAAAAAATATTTAAAAATCAAACAAAAAAATGTTTTCAGTGATGTTGCATGTATTAATTACTTAATGTAGTTAATGTGATACCTACTGTCGTATTAAGATACGGTGTCTCTTAAACCTGTACTTACGTTTAGTTTTTCACTAAATTCTATATTTATGGAGTCATAAATACGTAAATCATGAACACGTAAAGGGGTGAATCTAATTAGCTCTCAACTTCAAATGTTTGACCCGAGCGAAATTACCAGCAAACACATTTTCATTTTAAAAGCGTCCAAAACCGCTTTGCATATAATTAATCTAAGGGAAAATTTTGCCTTTTTAAATAAAGTCCTGTGTTTTACGTCGTACACACACCCAACGACCGCGTCATCCACACAAGTGGACAAAATTAAATATATTATGTATAAATAGAATAATATCAAGTGTACAGTCACCGACTTACTAAAAGTAACAAGTTTTTTCAATGGGCTAGTTTCCTAAAAATATCTAATTAGTCCGTTAGTTGAATTAACTGAAAATATTGGACACGTATTTTTTCTTTCCTCAATCAAACAAAAATTGTTGAAGATTATAGCCCGTTACAGTTCCGCGTAACGTCACGCCTTGCGACAATTTTAATAAGGCGTGACGTCACGACAAATTGATTAACAAAAGACAAAATATGGGTCCAATATTTTTTGATAATCTAACTGACGGACTTAATAGAATAATATTTTTTTTGACCCAGGAAATTAGCCTATTGATATTAAACTCTATACTATTGATTTAAGTTTGAAAATTGGTTAAGGAATTTTGACATTATGTAATAGGTTAGTGACTATAAAATATGTTCTTTTGTTAAATTGTATCGTTATAACCACAGAATAGATAAAAATAATTCGTAGAGAAACAACACCATAATTATCCTAATAAAAATGTAGAAAACTGGTCAAGTGCAAGTTGGAATCCGATCTAAGGGTTTCGTATTTTCTTTCATTCAATTTAGGTTCCTTAGCGCACCACCCATGCTCTTGACCGGTCTTATAATTGATGTAGAATGCAGTAAATCAACTTAAGATAATATTTTTCTATAGCAATATTGAGTAGGGGAGACTGGGGATAGTTGACTATATGGGTAGGCTGACTGTGTCAAAAATTGACTAAAAAGTGTAAGTTAGATTGAAGGAAAAAACTATTACTACAATTAAAAAAAAAGTTTTTACATCGGCCATTATCGTGTTCGATGCTGCTGCATACGGCCTCATCATAATCAGCCCATTCAGTTCACTGCTGAACATAGCCCTCTCTCAATATGTAGCTCTCTCAGTACCGAACATAACGAATTTTTAATTTTATTTTTGCTATGAGAAACCTTGACTTACCTGACTTTTCTATTTACAGAGGGATGAATTAAGTAGAAAGGTAAATGCTTGTTTTTTTTTCCGAAAAAGTAATTAATATGGCTTACAGTCACAAAAATTATTTGGGCAAATCTGATACTATTGCGCCATAAAAAAAACCCAAAGATAAATAGCAAAAGTTTATGTGGTGTTGGTGACCATCTGGTTTATTTATTTGAAGACACAATCCTATTGTTTCTATATTCGTAAACAAAGCATAATAAACGCACAGAGGCGACAAAGTAATGATATCTAAATAAATACAACCCAGCCTTGATTCGAGTGTCAGTAGGCGCGGCGGCAGTTAGCGCTAATTGTCCAAATGGATTAAATTCGTTGCCTGGGCGTGAACTGTTGATTTTTGTGGCTTAGGGGTGTATAATTGGCTCAGTGAAGTAAAGTAGGGATTGCAAGGACGAACAATCCCGACTAGTTAATTGATTAGGTGTCTCCCTACTTTGGCGGCATGTGGGAAACTAGGTCGAGTTTTTTTATCGTCAAATCAAGTCATGTTCTAAGGAGAATAGGACTTGGAAAATTAAGGTACTACACCGATTCGGAGTTGCTTAGCTGTGGAGAGTTATCTTGATAATGTTGAATGTGTAATGAAATTATTTAAAAAATAAGAAATATTTAATTGATATTGCTCAACTGACTTGGCTATGGGATGGTCACATTTGCTGTAGAACCGTTGACTGATGATTAACTGTATAGATTTTTTCTTGAGTAACACGCCATGGAAAATAGCGTCATCCAACAAGGTGAAGCGATGAAATAGGCAATGCTACAGAATCGCAACGTATGTAGAAGAATAGCTCAGCCTGCCTAGCATGAGCACCAAAACACGATATGATATGATATGATACATCGATATCAACTGTAAAAATATGATAGATATAACCGTCCTTTTTTAATCGCCGTGCCAGTGACGTCACATATTATGATCGCTGTTTCGATTAAAATTCAAAATGGCGGCTATATCTATCATATTTTTACAGTTGGTGTCAATATATCGCTATATCATATCATATCATTCGTGTTTTGGTGGTCATGCTAGGGGGGCAGGATTGGGTTTAGTGGAGAGGCGACCTCCGTAACCGAGAGGTGAGCATACTGGACTTCAGAGGGCTTCAGAGAGGCGATCTCAGAGGTCCCGGGTTCGACTCCCGGTCGGTCAATGTAGAAAAATAACTTTTCTATAGTGTCACAGTTCTGGGTGTTGTGGTGCCGTCGTTATTTCTGATTTCTGTAACACAAGTGCATAAAGCAATGTATGTGATGTTGTCCAATATTTATTTATCTAGTCTAGCAGTGGGTTGAAGTAGGCTCATTACGATGATGATAATGATTTACTAATAGTAAAAGAATTGCAAGCGAAAGTAAAAATAAATCTAGCAAGTTAAAATGGCAGTGGGCCGGCCACATCTATCGCAGAACCGATAAAAGGTAGAGTAAATGGGTTCTCGAGTGGAGTCCACACCTCTGCAAACGTAGTGTAGGACGCCCCTTCAGCTCGATGGATGAATAAAACGGGAGTTCGTGATCTTTGGCGCATTTCGTCAAGCAGTAGACTGAAATAGGCCTACAATAAAAAACCAATAAAATCAATTTATTTCTGCAAATAGGCCTAAATTAGGCTTAGGCTACATCATGTATCGGTGAAAGTTTTATTGATGGTCATTCAATCTTGAAATAGTGGTTAAACCCAAAATCATACCTAGATATTAGTAAGTTGGGCATTTCCTATATCATCACAGCAAATACCCAAGTTTCCGACATGGCTAACTAACCTATCATTACCCATATCTCCCTCAAGTTTCCCTTGAACCTATTACCAACTTCCAATTCCCAGTTGGTCTTCAAAATAAATACAAACAACTGGAAATTATACCGAAACACAAAATGGTGGTAAAACATAATAAATTACGCTTCAGAAGGATTGTTTGAATGTTTCATTTTAAGCTATGCATACCATAATGAAACTAGATGTTTCATTTTGGTATGCAAATATATCAGTACTAGAAATAAAAAACAAGATTTTATTTTATTAGCAATAGTATTATATTTTTAATTCTTTTAAATTATTATTGATAGCATTTACTCTTTAAGAAACAAATTGTAAAAAATTGCAGCAAACATTAAATAAAATTATTCGAGAAGGTAAGTAAACGTGAAAAACTAATCGAAACTTCGGAAACATATTTATTTTTCCAAAACTGACCGAACAGAAATAAAGTTAATAATTAAACAGTCTTTAGTACTTTATTTTATTGCATAACACTATGCAATAAAATAAAGTATTTGACTATTCGTAATTAACAACAATCCGATAGAGACGATTAGATTTTCGCATTATTCTTAATAATTTGGTATATTTTCATGAATAATTTGTATTTTAATGGTATTTGTAAATCATCCTTAGAAATTAAAATATTAAGGGAATAAAAAAAGATTCCCGCCAAAAACCAGCGTCGTGGTAAGTCCGTGGCTGCCACGACAAATGCTGAGCTGACTTTTTCGACACATCAGATCCCTTTAAAGTTTTTTATTGTTTTATGTATTTTTCTCTTGTGTGTCGAATAAACGTTTCTTTTTTTTTTCTATTTCTATTCGTTAATATGTTTAAGCGCGTCCGGGCCATTCATTCTTACTATGTAAGGACATTTTAAGCTCATCATCATCATCGACATCATTTTAGCCATAGGATTTCACTACAGAACATAGACCTCCCCCATTGACTTACTTACTCACTATTCCGTTTTTAATAAACATGTTAGAAGTCAGTGGACCTACTGTTTATATGTCTTTTTTGTGTATGTAGCGTGACTTGACTGCGCAGTTAATTGTAAACTGGTAGCTTTTACAACGTTTGCTTCTACAATATCGTAGTTCCATTATGTTTTTTTGGATTCCGTAGTAAGATTGGAAACAGCTGATTTGTTTGCATTCTTTTTCCTTTTTAACTTGTTTTAGTTGGTAGGACGTTTTAAAATCGTTTTAGATTATAGATTTACTTGTTTATTCTTTTTGCATTAGGTATTTTAAAAGAAAGGAACAAAAATATTTTGTTGATTTCTATAAAATAATAATATAAAAAATAAAAAACACTGTGATAATAAATTGTGCAATTTTTCACTGTAACACCAACAAAAATATTTGGTAATATTACAGTCAAAAAATGTGTATTTGGAAACTTAGCATCTTGTAGACTGGTAGAAGTTCAATAATAATTACAAACAAAAAACGAAGTAAAAAATTAAATATTTCAGTATGTATGTACATTATGTAATATGCATTAATGGGAGAAAATAATTCGGAGAAATATTTAAGAGGATAAAAGTAACTAGATACTATATTACTAATAGGATTTTCACGAATTAAGAACCTTCTTTTATTTGAAGTCGGTTAAAAATAAGTAGCTATACATAATATCTACAGAACACAAAAATAGCTTTTCCGAATGACTCTTGCCAGTTTTTCCAGAGGTAAAATAACAGAATCGACCACTTCACTTGCAAAAACTCCATCGCGATGCAAACGATTTAAAAGTTCAAGTTTTAAACGTTTCTGTGAAGTGTTGACTTGTATTAAATAGTTTTATTTTTCATTCACTGTTGATAGTTCTGTTGAAAGTATTGAAAACAGTATTTAACTTTAAATAAATAGCTTTATTTTTATTGAATCTAAATTAAGATCTGACAAGTAATACTGTTTACTGGTACTGCTTCGTATGTGATGTCTTTCTTGTATTAATACTATTATGTACAGTCACAGCTCGCTAACCTACCATAAAACGTCAAATTTCTTCAATTGATATTGATCTCTACATGTCGGATTAAAAGCTAAAAATCGGTTCAATGACCTTTAACTTTTTGGGTCAACCTATTAAAAAAGTTAAAGATCATTGCCGTTGATTGTACATGTTAGTTAGTTAGTTTGTCTGGGCTGTTTCCGCACTTAGCCTCTTGATTGGGTCATTGTGCGTGCTACCTTTTCCTTCTCACTCCAACCAGCCTAGGTCATCCCAGAAGGTCAGCAATCTTTTCAGATTTCTGCAGGCTTCCGGGAGAGATCCTGGTGATTGGAGGATCTGATGCCGTTGATCTGCCACGCTCCTACATTCCATAAGCACGTGCTGTGGCGTTTCTTCTGCCTCCATGCATCCTCTGCATGTGGGGCTGTCAGTCACACCTATGTAAAATAGGTGCTTGTTTAGAGGACAGCGACCGGTTATAACTCCTATAACCTTGCGGTTTTTGTCCTTTTTTAGTCTGATGGTGGTGTAAATAAATGCACTGAGATTATTCATTTTAAATTCGTAATCTTCAGCCTTGGGAAATCCACTACAGCGAGTGGCTCTGGGCCGTTTGAATCAAATGGCTTTCAACTGTCAACACTGACATGCACTATTATAGAGGATAGAGGTAAGGAGTACAATCTTTGTTTTAAAAAAAGTGTTTGTCTAAGTGCGTTAAAATAACCACAGGAGAAACAGGATACATTTTATTGTTCGAATGTTTTAAATAGATGACTCTATCCTCCATATTTCAGTCACTAAAATTTTTAAAAATTTTGTAACTCAGCACCCCATACTCGGCATACTTTAATCCGTCAACAACTGGTACATTTATACTACACACTTTGCCTACGTTAGCGCTATTCTGGAGGGTTTTAGAACTGTTATTTACTGCTTCAGCTGGACACCTTTTTTAACTTTTCGCCCTTAAAGAGATAGTACTCCTTAGTACTACTCAGAGACTTTAGTCTTCGTGTTTTAGTGGATATAAGACGAAGAAGCGTAATATGCAGTTTCCAGACTAAATGTCGAAATATTTTCTGAAAAATTACCAACGTTTACATTTTACGTATCTAGTTAAGCATACTTCAACATGCTTCTAAATTCGACGGTAAGTTTACCGTTACCCTTGGAAATGTTATTATATTCTATAAGATCATGGCTACATATTCAGTGAATTCTAAATTAGGCTTCCTTAATAGTTTTGCCTTTACCTCTAAACAATTAATGTATAAATCTTAGATTCCTTAAAATCACAGAAATGCGTGCTGTTATTCCAATTTACCTTCGAGTATGTATGTATGAGACTCCGACCAGTAAGTTACCACCGTTCTTATTTACATAAATTAGTGTTGTGGTTTAAAAATTCTGCTCTCAAAAAGGTACAATATTATCTAGCATCGTCTCGGTGCTGCAACACCTGTTTTATAATTAGTGCTTCCTCGCCGTTCCGCTAATTCAGTTGAGCCAGCGTAATCTACTCTGCAAAATATTTTCTGAAGCCAAAAAGTTAGGTTGTGACACAAATGTTTATCATTTTTCTTTTTGTTTTTTTATCATTGAATAAAATAATATCACACTTGTAAACGACATCATTTTTTATACAGACAGGTTAGAAATTATATTGTTATATGTGGAGAATTAAAGGACTCGTATTAAGTAAATAGTACCTACATGATTTTAAATAGAAAATCCAATATCATCCCCAAAAGGAATGCAAGTTTGTGTGAAAGATTTAACATTTACGCATGTAAACTCGTAGAGAACCGCCAGTACCCATATACCTTGTGTAAACAATGTTTAAAAATGCAGAAAAGATAAATAAATTATAAAAAATAATGTTATGTAGCTTTATGTCCGTGTTACAACACCTGTGCTCCGTAATTAGCGACTTTCACCCTTAATGCAGTTATGCCACCGTAATCTACTCGACTGGGAAACTTAACAGGAAAATGTTTGGGAAAACCAAAAGGGGTCAAAAATATTTTACAAAAAAATTACTTTCATCTCTCAGCGGTTCAGCAGTCAGTGTGTTGCACTGCAAAAGCATTATTTCTGTTTCTACAAACAAACAAATTCTATACGGAAAATATGGATGAAGCTAGGCTTAAATTCAGCCTTTTTTCAACAGTGCTGTGAAAAGAAAATGTTTTTGATATCGTAAAATTGGCAAAAACTGTAAAAAAAACCTAGAATATTATATACGACTCTTAGGATTTTGTATAACTATAATTCTAGAAAGTTGCTGAAGTCTTAATAATAAGAAAAGTTATTGTGAACTTACGTACACACCTATGAAGATATTAATATGATAATGACTTAAACAATACGTACTTGTTGCTTTGAGTAACAATTTATTAAAATATACTTCGTAAATACCGCTATTTACAATTGAACTATTCAATGTATTTAACAGAATTAGTAATTGGAATTGAAAATCGGATATTTAATGTAACCTAGGGTCACCATAACTCCCGGTATCCGACAAGTCCTGCTTTAAAAGTCCTGTTTTGAATTTCGGTCTTCCAGTCAGATATCAGTGTCCAGGTTTAGGTAGTTAGGCTTGCTTAGCAAGACGTTTTGTCTTCTTTTTAATGAAAAGACAGGAAGGACTAAACATGTACTAAAACTTAGACTCTTAACTCATTGCAGAATGTAAAGAGTGATTCTTAGAACTTTATATCGTTCTGCGTGAAATAGGAATCCTTTTTGTCGCTGTTGATTTGACTTCTGCAATAATCAACCTTAAAAAACTTTATTTCAGACAATGACAATATTTGAAGTATGATTCATTATTATTATTTATTTAGTATTAAGAGAGTTTAAAATAATTCCCTCTTGCTTGTACCAGCATAGCGACTGACGCGGGAAACTGTTGACGTATAACTGGTATACCAGCGATACGGTTATTTAAAAGTAATGTCACTATCTCTAGTTGACAAACTCTGTAGCCGAGAGGCGTCATGTCTGAGGCTGCGGGTTCGATTCTCGGTCGGGTTAATGTAGAAAATAACCTCCCTTTGTTTTACTCCGGTTTGGGTGTTGTGTTACTGTCATTGTTTCTTATTTCTAAAACACAAGAGCTTTAGCTACTTACCTTAGGATCAAAGCAATGTAGGAGATGTTTTATTATTTTTTATTATTTATCTTTGGTTTATTGCATTTTTACTATAAATATCGGTTCGTCGGCAAACATGGCAACCCTACTCTAACCCGAATATCCGAGTATCGGATAAACCGATGTTACTCCGGTCTTAAAATAATGACTATGTTTTCGAGTTAAACAAACATTATCCCATATTCCACCATTTTCTGGCGATTCCGGGGATTAATTAGATTTCAGGAAATTAACAACGTAGGCTGGGAATTGACGCATAATGAATTGGGGCTTATCAATTTGATAGAACATTTCCATTTAGAGAATCCTTTTAAGCCCTTATGGAACTTTATTTAATCATTAATACTGTCTTAAGATAAGGAAGAATAGTGTCCAACATGTTACTAACGACAGAGCAATAAATAGGTTTAAACATAGGTAAATAAAAGTTAACTATTTATTCAGAATTTCGTACATTTATCCCCCCTCTAATAACTCTTTTCCTACAAGTAATGCATCTTAAATTTGACATAAATTATTTTAAGTCATTTGAGAAAATTGCATTTGTGCATTTATTTAAGGTGCGATGTACTACGCTACTTAATATATAAGACACTGTATTCATGTATTGATACCATTATTATATCGGATTGAGTCTAATTCAGTTGTTTCCTTTCTAAGTCCCGATTCGCACCGTATAAAGGCAAATAGCCTTAAATAAATGCACAACCTTTATGGTCGAGTTTACTTCCAGTCTAAAGCACAAATCATATAATCAAATACTAATTTATTGCCTAAAATCTAATCTGCTCAAATACAAAAAGATAAGTAAAATAAAAGAATTTTAATTCAATAAAAATTCGAAATTAAAAATGCTTTTCGGTATCTATACTCGTATTATAAAACAAAGTCAGGTTAGTTACACCATTTATAGAACGGCTTGACCGATTTTTATGATTTTTGGTTGTTGGATTTGTATCTGTCCCGAATAGCAGAATAACTATTAAAACATCGGAAAATAAAAATATGTATATATATATATATATATATATATATATATATATAAAAGTACGAATTTCGCCGGGACAGCTCGTATGATAAAAGTATAACTTCAGCTTTTTTTATTAACTTGGAAAACATGTTCCAATGTTGTTGCTAAAGGATTTGTATTTTAGCAGTGAAATCACTAAGTAGAAGGGTCTACGGTTTTTTAAATACACTTATTTATTTAAATCTTTATTGCACAAATCTTACAATGCTGTAAAATAGATGGAATTAATGCTAAAAACATTATCTGCCAGACAACCTTAGGCTCATGCAAAACACAAGTTTTGGGTGCGGTAAAGGTTAAATTTTTCAATGATCTTACAATAATAAATATGTAAGTTTAATATGATAAACATAATAAAAACAAATGAAATATTTTAATAATATTAATAAAATATTAATTATTAAAATCATGGATACTTTAAATAAATATAATCCACTTTTGTTATAAAATACTTACGTAATTTATTTTAAAATTTAAGGATTTAGGGGAAGCAATTTCCAAAGTCGTGGAGCCATTGTGTTGGACATTATGTTGAATTTCAAAACCCAAGGGAATATTTCAACGTCTCGTAGCTCGTGATAAGACACCATTAGCACCGCAGCCGACTAATCGTCGGCGATTACTTAGAGCGGTCGCTTAAGGTGACCGTCAAACAGAAAGGGACAGAAAGGGGCAGAAAGCCCTTAGAACGCGGAAGCCGCACGCAAACTCGATGTGATATGGCTCGGAAGAGGCATGTGTTTACATGGCTCTTTTTAGGGTTCCGTACCTCTAAAAGACAAAACGGAACCCTTATAGGACCACTTTGTTGTCTGTCCATTCGTCTGTCTGTCTGTTACCCCTTTATCTCGGGAACGCGTGGAGGAATTGAGTTGAAATTAAAACAATATACTCAGGTCTAAGTTTCTTGAATCTGTGAAAAAATCAAAATTCTAAGTTAACATAAAAAAAACGGCCGTTTATGCCGCAAAAAACACTCAAGGGAATAAAAATTAATAGGGTACTTCTCGTTGACCTAGAATCATGAAATTTGGTAAGAAGCAATGTCTTATAGCACAAGTAAAGGCAAAAGTACATAAACCCTAAATTTTAAGTATTATAAAAATAAAAATAAATTAACAAACAGAAAATCGATAAATATCTTTGAGACTCGATTCTCTTTATTGATGATTTTTTACCTATAAGATGCTACGGAACCCTCGGTGCGTGAGTTCGACTCGCACTTGGTCGGTTTTTATTTATATTTCGATATTGTTCTCGTAAAATCCCTCTATCACGTCAGAATTACGGTGAATATAAAAGTAAAATTCAAATCAATGTTGCGTATATTATATCTATATTTTAATTTATTCAAGTATTTAAATATTTAGTTTATTCTTGTATTATTTAAATTCTTACTTTAGTTTTATCTGTTACTTGCACCGCACCCACTAAAAGTTCAGACCAACAATTGTTTTTGTAACTGTTAGGCATTCTATTCTTCTGTTATAATAAAATTTGCAATAGTCAATGTGTTGGACTTTTGCACTTGCTCGCTAGCAGACCTTCTGCTTTTAATATGTATTGTGTCCATAATTGGGATTTGGCATTATTGCTTAGTTTAGTGACCTAGTTTAGCTTTACTTTTAATTTTACGCAAATAATTTCGTTATTATTCCGATTTCAAAAGTTTATTATTCCTGTAAATTAAGTCATAAATGGCTTTTTGTGACTTACGATCTTTTTATCGCAGTGTCGAAAAAATAAATATTAGTAAATACTATTATTATTAACCTATACCTGGCGACCCTACGTTTATCAGTTATGCATGGACAGTTGGGCTGCAAAACGGAACGACCATTTATTTTTATTGCCCGTTCAATAATGCCATATCTATACGTTCCCATTTCAAATGATAACTGTTTATTAATTCATACTGTCGGTTGGGATCTGCTGTAGAAAGTTACTAGTTATTTGTATTGAAAAAACTTAAATAGTTTGGTTTTTTTTGCAGATTTTAGACTGTGTTATTTTTTGATAATGTTTTCAAATTAAACATTGTCGTGCATGCGTTTCGTATAGTTTGTATAGTCTACACGAAAAGAGTTTAACAATGTCTAGAGGTGCCACTCATAAACTTAAATTTAAATAACTACATAGGTTATCAAGAACTATTATGGCTACTAGACATTTGGTTTTATGTTTGGTGTACTAGTGTCCATACAAATCTCTGGAGTTTCGGCCCTGGCGAACGAAATAAGAAGATAGAGTGCTCCAAGTTAGCATATGTTCAGAAGATAAGAGATTAAATTAAATATGATAATTATACAAATGTAACACCACGCAAATTTTAATAGTCTCAAAGTTAGGAACATCATTCTTGTGGTACGTGGTACCAGACAATATTCAATTAAATTCTTAATTTGCAATAAAACATGGTATTAAAGGTGTTACACAAAATGAAGATCTATGACATGTTTTGCCCAAAATAGTTAGTCATACAAAGCGACAAATTAACTAGTACGATATTTACTATGCAAATTCAAAAGAAATTACATTAAATTAGTCTTAACAAGGAAACAAACAAAACAAACTTGTGAGGCCAATGACAACATTATCACTTGTATCGAGAAATTATTTTGTTATGTGTATACAAATATATAATAAATTACCAAATGATTTTAAGGACCTTAACTTTTCAAGATTCAAAGCTACTGTTAAGGAATGGTTAGTGAAAAAATGTTTCTATAGTATACAGGAATATTTAGATTATAAGTAAAATATTTTTAAAAACACTTGTGTATATGCCTGAAAGGGTAGGATCAAGTGATACTCTTTGTAATTATTCTAAGATCTTTTTGTAACCTTGTTTTCCATACACAATAAAGAACTTACTTACTTACTAACATACAAGTCCAGTTTTTTTTTAATCTAAGTACTCCTGTAGATCGTAGAAATTATTCAAGTGTAATCATTTATACTAAACTTTGACCAATTTAGAAAAAAAAAGTTTTTTTTGGTTGATCATAGCCGAGAAACCAACTTTTGAAGAACCATTGCACACGAGGTGAATCACTGCGCTACATGGCACACGATTGGATCGTCAAAATTGATAAGGCAGGATATTGGAAGATTAGAATCTGATATGGGATATGAGCAACGGCTAGCCTATATTTTTTACTTTTCAAACTCTAGTTGAAAGTATAACCCCTTCGTCGCCGTACCGGCTTAAAATACTCATAAAAGTCACGAATGTGCAAACAACATTTAATATTTTTATTTCCGCGTTTCTTCCACGGCATTTCCTGCCGAACTGTGTTGTAGTTAACCCTCCATCTTCGCCATAAAAATGCAACAACAGTTTGCGCAAAAAGTATGAAGAATAGAAATGTTTTCACAACGTTGTATATCGTAAAATGACAGTTATATCTGACTCAGAGCTCAGGGGTTTTTATAGCTATCTATTTACTTGGCCACAAGAGGGTTTTGTTTGCGTTTCAATTACAAAATATTTTCTGTTTTATTTAGTTACACTTTCCGAGATAGTTCGATGAAATTTTAATATGATGGGACACCAGTTTGGAGGGGTTTAGAAGGTCTTCTAAGATTTAAAAAATGTATATAGTCTTATATACCTGTAATAGTTCAAGTACAGTCAAAGGCAGGTCAACCTACCCAAAGAGTTCAAGGTCATTGAATCGATTTTTAGGGTTCCGTAGCCAAATAGAAAAAAACGGAACCCTTATAGATTCGTCATGTCTGTCTGTCTGTCTGTTCGTCTGTCCGTCCGTCCGTATGTCAGAGCCACTTTTTTCCGAAACTATAAGAACTATACTGTTGAAACTTGGTAAGTAGATGCATTCAACCGCATTAAAAATTTTTTTTTCTAAACTGAATAGTTTGCGTGTGAGACGCTTCCAAAGTGGTAAAATGTGTCCCCCCCCCTGTAACTTCTAAAATAAGAGAATGATAAATCTAAAAAAAATATATAATGTACATTACCATAAAAACTACCAGCGAAAATTGGTTTGAACGAGATCAAGTAATTAGTTTTTTTTTAATACGTCATAAATCGTAAACCGCAATTTAACTTTCGTAATGTTATGGATTTCATTTTGCAATAAAAATACCATAACTATGACTCGATTGTCGTGATGGGTGAACTTTTACTTATAACGGTACCTACAGGTTTGTACGGAACCCTCGGTGCCCGAGTCCGACTCGCACTTGGCCGGTTTTAACTTTAAGTCCGCGTATAGAGATGATTACCAATTGAGAAACGTATGTAAACAAAACGTGACATTTTGTGGTAGGTTGACGAGCTGTTGTCTGTACATTAATGTTTCAACACCTCCTAAAGGCTTGCCGTTGGGCGGCAACAATAGTTCTACATATTATTGTACAAGTAAAGGGTTAAAGCAGTTTATTGCATTAACGTCGTATAATTAGTTAGATGCAGACTCCTAGAAAGACAATCGGCGAGATGTATTGATCCTCTGAGAACTAAAGACAGATGAAAACTCTTTTCCTTTATAGTTAAATATTGACATAGATACTGGACTCAACTTTCTCTTACAAGTTGCAACACTAGTCACGGCTCTGTACTTGTCTCGCCTGCACTATACCACAAAGTCGCAGGATATTATAGAGCACATTAGGGTCAAGACTCATCTTGAATTAAGATTTGCTCCTTTGGGGTCGAGACTGAGACAATACGAACTTCAAAGCTTTCGTTGTGTTAGTATCGACGAGCAAGCTGGACACCTTTCTGAAGGAGGAATTCTTGCCAAAGGGTGTAATGTGGTCTACTGTCGCTTGTGGAAGAATACCGGTTGACACTACAAGAACGAAGCCCAAAAATAGCCAAGTATATATATTTTTTAGATTATATTTGTGTTAGTCGGTAATGTATTTACTTTATGGGCCCTATAATTTATACCACCACCACCCTAGCGAATTTGATAAAATCATGATCATCATCATTTCAGCCAAGGACGTCCACTGCTGAACACAGGCCTCCCCCAATGACTTTCATCGGGGGGATTGCCAATACTCGCCACGCTTGGCAAGCGAGTGGGCGAATGCAGTTTTTTATAACATTTCGCACGCAGACGCTGCTGCCCATCTCGTGCAACAGGCATTAGTCGCCTCTAACGACACGCCTTCTGCTGGCGGTGGGGAAGTGTATTTTTTACGGCCGTCCCCACACGGCTTTGATAAAATGATTGATCGAAATTATATTTTTAATAATATATCAATATTTTTATTTATAGGGTAGAGGGCATTTTAACACACTTAAATTAGCTTCACTTGTAACTAACTAACAAAGTAATCAAGTCATGGAAGTAGTTTTTAACCTACTTCTTGCCGAAAGTCGATACGTCAGTTTCTTCTACCGAAACTGACGTATCAATTTGAAAATTTGTAAGTGTTTAACATTCGGATGATAATACAATAATTTGAAACAACCAAACGTAGGATACGCGGTATAGTATGGCGTCCCCAATTTAGGTCAGTTCTACAATAGGCTAGTTTCTTAGGTCAAAAAAGATTATTTTATTTAGTCCGTCAGTTAGATTATCAAAAAATATTGGACCCATATTTTGTCTTTTGTCAATCAAACAAAAAATGACGAAGATAAAGCGCATCAAAGTGAGCATGTGACATGTAAAAAGTGTCGCAAGGCGTGACGTTACGCGGAACTTTTACGGGCTATATCTTTATCATGTTTTCTTTAATTGAGAAAAGAAAAAATACGTGTCTAATATTTTCTGTTAATCCAGCTGACGAACTAATTAGATTTTATTAGGAAACTAGTGAATTTATTTAAAAATATAACTACTTACGTAAAACAAATTATCTACCGAATGAATTAATATTGTCCAACTGAATAACAATAAAAAAATATGACATAATTCTTTTAATTAAATAATAATATTTTAATATTTTTATGTTATTAGAATTGCAATTGTTATAAATAAACTTATTATTCTAACTAATTAATTAATAAAAATTATAACTACGCAGAAAAAAAAACACATCTTGATTCTATTTATTTGCCTATTTTGATACAAATAACCCAAGAAAAAAGCCATACACTTAATATGAATCAAACATAATTATGATATATACTTATCCCGTATTCCCGTATTCATGACATAATATGAATCAAAAACTAAATCACTGTGAAAATGTTTGCTAACCAAAATGTTTACGCTTCGGCATATTAAAAAGCGGCCCAAAACAACAATAACCCTTTTGGCTTACCAATTTACCAAGTCCGGTAAACGCAACCCGTTTTCCCTAACAGAATAGTTGGCTTTTAATACCTATCTACCGCGGAATTTTCCGTGCTACGAATTTTTCATGCGATTTTTGAGATTCAATCTTTTTAGGGGTTAAGAGTCGAAATAGAGGTCAGGTGGTAAATATTATATTACTTAAGATAATTTAATGTTGTACTAGCTTCTGCTTATGATTTCGACTTCAAATTAGGCCTTAAAGTCTAAACAACAGGCACAAAGTGGAGCACGCCTCATTAGTTTTGCACCGGCTCTATTCTGAGCCGAACATCTGTTTGAATTGTGATTCAGTGCTAATTGGGATGTGTGCACGACTGTACACTTTGAACTTATTGTTTGTGAAGGCATGAAATATCTCTGAAACTGTGACTTAGAGGTTGTAAAGAAATAAAAAAGCATTGGAAAGTGGTAATACACGCTTGCACCGTAAAGAATACACATCCCTACCGCCAACAGGAGGCGTGTAGTAAGAGGCAGTGTACCAACCCTACCCTTGCAAATCAAGTACAAAGATAAATTGTTATTTAAAAAAACAATACATCTTATTAGAAAAATAACAATTATATGACGAATTTACCAATGACCATACTTTCTCCGTTAATTGCATACAGCGAACCCTGACTTTGATAAAACAAAAAAATACAGCATTTGAAACAAAAGGATACTAGGTAGCTACACGATTAACTCTGAAGGCAAACCCACGTGCACACCATACGATTGAGCAAGAACACTCGAAGTCAGATGTGGTCAACCTTTGAATGTTTAAAACTTTACAATAATTTATTAATATTTAATTTTCATAATGTATTTAGTAAACGTAGGCCTTGAATGTGAGAGCATTCAGTTATTTATAATAAGTTGGATATCTTTACATCAATAAACGTTATTAAAGAATATTTACAGAATAGATAAAATGGAGGGAAAAGAGGAAAAATTAAACTTTCAGTCACTCATGCTTGTTTTGGTTATTAGTAGGAAAATTATTATGAATCTAGAAAGGTTAATAAGTGTTTGAAAATATGTTATGTTATTTTAAAGTAAGGCACGTAGATTATAGAAGGTTGAGCACCCCTGGAAATTAGGAGAGTTCGGGTGTCAGCTTTTAAAACATGGGACGCGGGGGATAGATGATGGTTAAATAGGTTTAGCAGCTTAGTCTCGAGACAGTTGACCGTGAGTTTCGAATTCGATTACACCCTGATGGGTGGGTGACGCGAGTGTACGACGGCAGAGGGCGTGAGTTCGTTTGATTCATTAGAATACCTGTTGAGAAGTTAATTAATTAATACCTGATGTCAAAGTTGTAAAAATTGTATTTAATAATACTTTTGAATATGAATAACCATAATTTTCATGGATTTTGTTGTTTACACCATTTCTTCCAACAGGATTTTAACAGTTTTTTTTATTTACTTACCATTAGGAAATGGAAAGAGGTATATTGTAAATGTAATAAATATATTAAACTTTAATCCTCAGTTATCTATATCTCAGTGAAGTAAGTAAATTATTTACTTGAGATTTATTCTATAAATTGTTAGTTTTAACATTTTCAATTTAAATGATTTTGTGCATTTTGAGTTACGAGTATAGTATTTGTTTGAAAGAACTCATTCCCAATTTCTGTTGATGTGATGCATGTTAATTTTATTTAATTTATATTAATTGTGTTTTACCTTTGAACATTTATTAACAGAAAATTAATGCCGTTTGTTTTATAGCTCACTTGAGTGTATTTTACGAATTGAAATTCATTGATTTGTTTTATTTGACGGTTTATCGGTACAGGTACGGTTTTGATTACTATTTTAGCGCTTATTATTTTGTGACGTTTTAATTTTGAAATCGTTTATTTTAAGATTTCTAGGTTCGTAAATATGTAGTTTAGCTGGAGGTACTGTTAATCCTATCCTAATCTCTGTCTTATCCCTCACTCTAAAGGTAGCTCCATTCATTTAGGTTTTTGGTGTAATTAGTAAGTAGGTAGTTAGCGAATGGGCTATTTTTAGGCTTCCATCCTTATTAAATCCTTTATACCATATTCCTATATCCACAGAACTGAGAGAAGAATTTAATATAAATTTTGTACTTTAAATTTTAAATATTTTAAAATAATTTTTGTCTCTTACTTCCGACTATCGTGGGAAGATTGCCAAGGGTAAAGTATTTCTGAACGTTTTAAATTCATGCAATGCGTGCTGATGTAGGGATGTCGGTGGCTTTTAGGTCAGATCTCCAACACTGGTCAGAAGTCATGGTTATCTTTGGATCAACTTGTATAATAAAAGGGTCATTAGTATATTCTCAAAGTATAACTGAAAGTGTTGATTCCAAGTGATGCGGGTTGTTGTGGTAATACCGATGACATCACATAGGTCGAAGTCTTCAGGATAGATCTATAAGAGTTGTCATGGGTGTTGTTGGATCAACTTTGTATCATTATGGATTTAACATTTTCAGTTAAGTAATTATCTTAGGGACCCCGTACCTTTGGTTGACTTTACATGAAGTCAGGTAGATTTTAAGTTTAAGTAGTTAGTATTTTATATTAAATATCTTTAGGCCTTCCCTTACTTGCGCATAATTTACGTTAAATGCGTTTTTCAGGTAGGTCCTATTCTTATGGAGGTCAGTTTCTTCTACCGAAACTGACGTATCAATTTGAAAATTTGTAAGTGTTTAACATTCGGATGATAATACAATAATTTGAAACAACCAAACGTAGGATACGCGGTATAGTATGGCGTCCCCAATTTAGGTCAGTTCTACAATAGGCTAGTTTCTTAGGTCAAAAAAGATTATTTTATTTAGTCCGTCAGTTAGATTATCAAAAAATATTGGACCCATATTTTGTCTTTTGTCAATCAAACAAAAAATGACGAAGATAAAGCGCATCAAAGTGAGCATGTGACATGTAAAAAGTGTCGCAAGGCGTGACGTTACGCGGAACTTTTACGGGCTATATCTTTATCATGTTTTCTTTAATTGAGAAAAGAAAAAATACGTGTCTAATATTTTCTGTTAATCCAGCTGACGAACTAATTAGATTTTATTAGGAAACTAGTGAATTTATTTAAAAATATAACTACTTACGTAAAACAAATTATCTACCGAATGAATTAATATTGTCCAACTGAATAACAATAAAAAAATATGACATAATTCTTTTAATTAAATAATAATATTTTAATATTTTTATGTTATTAGAATTGCAATTGTTATAAATAAACTTATTATTCTAACTAATTAATTAATAAAAATTATAACTACGCAGAAAAAAAAACACATCTTGATTCTATTTATTTGCCTATTTTGATACAAATAACCCAAGAAAAAAGCCATACACTTAATATGAATCAAACATAATTATGATATATACTTATCCCGTATTCCCGTATTCATGACATAATATGAATCAAAAACTAAATCACTGTGAAAATGTTTGCTAACCAAAATGTTTACGCTTCGGCATATTAAAAAGCGGCCCAAAACAACAATAACCCTTTTGGCTTACCAATTTACCAAGTCCGGTAAACGCAACCCGTTTTCCCTAACAGAATAGTTGGCTTTTAATACCTATCTACCGCGGAATTTTCCGTGCTACGAATTTTTCATGCGATTTTTGAGATTCAATCTTTTTAGGGGTTAAGAGTCGAAATAGAGGTCAGGTGGTAAATATGATATTACTTAAGATAATTTAATGTTGTACTAGCTTCTGCTTATGATTTCGACTTCAAATTAGGCCTTAAAGTCTAAACAACAGGCACAAAGTGGAGCACGCCTCATTAGTTTTGCACCGGCTCTATTCTGAGCCGAACATCTGTTTGAATTGTGATTCAGTGCTAATTGGGATGTGTGCACGACTGTACACTTTGAACTTATTGTTTGTGAAGGCATGAAATATCTCTGAAACTGTGACTTAGAGGTTGTAAAGAAATAAAAAAGCATTGGAAAGTGGTAATACACGCTTGCACCGTAAAGAATACACATCCCTACCGCCAACAGGAGGCGTGTAGTAAGAGGCAGTGTACCAACCCTACCCTTGCAAATCAAGTACAAAGATAAATTGTTATTTAAAAAAACAATACATCTTATTAGAAAAATAACAATTATATGACGAATTTACCAATGACCATACTTTCTCCGTTAATTGCATACAGCGAACCCTGACTTTGATAAAACAAAAAAATACAGCATTTGAAACAAAAGGATACTAGGTAGCTACACGATTAACTCTGAAGGCAAACCCACGTGCACACCATACGATTGAGCAAGAACACTCGAAGTCAGATGTGGTCAACCTTTGAATGTTTAAAACTTTACAATAATTTATTAATATTTAATTTTCATAATGTATTTAGTAAACGTAGGCCTTGAATGTGAGAGCATTCAGTTATTTATAATAAGTTGGATATCTTTACATCAATAAACGTTATTAAAGAATATTTACAGAATAGATAAAATGGAGGGAAAAGAGGAAAAATTAAACTTTCAGTCACTCATGCTTGTTTTGGTTATTAGTAGGAAAATTATTATGAATCTAGAAAGGTTAATAAGTGTTTGAAAATATGTTATGTTATTTTAAAGTAAGGCACGTAGATTATAGAAGGTTGAGCACCCCTGGAAATTAGGAGAGTTCGGGTGTCAGCTTTTAAAACATGGGACGCGGGGGATAGATGATGGTTAAATAGGTTTAGCAGCTTAGTCT
This sequence comes from Anania hortulata, assembly GCA_963576865.1. NCBI lineage: Eukaryota > Metazoa > Arthropoda > Insecta > Lepidoptera > Crambidae > Anania > Anania hortulata. The sequence goes on along the minus strand of OY756405.1, from coordinate 13,473,919 downwards.
CGAGACAGTTGACCGTGAGTTTCGAATTCGATTACACCCTGATGGGTGGGTGACGCGAGTGTACGACGGCAGAGGGCGTGAGTTCGTTTGATTCATTAGAATACCTGTTGAGAAGTTAATTAATTAATACCTGATGTCAAAGTTGTAAAAATTGTATTTAATAATACTTTTGAATATGAATAACCATAATTTTCATGGATTTTGTTGTTTACACCATTTCTTCCAACAGGATTTTAACAGTTTTTTTTATTTACTTACCATTAGGAAATGGAAAGAGGTATATTGTAAATGTAATAAATATATTAAACTTTAATCCTCAGTTATCTATATCTCAGTGAAGTAAGTAAATTATTTACTTGAGATTTATTCTATAAATTGTTAGTTTTAACATTTTCAATTTAAATGATTTTGTGCATTTTGAGTTACGAGTATAGTATTTGTTTGAAAGAACTCATTCCCAATTTCTGTTGATGTGATGCATGTTAATTTTATTTAATTTATATTAATTGTGTTTTACCTTTGAACATTTATTAACAGAAAATTAATGCCGTTTGTTTTATAGCTCACTTGAGTGTATTTTACGAATTGAAATTCATTGATTTGTTTTATTTGACGGTTTATCGGTACAGGTACGGTTTTGATTACTATTTTAGCGCTTATTATTTTGTGACGTTTTAATTTTGAAATCGTTTATTTTAAGATTTCTAGGTTCGTAAATATGTAGTTTAGCTGGAGGTACTGTTAGGTAGGGAAACCCTTAATCCTATCCTAATCTCTGTCTTATCCCTCACTCTAAAGGTAGCTCCATTCATTTAGGTTTTTGGTGTAATTAGTAAGTAGGTAGTTAGCGAATGGGCTATTTTTAGGCTTCCATCCTTATTAAATCCTTTATACCATATTCCTATATCCACAGAACTGAGAGAAGAATTTAATATAAATTTTGTACTTTAAATTTTAAATATTTTAAAATAATTTTTGTCTCTTACTTCCGACTATCGTGGGAAGATTGCCAAGGGTAAAGTATTTCTGAACGTTTTAAATTCATGCAATGCGTGCTGATGTAGGGATGTCGGTGGCTTTTAGGTCAGATCTCCAACACTGGTCAGAAGTCATGGTTATCTTTGGATCAACTTGTATAATAAAAGGGTCATTAGTATATTCTCAAAGTATAACTGAAAGTGTTGATTCCAAGTGATGCGGGTTGTTGTGGTAATACCGATGACATCACATAGGTCGAAGTCTTCAGGATAGATCTATAAGAGTTGTCATGGGTGTTGTTGGATCAACTTTGTATCATTATGGATTTAACATTTTCAGTTAAGTAATTATCTTAGGGACCCCGTACCTTTGGTTGACTTTACATGAAGTCAGGTAGATTTTAAGTTTAAGTAGTTAGTATTTTATATTAAATATCTTTAGGCTCAGTCTTTCCCTTACTTGCGCATAATTTACGTTAAATGCGTTTTTCAGGTAGGTCCTATTCTTATGGAGGTGACAGATTGCTTTTGGGATAACGTTTATCATATGGTCACCACTCCTGAATATGAGCGTTTGGTGTGGGGCTCTTCAGGGCCCTTCGGGGCTTCACTTTCCTCTTCCTTGAATGCGCATACACCCAGGAAACTCTAGAGAAACTTAATTATAGCATCCACGTACCTCTAAAAGAATTTGGTTCACTACTATAATCACAACGCACGGTCCTACCATTTGAACTAGACGATCACACAGCCAATTTAGATTTATAAAAGGGAACCAAATAGGTTAGTTAAGCATTTAATTAATTATTTATATTCAGATTATAATATTTAAGGGGTAAAGGGGGGATTGTTACAGCAGCTAATTCCTGTAGCACGAAACGGGCAGCAGCATCTGCGTGCGAAATGTTATAAAAAACTGCGCTCACCAACCCGCCTGACAAGCGTGGCGAGTATTAGCAATCCCCCTCCCCCCCCTCCGATGAAAGAAGAAGATTGGGGAAGGCCTGTGGTCAGCAGTGGACGTACATGGCTGAAATGATAATATTTTTTTAATAATAATTTTATTTATTTGTAACAATACCTCATACATTTAAAATTGATTCCCTGACTCCCGAGCTAGAAAAACTGTGTTTCAGGATCCAGTTCCTCCCCTTACAGTATGTCGGGTTACATTATGAAAATAATTTAACAAATTAGAAATCTAGTAATGTCTGTGTGTGTGTGTGATGATCGTAAATACTTATCAAAGATACAGCAAACAAAAGGCAAAATCATAATAATGTATTTTTGCAACTATGCAAAGGAAAAATCTCAGATCAAGCATAATAGATTCCAAGGCAAGGTTTGATCAGAAAATCTTGTCTAAACTCGAAGCTAGTCAGAGAACTGCATTCAAACTTTTTCTTAGATATACTCGAAGTAGTTCCATCTTTAAATCTGTCTTAACTGGCCTGTGTCACGTCTAGCATTTAAAAGTTTAACAACTTTAGAACTGGAGCACTACAGAGATAGTTTGAGTGTGTTTTAAGATGATCGGGAGTTGGAAAATCATAACATTCTGTTAGAAGTTTGTTTGGTGAACTATATTGACAAAGTTTGCTTATCACTTACTTATAAGTTATAATTAACGCTTTCTTCCTTGTAAGGCATTAAAAACTTAAGTTACTAAGCTTATTAGCACTTGTTACTTTCAAAATACTGTGTGTTTATTGTTTTTGATGTAGAACATCTTCATTTTGAAGTTAAATAATTACATTTAACTGACTATGTTATGTATATTGACTCTTATTTATCATCATCATCATCATCATTTTAGCCACAAGATGTCCAGTACTGAACAAAGGCCTTCCCCAATTACTTATCATCAAGCCTGCCAAGCGTGGCGAGTATTGGCAATCTCCCCCGATGATTTTTATTTATGGGTAAAGAAAAAGTAAATATATTGTCGCATTTTTGGGATTGAAAAGAACTGTCTAATAACTATTTATTTTTCAGGAAACCCACATAAACGTAATAGCAGATTTTAAAGGTCATACTACTGTTTAATAATTGCAGGTACAAATGAATGTGACAGTGTACAATACAATACATATTAGCAATAACCTCGAAGGTAGTCCAGTCAACATTTATGTACCAGAACTGGTACATAAACGTCCCACAAATGATATCATTAATTAAAAGACGCCCTGGATTCTTCCACCTGTTTCCTACCGAATTATTCGCTAATGAAGACAGGAAATTTAATTACGCCCAGCTTTGAGCATTACGCCTAGAATGCTGCGAAGATGACCTACATTCCAAGTATCGATTTTACATGAAATTATTTTCTAGCTTAAGTTATTTTAAGTAATTCGAGAATTTCAGAAATGGTTTCATCTAATATTTATCACGGTAAAGTTTTTTTTATTACTTTTTATTTGATAAACACTAAAATAATTCTGTTTAGCCGAACGGTGCATCGACATTGCAGTTTGTTTTTGGGGCAGTATTTGGCAGTGTGGAAACAACCTTCGCGTGCCACAAAAAACATCACCTTTGTTTTTCCGGTCTGCCATGGGTAAGCGGAACGCGAAGGGTTAAGAAAAATAAAGCAACTTTCAAAGATGGGGCAGAAAGGTTCTAGAATAGAAACCACGTATTGGCAAGCGCGGCGTACGACGTCCACCGACAAGGCGGACAGACGACCTGGTAAAGGTCCGCTGGATGCAGGCAGCTTCCAACCGGCCAATCGAGAAGTCATTGAGAGATGTCTATGTTCAGCAGTGGACATCTTTTGGCTAAAATGATGATGATGATGCTAAGCAAATTAAATAGACTTTCTTTGTTTTGGATGTTGTCCAGTGACACTTGGAAATGATAAACAACATAAATTAACTGTAGTGTGGATGCTCCGTAATGGTTTACTGCTATTACACATGACATTACCACCTTTTCAAAATAATGTAATTAGGCTAATTTTGTCAGTGATAATTTTTTTTCAGTTGACTTTATTTCATGCTTTTTAATATTGGACTATTACCTAATTTTCATACAAGAAAATTTAGTCTTTTATTTCTGCTAAAACACTTCTATTTCAACTATATTAGTATGATTTAGTTTGAAATCGGTTAAGACTTTTTGTAGTTAGTTTATTAGCTGTTGTAAAATGAGCAAAAATAGTTGCCTCAATTGTTTTGAGATGCTTAAAGGCAAAATGGCGACTTTGTGCCAAATCAACTGTTTTATTTAAGTAATTACAGCAAAACTAAAGTGATTTTCTTAAATAACCAGTAGATGATGCAACAGTTATTCCAATCCACAGATTTTCCAGAATTTTCTGGTTCAATCTCCGTGAGTTCACCTCAGACAACGCCAGGTGGAACTTTTAGTGCTGTATTAATGAAATTCCTTGGAGTCTCTTAGGGGCGTGCATTTCTTGTGGAGCATTTACACGGTGTGACTGTTAATATTAGAAATAAATAAAATATATTTATTATAAGGACATCACATACATACACCAGCAAATAATAGAAACCATAATACCACATAAAAAACAAAATTTAAACAACCACACACAACAATTTAAAGACAAAAAATACAGAAAGTAACAATGAAGTAACAAAGTATATATTATTATCAATGTGTGCCATAACATGTCCATTCCAGGACCAATTTCTGTAATGTAAGGATTAAAAATGGTTTTAGTTTGTAAAGTGACTGCAAATATAACAAACAATATTTTTGTTTTGACCATATTTAGTCGAATTATGTTTTTTTTATTATTTTTACATCACATTATAACTATATATATATTACTGTTTTGATAGTAATGTTACTGTAATTTAGTTAAACATAATTATAAAAATGTATTTGCATGCTAGTCTTAGATGGCTGAAAAAGCTGAACTTCCTGTAAAAAGTAACACCAAAATCTACCCCTTTTCAAAGGCAAATAAATATTTATTTAATTTTATTCATTTCATTTCATTTAAGACATCGCTCACGGAAACGAAATCTCGGAAAGTTCGGGGTCAAACTATTGTCAAAGTTTTCCGAGTTGAGCGATGTATATTTGTACTTTGTTCGAGCGCGCAATATATGGTACTCCACTTCTGATACCCGTAACTTATATTTATTCTGTATCTTGACTTACTGTGACATTAGGCCTTCACTTCGAGAATCATTGCAAATGAAATTGTCCCAATTATTCTTAAATACTACGTGCTGCGTTGTAGTAAAGTCGTTGGGTGTAAATGCCCCCTAGAAAGGGTTACTGCGGTAATAAACTTTAATATTCATAAGTAAACCGATGAATTATGTTTTATTGCTTCACCGAGGCGTTTTGTGAGAAATATTGCGCCTTATTAGAATTTGTCTGAGACCTAGTTGAGAACTTAAGACTAAAAGTATAGCCATGGCCATGGGGGCTTATTATATCACTCAGACTATGAATACGCAGTAAAAATGTGTATTTTACCGTATAATAAATAATAATGCTTAACAATTTGGTAAAAAATAAAAAGCTACATTTTCAGTTCGATTCAATCAAATAATTATTCCAAAACCATAATATAAAATGATGTGAGACCAGTGCTTTTGACCCTTATAGGCACGCATCTTGGGAGCATGGATAATTTTAAACTCCATTTAATTATTATTTTTATTTTTCAAAGAAAAACATACAGCTTAAATGAATCTTCTTCTTGAATAAAACCGACCAAGTGCGAGTCTTTTACCGAGTTCAGTAAAAACATATTTTTGTGATGTAACTATAACGGTTTTCTGTCATTTTTCTTTACTTGCACTTTAGGACTGCTTCTTGCAAAATTTCATGATTCTAGGTCAACAGAAGCTACCAGGCTCCAAGCTCCATAGGTTTTGGTTCCCTTGCATATGTCACTTATGAGCTATGCACACGGAGCAACTTTAGTTGACGCAACTATCACCTTTTAAGATGTTCCAGTTGCGGTAACTAAAACCAGCAATCAAGACGTAGTTTAGCTAAAACTATAAATCAACTTTCGAAATCTGTGACTCGATGAGAGGGCGTTAGATGCTGATGATACACGATGCTGATTGCGGAAATTACCAACTCGACATAACTGGTACAAAGTCAATTGCTAGTTTGGGCTATTTAAAACACCAATTGCAGTTGCTGAAACTTGCAACTAGTGTTGCTACGTGGCGCAGGTGCTTGGGATTATATGAGATAAAAAGTTCTTCCGTGTGCATACCGCCTTAGACGTCAAGCGATAAGCGAGGCATCCGGAATTGCCGCCGTACTCTTAAGCCTTGGCCACACAGACGAGGCGCGACGGCGACGGGATGCAAGCGCGACGCCAGTGTTTGTAATGTACTGATGTCTATAGAAGACGACACATAGTAATGTCGTGCTCGGCGCGCCGGGATCCGTCGTCTTAGATTGCATTAGCTTAAATTTTACTCATTCAAGTGGCCGTTAACCTCAGCATTTGTTGATACACAAACATATTTTCATTTACCTATTTCTGGACACCACAATATATTGTTACATGAAATAAACCAATCCCTGTAAGGTACATTACCTCACGTTGTATAAAGTTAAGCTGGACACTGGCAAGGTAATTCGTTTACAACGTCCCACCATAACCCAGTTATCGGCAACTGTCCATGCGCCACCCCTAACCTCGTTACTAGACAACCACGTTGCGACCACAGCTTTGGTCAGTTCATAATAGGGTTGACTCCATTTCATGTTAAAAGTGTTTAAAAAGGGAGTACTTTAATTTTTGGCTCTTTGTTTTTGGTAAGTCTTAGAAATATTAATAAAGAAATGCAACCTATTTTTTAATCCATAATATAAAAATGAATCTCTATTTCCCTTGGTCATCGCATCACGCATGAACGGATGGAACAATTTTGGTATTTCTTTTTTTGTTGTGTTACCTATTGCCAGGAGAAGGTTCTTTTAAAAGAAAAATTAAGAAAGTTGCAGTTATTTTTAGGAAAAACCACGCGAACTTAGTCGCGGGCAACAGCTAGTTTTTTATATGAGTAAAACAAAAAATTACAACAACAAATATATATAAAAGAATGATGACAGTTAAAATTTTATCTTACTAATATTGTCAATGTAGAGTTTATTTATTAAAATTGTTTTGTAAATGCTTTCCATATCCTGAAAAAAATTGCGAACATATCTCTTTCTAAGGAAAAAAAAAATTTGTTGGCCTACTAGTGAGTTTTACCGGTAAAACGTCCACCCACAAAATAGACAGACGACACGGTAGAGGTTCCATGAAGACGCAGGAAGCAAGCCATTTTCTTCGGCCAATCATAGTCATTGTTCAGCACTGGACGTCTTATGAATAAAATGAGTTTTAAGTTAGTTTTTTAAAAAACAAAGTCGGGTTAGTTGCACCACTTATAAGTTAAGAACGGCTAGACCGATTTTAGAATCATTGATTTGTTGAATTTGTCTCCGCCCTAAATAGCAGAATAACTATTGAAACATCGGGAAAATAACAAAAAAAGCTAGTAATATATACAGAGTGTAACGAAAAGGTGAAATAAAACTTTAAGGGGTTATTCTACGGCTAAATTACATCAACTTTTTCTATATGACCAACATCGAATTCGCAAAAAAAAAAACCATTTTCCACAAAAACGCGACCAGCTGGCATCAGTTTGTATGAAAACGTCAATTTTTTTTTTGAGATTTCGATATTGGTCCCATAGAAAAAGTTGATGTAATTTAGTCGTAGAATAACCCCTTAAAGTATTATTTCACCTTTTCGTTACACCCTGTATAAGAATGCGATACACAATATCGCTGATCATGGTCTACAAGCAATTCTGTATAACGAGGTACCAGACAATAGCTTTGGGCACAGGCGTCCTCAAGCACACCCAGACTTAGAAAAAAGTCAATTTAGGAAACTGCGTTTTCTAAATAGGCTCAAACCGCAAATCAAACCATTCCTTTGCTTACAAGGTGGATTACCGCGCCACCAGTCCGATCGTCACTCATCATTAAATAAATAAGTAAATCGTTTATTAAAATACAAGAAAAGCAGATACATTCTTAACAGTACAACTTAAAACTATACAGTGCAAGGAGTTACCTTTGCCTGAACTAGGTAGAACCTGTGCTTCAGGCGAGAGTGAACTTAAATGAACTTCTAGGTGACATAAATTAACAGTAATTAATTATTAAAAATAGGGAAAATATACAATTTAAAGTTTTCGATACTATCAATCTATTTTACTTACATATTAAAAGTAATTGTTCAGTTTTATCGTAGGAATATAGTAAATACTTAACTATTTCTAATTTACAGTTATAATAATTTAGCTCATAAAAATTAAGTATTTTATTTAGTCTATTATACAGAAATGGTCCTAGAAATGTAAAAAACCTATTTGTAAAAGTGTATTTTGAGGTTGATTGTGTGATGCAAACTATATCTCTACGTCATTTATTAGTAATGTCAGCATTATAAGGAAGTAGTACATGTTGTTTTAGTAATACGTGCATTATAAACAATTGTCGGACAGTCAGCACATTACACGACTTATATAATAGGTTAGTTGGATGGAAAAAAGGTAGGGAGTTGGCTACTTTTAGGATTGCTCTCTGAGCTCGTTCAAGTGGGATCAACACTAGGTATTGTACAGATAACAGCACGTCAACCTACCACTAAACGTCAATTTTTCTGAATTGATATTGATTTCTATATCTCGGACTTAAAGTTGAAAGTCGGTTTAATGACCTTTAACATTTTGGGTAAGTTGACCTGCCGTTGATTGTACATAAAACCGCATTGCCATTTATCCAATTGGTGGAGAAAGTGAACCAGTACCTCAAGACATTTGTAATTCTGACTGTGTTCCTGTACATCAAGAGATAAGGCTTGTGTGAATACTTGAGCACCCCTATTCCAGTAATTAGGAAGGGTGAACTTGTAACACTATAGCTCGTTAGCAGTTTAAGTAGTAACCGCATTTTTAATAGCTAGGATTTGCACCTGTGTGTCGTCATTGTTAGTTTCAAAAGTGTGCCAATTCAGTCGCAATCTATTAGTAACCCCACGCTTATAACTTCAAAATCTTCTATAGTTAAACATTTCTAGAATATGACAGATTTTCTAACAATTATCAGTATGAATTAAAATCATTTAACTGGGAGAGGCCTTTATTCAGCAGAGGACTGCCGTGTGCTCATGACCCGATAAACCAACCCCACGCAAAGGATCCAAAATAAATTTAAAGAACACAGCATCAACCATCGCCTATTCTCCAGACACTTTAAGCAACGCTCACATAGATCTTGGAACGCTTGGTCACAAACTACTTTCAGAGAGTTCCAAGATTTCGTGTTCGTGAGCGATGTCTGTGTGTGCCTTGCTTGAGCGCACATTGTATGAAGCTTAACTTCTGATACTCATAACTATTATTTATAATGTGCTTTGGTCCTTCGACAAATATATTGGACGAAAATAAAATTGTAATTTACTCAACCATGTTTTTTCGAAGTTCTGTCTTGTAGATTTTGTCTGGAAAAATATGGAGCCCAATATATTTTTCCAGACAAAAGACAGAACTTCGAAAAAACATGATTGACCTAATTCGTTACTTACAAATCAGCCTAATTACATTACTTAGCTATTATTAATTATTATACGTAAAAATTTGAATGCTTATAAACACGGATATTCACAACGGGTGTTGTTTCAATGTAAACTCTCTGGCAATAGCAGAAAATTATGCACAAAGAAAGCGTCAGTGCCAGCACTCTTAACCTAAGTGGGGGGGTATGGGGTAGGTTGAAAAAAAGCAGCAACGCGAGTACCCGGTAAATTTGTACCTATTAAAATATATTTCAAAGCTTTATCTCCTGTACTTTTAGCTTTTAAGACTCGAGGGTGTGAGCTTTCATTGCAACCTTTAGTTTATTTAGAGTTAAACATTAAGCTTTGAGAATTACAGTTTTATTTTGGTTTTTAGTGAAAATGGGGATGTTTTAATATACATTTTCAGATGAAAATATTTTTTCATCAAAATACTGGTTTACTAGTAATTAATGTTTTTTCTTTTGAATGGGCAAGTAAATAAATAGTTAATAAATCATTACCTTCTTCCGCTTGATATGTGACGTAGAACTTGACTTGATTATTATTGCACTTTACTTTTGTACAAGTTAACTAACAATTATATTATCTGATCATATTTATTTAAACAAATTAATTTAAATGTTTCATATAAGCTTGCTCAGACGTCTAGATATCTACCTTACAAAGGCAAGGCTCGAGGACGAAGTTAGGGCATTTCTCATCAATTAATAGAACTCAGTCTCAGTTTAGTAAATTTTTGCGATTTTCTTGGCTTGATATTGACGTCTTATTTATTCACAACGAAAATATAACCTTTTGCATAAACATTATGTCTTCATTAATCTTAAGAAACAAAATAGCTGTAATTATCATTCCGTATATTTTTAAAATGCATGCCGTGGTAGCCTTTAATTCGGGAAACACTGTAAAATGGTATACATTGTATTTTGTATTGTCTAAGTGTATGCTTTGTTGGCTGTCTTTAATTACATACATAAAAGAAAAACATAAGAAAGAACTTCAACCATTTTCAACTTATTACTATATCATTATGAGCCATTATTGTAATCAAAACAACAACAAATCTGCACTTGAGACTACTTTGTTACGAATAACGATATAATACAAACAGAATCAGATGGCAAAATAAATAGACAAGAAAAGAAATCTCAATAGCCTTTTAAAAAGTCTTTTATTATCTCTGTAAATATTTATTGACTCTGTTAGGCGCTATGCACACGGAGCAACATTTAGTTTTCTTTTGTGGCGATCGGCAACTCGCAAATAGCATTTTTTTCATTTTTAATATAATTTTGAGCAACTGCGTAGACGTAGCTACCGTAGTTGCGAGTTTTGGCAATGGCAACTGTTTTCTGTTGCTGCTATTAGTGATTTAAATTGCCCGAACTAGCAACTAGAGGCTCAGGTCTAGCAAGGGACTGCAATAGGCTGTCATGATGATGATGATTATGATTATTAGGTATAGGCAGACGAAGTCGCTGGCAGAAGCTAGTATTAATAAAACTGCTATAAACTAGAGCTACGACTGTTTAAATAAAACTGGACAAGTGTGATTAGGACATCGTATTAAGGGTGTCGTGCCACTATAAAGAGAAATAGAAGAAAAACAGAGAACACTTTTTCTCTTCAGTTTAAGATCCAAGCAAACTAGAATTACATTTAGATGATTTACTTTAGATTTTTACCATAATCTTAAGTTAAAAGCAAAAATAATATTTTTTTAATAGTCAAGTACCTAAATGTATACTTGATTTAAATAAATAAAGTGTTTCTTACCACAACACGTATCCAAAATTTCCGTCAACCTTTTTATTTAGTTCAGAACGTTTACAACTACACAGAGCCTGACTGAATACATAAACCGAAACGTTGAAAACGTTTCAGGCTCCAAAAATAGCAACAGTTTATTTTTAGCTACATTTCCTCTTGGATGGGCATTTTAAATTTAGCACGAGACTGTGTTGCAGTCTATACTAATAAAAACAGGTTAAGTTTGTACGTCTGTTTGGGTGTAAAATGTACACTCCGTCAGATTTAACCAAGGATCGAAACCGGTTAATATTTATTTCAGAATGTTTAGGACCCATTTCTAATATTGGATAATAGTTGTAAAGATTTGACCATAAAATAAATTTGCCATAGCTTTTAAGTACGTAGTTGGAGTATATGTTAATTAATTTAGCGAAAACCTTTATTATTCCGGTTAAGGTTTCATAGTAAAATAACCGGTTTCCGATCCTTGGATTAAACACCTAGTACTTACCAGCAAAACAAAAATATATTAAGGCAAAATCATGATCATAACCATTCAAAACATTTTACGCGGTCTCAAGCCTAAAGGCATAAGCTAAATAACTTATGCCTTTAGGCAAAAATAATAAAAATATTGTTAGTAAACCTTCCGGATGGACATAGGCTATTTTCTATTTCGAAATTCATATTTTTCGAGCGATGTATCCAAACTTAACGAAATTTGTTTGGGTTTGATAGTGAGATATTTTTAATTCAGTTCTCTTTAGTCGAGACTTTAGTTATTCTGAAATTTAACTAACCAAAGTAATAACCAATCCAACCAAACTATCTTTGTTAAACAGGGTGGCCAGAAAAGTGACGTCCAAAACGTGACGTTTTTTTTGGTGCCTCGTGTTGAGAGGCATCTGAATCACCCCTTTGTATGTTCTACGATTTTTCGTATTTTTCGTAGTTCTATATATTCAGTATTGTCCACAAAAGGGGAGACAAAATAATCTTAGTTACAAACAACGTATTTTTGATTCATGATTTAGAACGTGTGATGGTTACAGTTCACAAAAAAATATTACCCGCTCCCACCTTTTCCTCTGTGTAACATTTAAATGCGTATGTGCCCTGCTTCCGACCAAAGCTGGTTCCGTACACACACATACATTACACAAAGCATCCTTTCTGCCAAGGGCTGACACCGTCTAATGTTCTATTCTACTAGCTGAAATAAAACTGGGACGTGGTAGAGCTTAATTAAAGCCTATTAAATTGGTTATTAGATGCCCAAAAGGAGTGTAATGTTTTAAGGGCTTTTGTATGCATGTGTGTGAGTTTCTTTATTTCACCATAACGACTAAAGGCCTTAACCGATTTTGATGGATGGGGTATCGTTCGAATCCTTACGTTTTCCCGGGTGATATAGGGTATGTGGTGTCATAATTGAAACAATATGGCGAATTAAATAGACAATAATGTGCAGTCTGCAGAAAAAAATCTTTCAAACTTATCAGTCGTGTTTTTTGTTTTAATAAAAATAAAAATTGTTCTATGTGCGCATAGAACAATTTTTATTTTTGCGCATTTGTTTTTTTCATGCTTTATCCCAGAGCATGCTCTGAAGAATATATTACCCGGCATTCGTAATCAATTGCTTGTGCCGTCTTATATAGACCTTGGTTGAACAGTCGGTAAACTCTTTGAGAACTCGATACGATTGCACACTGGACAGTGAACCACACCAATTCATTATCATGTTATACAATGAACGAATGATTGCAGCATTAACATTTATTATTTCATTTCATGTAGTTTTAGTTATGGTATATTTTAATAGTCAGCCGTCTTGTGTGCCGTATATAGTTAAAGACAGAATCGTAGGTACTGGCATCGCGGATTAGCCATTAAAAATGAAGAAGAATTGTAGGCACAGATAAGACGATTGTTTATATTTTTTATGGTTGACAACCCTAGTCCTACCCTTTTAGCCTCCTCAGTTTCATGCGTTTAACTTTTAAAAACATCGGATTGCGTTTCAATTTATTTCCTCGCGCTTGTTTTTAATCCTTTATCGAAAGGGAATCTTTTTATTGCTATATGTCCATGTTTGTTTACTGAATGTAGATCCGAAAGGTAAAGTATGAAAAGATTATGATTAAAAGGCAAAATATATTTGAAAGATATTTTTGACTTCTTTTTGCTTCGTATATAAACTAGCTGTTTTCTGTGCAACTTTCTTGATTTTTTCTATCAAAAGAACCTTGTCCTGACAATAATTACCACAATAAAAAAAGAATCATCGAAATTGTTCCATTCGTTCACGTGTGATGCGATGACCAAGGGAAATAGAAATTCATTTTTATATATAAGTATTAATTAGCCTCTATTACCTACTAAAAGGAATGCATCAAAATACAAATTACCTTGTTTAAGTAAAATAGACTCATCAAACTTACATCAGTACCTATACCTATGTAGCGACATCTATCTCGCAACTTACGAACTAAGCTGACGTATCCTACATCGCGATATTAAAGTTATCCAAGCGATTGAACAATAAATACGAGAACCCGAAGACAACCGTCGGGCAGTAGCCCACCAGACACAACACCCGTCTGGTCGGAGGATCCTCCCTTTTCAATGGTGGATGAGGAACTCAACACCCTATTCCTCTGACCCCCCAAACTGGTGACCCCGAGCATGAACGTCAGCGCAGCCTTCGCAGAGCTACATCATCGTGACGTCATCATCACTTCCTCAAGCTTTCGAGCAGCGAGTCAATACAGCCAGCCAGCATCCACGGCTACTACTGTTATCCTGACCACCAGCATGCAGCGGATGCGCATTCCTGGTCACATCACCGACGCCTTCTCAGTGACCTTGGCACAGTACACTGCACTTCGGCCGGTCAGCAAGCAAAGACGCACTTCTCTCCTGGTCGACGCAGCAGCCAGCCACTACTCAGCATGCACCACTCCGACTCACTGGAGCATTAGCAGCATTACCCCGTCTCACTGAGGCATCACCGCAGACTGTTCCGACTCACCGTGAACTATGCGGCATCTAGTCGCTCCCCCAAACTTCAAATTCAGGCTTTCAGATTGAAATATTGCGACTGATGTTAAGCTATGGGAGTTGGGCCTCTAAGGTACAGACATGCTTTTAATTATAGTTTCAGTAACAAAGGTAAGGTAATAATAATAAGAGGGCTTTAACATTAACCATATCATACGATCATTAAAAAGGCAAAGTTATATTTTTGGGACGTGTAAGTATTTAGTTATACTGATTATTAATTTTTAGAGCGCCGTGTGGGGACGGCCGTAAAGAATAGATGGTCGACTGGTAGATAATGCCACATGGCATTAAGTCCACCTTTTGTACGATTTTATTTTGTGCAATAAAGTTTAAATAAATAAATAAATACACTTCCCTACCGCCAACAGGAGGCGAGTATTGGCAATCCCAATTCAAAATGGTTCATAACTAACATTTGCTTTTTTTTTTTACCAGCCAGACGGTGTAGTGGTTCGCGCTCCGAAATACAAATCCAGGCGTTGCGGGTTCGACTCCCGCAAGGGGCAAATGTTCGTGTGATAAGCACTATAATTTGTACCTAAATAATGGATGTTTATAAAATTATGCAAGTATTTTTATCTATTAACTAGCTGTTGCCCGCGACTTCGTCTGCGTGGTCTTTAGGGGTATGAAAAATAGATGTTGGCCGATTCTCAGACCTACTCAATATGCTCACAAAATTTCATGAGAATCGGTCAAGCCGTTTCGGAGGAGTACGGTAACGAACAATGTGACACGAGAATTTTATATATAAGACTAGTCTAGTACAATCTTTGCTTAGTTTGGGACTAGATAATGATTGGTGTGATTGTGAAAATAATTTATTATTAACATTAAGTATTAGCTTTTACTTCAAAATTTGTCTGCCTATCGAATAAAGCATTATTTCTAAAGATTTCCTGTAATTCGCCAAAGTATGAATTCATGTTGATGAACGTAAGTAATGCCGGTAATTAATTCTGCCAATAAGAGGATGCCGCTATGTCGGAGTCGGCTGAGGCGCGTGAGGCGCATCTGAAATGAATCGGGTTATCTAAGGGTGTATACATATTGTATAATACTATCGATAGTCGCTGATATTGTTATTTTTTTAACCCTATGAAAAAAAAAAGATATGTTTTGGCGACTATTAGGACATAATAATGTTGTAAGGATTCTATAAAAGTATGTTCAAATTATCATCGCAATCAAAGT
Source organism: Anania hortulata (assembly GCA_963576865.1). NCBI lineage: Eukaryota > Metazoa > Arthropoda > Insecta > Lepidoptera > Crambidae > Anania > Anania hortulata. The sequence continues at coordinate 13,458,340 of OY756405.1, read as the reverse complement.
TGAATTTGATAAAATCAGATTTATTAAAATGCGATATATTAAAATTTTAGGAATTGTTGCTTAATGAATAAAAATATCTGCAAATACTGTAACTTAATAATCAGAAATGAAATTTCTGATTGCGATAAAGTAACATATTCCTATTTTAGAGCCGTTATTGGACTTTAATAATAAGTTTTCTTCAGATTTGTCTAAACCGTGCGATATTCAAGGTTAGGTTATGTTTCATAAAACCAAAATGGCGCCAAAAAGTGCAAAATAATAACAGACAAACAATCTGTACGTCATCTTGTTTTTATTTTAGTTCGCTTCCATTCAGTCGGTTTTTTTATTCATATCCATAACAAAAATATTTCTGTTAATTTAATTTTGCAAAGTTCGTGTTTTGAAATGAACCGAGCCAGGAATGAAACCCGAGACCTTACAATCAAGGCCAAATACTGCTACGCCACTTGGTTCATCATGCCAGTCAATCTTTATTACTTATTAGTAAACCTTTTTTTACTATCCAAATATTTTACTCTAAGTACAGTATAGTATCTACACAGTAGTAGTTTCTATAGTCTGCAATTACGCCACTGTGTTATTAGTGTGTAAGAAACTTTACATTGACCGTTTCTGCTAGGCACGTCTGTGATATGCAGTAACGTGCACCAGAATGCATACAAATCGATATTAATGGTTGAAGTATCCGTTTAAAGGTCAACTTTTCCTATACTTTGTGGGTAACCTACCCACTACATTATTAGCAGGTATTTAAGCGTTTACTGTGGTTAGTATGCGATAGATGTTATGAAACAAAGTTTGATATCTTGTAATTTAAAAACAAATTGTTAATCTTGAATTCAGCAATATAAAAACTACAAAAAGATGAAACCAATAAAAGCATGACTCGGCATGATATAGGGTTGTTTTGATTTTTGTTTGCTGTGTCTAACGAATCGTGGCATCAATGTTGGCTGACTGCAAAAAATATGAAGCAAAACAATAACTCGGACTTTTCTATTGGTAAAACATAAAATATTTTTGATTTGGACAATCTTTTTTCTTTCAATTTACTTACATAAATAAGTTAAAAGATAAATAAATTTATTTATTAGATTAGCGCTTAGCCGGCTATATTTATTTGATTCATAAAAAAAATTTACCGTCTCCTAAACAATATCACCATTATTTCTATCTTTATCAAACCATGAACTAACGCAATTATTTTTTAAATAAAATATTTAACTAATTCTTCGTTATCAACGATTAAGTTATTTTTTTATGTGGATCAAATCAGTTTACTTTTTCTTTAAAAAATATAATTTAATTGTGTTCGTAGCCACTCTTAGCTACGAGTCTTTACTCCGAGACAAGTTTTTCGTCACACTACAGCTCCTGCCATCTCTTAGTGTTTTTATAAAACAAGTTACGTGAAAAATCCCCTAGATGTCGCTTCAAATATATTTCTTAATTTCGCTGTCCAAAAATGCAAATCCTCTATTAGAACATGTCCAGAAAATCACAAAAATAAAAGCAAAGTAATGTTCTAACTAAATATTTAAAAAAAAGCTTTGTTTTAAAAGAAAAATTACGAAGTGTATATTTTGCCTACATTTTCAACCAATAGTGTCAGTATGCGCTAGCCTCTTGGCGCGGATGGTGTGATAGGGTGTTTCTTTGACCTAAATAATAAAAATAAACATCTCGTATACATTTATAAGGCTTCTGTGTCGCGCAGTTATAAGTTTGTCGGGTTTTTCGAACGCAAAGTTACGGGGTAAGTTTTTTGAGGTTGTTGTATTCGATGTTTGTATTTTATAAGGATTTTGACGTATTAAGTAGGTAATATTAGAGATTAAAATTATTATTCTAATAATAGAATAATAATAATATTACTTATTTAAAAAAAATGATTTTACATATTTAATGTTAGTTTTAGTGCTTCTCTGGTATTTTAAAAAATATTACACAGCATCACAATTTAAAAAAAAACTGTTATTTAATGTTGTTATTTCTTATTTTTGTAAAAAAGTTGATGCAATAATTTTTATGATCCGTATTTGTCTATTTTCATTATTTTTATGATAAATAAAATTATCATAACATTCCGGTAACGTACAGTGCCACCTAGCGGTGAAAGCAAATCGCTTGCCTCAGACAGGTTCATGTAATGTAACGTCATGAGCTTTATGCAACAAACACTGGCGTAATATTGTAATTTCTCAGTAGATGTCGCCACTTTTATTAAAAAATGTTTTAGATAACTGATTAGTGTCAATCGCTTGATTGATTAACAATTTTAAAACTGACGGCTACTTCTGAACATGATGCATGTTTACCAAAGATTAGTAGATATTATAATATGTATAGATGTAGGTTAGTGTGTGTGTGAGCTGCTGTTTTTACGAGAATACCGTTTTTGTTATTAATGTTACGAAGAGCGGATCGACACTGCATTGCGACTATTGTTAAATTACGGAAATTGGATCGCAGGTCACAGTTTGTTACGAAAGACTAGATTGCAAATAAATACAAAACAACCCAGTTTGGGATAATTTTGTTAATATTTATCATTTCTGCTGTTCTAACTTTTTTACTTTTTTCTTGTTTTGCAATTGAAGACAATTACTTACAAAAGCCCTCTCCAGCCAGTAAAGACTGTAAATCGTGACAGTTGGCCTCTTAAAAAAAGACATTAAAGCCGGAACGTAAACAAACACTTATCTCACTCACTTTGTTCTCGGTTTCATACTTCAGTAATAAACGAATTGTTTGCTTATCCATTTGAATATATCCGACTCCAGTACAAGATCAGATCAGTAGGTTGTGTAAGAGAAAAAATGTAGCTAAAATTAAAGTTAAAAGATGAAAGAATACTTCTTGTTGATAATTTACAGAAATATATTCATATCATATCAATTATCATTTGCCAAAGTTTCAAAGCATATACAGGGTGCTAGGTTAATGGTATATCAAGCCGAAATAAGCCTATGTTAACATATGCATATAAATGCTAAGGTGACGTCAGATGTGTTAAATCATTTTTTTTTCATACAAAACTTAATTCTCAGAATCCGATTTGAATGTTTTTAAAAAAAATGATAGTATCCAATTTTTGACTTTACCATAGTATTTTTATGCATATGTTAACATGAGCTAGTTTTGGCTTAATATACCATTTACCTTACACCCTGTATGAATGACTAAAATAGTTATGATTGACTAATTTTTAAAGTGTATGTTATGGTTTCAAAAAATGAGTTACAGAAAAGGGTTGCCTACCTTATAGCTTTATATTGCAATGGTTCCAATTAATATTATGTTTTCGAACAAAGTAGTGGGCATAGTCCAAATATTTTACAAGTTATAGTAGCACTGGACCGGCCACATCTGTTGCAGAACCGATAAAAGTTGGAGTAAACAGGTTCTTGAGTGGAGACCACGTTTCTACAAACGTAGTGAAGAACGCTTCTCAGCTCAAAGGACCGATCACCTTAGACTTTAGGAAGATGGCTGACGGTGGCTGAATGAAAAAAGCATAAGGTCGTGTTCGTTGGCATTCTTTGGGGTAGAAGAATGCAATAGGCTGGGATGATTGAATGATTGCAATAGTTTAATACGCTCACATCATTTTTGCAATATTTGAACTACTGTATATAATTAGACTGTGGCCAAAGTGAGTGCTCCAAGAAAAATTAAAATAAAAACAGACCTTCGAGGGAATTCTTTTATCTTTCATACAAAGTGATTGTGAGATTACTTTGTGAGGAAAATGAGTTTTAGCCGGATAGAAAATGGAAGACAATCTGGCTTTTATTGTAGGTTCTCTTAGAAGTTCTGTTCCGTGAGTATTTCGCTTTAGATTAATGATTCATAACAAGTAATTAATTAAAAAATAAAATTTTTTCGTCTTTTTTCAGATAAAAAAGGGCTTTAAAATGGTAAGTATGATTGTAAGAGTTTAAGTATGTAAGATAAAAAAAGATCAAATTAATTCTGTATAAAAACTTAGCATTGATACATGAAAACTTAAATAATTGATTGAGTATCTAATATTTATAAAGTTGGTACCTAAACTTAGCAATAGTTTTGAATGCTGATAATAAAAAACTATTGATATTTAAATCTTGTAAGTTACCAAAAAACATATTTAATACGTATATTATATATTTTTAGTATAGTATATTTTCTTTTTCCACGTATCCGGGTCAGGGAAAGTTAGTATTCCGACTCTGATGAGAAAATATACATACATATTTTTGTACAATACATAATATAAATCTGTGTCAGAGGAATCAGAGACATCAGTGTTCTTGCATCCAAAGGCTGATTTTACAGCCGCTTGTCTAGTACAGAATTTCCTCTGAAACGATGTTAGCTATTTACGCGAGTCTCCTCTCTGGGAGCTCGCACATGGCCGTACATGTCTCCCGCAAAGCTGTCAAACCAGCCTAACATTAATACCCGGAACGCCCTGACACGGATATTTGGGAATAGCGTTTGATGTATTTATTTCAAGTAGTGGCAATGTTTTAGTACGGCTTCGTGAATTATGCCCTTGAACTGCTGGTGATGAAGACATTTGGAGAAGAAACATGGGAAACGATCAAGTATGTTTTATTTTCTTCATCTTTTTTAAATTTATATTTACAAAAGTATATTTAATTTATTTTTATTGTTATAATCTTTTGATTTTGTTTTAGGAAAAAAGCAGAAGTGTCCATGGAAGGATCTTTCCTCGTGAGGCAAATATATGAGGATGATCTTACTTATAATTTGATTACTGCAGCTGTCGAAGTCCTGCGTAAGTGAAATGTTTACTTTATAGTTTTGTAATTACATTGTATGAATTTTGCAAGTTCGTGAAATGACGGTCTAATGGAGAACGTGGCTAGTAGCATTCGCAATTCGTTCTCCGCCACGACTCACGCTAGTCGTTTATGATACAACTATGGTCGTACTGTGACAAGTTTCTATACCTAGAACAGGCTATTCAGTGATCTTTGGATTTTATTTATAACCGTAGTGATGTAGTTATAGTAGGTAATGTGTGTTGGAACAAACTATGTTAAAGCTTTGAATACTCTAGTTGGTAGGTACTGTAGAACGAAAGAGTAAGAGAGGATGTTCTTTAAGGATTAAGCAAAGAAAAAAATAAGTGTTATTCATAACAGGAGTTATATGAGATGGCATAATCTAAAAATGAAAAAAAAACTTACCCTGCAAGAGCATTGCTTTTTAATTAGTTATGATTTATAATTGATTTGTGTTATTTTACTTACTTATGTTTTTAATATTGTATCTTATTACAGAAATTCCTGCTGATTCTATTCTGGAATTATTTGGGAAGACCTTCTTCGAGTTTTGTCAAGATTCTGGATACGATAAGATTTTGCAAGTATTAGGTGCAACCCCGCGTGATTTTTTGCAGGTATCTGTTAAAAAGATCCTAATTACTTTCTAATTAATTTGAATGATTATGAATTAAATAAAATTAAAAATTAAATAGCTATTTATTTAACGATGCACAAAAAGTAGGATATAATATTATTCACGGTTGCTATAATATGTCCCTGTTTCTGTGTGCCTTTTGGCATAGGCCTCCTCCATCTCCATCCATCTCCTTCTCTCCACTGAGCTTTATCCACTGCTAACCTTGTCCACTGGGCTCCCAGGATCATTTCTATTTCGTCTATGGTATCCTAGGGATTGCAAAAAGAAAAAGGGCCGACAGAAGATGGGAAGACAAAATAGAAATGATGAACTAAAGTTTGAAGTTTCTTGATATTTTATCGTAACAGCTACGGGTAGGAATTAGAACAGAGAAGTAAAAAATCAATGTTTGCCAGTACAACCCTTTAAAATTGAATTGAACTGCTTTCGCCACCTTCTTGTTGAGGGTTGTACCTATTTGGTCTGATCAAAGCATTGAACTCATCTCTCTCGGTCTTGCAACAATGTGACTAGCACATATCCAACATATATCACTTTTGAATGCGGATCATTTTATTGAAATTGATTGGTTAAACATATTACATTGTGGTTTTCAGAACTTAGACGGTCTTCATGACCACTTGGGAACCCTGTACCCGGGCATGCGCTCTCCCTCCTTCCGATGCACGGAGAGACCTGAAGATGGAGCATTGGTCCTCCACTACTATTCTGATAGACCTGGCCTGGAGCACATTGTTATTGGAATTGTCAAGGTATCATAAAATATACACGAGATAGCTTCCAGTTGTCATGTTTTCAAAAATACCAATTTGGTAACTATAGACTTAAATTTTTTATTATATTTATCTAACCACTCCCTTATTGGATACTTCAACCTTGTTATGTTTTTCCGTACCGAGTTAAAAGTAAAAACAATACTGCTTATTACTAATTATTTTTGCCTCTGGCAACATGACAGTTAAACGAAGATTAATTAATGTAATCGCGAACTGAAATCGCAAGATATCTTTAGCTTTCTTTTTTTTAAAATTATTATCTAACAAGGTTTTTATTTTTAAATATCTCAATTATTAGACTGTAGCCAGCAAACTTCACAATACCGAGGTCAAAGTAGAAATTCTGAAGACCAAAGAGGAGTGCGACCATGTCCAGTTCCTCATCACAGAGACTTCTACCAGTGGGAGGGTGTCGGCACCTGAAATTGCTGAAATTGAGACATTGTCTCTTGGTAAGTAAATTATCTTTGGATTTAACACCCTTGGGTCGGAAGACCGAATTTGTGTTGTTTTATTTTTACCCATATTTTGTTTTACGTTTAGTTACATGATCTCAATTAACAAATAAAATTAAGTTAAATTTCGTGAAAGACAAATATTATGCTTATTTTATAGTTGTCTATCTCTTTGAATCCTTTACAAAATAAATTATGGTAACTATTACAGTAAAGTTAAAGTCTCATGCTCCATGCACACTACGATTGCAGGTAGCTGCTTAGTTCATCCTCATCATCATCATTTCAGCCATAGGACGTCCACTGCTGAACATAGGCCTCCCCCATTGACTTCCAGATTGGCCGGTTGGAAGCGGCCTGCATCCAGCGTCTTCCTGCGACCCTTACCAGGTCGTCTGACCACCTAGTGAGTGGAAGTCCTACGCTGCGCTTGCCGGTACGCGGCCTCCATTCTAGAACTTTTCTGCCCCATCGGCCGTCAGTTCTACGTGCTATGTGCCCCGCCCACGGCCACTTCAGCTTGCTAATCCGTTGGGCTATGTCAGCAACTTTTGTTCGTTTACGGATCTCCTCATTTCGATCTCGCAAGGAAACACCGAGCATAGCCCTTTCCATAGCACGTTGTGCGACCTTGAGCTTTCTTATGAGGCCCATAGTGAGAGGCCACGTTTCAGTTCCATATGTCATCACTGGTAACACACACTGGTTGTAGACTTTCTACTTGAGGCACTGAGGTATTTTGGACGTGGCTGCTTAGTTGATAAAATGTAATTGAAACGTTTACAGGCAGCCACATTGCAGTACGTATAGAAATCAGCTTTATCTATTTTTTTTTTGCTTTAGTCATAGCTCGACATACGGCTAGCCACGTGGTTCAATGAACTCTAACAAATGAAAAGTGTCACTTACCGTGGATCTTAAAAGATTTACAACATATCCATTGCTTTATACTTTATAATTTTCCTTCTCAAATTTACCAATTGACCAGTTACTTCATTTCGACCTGTAGTTTCCACAGAAAAATTGTGTCATGGCCAGAGTATTACTTCACGCCACTTGCTATTTATTAACATTTTGGTTTTATTATACAATGCATATTCAATGCACGTTCAATGTTCAGTGAAGTAATAGTGGCATAGTAGGGTGCGCCCTACGCTGCAGAAACCAAGTCGTGGTTTTTACTCAAAAACAAGTATTTTATGTTGTTACTGATCATTAAAAATGTTTTTATTTCTGTCTTCTTTTAAGAACCAAAGGTCAGCCCTGCAACATTCTGCCGCGTCTTCCCTTTCCACCTGATGTTCGATCGTGAGCTGAACATCGTGCAGGCTGGACGCACCGTCTCCCGTCTGCTGCCCAGGGTCACTAGGCCTGGCTGCAAGATTACTGATGTTTTGGATACCGTAAGCACTTTTTATCTTTAGGTGGGATGGAATAACTTTCTGTAAAAATCATGTGTATTTTACTTGTATGGTGTGCAATAAAGAGTATCTATCTATTTATCTAATAACGATTGTTGTATTTATCGTAAATTATCTTTAAAATATGTATAGTCGGCAGCATTTGTCTCTTTTCAATGGTTGAGTCACATATAAGAGAAGAAAACAGTGTTTTGCTGATTTAAAACTAGTTTCGTGTTTTTGGAATAGGTAGATAAAGAGCATCGATAATGTTGGAAAAAAGTTTAGGTTGCATTTTTGTGCAGGTACGACCACATTTGGAGATGACGTTTGCAAATGTTTTGGCGCACATTAACACAGTGTACGTTTTGAAGACGAAGCCTGAAGAAATGATTGTAACCGACACTCATGAAAAAATAGCTTCGCTGCGTTTAAAGGTACAATGAAAAATTAAACAACCACGTGCACATACATTTTGAAACATTCAGAGATATGAGCTAGGATTTGACACCACATATCTGTCAAGGATCTTAGCTTCTTTGTCACAGACCCTGAAATGCCGAGTGATTTTATAAGGCAAGACCACCACTGCAGCACTGAGTAAACTAAACGGCGCTGCTGCGCTATCACTTAACTGGTTATCTGTAAGCACAATGTGAAAACCTTCACATAGGGTCCTGTTAAGTTACATTAATGTAATTGTTATTAATATAGTATGGACAAATAAATATTATGATTTGACTATAGTCATATGATTAATCTACTTGTTTTCTATTTACAGGGACAAATGCTCTACATCCCAGAAACTGATGTCGTGGTGTTCCAATGCTACCCCAGCGTGACCAACTTGGATGATCTAACGCGGTATGTTGTCCACCATGATAGGTAAGATAATTATATTATTTGTTGTAAATAAAAAACATAATATGATAACTGGTACGCACATCGAGTTTAAAGTTGTTAAACTGCATGTACAACTTAAAAAAATATATATTAAAATAATTTATACCTAAAAATCGAATCGAGTAAGAATCTAAACCCCACGTCTCTTCGCTATGATAGCGATCTCTTCCAACTGAGCTACCGAAGACATTAGCTTACCTGTCGATTTATTTCAAGTATTGAACTATTGTCTCAACATTTATTATTAATTTAAATACAGAACTATAAGAAAGTTTACTTTCATTTTTTAAATGGCTAAAAGGAAACAGAAGGAACAAGTCATTAACCAATATCCTATTACCACAAATATTCCAGTCGTGGTCTCTGCATCTCCGACATTCCTCTCCACGATGCTACCCGTGACCTGGTGCTCATGTCGGAGCAGTTTGAAGCTGACTATAAGCTGACTCAGAACTTGGAGGTCCTTACTGATAAGCTGCAGCAAACGTTTCGCGAGCTGGACTCGGAGAAACAGAAGACGGATAGGTAATATACAAGATACGGTCTTACTCACCGTAAGTTTTAAAATTGCATAAAACTGATGATCAATTACGTCAACTATAGAATAATAATTTAATCTCAAGAATAAAAAGATTTCCTTATTACAAAGGTGGCATAAAAAAAATATGTAGTACGATCATTTGGAAAATAATTTTGACTAAAACTTGAGTCTGAGTGTGTTCAAATGCGCTCCCAATTAAAGTTTTTGTGAAGTTAACAATACTAAACAGACAATTAGCTAAACTATTGTTATTGCTTCTAGGATACAGTTTGACGGTCGAGAGGAAAAGTAGTAGAAACCTTAAAATAAACTATTTGTAAACACGGTTAATATACTACACTAGTATTTTGTGCTAATGATAATCTCTTTCCAATTCCAGACTCCTCTATTCCGTACTGCCCATTAGCGTTGCTACTGAGCTTCGTCACTGCCGCCCAGTCCAAGCCCGTCGGTATGACCCTGTGACCTTACTCTTCAGTGGCATTGTGGGTTTCGCTAACTACTGCGCGAGGCACACTGACCACAAAGGTGCCATGAAGATCGTAAGGATGCTGAATGACCTATACACTGCATTCGATGTTTTGACTGATCCAAAGAGGAACCCTAATGTTTACAAGGTGAGTTCTTCGGCAATTAGATAAGGTCTTCAATGACTGTAGATAATGTATTATTGTAAAAACCGAAGCGATTTTCTACGTTATAATTAGTTTCCCTTGTAAGTCATGGAATTTCCTTGTGGCAATATCATATTCGTGAATTTATACTTAATACTTTACTACGCTAGGTACGTAAACTAGATGGCGCATAAGCTACAAACAAGGTATGGCGAAAGCTTGACATTTCTATGTAACTACTATTTACTTTAAATCATCAGAATCACACGGAAAAAAAAACAATAGCCCCTTTTTTCATGATTGTCCACCGCAGAGTTTCGCCAAAGCAAATTTACTTTTTAAGTAACTTTGGTATTTCTTCCCAAAGTGTTTATGTTCTGCCAGTACTACTCCACTAAAATAATTAGGAAGCGTATCACAGCTATAAAGTTTTAGTGCCCACATATCGCCTTCTTGCCCGCGCTTTCTTTGCTCGAGCGTTATCGATCTAGGCAGTAATATATTTTTTTAGTTTATGTCAATATTGCTAAGGGAGGGCTTCAGAGTTGTTAAAGTAAGAACAAAACAAATGCTATACATAGCTGTGTAGTGTGTAGCATATGTCCCAACTTTCTATACAGCCACTCAATTACAGCGCGATATAAAATTGAATAATCATACAGATAAGTACTCATTGAAAAATATTTTTAAATGACCTTATTTTAAGTAATTTACTTTTATCTATTTAGATTTGGGCAAAATATTTACCATTTTTTCAATGATGAAAATGAAAAATTATAGTTGAATAGCAGGCCAGCCACAGAAAAAAAAATATAGGCGGGAAGCGGCAATCCGATCTTCATTTAATTTTTCGAGTTGAAGAATATAGTGATTACATACACTTTGGAGATTATTGTAAAAATTCACTCATTTTTTCTTTAGCTTACGAGTATTCATGTTTTTATTTTTACTTTCCTTGTATTCGTAATGAAAAGCACAGTGATTCCCTCGGTTTAAAGACTTATATAGTTCCTCGAACTATTGGCGCCCTCGCTACGCTACACCCGGGCGCCAAAACCCGTCTCGGGACTAAATAAGTTACTTTCACCCCTAGGGTAACAATGTATTTAGGTACATACGCTTGTATTTAGGTGGAGACAGTCGGAGACAAGTACATGGCGGTGTCAGGTCTACCTGAATACGAGGTGGCCCACGCCAAGCACATCTCGTTGCTGGCTCTCGAGATGATGGACCTGTCGCAGACGGTGACAGTTGACGGAGAACCAGTGGTATGTAATTTTTTTTATATTTGACATTATTACTTTTCAAGTCATATTACTGAATAGTCTGATTAGACCACCTACTGGTTTTACGAGAACAATATATAGCGCTAGATATGGTAGCTCCCTAACTAATATATTTATCAATTCATTCATTTATCTATTGGTTGGACCAACTGGCAAATACTCCAGATGTCCCGGTTTTCGATGTCATACGGGGCAGGATCACGATAACTAGAGAAGGAGAAACCAATAATCTAGGTTTCTTTCGCTTTTGAATAACTCAATGTTTTTTTTTTTGTAAATTATAATGTATGCACGGTTATAAATAACTGCTTCTCTGTTCTACTCTACTCAGTGACTAAATCTATACGCTATGTATTTTAACAGTAATGTCGTCTTATTTATTGAATGTTCTATCCAGGGTATAACCATCGGTATCCACTCTGGTGAGGTGGTGACAGGTGTCATTGGCCACCGCATGCCGCGTTACTGCCTATTCGGCAACACTGTGAACTTGACTAGTCGGTGCGAGACCACTGGCATCCCTGGGACCATCAATGTCAGTGAGGATACTTACAGGTAAGGCCAATTTTATTTAAAATATATATATATATATATATATATATCCCGTACGGTTTAAACAAAATTTCAAAATTGAATCCATTTTTACTACACTATTTAAGAATATTATGTTATATTTCATAATTTATTATTTTGAGAAACAAAATAACAAGAAAAACCAATTTTATCAAAAACTCTTTAATCATCAAACAAATCCAAATATCTTTGAAGTGACACAGGTATTGGTAGTTTCGGTATCCCAAACGGTAGCTCAAAATTCTTCCAAAGCATTTCCCTTATTATACACCGACACATGTGTTTCAACTCTACCGGTCTCAGGCCACATCTAGATGTCGGAATCAAATGGTCTTCCAGTATCTCTCCATATTTTTCCAACGCTAGTTTTCTTTGGTAGTTATAGTCCTCAGGCAACCCTAAATTTTTAAAAATATTTCTATCTACTGTAAAATTTACTTTTGGAACAGCTCTTAAGGTCAATTTAAGGCATGTAACCAATTCATACGGATACACTCTTTTATATTCTTTAAGTCTATCTAGAATTGACTCTACAGGATTAGTTGATACTGCCTCTGATGATATTCTAGCTCCAAATCTAAGAAGTATCATCAGCATTTCTGCAGCTCCCATTTGAATCACGACTCTAACTGGAGATGCCATTCCACAACTTTCTAAGGGAACGTCTATAAAGCGATATGTTTTATCTCCTTCGTTGTATTCAAGGTTGGCGTTTGTAGCGTGATCAAGGAAGTATACTAGGGCGTGAACGTTTTCTTCCTTATCCATGAAATCTGATTTCCATCCAGCTAAAAAGTACGGTGCTGATGTGCCAAAGATAGCTCCTGAAAACAAATGCATTAATTGCTTTTTTAAGTGTTTTTATCAAAAAGAGTTGAGTCCAGGAGCACCTAATTTGGGTGTGAGAATAATAGTAATAAGTTAGGTCTGTTAAATTACGCCTGCCTAAGATTTAAACAAATTTATTATTAAATAAAAGTAAAATGTGAATTTAAGGGTTTGGGACTGCGACGGGACGTATTTCTTATCTTAATGCTAGGATTCATGCTAGTAGGCATTAAGATTAAAATTAGCGATAGTGTATCAAGGTTTTTCAATCAAAGGTATTGAATTCTTCGGCTTTCTCAGCTTTAGTCAGTTTTTGTTTAGCCAGCCCATAGTTAACCCACTGGATCCATTATTAATTTGATTAAATGGCAATAGAAAATTACTGACCTTCCTATCTTATCAATTAAAAACTTACCTAGAAATATTCGCTCGAAAGTCTTTTCACAAGCGTATAGTTCGTCCAACAATGCAGCAACCGTGCCGTTATCTTGCAGACTCCAATCAAAGGCTAGCTTCATAGCGATGTACAAGACATTATGATACTTCCCCATAAGACATACATCTCCATTACTAGATTTACAGGTGTTGTGGTAACGGAGAGCTGATTGCACGAAATTCTTGCATGAAGCATCGTCGGATTTGTTTTGACCTGAAAAATAAAAGCAGTTAAATCATCATCATCATCATTTCAGCCATAGTACATCTACTGCTGAATATAGGCCTTGACTTCCAAATTAGCCGGTTGGAAGCGGCCTGCATCCAGCGTCTTCCTGCAAACTTTAACAGGTCGTCTGTCAAATACATGAGGCAAATTCACTACGGTACGGCGGACATTCTGAGGTTGTTCATGCGTTTTATTGCGTTGTCTTGTGTTTAAAAAGACACCTTTTGATTTGTTACCGTATTCAGTGGCGCAGATTAGATGATCAACTATAATAATATGACATACATAATAGCCAATTTTTAAACATGTCAATCCCTAGAAAATGAGCGCACCCGCAATGGTTCGGTTTGACACAGAAATACTTTCCTGAGCATCTACGGACACTGCGTTTTATTGTCGGGATAAAAAATAAGGAAAAAATGTAGCTAGGGTACGCAGTAAGCGTAACATATTCTAAGTCTATGGTACGCACCACGACTTTGTTCTTTAGGAGATGATTTGAAAATCACACTTTAATAAGTAGGTACTATTATTACCTAATACTTCAATAGGTACCTATGGAAATAATATGTAGATTTACTAATAAAAGGAGTTCTAATTGTATATGCTATGGTATAGTATAACTTTATATTAATAAAATAATATCGAAATAAATATCATTTTACAAGGAATACAAATTGTAAACAAATAAGTAGGACAGATCCTGATTTACAACACGACATTGTAAATTTTATCCAGTTATTTAGCATACTCGTAGCTGCTATAGGTGGGTGGTGTGGACAAGAATCTGAAGAACTCTTTAGTGTATAAATCATAGTTTAATAAAATCATATTATAAAATTAACGCCATTTTGATTACAAAGCTTATTTTTGAAATCACAAACAAACCTTTAACCATTTCATGACTGCTGACCAAAAGCCTCCCCCCAAAACCTTCTATCGATATCTGTCCAGTACTGAAGTTTACCATTTCTGCATCAAATTGTCACACCATCAATTTTGTGTTATTCTACACGTCAGTGGGGATGAATATATTTTTTCCCGTTCATCGCATGGTGTGGACTATCGTTGGATATGTCGTTTAAAAATATTTAGAATGTGCAAGCTTCATTTTTCGATTCAGAAATCCGTTAGCGTAATGATAAGCTTTTCATTTTTTTTAAAGTTAAGTGCAGGGGGGCACTTAACTTAACCCCCTCCTCTGCCAGCAAAATAGTTGCTTTAAGAAATGTTTACCTCAGAAGCATACCGGCGTAAGTTGTAGGATAAAGTCAAGTCAAGTAAGCTAAAGAAATGTTGAAATATAAAAAAAAAACGACAGGTACATGTTTACATTAACTGGTACATACGAGTATTAATAATCAGACAAAAGACGAGATAAGCAATAAACATTAGTTCTGGTTAAAATGATTCGCAATTATTGAACCTTATCGGATGGTTTCGCAACGCTTTCTTTCTTTATGATTCGTTTTAGCTCAAATTGAAACAAAAGTGAATTTCCATCTTGTTTTATCATTAAATCGGATTTTTTGGAATTGCATCGGAAAATACCGAATTTGGAATACAATTACTGTATCGTAATAGTGCCGACATTAATAAGTTTTTTTTGACAATAGTAATCGATAGTTATTTTGTTCATTTAACGAAGTATCCAACAACAAAATAAATATAAATAAATATTGGACAACATCACATACATTGCTCTGATCCTGTGATAAGTAGCTTAAGCACTTGTGTTACAGAAATCAAAAACAACAACGGTACCACAACGACGGACCCGAGACAATATAAAAAGTTATTTTTTACATTGACCGACCGGGAATCCAATCCGGGACCTAAGGACAAGATCGTTTTGTGCCTATTCGTAATATTGGTCACTGTATATATTGTTTTTGATAATGGTAGTCAAATATTATTTCATTCATTTAGCGAAGTATCCAACATTAAGATCGTTTTTACCAGGGATAGTAAACATTTTAAAGAAGTATTATACTAAAACATGTTCTATAATTAAAATCGAATTTGCAGATTTTTTTAAAAATTGGAATGTTTCGTATAGGGTTCAGAGAAAATTATAGTGTTTATTTAGGGTAAAAATACTGGATATCTCATTGACGGGTAATTCTTCTTGCAAAATGCGAAATAAATAATCTTTCAACAATCTGGCTAAAAATTTTGCTCCAAACAAATCAAAGGTTTTACTATAATGATGACTCAATAATGAATAGACATCTATACTTAAATATAAATTATCTATCATCCATAACTCGAGTACAAACGCTTCACACAAATACTTGCCCCTCGCTGAATTCAAATACACGACACTTTTTGGTTTTAAAGTATGGAACATAAACCACTAGACCAAGACCGCCGTATAAAAATTACTATTTTTATCGATAATTTAATATTTAAAGTAGTCTGATATTTCCTATGTTGCTTCACTTACCGTCATGCAAAAAAGCTTAAAAATATTGTTGCTTTGACCAATACTTTTTACAGTAAAAAAATAAAAACTGACAACCTTTGGCACATCCTGCAATGACAGTGCTGAAATATTCGACCAGCTCTCTCCTCTTGAACCGCATGTTCAAGGAATCTCTCTCCATGGTACTGAAAACCTCCTCGAAGTAGAAATCCATGAATGAATCCATTTTCTTACAAGAATTTATCTAATTTTCACAAATATCTAAAAATGACTAAATAGAACACATCATTTTTGACATGATTTTTGTTTTTATTCGCGCTCTTTTTTCCAGCCAGTCAGTATCGACTTTTTTGATCGAATTTCATAAATAAATTGGATGTTTATGTACCTAGATCTTGTCTTTTGTTTTCAGTACTCATCACTACATACTATATCGAAACATTGAACCAGTAAACTATCTTTAGCTCTGACCATTATTATGAATTATATTTTATTCATTAACTTATCACTACGTTTCATTTATAAAAACCTCACAATCTATTCAAAAACACACCCACACACTATGACAGTCAAAAGTGCAGTAATAGAAAATCACTTTGTGCCCTACAGTTTTTTTCTAGAAAACCTATAAGTGCTTAATCTACTTACGTCGGTTGCGTTGGGAAGCCTTACTGTGACAGGCTATGTTGCTTTGTAGACATCCGTGGCACATGGTTCCGTATGACAATATGCATAATATGCACATTGTTGATTGTATTGTGTAAGTTCACGTTCCCCTATTTAACACGTATTGTATAAATGTAACAAAATGAAAATCCAATACTGGCTGTCTGCTTTGTCACCAAGAAAATGTATTCTGTACTTAAGAGCTGTGGATTTTGTAAAAAAAAAAAAAAATGACAACAAAAAATTTAGGAAATTAATAAAGACTGCATAGACTAGCATGTATTGTATACTGTTTGTGTTTGCCGCAACGATGCAAAAAGGCACGAGCTCAGTGTAGGGACTGCTCTAAGAGCAGAATTTCAGCTTCCGCCCTCGTTGAGGTTTCGCGAGGACGCGCGTAACAATCCAGACATTTCTCATTAAATGTCAATAATATTTGGGCTCGGATAATTAAATATTGAGAAATGTATAATAAATTCAGTAGTAATAATGTCAAATTAAATATAATTAAATAAACCTTTCTTATCTATACCTATACCTACTTTAATATGAAAAAAAAAATCGTTTAAAATTGCAAAAGTAAAAAAAAAAAATTCCTTTTTCATACATTTCAGTCGAGTAGTACCACTTGGACTTTAGTATGGTATGTTAGATAGTCTCTTTGTTGTCTTCCCTTCCTTCTGGCAAATCTTTCTAGCTACCAGGCAACCCCTACTGCCTATTGGCGCTATATAATAGCATTTTAAATACATAAATCGTTATCATCATCATCATTTCAGCCATAGGACGTCCACTGCTAAACATAAGCCTCCCCCAATGACTTTCATTGGGGGGGATTGCCAATACTCGCCACGCCTAGCAGGCGGGTTGGCGAGCACAGTTTTTTTATAAGATTTCGTACGCAGATGTTACTGCTACAGGAATTAGTCGCCTCTTACGACACGCCTCCTGTTGGCGGTGGGAAAGTATATTATTTACGGCCATCCCCACACGGCACCGTCCCCACAGATTCTTTAACTAATCCAATATTTCTTTTCAGTTACCTGATGAGAGAAGACAACCATGACGAACAGTTCGAGCTGACATACCGTGGTCATGTCTCAATGAAGGGCAAGGCTGAGCCGATGCAGACCTGGTTCTTAACTAGAAAGAAGATCTAATCCCCCATAACCTGGATGAGGAGTATAGGGATCGCTGTCAGGGACAATCTGGTTGCGTGGAATGAGACATTGAAGAAAGTGGGAAATATTATTTTGAGGAAGTAATAATTTATAATTAGGGTGAACTGTTTGCTATAACTAGAGAAAAAGAGCCATGTATTTGCTAAATAGCAACAATCTAAATTGCCATTGTTACACAATATTGACATACGACCTAGGCAGATGCCTAGGTCGTATGTCACAGACACAGATGTTTCTCATCTTTTTACATGAAAATGACAGGGAGATAAGACATTGGATGCGCTTATTGAGCAATGTTGTTTATGTCAATCAAAGCGTCACATTTTGCGCAGTGTCGTAACTAGAGCCAAGAGCACCTTTGGAAAATGGAAAAATAATTTTAAAGTACATTACCCTGAGAGGAAGCTCTTGGCAACCACCACCTTGGTCAGCGCCTAGCTACAACATTGCCCAGATGTCCTAAAACAAAAAAAGAACACTTCTAATTGGAAAAATGTAATAACAAATGTTACCGTAAAACGACAATGAGTTAGGTATGTGATGTGTACCTTGATGCCAAGTATACCAACTAAAACCTTCAAAAGAATCCTCAGACCGCTATTAGAGGTATGAAAGAGATTCGCTCTTCATCATCATTTTTTTTTGTGCTCTCCTTTATTTAAAAAAATACTTAAGACTCGATTCTACTAATCTCTGTTATTCAATAACAGAGGATTTTAGGTTTAACTGATCCGTCAAATAAATCAAGCCTCCGTTAGTGACTAACGGAGCTTATTGACTTTTTCACTGATGATTAAGGTAGCTTTAGTGAGCCAGTTAGGCCGACCAATGTCAAAACAATTACTTACTTAAATTTTATTTCTTTACGTGGTACATAAATAGTGTAAATCAAATTCTCCCTATACGGAACGCAGAATTGATTTCATAATAAGATAATTGTTATTAAAAGAAAATGTATCAAATTTGATGAACTACCTAACTTCTAACTAAACACAACAACTTAAGTGTCTAAGTTCGAGTAGTTTGCGTATTTTATATTAAATTTGAATATAATACTTGAATGTTAGGACCACTAATAATTCTACGTTTCACTATGTCACTAATATACCTACAATATTATTAGGTATTTGATGTTATTAGTATAAGCTATTTTTCTTACGGCCTATCTAGATCTATGAATAAACTACAGATAAATGATTAAAATGTTTAGTCTAATTTTTATCTGGCCTAATATACATTTATCTAGTGACTGTTACCATATTAAAATTTATTTACTCTTGTTAATTTTAAATAATTTCGTTAAAATTTCTATAATATAAATCTTTATAAAATATCTAGTCATTGATGGTATTATTTTGAAGCTTTAATTGTATTTGCACTAGATGCACTTTAAAAGGAGTATTTATGAAAAATATTTTGTTAGTGTCTTTAGTCAATAAACTATCAAAGAATACGTAAGGGTTTTATTTTTCCGATAAACATAAAAATTCAAAATCGAATTACGGCCTCTCTATAGATCGCCACAGCGATCGTCTCTTTGCCGTCGAGCCGCTGCATGCAAATCCGCGGCTTCCTGCAACCTTACTAGGTAGTCAGTCCATCAGGTGAAAACGATACATACAGGTTCTAAAATGTTTATTGTTCAAGTATGTTTTACCAACTTAGTATGAAAATGTCAAATTATTATTCAGTTTTATTCAATTCTAAAGCTATTGTAAATATGAATAAAAATTATCAAATAATTAAATTTTAAATAAATTTAATTAACAAATTAAACTAAAAAAACATGATACAGACAATGATTACGGTACGCCATATCGAAAATCATAAGATTGAACACGTTACATATAACAAGTTTATGAGAATGATTGTTTATGGCATCAAAGCCTATGGAAAGGAAATTTTAATAAATCGCACGTTTATGAGATCGAAGCGTTACTAAATCGAGAGGTCATGACATCGATAGATTTTAGTATTATGAGTCATCGATGAAACGTATTCGACCAACGAACTATACTACAAGTGTCTCAAATGAAACAAACAATTCAAGTACTACTCTTCAACAAAACGACAAGTCGCCCGATTAGATCCGGTAATCATTTGACAAATGGCTT
Organism: Anania hortulata; assembly: GCA_963576865.1. NCBI lineage: Eukaryota > Metazoa > Arthropoda > Insecta > Lepidoptera > Crambidae > Anania > Anania hortulata. Next base: position 13,438,475 of record OY756405.1, on the reverse strand, counting down.
AGCATGCACAATGCTATGTTTACTGAGACACTAGCAGACACAACCTGTTGCTACACCATTTATTTGAATAACTAGCCTATTGATCTTACCTGCCAATCAACCGCAGCTACCTCCAGGTTTATGTGCCAGTTATCGCTCGTCAGTAGTGTAAACATGAACTACAGTTATATAAATTGACAGGTTACCACGCGATGGTTGAAATAGTTTTGCGAGACGAACAGCTATGTATGTTAAACTTAAGTATTTTGTAAGCAGATAAAGTATTTACTAACTGCATATATTGCTAAAACATATAAATATCGATGTAGCTCAATGTTGTCATTATTAATTCAATTCTCAATCATTTATTGGTTGACCATATTAGCTTTACCGTTTATTTAGGGATCTTTAACTTAAGAAAAGTTGCCATTTAATATAATATTTCTTTATAATGTTCATAAACGTATTTTAATATGTTTATCCGTTATCTAGTCGCTATAATACAAGCTTCGCTTTATTCGGGGCTAGATAATTGGTTTGTGAAATCTTTTTTTTTATTTATAATTGTCTAGTCCCAGTTCCAAATAAAGCAGAGGTTGTGCCGCCATAGTACACTAGATGAAAAATACTTACAATTTTTACATTTATGATATTTCAAGATATTTCATGACACAGGGGCTGAAAGTGTAGTCTGTATTTCTGGTGAATCTTTATTCCGGCAGAACTTTGCCTTCCAATCAGTTCAGGGTAGAAGAATCTACTGAAATAAACCCACAACCCGTTTTATAAAAAAAAATACCAAAGTCTACGGGAGTCAAAACAATGACTACTTAACCACATCCAAAACGTAAGACAAATTATTTTGACCATGAAATTATTATAATTATCTAAATATAAATTAATTAAACAAGTTTTACGAAATGATTTAATATCCAAAGTAATCATATACGTTTCAAATAATTATAAACGTCGTTGTATGATGGCGCTAGTATTTAATGTCTAGTTGTGATATTCTCTGTAGTAGAAGGTACCTGCTCCCCGGCTGTAACGGTGGTAGATGATGTTAACATTTGCAACATTTTCCTGTTGCGGGATTCAAATTCTGAACCGTAACGGTTTTGTAGCCTGTAGCACGAACCACTAAACCAGATGGTGATCGATTATTTGCAGTCTGATTAAATATAGGTTTAATATAAAGTTAAAGTTTCTGTAATACTGATAAATATCATCTAGGTATAAATCGATGAATCGCACAGCTGATGGCAACTCGGCTCCACCAGCCATTCGTCGCTACCTGCGCCTGCGCCGGATGGTAGAGGTCGCCAAACGACATTCCACTCGAGCGATTATTTTTAGGCATTCGCTAATATCTGTGCAACTGGGGCCTGTACAGTCAGGTGCAAATGGCCGATTAAATACACCGGCGCAATTTTTTTTTTTTTTAGGTTTTTTGACATATGTATTTTTTTACTTTTACATTGTTTTCTCATCACAGTACCGGCAGTTTGAAATTCCTTTTTTTTTTGTAAAAAAACCTTTCGAGTTTATCTTCTGCTCCTATAGATCAATTGATCAGTTACCAATATTGTAATAAAAAAACAAATCCCAGTTTATAGGCAATTTTAAAAAATATTAAAAAACGAATCTTGAGTTTGTTTATGTTCTAACACTATGACTGTGTACTAACTGACTAAAGTTCACCGAACTGATAAAGTGTTAGTATTGTTCTCAAAGAGAAATTATCTTTGTTTATTTTATTTCTATAATAAGTGGCCAAGGCACTATGGTAAGTACCCGAGACAATATAGAAAAGTTATTTTTCTACATCGACCGACTGGGAATCGAATCCGGGACCTCAGAAAAAGCGATACCAAGTCCGGTATGCTCGCCTCTCAGCTACATAGGTCATCAATGGTCTTTTTAAGCAAAAACAAGCCGAGACATAAGTAGCAATTACAAGTAGATCACTGAACAAATAAAACAAGTTAGCACGTTTTAGTTTGTTACTATATTTTTGGTATTAACGTTTTATTGTGATGTGTGAAAGTCAGACGTAGAATAATATATTTGTTTTGTAACAAATATATTATTCTACGTCTGACTTTATTCATATGGTCATAGCTCAGTATGCTAGGTTGATTGGCTTTTATTGCCTTTAATAGACAAGAAAATTTAGTCCATAATTTACTAAATGATCTTTTAGTTAATAGTTTTCAAAACATTTAAACGCTGTTTTGCTAGTCTTAAGAATTTTCAATTTTTTTTTAAAAAGACTAAAAATTATTTTTTACTGTCACAGATTCTATCATCTATTTTTTCATTCAAAGTGATTTTTTTACACCTCATGTCATGACCATTCTATTCCTAAAGAGGAGTCATCTCAATAATTCATATTTGGCGAAATTACATACGTGTTATGGATTCAGTGTAATTTCATTATTATACAAAATATCAACAACCTCCTAGGGCTGATTCTGATGCTCAACTTTTTCTACGAAACCAACTTCTAAATTACAAAAAGAAACGCTTCCCCATACTAAGCCGCCGACCTGCGGACATCAGTTTGTACGAAGCAGTGTTTTTTTTTTTAGAAAATATTGTTGGTTCCATAGAAAAAGTTGTTGTATTTGAGCACCAGAATCAGACCCTAGGAGGTTTTTGATGTTATAAAAATAACCCTATATAAGTAAGTATCAATGATTTACAATATTGCAGTTACGGTGTTTACGAACACGATAGTTTCACATTCCATCACAAACCCGGTCGATAAAACAATAAATTGGTTCAATCTGAATAAGGTTCGTTAAGTTATCAGGGTGCGATCGGCTGATTGCAAATACCTCGTCGGTGATAGCTAGGGACAATGTGTCTGGAGCCTTTAAACGACTAGCTTTTACCCGCGACTTCCTACGAGGTTAATCAACAGCTTTTACAATGGCACCAACATTGAATTCTCAAAATTTTTTTTTCTCTTCCCCATGGGTCAATGAACAGACAGCAGCTTGTCAACCTACCACAAAACGTCAAATTTTCTCAATTGACATTGATCTCTATGTCTCGAACTTAAAGTTGAAAATCATATTAATGAACTTTACATTTAGGGGTAGGTTGACCTGCCGTTGATTGAACACTAAATTTCTTTTTAAGGTATTACTTAATATTAATTCTATTGTAAAAATCGTTGTGTATAAGCAGCATAATTACCAAATACGATCCAGTATTTTTTACAGATATAAATAAAGCTCCAGAAAACAGAGTAATTATAGTGTTTTCAAGTAATACGTTATAATTTCTTTTGTTTTGTTTGTTCTCTTAATTGATCTAACCCGGTAATCAAACCTAAAACTTGGGTTCAAGGTGAATTATTTAGTTGTAAATAGTAAGAAAATGAAAAAAAAACAAACATTTTTGCACGCCTTACAAAGTTGGCACGAAAATCCTAACACAAAATTGTGTAAAGTTTACTTCATGTAGTATAAACCGCAGTGTCCAAATTTTTGGCTAAATCCGCATCAATTTAGGTTCATTTACTTTGTCACCACATCGACTCATTCAATTAATTTTGCATTTTTATTTGGCATTTACCAAACATGAGCGTCGCGCGTAAAATCGTTAATTGGTGACCACACCTTAATCTTGAATGTAATCAAAATAACTGGTTTTGGTTTTTGACTATAGCACCCAGAAAAAGGTGCAGTAGTTTCGCTCCTAACGCACTCAGACAATAGAATATCATTGAGTACATACCGGTCAAAAAAAAGGGTGTAAGCCTACTTATGATAAGTAAGGCGCTGCGCAAACGTGGACTTTTTTAGTTTCCAGTTGCTGACACCGAATACTTTTTGATCGTCATGAGTATGTGTTAAGTGGAAGCAACTGGACACAAGAAATGTTTACGTATGCGCAAAAAGTGGATGATTTCATACTGGTTCTATAGAAATCAAATATTCATCGGTAGCTTATGTCTGACACAAGACACAAGTGTCCAGGTTTGCGCCCTCATAAGTAACATGGGTTACACCATCGAGCACATACCTTATAGAGCAGCCATACGAACCATCTTTAAACCATTAACATGATTGAGCTAGAGATGGATTTATTTGTGTGTTCTCTGAGTGAACTAACAAGAGTTGCTCTCTTTAGTTGTAGCCATAGATTATAAGTGTACAGACAACGGCACGTCAACCTACCCAAAAAGTTAAAGGTCATTGAATTGATTTTCAACTTTTTTTTTCAACTTTTTTTTCAACTCAAACACTCTACTATATGGCAGATTTACTTACAATTAGGAAACTATATATATTACACGTTATTTTAAGAACACATAGATCTATACTGTACAGTCCAAATATCACGCAAAAAAGAAGAAAACATAAAGTAATTGAAACACAACGTATACACACCGCTTTCGCCGGTAATCAATTTGTAAATTTATCGACCCTTTTATATAATCGAATTAATACACTATTAAACATTTATCCAATGACCTACCGGGAATGTAAAACAAATCTCACTACTTGGTTAAAGCAATTAGAATATAATGAAACAGAAAACTTAGGAGAAATGATGTTTGATATTTATATAACTTATTTCACCCACATACAACCCATCCACACACACACACACACACACACACACATACACACACACACACACACACACACACACACACACACACACACACACACACACACACACACGCACACACACACACACACACACATACACACACACACACACACACACACACACACATACACACACACACACACACTTGTACTTATTTAAAGAGGCTTTGTTACATTAATTATTAGACGTAAGTAGTTAACTAAGTGAAAAAAAAACACTTTGACAAACAGTCAAAAGTTGACTTTGACTTTGACGTTAACAAATAAATATTTTTCATTTTTCATTTTTTTCATTTCATGTCCGACAATTAAAGATCAATATCAATTGAGAAAATTTGACGTTTCGTGGAAGGTTGTCGTGCTGTTGTCTGTACCTGGAATAGTTGTTTTAAATAATATATTTGATGTATTATCTTCACGTTCGTATTGGGGTAACCTGTAATGATTGTTGTAAGTTCAATTGCTATATAAATAAAACCTCCGAAACTACTAGAACAGGCAGGTGTTTGGTTCATTCTTTGTACCTAATATCCTAGGGAACCTACTGCACATACTATTCTACTGTAGTCATTGCAAAAATGACGTCTGTCAAGGGAACGCGCTAAAGCACGTTTTACATATTCAAAATTAAACTTTAGGTGTAGGTAATACGGCTAATTATCAATACTTGTTACATACGCTTAAAAACTAGTACGAAAATATTATTGATCATGTTTTGATAGAAAAAATGAGACCACGGTTGAAATAGGATAGTGTATAAAGCGCAACAAGAAATTAGTAACGTTTTGTAAGAGTTTTTTTTGTATGAATGTAATATTACAGCAAAAAATATAATAATAATAATATCTTCTCAATAGTGCAGGCAGAGATAGTACCCACTAGGAGTACATATCCCAACTCATTATCGTATCTCAAAGGGTCCTCTTCGTTTTGGATCTGTATCCCCAAAAACGCCTTACAAAAAGACCAGCCTCCATCTTCCATGTCTCGATTTCCTATACGAGAGCTACAATAATAATAAATATAAATATTAGGCGATTATTAGCAATCGGTAATTGATACGAAAATTAAGCATCTAGTTAGATCTAGATGAATAAATACTAATTTATAACAAATAGTGCAATTTGTGCTGCAATGTAAATTTTGAAAATAATTGTTTTTTCAGTTTTGCAAGCAAAAAAAAAGTTTCAAGTTTAATGTACTAAAGTAATTTCTGCTTCGAACTGACGTACCTATCAGTTGCATCATTATCATCTTAGCCTAGGCCACTTCTGGTCATAAGCATTCTCCAAAGAGCACGGATCTCCCGCATTTTTCATCCAACCACTGTCAGCCATCTTCCTAAGGTTAAATTCCAACCCCTTATATTATTACTTACCATTAAAATAGGAAAATGGCCTAAATTTTAAATTGCAGCGGAAACATGATCACTTTTCCTAAATTATATTTTAGATAAGAATCACTTTGTTAATCTATTTCCATATCAAAGACATCAACGAGCTTCTCACAAATTAAGAACATATTTTTTGTGTTATTTATTAATATACTCGTAACAATATTATTGTTATTTGTCTCTTAATTACGATGACAATTTACACTCAAACATTCCAAAAAGTTACAGTAAAAATTAAACGGGCTCTTTAACAATAATGTTTTTTCCTTGTACTTATTTTTATTTGTGATGTTAGCAAACATTTTTAACTTAAAAAACATCTGTTGTGTATCGAATTAAAATATAAGAAGAAATTGAAGCGAGACACTGCAAAAAACTTGACTCGTGCTTATGTCGTCGAAGGAGACCGAGGTGGTAATACATTTTCCGTTCCAAAAGATCGTATACACCAATAAAAATATCGAATGATTTGAAGTGTGTAGGTTCGGAATTGAGTTCAAATTGTAGCGTCTCTAAACCGTTAAGCAAACGATGTGAATGGAACACGCTCTCATGTAGTCATTTATGAAACCACCTCAGTTCGCGCCGAGCGTCTGTTGCCGCCGCACGCATGCGCCGTCGCCTGTGATTGGCCCATTCAAATCTCGACCGTTGGAGCCGACCAATCGCGTTCGATCGGATCGATTTCTTTTTCTCTAGAGTTGACGCGCTAGTGTTTTGTGTCCTGTTTATGTGACATTGAAATTAGACTGTGTTGACTTTTAAGGTCGGATTTTTTCTCACACTACTGGTAAGATTTTAATTATTATTTTTAATGTGTCGTTTGTTTTTCTTGTAACGGATGCTTAGATTCTCACGGCTATTGCTGACATTTCGTATTGCGGGTGTTATTGTAACTCGGATTGTTTTGAAAGGCACGTCTTGTAATTGCTCAAACTTCTTGCTAAACTATGAGTATTATTGTATCTGTCGTGATTATGTCAAACAAATTTGTTTTGGTAGGTTTAAAAACCCAAAAAAAACATGAGAGAAATTATTGAGAAAATATAGTTTAGGTAGGTTAGGTTAGTTTTATTAAATCGGTTTCTTATTTTGATCTTCTAGGGAGATTTGAAAAACATGCACTACTTATTGTATATTTTAAAGTATTTCCCTTAGCATTCAACCTCAATGTATTCAAAGAACTATAATTGTTTGCAAACAAAACTGTAACAATTACTCAGATACACTTCAAAGGGAAAATCCCATGAATAATAATAACAGAATGGAGTTTAATTCATGAGATCGCGTAGTTATAGCAATTATCATCCATTAGACAACTGTTGTAAATCGTTTTATCCTAAGGCCATCTTCACAGATTCTTCATAAGTATGCCATGTATTCCGTTTCACATTAGCCCTGTTATGTTGTGGCAGAAATAGTTATAATGTCAAGGTAGGATGTTATTATGGTCATGTTATCATGTTTATTCATTGCCCACTGTCCTTTAAATCCCAATTGGTTGACATATGACCATCTTTGAATAACATTCAAACTAGTTTTCTAGTTGGTGTAACACATAAATATTATTGTCAATGTAGTTCAAATAAGGGCCGATTTTACAATAGTTTTACAATGTTATCTTTTATTTGAATAATAATTGTGACATTTGACAGTTTTCGTATAGACATTGTGTCAAAACGTTATTTTTTTATGTCAAATAAAGTTAGGTATCTGGCGTTTGAAAAATCGGTCCTAAATCGCCGAACGGCAGCTATGGTTAAAATATAATATATAATTTAGGATGTAGTCATAGTTATATTAGTCATCTATTCCCCGTGATACTTGGGTAGGGGTTGGCCAGATCATTTCGTTCATGGCTACATTTTTTTTTCACACCAATTAACTAATCCCAAACATAGGATAGCTTGTGCTATGGCGACTAGATAACGGATAAACATACTTAAATACTTTAATAAACATCCATGACTTAGGTACAAATGCTTGTGCTCATTACACAAACATTTGCCCCTTGCGGGATTCGAACCCGCGACGGTTGTCTTTGTAGGCCGGAGCGTGAACCACTACAACAGACGTAAAACGTAAACGTATCTGTATCTAGATGTATTCTCCCAAAGTAGGGGTAGGTAAGTAGTATAAACCCGTACATATTCAGTATAATCCAGAGATACTAGCTTGGATTCAAATTCACGACCTATAGATTTGAGGCGAGACTCCACTTGATACAACAATATGCTTCTTACTCCCTAAAATGCTTTACTTTTTACCACATTCTTTGTTCTTTTTTTTAATGGACTCAATTTCTAAATGCAGAGCAGTGATTCTGCCAATGTCGAGTATTTTCTTGGCAGAAAGTGTCAACAATAATACTTACCAGGTGTTTAGTTTTTATTGCTTTTCATTGATTCAGTGAAGGCTACTCTTCCCGTAGAAGCAGGTTTCAAGACGCTATCGGGTCTAATGCAAGTTGTCTTGAGAAAAGTCACTTGACACTCGATGCGGAGTTGAATACAATGATATTTCAATAGTTTCAGATCTTTATCACTTCACCAAACATTAGATCACAAACTACACCAAACTAGCACTCTAAAAATGATAAATAAAAACCGTTAAAAAAGGATTAATTGAAATATTTTATTATCCGAGCTTAACTAGAATTGACATTTAGGTACGCGCGTCCTTGCGAAACCTTAACAAGGGTGGAAGCTAAAAATCAGCGTTCTGCTCTTAGAGCAGTTCTTACTCGTACACTGAGCTCCTGCCTTTTTGCATCGTTGCAGCACACAACAATACTGTAATTTAATCACTCTTTTGTATATTATCATGTATTGTGCCAAAATGCTTAGCAAATAAGTGGTTTTTCTATTTTTATTACACCCTATATCTACAAATTTCAAACTTATCAACACAAAATCAGATAAAGATTGGACGCAGCGTAGCCGATATCAAATTATGCTTCATGTCTGTACGCTCAGTTTTTGTAATAATTCAAAAAGATTAATGCACTTTATAACGCTAACGAACGCGATATGAGATGTGTTTGCCATAAATAGAGTAAAATAAACACGCTATGCAATAAAAAATAGATTTTCTTTTCATAATTCATTAGGTTTGCATAATCAAGATTCCTTTATGCTAGTTCAAATGTGAAGACTAGTAAAATAATTAAGTTATTTATCATGTTTATGCATTTCTGCTAGATTTCGGTAATTTGTTTGATTTGTTAACTCATTAATTTGAATACAATATTAATTGAAAGTTCAATTAGAACGCGTCTATAACGCATATTTATTAGATCTGGTAATGATTTCATCATAACTAACTACTATTTATACTTGAACATTTTGTGTTACGAAATTGTTGTTAAATCTATTGTTAAATTCTTGACTAATTTTATTTCATACTCTACTTAATCAAAGTATTTTAAGGTATTTAACTGTAATTACATATTTTCTCACGTTACGTTTACTTTAAGTGGAATACCATTTTAATATGGAATGTCTAAACTAAAACTCGTGAATTAAACACACAATATTTGTATTCAGAAACAGAGTCGGAATCTTTATTTGCTTAGAGCATGTTAAAATTATAAATACAAGTTTATAATAAGAATACAACACTAAGTTGAAAAATAATTTAACACGTTCTCTGTCTCCCAAACAGATAATGCAATCTATCTTCTCATGTGTATTTTATATTGCGACTGATATAAAGCTATGTACTCAAAGGGATACTTTTGTATCCACAGACTACTGGAGAACCAAAGATTTGGTAATTCTTCGGATAAAAGTACCAGTAAACAAATTAAATTAATAAAAACAAAATCATTAATTCCTTTTTTTTACAGGAGAGACCAAGCCATAAAATGATTTTAATTTACTATCCAAGCAAAATATGTAAATATATACTAACAACGCTAGAAAATATTAAATACTTATATACTTTTTGGTATATAAAGGCAATAAGGCAATAATTAATAGTATCAGCTTTGAGGTGTGTGCGTCTTCGGCCATATTATTATACACTTACTGTACATAATTCCGATCTCATAACATTAAATCTGCTGCCACATTTGACCCAACGCAGTGTACGCTACTGGCGATCACACTCGTTCAATTAAAATCACATATTCACTTCTATCTGTTAGATAAAATCTTATCAGAGATCTCATATGCAGCTAACTTCCACGTCCGGTTAGTAAAGTGGTAAAATCATTTTTTTATCTTTCGAGATTATTCAAACAGTTGTCGTACATGACTTTCAAACGCTCACGCTGTCATGTAGTTCGTATGAATCTTATTGCGGAGTTATAAAGACTATTTTTAAACTACATTGTCACTCTCAAAATAAGAATGAAGCAGGCAGGTGTGATATGGTAGAATGGACAGACGACCTTTACTTATTTTATTTGTAGAATGTGTGTATAATATTTCCTGTATAATTTGAGTTTTGAGGCTTGAGTCTAAGGGTTTATGCAACAAGGTATAATATTTTTTTCTTCTCTTCAATGATATCGAGATCAAGTAGACGAGTCCATTCTCAAGTAGATATCTATTTGCAGTGGTAACATTAACTAAAACTTTAATTAATAATGGTGCAACAAGCGAAAAATGTTTTTCTTATAATAATAAAACATAGCACGTAGAACTGACGGCCGATGGGGCAGAAAAGTTCTAGAATGGAGGGCACGTACCGGCAACAGCGTAGGACGTCCACCCACAAGGTGGGCAGACGACCAGGTAAAGGTTGCAGGCAGCCGCTGGATGCAGGCCGCTTCCAACCGGCTAATCTGGAAGTCACTGGGGGAGCTCTATGTCCATCAGTGGACGTCCTACAGCTGAAATGATGATAGATAGATAGATAGATACTCTTTATTGCACACCATACAAGTAAAATACACATGATTTTTACAGAAAAATGTACAATTTAGGCGGTCTTATCGCTAATAGCGATCTCTTCCAGACAACCTTTAGGTAGAGGACAACCATTAAAGAAAGGGGAAGGTGTTGCAGAGTTCTTAAAATTCTTACCTGATACAAATAGGATTGCATAAATTTATGGCATAAACGTATACATACAGTATATGATGATGATATAATAATTCCTTAGTTTCGTTAAATACTAAAATGTTCATACTAAACATACTAAGTTAAAATAGGTCAAGTAAGTGCATTATAAAGAAACCCACTCTTCATATACTTGTATGTATATTAACCTCATTTCAAACTGTCTTCGTATCATGCGGTGGAGATTAGTTTAGTAGCTACATGTTGCAAGAAAGCAAGTCATTACATAGGAAAGTCTACATACTTCACATTAACTTTAAAATAAACTGGCTAAAATATTATACCATGAGACATAAAAGCTGCAATTGTGAAAAAAGAAACGGCAACGAACGTTTAACCGTTTGTCAATTAAGGCTTTTCTAGACTTACTCACTTTACCATACATTAACTGGCTGAAGTGTAGTAAAATTTGATTGTATTTGTAATAAAATAACTATGAAACAATGCTATTTACTGTAAATCGCATTGTACAAGTTGTTGCGTATATTTGCAGCTAATATTGTAGTTCCGTTTTTGCAGGTAAGTTTTTAATGTACTTGCTTGATTACAATCTGTACATAATATGTATAATAAAACTGTAATAGGTCACATTCTGTACAATGAGAAGATATTTTGATTTTTTTTGGGGCACTTTATAATCGATACTGAAGTCAAAGAAATTAAAATGCATTTAAAGAATCTAAAATAAAATACATTTCATCTTAGAATATTGACTTTGTGACGACTAAAGAGACCAATTAATTTACTTTGACATTATATAATACTAAATATTTTCAAATACAAAACAAAATTGAATTGAAATTGTTGAAATTAAGTAGGTAATTACATTTTGTTATTTGTATTTGTCCAAAGTGGCAGAATATGTAGAATATATCTAGCTTTAAGACCTTAATAGTGTAACCATATTCTATGAAATAAATGATTTGATTTGATTTGATTCAAAGTTGTATTTTTTTATCATATTGGTCTGTCTATCTGTATCTTACACTCGTATCACTCCAAAATTACTGAATGAAATCAAATGAAACATGATTTGAGGTCATACTAAATAAATCTAAAACTTGGAACGTTGCCGCAACAAGTTTTTTTTTAACCGTCTTCAAAAAAGGAGAAAGTCTTCAAACTGTCTGAAACTGTTTTAACTGGATACACTTTCGGCAATGTGCAATGGAACTGCACAATTTAGTAGATCTTCGTTCCACTACTAAACCAAAAGAGCCTCAAAGAAAAGACACTTTTCAACAATCGAAATGTCAAAGGCTCGCAAAAAGCACTTTGTTTCAGCCGCGAAGTTCTCTGCCTGCTTTACTGTCTTCTTAGAAATACAACCTGGAAGTTTCAAATCCAAAGTAAAAAGCTCCATTATTGATAGGAGTGCTTTAACGCCAACCGCAACTTTGCTTAGAGTGAGTAGTGCCCTTAAATAAGCAACTTGACGTTAAAAAGAAGGAAGAAGTATTCACATCGTTTTTGTTTGTCTTTTTAATGATTTCATTGTTTTGACAATTTTTTGGGCTTAATTAGTATAAGCTTTGAAAACCACATGCTAGATTTGATGACTACCAAACATCCTGTAATCCACGCGTACAGTCGCGGGCACAGCTAGTCTCACCCAAAAGTAATTAAATTACTAGTTTAAAATTAAAATAAAGCTACTTTAAAAAAATATATATATTTATTTTAATAACATGTAATGTTATTTCAACTTTATAATATTTTTTACATATAAAAATACATCGAGAATATGAGGAGAATTTTCTTTTACATTTAATATATCCGTTCGTTCCTTTAATAATGTAAACGCAAGTTTACTGTAAAATATTACGGTTTAATAGTTGCTCTATTTAGTGAAAGTGCAATCATCTCTTACAACTATCCCACGTAATAATATATAATTTGTTCAAGGAAATCCAACATCACTTAGATCATGTAGAAATCCTAGAATTTTTAAATAAGTTGGGTTTTTTTTAATACCAATTGAGTTAGCAAATTACGTCTTTTATTATGTCACTTTATTTTTGTTATTATAGTAATCATTATTCTAATAAAATAAAGACACTAAAAATATAACATTAATATTACACTGCAAGGCAGACTCCTTTCTCTCAAAGTTTATAATTTGAATGCATAAAAATATACACCAAAATTTATAGACTAATGTGTTGTATAATATAAATGTCATCTGATTAGCATTCGTAATTCAAATGCTAAATAATCGCGGATACGCGTGAGGTCTGAGCAAAAACAATGGCGGTGAGTTCATCAACACATTTTTTAACACATTTATATCGCATAGTATGTCGCCAAGTAGCTGTGTTTACGAAAAACTGGGATTGGTGTTTGTTTTAACAAGGCTATGCTAAGTAGGTATTGGCACAGTCTGTTTCTTTACACAGAGGTACTTACTGATGATGATGTATAGTGAACAAATGGATTTACTTAATTATACATTCTACGAAGTAGCAGCGCTTATTTTATAAAAACCAAATAACAAAGTTGGCACAAATTCCCTCAACAAATACTTATAACAAATAGGTGACTTTTGAATAACCTCCATACATTTAGTTAATATCACTCTTCAAGCAAATACAGGGTGTACAAAAGAATAGGACACTCCCTAAACCACGTGATCAGCTGATCATACACAACGACTTTTTCTATGGGAGCAATATCAAAATCGAAAAAAAAAATTTGATGCTCCATACATAATAACGCGCTATTTCGATGATAATATATGGAGCACCTGAAAAAAAAAAACACGTTTTCGATGTTGCTCCCATAGTAAAAGTCGATGTTTATGAGCAGCTGATCACGTGATAAGGAGTGTCCTATTCTTTACACCCTGTATACTATACTATAAAGTAACTACAAATTTTAAACATTTTTGACATATCCACAATTTGAACTTTTAATTGTATAAAAAAGAATTAATTAAATCTTCAGTTAGAGTAATCATGTAAGAACACAATAACATAATAAAAATTGGAATACTGTTAAAGATCTCGTATTAATAAATATTTTATGTTCATTAAAACCAGTAATACCAAACAAAATAAATCCTCCAACCCTCTCGAATTCCGACTAAAGTTCACGACCGTAATCACTGGTAACTGTGATTATAATTAACTCGAGCCGGTGATCAATAAAAGTAACAATCTCCTGAGCGGGTGCTTGGAATCCAAGAAGGAAATAAAAAGTAGAAAGATTCACCACACTGCCCCCGGCGTTACGAAGATATGATTAATTGATGGATGAGGCACTTGGCTTTGACGAAGATTACGTGTATAAAATGTTTCATGTGGGTTCGCCACAACATCATCTCACCACAGTCTCATAGATCCATCAACTTTGTCACTTCTCAAATCTTTTTTTTTTTTTTTTAAATCAAGATATAGATGTCCCAGAAAAGACTTAGCGCCCTATCATTAGAATTTGGATTAGTATTATGATAATCTGATATTGGGAAAGCATCATGCATAACAATTATATTATTATGAAGAGACAATATGTGTGACAATATTTCAACCGGCCAATCTGGAAGTCACTGGGGAGGCCTATGTTCAGCAGTGGACGTCCTATGGCTGAAATGATGATGATGATGATGAATATGTGTTAGTATCACACTGATACCTACTTGAGTGTAAAGCAAATATTGCGTGTTTGTTTTGCAAAAGTTACTATGGACAAAGGTATCAACATCATTTGACAGGGTGGTAAAGAGGTATAAAAGTGCTGGAGATCTTAATGAATGAATGAACTGTGATAATTGCATATTTTATTTCAAATTGCATATTTTAAATAAGAGATATACTCGCACATTGATAAACTGATACCACACATGCAATGTTTTATGTGCCGTTGCATTGACAGCTCACTTTCAGATGTCAAAGATTTGCAAGAATAATATAATCTGCGTATCTGTATGAATTTGAATAAAACATTGAATTATGTGCAACATTGGTATGGAAGGGTAGTAAAGAACAAATTTATTAAATCGACATTAAGTACATAAAACTTTTCTTAGACACAGATACTTATATAGTCAGTGATACAAATGAAATAGAAAGTAACAAAAAGGATTAAGATTTTTAATTACATGCACCGCCATTAAATTTAATATGAAGCCATTTCCACCATAAAAATCTTCATTTGCTTAACAAAACGCCAACGAATGAAAGTTTGAATCGCTTTTATGGTATGGTCTTAGGTTACTTTCAGCTTGGCTGTTTCCACTAGTTTCTATTGCTGTCAGAAAATTTTTTCTTCAACGTTATGATAAAGAAGAAGCCTTGAAATTTTATCATTGGAATTCTTGAGGGTAATAGCAATGATTAATATTCGTTGAAGAATGTTTCAATATCTTTGTAAATCAGTCAAATCAAAGTAGAGATCAACTTTATCAAAAAATACTTATGAACTATACACAATTTTGATAATCGAATAGAAATGTCACAACTATAAATAGAACCTCATATTCTTGTAGCATATTCATCTAAGTATCATTAAATGTACAAATACTAAATATTCCTTGCACAATATTGGTTTCAAATTTAGCATTACTATAAACACGAGTTCTGTGCACTGATATGTCAAAGTTTTTTTTTGTTTTTTAAGGTCAATGTCATTTCAGTAATCTGGCAACCCTATCTAACCAATTATCACATTCTCATCTCCTTCATGCATCGATGGCGTCAGCCTCAAAGTTATAGCTTTTCGAAACCAGTTTGCGCCGGAGTCACGTTTGCTCGAGGACTGAGGACAATATCAAGGACAAAGGCTCGGTTTAGCACTGGTCTCCGATTTGCAAGTTTCACTTAAAATCTTAAATATTTTGACAGAATATTTCGATCGTATTCATGGTTGGAAATTATAAATTCGGCGGAGCCGGATTGCTGTTGATCCGGAATAAATGGTTTTCCTATTAATAATTAACAAATTCAAGTCGAAACGATGACAAGTCTACACCCAACAATGATACTAAATTAGGTTAAAACGTCATGAAGCGGCGATAGCAATTTATAAGGTTGTAGGTACACACTTTTAGATTTATGTTTAATTATTTTTTTGTTTCTACAGCTTGCTTTTTTTGTACTACTCACATATTACTCGATGCTTAATTTTCCAAGAAGTACTAAAACCTTCAAGAATGTTTCTCAACTTCGTATCTAAACTGTTAAATAGCAATTAAACTAAAATACCGTTAAATATTCTAATATCTTAACCAGTCACAGATCAGCAACTCTAAAAGCATCAATGTTAACCAAGAACAGTATTTTTGTGGCTATCGTAACTA
The DNA here is from genome assembly GCA_963576865.1 of Anania hortulata. Classification (NCBI taxonomy): domain Eukaryota; kingdom Metazoa; phylum Arthropoda; class Insecta; order Lepidoptera; family Crambidae; genus Anania; species Anania hortulata. Next base: position 13,422,116 of record OY756405.1, on the reverse strand, counting down.
TACTTGCGACAGCGTATCTTATGACATTGATTACTACGATACGGCCATCTTTAGAACCATTTGGAAATATCGCTAAATATTTTGATACTAATTATCTTTTTTTTACACGGTTTAATTACGTCAGCTCAAGTTATTTGTTTATTTATATATAGCTTATTAATATTCGAAGTGTCTGAATAATTATTACATAGGATGATGTTGTATATTTTTCAGATAAATGGTCATTTGAATTTGAATATTGAAACACCGTTCTCCCCTCTTTTTATAAACCTGTATCATCCCACTGCTAGGCAAAAGTCTTCCTCATAATACTCCACCGTTTTCATCCAGCGTTAAAATTTCCTAGTTCCCTGCAAGGCTAGTCAAATCATCACACCATCGTTTTCTGGGTCTATCTCTTTAGTGATAGTCGTCTTAATGCAGCGTGCACCCGGAAAGGTCGGCCAAAATTGTCACTGTTCGCCCCTATGAAACAATAAATGCAGCAAAAGCAGCAATGCAGTCACACTGGCCCACACATCAGAAAGTAACTTTTACCCTACCTCTAGGAGTGGGCGATATGAATCGTATCGGATTTTTAAAACTATATATCGTAGCAATATCGTGTATCGGATATTCGTCCAAATCGAAACTATATATTTCTAAAACACGATATTGTGCTGTACGCGGCGATTCGGGATATCGTATCCGAATTCCGATATCGTGTGAGTGAATCGCGTAGCGCCGAGCATCGTATAGACTTCGTACTGATTTCAACCTTAACATCTTACATTTACAGATCAAAGTGACTTGAATTATAAGTATATTTGCATATGTTTCCTCTCCCTTTAACCTCCGATTGCTCGAAATATGGATTTTGGAATTTTAATCTTATACCTATGAATTTAGCAATAATTATTATTTTATTTAAAAAAGTAAGATAATCAATGTAACCAGTGCTAAACCAGGTTCATATAAACGGAAGTTTATTTGAAAATAATTGGAAAAACTTTAATTGTACCTAGATTAGATAGTTACTAGAAAAAATATAAGAATTCTTAAACTGTTAAGAAATCTTATAAATGCAATAAAACATATCATTATCATATCGAATCGTCAAATATCACAACTGTGCATAGATACGAAAAATATATAGTTTCCGAAAATATATAGTTTCAGAAAATATATAGTTTCCTACTACTACTAGTGCACCATCACAATAATTAAAACTATTTTAAATAGAAGTTTTCACTAAGGCATTTCTTAGGCACAGGTTACATGTTAAAGCAAAAATTTCCGACAAGTTATTTTACCTCTCAAAACCGCATAGTGTAAATTCCAATTTCTCTCCGGTCGGATGGGCGTGTCATTGTTGATTTTTAGACTCCAACCGCACCCTGACACGACCTGATGATTTTCAACGTGTGTCAAGCTTCTGATTGCCGCAATCGATATGGGATGGTGGATTTCAAATCGGTGTGACCAATTTTCAATGTATTGTGCTTGCCTATCGAAAATTTATCGCTGTTGAAAATTTTGGAAGGAATGTTTTATTTGTTATACAAATTGAGAATTGTTTTTACATGGTTAGTTAACTAATGTTTTGTATAAGCATAATTTTATTCTTATTTATTCCTTTGAAATAAAATCAAATGTTCTGGCTTAATTAAACATTTATTTGTGTAACTTAGTTGCAAATATTGGGAATTCAGTTCAAATGTAATCAAGATTTAAGAAAAAGAAATGTTTTGTAATAGTGCCCCTAAAATAAAATCCCTAAAGTATCCCATTTTGTTACTTCGGGCGTGACTGATCGCCTTGCCCGGTTTGGGTATCGTGTAATTATATTTTTTCTGTAAAGGACCAAAATCCTGGGTTCCAGGGTCAATGTCCTCAGAACCTGTTGTTCCCAGTCGGTTTCTGCTCCCTTTTAATGCGTCAAGTAATAAAAGGACAAGGTGTTGTTTTGACCTTTTCGCGTTTGTTGGAAATGTGCTTATACATTCGCACTTTACAATAGACTTTGATCTCCGCATCAAATTCTATAATTATCTAAGCTACAGTTTGTTATAAAAACGATTTCTTGTTTCTTCTCCGACTACAATTTGCTTAATTTTTTAAAATTTTATTTATAAAAATAATATTTATTACCACTTCTTGCCTATCCCACAATCGACGTAGCTAAAATAAATGCAAAATTTTAAAATAATTTACTGGAAATCTGACTTTGAGTGACCTTATTAGATCTTGTTAGTCTGATGAAAACTTCTCAACAAAAAACTGTAGATGACTCAACTGTCTAATGTTGAGAGTCAAATGAGCGTGCTTCTAGTAACATCAAATCTCGTTTCAAAAACTTGAACCGCAAATCGCGGCCAGAGAACAGTTAACAGCATAAATACGGACTTACCGATAGTCTTACAGTCACTCGCAAAAGTATATTGACCCTTATTTAAATGAATATAAGATTGATTACAATAAGATGGGTGGGTTGCTGTCGTACCATCATCACAACTAAATATGAAACCGCTTTATCATCCAAACTTTACCATCAATAAAGTAATCCCAAACGCTGATTGCAATTTCTAGTGGCACAAAACCGTACTAAAGAATCTTGTAAGTTTTATTTTTTAACATAAGCATTGCTTAAAATATATTTTTGGGAATTTCAGCTAATATCTTAATTTAATAAACGGATAAAACTGCAGTAAATGAATAAACACTACAATAAATTACTCGTATCCTGCAATAGTGATTGAAAACAAAATGTAAATGATTGGGGGATGTTATATTTATGAATTTTATAGTCCTATCTTAAAGACCTATGTTCAGCAGTGGACGTCCTATGGCTAGAATATTTATGATGATGGTAACTTAACATTTGTATTCAAATTCCTTATGTATTCAAATATTTTTCACCGAATATTGCTTAAAAGATAAGGTAATGTACTTTTTTTATATAAAAAAATCAAGATATCTGCGAATCCATTCAAAAATTGTAACGGTATTGTTTGTATTTAAAGAACTAAATTATGCTGATTTCATTCCACATAACGATCACGATGAATACTCATCTTGACCAGAGAAAGCAGATTTAACTCGACTTTTATGTTGATATCCTTAACAATGCAAATGGAAATGTTTGTTATCATATTTTTATATTCTTTGGTATTGTCATTACGATTCGTGTTTAAGGTCAATACTGTGCTGAGATCATCGCCATTGCTTTGCGTGTTTTTATTTTGCGTTGCTTATGCTTGTTATTAATATATATCTGATCACCTGTATTGTGTAGTCAAAGAATCATACTTGAAAGATGTTTTGACTTCCTCTATAATCATAGCTATAGTACTCATGAGTAGTATTATCTTACTGGACAAAGGCCTTCATTGTCGTAA